>OW388157.1:5497046-6886339 GCA_936450015.1 Meganola albula
ATGGAGATACGTGGTAACAAACCCTCACACACACACACACACACTTACTTTCGCATTTATAATATTAGTAGGATAGGATAGTCGACTTAATTTACACATATATCATAGCGTGTTTTTTATTTGTTGCAGGAGGACGATTCGGCAAGTTACAGTCCAAATTGTGTGTGGCAAAACTCCTGTCCCAATTTCGTCTGGAGCCATCATTAAGAACTCAAATGAACCTAAAAGTTGACGCGTACAAACTTGTAGTCGGTCCTGGTGAAACCATATATTTGAACTTTGTACCTAGGTTCTGATTCTAACACGTTTTTACTGTTGTTTCGTATGTTATTGTAAGTACAAAAACTTATTTTTACATAAATATACACAAGTAAAATAAATATAAAGATTAATTAATATAAAGATAGTTAAGTTTTTTTTTAGACGGAGCATTTCACTTTAACTTTAATTTTATCTAATGCTTTTAAATTAGATACCACTTTGTCAATTAGTGCATGCTGTGTTCTCCTGTAATTGAGGGGGCACTAAATCTTTCTTATTCTGCTTTCATATATTGTAATGTAATGTGTTTACCTTCTTGGAGAACCAAATAAATAAATAAACCCTTTTGCGTCCCACTGCTGGGCACGGGTCTTCTCTCAACTTTCTTACGAGTTGAGAGAGTTTAGGCCTTAATCCGCACACGCTGGCCAAGTGCGGGTTAGGGGATGTCACAAGGTGTGTGGGCACGATCGGGAATCAAACCCGCAACCTTATAATATATTTCAAAGACGAAGCTAATACCGCTGCGCTATCCCTGCTCTGGAAAGACGGAGCATAAGACAAAATATTATTTTTAGCTTACGCTCGCGGCTTCGCCTAAACATCCATAACAAACATCCATACAAACTTTCACATTTATAATATCAAGTAAAAAGTAAGATATACTGTGAATTACGTCACCGAATGCTGATAATATTTGTTAGGTTGTTTATGAACTATTATAATGATTACCTAAGTTGGTAAACAAACACTTAGCAATGAATCAGTCACGTTATCATTTTAAATAATTATTTTACTAAAAAAAGGTAAAATTTACAGACAAAGACAAACTAAATATAAACCTATTTTAGCTATAATGAGCTTATATGACGTTTATGAATACGGGGAAAGACTATTATATGTACATTTATTATTTTTATATAAAAATTAATTTAGGGACAGTTGAATACCAACTACTTAAAACATTTTATAGTACTTAAATAAACTGACTGATGATGACTAAAACAATATAATGTGACAACAGCAAACTATAGTACCAAATTAAATTAATTATTAGACTTCAAAATTGTAATAAATGTGTCATGACTTGATATTGTATAAAATGTAATTCCTTTTGTATGATGCTATACCCCCAATGGTCTCATGTTGAAACTTTATAACATATTTGTTAAAACATCTGTAGCTACACATGAATGCAATAAACACTTTGACTAACATTATTTCACTTGGCTTCAAAGAAGGCATTGCTCTTCAACCTGGAGATACCAATATTAAACAAGTCTAAATCTATGACCTGACTTTGTTCAAGTCTAAATCTATGACCTAACTTTGTTCATTGTAAGTGCTACAAACTCTTACAAGATACGCCGATAGTTCATTTTAGATATAGGTGTGTGCAAAAGTTTGTGCTCTCTGTATCTCGTTGAGCATGGAGCATGGAGCATGTAGACCTATTTTATTAACAAACTCAAGAACATCTATAGAACCATTCATCATTCAAGATAAAAATGTTAGGTCAGCAATTTTTCTTCTTTCGTTTAGGAGAAGAACATAACATTTCACTAGGATAATAATTATTTCAATAATAGTAATTAATAATATATACAATTTGGATAATAAGTTTTAAATCGAAACTGAATACCTTAACCTTAAAATTTTTTTAGAATACTTTCAAGGCTGTTGTCTTATAAATTATAACTTGGATTCTAGATCTGTGAAGCATATTCGAGGATACTACGGACACAGAACTTGTTTTATTTTTTATTGTTTTAACATTGTTAAAATCAGAAGAAATTCTAAGAATGAAACCTTATCTCTAAAAACTATATAATAAATCAAAAACAGGAAATATACACGTAAGTACGATTTGATAACGGGTCCTTTACGTATAAATGAATATAACATCACGCTTATATCCCTCGGGGGTAGGCAGAAATTCAAAGATGTATGTGATGTTGAGACATCATTTATTATTTTTAAGTGCGAGCAAGTGGGGCCTGAATAAAGTTTGCAAAGATTTGAATATGCCTTTACTTATATAACCAAGTCCAATACCTACGTTAAGAAAGATCCTAATCGTATTATTTTATGTCATCATAAATAATTTTAATTGTTTTTCATTGACAAAAAGTACTAATTAGCAGTGTTGTTTGCTGTTTTATAGGTTTTTTATTGTATCAATTTCTACTCTTGAAAATCTGTAATCGGCTTACTGAAATTATCTTGTAACCTTCTCACATAGTTGTAGCTGTTGGTTTTTTAAATAAATAAATCTAGCTTTGTCTATTACTTAAGTACCTAACATTTATGTGTGTCTATCTGCGGGTTGTTGCAGACAAATGTCTCTACTCTAGTAGTCAAATGTTGAAAAATGGCGGATATCATTGAAAAACAAAAGAAATCGCCATTTTTGTTCGATAATTGTCTATCAGAGATAATGTCTAAAGCGCGAGAATCAGGGCTCAGTTTCTTTGATTACATGATCGCACGATCAAACTCAACGTGCGATCATTATTAAGTATTTCCTGTGCTCGCTCGATGACATGCGAAGTACAAAGTCCAAACAGGACACTGAAGAAATCTGTATGTTGAACACGTTGTGCGATGTGAACGCATCGCGGCATTGTTTAATCGCTGCCAGTTAGGACGACGCACGCCAAACACTTCTGTAACACACCTGTTAAGTCTGGCATACCAGAATTGCATAGAAGTGTTACAGATGTTGACACACGTAATTGTTTTACTATTAGAAATGGTTTACTTACTTTGACTGTCTTGGTGGCTTAGGGGTAGTGGTCGCCTCTAGCCTCTGGGGTCGCCGGTTCAAATCCCGCACCGGACTTAAAAAGAGTATTAAGACTTCTCTAATTTCTCATCACTAGTCTGTAGTCAGGAAGGCGGTGATGCCTTCGGTCGGTCCTGCGCCCGCACTTTCACCGGTCGTGTCGGACAATCCATCCTACAGGATAATGAGAGTGAAGGGAAAAGAGAATGCACTTGCGTTTGCGCACACACTTGTGCATTATAATATCTCCTGTGTACCTGTCTGTCTAGTCAGCTTACACTGGACGCCGTAGCCGGAATATCGGAAAATAAAAAAAACAATTATATCTACTGGTTTAATTTTCAGTTAAGTAGTTCATTAAACATTATTAACTGTTTTTACGTGTAGGTATGTTATTTTAGGTTAATCAAAATTGCTTCAAGACGTCTTATCTTTAGGTACACAATATAGTCATCATGACTTTGCGTGGAGTATAACCTATTTTGAGCAGTGCAAAGTTCACGTGATAACAGAATTCAAAACAGCATTAAAATTGATAAGTTATAAATGTCGATGTATCATCTCAAGTCAGCGGTCGTCAGACAGCGGCCTTTTAATTTTCTTTTAATTTCTAAATAAGTCTCAGTTAATTTTTCGCACTCGCTTCGATCGCGATGCGTTTTCCTATTTTTATAGCCACGTGACTGGACCCGTCCCTTAGACTTTCTATAGCTACGTGCCTGTGCGGCCCGCAGTGACCTTACATTGTACATATGGCCCTTAACCAGAAAAGTGTGAAGACCGCTGATCTATAGGTATGCATAATGCTCTTTGCTTCTAGCTTTATTTACTAGCTTTCCTTCGCGGTTCCGCCCGTGTGAATTACATTTTATACCGTGCCCAGACAGTGGTATAAAAAGCCTTCCTCAATAAATGTGCCATCTAACAGTGCAAAAAATTTCCTGAGACTCAAGCGCGGTCAATTAAACCTTTTATAAAAGTGTATGATATAGATCGGACTGACGGCGTAGTCTGTTTTTAACTTCCGACAAAAAATAGGGGTGTTATAAGTTTGATGTGTGTTACCGTATTTTAATATGTAATTAATTTTATTAAATAATTTATTAATTGTTATTTTATAATTTAAAAAAGTTTATTAGCAAGGAGGTTGCAATAAACAATATGTTTGTGTAATGTGAAGAATTAATAGACCAAACTTGATGCGCTTTTCATTTATAACTCCTGTAAAAAGTTATAAAGTTAAACGATTTTATTTAAATGTAGAAAACATATTAAATGAGTTCTTTAAGTCAACAAGACCTTTCATTTGATACCCATATTAAGATTTGTAAGAAAATTGGTGATATGCAATCCTACGGTGGTGGCCATCTTGGATTTGTATTTGTATGTTGAATATATTATGTTTTATGTTGAATATATAATTAGGCAATAATCATCACTCAATTAAATGGATGGAATCACTAAAATGCTTGAATAACGGACGAAATTATAGCTGCTCAAGCATTTGTATTTTATTTTGCCAGATATCAAATTAGTGCAACAATGGCCCCGATTCTCACGCTTTAGACATTTGTCGAAAATAAATAAGGATTTAATTAAGAGTAATTTCAATAATGGGAATGTAACAATGAATAAATAAAGGATATAATACAGTATTTAGAAAAAGTGATCAGTTACTGCCTCGATTGTCCATTGATAAGCGTGTTCACTCAATAACCGCGAGGTTCGATTCCCGGGTCGGGCAAGAAAGAATTGCCTAGTATAATAAAGAATCTTAGTTGAAAGTAAGAAATTGTGCCCAATTAACGGCAATAGGCTCGCCCCCTATTACGTGAAAAGTAGGTTATACCTCTGCCTACACCTTCGGATAATACAGTCGTGAACGTATGTAACCTCTGCATAAACATCCTGTGCTTGATCTATTGGAGAGAATTCCACATACAAACATAGTAATTAAGAAGGGTCAGATGGTGATTACACCAGTACGAGGCATCATTACCCGAACCCCGAACTATTTGACCCTGAAAGGTTTAATAGTAGGCTCCGCCACCCTTTTGCTTATTTACCTTTTGGAACGGGGCCAAGATATTGTATTGGTATGTCAGATTACTCAAAATCTATCGAATTGAAATACTACAGGTATTTTCTGTGCCAACCTCGTCCGCGTGATGCTACCAGAATTGAACTGTCCAAAAATTCATAAATCCGTTTTGTAGTTTTGCATTATAAGAGTAACAAACATTCATCCATCCTTACTAACTTTCACACTTTGATTCACTTCAACCCTTGGTAGTGTCCTACAACTGGGCACGGGTCTTCTCTCAACTACCTTACGAGTTGAGTTTAGGCCCTAATCCACACACGCTGGCCAAGTGTGGGTTGTTGGATGTCACAGGTCCTCAAATGATTAGTTCTTAGACATTCCGATTTCCTCACGATGTTTTCCTTCACCGATATTATGCGGGGCAATGAAACAATTCACCCAAAGATGTGTGGGCCGTCATATATTATATTTCTAAGGCGAGGCACGTACCGCTGCACCACCTCTCTACGCACACTTTGATTATGTAATTTATTTAATACTAATATCTATCATTACAGATTAATCTAATGCGATAGTGCAGGAACTTAAAACTAATTTAAATTATAACTTAAAATATGGTAAACAGCCTTCGAGAACTGGCTCAGTGAACATGTAAACAACTCGACGCGCACAGTTGCAGTATTTAGTGTAATTGTAGGTAATACTTAAGCAAGGAAAATTATATTTGCTTTGTGGTGAAGTTCGCTAATGGCTTTATTGATTGTCCAGAGCTTCTATCAATCTTAAATCTTAACTAATCTGCTCGGACTTAGCAGCGGTACCCCTTGGATACACCTCTCAGTACGACTAGGTACTATGAACGGATTGCTGTTCTCTCACATTGTTTAATTCACTTTAATAACATTACATTAGATTTTGATATCGACTTGTTTTGTTACAAGTGCTGGCTAGTTACGTAGGTTACCTACTTAACAAGGATCTCTTAAATTAATATCTGAACCATAGATAATGTGCACAAAATTACACAGACTATGCATAAATAGGTAGGTGCTAAAGATTTTGTATGTGGAAGCTTGTTATTAGCAATATTGTAGCTATGTAACTAGGTAGTTATTTAAGTAATGATATTTGTCTGTAAAAATAAAATATCACATCAGTTTTTCAGTAGGTAAAGTCAGCAGTCAGCGCCGCCGCCGTGGAGGATTTCGATGATCTGTAATCTTATTTTATCTTATTAATGTAGCTGGCAAATAGCTCTTAGACTTTGGAGGACCTAGTAGAATCTTTTCTTGGTAAATCCTGTCACGTGTCACATCCAATTTTGCGTTAATCCACCCAGCTAAAGCTATAGGTACTTACCTAACTATTGATATACGTAGACCTAAGCAAACTTTCGTGTTGCATTGTAAGAGATAAAATTGAACGTACCTACTTATGAAAGGTAAATGATTAATAGTGATTTGATGCTTTTCCTTTTCAAAAATATTTCTTTTATAAAAAGATTATACAATTGACAAGAAAATTGACCTAACTGAAAAGCAATCTCAACATTAACCAAATTAAGAACTAAACTAGTCACATAAAGCTTAACTTAAATTAATGTGTAAAAAATCCTCCGTACCGTTACCTTCCGGGGACGTAGCCAGAAGGCTAGGGGCATTACTACGTGTGTTGTAAATTAGATGAATAGGGATGTGCTTGTAGGCCCAAAGGACCCAAAGTCTCAACACCAAACGGCTCAAAGATCAATTTGCTGCAAGGTTTGCGTATTTCATGTTACTTAAATTATTATGTAATTTCAATCATCTAAATTATTAAACAAAATATTCCTACTTAGTCATATTAAGAAATAGGTATCTGTAGTAATTTATTGAAGTTCAATTCAATTCTTTCCCCGATTCCAGGCGAGACGTCTCTCTAATATTCCGTCTGTCCCATTCACAGACGATGGCGGCGACGAGTCTGCCACTTTGCCAGTCTTTCCACGATAACTCGCTCTGACGTCACAATGTCTACAAGCGAGATGGCTTATAAAAGAAATGCTATTAAACCTTTTTAACATTTTACAGATTGGAAACCTAGATTTGAGGAAGGAATCGAATAGAAATTTTATGTTGACTCTAGTAGGTATGTATCACTAATTTAGAGATTACCCTAACTATTGCCTTTTTAAAGTAGGTATGCTAGTTTCCAAAATTTCGACACATACGAAGAAGGAATGCGGAAGAAGGTTAAGACGTTCTTCCGCACTTGGGGACGGCGACGGTGGCGACGGCAACGCCTAGTTTCAGGACGTTGCTAGACAACAATTTTTTTTTTTGTAATCAGACAGTTGACGAATGTCAACGTATTTCATCGCGTAATACTGTAAATACTGACCGACCGTTCTACACTGACTACACCAGCGTTTATGGTAAAGATAAGTAACGTACTATTGTAATTTTTAGCTATTTCCATATCATGATAAATTATTAGGAACACCAGTCAAAAAGCTAGCTAATTAAAGATGTATAATAAAGGAAAATTAATGTATTGTATGATTTCATAACAAGACTATGCGTAGGTATTGCGTACCTATTCTCTAGCTATTACGTAATACTATCAAATAAATAAATGCTCACTGTATAAGTTGAAGGTATTTGTATAAATTTAAATAAAATTGAAGTAAATCAATATTATGGAATTATTAAGGAATTAATTCCGTCGTTCGTAGTACTTACGATTCTTAACATGTCAAGGGTAATAAACTTAAATGCCTTTTTTGTTTACTTTAATGCCTTTTTCCAAAACGAGTTCTATGCGTGTTTTTGTATTTTGTCTGGACTTGTTTCTAGGCAGTCACCCGCCTAGTAACAAGTCCATCGGGAACTACGATCCCTGTACGGGTACCCTCTATCACCATAGACTCACCAGTCATGAAACTGTTTTCCGGGAGCCGATCATTTTTTAAATATCCCCTATTAGGCATGCGCTTGACTACAACTTGCCTGTTGTTTAGCAATAATGCAGTCTACGATGAAACGCGCTTACCTGGCAAATACCGATTCACTCGTAGTCACAAGTGAATCACAGACAGGTAGATTATAGATAACTATCAGGAAACAGTGATGGCGGCAGCGAATTACACAACTTGGCAGTTTGCACAATAAAAATGTGAAGCAATGCGTTTTGTGCGTACCTGTGGAGCGCACAAAACGCTTTGAGTCCCACTTGAAGTCTCTAGTGCATATTGGATACAATATTGGAGATGTGAGATTGTCACATCATTTTTTATAGACAGTCAATGTGTTAAACAAATAAGGCTTCTCCGAAATTACTTAACTTTATGTATTTTTTTAATCAAAACGGTTTTCGAATTGCTTTTCATCAAAGTTTACTAGAGTCAATATGAACTAAAGAACAAATAACAGTTTACATACAACATTAAATATTAATATCACTTCAACCTTGTCCTAGATTAGAACAAAGCCAGTAGAACAGGAAAGAGTAATATTAATTAATTGAAGTGACAAACGCTATGCCCTAATAGAACTATCACGGAGTAAAAGTTACTGTCGCACAGCCTAGCTGTACGGTTCGTTTCTTAACTATTTGCAGTATTGAAAATTAAAAAGTTGTCATGAAGTCACTATAAATATGTATATCGATCGGCACAAAAGCTTTTAAAAAAATACTAACCGAATTTAAATTGTGGACCCATTTCCTCTCCCCTCCCCCCTCCATTCTTTGTAGAAAATATAGCTAAGTACCCTTTGAAACAAAAAATAATAATCAAAATCGATCTAAAAACAAACAATCATATTAAGAAGATTTTCTTCTTCTCTTTGACGGCAGTTGAAAACCGCTGCAATTCTAAAGTCAACAATAAACATAAAGCGTTTGTAAGTATGTATGTATGCATAGACGGGTATAAATTAATTTATTAACCTGCTTTTGTACTTAGAACGAGTCTGTCTAATTGACCCTTAGGTATGATCTTTCCGAAAATATAACCGCTGCGGTTAAGCCGTAGCATTCCACTACTACCTGTACTAGGTGGGTGTGAGTTATGAGGAAAAATAAGAAAATAGTATATAGTGTATTGTTGATAAAGTGGTGCAATGTATGGGCGTTTCGCCGGTCTGCTATCGATTACTGCGGCACTCAGTTTGTTCAACTCCCGCCCGCCTAGACGTTTCCACCGCTCATTGAATTAGACACTGAGCATGATGTTTATTACTTTCCCTTACACCCCCCAACTTTAGTTAGTAACGTGTCAACATGCGTCTATTTTTAAACTACTAAAATTAGTGAGGTTAATCTTAGTAAATGAAATGAAAATGAATGAAATGACTGTTAAATACAAAGTAGCCCAAAACGAAGAGGCACATATAAAATCGTTTTTTACTTCAAGCAGTTAAATGTATGCGACAGTGGAATAACTTTCTAAATTTAGAATCGTTTTAAAGAATATCAGCTGTTTTTCACACTGTATACTAACTTACCTTTCATATTAACTTTTTTCTCAGACGATAACCGTGAGACCAGATAACCGTGTATGTTAATGTCCCGGAATAATATTATTATTGAATAGAACTAAAAGTAGAGTTAAGTATTCAATTCAAATTCAAGATCGTTCGTGTCTAATTGATATACTAGAGGGGTAGTGTACTTATACTGTTATTGAAACGAAAATAATATACATTTAGGAGAAGCTAGTATAAAGGAATGGCAGAAATAAATATTTAATGTATCTGAAACATCTACACACTACTGCATTCTAAATAGAATTCTAAAAGGTACTTGAACTGCAGTAAAATAAATGCGATGCGATGTAGATATAGTAATAGAACAAGTGTAGGTATATTTGTACCTTAAAGGTAGCAAAGGACGACGTTCAAACCTTAAACTTTAAAAAAATGTGGTCTCTCACCTGGCCTCTAAGCAATCTAGATACAACAATCTAGATAAATAGTTTCTAACCCTTAAATATAGGCAAGGAAATATGTCTTTAAGAAACTTTATAAGGATTAAAAGGGTTCAAATTTTACTACTATAAATGCAAAAGTTTGTAAGGTTGGTGTGATGGATGAATTTACGGTAATTCCTTTACGGGAATATGTTTCAATCGGTCCTGGTGGAAAATAAAAGGAGTCTTTTCGACCTATTTATGGATTAGAATAGCTTATTTAATAAGAATAAAAACAAAATAATAAAACCCGTGATAAAAATACCTCCATAGTTAAGTATTGTTATTTTTGTAATATTCATGTGAATATGAAGCTTAATGGAATGTGGTTGTCTACCAGAGTATGCACAGATGTGGTACAACGTAATATTCAATTATCACATTCCTGATAAGCTCCAACCGTGTACCTTGTGTAAACACTAGTACCTAGTTATTTTCATTAAGCTGGAAGCCACGGGCGTGTCCCTTGACCATCGCAATTATTCAGCAATTAACAGAAGTAAAACACACAGGGGGTGAACAAAATAATGTAGATTCTCGTGTTTTTATAATAAAGAACTGCTTTGAAAACTGAGGTATTTTTTAACAAACTCACTTCACCAAACCACAGGCCAGAAAATATTTTAGAAATCGGGTTAGTACGTCATAATGTCAATATTTCCTTGAAAACAAAAACACCACAAACCGTTATCTATTTCTAGATAATATTACCGTGGATTATTATTATTGCAATTTCATACCAAAAAAATGTTGTATGCATAATCAATAGCGATGAAAGAATCACCTTAGAGCTCAGAGTTTGCGGTGCTCAAAAGCTATCCAAGCCTATCTAAGGCGAGCTTAGCCCTTAGACAAATACATAGTTAAGCCATAGCGAAAGATCGAAAATCTATATATATAAAAATGAAACCCGTTTTCCGTTGTCACAACATAGCATGAAAACGGCTTGACCGATTTGGCTAATTCTTTTTTTAGAATGTTCCTTGAAGTACGAGGATGGTTCTTACGCAAAAAAAAAATCAACCTCCTCAGAAACGGCTTGACCAATTCGGTAGGTCTGAGAATCAGTCTTAATCTATTTCGGACCCGGTAGGTGGCACTGCTTTACCAGGCAGGACGATGTCTGCGGGATCCGCTAGTAATATAATAAATTAATCCCTATTTCCCTTGGTCACGCCATCACGCGTGAACGGCTGGACCGATTTCACTAATTCTTTTTTTAGAATGTTCCTTGAAATACGAACATGGTTCTTTAAGGTGATGAGATGGTTCTTCACCAACCATGTTCTTCGAGATGGTTTACGCAAAGAAAAAAAAAAAGAAACATCAACATGTAAAAAGAAAAATTAAACCGCTGCGGTTATATTTAGTTGGTTATATTCGATAGGCCTGAGGTAGATGGCACTGCTTTACCGGGCAGGACAACGTTTGCCGGGACCGCTGAATTAAAATAAAAATACTCTAAAACGGATTTTAACGCGGTGTGTTTTAGATTTTGTATACCAGCGTTTCAAAGTCTTTTCAGACTTCATGGTCAAATATCAAAATCCGATATCATGTAGATCCGAGAAGATAACGAAAGATGGAAAAGATCGAAATATGACTGTCAGATTGGACCAAGCACCATGAGTAGTGGTGTCGTGTAATAAGTTCGCGTAAAACTCCCGACATATACATAGCATAAGTCCTTATTTCGAAACGAGGATTATCTCGAACTAGCATTTAGACTGGGGAAATCACCTTAATTATAATCAAACGTCTAACTTATCATGGTCATCATATTATTATTTAAACTTTTACCACACAGTATTATGGCTATGACTTTGTTCAGTATGACCTACAAACCTTTGAATGTTGTTATCCTATCGTATGGAATTACTGAACCATTACAATCTTTGACACACATTATATTAGCTAACTAGAGCCAATCAAAATGTTAGAGCCATGCAAGTTCCATATAGGAATAGTTACCTAGGAATCCGTTTGATATGGCACTATCAAAAGACCAGAGAAAGTAGGTCAGGCAGACTTAAGCAAACATTTTACACTTTACTTTACTTACTTACTTTACTTTTTACTTTGTACTTATAATGTTGTTTTACGAACAAGCTAAAAGATGCAAAAGTGAAAAGCAAAAAAATATTAAAGAGCAAACAGCCGCGAAAACTTAACTGTTTCGTGGCAATTTTTGTTTTAAAAAACAACAAACAAGATGAAGGGATTAGAAAAGAGGCTGTTGCAATGCCTCTTAAGAAAACTCTTAATTAATTTGCACAATAAAGCTACTTGATTAACGTAAGCTACTTAGCACCCATTTTCCCTTTTTTTAACCCCCTTCGAAAAAGAAGAGTGGTTCAAAGTTTAACGTCTGTATCGTTTGGAACTTGTGGCATCGTATGCTTAAACGAGAGAACAATACATACAGCATGATTTTTATTTTGTTAAAAAATAGTTGATCACAAAATTAATGTTTCATAAATAATTGAGTTTTTTATGAAATATTGTTTTAGTTTACCTTTACCATTTCTTTTATTTATATCATCTTTTAAATATATTGGTAAACTATTAATTAAGGAGGGTATGATATAGGATAATCTGCATTTATCATACTTATAAATTGTTGTATCATGGCAATTCAAATTTTTCATTTTTATTTCTTTGAGTATTTATTCTATTAGGGTGAATTTCTGTAACGTTTTTTAAGATGTCATTAAAATATTCTTCAATTAACAGGGTTAAAATATTTATTTCGTGGACAGGAATTATTTTACAAAATTGAAATATTTTATGTTCGTCACCATTAAACTGATTTTTAATGTTCTATGGTACTATTGTTTTTTTAAATTCTTAATTGAAGGCTGTACATTTTGTCTAAATGTGTTTTAAAAGTTATGCCATTAGTTGAGAGGCCATAACTAATCACTGATTCCGCCAGCGATTTTTATAGCATTAACTATCTATGTTTATTTTTAATATATGTCTAAAGTCATCTACATACCCAGATCAGTGGAAAATTACACGGGTTATTCCAGTACCAAAAGGTAGCTTAAGTCCAGACATAGGTTGCTACAGACCAGTAGCTGTATTATCTACGCCGGCTAAAGTCTTCGAGTCAGCTATTCAGCAATACTTGCAACAGCAATTCGGTGGTCAGTTATCGGACGCGCAGCACGGATTTCGGCCGGGTCGCAGCACGGCCACGAATTTGCTGAACTTCATGTCGCTGGTAGTACCTGCTGTAGATGCTGGCGAGCAGGTCGATGTTGCTTACTTCGACTTCAAAAAAGCATTTGACACGGTTGATAATGATGTGCTATTAAGTAAGCTATCAGCGTCGGGATACTCGCCGCAACTTTTGCAGTTCTTTGCCAGCTACATGCGACATAGACAGCAATACGTGGACTACAACGGTTACGAATCTAGGCCGTATTACACCTTTTCAGGAGTGAGTCAAGGTAGCAACCTGGGGCCCCTTGAGTTCATAATTATGGTAAATGATCTGCAGGATATGGTCTGTCATGGGTCGTGTTTGTTGTTCGCTGATGATCTCAAGCTAGTACTTAGAGTCAGAAGCGCTCAAGACTGCATGCTCCTACAAAGAGATATAAATAGAGTCGTGGAATGGAGTCACAAAAACAAGCTGTTTTTTAATGTTACTAAGTGCTCGATGATGAGTTTTACACGCGCGCGTTCACCAATGCACCATAATTATATAGTTGAAGCAGAGCCAATGCAACGGGTTAACAAAGTGCGTGATTTGGGTGTCAATTTCACGCTCGAATTGTCATTTAGGGATCATATCACTACCATATGCAAAAAAACATACAGGAATTTAGGATTTGTTCTAAGGCAGACGCGAAATTTTACCAATATTACAGCAGTCAAAGTACTGTATGACGCACTGGTCAGGAGCCATCTAGAATACAGCGCGGCCATATGGAGTCCATATGAGGCTAAGTACTCCGGGATGTTGGAACGAATCCAAAATAAATTTATAAGGCACCTGTATAAAAAACTGTATGGAGTATACCCGTTATACCCCTTAATGTACCCAACATTATTTGTACTGGGAATGGTAGGATACAATCAGTTGAAAGTAAGACGTGACTTTAGCATTGTGGGGTACTTAGTTAGGTTGCTTCGGGGTATGGAGATTAATCCGGGAGTACTGCTGCAGTTGCGCCTAAATGTACCGGACCGATATGTGTGGAGACGATTGCGTCCGATGCTTCTGGCCGTACCTAAAGCCAGAACAAACCTTATGGCAAAAACCCCTCTGATGAGAGCAATTGGGACAATTAATAAAATCCATGCCAAAATAGATATCTTCTCGTGTACATTTAGTGAATTCGCAAAGATATTATTGTATGAATTATGTTATGAATTATGATATTATTATGAGGAATTATTCTATGTATCTAGTACCTATTCTTATTTTATTTTATATTATGTTAGTAGCTCACAAGCATGTAAGGTATATTAAACTTATCTGTCGCATTAGGTTAATGACCTGTAATGATAGATTAAGTAAATAAATAAATAAATAAATGTTTGATAGCGAATTTTGTGTTTGATTAAAGCAAATTTTGCCAGTATGGCTCTCAATTTATCCTTACCTTATTAATATGTTCCTTCCAGTTGAGCTGGTTATCAATGATTAGCCTTCAGGTAGACTTGTTGATCGCCTCCCTCAATTGGTTCACAATTACGACAAAGTGGTTGTGAATCATTGAGGCTGGTTTGTGGAGGCATTGCTGGTTGTGTGCTATTAATTTTGGTTAGTATTTTGATAATCTGTTTTGGGTAGTACTTATATACATTAATTTAGTTTTGTAGCAGTTAAAAATTTATTTCAGCATCATGTGACCATGCAATTAGCTTGGTAAATAAAATCTGTCTGAAGCTTGTCGATGGCTTCTTTGGGTTATCCCCATAGGGTAGTAAACACGTATCATTAGCAAATTGGTACACGTCACATTCCGTTATCAAATTTGGTAAACTATTGACATAAGTTAGATAGTGTTATGGTCCCAACACAGAGCCCTGAGCCGTACCTTCTGTTATGTCAATCGGGTCACTGTTTGTGATATTCATCCTTACCACATTCTATTTATTATCTTGTAAGTAACCGTGACACCAATTTAGGATATTACCCCTAATTCCACTATCATGAAGTCTATTCAATAGTAGGTCCATTATGTTTTAAGGTGTCAAAGGCTTTACTATAACCGACAAATACGACCATAACATGCTTCTTTGCCTTTAGTTTTTCATAAATTATATATGTGAAATTTGTAAATAAATGAGTTGTATTTATTTTGCTTCCACTTTTATGTGTTCGGGAGCATGTAAAAGTATGCTGTACGTGGTTACATCGCCTCCTTCAAAAACTGGCAGAAACAATTCAGTACTAGAAGTTGCATCGCGTGTTAAATGTCCTAATTTAATGTCTGTTCAAGAAATCGTCACGTATTTCATAATTCAGTATTTGAATAATTCGGTACTACTAGAATTGTACACTAGTTCTTAATAAAATATAAAATGAGTCATTTATCTACAAGCTTTTAACTTGTGAAATAAGAGTTTTCTTAATTCTCACTAAGGCACTTCTGTAAAACCGAAAAGTAGTCAATATATTGGATAAAGGGTCTATGAAATACATATCTGTCTTCAAAAGAGTGCAAAATAGATATCCCATAAATTGCTACAGCACTTAAAAGTTTGCGGCCTGCCGCGATCGTTGTAGGTAGGTCGATCGATTCACAGACGCCAACCGGGTCACTGTAGACCTGCCTGTTGTTTGACCCCCGCACGGAACTACCTGTCCGGTCGATACCTCCTGTCATAAGGATAATTAATGCGGATACAATCACTGGAAACTCAGTTTTCAACTCGAAGTTTCACTCAAGAACAACTATTTAAATTCGTACATCTCTTAAATATCTTGAGATAAGTAGTTATTTTAACTCTTTTTTATTAGTTTTCTCGCTTTCCCAATCACTTCTCTATCTACACGAAATTCAGATCATTGGTCTGATTTTCAATGACGTATAAAGAAGGATGTGAGATCCTTTTTTTATTTCAGCAGGAGGTTTTTCAGCGGTACTTAAATTTGTTTTACCAAAATCGGTTATTATTAATAAAACAGTAAAAATAAGTGTCACTTACTGTTCACCAACAATTTGTGTCTCCGCAATAAGATGATGATAAAATATCTCTACATTTTTGTGTAAGAACCATACTAAGTTGTAGAGAATTTTTAGCTTCATCACTTTGCATTGTTAAGGCAAAAACGATAAAATTAGGTTAACACGGCAGATGTGTCGAGGATTTCATCAAGTTCTGAAGTTCCCAAGAATACATACATAAGAATTATTTCAATTATTTTTACTTTTACTTTTATTGTGTGAGTGAATGTCATCCATCATATAACTGATCAAAGTTTTGATGCAATCACATGCAAAGGAATCCACGTTTTTCATAAATACCAAAACGATTTGATGGTTCTACTTGTAACAAACATGAATCCGTATCATAATGACGTCTATTGTATCGATCTCTTACTTGGAACTGGCTTTTACTGTTAAAACAAGCTTACACATCCACTGTTATTTACAAAAATAGACTAACAGCTCGTTTAAATAATACATGGCAACAATTAGACTCCCCACCCCTAAAAATACAGACTTTTGAATGTTTGACTACCTACCTACGCTGGGAAATTAACTGAGGACCTTTATGACCTTTGATCTAATAAAAGTGCTAGACCCAATACAAATCCCGTGTAACTAAATTAAAACTTTAACAAAAAACCAGCCAAATATACGGAAATGCACAAATTACTGAGTAGGTACCTACCCTATTGAGTTAATTCGATAACAACTACACGCATGACTTTTATTTAAATCCGTCCTTGAAATAGTAAAAAATACAAACTTTCGAACAGTAACTAAGCTACTACATAAGAAGTTTAATATTATTGTCTATAATAGCAAAAAAATCGGATCATTTTTCGTCGTTCACAATATATATTTTCACGATAAAAGTGATTAATATTCGTTATTCGTTCGAGTAGGACATTGTTTAATGTGGCGTAAATGGTTTACGTTATTATGTATTAGCATAAGGTTTCATACAACGTTGATGTTTAGTGAAGTTACATTAGTCTAATTAGTGAGTTTTCAACGCTAAATTTAATGGACTAGCTTTCCGACTACAGCTCCGCCCGCGCTTATGTCGTTTATCGCTCTAAACTCTTTACCTCTTTTTGCGCAGTCGGATGAAAATTATCCTATGTCCTTTTCCGAGTCTCAAAGTATGTTCATATCAATTTTTATCCAAATCAGTTCAGTGGTTTTGGCGTGAAAGCGCGGCAGGCAGACAGAGTTACTCTCGCATTTTTAATATTAGTAAGGATGGTCCTACCTAAAAAAAAAAATTTTTAAGAATTAAATGTTAATAAACTTTTATTATTTATTAATAGCGTCTAGCCGCGACCTGTTTCGGCTGCACCCAGACGCAAATTAAACCCAAAACCCTTCCTGTCTTGTAGCCGTACTCATAGAAGTATTGGTTGCGAGTTTTAGGAAAACGTTGCAACGTTTATATACATAAAATAAATTAATAAATTGTTGTAAACCTAGCTAAAAATCATTGTTATCAATCCACCTTTTAATTTGAGAAAACAGTTACAAAGTCGGTCCGTTTGTTGAAGCGCTATGAGGCCACAGAACACTTTAAGGCAGACAGAAAATAATATTTTAGAATTTCAGATTTAAATAATTTGTAAATACATTTATTACCTAACTGACCTAACTGAATAACAACTCAACACTAACCTAATTAAAGAACTAAAATAACTACATAGTGTCTTACCTAAATTATTGCGTCAATAAATTCCTTCACATAGTTACCTTCCGGGAACGTACCCAAAAGGCAGCATAGCCGCTTTGGATGAGATACAAACATTCAAAATTTAAATAATTGACCTTTTTTACGCTGAGAATAAATTAAACGAGACTTTTCTTTTCTCTTTTTCTTTTTTTCTATTTCTTTTCTTTTATTTTTTTTTATTTAGATCTAATTGGTCGAACTTTAGGTACTCTAACGTTTGGGTGACTATGGTCACCGAAAACCGTTAAAGACATAAATGGATTCATATGCTGCATATATCAGTAGCTAGGTATGGCGTAACGCTAACGCGTACCAATTATGCAAAACGACTGTCAATGCGCGTATATAGTAATTTTAGCTGAAAGCATGGGCAAAACCAGGTTTTCTGCCTGTAAAACATATCTAGATCGAATTTATCATCCCCAAAACACTCCATTTACCTTAAATTTTTGTCCAAATTGTTGGAACCGTTTCGAATTGCTGAATATTACACCAAAATAAGATAAGGCTTAAAACAGTAATGTACGCATTTGTTTATTCTGTGGTGTATTTCATGTTGGGTCGGAAATATTTCCTTGAATCATTACGTAAAAGGAATATAAGTTGAGTCTTATGAAAATTCCGCGCCATTCATGTTCAGAGTTTTATTTCACCCTTCAAATTCGGGAAATAATAATTCAAGTCATTCATTTCCATTAAACAAACGGCGGCCTCGATATGGTTCGTTTCACAGATATTAATGAGCTTTAAATGTGATTTAATAAGCTGACTTAAAAAAATTGTGTTTAATTTATAACATTTCCAAAACTGTATACCTAACGTACGTCCAACACAGAATAACGTACTTTTACTCTTAATATATGATTACCATCTGTCCAGGTTTACCCGAATTTGTTCTTGTTTAGAGGGCATCCGGGGAGCGTCCGGGCGGGGCTTCATTTGTAGTCCGGTTTAAAAATAAGGTCTTGGGCCGTCCGCGATTACAGTTGTCTGACAATGTCCTGAGCCGGGGTTGGCAGAAGCAGTTGTACTTGATCGGATTGACCCTCTCCGGACGGCTCACCGAAAAAGTCCGGAGAGCCAATAAAGGCCCTTCCAACAAATTGGGTTAGGTCACACGCACTGTGCCCGCAAGCCGCGATCAACGAAAAAACCGATTCGCTCTGTTTTGTTAGGAACATTTCAAAGGTGACCAAATTTAATTTGAAGGTTTGAGAATAAATAGTAAGGTGATTTATGACATTTTCAACTGTTTTTTTTACGCAAATTGTGTTTAAAAATAACTGTTGACATGTCCGAGTTCGGGGCTATAAAATCCGGGGATTTTATTTATTTTACCCTGGTTGCCAAATTTTAGGAGTACATAAGCACACATTATGAACCTACAAGTGACATAGGTATGAATAGATCGACGAACACACTTATAAAGCACACATTACCGGCTTAGCGACCTAGTTTAGCAAACATTGTCTAACATGTTACATATGTACACTATACAATGCATAACGACGCGACGGGCACGCATTTCACGCGACTTGTTTTCAGAATTTTTGAAGAGCTCTCGGGTTGCTATTGTGGTTATTTTAGGTGAAAGCCTTTCTGTACAGTGGAAAGACACATTTGAGGAAAAACAAATAATCCCACGCTATGCTGGTAGTAGAATGTTTCATTAAAATAAATAGGACAACAGTAGATACGTAACCTACTTACTTTTGTCCCAAAGGTATAGTAAGACAATCTGTAGATGGTAATAGCCAAAGAACTTGTTTGAACGACTTTATCTTTTGAAATACAAAAAGTATATAATACCTACATGATTATACATTTATTGTAAAAATAATTTAAAAATACCAGTCGGAATCGTTTCGACTTTTAAACAAATCTTTGTTGAGACAGACTTTGTGGCATTAGGCTGTGATACCGCAACGCTGCTGAGATCTGGCACAGGTAAAACGTATTTGAGCGTTTGTGTATAAAAAAGGAAGGAAGAAAAAAAAAGGTTATTGAACTTCATGGCATATACATGAGCTAGATACAATATTAATCTAAATATAATTACTTGTTGCTAATTATTATCTTTAAAATCTATCTATAATCTACGAGTATATGACTATGTTCTGTGTATATAAGACTAATAACTACTTACTTCTACGGAAGAAGTGTCGGCTAGCCTGAACTAGATTATTAAATAACCTGTGTTTCAGGCCAGCTCTCTACCTATGATACTAAACACAACTTAATTACTAGTTTCTACAACAAGATACAAAAATGCCTAACTGATTATATTAAAAGATAATCAATTTCGGAATTTCTAGTAATTTTTCTGTGTCTGTATAACTTAGTTGCAGTAGGAAATTAAATAAAGATTTAGCACAATTTTTGCGTGTTAGTCTATAACTTGTTAGTATTCTATTACTGTCATTATACAGAACTGGGCCTAGAAATTGAAAAAATCTGTGTATGCATGCCTTGATGTATAATAGGTGCAAATTAAATCTTTTCTTCTCTTGTATAAAGGTGAAGAGTAAAAATCTAGCTCCGAGCGCTGGAGCAGTGTGTAGAAGGAAGTGTGCTGAGGATTAATTAAAGAATGAGAAACAACTTATATAAAATGGAATAAAACCAATGTATGTACGTTGCTTCTCGAATTAACCACTTGAAATGGGGTTGGGGCACATGAAACAGGAGAAGCACGTAGAAAAGCCAATAAGAGCATACTATTCCTAACTATCAGGAACTGTCAGCACCTGAAAAAATTTGACGTGAATGGCCGAAGAAAAACAGAACAGTCGGTTGCTTTCGGGTAAAACTCGGGATCGGTTGGCCCCTGAAAATTTCGAATGATTGGTTAAGAGATTGATTACATCCTTATAATCCAGGACCTAGAATGGCACTAGAAAATTGGCCAACCTTTCTAGATGATAAGAAGACGATTTTTGCCAGACCCTGGTGCCTCAAGTAAGGGTTGTAGAAGATAGAGTAGTAAGTAATTACCGGGCCTATGCCGTAAGGCATATCAATGAAACATTTTCTAGTCTAAAAATGTACATATAGTACAAGATAAAAGATCAGTTTCTAACCCCGATTAATTTCGATTAAATGATATTATTGTTATTAAAAATATTTTGCCTTCTTGCGTAACTAATTATATTCTATATTTTAAACAATTCTCTTATCTATTAGGTAGATAGTGTGACGCCAGGTCATCTAGTCGTTATTAACTAGGACAGCTTGACATTTACCCCACTTTGTAGTTCACAATTTACGACAACTACCTATATCTAGAGAGCTACCAATAACTAAATGGCAAATTATATAATTAGTATATAATTTGGCAAAATTGCGAGAATTTTTTATGCTTAGAGATGTTCTATAATTCGGCAAAGTTATATATTTACTTTTTCACGTAAATTTGAGCAAAATATTTTACTGCTAATGACGTTTGTGTTTACTTTTCTAAAATTCACCAGCAAAGGATATCATGTAGGTACTCATAACATTAGGTAATGTTAGAAAAACTCGTAGTACTTACTAGTATAAAGTTTATTTAATACCACAGTACTTATCACTATTATCTCAAAATGTATCTTCGACGTTCGTAGCTGCATTATGAACAAAAGTATGCACGCCATGTATTACTTTTTTTGAAAATGCGCGGCAACGATCTATTTTTTTTAAAAGCATAGTGTGTTGCCGAGACAAATGAGTTTAGATCGATTTTGTAAAACATACATTAAAATGTTACCCAACCTAAAATAAATGTTTTGTTTGTTGATTTATAATAATCTAACTCCTATAACTACTATATTAAATGCATGAACAAAGTTCACATTTTATCTAAATGTGTAGGTACACTCGATTCGCATTGTTCATTGTTTCACCAATATTAACTACAACACACAAGGTCATCTTATCCCAAACTAAGCAGAGCTTGTACTACTTTTCTTTTGTATAGACTAAATGTCAAGTCTTCTCTCAAGTATCTTACGAGTTGAGAGAGTTTAGGCCTTAATCCACATACGCTAGCCAAGTGTGAGTTGGTAATATATAATGTCAGTCAAATGTCAAATTATAGTATAATAATAAAGATATACTTAGAATACTTCACTTTGTGGTTCACCTGCTAGTTAGTAACAAGGCTCTACGTATAGGAATGACCTAGTTTCCGACGACCGCAACGTCCTAACGTGTAGTTAATATAGTGGCGACACCACGTAATCAAGATTACTAACTGATTAGAACTTATTACATGGAAATTGTTTACATGGTTATTGTAACCTCAGAATACCTCCTACTACGTCATCAAACAGTATTTTCTAATATAGAAAATTCTCGTGTGTTGTGTTTGTAACTAAATTCCTCCAAAACTTGACTTGCTTGACCGATTTGTATGAAATTTTATGTTTATATTCGGTAGGTCTGAGAATCAGGCAAAAATCTATTTTTCGTGCGCAGTGATGGTGGTCGACCTCTATTTTTTCGTATATTTTTTTATGATGTGGTATTAAAAAAATTACAACCCTAAACTATCACTTCTTTACCAATCACCCTTTATTTTTATTAATAATCTAACATGATTAAGGAAGGTTGATGAGAAATACGCGGCACGATGTTTGCTGGGGCAGCTAATTTTTCAATATTATTTTCACACCTACACAGCGCCATCTACTCCCAGATTAAGCATTTACATTTGCTTATGTCATGGGTACTAGGAACTTTTTTTAATAAATCTTACATATTATAGATAAATTAACTACACCCAGCCAGACAGAATAAACAATCATGCTCATTACACAAACATTTTTCCTAAATGGGAATCACCCAAGACCTCCGGCTTAGCAGTCAGGATCACAATAGACCAACAGGCCAGTCGAAGATTTTATGTATCCAGTGTCGAAGAGTCCATATAACCCGATTCCCATCGGTTTCCCTTTACGAATCGGTCTATATTACTGGAGTTCTTAGGTCAGGTGGTCAACGAAATATTCTTTTGGGTAAGACCTTATTTTTTGATTTCCACCCTTCGCCACTGGTATGTAGTGAAGTACCTATTGTGATTTAGTTATACGATCAGAGTCGTTAATTTTTTAACCATTCAATGGATTATCAATTTTGGTAGGGTTTTATAAATGAGCATGATCTTGAATCTGCTCAAAAACATACTTACAACCTATTTTATACACCTACTCAAAAGAAGTAAGTAAGCAGGCTTATAGTAAACTCCTTGGATTGCATAATAATTGTAATAACTCCATGATACCTAGTCATTGTAACTGCTCGTAATATTTTCAACTGTTTTTTCCCAGGTAATAATTGTGAACCTTATCGTGTTGCGTCATTTGTGAATTTCGACCTAACCTAATACCTACAATGAGTTTATCCCTAAAAATAAAAAACAGTAGGTACTCAACGTTGCGTGCAGCGGTTTCATGATAGCCGTTCGCGTCGTTTAAGGCCGTACGGCTTACACTGTACACACGATCTCATTTATAATTAACTCGTTGCTTATTCACAATTCAATACAACGTTGGAGTTTGGCTACTTTTTGTTCCGTTTTTAATAATACGAAGTTTTATTAAAACGGAAATTAAATATTACTAGTTAGTCAATATAGATAAATGATTTGGTATAAAAGCGTATTGCGGTTATATTCAGGTTGTTTGCCAGCCTAAACCTTAGTGTCTATTTGAACACGCGAATCACGCCGCAGCGGGGTCTATTTGACAGCCATGTTTGGAAGTTTGAAACTTTTTAACTCCTCTGATTATATTTCCGATTAAATACATGCGGGATCTGAAACAGTTTAGGTGCCCCGGGACTTAAGGTTTATTTAAGGTTTAATACTCAGAGGCGTTTGTGTTAGTAGGGAGCAGTGGCGAAGGGTGGAAGTCTGAAAAAGGGAAGCCGGAGCAAAAAAATTCTTACTTAAAAAAATAATATCTCTTCAATACCGTCACCGATGTTTCTATGGCGACCACCACCTTCATATTATAGCTACTCATTTTTGATGCTCTTTAATAGTCCTAGGTGATAAATAATTTTAATGAAAAAACGATATTAATCAAGTCCTAATGGGAAACCGATTGGAATCCACTTTTGTGGACTCTTCGCCACTAGGTAGTAATTGGTACATATACTACAAATTATATATAAAAAGGTTAAGTTTGTTTTACCTCAGTAAGTATACTTAATAGTTGCCAGCTTTCCCTGCGGCTTAACCCGTAGTTACCATATGTGCTATTCCAGACAATATTCAATAGAAATATAAAAGAAAATAAGAAAACATCTAGAAATAGTAATCCCGGAAAATGGGTTACCTACTTAAACGAGCAAATCATATTTAAAATTTCATCGAAATCGTTATTTCTATGAAATTTAAGGGGCAATGAATCGTTCAATAGATTCGAAGTTTGTAAAATATTACGAGAAAAAGAAAAAAAGATTAGATTAGCTAATTCCCCAGGCACTTTATTATCAAACTGCCAATTATAGTCCTACAAAGGAGAAGAAAACCGCCCCTAACCAATACACTCAAGCGAATTGAAGAATCAATAATAGTAATAATACCCTCCTATCCGTTTCTACAGCTACGACAGTCAGTCACAGCTAACGAGCTAGGTTCAATTCAATAACTTCTCTCAACTATCTTACAAGATGAGAGAGTTTAGGCCTTAATCCACAGGCCAAGAGCGGGTTGGTAGATGTCGCGTGTCCTCGAAGTTAGTCGTTAGTTCTTAGACATGTCAGTCTCCTCACGATGTTTTCCTTCACCGATTGAGCAGCGGATATGAACAAATTCACATACAGATTTGTGGGCACGACCAGGAATCAAACCCGCGACCTTATATTTCTAAGGCGAGGCCAGTACCGCTGCTCAACTAGCCAGGTGCGCAGGAGATATTATAGTGCACAAGTGAGTATGTAAACACAAGGGCACTCTCTATTCGCTTCACTCTCATTGTCCGATATGACGGATTGTCAGACGCGACTGATGAAACTGCGGGCGCAGGACCTATGACTTTACATGCCCTATGAGGCGAACTTCCTGACTCGGAATAGTGTTAAGAAATTATAACAGTCTCAACACTCTTTTTGGTCCGGCCAGGGATTAGAACCCGCTACTCCTAAAGCTAGAGGCGAACATGCTATATCTATAACCTTTAAGCCATCGAAGCAGTCAAGTAAGAATCAGTAGGTCACATAATCCACTGCTGGTTTCGTAACTCTAACGTCAAATAACGTTCCCAAAGGAGCACGCAAGGTCACGTAGAGGGATATAAATGTGTAGGTATAACCTTCTGAGCCTGTTATGTAAGCTGACGATAAAGATACTCTGTCTGAGAAACGGGCCAACGATCTCGAAATTTCAACAAGGAAAATCCTTACTAAAAATGGGACGATTATTTGTGAATTAAGGAAGTAAGCACCTTACGTTTAAAAATAGCAAGCTTAGGTTAACATAAGACTGGATATAATTAAGTTTATTTTTGTGAATATGTAGCTTAAAATTTGTTAGTTCCGTTTAAGAGAAACGTAACATTATTTGTTTACCTCATAACGCCTTTGCTTTTGCGCATTGCACAATACGCAGTGAAACACATTTACATCTACAGAAATCTAATTTCTTTTAAAGAAGTCCTTTGATTAAAGGGATTACATACATTTTGCTTTGAATACAATGTTGGCACCCCAGTACTTCAGTACATTGACTCGTTTATTTGACTCGTCTATGAATTCATTCAAGTTATTAATCTTTTGCAACAATTAAAATACGAATTAAAAAGTAAAAAAACGTAAGTCAACGTCAAAAATATAACTTATTTGAAGTACCCACTATAAACTACTACTTGTATTTCTCATTAGTACACATATTTACAAATATCACCATTTTATTGTATAAAGCTAGCATCTGTAGGTACTGTATCTGTTCTGAACTAGCAATCTAACCCTATGTCCTCCCTCGCACAATTAACATTTATGCGCGAATTTATGCACACATGATTTTTACTGTTCATTGGCGGAAACCGCATGAAAATCCGTTTAGTATATTTGGCGACTATCACGAACATGCATGTTTTATACTGAGTAGTGTGCAGTGGCGAAGAGTTCATATAACACGATTCCCGTCGGCTTCCCTTTAGGAATATGCTATAACATACATACTTAATTGAGTATTATGTAGCGCCGAAAAGTTATAAATAGCATCAAAAAATGCAGTACATACTACTTCTTTAGTAAGTTTGAAAGTCCGCGTAGGTAAACAAGAAATACTTGTCGTTTAATTTGCTCCGTATTCCAATTTTCAAATTTCTACCCTTTGCCACCGGTACCCATTGATAATATAAAGGGCAAACCATTTCCTACCAAATTAACGGAACAAGAGATATAAAGAATTATAGAGGGATGGAACGCATTTACTGAAAATGAATAACAGAGTAACTGAGTAATAAGTACAAAAGAATGTTTACAATAAGGTAACGTAACACAATTACCCGTTGTTCTTACAAAAGTAACAGAGCGAAGGTTGCTCGGAGGGGGTGGTGTCAAGGTTCCATTTCGGTTGGCGCCACTGCAGACTGCGTAACGGGCCTCGGGCGGGCGGCTCCACCCGAAATATATTTGAGTTACGTTAGATCACACAGCAGTTACCTAACTAGGCGTTTGCACAACAAAACAAGATACAAGCATTGTCTTATCTCTTTCTACTCATCTGTAAACTAAAGAGATGTTTGAGAGAGAAAACAAAATTTATGGCGAAAAGTAATCTATGTCTAGCACCAAAGATTTATTATAAAATCCCAGACATGAAATCCCGTAATATAAATATAAAAAAAAGGCTGAAACTCTTATTAATTAAAAAAAAGTTACTACAGCATTGTCGACTTTTTTAAATGATAGCAATTTAGTATTGTCTTAGATTTACGCGAATATCACACATTGAAGTAAAACTACTTTTTAACGGATTTTATCGCGGTTTATTTTAGATTTTAGATCCCGACGTTTCAAAGTCTTTTCAGACTTCATGTTCACGGGTGGACTGAGATATTTGACGTCCAAAAATATTAATCACAATTATTACTGACTACCTTCAAACATTAATATTTAAGTTGCGTTCCGATTTAAGCAAACTGAGCTCACAGTGTCTTGAATTCTGAGTTGATTTTGCTTGGGTTTTGGTACAAGTAAGTTAAGCACTGGGTCCCAAGCTGGTGGTATATTCCAACCATTTTCTCTGTTAAAATTAGGATGTTTTTTAATTTCAATAGCTTCGCGGATCATTCTTGGTAGGAACCGGTTTTCCAAGCAAAATCAACTCAGAATTCAAGACACTGTGAGCTCAGTTTGCTTAAATCGGAACGCAACTTAAATATTAATGTTTGAAGGTAGTCAGTAATAATTGTGATTAATATTTTTGGACGTCAAATATCTCAGTCCACCCGTGAACATGAAGTCTGAAAAGACTTTGAAACGTCGGGATCTAAAATCTAAAATAAACCGCGATAAAATCCGTTAAAAAGTAGTTTTACTTCAATGATAGCAATTTAATTTAATTTGACATTTCATTTTAAAGGGTATTAGTTCTTTTTTTAATTATGGCCTCTGCAGAAATTATTCCGCAATTTTGCCAATTTCACGTTTAAATAAATATTCAAGGTTTTAAAAAAATAGTAGTAAATAACTAAAAAACTGCGACGTTATAAGACGCCATTTTTTTCCTCCTCTCTATGAAAATTACATTAGATACTATCATAGATTTAGCATTTAAACCGACGTTTACAGTAGATTGGCAATGTAGTGATCAAGACGAGACCAAAAACAAATTACAATAGTGTGCGTGTTATGTGAATGTGTGCGTGGCATGTATTAAATCAATCGAAAGAAATTATTGTTAAAGTAGTAAGGCAATAAACCGGATATATATAGACTGTCCCGTAAGTAATGTTTTTTAATGTTTTTTGTAAAAAGGGAATAAATTTTCTAAATTGTAAATTTGTCGCGGAGGTTATTAATAATAAAAGACATGGCAGAATTAGCTTATATTTACAGCAATCACGTTTGGAAAACGATAACATTTGCAAGTAGCCACAGCATTAAAAATACTGACTTGTAAACGGGAAAAGATATAAAAACATTTTATTTATTATGCGACCCAATGGTGTTTCGAGAAACTGGTCAAATTAATTGTTGGAAATAATCTAACACACGCTGTTTAAAATCTATGAATTTGACTATGTATAACTTCTAAAATGAATAAAGCGGAATGATTTCGCAAACACCTATAGAAAGAAACAGTTGCAAATACAAATAGGTCTATTTAATATCCCCTGTACTCCTAAGTAGGTATGTATTAAGAGACAATTTTTAACAATAGCCTTGTTGCCTAAAGTAATGGGTAATACCAGCATGGTGTTGAAGTTTTACAGCGATGTTCCACTTTTCCCCATTACTTTTAATGTCATCCCATATAAAATCAGTATTTTACTGTACCGACATCCGCTTCTGACAAATGTGATTCACTTTTCATTGTTAAGCGCCAAAATGGTTTACGAGAAATAGCTTTCAGCGGTGACACCGGCTATGATGTACCTCTATCTATACATATATATTACTAGCTTCCGCTCACAGCTTTGCTGCATGGTACTTAGTGGGACAAAAATTAGCCTATATGTTAATCCAGATCATAATCTTGATCAA
The DNA here is from genome assembly GCA_936450015.1 of Meganola albula. Lineage (NCBI taxonomy): Eukaryota > Metazoa > Arthropoda > Insecta > Lepidoptera > Nolidae > Meganola > Meganola albula. Next base: position 5,525,673 of record OW388157.1, read on the forward strand.
ATACTTAATTTCATCCAATTCTGTCTAGTAGTTTTTTTGTGAAATTGTAATGATATAGTCTACGGTGGAACGAGCCTGCCCAATATACCGATTTACTCGATAGATTTTCGGCGAGAACTATAAAGGCGCACCAATTCTGACTCTTAATGGTGTCACCAGACGTCGAACCGGAACACAGCACGACCGCTAGGCGGTGCGCTTTATTTGGTGGGTGGTCACGGTGGTGTATGCTCGAGAAAAGCGTCAGGCTAATGTGTGGAAGCCGTAGGGAAGAATTATATTAGACCGGAACATGTACGGTCCGGGCCAAGTCTGGGCCCAAATCCGATCGATTGTCAGTAGACGGGCTCGGACGGGACAAGTATCACGCACTGGGTGTGTTTCCAATCTGTGACCATGTATGTATCTACACGGCACGCTTTGGGAACGACCTGGTCTAATATGAATCATCCCGTAAAGGGCAATTTGAACCTAACGGCGCAGTCGGGTTCTGAGCGTAAGGGAATCCCGCACTGCGTACTCGTCTACCCAGGTCAGACAGCGGGCCACGAACTTACAGCCTTAGTGTGAAATTCATGTACCACAATCATTAATCTTAAACATAGTATAGGAACAAGTATTTAAAGTAACTATTTCATTTAACAAAAGAGGCACCAATTAAGCACAACACATTATTATTTCCCATTATTACAGAAAAGCGATACACGAATTTACACATTTATATACGCTACACTTTGCAAAATGCTATTATTTATTTATATACTTTGATTTGGATATTCAATATCTGTTTCAGCGCAAATAACTGCTGGTACACATAAACGAATTGAGCAAAGAAAGGAAAAGTAATATTTGTTTTGTAATTAAACTACTGGTTCTTTTCAGATTTATAAGAAACGTATGACACACCTTCACATATTTTCGCAAGTTTATGAAAATCCAACACGTAGTTATGTTATAGTAGGTAAGCGAACAAGACGACTGGCAAAAGGTTTTATTATACTTAAATAAATTTTGTTTCGCTGAAGCAGTTTCTGCTCTAGATCCTAGACGCTCTTTGAGCAGCTAAAGTGAAAGATACATATAAACCCGAGTAAGAGATGTTACGCTCTTTATTTTTGTCCAACAAAACTACGGCGTCTCATAAATTCTTATGACAGATCTTAGTGGTCTTATAAAAAAGTTGAATGAGGCTTAGTGATGTCTTTCTGAAGTATGTTTTACTGTTTTTTTTAGTTTTAGCGTAAATATAAAAATATCTACAGTCAGCTACAACTGTTGATTAACAGATTGAATTGCAAAACATCTTAACACAAAAAGATTATATAAGTACTATATCATCTATATTAGAATATTATAAAGGTGAAGAGTAAACGCGCTAATCTTTGGGACTATGGGACCAATTTGAAAATTTATTGGACTGTTAAATAGCCTATTTATTGAGAAAGGCTATAGACGTTTATCCCTCTGCTGGGCACGATAAAAAAGGAGTTCCCGCGGGTGGAGCCACGGCAGGTAAGCTAGTGTGAATATAATTACGCTTATTACTCATTAACAATACCACAATCTCCCTCATACATTCGTATTTCATACACATACACACATTCCCAACAGAAACAGCGTTATCTGTTATCTCTAGTACCTAAGTAGGTATTATTACAAATACTTGTAACCCAGTCATATCAGTCCTTGATATTGGGGTATCCTGGGGTTTCATTACAAGGCCTTCTATGGAACCTCTAGCTATGTTATTGAAGTTCGAATGAAAATTAATTGACCGGCTTCAGGCCGACTTGTTACAATTGACTTGATACAATTCTAAACGAAAATTTGGAACGAACTAATTCTTTTTCAATTGAAATATTATAGTTATTTGAAGTAGCAGCGAGTTGTTTTTGCGCTCGTAGAAACGATAACCGATAAGTAATATTTTTTTTAAGTGGAGACTGGGAACTGCCTAAGCATCAGCTGACGCACCACGAGGTGTACCGAGAAGACTCATGCTTATTTCAACTGATTTTTGTGCTGTTTTAAGGTGAGGTATATACCCAGCTCTGATTTTCTCCAGGCTGATGATAATGTGTTTAAATAGGGATAATGACAAGATATGAAAAATCGAATATTAATTAGTCCGGCAGTAGGATTATCAAAAAATATTAGACACCAGTTTTTTGCTTTACATTGAAAAGAAAATTAAAGTTATAGAGAGGTAGTGCGCTACGTCATACAGAGGCATAAAATTTACCTAAGCGTGATGTCATTCGAGGCTTCGCTTGGACGTATTGGTGTAATCTTTAATCACACAAAAAAAGGAAAAATACGTATCCAATAGTTTTGATTTATCTAAAACAAACAAAAAAATAAATAAAGTCATAATAAAAAACAAAAATAATGTCCTCATCCCTAATGTCTTTCTGCCATACAATTTCCTTTAATTTAGCATTAAATATTCATTGATACATTTTATAAAATTATACTTACTTTAATTGACGTCTCTGAGTGCGGCCGTTAGAATAATAATAACTACAATACCAAATATACTTCACGAAAACATGTTTGTAGCAATTTTAATATCCATTTACGAATGTAGCAACATCAAACCCATAAAGTAAGCCACCATAGACTGCCCTTATGTTTGATGTGTTTCCGCGAGCAACCCACAGCACCGAGTTACATCTACAACTTGTGTCCACATTTACATAATAATGCACGGTCGCCGTGTTCGCCTTTCTACGAAATTGGTTTCGGCTTTCACTCAAATATATAACCCACGCTTTTGTGGAATATTTCACGTTTTTTCTAGAAAGTGGAAAATTTCTATTCAAATCAAATCAAATTTATTCATGAACAATTCACATTGTGTTTGAATTTCTACCTACTTATTCTAAGACATGCATTTATAATAATAATATTCTAATTTAATTTAAAATAAAAATAAATTTAATCAGATGTCAACAATAAATTAAAAATTGAAAAAGGAGATTTATATGTCAAAATAATAAGCAATGTCAAAAATAACATATTTGAAAGCTTAAAAAAAATATATATTAAAAAGTTATTAATTATGTAAATAGAAAAAAAATTTTATTGCGATAGTCAAAATTTATTATTGTTCCGTCAAGTTGCGATAGGTACATTTTTGTATGTCATCTAATGAATAAAGACACCCTTCTAACAAAAACTTCTTAAGCTGCATTTTGAAATTATTTTTGTATATCAGAGTTTTAAGACCAATGGGTAGCTTATTGAACATGTTGATAGCGCTGTAATAACTACTATGTTTTGCAATTTTTAGTTTAGGTGTATCTTTATACTGGAAATCTTTCCTGCGCGTGCTTTCTCTTATATGGCGTTCTTTTTCCGTTTCATACTTATACACATTTTTAGCAAAGTTTGTCAATAGAACCAATACATATAGACTCGGCACTGTTAAAATTTCGAGTTCGATAAAGTGCGGTTTACAAGATTCGTCTTGCCTTATACCTACTATCGTTCGTAGCGCCCTTTTCTGTAAAATGAACGCTCTAGAAATGTTATAATTGTAACTACCTCCCCAGAATAATATACTATATCTTAATTTGGATTCGACCAGTGCATAATATACCATTTTTAAATATTGTGTACCTACTTCATCCCTCAAACTTCTAAGTACATAGCAGGCAGAACTTAGTGCGTTTTCCAGACTAGTGAGCTCATCCTTCCAGTTAAGATACTGATCTATATTAACCCCGAGAAATTTGGTAGCTGTCACTGTATTTATTAATTCACCATTTACGAGGCAAGTAAGATTATCTTTATTTTTGGCTGTTGAACGAAACAACATAATGTTAGTTTTGTTGGTGTTCAATTTAAGACAATTTATTGAGAACCAATTATGAAAGATGGTTAATGCATCATTGATTTTGGTACTCAAGCTGTTTATACTCTCTGCTGATATGATGGCGTTAGTATCATCAGCAAACACGATCGGTTGGATATCTCCCATTGAAAGGTTTGTAACGTAGTGTATTAAGTCATTAATGAACGTAATAAAGAATATAGGGCCGAGTATTGAGCCTTGCGGGACACCTGTTTTAATTGGAGTCATCTTTGATCTAAATGTTTCCTCACAATAATTTTTGCTATCGGAACCATTGCTTTCAGCTGCTGATTGTATTTCAACAAACATTTTTCTGTCTTGAAGATATGACTGAAATAGTTTGCCTGCTTTACCTCTAACACCATAATGATTAAGTTTTTTCAGCAGCAGTTCATGATTGACAGTATCAAAAGCGGCACTTAGATCTAAAAAGAGTCCGGCCACTTTCTTTTTCTGGTTCATTATATTTACAACATCTTTAATTAGTAGCTTGATAGCATCTTGTGTGCCAACTCTGGTTGTATACCCAAATTGTCGATTATGTAATACTTTGTTAACATTTAGATGTTTAATCAATCTAACTTTTATTACCTTCTCAAGAATTTTTGACACTGTCGGTAAAAGCGAAATAGGTCGGTACATGGAGGGATCTGTTTTAACTCCATTTTTATAAATAGGTATTATTTTTGCTATCTTGAATTGGTCGGGGAAAATACCCTGTTCTAGACAATCATTACACATAACGGCTATAGGCTCAGCTAGTATATCAATATTATCTTTGATTGATGTTATGGGTAATTCATCGAATCCACACGAAGATTTATTTTCCATGCCGGTAACTATTTTAAATATTTCACTAGTTGTGACTGGATCCCATATAATTTCATTTTCGACTTTGGGAGTATTGTTTTCCAAAATATCAACAGCCTTTTGCGTATAACTCTGTGCTTGGTTAAATTTTTTCCCAAATTCGTCTGCAAAAATATTAACAATTTCTGACGGATTAGATACAGTTTTGTTACCTGATTTTAGGATAATTTTACTTTTTACCATTGGCTTTTTATTTCTATGTCGATCAATAATCTTCCAAATATCTTTAGACATATTTTTGAACCCAACAATTTCTCTTTGGATCGCCAATCTCTTAGCCAATTTTATAACTCTTCTGTACACTGCGATATATTTCTGTCTGTAATTTATAATACTACTATCATTGAAGTTACCTTTACCTACCACGAGAAAGCGTTTCATTTGACTCGATATTTTGATACCCTTTGAAACCCAGCGTAGATTAGTTTTAGAATTCAAACGAATTTGCTTTTTTTGTTTTTTAAAAGATTGTCTATACACTGTTTGAAGCGTTTTTATAAAACTACTGGTACCTAGTTTATTCCAGTCGTAACTTAATAGTCTTTGTCTGTATTTTATTTTATTTTTTATACTAAATCTCCTTTTCATTACATAAAATACTTTGTTTTTATTAAGTCTGTTACATAATAATATTAAATTGCAAAACAAGCCGGCATGCCCGTCCGCTAATCCATTATGGTCAACATCTAATTTTACAATACAATGTGTCGGTACATTCGTCAAGATATTATCAATACAGGATGAAGAGTCATTGCGTATGAAAGTTATTGTGTCAATAAGTGGTTTAAAATTATAACATGTTAATAAATTAAGGAAATCGCGGCATTTTTTGCCATCTGTTAATAGGTCAATATTAAAATCTCCACAAATACAACAGCTGCTGCCGTAAAGGTGTTCTAACAAGGTTTCTAATTTATTCATAAATTCGGTTAAATTCGTATCATATGGATTACGATAGCAGCAACACACACAAGCACCAGTAGGTTTATCCCTAACAGCACATATCTCAAATGCCTCCATTTTATACAATTTTTTAGCAATCGGCAGTTCCTCACATTCCCTATCCTTTCTTGCCAGTATAATTGTGCCTCCTCTATATTTGTTTCTTCTGGTATTATAAGAAACCACTTTATAGTTGGTAAAATTTAGTAAATTCACTAATGTTTCATTTAGAAAGTGCTCACTGAAGCACAGGTAATCCATGGTGCTTTGTAAGCTCTCTATATAGATCTCAAACTCAGTCTTTTTATTATTTAGTCCACAAACATTTTGGTGAAAAATATTTAGGGGTATAGAAGAACCATTGTTATTGTGGTTAGTTAAACACTTTGAGCTATTTTTATTACGGTGAGAGGCGAAAACAAATGGTGTCAGATTGTGTTAAATCACTCTGATTGGTCATAGTTGTGGGCTTACTCAAAGTGGGTGAGGTGTTGTCAACAGGGCAGGAAACATTGTCAGTTTGTGTACTTACAGTATTGCAACTAACAATTTTTACCAACTCACTTTGTTTATGCTTGAACATAGTATAATAGTTACAATAATTTACTTTATATGTGGTATTCAGTATTGCTCTACACAACAATCTGCAAGCAATAAATCTATTGAGAGAAGATTTACCAATATAGTTATTATCTAAAGAAACAAATACTGTGTTGTTTTTAAAATTAGAGCAAATATGTTGTAACAATTGATTTAATTTATATTCATTTAAATGCACATTTGTGTAGACTTTACCTACCAGAACATTAGTGTGTTGCATTTTGTACAGAAAATTATAAAATAAAGATTGGAATTTTAAAACGTTTTTGTCATTTGTACCACCAAGAAATATAATGTAATCTGTTGTGGTAAAGTTTTTACAAAGAGACTCGCAAGCATTAATAACTTGGTCTATCTGTGCATTTGGTTTGATGTAGCAAGTAACGGAGTAATCGTACCCTAATAAATTCTGCAATTTTTGCCGTATCCCATATCCTGTTTGGTCAGCAAATATTGCCACTCGGTGTGTAGGAGATCTCTTCTCAATGCTGGTCGCATTTAAAATCCTATTCTTCTCTTTAACTTCTTTGTGTGTGGGTGACTGCTGCTTGGAAGTATCTGTACTTGGTACTTGATGATCTCCAATCGTGTCAATCTGGGGAATTATTGACGTCTGACTGATATGTAATTCAGCAATGTTGGAGGTGTGACAGCTTTCTATAGATTCACGTTGATTTTTAGTTAAAATTTCTTTTACCGAACTACCAGTAGCGCCATCTTCAGATGTTTTATCTAAGTTGGAGTCCTCCTTGTGGGAAATTATGTTTACATCCTGCAATGTTGTGTTTGATACTCGAGAAATATCACTTTTTAATTGAATTCCGAAATGTTCATCTTCTGAGGTTGTTGAAGGGATTATAAAGGATTCTGTAAGGCGTCGCTTTGTATTTAATTTTCTAGAAGAAGGTTGTTTTTTTCGTATAGATGACAACGGAGTCCTGCAGATCTGCTTTAAAATTCCGATTTCCTGAGACATATTATATATTTGTGATTTTAATTCACTATTTTCTATAATTAAATTATCTAATTCGTTTTGCGTACATAATAAATTGTTCTTCAGAGTATTTATTTCTTCCTTCATTTCTTCTTTGCATAAGGCTAAGGCCTGGGTCGAAACATTCAGACTTTTCCCCATCAAATCTTCTGAGCACGATGAGTTGAAAGATATGCTCATGTCAATTTTTTCTAGTGATTTCGCTTTGGGTAAACCTTTCCTTAGAGTTATGTTGCTTAGAGGCATTTTAGTGGCCTCTGTGAAGATTCTTCAGAACTAAATACTCTATTTGCGCCCTCTGTTACAAAATGTTGGAACTTCCTGGTTTTGTAGGTGCTTGATATTGATGTGTCAGTTTGTTTGTGCTACTTGTCGGTAGATGGCGTTAGTTGGTACTATTTTATGCGACAAATTATTTAAAACATGTTATTTCTACTAATTTTCTAGCACATGTATTCACAAACACTGTATCATGCGTAAGCATTTGCACTTGCACTTATTTAATAGTTAGAAATTGCTTTTAAGTTTATAAAAATATTTGAATTTTTGTCGTTACACTTTTGGGCAATATTGTTTTATCTTCTGTTTAAGTAAATATTTGACGCGTACTCCAATGTCACTTGTAGTTCAGCACATAAACTTAAGGTTAAGCACTTATTATTAGTTTTTGATCACTATAACTATTTTAGAAACATTATTTTCACGGAGCTATTTGTTCACATGAGCACAGTAGCGCCATCTGTATTATTATTATTATTATTTGGCCAATATTAACAATTTTAAGATTGGTAAGGAGACATAACGTACGGATGAAGGCTTGTTTTCATAAATTATTTGAAGCATATACTAATTACGGTAAATGTTTCTATGTTCTATTACTTATTTATAATTAGAAAAATATACACATTTTTATCATGATAAACCTATTTTCATATAAGTAAGTGTGTAGTTAGTCACTTTGCATTATATTTTTGTTATTCGGCAAAAGAATGTTACGATATAAATCACGTTTAAAAAATAAACGTAGTAAGCCGGGCTAGACGTATATCGTATTGCGTTCGTTATGTCTGACATCATCACACAGGTGGAGCGACACCCACGTATTATATTGAAGATGAAATACACTGTATATTGAATTAGATCGTGAAACAATTATGAATAATAATAGCATGAAACTATTTTAAGGTGTTTCATTGTAAATTATGTACCTACGTACCTTTATTTTGTTGTAGGCATCTTAACGTATCCTGTTTTAAAGCTTAACGGTCTAACAAAATCGTTTGCTTCCAAAACGATACCACAGCTTTGCGGGCATTCACTATTTTTAAGTTATCTTTAAACACTAGAAAAAAACACGTTCAAATATAATTAACAACCTTTTTTTAAATCAAACCAAATCTTTAATTTGCAATAAAATTATTTCGCAACTGATGGTAAATCTTGCTTAAATCATAATAATGTTTTGACGTATGTCTATTACCTATGCTAAAACTCGAGAACGGCTATAACGATTTGATTTATTTTGATTTTGAAATGTTCGTTTAGGTTCAAGGAAGGTTTAAAAGGTGAGAAAAACGCAGCATGAAGTTTGTCGGAACGGCTAGTAAAAAATAAGATCATCTTATAGTCAAATTGAGGTCGAGAATCAATAAATCTTTGTAAATAGCATTGCTTTTAAAAACATTAAGCTGTAAACAGAACAGAGTGAAAGAAAGAAAAAGAAAAGTAAGTTTTTTGCTATTCGGATGGTAACAGCTCAAAGCCGTATTAAAGTTCTTTGTAAACTATTACACAGTTTTCTGCATTGTTTCATTTGTAAAGAGAGATATTTCTTTTATAGCAAAACAAATGAGAACTTTCAAATAAGTTATGACTCTTCTGCGTCATATAAATAAGCAGAAAAGATATTTAAGATGTCATAAAGTTGAGTAAGCTTCTTTATGGCGTTTAAAAAGGTAACTTTTGCAGTAGAGAAAGAAAATATGCATATTTTTTTTACTAGTGCAGTTGCAAATTGGAATCTTATCTTATCTTATCTTATCTTACTAATATTATAAATGCGAAAGTAAGTGTGTGCGTGTGTGTGAAGGTTTGTTACCGCGTATCTCCATAACCGCTCAACCGATTTTATTAAAATTAGAAATGTAGGTAGTGTATACCCTAGAATCGGACATAGGCTAATAATATTTTCACAAATCATCCCCTAAGAGGGTTAAATAGAGGGGTGAAGTTTGTATGCAACTTTTTATTCCTTGGTCTTATTTATTTAAAATTCGGTACACATAAACCATAACACAAATAAGGAGATACGGGTTTTTTATTTTTCCATAATTACCCCAGGAGGTGTGAAAAATGAGTTTTATTGGTAAAAATTAAAGTTTCTCTGGATCTGTATAGTCTCAAGTCCGATTCACTCCAAATTTGGCACACATATACCTTAAAAGAAATCATGAAACACGTATTTTTTATTTTTCAAAAACTACCCCCAGGGGGAGTGTAAAATGAGCTTTTTTGGAAAAATTAAATAGTGCAGAACTGTTTAGTCCTTGGTCCGATTCACTTCAAATTCGGTATAAATATAGCTTAAAACAAATAATGAAACACGTGTTTTTTATTTTTCCAATTTTTTTATCTTTATCCTAATACTACGCGGGCGAAGCCTGAGACATTTTTCTGAGGGAGATTTTCTTTGAAGTTGATATCAATGCTCCTTCGTGCTTTTTAGCTAAATTACTTTTTATTTTGACACAATGACATGTTTGATAACTCAATCTGACATAGAATTCGAAATTTAAATTTTATTTGTTCTTGGATATTAAATGAAAAACTTACATTATGGTCTAAGAGTCGTAGAAAAACGACCTTCACCGGTGTGACAACCAAGTGAGACATATTTTTTATAAAACTCCTATTGATTTATGGAAATGCCTATGGGGGCTTGCCGATTTCAAAATGTTGCTTACACGCCTACACTACTGAACTAATTTTGTATGGAGATAGTTCGAGACCCGGGAAAGGATAGTTTTATCCGACTGCGAAAAAAGAGGTTAAAGGCTTAGCGCGATAACTGACATCCGCGGGCGAAGCCGCGGGCGGAAAACTAGTAGTTAAATAATATTCAGTAGACTTCTGTACCTCAAAAGGTAAGGCTTACTCCGTTGTAAACGGAAGTCACGGAATAGATAACCTACTGGCGCCGACTAGATACCAACTAGAAGCCACTTTCTTTAAATAGTGTATTAAAATTTAATCCTCAAAAGTTGTTGGGGTATCAGGAAAGAAAGCATAATTTTGATTCATCAATCGATATTAGCTGGTGAAACATAAGTGAGGCGGGTGCCAGTCCCCAGCTATGTTTGGTCTATAGGTCTCTAGTAGGTGCCTACCAGTTACTAAACCTATACCAGCTCTTCTGCTATTAAACGGAATAAAACGAACATCACAAGCTACTCTTGGCTTAACTATCCATGTCACCATCACAACTCTAGGGCTCCGTTGGAATATGGGCACCTATCAATTTGAATACAATCTTGGTTTACCTCCTACAGCCAAGACAATTACCAAACGCACCATACTCGCCGATGTCCAACGTCTGTTCGACCCTCTAGGGTGGCTTGCGCCAGCTATGTTTCCAACTAAGTTGCTGATACAAACACTATGGCTACAAAGAAATAGTTGGGATGAAGAAGTAGTCGCAAATATAAATTGTTGAAGTAACACCTCTTTTCGTTTACCAACTCTTTGCAAGTGAATCTGAAATGGTTTTATTATTATTTTTATTTGATATTTGTAATCTGTGGCTTTTGCTAATATCTCTGTACTCTGGCAATGTCCGTACGGTGAAATAAAAAAAAGTAAGCGAAAAGCGGAAATAAATAACTGTAATTAAATGAAATTTGGACGGTGGTGGAAACGGTTAGTTTGTTTCGAAAGTAGACAAATAGAAACACGGTAATGTCACTAATTATCTGAGTACGACGTGCATCTTCGACAGTTACTTTAGTTTAGGTGGGTAGTTAGGTTAGATCTAAAGTCATAGTATTTTCTAAGGTAATGTTAAGATTGATTGTTAGGTAAGTTTTCTTGTCAATTGTATTATATTTCTGTTGTAAATAAATGTATAATAAACATAAACTTATGCTTTACATTCTGTCACAGGTAATAAACAACATGAAACTTTTTTACGTCTTGTTGACAGAAAGTGAGAAACAAAAACCTGTAAACATCTCTGAAATTTAGGTACGTAAGAGTTTTAATGTTAACGACCAAATACCATTAAAACGATAAAACAAAAAAGACTAATGACGGAAGTGAACGTTGGTATTTCAATTAAGCCAGAAACGATTAACTTCGAAATTAATGCTATAAAATTACTTAGTATTTCCCTTATTTTAAATATGTTTTTACGTTCGTAGAAAGTCCAGGGCACTCCTTATAGTAAATGTACTATCTGTCCAGAGTCTTGGAGATTTTTGGTCATATAGTCAGAAAAGACGGACATAACCTTGAACCACAATTAGAAACGGATAAACGCGCGAAAGGCCGAAGTCCGATAAGATGGTCGGACCAAATTTGTTCTGAGCTTAACACCAAACTACACGAGCCGCTCCATGACGCCAAAAACCGAAATAGATTGCGTATAGGAAATATCGGGTTAAAGATTACTTCGTGCTCGGAGGGTCACGACAATGCGAGAAGGAGAACGTTATTTACATAAAAATTACAAAAAAAATATTTACATATAAAATGACGAACTATATCTTCTTTAAATCGGACGGGCCGGTGGCGTGGTTCGTAAGATACTTGCTTTTCACGCCGCAGGTCGTGGGTTCGATTCCCACCCGAGACGAACATCTGTTTAAACATATCTGTTTGTCTTGTGTCTGGGTGTAATTAAGTATATAGTATTTAAGTATATATTTAGAAAAGACAAGATTTTGATACAACTAGTAGAAATCTAAGTTACACCCACTTAAAAACGAAATATTTAAAAGTAAAAAATAGGAACTCAAAAGATTAATCCATAATGCGCTAAAAGATATAAAACAACTGATCGGCGCAGGTTATTGTATCTATTACGCCGATGCTACGAAATACAAAACTCGTAGCATTGTACTTGCTAGGAAGTTATACCGACATAGTGTCGTACGCAGCGGTGCTACGTCGTAGCATCATGCACTGCTACGACCGAAGCCCGTAGCCTACGATTCTACGATTGTAGCACAGTAGCTCTACCTAGTGGACCATACTTTTCTTTGAACTATTTTTAACTCCGTGCAGAAAATACAGCTCAGTTATATCAGTTTAGATAAGATTATACGTTACTAGCTTTTCGCCGCGGCTACGCCCGCATGAATATGACTTTGCTAATATAACTAGTTAGAAAATCTTAGTTGCAGCTCGAGGTTTGGAGTTGTGCCCGATGAACGGTAATAGGGACGCCCCATATTACGTACTAGCTTCCGCCCACGACTTCGCTGCAAAGTACTTATTGGGATAAAATGTAGCCTATGTATTAATCCAGTCCATAATCTATCTCTGAGCTAAATTTCATAAAATTCCGTCTAACAGTTTTTGCGTAAAAGAGTAACAAACATCCATACATACTTACAAACTTTCTCGTTTATAATATTAGTAGGATGGGTCCTAAATATAGCCGGCGAAATATGGGTGATATTCATCTCTGCTTCGACTTTTGAGTAATATAGGCATATTTATATATAAAAATGAATTGACTGTGTTTCTCTTGCTGAAACTCGCGAACGGCTGAATCGATTAAGCTGTTTGCGGGTTCAGTACTCATACAATCTAAAGAAGGTTTAAAAGGTGAGAAATACGTGGTACCCAATTCGCGGGGACAGCCAGTAAACAAATAAAATAATAAAAATAACAAGGTACTTAACACTAATCAAGTATGTGTAAGTATTGCCTTATAAGTAGATTACAAAAATAAGTAAAATATGGTAGTAATATAATATAATCTTTGTTGGAAACTTATTACAAAAGTTAACAGAATTTAACGGTATAGGTACTTAATATTAATTTCATTGAGCTCAAAGCTTAAAACTTTTTCGTATAGAAGCTAGGTCTACTTAATTTTTTTTTTGGGCAATCACTGATAAAATAAGAAATTAGGTAATAGGTTTTAAAAATTTATATTTTATTCTAGTATTAATTTGGCACAGAAACATATCTTAATCTTCTCCATATATTGAAATGAATTGATGGATGCTTTGTAACGCTAAAACTCGAGAATGGCTGAACTGGTTTCGCTATACTGACGTCAAATACCTCAATCCAGTCCACCCGTGAACAAGAAGTCTGAAAAGACTTTGAAACGTCGGGATCTAAAATCTAAAATAAACCGCGATAAAATCCGTTAAAAAGTAGTTTTATTTCAATGTGTGATATTCGCGTAAATCTAAGACAATACAGATTTCGCTAATTGTTTTTTAGAATATTCCTAAAGTACGAGAATGGTATTTACGATGGTTAGAGAAAGATTGAAAAAACCAAATTCTTCTGAAACGGTTTGGCCGACTTTTGTGAAATATTATATCTATATTCGGTAGGTCTGAGAATCGGTCGTAATTTATTCTCGGACCCGGTAGGTGGCACTGCTTTTCCGGGGAGAACGATGTCTGCGGGATCCGCTAGTTTATTATAAGTCAATATATTTTTCTAATCTCTTTTTGATACCTAATTCCATAGATTTGGCTTAAAAGAAAAATATTGGTGACCTACAATCTAGCGTGAAAAATCCACCATTTTTTTTTATTTCTTTTTGAGAACTGTTGGGTTCTTGAAACAAATCTAATAATACCTTTCTTGTCTTTGGGAGATATGTGGTTATAAAGAAATTTACAAACATACAATGTACATACGTACCTACTTAATAGATACGCACGACAAACATTACACTTCTATGACAGTTCCTTACAAATAATATAGTAGTAACAATTACAACGTCGTGTACGCATGCCCGGTGGCAGTCAGGTCACCAGACAGTTTGGCGCAGTGGCGGCTGGATTGGCGTACTATTAAACGTTTGTAATTTATTTAAAAAATCTTAAGCGTCTAGCATACTTTTGTCTGAATTTCCGGGTCAAATAAAAATAATTATTGCCTGTTGGGAAAACCAATATAATTAGGTCAGTTAATGTAGTGGGTAAATATTAAGAACAATTATTTTTACCATTACCCCAAGTTTCTACATATACCTAAACTAAGAATACGGTACGTCTACCTACTTGGTGGAGTAAATATATTGGTTATGGAATTCGTTACGGTACAAACTGCCTACGATTCGTAGCAGCGTAGCATCGTAGCACCATAGCATCGTAGCGCTGTAGCTCCGTAGAACGTGGCTATCGAAACCAGGATGTAGATCAAAATTAGTAGCATCAAACGTCAGTGTTTTGATGTTTGTATGTTCTAGCTATTATTTACGGTTGTTGTTATAAAAATAGATGGGGTAATAAATGACCAAAAAGTGATAAAGTATAAAGGTTTTACATAACAGCTGAGTAAACATAAAAAAACTTCATCTGGACTTTAGAAGGAAACTGTGTTTAAAAATATACTTCCATAAGCTTTTAGTAAGTTTCAACTTAGTCACTTTTAACAGAAAGGTAATTGAACTTTATGTCAGATCCATCGTGATTAATGAAACTTTACATTTACGTCAATGGGAATCGATCGGCCGAATTATCAAAAACATTTCGAGGTACTACATGCTTCCTCTATAGAGATAGAATATATAATATTACATACTGTATCGGGGTCCGTATCAGCTTGCCTCTGTGACAGCTTGGCACTTCCGATAGGTTAAAGATAACATGAGAACGGTGATCATTGTTCTAAATAGGTTAGCTATTGAGTAAGATCAATATCACAATAGTGCAAGCGTGGTGAGCGTGGTGAGCGGCGGCGACGGCAGCGGCGGCGGCGAGTACCGCAGCCAGCACGGCGGCCTTGCGGCGCGACGGGTAATACGCGCGAGTCACGCGACCAGGTCGATAGCAGTCGGTGGACAGCCTCCACGTCAATTATTCAACACGCGACCGCAGCTGCCAACGCCATCGCCACCACGCACGCGGACAAAGGCACTGCGGCGACACCTACCAGCCGACCGGCGGTCCGGCCCGGCCTCGTCTTCCCGTCTCCTGCTCCGAGGCCACACTCACGGGTTATCACTCCAACGACAATCCTTGAGCGCAACGAGAGCGGCACGGGCGCGCGGATGGTCGCGCGTTACGTAAAGGGCGCGACGTAGCGCGTATCGGCGCGTGTGGCGCGCTCCAGCGGGCGCTCTGTGCAGGGTCGCGCGCGGAGTGCCGTTTGCCGTTATGCAACGCGCCGCCACCGTCGCCCGGACGGCACGATCGAACCGCGGCCGCTCCGCGCCGGCGCGCGCATCCGTCGATACGCCACTGCCCGCCCGCATGCCGCCCGCGCCCCCACGACATACTCATCCGCAATTGACATTACACCGGACAACAACACTCGCTCCAGGACGTAACGCACAGCACCCACGCAGACTCCGCGTCGTCACACACCGAGCTACGGAGCCGCCGCAGCCTGTGAGCCACCGTCCAACGCAGACACTCGTTAATATTTAACTTTTAAAACGAGAAAAAGTACTAACTTAATTGCGATTACAAATAGCTCAGTTCTTCGGGTTCTTAACAAACCTACACAAAGAAAAGCAATCGAACCTAATCATGAAGGTCGCCAGAATTATTTGATGTAAAATGTTCACAATGTTAAATGAAAATGCACGCTAGCAGTAATTTTATAACATGTAACCTGCCTATTATGATTACCTATCTTTACACGAACATGTCGCCAAGGATTCAGCTGCAATTAGAATAAGTGCTAGCTAAACATATTATATGGAAGGCTGTGGTGCTGAAGGTCACACGTACGTGACCCGATTATGAAACTCCATGCTATCGAACCATCTTGCGGCACATTCTAATTCCTTAGCGGAAAGTTCGAAAGGACCGTTGGCATTCGAATCTTCGAGATAATAAAAGTGGGGACAACAGTACTCCCTTTTCCTTATCATGCGTTTTTTTTTATTTTGAAATGAACTTGCCTAGCCAAGCAATGATATTTTAGGGTTAAGTTTTAGGGTAATACTGCGGTCACTGTATCTTGGCACCACCGAACATAGGCATTCCATACTCGAGCTCGTGTACATGAGCTCAAGCTCGAGTACATTGGCAAAGAAAACGGTTTACTGCCAGTTGATCGAATTGGTACAATTAAAATAAGTTACTGCGCACTTGCGCAACCATTGCTCGAAGTTCGTAAAACAAAAAAGGGGCCAGATTCCTAGTTCAGTTGGAAGTTACTCTGTAGCTGTACTCTCTGGCGATGTTGGGAGCCGGTTGTCTTGTGATATCATCCAAGTATTATCTTTGTTCAACTCTGCTGTCTTCGGACCGGTCACCCTTGACTTGAGCAAGATCCGAAGAGAGTGAGACCTTTTTAACAGCCATCTACTTCAATATATTATTAGGAGCTTTGCATTACATAACTAAATAAATATCTAGATTATTTAAAATTCTAACCCAAAATGAACAATAGTTCATACCTATTCAGTAATATGCCGTAGGTTACCTACAGAATATTAAGTCTGTAACATTAAGTTGACATCATTGTTTAAGTTAGCGCATCCCGTAGTGAAGTCTCTGCTCTAAATATAGGAATTTTAGAGAGACCGAGCTCAATCGACATTGTGGCTGCCGGATCAAGCATACAATTTCATGAATGGTTTCACTTCGGCCGTAACAAATGATTGTCAACAGATTCGTTCAAATAGAATTTAACTGCTCATTCTAATTCTACTACAAATCATGTAACCGTGTAATTATCCCTACTAATATTATAAATGCAAAAGTAACTCTGTCTGTTACGCTTTCCCGCTTAAACTACTGAACTGATTGGGATGAAATTGGGTATGGAGGTAGTTTGAGACCCGAGAAAGGACATAGGATAGTTTTTATCCGACTGCGCAAAAAGAAAAGGTAATGTTTTGGCGCGATAACCGACATACACGCGGGCGAGGCCGCTGTCGGAAAGCAAGTACCAAATATATATAACAGACTTCAATACCAATTGTTTTAGTAATTTAACAATAAACTAAAATTTAAAGTATGTATAAAAGACCCCTTAATAAAAATTACTTTTTAAAATTAAATAAAACTAAAAGGGGTTTATAGACTTCCGGTGAAACGAAGCTTCTTTTACTTTTTGGTAGACATTTGGTAAACAGTTAATATAATTTATGTAAAAAAAACGAGTTGCAGTTGAATGTAAAAAATTATCACTTCACTTCAACCCTTTTTAGTGTCCCACTACTGGGCACGGGTCTTCTCTCAACTATCTTACGAGATGAAAGAGTTTAGGCCTTAAAAAATATTCATTACTAGCTTCCGCCCACGGCTTCCCCGCGTTGTGCTTATGGGAATAAAAAGTAGCCTATGTGTTAATCCAGACTATAAAATCTAACACTCTACCAAACATCCAATTCCGTTCATTAGTTATTTGGTGAAAAAGTAACAAACTTCCATACATTCGAACAAACTTTCGCGGATCTAATAATAGGTAGGATGAATAGAAACTAGTGATTAAGCACTAGTCAAGAGGAAACATACCAGCCCAAAATCGACACAATGCCTGTGTCGTTTTAGTGTCTAATTATTTATTTATTTTATTGTTGTACTTTATAATGTCCATTAAATTTATAATATTATAACATGTAGTCAAAATAATCATTCATATAATTTTATGTTTTCAAATCAAATTGTTAATCTTATTAAAGTGTCAGGAGTTAAAGACCGAGAGAGTTGAGTCGAGACCTGTAGAAGTTGTATCACCTCAACCCTTTTTAGTGTCCCACAGCTGGGCGTGGGTTTTCTCTCAACTATGTATCTTACGAGTTAGAGAGTTTGTTAGTCCTAATCCTCACGCGCTCGCTAAGTGCGGTTTGGTAGATGTCACATGTCCTCGAATGATAAGTTATTATACTTATTACATTTCCTCACGATGCTTTCTTCCGATATTGAGGGGCGGCGATAAAACATCCGACCCGCGACCGTATAATTTTAAAGGCGAGGTCTATACCGCTGCAACATGCGCCACCGCTGTATAGGTAAGTGGTATACCTACTTATGACTCTTCGTCAATTAAAAAAGGGGCGATAAGGTGTGAAAGCGTCAGAGGCTGATTTTCGTGAAACCTAGCTAGATCACTCCAGCTTTCAAGATGTATCTTCCAGTAAAAAATTGGACTGGTAGCAGGTATTGCGAAAAAAAAACCCTCTGGTGATGCAAGCGTCCATGGCATCTATGCTTGTTTATAAAACTTCAGCTTTAAAAAAACCGCTACATGTATGTTATGATGCTACAAACGCACACTCTTCTCACACACGTCAAACTCCCCTCTTTAATTAGTGAATCAGAGTTGAAGGTTGCTATATATAATAACAATGTTGGTAGTTATTGTTTGTAAATAAGCGTCACGTCGCGACACCCTGTCTGGAAAGACTCGATTAATAAACATCGATCTCAAGGCGGAGATGACAACTTATTAATATCTGCTTTTTGCGGCTCCGTTCGGGTTAACTACATATTATATACATTTTAGTTTGTAGCGGGCTTGGATTTCTGCAACTCGGTGCTAAGTGTGCGCCTATTTCGCGTGGTGGTCTGCTCCAGGTCCAGGGGGAATCAGACTCTTCACATTGCCGTTGGCTTCCTAGAGCGACCTCGGCCTAGGAAGCCTCGCCTCGGGCCTCGGCCCTGTATCTTGCCAGTCCTGGACAGCATATGATCACAAGGACAGCTGTGTCTTCTGCCTCCATGCAGGCCCTGCACAAAGGACTGTCATAGAGCAGCCAACCGCCCGCAGGGTGGAAGATTTTGATGATCTTTGGTACCTACTGATAAATGTATCAACTAGTAATGAGATTTTTTTAAACCATCCTCTTTTACTTTGAAACCCATAAATACTGGTATGCATAATATGTTGAGAAACCAACTAGAGACCA
Organism: Meganola albula; assembly: GCA_936450015.1. Classification (NCBI taxonomy): domain Eukaryota; kingdom Metazoa; phylum Arthropoda; class Insecta; order Lepidoptera; family Nolidae; genus Meganola; species Meganola albula. The sequence continues at coordinate 5,544,993 of OW388157.1, forward strand.
TTAGAGATTATGAAAGTTAATTAAAAAATATAGAAAGCGTAGAAAATCAATGAGGGTGCCACATGAAAAAAAATAGTTCCCAAGTTCTACTCTTTCTTCTTCTTCTTCTTCTTCTTCTTCTTCTTCTTCATCAACGTTTGCATTTGTAAAGACGCTTCAACTTTTAGTAGGTACTAGAAGTTGCGTATATCACCTCCTATGTTTAATGCTCTAAGAGTAAAAATTACAGTGTCGAATGAACCGCAGATTCTTAATACATTGTCGAGCACTTCACGCTACCACCCTACAGCTCGTGGCCCTCGTAACGTTATGAATGACATTATTTTCCGCACCAGAATCATAAATGTACTTATAAACTTGAATATTTTCTTTAGGTAAGTAATTATCAAATCGCTCTCACATCACTCGCGTTTTGTGGTGGTGGTGTTCTGACATGACAACCCTCTCCCCTGGATCCCCTGTAAGGAGGCCTCGCACAATCTAGTTTTGCACACAATAGCATGACATTAGTTTTTGCTCCGCCAGTCTTCGGTAAGACGAAAACTGACAGTCACATGGCGAAACTATAAGGACTTCGATACCCTAAAAACATTATGTTAGCCTGTATTTCCTGGAACTCGAAGACTCCAACTGAAAAACCTCTTTCCGGTTACAAACAATTAAGTCAGACAGCAAACATCAACGATCCTAAGAAAACTTGATGAAACTGTACAAGTAGCGCCCTCTCTTATTAAACCGTTAAGTTGGCAAACGGCGTTCTTGCTATGCTTTTATTAAATCTCTTTTGCATGGTACTGGGACGATTCTACATCCTCGAGTAGGTGTTGTAGGTAACCTTCTACTCTGCACTTTCAAAAGGTTCTTGGTTTTTTGTAACGCTGACATTCTAGCTCTGACTTTCCTTATCCTAACATCATAGATGTCGCTGCTACTAATAATTATAAAATGTTATGTAAGATTTGTAGCGGGTTAACCCTTAAATTGGCACATGATGATTCTGTAGATTTTTTTATATTTGAGTTTACGTTTTGGGATAGAATAGGGATAGAAAATAATAATTCTTTTGAATTTTTGAAAAAATATGTATTTTTATATATTTTTTCTGTCACTTAAAACGGAGATAGCCCATTTCCTGTTACTGTGGGGTGACCTCATAAACGTCACAAGAAACGGACATTGCCAAAAACAAAGCAAAATATTTTTTCTAATCAAATTAGAAATATACTTCTAAATTGATAGTATTATAAACACAAAATAAAAATGAGATAAAGTTTCCGTTGGGACTGTTCTAATTTAATATTTAAATGAAATATTATTTATTTATAATACTTTATTGCAATTACTAAAGTTATACAATACTTAGATGGTCAGACACAGTATATTCAAACTTGGTAAAACTGTCTATGACATCTGTCAACTAGTGCATGACTGCACTAGTGATGTCATCTAGAACATCTCCCTCCTTACTTATTTCTACAGCCAGATGGTGTATTACAAATCAAGCAGTTGTCTAGGTTTAACCAATCTACCACTTCTAGTGGTTACATATGTATGTGTTCCTACATCACTATCAAGATTAATACTATCTACAGTTACATCAGGAGACAGATCTTGTTCAGATGTGGAATTCTTGTCAGTAGCTGGAAATATTGCATCATCATATTTAATATGGCCATTCTTGTTGTTTGTGCTGGTACATGACTTTTTTATTTGTGAGGTATTTCGCCTTAGTGGCCCATTATCCTCCTGTTTCTTTATTATGTATGAGCGAGGCTCTTTGGACTTTGCCATTATTCTCGCTTTGTTCCATACTTTTCCTTCTCTGTAAACAATATTGTCTCCTGGTGTATACTCTCTCACAGCCCTCCTAGCAGTTTTATCATACTTTTCTTTGTACATGGATTGTCTTAAAATTAATTTTTTGTATGCATCTTGCTGAACTTTAGGTTTTAATACATTTAAGTTACAGGGCATGACTCTGGCTACTCTGCTGTTAAGCATTTGAGAGGGTGTTACATCCATTCCAGAAAGGGGAGTATTATTGTAATGCAATATGCCCTCTCTGTAATCAGTGCCAGTTTCATTATGCTTTTTTAAAATTTGTTTGCAGATATGCACAGCTTTTTCAGCAAGACCATTACTTTTAGGGTATCTCGGAGTAGATGTAACCAAGACTGTATCTTTAGAGTTAAAAAATTCTTTACACTTGTACGAAGCAAAAGGAACATTGTCAGCTATTAATTCAACTGGATATCCAATTCGAGTGAAGCTTTCTTGCATGGCATTGATTACAGATTCAGCAGACTTATCATACAGACATAGTAATTCAATCCAATGAGAAAAATAATCTATCATTACTAAAAAATATTTACCATTAAAATCTAGTATGTCACAACCAACCTTAATAAAACGTTCTTTTGGTATTTTATGTGGTAACAAAGGTTCATTCGAATTTTTAGGGCTATACTTCTCACAAGGTCTACATTGTTTTACATAATTATGTATATCTATTCTCATATCAGGCCAGTAAAATAAATGCTTTGCTCTGGCGATACACTTTGATATGCCACAGTGGCTCTTATGTAATATATTTAGTATATAAGACTTTAAGGATTTAGGAATTATCAATCGGTTCTCAACAAACAGAAGACCATCCTGCAAGTAAATGTCATCTTTAAATTTTTCAAATTTCTTACAATTAACTGGAACAGACTTAGGCCAGCCATTTAAATAAAATTTAGATATGTTATTTAACACAGGATCATTCATTGTCTCTCTTTTAAATATTACTTTGCGTTCCTCTGACATTGGTAAATACTTAGACACTGTATGAACCATTTGTAACATTTCACTATCATGTTCAGTTACTCTTAGACTATTCCTAGACAGCATATCTGCAAAATGCACCAGCTTACCTGGTACATAATATACATTTAAGTTATATATTAATAATTTAAGTTTTAGTCTCCTAAGCCTTGGGGACCCTATTTTACTTATAGGTTTTGTCATAATAGCTGTTATGGGTTTATGGTCAGACTGAACATCAATATTCGCTCCATAAATATACTTATGAAACTTTTTACAACCAAAGTATACTGCAAGTAATTCTTTTTCAGTCTGTCCATAATTTTGCTCTGCAGCATTTAAAAGGCGTGATGCACATGCAACCAGTTTAAATACATCATTATTATCTTTTTGAAATAAGCAGCAACCTAGGCCACTACTAGAAGCGTCACACTGTAAAGTTATTTTTTTATTTGGATCATAAGGACTCAAAGCTGGAGCTGAACTAACCATACATTTAAGTTTTTGAAAGGCTCCCTCATGTACTGGTAGCCATATAAAGTTTACATCCTTTTTTAGTAACCTGCACAATGGAGCCATAATTTCTCCCATATTAGGTACATAACGCCTAACATAACGCCTTTAAAATCATGTTACACATGTTAGAAACAAAATATAAAACCAAACTCCTTACTATGTTTGTGTGCTAAATACGGAAAATGATCGTAACAATCAAGCCGTGCCTCGTCTACTGGTCTCGGCTGCACAGACTTTAGAATAGTGGCTTCCCTTGGAAAATCAGCCATGGCTCTGTAATTCTGAGACTTCATACTTACTAGTCTTGCGCAAGAGCAAACAGCACGCGCAACTTTTTCAGACTCATTTTGTTTTCTCTATGTTGAGGACACTCTCGGCGATGTAATAGACAGCTATATAATTTTATAATAAAGCACAGGTAATTCATATCTATGGATTGATTACAATAAAATCTAGGGTAGCTATAATCGATATAAAATGACTGAAACTACTGCTGTGTTAGAATTGTATGCCGCTCTTAAAAGTCGGTAGAGTCTGACACTTCCACGGATCTGGTAAGACATTCTTTTCTTGAAAGCAAAATCTATGCTTCATTTTACGTTTCCTAGACACAAGTGGCATTGATAAAGACCTAGGTACCGTATCTAAGTACCTATACAGTTAGTCTCGTTCGACGTATTCCCGGCATAAATGAAGCTCCCACAAAAATGGTGTTGCAAAGAGCTGCTGCTGTTGGAGTTAAAATAAAAGGATTTCTTTTGGATCTCAAAGACATTTTTCTGTAATAATAAAATAAAATATATTATTTCAACAGTGAGTATGCTGGATTTATGGAACTATTTGTAAATAGGACTTTATGGCAACGTCCGTTACATGGTACAAAGAGAAAACACATAGTTCATGGTACTAATTGGCAAGGTCCATTAAATGGGACAAACACAAGATACACTAGTTCATAGTTCTAATTGGCATAGTCCGTTTTAAATGACATACTTAATTTCGAACAATTTAGAGTGAAAAAACAGTGATATCTATTGTCGAAACAAATTATGTCATCTAATACGTTATACCGCATATTAATTAGGAACCGCAACCGAAACAATAAAATGCACATAATAAAGAAAAACTCACTTTTTCAAAAACTTTTATCTGGAGCGTAACACCACCGGCCTATTGGACTTTTTCAAATGGGTGTAATGATCGATGGTGGCTGTTTTGCTAGCACAAAATTCATAAGTTCGGAAAAAAATAGTCTAGTTAACCCATTAAGATACGTGTGCGAGGTGGGAACGCGAATCATTTTAATCTGTGTGCTTTTAAACACAGCGTCCTTTAAAACGGACAGAATCAATTTAAGGGTTAAGAAGACGTTAGATCTTCTCACTAAATTTTTAACCTCTTTTTTCGCAGTCGGATAAAATTATACTTTCCCGAGTCTCGAACTATCTCCATACAAAATTAGTTCAGTAGTGTAGGCGTGTAAGCAATATTTTGAAATCGGCAAGCCCCCATAGGCATGCCCATAAATCTATAGGAGTTCCATAAAAAATATGTCTCACTTGGTTATCACACCGGTGAAGGTCGTTTTTCTACGGCTCTTAGACTATAAGTAAGTTTTTCATTTAATATCAAATAAAATTTAAATTTGGAATTCTATTAATCGGATTAAGTTATCAAACGTCATTCTGTCAAAATAAAAAGTAATTTAGCTAAAAAGCACGAAGGAGTATTGATATCAACTTAAAATAAAATCTCCCTCAGAATAATTTCTCAGGCTTCGCCCGCGCAGTATTACGATAAAGATAAAAAAAAAACTAATATGCTAAACACGTTTTTTTTAAAAAAAAAAAAATTGGTTGCCTGTAAATTCGGTATACGGGCGAAAGTTTTACGTGACAACGACTTTGAGTGGTAAAATAATTTTAATGTGAATATTCATTCGTATAGTAGGAAGAAGGATGAAACATAGTTGAGTGGGAGAGAGACGCAAGGCATTCGGCGGGCCTCTCTCTCGTTCGGTGACTCATCGTAACGTTACCGAGCGTTACACTTTTTCATAAGTGCCTCCCAGCCGCAACCTAATTTAAGACGTTGTCACGTCAAAACACGTGTTTCATTATTTGTTTTAAGCTATATTATACCGAATTTGAAGTGAATCGGACCAAGGGCTAAACAATTCTGCAATGTTTATTTTTTCCAAAAAAGCTCATTTTACACTCCCTCTGGGGGTAGTTTTGGAAAAATAAAAAACACGTGTTTTATGATTTCTTTTAAGGTATATGTGGACCTTTGTAGTGAATCGGAGTTGAGACTATACAGATCCAAACTTTGATTTTTTCTAATAAAACTCATTTTCCACACCCCATGGGGGTAATTATGGATAAATAAAAAACCCGTATCTCATTATTTGTCATAAGGTTTATGTGTACCGAATTTTAAATTAATAGGACCAAGGAATAAAAAGTTGCATACAGACTTCACCCCTCTATTTAACCCACTTAGGGAATGATTTTTGAAAAATTATTAGCCTATGTTCTATTCTAGGGTATACACTACCTACGTTTCAAATTTCAGTAACATTGGTTGAGCGGTTGTGGAGATACGTGGTAACTAACCTTCACACACACTTACTTTGGCATTTATAATATTAGTAGGATTAGTCAAATTCATGTATTTTATGTGAGCTAAGCCACAGGGTGGAAAGCTTGTACTTCATACATAATTTGCAAAGAGGGACCTTTTCTTAACAATAAATTAAAACACTGTTACAATAAAATAACATGTCACTTCTATATTTCAAGAATAAATAGTTAATTCAGCTACATTACAACTTAATAATGAAGCAAAACTATTACAGCCTATAATATCAAGCCAGCCAAGGAATGAGATAGCACATCAACACCAACAAAATACAGAGAGATCATAAATAGACCCGAATTATAACATCCATTAAGTGCCTACACACATTGAAACATATAATTATGTATTAGGTAATAATTCTAATATACTATTCAACTGTTCTTCAACCGGTTTTCCTCCATACCCATTATCTAGAACTAAATCCCAATCTGCGTAGTCATCCAAGTCACATTCAGATTCAACATCGTCAATACCAGATTGGAACTCAAATCCCCTTTTTAATCTAGTTCCAGCATCTGCGACAATTCTTATAGTCTTTATTAAGTCCCCATAAGTGTCTTTAAACCACTGAATGTCAGATCTTCTTCTAACGTCACTAACAATCCAGACAAGTTTTTCAGATGCTGAAAAATTAGAAAGCATTTATGAAACAGAGTTATCACATCTATTAACCAAATTAGAAGTGTATGCAGAGAGACCACTATTATCACTACATATTATGAATCAAAGTCCAACAACACTTATGGGTGTTTGCAATTATCAGAACGGTCTTAAAATACTATTAGAGAACTTGGTCTATGAGAATGATCTGTACCTAATAGTTTTATAAAAGCCATTCCCCTTTAACCAAAAAGGAATCCCATACCATAGGTATTAGCTGTCTTAACTATCTCAAGGGAGGAATGGGGAAGTTTAATTCAATGTGGATGAATAAGATGTTCTAAACACAAAGAAGGAAGCATACCATCTTGACAGGCTATTTTACAAAAATATCCATAGTCTTGTCTTCTCATCTCTTCACTCCATGTTATCATTTCTAGTCTGTATTGTTCCTTGTACCGACTGTCACTAAGCAACTCTTCCAAATTCAAATTCTTTAACTTGGCCCAGTGACTCTTTATAGGCTGCGATATTTTTATTACTTCACATGTGTTTCCCAAGCTACAAAATTAAATCAGACTGATAATTTGTTTAAATAGGTACAATATTTTGATATTAAACTTAGGTATAGTAAAAATATAGTTTCTCTTGCTAAAAATAAGAGCTTAGGATGGTATTTTTAACATTCAATCCGTTAAAAAGTAGTTTTATTTCAATGTGTGATATTCGCGTAAATCTAAGACAGTACTATTCAATACCAAATTAATTTGTAGATACTGAACTACCAACTTACACTTTTTGTAAATTATTAGTTAAAAAATCCTTTCCCGACTTTCTCTTTCCACTGAACAGTAAGATTATATTTGGCATTTTGTCGACTTCGTATTAAAACTACACCAATAAAGTTTTTTTCAAGCTAGAACCTTTTTTCTAGTTATTATTTAAAAGAAAGAAAGGAATATTATCAATCAAATTTCGAAATATATGAATGCGACGGATGAAAAAAATGACGATCGCTCAATAGAACTTAATGACATGACATTGACATTGTACATTTTCACTGTGATACTGTTCTACTGACAGTAGGCATGTGCAGTATGACGCAACTTTTACATGAATTTCGAATCTATGCAGATTGTGCGAAAATTAATGGCGGCGTTTTCTGAACTACTCTAACATATAAACTTGACGGGCCCCGGTGGCGTGGTCGGTAAGATACTTGCTTTTCACGCCGCAGGTCGTGGGTTCAATTCCCACCCGAGACAAACATTTGTGATGAACATTTGTGTTTGTGTCGAGTCTGGGTGTAAATAACTATTATATATTTACAAAAAAAAAGTATTAAATGTATAGTATATACCAGTTATCTGGTTTCCATAACACAAGCTCTGCTTAGCTTGGGACCAGATGACCGTGTGTGTTAATGTCCCAGAAAATTTATTTATTTATTTAAACTTGTCTCTGTCTAAGAACGTCAACGTTATTATCTTAATTTTTCCGTCATTGTTGTACACTATTTGCTGACGTTAAATTATTACAAACGAAAATAATTTAATTTTACGATTAAAACTGTAAACCAAGTGCATTTTTCTGAATAAAAGACTTATACAATGTAAGTATAGCGCGTGTTATAGTAAATATGTACTATAAAAGTTGTGAAAATGCAGAGTGAAGTCTAGGAGCAACAGACATGCAGAAAGTTAATTTATGGTGAAATTTGCATTAGAGGAGCAAGGTAACATTATATTTCTACTACAATAACTATATTTGGTTGCTGTTTAACTATTAAATAATAGTTAAAAACGTAAATCTGTAAATAATATATTTCCATACTAGTGTTGTTCCGTTGAGGGAAATAAAAATATCAACACTATCGACAGATGGATTTTTATGACATTAAAATAATATAAACTGCTGTGTCTACCAAACTTAGCGTGTATAAATGGTTCAAGTTATCAGCTTCAAAAGAGTTGTAAGATTCCACTCAAACAAATGACACACATTTTGCAAATATTATTTTGCCTATTATTGTTGCCTCTTTTTGTATAGCCCACTAACGCCATCTTGGTAGGTGTGTACCTTACCTTTTAAACCATTCCATTAATACAATATATGCAATTTCAATATTTTTATTTATTTCAGCATTGGTGTTACCTACCAGCACAGAGGTTAAAGACGAAGTAAACAATGAATATTTATCGAAACAAACCCATGAGACTTATTCTCTTCAAACTTTCTTGGTGTCCTACTGTGGGGCACGGGTCTTCTCTCAACTATCTTACGAGTTGAGAGAGTGTAGGCCTTAATCCACACATTTAGGCCAAGTACGAGTTAGTGGATGTCACATGTCCTCCACTGATAAATTTTTAGATATGCCTGTTTTCTCACGATGTTTTCCTTCACCCATATTGATTAGTGGCAATGAAACAATTTTCACAAAGGAGTGTGGACATGGCTGGGGATCGAACCCGCGACCTTATGATATAATTTTGCGTTTAACGACTTTAGTTTTCTTAAGTGTTAACTGTATTTATTTTCATTTTTACAATGCTATTGTAAAGCGATTCTTTGCACGAATAGGTATGTTTAATAATTTACTGTTTATTTTTTTCCAGTAATTTCGCTATCTCCTCGAAAATGCAATTCATGAGTTTGCGTATAAAAATATCAACTTATGAATAAAGTTCTCACAAATTTTAAGCTTTCACAAAATAAGGTCAGGAATAAAGGCTAGCGTTCAAAGGCTCTTGGTCTATTAGGCATTTTTCTTGATTTAGATAAATATTGAGATTGTTATTCAGTTAGGTAAATTTTCTAGTCAATTGACTAGAAAATTTGTGTTATTTTTTTTAGTAAAATATTATTTGGATGCTTTGCACTTTTTGGATGTACAAAAATCTTGGAACATCGCGTCATCATCACTAACGCTTTAATTTACTTAGCTTTCAATGCTATTGGTCCCCAAAGACTGGCCAGTTTTTTGTCGTAAATAAATGCATCAATGGTATTATACCATCAGTTTTATTAATAAATATTTGATACAATACAAGTAAATTATCTTTTAATATCTTTATGCTTGGTATCAGTCGCATTGCATCGCATCATGGTTAAACTTCCATAGTAAAATTAAGAACTACTTCTCCATGCCGCACACCGCTCCCCAGAGAAAGTATCGACAACATTTAATGTAGGTGCACAACACTATTTTCGATTTGCTGTTGTCAAGCCAGACAGATGATTTCTGTATATTGGCAACTGACATTCGCACAATTCTCATATATTTATTTTCTCTATGGAAGTCCCACCTCTTCAGCGTAGGCTTTTATTACTCCTCTGACAGTGTTAAAGTCTCGTTGACTGTAGTGCCATCTATTTTAAGTAGTAGAAACTATAATCAAAAATGAGCATCTTTTACTACAGTGGTAAGCAATTTATTTACCTGGATAAAAATAAATATGAAATGAATTACGATAAACAGATTACAAACATAATTTATAGCTACATCTAGGTATAACATGTTAAGGAAAAGATCTCTGACTGGCAATCGTACAAAAGGTAGGTTATTTTGTGTAACTTGGGTTGTGTCAAAAAGATATGTAAGGGTTTAAGCACAACACCGCTAGATGGCAGGTGTCGTACACAAAACATGTAGGTAAGTATTTCTCGAAGGCACAACATGAATTGAAATGAATTGCTGTGAGATCCTTTTACAAATACGGTATTTGTAAATTTTCACGTAAGTTAGTTATGAGACTTTAAATTAATATGTATTTCCAATATTACAGAAAAAAGAATCAAAGTTTGTCACGTCATGTTAATTAAAATACTAATGTGACCATAAAAATCTGTCTGCTAGAAACTTTTCTCAATTTTCATTTAATAAGTATACAGAACCTAATTACAAATTAGTAATTTTTTTCTGAGGTTTTATTTAATGACAAGTTACGTTAGTTAGTTAAGTAACAAAAAATAAGGATTGGTAAAAATAACATAACATTAATAAAGCATCGAAAATCTTGGAGGAGATACCTACCAATTCTAGGTCATAACTATAAACCCACTTAATTCCTGTCGACTAGACTGCGAACGAATTCAATAAGGAAAGCTTATCAATAAGTTTTGATCATCACTAAACCGATATCCGTGACTGAGTGAATGAATACCCTGCGCGGTATCCAACCCAACACGTACTTATACTATAACAGCGCCCACGCTACATTATTATACCCGATATAACATATATCTAACTATTAAATAAATTCGTGCCGACACGAAAAAAATGGCGTTATTTGAATGCCGGCCGATAATTTAAATGTAGCAACAACCGCTTTTAGCTTACAACCTTAATTGACTTAAAAATGCTTATCAATACTATGTCCTCATAAAAACTTTTGACCACAACCAGTATTAATAAACACTATTTTAAGTAAAACAAATAAAAACTAGTTTTCAATGTTCTGTCAATTGAGTTACGCCGTTTTGGAGTACACCTAAAGTTGGAAGCACGATGCACGCTCACGACTTTCTGAACAACTCCGGACATGACATTCCACGTTTTGCTGTAGATTAGAACGAGACGGATAGCGACCGACTCGCTGAAAAAAACGAGACAAGCGACCACCGAGCAGTCCACGTGGACTGCTTAATATCAACACAGGAGCAACGACCAATAGAAAACGGTACCGCTAATGTATTTCTCACCTCCGCACTCACACCAAGGATGGATACCATTTTACCGTAATATATAGGATTTTAAACCTTCTGGCATCCATCATAAGGTTTTAAATATTGCGCTGTGTTGAAAACGTATTCCGTTTACGAAACTGATGACTTATAAAAATCGAATCTGGTGATTTTGGCTCATATTACAGGCGAGTAGGGTAGAATGTCGAACGTAATATGTTTTGCGGTTCTTGAATTTAAAACGATTCCCAAGAACACGGGCGCAAGTTGGTGAAGGTTGGAGGAGGCCGCGGTGCAAACTGCATCGTCACAGCGCCCCCCAGCCCACTCCGGATCCCTCGCCTGCCTTTATTGTAGGTTCAGTGTATAAGGCCTGTGTGTGTACGTCTGTTCAGAGTCAACTGTTGTGCTGAGCCACGACGCGACGTTTTCATAACTCTTCGAGAGGTGCAGTCGCTGCAGTCAACGCTCGCAATATTTTACTATGCTACTTTTTATTTTTATAGCATGTTTGACCCATTGAACAAAGGATTTTTGTATGGACCATTAATGCTAATGTAGAAAGAGTGCTTAGGTATACCTTTGTTGGTAAAGACTGTGTGAATAACAATGGGTAGTAATGAATACAAGTACCTGAACGCTGTAATAACAAAATTCTTTGGCAGGTACTTACTAAAAATTAACTTAAAGATGTCATGCTGGAAGTTTATTTTGGACGTTTCGTCTATAACTGCATATGGCATAAAGCTAAGCTGGACAGCTGCACATACTGATATCAACTAATTCGTTCTACCTGCGATTATGCGCCCGTCAAAACCTTCAGTGATTTATTTGTATTGGTGGGTTACTTTACAAATTCCCACTTGATATTTCTTGTGTGACGCAAAAAATGCACAACTGACAATAATAAACTTAGGTGAATAGTGTTTACCCGTTTTTTATTACTTAGGTAATACATTGTGTTTGTATATTTTACTGTGACATGATAGTGGGTAATAGTTCTTATCCTGTAGGTATAACAAATGTTTGTATCCTTATCCTAACATACTAATAGGTATGTCACTTAATCTAAATAGCACCTATTTGGTTACTTTGAATGTATAATTAATATGTAGATTCAAGATTCAATAAAAAGCTTTGACGTCTTTTATAAAAGCAAAAAATATATAACGAGATTTAAATCAAAAGCCGTTCTCAGAAACAAATCGACTCTTTAAGAGCTCTTTACGATTACGTTTTGATTCAATGGGAAGGGGATCTTTTGTCGACATCACAGCCGGAAATATTAGGTTCAGATGTGCCCGCGCCTCCCCAAATGTCTTAACTCATGCATTGAACCATGAAATAAAAGAATGAACAAAATGTTAGGTAAGTTACCTACTTATTTGGTTGATTATTTCAATTAACTGTTATAAAGATGGTATTTTTTTAATATCATAAATACCTAATTATTAAATAGAATATAGACATAAGTAGTTTCCTAAGATACAAGAAAGTAGAGTACTTAAAATAAGTATAAGATATCAATTTTTATTAGCACAAGGCAAATTATTACACGCGTCAAGTGGTTCTCATAAATTGATTGAACAACCGCCCACCAGCGCTGCAGCGCTTACCAAACACGCTTTACTTTTTGTCAAGCAAGTTTCTTGAAACACAAACAGGTTGGTTTAATGGCTACCGTCCAACGCGCTCGACATCGGTCGGAACTCGGAAGCTTTTTGTAAAATATTACCTACCTTCAAACTGTGAAAGATCGGTATAAAAGTGCAGACAACGCAAGCTCTTTATTTAATTTGAGCTAATATTTGATTTGTAGAGGGAGTTCAGACCCCTACTTGCCTATGATAACTAAACATTTCTAATATTTTTCTGTTTTATTGTTTTGGATTTAGGGTTGCCTACGCATTATCATAGCCTTGTATGATTACTTACCTTATTTTGTAAGCCTCCTACTTATTATATGCATAACTAAGTAGGTACTTTATTTTATAAAAAAGTAAAAATTGCTACCTTCAGTAGAGCAATGTAATGGTAGATATTTAGTATGTACCTAATTATTATCATAACAACTAGATATTGTAGTTGAAACAACCTAAGTAGTCATTTTGGTTTAAGTTTGGACTACTTTATCAAGTAGGTATATGTATAAGCCAAAATTGTGGTCACCCTAATTATACTCTACCTGAATTTTCATATTCATAATGTGAAGTTGTCAACGATGTAAGTAAGTACCTACCAACTAAGATATTCTTTATTGTGTTTACTAGGTCCTTATATGTATAATAATGTATACCATAGTTATGTAATATTACATTTATTTATAGGATAGAAGGGATCAGCTTCTCTATACATATTATCCTGAATTGATATCAACAAGCTTATCTATATCACGTGACCTGTCATTCATAAGCCGCGTCCCCGCCCGCCACACGCCGCGCCGCGCTACCCGGCTGTCTCAACTCACCACACAACATGCTCACATTACTCAACACAAACAAAAAGGGAATAAATGCTGGAATAAAATACTTTTAATTTCCCCGGGCGCCGCTAATCGGGCCGCGTCGATGGAGGGCGCCAAATCGCCGTTTTTATTTTACTGTACGAACGCAAATCCGGCGGGAAAACGGCAAGGGTGTGTGCGGGGGGTGCGGTCACGCTTTTGGAATTAACGTTACCCCGCGACCCGCACTCTCCGTCCGCACTTGACCCGCGATGTGTCACTGGTGTTAGGTACCCACCCGCAAAAACAGGAAGTGAGCAATCGAGAGCGAGATTTGATTTAATTCTTTTAAGATTAACGATACATCTTCAAAACTAACCAGTACCTAACAATCAATCGGGATGCTGCAATTATAAGGAACCTATAGCCTAGGTATCTAAGTACCTACCTAGATGTGATAATTTACACCCTGTCATTCATAAAAAAATTATAAGGCTAGGTAGTAGTTGAAATGGATTTTATTTATTTCTTACAAGTATAAATATCAATCAAGATGTTATACAAAAGATAATCGAATGTAATCATATCAATCATATTTAAGCTAAAAATGTTTATGAATACCTACGGGGGTAAGTTTTTAAGTACCTATGGGTCTCTACTTTTATTTTTTTTGCTAAGTCATAAGCACCACAAGCAAAGGCGTTAATCACATAGTCTGCCATAAAACTTGGAAGCATGTATCCGGCGAGCGCGAGCGGCGAGGCCGGCGCAAGCCACTAATTGACTCACAAACAACCGCACAGACCACAAATACTAAGATATTACAGCTACACTGCCAAACAATGACTCATTATATGTCACGTATGTACCTATACAGTTGTTTGGTTAATTATTCTTAAAATTTCCTTCCTTATACCGATAATGTGGCTAAAGCGGCTTTATCACTGAGAGCAGTATGTGAACTAATTAGTAACATGCCAATTAGTCAGTGGAGACCATTTACCTGTTTACACAAGTTATTAGGTAAAACTGCATGTATTTTGCGCCTTACGCATAAGGTAAACATAACTTGCATTTTGTAAGTTACTAACCTATATTTATAGTGCACCTTCTCAAATAGATAGTTTATATAGCTTTGTCACAAAAATAAGGTAAACTGCACAATGATTGACCACATATTCAATGCCTACCTTCTTTACAACTAAATCTTTATTATAAAATTAAGTCGCTTCTGCTGTCTGTTCGCGATAAACTCAAAAACTAGTGAAAAGATTTTTATGCGGCTTTTACCAACAGACAGAGTGATCCATGAGAAAGATTTAGGTATAAGTATTTGTACCCGTACAAAGCCGAGACGAGACGCTACGTCTCTAGTAGTAAATACGCTATAATAAATAGAACGTTTAATTTGTTACCTACGTTATCCCTTTATTATAATCGTCCTCTACGAAACGGTTTGGCGCCAAAAGTCAAGTGAGTTGACAGCGCCACGCACGAGATGTCGCTAGCCGCTAGGGAGCGAGTATCACGCGGTCTTCAGCCGGCAGTAAAAATACGTGCGGGTATTTCCTGTTCCCGCGACATCGTTGGTAAAAGGGGGGGGCGATAAATAACTCAGTTTGCGGTGGTGGGGGGTTGGCTGGGTGTTATTTGTAGGGCTCGCGTGTGAATTATTCGTGGGTTCACGCGCGCTGTTTGCCCGTCTTGTAGAGTGCGCGCCGACCCTCGTTAATGAAATTTCATATCGTTCCCGCCGCGCTCCTTTCATTATTGGTACACATCAAGCTATTGAAACTACTGGATAGTTACATTAGATTTGATTTGGCTGTTATTATTATTAAGCTGTGAACCGTTTCTACTACCTATCTGCTTTAGTAAGTATTAATGGTAACTAGCAATGCCATAGTTTAGATAAGTAGGTACCGACAACTAAAAAGAACTTAGGAATTAGATACCAAATCCAAGTCTTATGGCTCCTATACACATTCCCGGCCGTGTTTTATAAATTAAACAAAAATTGGAATTAGAAAAAGAAATAGAAAAAGCAAACAACTAGGTACTTAGAAATGGTATTTATCTAATCAACTAATTACAGAAAATTCCTTCTTTTGTCAAGTTCAGAAAGCCAGCTAAAGGTAGCTACCTATATTTACCTAAGTTGTTATAGTAGGTAGGTATGTGTAGTTATAGCTAAAGTTAGATAGATATCTATTAGATACCTAACTTAAGAGTTCATTTGCCTTCTCATAGTTAAACTAATCAAAAACCAATTCCACGGTACATTTAAAGCTTTATCGAATACGTGAGCATCTACTACATCTACATATCAACTAGCTATCGGTTGATTAATTAAAACCGATTAACGATTTAAAGTTTCAGAAATGGCCTTGTTAGAGTGGGTAACCACTGACGCGTTACACTGTAGGCACATATCGCATGATGATATGTAATAAAGATTAGGTATGTAAGGCAATAAGTGTTTGCCACGGCAGCCAATACAACCTTACTTTACCTTACTACTTTATCTAAGTACGTATTTAATAAGACAATAGACACCCTTAGGGCGTTGTGTTAGTCTCAAACATTTGTCGTACACTGAACTAAATACATAATTAAATTTTGTGTAATTGTTTCCATTTCACAGTGATACCTAATATGGATTTATGTGGGCGTATGATGTCTCAATTTAACTGGAAGATCAATTGTAACCGTTATAAATAATATTTTCACAAGCCATAATAGGCTTGTGAAATTTATAAGATTAACTAAATATAGTATCTTAGAGCCCTGAACATACTAGCGTCTGTCCAGATTGCAGCCAACCGCATGCGATAAACCTCAGTGTGCGGTGTACCAACCGCAACCGTACTTACGTTAAGATCATGCGTGTTCATATAAAAATTGAAGTACGGCCAGCCGGGTGTGGTGCATTCAGTCAGGCTCTTGTACAATTACCTAAGCTATCGACAATTTTTCAGACGCGGCGCAGGAAATTAGGTAATTCCTTGCTATACAATTAAAGTTTAAACTAGCTACCTAATAGGTATGTAAGAATATAACGTATACTTACGAGTGAGTGCAAGAAAAATGTCGCCAGTCTCACTCATTACCTACGTTGTTTTACTGTAGCTATAATTATACGTTATTACTGCCGCCCGCAGAGATTGCAAGCCTCTCTGTATACTTACAGTGTAAATTGATGAATACGTAATGAAATGTTAACTCCCTACTAATCTACGCATCGGTGTCGCGCCATTAACTTGTCTATTTGCGGTTTAGGCAGTCTCTACGGGACCGTGACTAATTCGTTCCATACTCAACTCGCTGTAAATTTTCTATGAGCGTTTGGCGCGTATATTACGAGTACGTGCAATATCATAAAGGTAGGTACCTATTAATTCAGAAGACATTAGACAGCCTTATTTATATGTAGATACCTAAAGGTTGATATCAACTTACTACATACTTAATTAAGTAGTTTAGGTAGAAATCTACTTGATGGTAGCTTTACTTTATTAATACAAAACCTGATACCTACTAAAACCTACTTACTATGTACCTGGTGGCAAATTAAGTAATTTTTCTTGGTTTGGTTTAGGTACCTAGTTATTTATATTTATCAAAGTTTCTACCTATCTATCCCCGAAATCCAGCAGGTAGGTTGGCAGGTTACCCATCTGCCAACCTACCTGCTGGATTACCGCTACCTAGGAATCTACTTAAAACCGATTTTTTTATTAGTTACCTATGCATTAGGCAGATAGGTAGGATATGTTTGTACCTACTACTTACATATCCACCCTAAATGTCTACACATTACCACAGAATACAAAGTACCTAAGTACCTAACGTAGGTACCTACCTACCTACTAGATGCCTGTCTGTTTTTTTTACCTACTATTTACCTACCTAATATACCTACTAGTTTACCAGCCAATAGGTACCTATTTTTACATCCATATTAGGTACAATTAATATAGGTACATATTTTGTGATTCTATACCTAAGTACCTACCTACTTCACACAAAAATAGAACGTTACATATTCTTACACATACCTACCTACCTATAGCTGTAACTATAGGCACCTATTTAATATAATGTTTTAATTTACCCCATACGTGTGAGCACCTAATTAACAAGTCGCAATTTACCAGGACGTCAAGCTGCGGTCGCCGTTACTGAATATAACTTATTGGTATTGTGTTCTACTTCCTTATTATTATAAGTACTAAGTGTTTAATACACGAATAATGTTATCACGTGTTGATATCGCCATGCCACTCTGTAGGTACAATAACCTTTAACCAACATTTTACTGTAAGGCTACGTTTCAACCAAACATGTGCAAGGTAACGAGCAGCGAGACATGAATTTATAGCTAAGATAGCGTAGATAGTAAGTACGTATGTGGTGTAGAATGTATGGCGAATATGGCGGTGTTTCATTCCTTTCATATGAAGTAGGATACCAACACAATTTCGTATAGGTACTTCGGTATCCTAGCTGTTCTATTCTTAGCTCCCATCACTAGCAGGCAAAGAAACCATGTTATTGTTATGGTACAATAAAAAACAACAAAAACACAGATAATTGATCTGAATTTCTACTAGATACTAAACCTCCCGTACTGAATATCATACACAGAGATTATTATAGTCAGATACGTACCACCTTGACTACACTAAGCTTAGCGCACCTTCTGTGGATGTATAGCTTTACAGTATTGAGTTTATTACCTTAGTCTAAATGCCTATTAAGCCACGGTGAATGTGTAATTGTATCATTACACTCACTCAAGTGTTAATAACATGAAATAAGTACGTACATTTCAGTTAGACACGAAACTTCCGAGAATTTCGTGGCAAAAACTCGACAACAATAAATTACCTACTCTTGAAACTCGATAGCCGGACTGGACTTATGAGCAACGAGACTTGAATTAGTAGGTAGGTAGGTACCCACGTTTGTTTTGTCACTTTTGTTTGCTGTTGTGACTACTTGTGACTTATCATAACCCGAAGGTGTAGACATGAAGGTGTTATCACCCGCTTTTCGGCGGTTATGTTAATGTCCCATACGTACCTAGGTAATAGGGAAAGAGGTTATTTTACCGTTCATCGTGCACAATTTCAAACTTCGAGTTTCAATTATGATGATTCTCTAAGTACCTATAGAATAGTCTTATAATTATATTTATTTTGTTAGGTAGGTATATTACTTACCTAAGTTTAATTTATTTTCCACCTACATGCTGTGATTTAAAGTAAGAAGGTACCTACTTGCAATGTAATTATGCATTCTGGTAAGTTGTCGAGGAAAACGACAGAATAGGTAAGGTAGGTGGACCACATGGTCTATTGACACGGTTGCCAATATTGCCATCAAACATAGGTAAGTATTTTTGTAAAGTAGGTATGACCTATCTACTTATACCTAACTAAGTAGGTAGTAGTAACCTACCTCAGATAAAAATTGTAACATTCGTAACCATTAAAATCATTAGGTACCTACTTTACATACCTACCTACCTTTTTTATTTTATATTAAAGCTAAAATAGGTTCATACTATTTAGGTAGATAAGTAGGTAGGTAATTCGTTTGTCTCTGTCTGTCATCTTGGCATTTAGGTAGGGACACTACCTACAAGTAAAAAAGAGACAAAATCTATTTTAACTAGTTAAGGAGGTAATGCTATTAACTTGGAGAATACAAAAAAACTAGACAGTTCTTAAAACATTTTAGGTGGCACAGAAACACAAACAGAAGCAGAAATGCTAGGGTACAAACTGCAAATACTCGGTCTCAGTGACTTCACTATATGAATTGAATTCAGAAATGAATTCAGGCAACTAAGAACGTCCAGGGACCTTACTTTTCTTTACTCCGGGAAGGAAAATGAAGAGGAGATAGGTAGGTACGTGAAAACGGCGTGGGATTCCTCCTTTCCGACGAAGCGAAGAAGAGCCTTCTGGACTGGAAACCCATCTCAGATCGAATCATTACAGCCCGGTTTGACAGCAAAGCCCGCAAAATAACCGTTGTCCAGATGTTAATCTAACAACAGAGGAAGACAAAAAAGATTTCTATAGTGAACTTAACCTGACTTTAAGGAACATCCGCAAGAAGGACATAGTTTTCGTCATGGGAGACCTGAATGCCAAGTTTGGCGCAGACAACGAAGGCTGTCAAAGACACATGGGGACACATGGGCACACATGGGCTGGGTGTTCGGAACGAGAACGGAGGGAGATTTGTGGAGTTTTCTCAAAACAACGACCTCACCATCGGAGGCACTTTATTTATACATTGAGACCACCATAAGCACAAATGGAAGTAGCCCTATGGAGTCACTAAGAACCAGATCGACCACATTGCCATCAGCTCCAAATGGCGATCATCATTGCTCGATGTACGCAATCGCCGTGGCGCGGATATCGACAGTGATCACCATCTAGTCGTAGCCGAAGTGCGGCTCAAAGTCGCTATAGCTCGAGCCCCTATCGTGACCACTAGAATAGACAAACGGTTTGAAGTCAACAAGCTGCGGAAGCCAGACGTGAGCGACGCCTTTAGGCTAGAGTTGCGATACCGTTTCTCCGTCCTCGAAACGGACTCTGCTGCTACTGTCAACGCGGAGTGGAATCACATCAAAATGGCCAATACAGAGACCAGCTCCGTCATTCTCGGACACAAAACACACACACGCGAAGACTGGATGTCACAGAGAACCTGGAAACGCATTGAAGAAAGGCGCCAACTCCATCTTCAACTCCTGGCAACCAGCAACAAAGCAGACCTTGAAGATACCTATGAGGCTGCAATATAGACAGATTCGCATAAAAATCTACCGCAGTACACGTCATGACAGACGAATATGGGTTGATGGTATTACGGATTGCGCCCAACACGCTGCCAACTCCGGTAATCTCAGGGAGGTCTACAACGTAACGAAAACCTTGACTGGGAATCGGAACCAGCGGAAGAAGCCCTTGAAAGACAAGAGAGGCCAGTTGATTGTGACATCAGAGGGACAGCTCCAACGCTGGCGGGAGCACTTTAAGGAGATTTTCCGTGTCTCGAACGACCCCGTTAGGGCGATAACAACTGCTGCCAGCTTGCCTGCACAGAGCCTGGACATTAATGTGTCTCCCCCTACACAAGAGGAAGTAGTAAAGGTCATCCGGTCACTGAAAAACAGGAAAGCCCCGGGGGTGGACCTTATCACAACAGAAATGCTGAAAACTGACGTCCCTACGATCTACTGATGCAAATATTTTGACGCCCCTTTTGGGGTCAGCCGAAGAGTTACCCGATGACTGGAATACAGGCCTTCTCATTACCGTACCGAATAAGGGAGACCTCAGTGAATGCGAAAATTGGGCAGAGGGAAATGTACTTGACCTTTGTGGATTTCGAAAAAGCCTTCGACACACTGAAATAGAGCTGTATCTGGGACCGTCTTTGTGAAATTGGAGTCCCCGAGAAGATCACGAATATACCTAATTAAGGCCATCTACGGGAAGTATTCCTGTAGAGTAACTCACGACGGCCTCGTCTCAGAGGACATACCGGTCCATGCAGGTGTACGCCAGGGGTGTCTTCTCTCACCTCTCCTCTTTCTTGTCGTCCTTGATGGCATGATGTATACTACTACTAACAGCAAGCGCCGCGGCATAGAGTGGGAACTATCCAACTTATTAGAAGATTTGTACTATGCCGATGACCTACCTACCTATGCCTATTGAGCCACACACGCGCTGACATGCAAGCCAAATTGGACGACCTACGGCGAGAGGCTATGGAGACGGGACTAAAAATTAAAATTCGGAAGACCCAGGACTTGAGATGTGGAGCATCAAGCTCGTTACCTCTGCTCATTGGCACAGATAGGATGGATAGAGTCCACAAATTTACCTGCCTTGGTAATGTCGTGTAGGAAACAGGAGGAACCGAAGAGGACATCGCTTCGAGGATCGCCAAAGGGAGGATAACCTTCGCACGACTCCGTCCTATGTGGGAATAGCGGAAACTTTCCCTTTGGCGATCCTCGAAGCGATATCCTCTTCGGACAGTTAGGAGACTAGCCCTAAGCAAACCTGGCGACGGACGATCACTGCAGAAGCTAAGGCGATAGGGATGACCTGGAGCGAAGTACAAGACCGTTCTAGATGGCGACGTACTGTGGACGCCCTCTGCCGCATCCATGGGACATGGGACATTACCTAAGTAAGTCAGGTAGATACCTACTTATATTAATTGGGGAGGGAGGATAGTAACTTCTTATGGCCTAGGTCGGTAATATCTACCTACTTAGTTAGTTATTACGCATAGGTAGGTACTGAGATAGATACCTACTTAAATAAGTTGGTTAATGTTCAACATCCATCAAAAACGTTCGGATTAGGTACGCTCAAGTACTAGGTATCGTTATCGGGTATTCAAACATACTGATATTAGTTCCAGTAGGGCTGCTTGCATCACCAACAAGATATGAAACCGCTTGCATTCAACCTGAATGAATAGAGTTGCCAAAAGTAGCAACAGTTTAACGCTCTCTCAAATTTATAGGGATCTAAAAGGGTGTGGTTGCTTAACTAAAGCCTATCGTTATGATTCAATGAAACTCCCAATACAATACAAAATATTATCTCACATAGATACGTTGGTATGACGTAGTGCAGACAGAAGCTTTAAATGTAGGTAGATAGGTAATGAAGTGACTCGCTCTTCTCTGTTCTGTTTTAGGTAGGTAGCCTACATACCTACCTACAAATCCATCCACACACAACATTTTCGGCTAGGTAGGTAGGTATCTAATTGTTCAGTGATTTTTTTCAATCGTTGGCTTTTCTGTCTATCTAGGTAGGTACGTAAGTATGTTAGTATCTACTTTTACATTTCGATACTAAATTATCTAGGTAACGGAGTGGGGGCTAGTTGTAACAATTTTTCGTCTCTTGGCTATGAAAGCTTACCTACTTGTTAGGTATTTATAAAATCTAGCAGTAGGTAAGTACTTACCATTTCAAAAAACAATTATTCAAATATCGATTTCAAATATTTATATTTATTTATTTATTTATGTAGGTAAGTACCTACAATGATATATCTAATGCAATGTTACCAATGAGCTGGTCTGATGTTGGAGTCAGACGTATAGATTAGGTATCTATACGTCTGACTCCAACATCAGACCAGACCCTCAATTAGGTAACGTTTATCAGAATGAGCATACCAACCTACAATATTTCTTTTTGTTTTAGTAGGTAGGTACCAACAATTGCATTTTAGAATAAAAGCTTGTTTTTGAAAAAAAGGTTTTTTTAAATTTAGGTACCTAATTTTTTTCTCGTTGGTGGGTAAGTATCTACGTAACAATGGCAACCCTAGTTACCTACAAGTGGTGTGCAACAGAGACGGGGCCACTGCAAGCTAAGCGGACTACACATCTGTTAACAGATGTCGCGTCGCTCGCGTAAACAAATACCTATGCTATTACTCGTATTATTGGAAGCGCGATTCGACACGTGACGTGGGTGATTGGTAAGTCTGACGTTTGTTTCTGTCTGTCCAACGGTCAAGTGTGACTTGGGCCGGGACAGGACAGTAAAACAGAACATCGAGCCATTATAAATACCTACACTGCATTAAGTACTAAGAGAACCCATTGGTATGTCTTCTATCTCGTAATCGTAGCTTTAGCTACCTACCTACGTAGGCAGTGTAGGCACATAACTAGAAGTAAATGAATGGGTGCTACTATTAATAGGTAGGAAGGTATGTACCTATAACTAAATGATGAATGGACATGGAATATGGAGGCGGACGGTGGTATCATCAGTGTAATGTCGCTCGTCCGCCACGCTAAACAAACCGCTACTCTGCCGGAATGAAGGTGGCGCGAACGATGCAGTGCGGTCACGCGGGCGCGGGCGCTCTAGCGCTGGGTGAACTCAATGCTGCGTCGAAGTGTAATCATTCTAATTCAATTAGTGAGCCGCGCCACCCGCTGCCGTTTTGTTTACACTACCAGCCGCGGCTGCCGCTCGCTCCGTAGCATCACGATTAAGGACAAATCAATAAGGCAGCCGATATACCGAGCGAGTTTAATAGAGTGAGCGAATCGAGTCGAGCGCCCTCATTACCCCCGCAATTAGCGCACGGCGCGCTCCCGCCGACGACGACGACGCACCCCGCGCGAAAAACGAATAAAAAGAGCTGCCCTCAAAATGGCCGCCACCTCCCCCGACCACCCGCCGACCCCCGCACCGCTTCGTGATTGCATCCCCGCAGCTCTTATAAATATGGCCGTATTCCTCCCGCCCTTACTGATTGCCCGTATACCCCCCGACCTCCCCCCGCGACCGCGCTGCCGGCGTCTGAATAGATAAACGAGTCCACGTGGACTGTCGCTCTTATAAAAATCTACTCAGCCAAAGAGACGCGTTCCGCATCACACTCGGTCCAATCGTGGAGCCTTAATGCGTGTAACCCCGCCTTTAATAAGCGATCACGGCTCGTGGGCCAATAGCGAGTGCGGATCGGTCGAGTCGTGCTCACCGACTACGAAGCGGTCCACGTGGACTGACGCACACAGAGACGCGGGGTATGCCTCGACTCGAGTGGAAATAGCTATGACGGCGAAATGTGCGACAGCGAAAAAATAAAATGCGGTCGGTCGGTGCGGCGCGGAGCGAGCGAGCGCGAGTGGGTGTAAACAGGGGATATTTTGGTGCGGCTCGTTCATTATTATTGAATGCGCGGCGCTAATGCGAACTGCGAGTCACCACTACACCTTCTCCAACCCTGACCTGACTGACGACCGGCCACTGTCACCGACACACCTTTACCTACTACATATTAGCCCATATGTACTACCTATCATTTTTATCACACACACGCCAATGTCTAACAAATATTGAAGAGGATAAGTTTATTTACGGTTCTTCCAACTTTCTGCTGTTTCCTGTTTGGGTGCCGAGTGCCGACTGAATATCTATTAAGTCGTTAGGTAGGTAGTAGGTAGGTACCTACCTAATGTATTTGTTTCTATCAAAGTAAGTGGATTGGCATTGGTAGGTAACTATAGTTACATCCACCTAGCTATTAGGTAGGTAAAGATGCTTGATCTATGCTTAACAACAAGATATCTTGGCTTGCTGTCCTGTCTTACCTACTGTCCTGTCTTGGCTATTAAATTCCTCATGTTAATGGCCTATTAGGTAATACCTAATAGGTAAATAGAGGCGAGAGGTGTGTCAACAGTATCTAGGTAGGTACCTACCTACCTAACAAAATAAAAAATATTTTTTAAAATTTTAATGCAAAATCGAAACGGAACGGTAGGTAGGTAGATAGTAGGTATTTGGGAAACATCTAAGTGGCCTATCGGTGAATGTAATAAACTAGGAAACAGAGATCAAGAGGCAGTGTTAGGTACCTACAATTGTGTCCCCATAGCTGTCAAATGTAACAGTAGATATCTTTAGGTAACCTACCTTCATTGCAACTTGCAACCAATCTTCCTACTCTAACTAGGTATTTTTAAAACAACCAATACCTATCCCTATGATTAATAGGTATCTTCGTCACTTTCACTAATTTGGTAAATTTTACAATCGCACCACCTTGTTTTGTTACTTTTGCTGCCCCCTTGTAGGCTTTTAACTACCTACCTACTGAAAATAACAAAAACATCGATTCACATGCCTTCGAAATCACTACTAAATTTGCGTGATATTGGTCAGATTTTAATTTTATCACATAAATTAGGCTGTAGGTAGGTATCTACCAATTTTTTACGTTGAGCTTACGTTGATCTTCTACCTACTGGTTGCATATGAAAGGGAAGTACTATATCCATTGGGAAAGAAAACATTATTGCTTTTAGGTACATTACTTTAATCAGGCACTACTACAGAATTCCATACATTTGGTTAAACCGCCGTTTATCTTACATACATCCATTTCTCACGTGACAATTTAGTAAAGTAAAATATATAATAGGACTTACTTTGGCACTTAGTTAATGTGATCCACTTTCCTTGTTCAAATTAGTCTCCACTTTATTATTACGATAATAATTAAAATATACAGCCACAGAGTGGCTGTCGATGCTTTCTTGTTTTTTCGCGCTCTGCCTTTTATTTTTCTTCCCGATCTTTGGCGGGAATGAATGAATGATGGAGTAAGTGAAACTAAGGTGAACGAGCGAAAGTCTAAATAGAGACTCAGAAAATATGACTTATTGAGCTGAGTAATTCGTTACCCTTACACATAGGTATGCGTGCGTGCACTGTTTTATTTATCTGGCAATGCGGTCTGCAAAACAATGTCCGATGAAGATCCGATTACCACCAAAATTTGGTACTACTTTCCTAGTTAGGTACTACTTGTCAATAGAATATCGCGTAAAAACAAGTGTTACCTATCTACCCACCTACAATTGCTCCCCTGTTACAACTGACACACCTCTCCCCTACTGTACCTACCCACTTACTTATTTAAGTAGATAGATAGGATTAGATACCTAGATATACTTACCTACCTAATGTACCTATCTACTTTCTTAATTATTCTTAAAATTATTCATAATAGGTACGGTATAGGTACTATCTTTAAAATGCTAGGTATAAACAATGACTCCGAAATCAGCATGGCTAATTTATATTCAACAAAAAATTTTATAATCAACGCGAATCGGCCAACAAAAGTGTCGACATTAAAAACACAATAAGTCGATTCGTGTTTGGTTGAGACGCCCTGAGACCGGCAGTCGAATGTAGTACCTACAGGCGCGGCGACCGGCCTCCATCCGCATATAAGGCACGCTTGTCCGGTAGCCGGGCATGCCACACTTCTCAGTCTTCTCACATGTAAAAAATAACTACCTACCTACCCATAATAATGTAGGTAGAGCACTGTGCCTTGCCTCGTCGCGCTTGAAGCCTCGGTGCCTCGCTTCGCTTGCACTTTCTTTTGTCTTTGATACTAACTGGAATGTGTTAAGAATAACACGGTGAATAGTAACTTGTAAAGCCGTTAAATTTGAATGATTAATTGACGTGTAGGTAGGTCGGTACCATAGAAGAATGAAGCAACTTCTACCGAATAATATTAAATGTAGGTCCTACTTCTCATGTTGTACCTACTGGAAAGGAAACTCTTATTAGCTTTTAAGTAGGTACTTTTATAAATGGGGCTGGTAAACCCAGAGCACTTCGACCCAGCTGGATCTTTTGCTGGATATTTTTTCTTTTACCTACTTACATAGATATTTATTTAGATACCTACCTGTACCTAAATAGCTAGTTAGGTAGGTAGGTAACAACCTAATTAGGTAAGGTTATTTATTTTCAACACGTCCTAAGGTAGGTAAGTCTATTATGTAGGGTTATATAAATAGGTATTTACCTACCTAGTTAGGTAGGTAGGTACCTACCTAAAGCTAGTAAATGCTTACCTACCTGACTAATTTATGTAGGTATGTAAGTACCTAGGTAGGTACTATGCTTATGTCTGGGTATTAGATAATAGGAACAGTTAAGTACCTACCTGCTTATGTAGGTATAAAGTAGGAGGTAGATTAGTCCCTATACCTACCTACCTTTATTCGTAACTTACCAAAACCAAGTAAATAGGTAGGTAGGTAAGTAGGTACACCAAGGTACATGTAGTACCTACCTATATCGACGGATCGTTTGATAAACTCTCGATTGGTACAATCTCATGTTTCAATTACACTGCCTACATCCGGTTCGTGGGAGTGCGTAATTTGACAGCGCGTAACCGCGTGTCATTGCCGAAGTCATTAACATTTTTTTAGCATTTTATTGTACGTTGCGTTGGTTTTCCACATCAAAACGAGAATTTATTTGGATTAACTTGCGTTTAGGTTACCTAAGTAGCCGTTTAGTAGGTACCTACCAACCAGGTAGATAAGTATCTAAATAAATACTTTTAAATATGTACATTTATGTACCTACTAGGTACCTGGATAGATTTAGGTACCTGCATGACTATTTGACATGACCGTGTTCCAAAAAAAAGGGGCCAATTAGGTAAGCGTAGGTAGTTACCTATCTACCTAATAGTCATCAATACAGACTTACCTACCTATATACCTAGGTAAAAATTAAGTTACCTACTAGGTACAGAGCGGGCGCGCGCGTTCACATAAATAGGTAGGTACCGCAATATTTAGGTTTACTTATAATGAGATACCTACATATCTACTTAGTTGACATTTGGCAACAATGGTCTGATAGAACTATTATGTCGGCTAGATGTTTGCCGACAATGATTTAAACCCGCATAGATGTGGAGCCAGCGAACTGCTGGTGACACCACTCGCCAAGAAGTTTTGGCTCGTAACACACAAGTAGGTACCTACCTACCTATCTATTAGGTACCTACTTATCCATATTTGAAAAGCCCTCTAATAAAAGTAGCAGATAGGTGGTACCTAGGTCAAAGATGCACCCTTATAGGTCCTAGGTCATCATCACTTCAACCCTGTAGTGACCAACTGTTGGGCATGATTCTTAATCAACTAGGTATCTTACCGAAGAATTATGAACGTTTAGGTACCTACTTAAGTAAACCACACACGCTGGTCTAGTGCAGGTTGGTGGATGTCATAGGTATGTCCACAAACGATTAGTTCTTAGACATGCCGGTTTCCTGGCGATGTTTCCCTTCACCGATAATGTGCAGCGGCGATAAAATAATTCACACAATACCTATGTCTGGGCACAACCGGTGTTCAAACCTGCGACCTTATATTTCAAAACCGAGGGCGATACCGCTGCACCACCGCTGTTTATCACCCATACAGATAGGTAGGTAACTTTAATGTAGGTATGTACCTAGGTGCCTTACCTACCTATGCACAACAAAGAAAATTAATATCCACTGAGGTAGGTAAGTATAATAAAAATCGTCTTTTCTTAAGTAAGCTCTTCTGAACCGATTTACACGACGCCGTTTCTAAAATATTTATCTTGTTTAAAACAATTAACCTTTGTGTCTACTTTCTAACAAAAGTTTGCGCTTTCACAAAAGCCCCTTTTGTTGTCGAGATCGTGTAAAGTACGTCCCTACTGTGACCTAGGCGAGAAGCAGCGTGCGCTAACTAGTTATCAGATTCCCTTTTAAGGTGATACGATTGTAAAATCCATGATTCACGCCACCGCACTTCACGCCGGAGTAAATAAGTACCTACTCGTAAACTGAGATATCTAAAGAACCGATCGCTTCCTTCGCATGCGAAGACTGCATTACTAAATATTAATTCCAAGCAAAAACCACTGGCGAGTGGAGGCGAGCGAGAATCCGAGCCTTCTGGGAAACGTAGAGGCTTTTGTAAAAAATGTCACCAGTCCACACAATAGCCAGTTAAACAACTAATTGTTCGTGTTAATTATGCAGCTCATTTTACTTGAAAAATGCGGTAGAGCTGGTAGAGCGTCGCATCGCGTCGTTTTGATAAAACTCTGCTTGGACCCCAGCTGCCGTATTATGGGTGTTTAATTAAAGCGATTATGATTCCATCGAAAGAAAGGGATGCGGTCATACAAGTCGTAGATATTCGCATCCCTTTCTTTTAACTAAATGACAATCTCTTTTAACACTCATAGTGCACCTGAATAGTGAATTAATCGCCCGATCTATTAATGTAAAAGTAGGTTTTATGTTCCTGGTAACGCACTAAATGTTTAACGAATTTACGGAACATTAACAAAGTAAAATTACCTTGAATAAGTTTAATTGCTATATATTAAATTTATCACTTACGATGTGTGTGGCGAAGTAGAAATGTGTTAATTTAATTTTCTACGTTCCTTGCTGATGATGAGTATCTAAGACATAAGCTTAGAGAATTTAACATGGGAGGTGTTATCCTACGCAACTTCTAGTACCTACAGTTTTAGGGGAGGCGAGGTAACCAGGTACAGCACACATGTATGAAAGGTAAACACAAACACAAAACATGAACAGATAATACACCTAATACTATTCTATATTTATGCACACAAACGGTTCATGTTACCTACCTCGGCAGAGGGGAAAGCGCGTAGAACCCTGTTTCGTGTTAAATTTTCTAAGGACATTTTCAAGGTAACATAAGTAGATAAGTAGGTACCAACTAACTTGGTTAAAAGTAAATTATGATGTCTGAAAGGAACTTGAAAGACTGACAATAAACATTAATGAGTGACCGAGTTACTTTATCAAGTTAGTTTAGATAGGTATAGGTATCTGTTACTTCTTCTGCCTAAGCATCGATCTATAATGTTCTGTAATATAATTATGGTACCGTAAATCATTATATATTTACTACAACTCTATGACTGCTGCGGTCTCCTCTTATGATCATAAAGATAAAATAAAGATGCCATCATTCGGTATTAAAATGTGATAATTAGGCATTTGTTCATATAAAGTTAAGGCTGGTTATAACTGGCTTTTGCTTTATGCGATTCTGCTTCTGCCTACACTGTGTTTGCAGGAGGCTAGGGAACTTTAGAATGAGGGTTAAACAATCTCCACTGTAGGTGTTTATTACAGTCATCAAGTGTGTAAATTAAATGGACAAGAAAATAACGGGGTGATTAAGCTGGCCTACCTAATTAATTAAGGCTTATCTTGATGTCGGCCGATGCGATCAGCGTTAAAGCAATGGGATCGTAAAAATTTTGTTCGAGGCAGGTAGACGATAAGGCCGGTGTCGCCGGTCGAGTTGTAGCGATGTCGCGATATCGAGCGATTGTTTTTTGTTTGTTTGTTATCGGCAGATCGCAGCCGCCTGCGCAGGGAGCTAGTATCGCGACCATCTCAAGTTATTTGAAAATAAATGACAGTCACGCCTTGAGGCCCAGCGGTGGCTGGCGCTTCGATTAATGTATAGGTACTGTAGGTACCTACCTACCAATGACGATGTCTTATCATCATAAATGAAGTGATCTTCTAACGGCATACTTCCTTCTTATTGTGTTTGTTTTGTTGCCTAATGTAATTACCTACTAATTAGGTATGTAGGTACCTACTAAATGCCCAACTTTATTGACTGCAAATAAACAATAGCATGTATTCACAATCAGGTAGGTTGAAACGTACGTAGGCATGGAACGATATAAATACCTCATCCATTAGCACTCACATCGTAACAACACGACATGTGGCCGTCCTGTCGAACAAAACGACCGATACCAAATAAGAATTAAAAATAAACTGCTGGGGGTTAAGCTTTGTAAACGGGTTCACTAGGGTTATGAAACGGTTTATTTTATTAACTATATTGATGTTTTTAGTATAGGTACGTCTATTGTGGGCTTTCTTTCAGTGACTTGTGTTTATTTATTTGGAGGAGTATTCAGAAACAAGTATCAAGATAAATATTACATTTTGGCATTAATTTTTACCACTTTAAATATCTACCTAATCTTTTTGCAATGATCTGTAGGGTAGTTTGATTGATAGATTCGCAAAATGGAATTTGAAATAACTGCACGCAGTTTTTAGTAGGAAACTAGGTAAGTACCTCTATTAAAATTTGTAATTCATTTCTTACGCTGCCAGCCTCCTTGGTACCTACGTTACCAACCGACATCGATGCGGAAAAGATTTTTGACGCACAGATATAAATTTATTTTATACGTTCTATTTTATATTTTTTTATCTTAAGCTAAGTTAGTACCTACGTAAGTTTTTCTTTTACCTAATATCATTTCAATTGTATAACTGCGACATACCTAATCTTTATTTAAATAAAAAGAATACACACATTCTTACCTATTTCAGTTATTTGAATTTGTTTAAATAATTTGTTTTTGGTATAGTAAGTAACCTTTCATAAAACTGAAAGAAAACCACTCGTACAATCTGACTGCAAAGTGACTCCATGAGAATAAAGGATAATAATTCACCATTTGTGCCCAAAGCATAACAAGGGCGATTGCTCACTGCATTTACGTCTGCTAAAACTGCGATTGTATGCACCTTTACGCCTCGAATAAATAAACTTAGGTATATTGCTAAGTAGGTACCTAGTTAGGTATACAGTCATGCATTTTTAACGCGGCATTCGAGATTAATTAGGTAAAACACGTTTTTATAGGTACTATTAATAGCCAGTAATGACTATTGTCACAGAATATATTATTATAGGTATTAGTAGTTACTGGACGTACCTATGTTGGACGCTGTTATTGTGTTGATATGTAATTACACTGAAGGATACAGGGAAGTAAGAACATAGTTTTTTATTGATAGGTAAGTAATATTAAATTTATTTGCTATTGAATTATAATGGCAGGTATAGCTACCACACCCCTTTGTTAGGTAAGTTAAACTTGGTTTATATCTATGTTAGGGTATGTAGGGAAGCTTACCTATTGGGAGCTAGAGGCTAGTTGTTACAGGGGTACCTAAGTTGTAACAGGGCCCTGTTTTGTGGCCCCTAATTATTACCATGAAAACGAAAGTTTTTAATGAATGTTATTTACTCAAATTTAGGTATATTAATTGAATTGTTGCACCTTTGGGGTTTCTGACCATATGGAGTCTCATTCCACTGCCACCTTCTCACCGATAATCATTCGTAATCACGAGTGAATCGCTATACTGGGCTGGCGCGTTCCATCGTAGACTACATCATTGCTTAACACCATGCAAGTGGTAGTCAGATTTTGGTTCAATAATAGTAGGCTACAACAGCTAACCAAAATCTTACGAACGACAAATATTACGTTACCTACTTAAAAAAATGTAACGCGAACACACTATGCTACTTTACAGGATCTTGGACATATTTTGGTGATGTAGTATGTACCTATGGGGTAGTGTAAAGATTTTTTTCTATTCTGCAATAGGCTTGCGCTTGACTACAACTTGCGATGTTACGCAATGATGTAGGTACCTAGTCTACGACGGGATCACTGATTACGAATGATTTCTATAAAATATGATGATTTGTTGTTTTATTTATAATTTTTATTTTTTTATGATTTTTTCGTAGCCATCAATTTCAAGTTTTTATGAATTTAACCGACACATATCATGATGCCTATATTACCTACCTACTTTATTTAAAAATTGTTACAACTAGCCCTTTCTTCCTATCCCAAAATAAAAGGTACCTACCTAAAATATTACGGTATTGACTCCTAACCAGTCACAGTAATTAATTACACCATATTAGGTAAATAAGTACCTACATATCAATTTACTTGGTTAATTGTCTAGTATAGTTAGGCACATTTGCTGTGTGAGTCTGGGTGTCTACATAGTAAAACATTGTGAATCCACCTTTAACCACAGTCCAGCCACCAGCCAACCACCCACCGAAACAGCTGTATTGTATCAATTACCTGGCCAACATCGAAGTAACGAATTAACCGCCCACATTTGATATTTTTATCAGTGCTTATAGCCGCAGAATGTAGGCTACTTTTAACAGTAATAGGTATAGGCAATCTATTCTATTGACCATTAACCACAGACATGCACATTACAAAACAAACAGGTAGGTAATACGATTTCGATATTGGGTTTATAATGCAGGTAAAATTAGATTAAATAATGTACATACCTACCTTATTACTTTTTTTTTACTATCAGAGGCGTACCTTGATATTTTATTGATTTCTTGAGATTGTGGAAACAAAACGTCGTAATAAAATTCTTAATTAGGTACCTACATTTGACTTTATAAAAGGCGAACACTGACTGGTTAGTTAAGTACTTACGTCGTTGACAGTACCGCTTAGCCGCACCACCGCACGGTGTTGCGATGGTTTACATCTATTGTGTTTCGGAAGTGTTTAATTGTTTATGTTAATTTGTCAGTCTGTCTCGTTAATTAGGCACTTATACTTAATATTAAATACACAGTTGTAGGTGTAATAAAGTCTCGACGTTTGACCTAGATATTTATAAACCGCAAGCGAGATAGCTTAAATACCTAATTCAAGATAGTTTAAGATTGCAATGCAATACTGTTTGCTATAATAACATCGGACAAGTGAACCGCAACGCGAGCCACCACTCCGTAACACCATCTCCTACCACCCTCCGTACAAAATCCCCAGATAATACGTATCTATTAGAGCGTATATCTCCGATTCGACTAAAGTATTCCTCAAACATGAAGATAGTCGACGAAAAATTCGAGTGGAGAAAATATGTATGGCAGGCAGGCAGCGCGGCAATCGGCATGCGAGCGAGGGTCGACCGAGAGCGTGAGGAGGTCGGCGGGTGGGTACCCCTCGCGCGACGACAGTTCGCTTGCAGTGTTGGTCTGAGCAAGACGTGTCGCCGTTTGTTTGTGGCTACTTTGCGTCGCGTGTGACTGGTGTGGAATACTTGTGCATCGTGTGTTGTTCTGTGTTCCGAGTGGAGTGTGTGCTGTGTTGTTTTACTTGAGTGTGTTCCAGACGATGACCACGTGTGTTTGACTGGAGGATGTATCCAAGCGCGGGCGCTATGAACGCCGCCGCCGCTGCTGCAGCCGTGGCGGCCGCCAGGCATCCGGTAACCAACATTTCATTAGTCTTTTACTAGTAAACTAGATTACTTTAACTGTAGACAAACAAGTTTTGAATGTAACTAGTATTTGATTCAGTAACTCATTCATTGCCAGCTGATTGATAAAGAATAACCATGTGCTTTGACCGGGTAGCGAGTGACTCTCAGTGATAATTGGTTATTTTAATCAAGATAAGTAATAAAGTTAATCGTCTACGACAAAGTGAAGAACAATCCACGTCATTTGACAATTAAGTAATAATAACAACTAAGCCTAAGGTTTACCGAGTTTCAACTAGCTTAGCCTTATTATGTGAAAGCAAGCATAAAAACTGGTAAACAGTTGGAGACGCTGTGATAGGTTCTGGAAGGTTGGGATTGAAAGCCCCCACGCGGCCGGCGAGTCTGTCAGCGTCAGCCGTTCAATTACCCGTAAAATTGTCTGCAGGGATGTTATCATTTCAGAAATCTGGGGTTGAATTAACAAATACTTTAACAGACCTTTTTTCAACTCTTGCAATAGTAGGCTGTTAAATCTATACTGTATTAATATTAACAGGTAGATTGTTATGAACATAACATCAGCTGACTTGAGGTCAACCACCTCAATACACTCAATCCGATGTTGTATTATTTTAATTATTGTTTAGTGATCACTCAATTAGCAATTAATAAGTAGACAGGTCTACTTATTAATTGCTAATTGAATGATTTCAATGAATTGAAAGCATTTCTAAAAAAATATTATTATTATTGCATTATTTCTTAAAATTGAAAAAATACTTATTTGAACCCTAGGCACTTTAAATGTGCGTGTATTACCCCTTTAGTTGAGTAAATCTAAGCTATTACTTAAAAGTGAAATAAAAATGTTCACCATGTCTTAATTAAAAATGTTAATTTTATGACTTAAAAATCCGAAATCTTTTAAGAAAATCTGAATTATAAATAAACTGACTCATTTGGTTTTGATATACTTACACATTTACATAATAATATGTATCGTAGGCTCATCCTGTCACTGACTTCCGCTAATCTTAACATTCTTAACATAGCTCGTTCTTGAACTGATTTGTATCTTGCATGTCCTCAAGATTGCTTATCAGCTTCTATCTTTTACCAACAACGTTTTTTGGTCACGAAGAGCTGTCACAGTCGGGGTGAAGTGCGGGCGAGGGGGGAGGGGCGTCTGGGTGTTAATGTAAATGTCTATTTGCTCAAGATCCGTGTCGCGTCCTACATGGTCAATATTTGCCCGCCGGAATTACCGCTACGAACAAATGAGACGGCAACTCCTCAAACATTCTAAGTTTTCAACAAACACATTTCGTCGAGTCCTAGAAATAATAAATCTGTGTCATTGACGGCTATTTTAAATATTATTATGCTTGAGATGAGATAGATCGAATCTCATGGCATGATTACAATCGAGGTTTGACTCAATGTTCACCCAAAACAATGTTCGGCTTAACAAATAGATAGTGGTAGTTTGCACAAACATGACATTTAGAGTATGTACGTAAACAACGCTTCGTCATAATCAAGATCGCATCGAGTATCGAGTACTCTTCGCCTGCGCGTCACTTAATGGAGGACTGACATGCCTACTTTATAATGCTTTTAACCTCACCCCGGTAGCACTATAATACTATTTAGCTACCCTTACCAACTACATTATTTTTTTAGTATTTTGTTTTGTACTGTTGTTTGTTTCATATCACTTCAAATAGTCGTAACGAAAATATCGAACGATTTTTTCGTACTAACTAGATAAGGTAAAGTAAGCAATTACTCTTTATACATAGCTGTATACTATTAGTTAAATTAAAAACCAAATAAAAAGTACTTTACCAATTAAAGTTTACACCGGATGATGGGCAAGTGATGTTATATTTATGAGAGTAAAAACATGAAAACTGATATTCATTGCGCCAGAATATAGTTTACACCAATATTTTTAAATTTAACGTGCAGTGTTAAAATACACCGTTGGTTATTTCACTGTAATACACGGGCTAAGAGTTGAAAATCGAATGTTATGTTTTGGAGTTAAGCCATTGCTTATTGAAGCCAATCTCGGTGTTCAAATATTTATCTATGCTTGTTTGGTTTGTAAGTGCGAATGGTGTTTAGATGTTTGCCAAGCCGCTGAACTTGTGTGTTTAAGTGAACAGAACTGGCCAACTCCACTCCTAATATTGCTAATAAACAGTTGACATCGATCTACTTTAGAAGTTTTCCTCGAAACCGACGAACCGAAACTCAATCTAGAATCTCGGTTTTGTGTGTTCACTTAAAAAGATTCATTCACCAATCGTTTCAGAATTCGAATTTTAAATCCAATAAAAAGAAAATTCTCTGAAGCGTATAGCCAAGCAGGTAGACGTGGGTAGGCAGACGTATTCAATAATTTGAAATAAGAACACGGTTTTTTTTTCTTTTTATATCCGTTTAAACGCATTCTGTTTAGTTTTGTTTTTATAAACGGCTGGTGGATGCGGGCCTTTCATCCGAACCCTCGACACAATAGTGCCACTCAAAAACTGTTCATTGTATTTTAATTTGACCTTTTCGGCGATAATTTATGGGAATCTTTTTTTATATGATAGGGAGCGTTTACTCAGTCTATTATTGCCATGGATTATTTTAGTTCTTTTGTGATATGTTTACTTATTTATGATTTGGACTAAAATTTTAAGCATTAGTATAGATCGAAGGGTATTTATTCATAACATTTAATCTTTAAAGCCGTGGGAAAATCTTTTTTTCCAAATGATTTCTAACTAATTTGGTCTTGCTGTCAATGTTTTTATTATGTAGCCTTATTTATTGTAAAACAAAAGCACTGACTGAATTGAAAGTATCTTAAACACGTCAGGTATGTGTGTAAAGCTACGTTCACACGTAATCTGACATGATAGTGTAACAAGTTGTTTCTTTTTTCCATGGTAATTATATCCTTCTATCTAATATTATAAACGCGAAAGTTTGTAAGAATGCATGGATATCTGTCTGGATGCAAGTTTTTTACTCTTTCACGCAAAAATTGGATGAAATTTGCCACGGCGATTTCAGTCCGGATAAACACATATTTTTATCCCAATAAGTATTAGGAAGTTTACACGGGCGAGGCTGTGGGAGGAAGCTAGTAGGTACTAAATAATATTGTTTTATTAAAAAGGGGTGGATTTCACTTTTTAGTATTTGCTATTTTTATTAGTTACTTATAAATAAGTACGTATTAACACGTGAAAACAAAAAGAACCAGAGGACGTAATAACACAAATACAGACTTGTGGCTCGATTATTTTTAACTACATGTAGCCACACCGCATGTTGCCTCAATGTAAATGTAGCTTAATGCCACGCCACAGCTGTTACTGCTACTGTCGATATGTATAATGTCGATATCGTTTTGTTTTATTTTTAAACAAACCTCGCGTTAGCTTAGTCGCACGCAACTCTTTTTGGTCCTTTCTGGCCAATGCAATGAATTTTATACCTACATGCTGTGTAATCGATATTATGTAGTATTACCTAATTGATAATATATTGTAGTTATATTGTCTTCTTTTGATACAATGTGAAGTATGTAATTATATTAGGCGAAACTATCTAGTTTTTATTTTTATTTCCTGTATTTATTTATATGACTAGCGGCCGCCCGGATTTCGGTTTTTTTCGCAATAAAATGTAGCCTATGTTCTTTCTCAGAGTCTAAAGATTGTCTGTGCCAAGTTTCATCAAAATCGGTTGAGAGGTTTAAGCGGGAAAGCGTAACAGACAGACAGACAGAGTTACTTTCGCATTTATAATATTAGTAGGGATAATGTTATTTAATTTTGCACTGGCACCGGTAATTTAAGAGCACAGCTCACAGTTGTAAAGTTTTAATACGTTCTCTTGTCAGATTAATCTTATGAACACAAATTGCGAACCATAAATTAACTTACATTATTGCGACTAGCGCTTCCATTTAGCTGCGGTTAGGTTATCCACGATGTTACCTATTAGGTTATTAAGTGCGATCACCCATTACTGGAGCGCGAGATGGCAGAGGCTCGACCGCAAGCCCGCCTCACCTCTCCGCTCTGATGGTTACATTCACTAAATTCCGTCCACATTTCTCCCGAGCCCGATTGTCCGCAGCTCCATTTACAACGTCTACACGCCCGCGGCCGCGCTGCGCCAGTTCCTTTTACGCTTTTATTTACGCTCCTTTTATTATTTTTAAAGTCCGTTTGTTCCTCGCGCCGGCTCCGAGAGGCGGTTATTTATTTTTTGCCTTCGGCGCTGCCTCCCGGCGACCGTGTGTTGTTGTGTCCCTCGCTTTATTTTATTTTCGTGCTTCTTATTATGGAGTTAGTTTTTTTTTTACTTTATTATTACGTGCTCGCGTGTTCGCGTTATTTTATTTCTGTGTTAAGAGGCGAGCGGTCGACTTTTTGTTATTTTTTTCATTAATCGAGACTCACACCGAATTATGATCATTAAAGGATAATTTGTATTATGGTAATTTGGATGCATGTAATTTCTGTTTCGTGATAGGAATGTTTTTGTTAGGACTGAACTAAGATTGATGAGCTAACTCGTGCGTAATGGGTTGGGCCCAAATTTTAGGGACGTTGCGTGTTCGGGAGACATCCTACCTAAGTACCTATTCGGGCTTATTAACGTCACTTCAACCCTTTTAGTGTCCCACTGCTAGGCACGGGTGTTTTTTCGAATATCTTACGAATTGAGACAGTTTATTAATACACTCGGACACATTTGAAAACGCTTTTCTATACTTAATAGCAAGGTACATTCTAAGTAACTAGTCTAGCCTGTTCTTACCTGTCTAAACCTCGTTTTGACTTTGACATGAGTGACATGAAAAAATATTGTAATATTGAAACCTATCTATATTTTAACTTAGTATTATGTTAGCTTGTGTAATGAATGGTTTTTGATTGTGTAACTTGTATCATTCTAATCATACGTGTTTTGTCCACAGGGCCCCCCACAGCCTGGCCAACCTATCAAATTTACTGTAGGAGAGTCCTGTGATAGAATTAAAGAAGAATTTAACTTTCTTCAAGCCCAATACCACAAGTAAGTTACATAAAAAACACTATCTAACGTACAATTAAAAGAAATTAGATGAGATTGTTTCTTTGTTAAGCCATTGTGTAATAATAATATTTTCATACACACACAGCGCCATCTAGTCCCAAATTAAGCGATTATATTTGCTTGTTTGGGTACTAGGAACTGATGCATAAAAACTTTTTTTGAAAACACATGTATTATACATAAATTTATTATTAACTACATTCAAACAGCAAAAAATCATGCTCGTCACACAAAGATTTGTCCTGGGTGGGAATAGAAATCATTACCTCAGGCATAACGGTCAGGTCACTAACCACTACCTACGCCAACAGGCCAGTTAATCCTGCTTCCTACTAATATTTTAAACGAAAATGTTTGTAAGAATATGTGGAGATGGACGCATGTTTGTTACTCTTTCACTCAAAAACTACTCGATGGAATTGGATGAAATTTGGCAAAGATATAGATTATAGTTTGGCTAGCCGTGGACGGCAACTAGTATAACTATAACTGTGCAATAAAGTGCAATCTTCCAAAATTTATAAGTAATTGTCCTATAATT
Organism: Meganola albula; assembly: GCA_936450015.1. NCBI lineage: Eukaryota > Metazoa > Arthropoda > Insecta > Lepidoptera > Nolidae > Meganola > Meganola albula. The sequence continues at coordinate 5,584,865 of OW388157.1, forward strand.
TGACTATACAAGCCTAGAATACCTAAATACATTAAATTAGTACCCATATAAACTATAACTGTGATGAATATGACACAACAGATCTAATGCGAGATAAGTAGTCAGTAAAGTAACAAAAACATGCCGGGATCATCCGGAACTCTGTCACGTCACAGGGAATCATTCCCTACCTGACCCCTCAACTATGTAGGAGGGATCTTTGACAAAGTTTTTTCAAACCACCTAATGCTATAGGAACGGCAAGCTTTCTTAAACACATCATTGCACATTAATATGTAAGCTTTCTAGCATTAAGTTGCAATTGGGTGATCCAATTCAAGAAATCCCTAATTCCACTTTTTGCGGTTTAGAGTTACTCGTTAATTGTTTTATATTTTAAAATAAATATACCTATTATTTAAAATTTCCATGTCACAATGTTTGTTACCGTACTCCTCCGAAACGGCTTTACCGATTTTTACCAAATTTATATGCGTATTCAGTAGGTCTGAGAATTGGCTACTATCTATTTTTCATACCCCTATGTGATAAGGGTTGTCCACCCTTAAATTTTTTTTTTTAATTTTTTGACGAAAGCTTTTGTTTTTATTTTTTTATTATGTGGCATTAAAAAATACATACGTATTACATTATTGATACGCGGTACGAAGTTCGCTAAGGCAGCTAGTATAATATAATAAAGTTACACTATCGTTTTGATTCTTTCAATAAATAAAAGTACAAAATTGACATTGTAATATGTTTCTTGTTTTTTTAAATCCAACCCATGTTATCTCAGCAGACACTAAAAACATCAAATTATTGCTATCTCATTTGTCAATTTTTGGATTTATTATAAATATTCTGTCTAGAATTTCACTTAATAATTTAAAAATATATTATTTAAAAAGCAACGTGTATCTAAAGATAGGGTTAATGGCGCTAATTCTTTAGTTCAATTACTAAAATAAAATTTATAGTTGAGAAAAGGACCGCTAAAACTATGATAAGTTCATAGTTTTAGCCGTCCTAGAAGTTCATAGTTTTAGAGAAGCAAAGTTTAGTTATTAAACAAGATAAAAGGAGCAAACGCCTTTTATAAATTCTGGTGTAGGTACTTTATAAAATTTGTAATCCTTAATTTGTCATCCATCACTAATCAAGTCCATTACCACTTTGACAAATAATAATTCTTAGTCAATGATATGACGTCATAATATACGACTTCAAAATTGCAAATAACTAAGTATGTAATGTAGTACGTATGTTTTCAAAGTTTTACCAACTTTACCACAAAGTTATTATGTTATAAAACTGTTATCGGCCCACGTTTTCAGTGTTCGTTAAGTACGTCGGTAATAATCTAGAATTGATATTGAACAGTGTAGTTAAATGACGATAAATACGATAACCATAACTGGTCTGACCCACTATGCATGCGATAACAGGTATAAAACAAGCTGTTCACTTATAGGCTATTTCTTATCTTAATAATGTTACAAGTTACAAGTGCTCCTTAAATAGATCTCTAGTAGTAGAGTGCCCTATTAGTCCGCCTAAACAAAGTTGTTAGTAGGTAATAAGTACTTACCCACCTATTCAATATGTAGGTTAAAAACTTTTTGAAGTGAACTCATTGAAAAATGTTTACTTCTCTTTTGTTTCAGTTTAAAATTAGAATGTGAGAAACTGGCTAGTGAAAAAATTGAAATTCAAAGGCATTATGTTATGGTAAGAACCTATTTGTCTATCTATTATTAATACATTTTAATTTATTAAAAGCGAAAGTAAGCGTTATTTTAGGATTCATCGGAAACAAATAAGATTTGGTTTCATTCTACTAAAATTACCTACAATCATATTGAAAGGGTCATCTAATTTAACAGTTGAATAGAGATGTATGTAATTTGTAGCATTTGTAATAGCGTGCGAAATCAATAAACATCATCCTTTGTTCACCGCCCGCATGTCACATGTTTTCTATTTGATTGGGACGAATGCACCCTCCTATTAAGATGATTGTCCTTATGAATGAGTTATTTATACAATGACTGGCCCAGTGTGTTTCAAATTGAAACAGTGTTCTAGTTCATTAATCGAGTAATAAAATAATAACTAAACATTAGGTATGTTTTATGTGTTGGACGCTAACTCATGTTATCAATCACCGACTCGGCCGAGCTGTCAGAACCGCGCGGTAGTCAGTTCAAGAGCAGACAATGTATAACGAACAGAGATATATTTTGGCATGCCTTAATCCCCGCATGTTCGCTCCATTCAGATATGAATCACGATTAAGTGTTGCCAAATCGCTCGCAATTTATTTAATACGCTCGAGAGGAAATTTTCGCGAGAATTTTTATGTGTCGGAAACACTTCTGGCCCACGTCCAAACTGTAGCAGTGCGGATGTTTAGTCACTCGACTCCAATAATTTGAGGAAGCTAATCTGTGCCAAAACCGTTCCGTGTCACTGTTCACCCGTTGTATTTACGCATATAAATTGTAATCGATTCAACTAAAGCGTCGTATTTATGTTTCAGTACTATGAAATGTCGTATGGCCTCAATGTGGAAATGCATAAACAGGTAAGTGTTATCTTCATTTTTATGACTAGTATATATTATCTTTATAATTATATAAACGTCGATCGATATCACAAGCGGTTCTTTTTGAAGTTATTTTTATGAATGAAACATGTTGGATTGTAACCCTTTCGAGAACAGTCATTCCGATTTGTAAAACAGTATTACGTAAAGAAAGTTGCCGGGAAAATGTGGCTATATTTTAACGACGATGGTCGTGAGAATTGGCGCACGGGGAAATGTTGTAAAAGCAAAAAATGTGTTATTGCGCTGCGCCTGTTTGTTGGATAAACGTTGTTTGACAGAGAGCCCCGCGGGCGGCCGGCCGCCCAGTGGGGTGGGTTTCCGCCTGGTCAAGCCACTTTGTTGACATTCTGGTTTTTAATTTGCACCAGCTTTTCTATTTTAAATTCATTTTGTTTTTCTCTGTAACAAATAAATTCTTATCTATATTTTTCAACAATCGTCCTTCGGTACACTGACTGCATATAAAATTAAATGCCTATTGTATTATCATAGTCGATGCTCTCGCGGTTGAATTAATATTATGAGGGTGATTCATTTCAATACGACACTTTATTATGGGAATAATATTGCAGGGGAGCCGAGCCGTAAGCTGTGCACTCTCCCCAAACGCGCGTGTCTAAAGCACAGAAACTATTATGAATTAGACGCTTAGTGGAATTTACTAAAAGGGAAGAGCTAGGGTTGCTACATAATGATTTATAAATATTATCCATTTTCTTCACTCAAATAACAGTTTTAAGTTTTAAAATAAGGGAAGGCGTTTAAAACTTAAAACATATTATTAGGTATCTGTAGATGTTCTAGACTATAACAGATGATATTATGTGTATACGCGAGCGTCATCGTGGTTATTAAACATACCTAATTGTGTATTTTATAACTAAACAAAGCACAATGAAAAGCTGATAGTAACCATCAAAATAATTGCAGTTTGATTACGAAAGTAGAAGGATTAAGATTATTAATTATCGTTAGAAGCATTAAGTTCGACTAATTGAGATGATGCCAGCGTGACCAATTAACGCACTTAGTGTAAAAGTTTGTAAAAGTTTTATAACTCATATATACGAGTATTTACTTTAAATTAGGTGTAAGAAGAGGTTAATTATTCCTATAATATTAGATTTACTATTATTAAAATAGAATTAATGATCAAAGTTCCTTATAATAATTTCATGAAATAATAAACATCCTGGTTGCGACAGCCCTGATCGCCCCGGGGAGTTAACAATAGCTATCCTAACAAATAGGTACACACACTAGGGTGCCGAGCGAGGGTTCCACAGGGGGCTTCATGGTAATCTGTTGATTGTACGCTCGCCAGCTTGTCTCGAATCCCACTTTTATTAATAACCCTCTGTATTTTAACACGTCCTGTATAAGGAATCACAATCAATTTACTAGACGGTAAGTGACGTGGTAATAAGAAACACTCGTTTTATTTCACACACTAAATATTCACGTGTTTATATTTAACGACTAGTACAGATGTTTGTTTGTATGTATGTAATATGTAGGTGGGTATTTGAAATTTTATTATAAGTTTATTATTATTCTTAATACTCTAATAACAAATCAACGTTTTTGTATATTAGTTTTAATAAACAGTACTACAACGTAATTTTTTTAAAAACTAAATATATTTTGACTTTGGCATATTTTGCATAATAAACCCTCAAACAATAGCCGTTGATCCTGAGATTTAGAAGGTTAAAGCTCCGCGGAGACAGATATTTGTTTAGGTTCTGGCAAACGAGCAAACGAAGGGGTGATTATGAAGGGTCGCATTGTTTGCGTCGCGGCGGACAGATGGCGGCCTCCATCCGCTAGTTCACTGTTCAAAGCTTGAAAGCGCTATTTAGCGTACAGTGCCGCGCTTTATTGTAATGGATTATTACATTAGCACTTAACACGCTCCGTCGAGCGAGAACCAGAAATGCGCCCCGTCGACTTAGCTCTTATGTGTTGCATTGCAAGCAAATAATAGAATAATAACAAGTAAGTTTTTACACTTTCAAAATTAAGTACGTTTGTTTTTTCTTAATGATGGCCGACCGAATAAACACGGCATAAAAATAATATTAACTCTGCGAAGCAGAACAAAGATTGAACTTACTTCATTACTTTTTATTGAGTCTTCAAGGTCGATGTGGTTGTCTTAATATGCATTAGAAACGATTTAACCTTACAATATAAGTACGTTTGATTTGTTACAATACGTAAACATTAGATGTCGATAAGGTCGGGTTTGTGGAGTCGACACGGTTGTTTCCCGTGCGTCGTCGTGACCGAATCGCACTCGTCGGCGTGACCGCGACTAACGCGCGTTTTCCGCTCTTTCTGGCGACGACTAATTGCTTAGATTTTCTTTTGTTAGTCGCGGGGCCGGACCGTAGTGAGACCGTACCGAATCACACCTACTTACGCCGTGAATTGATTGTTTCGTCTTTGTGTGGCAGTATCGACACGGAGACTTATTGTTCTGCGCTCCGAGCTTATTATTCACGCCCCGACTGACTTTCACGCTGTCGATTATCGCAACGGTTTCCTTGCTTAGACTGGCCAACCGTTCATTTAGATCCTTTACTAATTCAACTGACTATTTCCCAGTGGTTTAACGTCGTAGATGAATAAAAGATAACTATAATTTGATATACCATACAAACATAGAACATTGTAGTGTGAATTCCTACGGTAGAGTGATTTCATGAAGTGTCACGAATGTTGGAAGAGACAATAGGGTCACATCACATGGAACGGGAGCGTGGCTCGGAGGGATGTCGATAAAATACATTGTCGAGGTTTACGAGCGGCGACACCCCTGCGAGTGTAGTGCACGCGTTGCCACCCCCACCCTCACTTGTTATGATATCAATGGAGTACTCATTGCTTTGTCACATCGTGTTAGTTCAGTACCTACTATTGTACATTTTATCTAATGGTAGCTATAAATATGGTTCGTTTATCTACACAGGGTATAGCTCGTTCAATAAAATTAATCTCAATCTAACGTTTGTCTAATAGTTTTGAAATTTTTAGCTATACTTAAAACTTATGTGCTGTGCAAACAGTAAAACTCTAAAAACATTGTAGTAACTTAGTAAGTAATTTTATGAAAACAATTAGAAGCACTAAATAACACTTTCTCACACATTACGTAATCATATTCAACAAAACGACAAAAACATAAACTTCGAAGCGTTTCAGCGATAAATTCGTTTCAATACTTTCAAAAGCAGTACGTGTCCGTATAATTTAATAATCTGCCGGTTATTGCGATTCCATCCAATCCAGTGTACCCGGCGGCGGCGTCGGAGGCGCGCGGTGCGGCGAGTGATTTGCGCGAATTATTCATGCGGCTCTAGGGATTGTTTGCCCTTGCATTAGGGTGCTCTCAACCGCAACCTACCATTGATAAAAACATTACACGTGCTCGCCCCAACGGCACTGACTGCGTTGTTTATTTTTAACCGACTTTAAAAGTTCAAAATTCTATCACCTGAAAGTATAGGTAGGTAGGTAAGTGTAAAAAATGTAATTCAACCGGAAGAAATAAGAATTAGAAAGTTCTGAAAGAAAAACCAAAAAAATATGTCTTTTAAATTTTTTTTTTTAATGTTGTGCTACACCTATTAAAATTTGTGTCTGTTTTTACTAACAGATTATGTATGACGGCAATCGATTTGATTAATGATTAACCTTATTAGGCATCAGATATACTTAGGTAATTAAGTGTGATAATTGGTAAGATAGCATTATCTTGTTTACTATCTAGACGTGATACAAAACTTTAATTAAATAAATTATACCTACGCTAATATTAAGATTATCCAGAAAAATTAAGAAATGTCGATCAACATTTTTAACTCGATATTATTCTGGTAAGTATATAATATTTCTACATAACAGCAATTTAATGTGATTCAACGTCCTGTTATTTGATTCATAAAAGGCGTAACGCAATAAAACTCAAAAGTATAAACAATGGCGATGATATAGCGATTCGCGCGACGGCGTGCCTTATCAAATTACAGCCGTTGAGTGTTCACATCAACATGCAGGTTGTCGTCAAGGGTCCCGCATAATAGGCGCGCTATCTCCTACATCTACAAGCTACAGCTACAAGCGGATACAGCGCTGTGAATTGACTAAACGAACGCAACAACTCACAGTGAACGCTCCACCGCGCATTCTCCCTCCTCGCTTTAAACGCGAAATTATCTCTCCATCTACAGGGTGCGCCGAACAGCAGATGGCGCTTGCAATAAAACCACTAAACGCGATATCGCCGTTCGCTGCCCCTCCGTCCGCTTTATTATTTGATCGGGGAGCCAAATTAAAGGATTTGACGTAACCCCTCGCCGGCGACCCTCGCCTACCAACAATCACCTCTGTATTAAGTCTAATTGTGTTTTCAAATTCGACCCCTATAATACCGGAGACGTGATATTCTATGCCATGTGAAAAAATAGGGCGTATTCACCCTCGCAGCTTTATTAAATTCGCTGCACGACTCTTATAGCGTGCTCCACGATATACAGTTTCGTTTATTAAAAATTTGGGTAATTTAGAAATACTAGAGTTAGTTCGTGAGTGTATTAAGTTATTTCATGTAATGTGACCGTGAACACTCGAGATTTTAACATGTTTAATTATGACGAGTTCAAACCACGCAATATAACAAAAACCATACCTAACGGTTCATAGATTCGTGTTATCTTGAAATTGCATCAGGTACTTTAACTAACTACCTAATATAAATTCTACAGCACATAAACTTGAATTACCTACTTACTTAATTTACCTGTAGTATAGAGGGCAAAGGACACAAACAGTATCGGTAGGTAACCTTAAACTGTGCAACTCACAAGAAGTACATAGTTTGCCTGCGGCTACATCAGCATCAAGCTAATTACCCAGAAATTGAATACGGCATCTGGCTGAACCTTAATTGCACTGATTGAAGCACGGATATTCGTTTCAAAATGAATTTGTATATGCGAGAGGGCCTAGCAGACCCCGACGTTCGAGCCTCCGCGTTCAGTGTTGGTCGGGCGTGAAACGGTCCTCATGAATAATGGACGCCTTATTCGCTCCTTGAGTTTTCATTTAAAACAGACGATTTCTATTCGAGCCGTAAACTACACGCCCATGACTCACTCATTTCCCATTCAATGTAATAACCCGTAAAACTGCAGCCTGAACCTTGTAAGAATTTTAAGTAGCGGCCTTTTTACTCAGCATACTAAATAAAATGTTAAGAATTTACCTAGTTTACATAATATATCTACCTACTATTTACCATGTGTGTATAGTATAAATAATGCGGTCTTGCAGTAATAGTTTTATTCACATGGATTGTATCATTAAATCTCGCTTACATTATCATGAAAACAGTAACAGTTGTATGGCGGCGGGTGCGCGTACTTATTCAAATACAGTGAAACAATGCAAACAGAGCGAAGCTGAAGGGGTAAGCACAAACACGGGGGTGGCGACCCTCGCGGCTATTGACAGTTAGATCCCTGCAACCTGACAGTTGCCCCACAATACATTCGCTGGATTTATGTTTAAGTGCACTTTATTAGTGTTGCCAACTGATGCGCCGAGGCCGATGGGATCGCATCACGCCATGTTGATATCAGATTAACTTTGTAAATCTGAATAGAAATGTACTCAATAAACCCTAAATGCAATAATACCTTATCTAATCAGATAGTTGCCGTCCTACCATTGAAGTACTAATGAAATAAAATGTCAATAAAACAGTCGAAAGTTGGATGCTAACTGACGCGACTTGGATTGTTATCTAGTAAGTGGCGACCCTGATACCGATCACGACACAATAAATATTTTTGAACAGTAATCTTTTGTATATTACTAATGTACATACATTCAACGATGGATATCTTTATGCGTATATAAAGGGTTATTAAGGGATTGACGTTCGCCAGACATAAAATAAAACATGAAGAGTACGATTGAAATTTACGACGTTGTGAGAGGAAGTCGAGCTGTTATTAACAAGCCGTGGGTAGATAACGGCTCTAATGATCTCCTTTATACATGTTTTATGGATATTTAACACTTGAATATTAATAACGATAGATAAGTACAGGTTTGTTTATGATAGACTACGCTATTATAAATAAGATTGTCTTTCTAATGGCTATAGATTTGTCATTCTGTATGCGAAATAATAGAAACCTATAAATTACGTATTAACTATTGAATAATACATTACACTGCGTTTGCTACTGAATAATACAAGTTTAACTTTATAAATGCGGTTTAGTAATACAAAGTCTCTCATTAACCCGCGACCTCTTTTAGCTCTACATACAATTCGTTCAAATTAATGAATAGTAATTTGAATCTTTAGTGACATGGATTTCCTGCATTTAAACGTTTAATAATGATATTAAACATGTCTAAGCTTTGGTTATTGACCCGACACGAATGTATAATTAAGTGGGCAGGTAAATAGTTATGGCTTCCGAAGTGAGACGAGACGACTTGAGCGCGCACTTAATTTGTCATGGTTTCTCGAGTTCGCAAACTACTATTCAAATAATGAGATCATTATCTACTAAGAGATTCGATGAAGAGATACAGCTACAGAACTATGTAATTATTTACAGCATTGAGTTACCTAAATTATGGCTCTGTTGAATTGAACATTGGTTGAAGTTGTGACCAATATAATGAAATACAGTTATTTTAACTGTGTAGTATTAAACAATTTAACGTTGCTGGTTGTTTGTTTTATTGGTAGCGTTGTTTGGTTAAATCAGTGGTACCGACTTAAAATCACTTACCTAAGTAAGGGTGCCATGAGTAGGTGCACCTCGCCACCCCTTGTTTATATTCAATCTATTATGCTAGTCGTTCATTTATTAAAGAACCACGTACATCCACGGTGTATTTAAAAATGTCTGGTTTAGTAAGTGATTAATATTTATAAGGTTTTAATTATTTTGTTTGTTTTGTAATCTTAGTTGAGACTCAAAGTTTGGATTTGTGCCTGATAAACGGCAATAGGCTTGTCCCTAGGTCCCTACGTATGGGACCTAAATATAGCCGGCGAAAAGTAGACATTCACCTCTGCCTACACCTTCGGGTGATAGAAATAAAAGACTATTATACTAATGATATATTTATTATGTTAAAAATAATAATATCGTACAAGAAATATATTGTTAACTGATTCATTCGTGTTTTCCAATAAAATGTTCAGGACAGGAACACGATAATATAAAATGAGGATTATATAGATAATCAGTATGAAGTCATGTGTAAGTACTAATCAACAGGTAGGTTATACTTATTAACTTATAATATAGCAATGTATGCACTAATGGAAAATAATTAATGTAATTAATTATCTTCTTCGAAGCACCTGGTCTTGTATTCCACTAGATAGACAAACAATTTTTTAATTTCTTTTTAGCAATCCCAAAACGTTTATGAAGCTAACCTGAGGGATATCAAGTTAGACAAGTCCAGCTTAGCGGGCGGGCGTGGGGGTGAGTGCGGGTGAGACTAACCGCGGGTCTGCGGTTGCGGTTCTCGTTGGAGCGCCCGCTACACGCAACACCGCACTTGCACCCTACATCTTATACTTACCTTGTATTTATATGTACATTAGGTACATTTTATTACCGGTTTCATTATGTACGTTAATAATAGTAATAAGAATTAAATAAGCTCTTAATTAAAATTTACGACACCACCGACGCCTATTTTTTGTAAAAAATAGTTTTCTTAAAACTATCTCCTTTTATCTGGACCTTTTCAATGAAATCGCATCGAAATCGGTCCATCTGTTTAAGCACTACCAGTCAACAAACTTGTACACAGACACAATATTAATTATTATAGTACACAATGTTTTGATCAAATAATGTTGAACTTGACGGGCACCAGTACAAACCAAAACAAAAAAATTAAATGTAAACGGGTCATTCTAAGTTAAGAGGTAATATGTTGTATGAAGCGACGGCATGGCATTTTTTTTATATTTTTACATAAGTATACATTCTATGTAATAGAAACTTTTAAGATGAAAACATTTACAAAGTGGCCAGTCAATTTGTTGGTTTTTTCTCGTTTTATAAGTGACCAGGGTAAATACTCAGTACAGGGTAGAGACAAGATGACCAGGGGAGGATACTTAATGAACAGGGAAGAGAGATAGACATATCAAAAACACGTTTTTTTAAAGAATGAACTGAATTTATTATTTTTTTATTTTAATTATGAACTATCTAATCAGATTCTAATAATCAGATTTGTTATTTCTTAGCAGTCTTAAGCGCTAGGTACAAAAAATAACATGGTCTTTACTTTTCCTTTCCATCAAAACAAAAATATCTATAACTTTACTATCAATATGAAATAAATTTTTGGGGGCTGAGTCACCTTCGTCCGTGGGTGTAGACCTTAAATTGAATCCCCACACGTGGTCTTCGGGTGGTGCAAATCAGGTTATAATCAACTGGTAGTAGGCTTCGGCCGTGGTTAGTGACCACCCACCAGACAAAGCCACACCGCCAAGCGGCCTTGCAGAGTTCCGGTGCGATGTCTGGTGACACCATTTAGGATGGTGGGTCGGAGTTGTTGCTCCTTTATGGTTTCTAACCATATGGTGCTACATTCCACTGCCACCTTCTCACCGACAATCATTAACAACCACAAGTGAATCGGTTTACTGGGCTGGCTCGTTCCATCGTAGGCTACAACATTGCTTAACATCAGGCAATTTGTAGTCAAGCGCTAGCCTATCGAAGAATTAAAAGCAAGAAGAATATGAAATAGTCACTAATAAATTAAGCAAAAACTTGTCGGAGTAACAGTAATAATTTTTTCTTGATAAACTCTCAAAACATTTTAGTTAAAGGAAACTAAAAAAAATCTTTTTCCAAAACCCTCATTCTAAGATATACGAGTAGATTCATTAAATGCATAAAATATACGCCTCGCTTTCATTTTCAAGTTAGGGCAAGGTAGTTTTTTAAAACCTGATCTCAGGTGATCACAGAATTTAAAAAAATATAATTTGACGTTCATCATCTTCTTCATCACCTGTGCACATTGCAACATAACGATATTCTGTTTTTGTATCTTGAAGTTTAACCAGCACAAAGCCCCTATTGCCGAATGTTTCCTTTCCAGATGTTGAGGGCTTTGAGTCATCGTTGTGCAGTTAGGTTTAAATACTGGTAGGTACAGAATGCTGTAGTGTTTCTTGAGGCTTCTTCCTGTGTTCTTGAGATGTGAAATTGATGAATGGGTGATCTTCGAAATCGCTAGCTCTTTAAATAATCATCAACGCGTAGATTGAATTTACAATGTGTTTCTGGATAATCCACAGTATCCAATTGAAAATGACGACATAACTTTAAGTCACAGAAGCAGCTCAAACTTTTCAATGTTAGGCAATTACGTATATATACGCAATCAGTAACTTAGTGAACCTTTAGTTTGCCTGAAAAACTCATATAAAATTGTAAAGCCACAGAAAAATGCAGAAATATTCATGAAAACGCATACAAATGTATCTTCCCTGGACTTTTAAGTATCTCCCCTGCTATTAAAAGTGCCAGGGGAAATACGTCAGGTGAGAGACATTTTCGATTGATATCTTAAATAGCCGAAAAAGTGTTTCTCATACGCAATTCACAATTAAACGTAAGACTGTATGCACTATTCATAGCGAACGTGTAAGTCTATATTAATAATTTAACAAATAATTTCTAAATGAAACTTACCAGAGGAAAGACTACATTCACTCAACATTTCTACATCCAGCGAGCGGTGGGACTGAAATGGCCGTTAAGATGGCTGCTCAGTGGGCTTATGGGGTGCTTGCTGCTAGCTTCACATTACATCCTATGCACTCAAGGTCACAACTTCCACAACTTAGTAAAACAAAACTGAATTTTAAACGAAAACCAAAAGCCAGGGGACGAGACACGAAACTCGAAGGACAAATTTCGGCGTTGATTTTATTTATGAAAAATTGGAATAAAAGTAATTTTACGTATAAGACACTGTAACTAAGTTATTGTTCTGTTTAAAATAAACGATGATAAAGTCGTCATTGAATTTTAATACATTCATAATAACTGGCTAACAAATAAAGTCGGTTTGGGGACAGACCAGGGGAGAGACCAAAAATAGGTGGTGGCAAGAGAAGGCTCACCATGTGCAATGGCTCTATGACACTAACCAGCTTGGTGAATTCCACGGCGAGGTTCGAAAGCTAGTGGGCACAGCGAAACGTTCTAGGGTGCCTTTGAAATCTGCCAGCGGCGAGACCCTTCTTAAGAGCAAAGAAGACATCCTTAATCGTTGGGCAGAGCACTTTAATGGTTTGTTTAATGTAGATCGAACAGCTGATCTACAACACATTCAGCTGCTGCCACAGCATCCTACAGCTACTCAGCTGGATGAGCCATTAACACATGAAGAAGTTATCCAAGTACTAAAACAACTACCAAATAAGCGTGCGGTTGGCATAGATTGTATACCAGGGGAATTGTTAAAGTATGGCGGCGAGCAGTTGCAGTCTTGGGTGCGAGACCTTTTCACTCGTATGTGGGTGGAGGAGCACGTTCCATCTGATTTTAGAATGTCCCGCATTAGTGCGCTCTACAAAAACAAGGGTGATCGTTCAGACTGCAACTCTTACCGCGGAATTTCTTTACTTTCAGTCCCCAGTAAAGCCTTTGCCAGAATCTTATTAAACCGCCTCATGACTCTTTCTGAAAGACTTCTACCAGAGACCCAATTTGGCTTCCGACCTGGACGAGGTACTTGTGATGCAATTTTTTCTGTGCGTCAGCTACAAGAAAAAAGCCGAGAGCAGTTTCAGCCACTATATCTTTGCTTTGTTGATCTCGAGAAAGCATTTGACAGTGTGCCTCGAGAAGCCCTGTGGTTAATTTTAAATAAACTAGGGTGTACGGAGAAATTTGTAAGGCTTCTCAGACTCCTGCATGACGACATGCAGTGTTGTGTCTCCGTCAATAGAGAACAGTCAGCTTTTTTTCCTGTTACCTGTGGGGTTAAGCAAGGGTGCGTCTTAGCGCCCACACTTTTCGCATTGTACTTTGCAGTTGTAGTTAAGGAGGCTTTACAGAGTTCTTCTAAAGGAGTCCACATCCGTTTCCGCACCGATGGCAAGCTTTTTAATCTAGCTAGACTTAAGTCACATACTAAAGTATCGAACGCCGTAATTACCGAGATTATGTATGCGGATGATTTGTGTTTTGCTGCAGAATCCCCAGTTGACTTGCAAGACCTAATGTATCTCTTTAACGACTCATGCCAGAAATTTGGCCTAAAGATAAGTATCAAGAAGACGGAAGTGATGTCGCTGGATACTCGCAGTCATGAGGTATTAACCATTAGACTTGGAGACGATATACTTCAGCAAGTTAGTAAATTTCGTTATCTGGGCAGTACTATTTCGTCTAAATGTGACCTTGATGATGAAATCAATAGAAGAATCAGTGTCGCAGCTGCCGCGTTTGGTAAACTTGATGCTAAAGTCTTTCGCTCACATGACTTAAAATTGGCTACAAAGATCTCGGTTTACATGTCGATTGTGCTGCCAAATCTTCTATACTCCGCTGAAACGTGGTCTGTGTACCGTCGTCACATCCGTACCTTAGACAAATTTCATCTCAGATGTCTAAGAAAAATATTGAACATACACTGGTCCGATTATGTGCGGAATACTGAGGTGCTGCGACGGGCCAATGTGGATGGCATTGAGGCTTATCTCATGCGGCGACAGCTACGATGGTCCGGTCATGTGTCGCGTATGGCAGACGAACGCTTAGCTAAGCGCATCCTTTATTCTGAATTAGAAAAAGGCAAGCGCAAGCAGGGCGGTCAATTTCTCAGATATAAGGATGTGCTTAAGCGACACATGAAAAAGTGTCAAGTAAATCCGGCTCAATGGGAGAAAATGGCAGCACAACGGCCGGAATGGAGAACCTTGGTTAAGACCAAGGTTCAAGAATTTGAAAAGAATCGGCTCATAGAACTCGATCTTAAAAGAGACGAGCTGAAAGCCCGACCACCAGCGGCTATAAATTATAATTATATAGGCGGTGCGCTCACGTGTCCCTCGTGCGGGCGGGTCTTCAATAAAAAGATCGGTTACATTAGTCACACGAGAGCACATCGTCAAAATAGGAGTTAAAGCGGTCGCCTTAACCGAAATCGGTTGGATTGGCATCATCAGTATATAAAAAAAGTATTTTTTTGTCCTGGCCATGGAAAGTACCTCTTAACTTAGAATGACCCAAACTCATTTTGATAAGTTCAAGATGGTAGGTAGGTATGGTATTCGAAAACTTTTACGTATTGACGAAGTCGTACTAAAGGAGGAGGCTATTACAATTTAACCATACAAACATCTCTATGGAATCTGCAGCCGACCAATAACCAAATATTGTGTATTGTGTATTGTGTATGTTTTTCAATGATAATTATAATGCATTAGTCTCACTAACAAAAACACACGGTTAAATTAATTTGAATGAAATTGTAATTTACTTTGTATCAGTCAAAAACAATTACGAAGCAGCTCTATTTCAAAATTAAATGTGGAATGTTCGAATGTTATGAGCTTTCACAAAAACAAAACGTAACAAACAAACAACCGCGAAGTTTCTTTAACTAAGTTTTAATTTTGCCGGTCTTAAAGATGGAAGCTTTTAACTATGTAGGTGTTAAGGTAGATCAGTATCGGCTTATCTTGTAAACTGTTCTTCGTAGAGTTATTATATTCATAGTTATTCTTTCATTACAGTAGACAAAATGAATGCTGTCACCCAAGTAAGTCAAATATATCTAAAAGGTTGAAAATCAAGGTTTTCGCTTGTTAATCCCGGATCGTTTCCTCGGTCGAGAAAGAAGATGTTTATAATATTACTTAGAAAAATCTAACTAGCTGCTCAAAGTTAGGAATAATGCCAGTATGATCCGCAGTATGCTCGCCCACTATTGCATAGACCTAAACTTGTGTAACAAGTAGCTTCTTTCTTCCATGACCTACATACTTATTTGGCAAAATGTAGGCACAGTATAAATAGGGTGTATTGAAGGTGATAAGTGTGCCTGTATTACCTTCGGATAATACAGAGACCTAAGCAGTAATACTTAGACTCAAAAAGAAGTTATTTATCTCATTATTAAGTAAGTAGGTATATTGTGGTAGGTACCATATGTCTCAATTATAAAAATGAATTCTTCTTTCAGAAATCAAATTACATATGTGCATTTATTACATGAATAATAACTATTCAATACTGCGAGCAGCGGGTAAGTATAAGGCCGGTATAAGGTATAAGGCCGCGGGTTCGATTCCCAGTCGTGCCCACACATCTTTGTGTAAATTCTTAAATCGCCGCTGAGCAGTATTAGTGAGGGAAAACATCGTGAGAAAATCGGTATGTCTAAGAACTAATCATTCGAGGACATGTGACATCCACCAACCCGCACTTGGCCAGCGTGTGGGGATTAATTCCTAAACTCACTCAACTCGTGAGATAGTTGATAAAAGACCCGTGCTCAGCAGTGTTATACTAAAAAGGGTTGAATTGAAGTTGCCTATCCAATGTAAGTCTGTCTGTACGTTATGGCACGGTATATATGTAGGTAATCCCATAGATGTATTTATAAAAATTGCGACAGACGTTAACAATACACAAGTCGGGGCGCGCAAACATACTGAGTAAACACAGGCTGAGTAAACCGACAAACTCCGACCCTTGCCTCTGTCCGCGACTGTGTACATTTGTGCTATGAAATTTATAATCTATCACAACATCAGAAAGTATAAAACTTTCTAATTCTGTGATAGATAACAATTTCAATCTCAATGATGACTTCGTCTAAGACAAAATAATAGTTTTTATCATGAAATATTTTGTTTGTAGAGAATTTGAGCCACATAACATGATTGCAATCATAAGAATTGAGTGTACGTTCGACTCAGCAGCACAACGAGATAGCAAACAGTGCAGAGCAAACGGTCTCTGTAAACAAACGTTTCCATCGCAACTAGAACTAGACGTTGCATTGCACTTGTGCACATACAAAACCCACGTCCGGTTTGGTAGGCCTTAATGTCGTACCTACCTTTAGTAATGCGAGCACAGGAGCTGTATTTACGGATCGCAGATAGAATACAATCGATCACTTTGTGTTACTCCCTCGCTAGATGCTTTGTTACTTTGATTTCCTTTTAACATTCAGATCGATATTCTTCATCAAAAGTGCTCAACGATTGCTGATGCTTATCGCAATAAAACATGTTTTTATCTAAATAATAATATCGCTTACTTTACCGCAAAAGTAGATAGGCTAAGTAGGTAAGTACCTACAGTTTATTGAAAAATGGTGGTAATCGGCTTAATCAATTTTAATATTAAATCCGTGATACCCCACTATCGTGACCGCACAAAAACAAGACAGCTGTATATAAAAATCATGTTGGATACCTATCTGATAACAGTTTTAGTGATAACGATCGATTTAGGATGAGAATGTCCATGTTAAGTACTAACGTTGTTAATCAGAACGAGCAGCTGATATGAATGTTTTGTTAATCCGCGATACCGAAGCGGTGTTCATCGTTGCAAAACTAAAAATAATAACAGGTGCGCGTCGAACCGAAAATAATTGAATACTTACTAAAAACGAATATTCAGACGATCAATGTTAGCGAACTGTGCTGTGTAGGTGCTCGAGGCAAGGCGAGAAGCTCTGTTGCATATTGCATTAATTAGGAGCATATTAACAGCGCTAATTACACAGTTATAACACAGCCGAGAACACTAGTATTTGCATTGTAGCGTTATTGTGTTCAGTACGATGTGCGGAACAAGGCTGTACCGCTGCGAAAATGTAATCATTACTAGTCATTATCGTTCGACTCGTTATGCCAACAAAAAGCTCGTGTGTACTGTGTGCTGAGAAATGATTGATTCGTCGATAGAAACCGCTCGTGAAACTATGTTGCGTCAGCAAATTGGTCAATTCATATGCGTCTATTAGTGTTTTGTATTACTTTATCACGTAAGCACACTAAGAGATTTCGTATACCAATGTATTAATTTTTTACTGTAGATAAGTACTTACTTACTCTAACGCTATCGGCAAACAGCGCTCTATTGTTGTTTTTTCTGATATCACCTTAAATTACCTACTTGTATGTTACACTTATAAAAAGTGCTGAGTCAAAAAGGCTTGACGCTGCGCCAAGAGGTAAGGTACACAAAGGGCAATAAACGTTCGGCGAGGACCTAAACAAACAAGGGTAGCTAGGAAGCTGGCTCTTTGTTTGACGAGAAACAGCGAGTCAACAGTGAAGAGCTCACGCCTCGCCCTCTACTTATTAAACCTTGTCTCTGCCTCATGTGATATGTCGACGCTAATCTGTCAATCAAATCAATCAGTCGTGGTCCGGTTGTGTCCTACTGACGAATCAATTCGACCGTGATATTTAAGGCTACGTTTCTTTCACATCACATTTTTTGCTATCAAATAATACCTAATCCATCACGTATTTTCTTACATGTAACACGATAGCTCCGTTATTCGACGCGCTGTTTGCCTGTATAATATATTCGTATACATATCACGTGCAATAAGTCTGTCAATTGTATTTAAACAGAAATGTAGTCAAACTTGTTCTGTGATCATTTATCAAAAATTAAAGTAACATGAACAATATTTATCTTGTGATTGTTGCTTTAAATAGTCAATTTGATGTATTGGAGTGTAACTGTGTCTCAATAGCACAATTATAAATATAATTTACAATTCAGATTATAGGGTTACGGGTGTACGGTACATACTTGATGAGAGGCGAGATAGCTACGAACGACGCCGATGTCCCGCACTCCCTCACTAGACTCACTACAAATCCACTCACCAGCTCTCGAATCAACTTGTTCATGCCAAGTAATTATATCCATTTGTTTATAATGAATATTAATGACTTACCTTCCCGTCCCGTCCGACCATTCTGTTTATTATAAGTATCGACGCTCGAGTAGGTAGCAATTATTTTAAGTAAAGGTAATTATATTGTCGTTCTGACCACTTCAGTTAGTGGCTAGAATAAGTACATGTGATATGGGGTCTTTGAATATTTTAGAAACGATACTTAATGTAGTAACTACGTATAATATCTAATCTAACATGGTTTAATGCAATTAGTACCTAAGTAGATGAAATATTTATATGAAATGTGTATCCATGACGGTGTTGTAAAAGTTGAAAGCACTCACTAATATACATAATTACAAGAGAGCATAATTAGAAACCTAACGAGGGAGCGACGACAGCGGTTGGTGGTATGCATTATCGATGTGCCAGCCACTAACGTTCCACGGCAGGCTATGTTTTAACAATTATTACTCCGCGAATGCGATACGAATCGATGATAATGTTGGCCTCTGTCTGTTGCAATAATAGCCCATTTATCGACTCGACTGCCATTTCGCAGAGGAATTATTTATTGCCAGGCGGTAAGAGCAAAACGTCGCTTTTAATACAATAGCATGCTTTTGATTGGAGATTTTTTTGTTTGATAAAGTGGAATCGAACGGTGAGAGCGCCACGGGGAGATAAGCAGAACGCGACGTGCATAAATAATTCATAAAAGACTCTTGGTAGTCATTAATGAACGCCGAAACCACAGGAGTGCGGCTGGGTCCGTTTGGTTTGTTCCGCAAAATACAATTGTGGTGAGGTAGCCGAAGTTGTTCGTAGAGCAGCGCATTGGACTACTTCCTACTAACTTACTACAATAAATCAAGTAATTTGTTCATTTGAAGTTAATATTCTCAGCATTTAAGTAGACAAGTCTTTGCACTGTAATACTGAATATCTTTTGGCAATGATAAGCGTGAATATTGCAGCTTGTGACCGCGACCTGCATTCATCATTCAGGTCACAGCCGGAGTTTCCTTTATGCGTCTCATGCACTAGCTGGTTTCATATTCCGCTGTACAATGGCGTCCCGAATTCTAAACTGTTGTTTATACGATATTTGAATACCAATTATTTAACAACTCCTACTCAAACTTACATACAATTAATGTCATTGTTGTGTGAAATATTACCTATAATACTACTTCTTAGAAGTCTTTCATCTACGAATAAATGTTAATTAAATACATATATTATCTAAACTATTGGTTTAGTCTGTCCAATCACGAAAAAAAGTGTAATGTTACATTGAATGGATGCAATCTAAGCGATTTAGATGATAAAATAGTAGCTTTATACCTAAAGTAAAATAAAATACTAGCTTTTTACTTTTTGCTCTTTTTTTTACTTTTTTTCGCGCAAAACGCAGTCAGCTATAAACTATCCTGCCGATGTCCTTTCCAGAATTTCAATCTATCTCCATACTAAATTTCATTCAAATCGGTTCAAGTTTTATGTGTGAAAGCGTAGAAGACGTGTCAATACTAATATTATAAAGCTGAAGTTTCGTTTGTTTCAAAGCACTAAACTCACGAACTACCTACATGAAGGTTTAGGTGTATAATTTGTGCCTGTGCGAAGCAGAGGCGGGTTGTTAATCGTATTACTATTACGAATTTTATAAATATACGTTAACATAAATATTTAACATACAATTAAGCATATTAATTTAAATTTTAAGTTGTTATTACTCAACCCAACACTAATTTGGACATGCAAATGTTATAGCAAATTTCGAAAACTCGTCAAGTCAACAGTTATTAAAAAATGTTTATTAATTAACGTGGTTTTTAATTTTGTTTTATATTTTAATTTAGTTGATGATGTGATGACATTCAATTAAGTGTAATTAATTTACTAGACTAACTTCGTAGTAGGTATAGGTGTAATAGCGAAACAAAGTACAGCAGAGATGCGTCTCTCTAAATTAAAAGCTTCACCGACTAAACCACGTGAAAATCGCGCAAAAAGAAGAGTCACCCGCGGCATTAGCGGATGAGTGTTGGAGCCATTAGTGCACCTCCCCCTCCCCACCCCCTCACACCCATTCACCCTGAAACCCGACGTTCCTCTTTTATTTCTCGCGCGGGGATGAACTCCTTAATGACAAACCGTACTATATCTTTTGTGGAGAGCTCGCAAAAGTACGTATTTTGTGGCCCTTTTGTACGCCCGCTTTTTATTCTAACGTCGGTTGCTACTTGTGTATACGAGGTGCAGATGGAACAGGGATTGTTCAGTTCACTCCGAGAGATAATAAGAAAAACTGCTTCAATCTGGAAACTCTATTCTTTTATTTATACTTAAGCTCTTCATGACGAATTATTTGTTTTATTTGCGTCCAACTGTTTCTTTTTCTTAATTTTAATTATCATTCATCGCCTATTCAACAATTCAATTAAGTATGATTCCTATTCTACCCGAAATTACAACTACTTATTTATATAACTACAATTTCACTTTTTATTACCACTTAAAAGTTAAATATGTGCTTAATAAAAATTCACACGAACGGAATCACAATTAATTAGTCATCTAATTATAAATGAATTATTCGTGTTCTCACTGTCTCGGTTTGCAGGCAATGTTGGAATTGAAGTCATCATACGGTATGACGCGAGGAATTCTCAATTCACTGAGAAACAAAGATACAGCTAACTCTCACTTGATTATCCGCATTCACGGTCTGTTAGCGGAAAGAATACGTAAATTAATATTCGCTATCATTTGAGCATAAAAGTTGCAATAAAAAACATTAAATGTTGATGTATTTTTCCGGTTTGTAGTAAATTTTCACAATAGGTTCGCGGTGTAGGCGGCGAATGAAAATGTAATTTGCGGTAATTCAGGCGCGGCGGGGCACGGTTGCGGCCGCGGGCTGTCCGCTTCACTACGCCGCGTGATGCGGCCACACCATACACCGTGAATCACTGAACAATAATAATTTGTTGTGTATTTGCTTGTATATCTGATCTTATTAACTCCACGGAATATCTACCTACCTATTTAATTGTTCATTGAAGAATAGTCTCTCATGATTCTCATTTGCATAAATAATTCCCGCAATAATTAATTAACAATAACAGTTTAACAATTAATTCAAAGTTATTTATGTAGTTTGTAATAATGATATCTGTCTTAACTATTGATATTTTATTCACTAGACATTTATGCTTAACCTTAAGATTTTCATTCATTAAGAATCCTGTCTTCCAATTTTAGTACGGAATACTAAAATACTTAATGGTGCGCTTATATTTTCTAGCGAAATAACAGGAAATTACCTTATTTATTATGCATACAAATTAGATTCGAGAATCGATTGCCTATCGGTCAGTGTTATTAGCACATCGCTGCTGGAAATTTGCATAGATGTTTTAATATATGCACGACTCAAGACACGATGTTTATCTTACAAATTGACGAACCTTGTTTTCTTAGCTTTAAAAACGTTACGCAAACTTTACTTACCTACTTCGTGTGTTTGTTTATTGATAAAATTAGGAAGACTATACTTCAATACCTATCTAACTCTATTAACATCAAAGATAATGTTCGTCATAACTTTCTTTTCTTTAGTTTTATGGCTGGCTAAACTTTTGTTGTTTATTCGTATAAATCACGAAGGCAGACTGTCAAATTATATTAAGAAATTGAAAATGTAAAATCTTTTTTAATTTAGCGTGTTGCCTTTATACATTTACGTAAAGGGAAGACTGGTTGCACTTAAATAAAAGCAACAATACAAATAAAGCACGGTGTTGAGTAAATTCGCGACACTCCATTTAGCGATGTCTAATGAAAGTACCTACAATTTGTGGCCGCTGCGGTCTGCCGCCCACACTTTCTGCCTGATGTATTGCAAAGATTTAACAATAATAAAATTATTGCAGTGTATCTACGCAGAAATATAAATTAGCTATAAATATATTTTAGAATACAAATGGTTGATTTTTCATTTATAGACGGGACACCTGTCGATTTGTCAATAGGCGTTAAAATACTAGGTAACTGCGTACGACGCAACGGGTGAAATGTCTACCAGAGAATGGAATTATTGGATACATTAGATCGATTCCGAATTGAGTATTAGCAGCTGTGCTCAGTACGTGTCAGCGTAGCATTATGAAGATCAATAATCATTTTGGACTAGAACCGACCGATCTCAAAAACTTTTCTTAAATTTAAAAACTGGCAAGGAATTATAAAAACCATAAAAAATCCAACCTGGAAACATGAGTCATCATCAACACAGTTTATTTTAAAACCTAGCGCCCCTGGAACAAATTCTTCATTCAGAATCTAAAATAAATATTATGATAATGCGTATGGATTATGTACACTTCTAAAATATTTGATCAAATGAAATATTTCACACGATAATGATTCCATTCTTTGATGTAAAATACTGAATGCTTCTTGAAAATAACAAATGCAATTCTCAAAGAAAATTCTCGGTGAACTCAACCGTGTTTCAAGACAAATAAATAAAAATATACGGTGTAATAAATACGCTTGTTTAAAAAGAAAACTTGGCAATCGCTCCAAATGTATTTAGACATGCAATTATGCTATGAACATAATGTTTTATGTTGTGTGTGGGTGGGTAGCGTAGAGCTTTGTACAAACGACCGCGTGTCGTGCTCACTCAGACAATATCGTAATTTAACACTCCAACTGATACGGCCCGATGCGATGGGATGGGTTGTGCCACTTCGTGGAATTGCTTTTAATATAAAATACATCACAACCAGCGATAATGCTAACCAGTAAACTAAAACTTTATCTTAACAACAATAACGAAAGTGTTTTACTACACCGATCAAATAGATTGACAAAGATAAACATATGTATGTTTAAATTACAATAGATACAATATAACAGTTAACTTTTATACCCGAACCGAAGGCCGAGGTTAAATAAAAATAAAGTGTCGAAACAAGTTCATTGTTTACACCAGCAACAAGGGCCGATATAATAACACACTCAATTATGTTAATTTGTCGTCGATTTACTGTGAATCTGCGAATAAAATTAATGAGCATTTAAACGGAAAATACTAACAAAGCCAATAAATACAGCGGGTCGTCGGTTCGCGGCGATTTATCATTTTATACCGCGCCTCGCATTATTGTTTATCGTGTTAATTTTATTTGTTGCTCTCCGGTTGGCTTATTAATTAATTATAAATGCTAAAATTGAATATAATCTGCCTCGAAATGGGAAAACATTTTGGTTGCATTTGTATGTAACAACGGTGAGCAGGCAGCGGTCAGTTGTTTCATTTGTAGCCAACTTATTAATATTTATGTTAATGCCATTCAAAGTGTAGATCTGTGAATATTAATTATTTATTACGTGTGTGATATCGATGTCTGCACGTGTTCATTATAATAATTATGTTCAGTAAAATTATCATATTATAGGTGAAGTAAATTATTGCCTATTTACATCTCTTTTTTTGTTTGAAATTATCGTATTTATACCTAGCTCGATGTTAATGTGTTTGTATTTTTCAGACGGAGATAGCAAAAAGGCTGAGTGCAATAATAGCACAGATTCTGCCGTTCCTATCCCAGGAGCATCAGCAGCAAGTGGCGTCGGCGGTGGAAAGAGCGAAACAGGTCACTATGACAGAACTCAACTCCATTATTGGGGTGAGTAACTTGCAACATCCATAACACAATTAGTCTAACACTAAACATTGATTTTTGTATATATTTGAGTTGCTTCGTGGCATAGGTGTAACACAAACTAGACAGCATAAACATAGCACATATCTAATCAACAGCAAGCAACACTTACTTTTATAAAGTTGTAAACGGAATACCTATAATTTTAAAAAATATATCATTGAATTAAATTTAAACAAACCTTTGCAGTAAAGCAAAAATTTTCAAAACACCCGCGCTTCTGTCAACCGCATCTCTCCGAAAAATCATTCTAACAACATTTAAAGCGTGTTAGAATCAGCACCGGAGTCTGCTCCGATACAAACCTCTACCTAGGTGTTCAGATAGGCGAAATGTCACTAATGTGGACCAACCTACAACTACTAAAATGCGCTATGCCGAGCGAATTGCCGAAACACAGTAAAAACGGGTAATGTAAGAGAGTCGCTAAAATGCGATGCAGAACGCAAATGCGCCAAATACAATAATAAATAATAATAAAATTTTATTCAAGAAAAGTGGTCATTGTACATTCATAAATCAATAAAAATAGTTAATTAAGCTAATAATTACAATTTAACCCGAACTAGATAGAACCTGTGTTTCGGGTTGTTACTACTACTTAAATAATAACAACTTAAGAAAAATAGTAATTACACAAAAAAAAACGCATTTTAAATATATTATTCTAATATAATAACTACCCAATAACTTACAATTTTTTTTTTTTTGCAACAAATGCAAAAAGAAATCAGTGTGCTTTGGCTCTTAATGCAATAAGTTTGCTAGTTTTTCGAACGTCATTTAAGCGGGCAAAGTTGTAATTAAAAGCTGGTAGTTCTACTACTACTTAGTATAAATTTCCTACTCTTCAGTGCGCCTGATTGGGTGTACCGTCTTAATACATTAAAATGTCAGCTTGTTTATAACATTCCGGGTAACGAAATTAATATCTTAAACACTGGTAATATTTCGCGGGAACACGTGTCTTATTTACACAGCAGGTCTGGTTGTTATTTGTAATGCGGCGTGGAATGTACAATGTACTGCGTTGCCGGGTACACTGGCGAGTAGTGGCATCTGTCCAAACACTTTGCGACCCCGTGTTACCTTATACCTACTGCCGAGGCATGGTACCCAGTCGGAGCGGTGCGATTAGCGGTTTTGCTATTTATTGCATAATTGGTAATTTCCATAAGTAGCATCACTAAAACCGGACACGAAGACGAATCAAATTTAACTCCCCGAACTTTTGTATATCCATAGAAAAATACATTTAAACGATACCTTACACGGTATATTTTAATCATAGAAAGTTGGGCAGGGTTTCAAAATGTCTTCCGTCTCCTTTGTTAGTGGTTAGTTAGTTCTGTTCCATATCTACGAATTTCTGTCAGACCACACAAATATTTCTATTGCGCCAGTTTGGGTATAATCTTTCAAACAAAAAAGAATTTTGAAAATTGGTCCACAATTGACGGAGAAATTGATTAACACAAAAGACATGCAACCGAACATTGAACCCCCTCGTTTTTCAGAAGTCGTTTTAAAAATCGCTAGTCGCCTCGCGAGCCGCTATGTTTAGTGGCCAGACAGTTACTGTCATTGCTTAGTTATTCACTTATTACACGCACACGTCGGGAAGGTCGTCACATTGTTGCAAAAGCCGTGTGTATGTATAATTAATCACACCTTTTGTTTAAATATTCAAAATGAAACCCGCTCCTTGTTTTAAATTGAGTTGTCGCGTTTAGACCTAATAAACATGCTATATCTACCTACATATTAATGTACACCTCGACGTTAATATTTCAGCTAACTTCACAAACTTCAAACTAATTGTGTAAATGTAGCGTGATAAATATATTATTGTACCTATAAAATGAAAACAAAGTTGAACCAAACTAAATTTCATGTTAGAAACAAACGGTACGTGTAAAGTGAGTTGATTTTCTAAAAGCACGACTTTCAACAGGTCGAAAGATCGTCGGTCAATAATTAAACGTTCTCAAGCCGCGCAACTCTGCTGGCTGCGATCCAACTGTGAGTGGGTATTGACGACATCGCTACAAACAATGTGATTATGTTAAATATACATAATTTTATTAAGGTGACAACTTCTCGGAGATTTAACATGTTTACATTATTCTATAATCCCCGACGCTCATTTGTTATCGGCGTGGGCGAAACATGAGATTTCTGCCACTAACCTGTTAATAATTAAACCTTCTATCTTTACTATCCTATTAATATTATAAATGCGAAAATTTGTATAGATGTGTGTATGTGTGCGTGGTTTGTTGTTACTCTTTTAAGTTCTCTGAAATTAAGCACTGAAATAAATTATTGCCTGGAAAAGCATATAGGGCATATTCGCCAGCATGGTATTAGGATACTAATACCATGCTGGCGAAGTCGCGGGCAGAAGCTAGTATTTCTATAATCGTGTCTAACCTAAACTATGTTATTCTAATTAACGCCTGCCTATTTCTTCTTAATTTTAAGAACTTCGCTTTTAAAATTCTCCTATGAAATCGCCTACATTCTTAATAATTTTCGTTTGAATGCTAACTAAATGCTAAATGCTAACCTCTCAATATCGTTACACGACTATTTTTTAGATGACAGTCGTGAAAACTTCATTACCACCTTTTATTTTAGCTACGCTTATTTGCAGTAGGTAGCTGTGTGACCTATTCTCTATTGCTTTAACGTTCGGCATTCGAAAACTGTGCATAGATGCCACGCCAAAAATAAATCACTTTAAAGATAATGAGGGCGAAAATAAAGCGTCGGAGTCACTCTTCGCTCATGCGAGGATCGACATCTGCTGGCGGTCGGCCAACTCGATCACACCGTGTGCCCCAGTGTTGTCGCCTTCACTCTCCACCTCACTCATTCCAGAGCTATTTCAAACTAAATACTAGTCGAACTTGTATAAACAAAGTGCTCGTTTTAAAATTAACAATTCAAATACCGAATTATAATTTGGCACTGAACCAAATATTTTGTTTGTAATGATGACAAAGTATCTTAATGTGTCTCACGAATAGCGCTGAGATAGTAATTAACAAATTAGTTCAGATCTGTATTTATAAATTAGTTCTATTACATATATTAGGTACACTATTATTATCTGCTACAGTTGTCAATTTATTTTACAAGAGCTTAGTCCACACTTAGAGTATATGATATTTCTATACTTTTTCAAGGAAGTCTGGTATATTGTTTCCAATTTCGATCAGAAAATACCCACGGGATACCTTAAGAACCCCAAGTATTTGTAAAAACTTTGTCGCCCCATCTTAACTCCCCAATCTGTAACTCTACACACAACTATCTAAGTATATCTCCACACCTTCAAGACACTGGCAAACGCAATATCGCTCTCCCCATAAAACACTCTAATTTAAATAAAAAAGCGGCGCCACCTTCCGTATGTCGGACCTTTTTTATTTCGTACCTTTTTTATTTTCGGGTCAGCTCGGGATCAAAGGGGCTCTTCTCCCCCTGCGAGTGGTATCCCGCGCCGCTCGGCTTTCACCTGATTTGGAAGTACCGCTTTATGAAAAGGGAATAAATGCTCTTCAGATTTTATTGTTTGCTAGCCTATTAAAAAGATTTGTTAATTTAAAACGTTAATTAAGTATTAAACTCACAAAATTTGGGCATGGTTAAAATTATATAGTACAAAGGGATTTGTTTACTTACTTTGTAGAAGTCTCGGTATCTGAATTGAACGATATGCTTACAGTGTGTACGTAAGAGTGTATTCGGCAAATAAATCATTCGTCGCTGTGATTTTATTCCACTCCGCTGAGCCGGAGGGTGGCGTGGCGCCCAACCTCCACAGAGGTAATAGCTTACAGATTGAATACCCCTCTTATCCTCACCTACAAGACATGAATGTTCTCATTGAAACAATGTTCACGTAACTTTTGTAGATCGATATGAACGTGTGACCCCTCTACGCGTTAAGAACTAGCTAATTAACTTACATTACTTTGTTACGTGTTTAATCAGTAAGTAAAAAGTAGGTGCGTGTGCACTAAATAAGATGTTGGTACGCGTTCAACGTTTATGCAACATTATCTCGAAAGATAGATGTGCAAACATAGCGCTTGACTCGTGTAAATAGAGCGTATCTGTTTTCCCGTCGATGGCTTTATAAACAAGCGAGTCGTGAAAACATAAGTGTCTAGTTTACGCCAGAGGATCTCTCGCCCTCTCATAAAAATTACGGATTAAATCGGGGTCAGATGAGCGGCGAGGCTGGCGTCGAGCAGGGTACATGAATTTGTCATTTTTTCCCAGGCACGTCCGCGAGCGGTGATAAATATTGCATTGCAGACCCTTAACGTTTCTTGCGAGTTCCGACTCTGAGGCTCTCGAGCGTTTGTCCAAAGAGTTTTCACTTCTCCCCTGTCGCTTAGACATCGCTTAATGTTCGTCAACCCAGAAAAGTGACTTTAGCCGAGTTGACACAACTAGAATCGGCTTGGAGCTAATACACGTAGACGACGATGTCCCGTCAAGTAGACTTGGTTCGCTTTCTATTTTTAGCAGCGGTTAGAATTATGGAGCAGAGTTTTTATAGCTTTAATTGAACTTAATTTATTTTTATACGACTCGGTCAAAGTCGACCCTGATCATGTCTATACGGCTTGAGGGCCAGTTTTGTCGTCGCTTCAATATAATCAGTTTTATGAGTCATCCGGCCCGCGAGTGTCACTTGTTTTTCTTCCTATTTTTTTTTCCTAAGAGCGGAGCATATAACTAGTTACTTTATCATCTTATACAGGTAGGTATTTTGACTATATACGGATAAGTTTCAATACTACCTATAATAACAACAATTGTGTTTGTATTGATAATGATTAGTTACATATGTGTTTTGTAAATAGTAAACAAGATATTCACATTGTTTACTATTTATTGTGTCGATAATTAGTCCGTCCCCATTGTGTAATACATACTGTATTTAATAAATGTGATTAGAAGCAATTACGTTGAAAGTGTAACACGTGTCGTCGCGTGGCGCCGTGCCCTGGAGGCTCTGTCTAATGGTGCGTGACCTCCCTGCAGGGGCTGTAACCCCCACATCTTGGAACTACCCCTCTCTACCACATTACATGTGCACTTTAGTTTTATAACAAACTTGCCATATAAATGAATGCGTTTTATCTCCTTAATAGTATAAAGTTACCGTTTTCCGAAATTTGATCAGCGGTACGGCTGTGCCCCCGCCAAGTCGAGTCCAGGCGTACTCGTTGGCGTTGGCGTAGGCGTTAATTTTAACTATAGAGTGCTGTAAAATAACTTAGTATCCGTGCTTAGCGTAGCAGGTCGCAAGTAGTTACTGAGTCCTACAAAGGATACCTTCAGGTTGTTAAATATTCCACAGTAATACACAGTGTCCCTTACACGGATACTTAAAATGAGAAACGCTAGTATGTTGCAAATTTACGAGCTTTTAATGCTCAAGTGTTTAAAGTGACGTCTACTTTGTCGTGTCGCGTCGTGCAGTATAAATGGGTGTTGCGTACTTTGCCTCATTATTCTTAACACGTTTACCGTTTATTAGTAGACGTTAAAAGATAAGCCTAGCAGTATAAAATTAATCTGCATTTTTTATTACGATATCCTCCAATTTTATTTATATCTTGTCTGTGTAACCTAACTCATCTTGTTTAATAATATTTTCTAAAGAATATTGCATAATGTTAAAAGAGTAAATTACTTAATAGCTGGGCAATTCTAAGTAATCAGATGATAACAATTAATGTTTATTACAATTT
Source organism: Meganola albula (assembly GCA_936450015.1). Lineage (NCBI taxonomy): Eukaryota > Metazoa > Arthropoda > Insecta > Lepidoptera > Nolidae > Meganola > Meganola albula. The sequence goes on from OW388157.1 coordinate 5,614,942, forward strand.
ACAGAGAATACAGAACAATTTGATGGTTAACCTCAATGCTGATGGAAACTTCTCTCGTGATGACTCAAATAATTAGTCCAACCAATTATAGGTTGACGTCCACTAACACTCATTAACAAGCTATTAGTCCATAATCGTATAAACAGTAATTATTTTTAAATGTACCAACCACTTCTTAGCCGCATTTAAGATAATGGCTAATGATTTATTAATACCTTGATATTTGTTTAATTTTGGTGTATGTTAAATTCAATGCCGACCGAGACATGACTGTTTTCTAGTCGCGTACATTGAGGATTAGACTAATGTATATTGTAATATAAAAGCCAAAATTTTGTACTAAAGTTAATCTTTGAAGAATTAACGCAAAATCTTTCAAACAAAAGAAATAAATTATTTCTCCATTTCTTTATTATGCTAATATTACTAAAGAAATATAATCATTCCAGTCGGTAATAAAATTATATAGATTAGATTTGCTCATTTATACTATAACATCAGTTATCTGTTCGTGTACTCTAGTTGTTTTAGCTTAGAAATTTTAAGTAAAATCCGAAAACATTTTCTTCAAATCTAAAGATCTTAATTCATAAAATTTCAGTCTTAAATATGTTTTAAAAACAACATCTGTAAAGCAAAATGTGCTTTCAATCGCCGCCCAAATGAGTTTGTAAATTAACAACAACATAGTATTATTTATAATGTGTTTATTTATGTTAGACAGTGTAACATATTTGTTTATTGTGTAAAACTTCTTTAAATTACTTTGATTAATGATCGGAGCCTGAGCGAATCTAACTTTAGTTCATTCGTTTATATGTGTAAAAATGTTTATAATATTTATTGAACTTTATACGCTGAAATCGTTGTGTTTGACGTCTGCTATCCGTTTATAAATGAAGAATAATCCGGGAACGTTTTGGTGGTGCTAAATGTGCCGTGAAAGCCCAACGCGCCCGAACATTTTTCTCCCGACAAAAGCTTTGGGAGACAAAGTACGTCTGTCACTATACATTCGTACATCTCACTACGCTGTTTTATGTATGACAAAATACTTTGACACACATACTTTTAGTATACTTTATGAGTTTGAGATAGCTTTGTTTACTGACGCGTTTTTCATGACTTATCTTAATACGTGTGCAAAGTTTGAAACGTTCTAGTGAAAAATGGGTATTTACCAGAACAATAACTTGCGTTTGTTTAGCGAGATTATTTCTAATCATTTTTGTATAAACAATATTTATTTTCAGTGGCGTAGCGTGCCTTGTCGGGGCCCCATATAAAAAAAATTTTGGAGGCCCTTATATGGAGGTAAAGATTTTTCACAAAAGAAAAAAAATATTGTGAGAAGAAATATTTATTTATCACATAATTTACCCATTTTACAAATAAAAATCGAATTTTAAATATTCACTCTCCTTGCCTTTTTTCGGCAAACTGATTTATTAAATCATTTATGGCTGATGATGATTTTAGTTTTTGTTTTTATTCTTTTTCCTTACACACTTTGGGGGCCCCCGTGGCCCGGGGCCCCGTATAATTGATACGGCAAATACGGCGGTAGCTACGCCCCTGTTTATTTTATTACACACCTTGTTCTGATTTTTAGAAACAGTTTTAGTCCTACTACAATATTTAATTTAACTTGCGATGGTTCTCGCTTCGCTTGTCGACACAGAATGAATTTATGTCATTAAAATATATTATTTCTCATAAATAAACAAAGATATTATTATTAATTAAGATGTTATTACTTATTTTTGCTGATCCGACTGATACATACCTACAGAGATTAATTAGCGAGCAAAAACAACTTATTACGTTAGGATATTATTAAGATGTGCTGAATAATACAGACTCAAAGCTCACATTGTAGTTATTTATCTTCATGAATTTTAACTCACATTGTTGTCCGACTTCCTGAATTAAATTATAATTACAGATCATAAAAACTGTCAACTGTCAACTTGTTCAAGAAACTTAATAAAACTTAATTTCAGTCTATAATATAAACAGTAAAGTTCGTTTATTTTAAAGGATAGAAAATGGAAAGTCGTTAGGGGAGCGAATTTTAATCCCGAAGAGACCTTATCGTCGCTATTTAATCTCGTCTAAATATGTAGGATGGAAAAATCGCGGTGAGATATCACGCAACGTTATTGTCATTCATAACAGAGCAGGGTGAGGGTGGTAGAGGGCGAGGAGGCGTGAGGGTGAGGGCTCTCGATAGCGATATAGCGCGGCGGGATCACGTCACCGCGCCTTAACGAGGGAACTGTAAGCTCGGGCGAAATGTTTGTCTACCTACAGGTATGTCTGAGGAGAGCTAATTAAAACGTTGTAATGAATTCTAATTACACTTGCGGGTAAATGTACTTATCGGGTAGTTGAATAGGTCTTAGGCATGACATTGCTTTAGTTAGATCTGATCTGATTGTTGAGTGTTCAAAAGCCTATGTCATTCATGAACATACACACGCCGTACAGTCTGTAAGTTTTACTTAGGTACCTACTTTTTGCGAGACCTGTCGTTTTTATACATTTTATGCTTCTTAAGGGATATTTATTATACGTTATACCTAATTAACAACAATATCCTCAAATCGTTTTTTGTATATCTGACCAAAAATATCTAATTAGATTTTAATGAAATAAAATCCAACAACAACCTGTTAGCTTTATACGAGACAAATTAAATTAACATCAAGTTTGTTACTTAATTAAATTTTATCTGTTCAGAAAGAAACTTAATCGCTATTCTAAAGTATCAAAGTATTCAAGATTGGCAAAAAACCAATTAGCAATTTTATAACGCAACACTGAATTCATTATTAATTCATGTTTATTTAAATTAATTAGCATATTTATGAGTGAATTTTGCATAAAAACTGTAGGTAAACTAAAACTATTTATATTAAGAGCGTTTACGCGTAGCGCGAGACATCAAGTGTAGGTAATTCAATGGAAAATATTACGCACACTAAAGCACGCAGCTGTGTGCACGGTGCTAGCACGATGTCTTGCGTTATAGTCAACTAACCCATTTTGATCCGTTCGAGTGTAATGGCTAGTGTTCGAAAAAAGTACTGATGAAAAGTACAAATGATTTAAAGTTATAATAATTTTGACTTTTTAAAAGTTTTTTTTTGCAATATTGTTGTTACCGGAAATTTGTTTATTGCTAGTTTGCAATATCCAATTTTCAGACAATGTAACTAATATGAATATTTTTGTCCATTCATACCTTACCTTCGTCGGTAGTCGGTACTAACAGGTATACCTACGTAATAAGTCACAAATTAAAATCGTATAGTTATAGTTCCAATTATTTCCACATTTATTTACAAACTAAAATAAAGTAAACAATATTTTATATATTGTTGTAAATAAATAAACTAAACATTAAGAAGGCTCGTGAAGGTAATATGTCAGGATTAACAGCCATCTATAGGTACGCACGTTGTGGCAAACCTGTGCTAAAGTTCAGATTTAACAATCATTCCACCATCCTTCAGAGTCCTACTGCTGGACACAGGCGTCCCACTGCTAGACACAAGTGTCCCATTCCTGGACATAGGTGTCCCAGTCACTACTGCTGGATACATGTGTCCCACCGCTAGACACAAGTGTCCCACTGCTGGACACCGGCGTCCCACTGCTGGACACAAGTGTCCCATCCATCCCAAGAGCTGAGAGAATCCAGGCCCTCGACCCAAACACGTCGCCCAGCGTGGACCGGCAGGCGGACGCCACATGCTCTAGAATGACCAGCTCCCGGACAGGCCGGCTGCCTCACGATGCTCTCCTCCACCGACACTGAGCAGCGGCAACGAAACAACTCGCACACAGATAACGGGCACGAACGGGCAATTTTTTTATTTTTTACTTTATATTATTAAAGCAGTTTGGTTATTTTAAGCTCCTCAGACCTGGGGCCTCCTAAGGCCGCGGGCCCGCGGAATGTTGCCAGTTTTGCCACCTTATACACAACAACGCCACAACCCACGTTCGTGCAGTCTCAGTAGTAGTCTCAGCGGCAGTGTCCCGCCTGATCTACGCGGGACATCCCGCCCGACACATAAAATCGGGACGTCTGGCAACGCTGATGGGCATATATAAATATGCCCATCAGCGTTGCCATAAAACCACCATTGTTATCAAAATATATTTTCTTCAACATTAGAATATGTAATAATAAAAAACCTGTATCCCATATTTATTTGAGGTCTTAAAATTACTTATATAGAAAGATTCAAAAATAAGCTTTAAACGTGTAGTTTTAAAATTGCCGAACGTATTAGAAAATATTTGAACTAATTGTAAATTGGTTCAATAGCGCAGCCGTGAAAAATTAACAGACAGAAAGGGTTACTTTTGCATTTATATAATACTAGCGACACGCCCCGGCTTCGCACGGGTGCAATGCTGATACTAAATATATTGAGGTATATTTACAAAATGTCCTTTTATTTTTGCCAATAGACAAAAGAAACAGCACAACTCGCGCGCGGCCGGCCGGTACCGCCGCACCGTATATCATATCTGTAATATCTTCGGAAATATTCATTTAAATTATGGGCTGTAAAGGGCCATATTGATCTATATTAAATAGACAATGTATTAAGGTACATAATTAGATAAGGATTAATGAAAAATTGCTTAAAATCGCTTCGTAAAAAAGCCATTACTTTTGGTTGAAAGTAAAAGATATTGTGGTTATTGTGGGTTATCCTTAAGAGATAGACATACCATCACGGACTTTCTTGTTGACCTTTTTAAGGTGTGCAATACTGTAATACATTATTTTGATATATTTCGCAGAGTTTAGCCAGCGTGCAAGCATGGCATTTTTTGTGCCAAGCACAAAAAATGAGTTAATTTACGACATCGCATCAGAAACATCTAAAATTATCAGTGTTTTTCTGCTATATTATGCATGTATTATAGATAAACCTTCCTCTTGAATCACTCTTTAAGATAAAAAAAATCGCATGAAAATCGGTTGCGTAGTTTTAAAGATTTAAGCGCACATAGGGATATAAGGGACAGGAATGCGGCTTTGTTTTATACTATGTAGTGATTAGGATTATGTGTGTTTTCATGTGTGTACTCACTAATAAACGATGTACAAGTTGTAAATATCTTTTGTATGTTTTGTCTCTGTCACATAATTTAAAATTGTCATACAGGAGAAAAGGGCAAAACATAAAATAACTATTCACTTAAATAAATTTGTTATTATTATTATCATACATATTTTATTAGTCAGAGGGTTAGTCCAAAGTGAGGTTAAGATCTGGATTACCATCCTTTTAGCTCTTGCTTTCACCATACTTTCCAAATTTTTGATTTTTCGTTTCTTTGATACAAACGACTTCGTTTATTTCCCATTATAACTGAAATTATAATTAATTGTCAATTCAAAAATATAGTCAATCATTAAAAAACAGTAATAAAATATTTATCTTACCAAAGTACCAAGAGTTTTCGAGCGCACTTTATACGTACAATATTATTGTATGCACAACAAAGGTCAACACAGGTCAAATCAGAGCGCCGAGCGATACGTCCTCTCGCTGAAACGCCAGACGGCGGACTAATTTGACACGATTTGCCGACGCGGTTTTATAGTCATTTTAAAATATTTATAAAAAAATAACTATTACAAATTTGTTAAAATTTCAAAGTGTATGTTTTGAAGCAGATGTTTTTTTAATGTGTTATGTTACTTTTACATCAAATTGAGTAAGTTAAGTAGTTAAAAAAGTCATTTTAATTTCTTAATTTTTCATATTTTTTGTAATTTTATTTCTTGTTGTAGGATACCAAAATCTATAAATGTTCTCAATTATTTAAATGCTTAAGGATCTTTGCAATTGGTCAAAAATTTTTTCCAACTAGTTCTGTAAATGGTTTTGTAGATGAGTAGCTTCGAAACTGATGTCTACAGCAAAATTATGAAAACCTCTGTTAGGTTATCTTAATATAGTGTACTAATACTACATTAATCTAAATATTTTCTCAATTATATTAAATGATGAAGAAATTCCCCATGTTTATTGGTAATTTTCATATTTTTACGAGAAGCGGTTGCAGTGTTTAGTAGGTTTGAAAAGTACACTTTTCGAGCCGGACGGCGTAAACGCTCTTAATTATCAGAACAAAACGTAAACATTCAAGTGGAAATAATTTAAATTTAAAATATCCTCTTTTGTAAAAGAGCACTCCCAACTAAGTGGCGCTCGCCACCTTTTGACACACAATAAATCACAGCCGTGAGCGGCCAATAAAAAATATGTTCCACCCTCGGCGAAAATCCAATTAATTTTTGGTGGTTAAAAAAAGAACCTGCCCATCCAAGCAGAAAACGTTGCAGTCCGGTATGAGTTATGAGCTGAAGCGGTTTTTGTAATCACAAGTACACTTGTTATTTAGATTTCATACTTTAGGTACCTACCTACTTTATTTATTAAATTAAAATGTTAAAGTAGCACATAAAGACAATATATGTATTTAATATTTAATACCATTTAGATACCTACCTAGTTGCATAATTAAAATAACGGGTTATTCACAAAAGGTTAGGTACAAACTACACTGACACAATACTCCTCTTGACATAAGTGCACGCACCTAACCTTTTATCTGCCACTTGTGCAATGAATGGACAAAGCAACGACGAGGAAATACAAAACAGATTGAAGTGCTTAGTTAACGTGATCCCTCTTGGAGAGTAGGTACCTAAGCAAGCAATAATAAGGTTAAGCGAGACGAGATAGAAGCGGCAGAGGCGCCAAAACAGGAAAAGTTGAAAAAGGGGAATAATAGGAAGGAGTAATCAATTTCGCTCAGTCGCCGCTGCCGACGAAGCTCTCATTTAAAATTTAAAATATCGCTGCACGGAGGGGCCCCATGGAGGACTTTTTAATTTCACCCTGCTTCGTTTTAAAAATGCACGGAGTTTTGCGGTGACACATCAATCCACTTTGCTCGTAGACACTGAGCGGTGAACTGAAATACATTAAAACTTTTTACGTGCGGGATGAGGGTGTCTTTTGTGGTAATGTAGATATATGGGTATTGGGTACCTATGTATTAATGTATAGTGTATTGTTACAGCAACAAAGGCCAGACCTGCCACGACTACTGCAGCAGATGCACGCGGCGCACTTGCCAACGCACGGCGCGCCGCCGCTGCCGCTGCTTAGCCAGGGTGCACTGCCGCCCGCCGGCCTTCTGGGTCTCGGCCTGCCACACCACCCAGTCTCAGTACTAGCCAAACCTCCTGACCTACATCGACCGGACGACAAAGGCAACGGTAACTAAACCCTACATTTATTACCCGATCAGACCCAATACAAACATAAAGCGTGAAAAAGTATACGGTAACGTTTCGATACGAAGATGAATATTTTAGGAGGTTGTCGCGTATTTGTGTATTCGTCTTGTTTGCCGTTTGCCACTGGAGACTATTAGTGCCTCCACGACCCGCCCCCTTCAGACTCGGCAGACGTCTCCGATCCCACTTCTGTTTCAATATTTACAATCTTCGAGTGGCTTTTTGAACTCCCTGTTTGCGTGTTTTCGGATCGCTGACGGCTCCGGTTTGTTATTACTTTGAGAGTATGAGTCAATTCTCAGAATATACATACCTTAAACTTAGCTAGGTAGGTGCATATACGAATATGTTTAGAATATGTAAACAGTGGTGCGGAATAAATCGGTAAAACATTTGTGTATCTTTCACCTCTGTGAAATGAATAAGCAATTTATAATTCGGAATATTATTCATATCAAACAACGGGGAGTGTTTCGAGTTTTCACGGTGGCGCAAGTAATCCCTGGGCGCAGCGGGTACGAGCGCGCCGCAAATGAAAATGTAACACAGAAATGGATTTGGAAGCCGCCCGTCGCTCCGGTTAATTACAAAAGCAAGCGGTAATCTGCGCTCCGGGATGTTCCGGCTTAGCGCCCCCCAGCCACCCCGAGCCGCCTGCCACTTCCCCGGCTAATTTGTGCCATTATCGGTGTACTGATGTAAGAGTTACCGCGCAGATGGCCCCCTCCTCAGGCCCGCACCTTGCCCGAGCTCAATTAATTATTCCTTACTGGTGTGAGCGTCGCGTGTTTTAGTCAATTAGTAACGTAATTTTGTGGCTGACTTGAGTGTGTACGGTTGTCAACTTATGCGTACTTATGTTACGATCTTAGTATTTTATTATTATTGTTTTATCATACCGTTAGATTAAATCGCTTTTATTAGACATTATGTGTAAACAATTTAATCTTTAATCGTGTCCTTATTTTTTATCATTTATCTATCATTATAAGTGGCAAAAAATATGATAGAATTGGGCAATTATGTGTGGTTGGGTTGGGCAAAAAACGGCCTTGTCTATTGCTTGCGATAATGTAAGAAACAATAATGAATGTATGAATGTTAAATAGCCCCAAAACACGAGTGAAACCTATAATTCGTCTATTAGACTTGATTGCATTGTTTTGCCGATTTGCACTGAGCGTTCACGCCGACCTGGTGGTGCTAGGAATAGCAAACCAATAATTGGCTATTGCATTTAAATTAATAGTACCAATACCTGCAGTGCTAATGCGCCGTCTGGCAAACACAAACTATGTACGTACATATGTAGCGAATGATAATAGGATTGCCTGCAATTGCTCGCAAACTTGAGACGAATCAGCTGCAGCACAGATAATGCCTTTGATGTATATGCAATTCTCATCCTACAATATTGTGCTACATACTTCTCGTACATTATACGATCATATACATATGTAAAGAAGCCAGTGTGAATGTTGAGGATATGTAGATGTCGTGGCCAGATCGTAGAATTTATCACTTCATAACGTGGCCAAGGATTTCATCAAGTGGTTTTAGGTAGTTCATGTCGTTTAAACATTTCACTACGTTTTATCTTTAATTGCATTCATGCAAATGTTGAAATTCTTTTTCAAGAATAAATAGCATTGCATCATATAAATATTACAGCTATTAGCGCCTCTAATGGCGAAAAGTGTAACAATTTAACGATCTGATTAATTATTTTAACCATATCGTAGAGTGTCCAATAGCCATTCGTTTAGCTAATCGATCTGGCCAGCTGCTTGTGCATCGTGATGTGGCCAGTTCATATTTTTTTCATTTCATGAAACGATTAGCTACATCACGAAGTGTTAAATTCTATGATATGGCCATAACATACATATAGAAAAAGTCCATTTGTGCATAGAGAAAAATGGTTCTTTAGACAAGTTTTATCAAAACCGATCTTGCAGTCACCTTGTCAACCGCGGGCCTAATGAATAGAAGGGAGGTTAATAATATGATTTGACATTCACGTAGGCAAAACTGCGGACAGAAGTTAGTAGACAAATATGAAGATAGTATTTAAAATTTCCATTACAATGGCGTACAGCCTATGCGTAGTAATAGCACCATGATGGTACCTACTGCATAAACTTAATAGGATTTATCTAGTCGTCGTCGTTTATCTCGTCGCCGTCTAACTCTCTCAACTCGTAAGATAGTTGAGAGAAGACCCTTGACCAGCAGTGGGACACTAAAGGGTTGTAGTAAAGTGAAGTCGTTGATCCCCATTATTTCTCGAAGCGTCGTTCAGAATACTTAACGCCAAGGGAACTAAAATCTGCCAGTTTATTGACACAGTTATTTGTATTGGTAACGTAAACGTACCATCACTAATTTGAATGGCAAATAGTGTGTCGTGGGCACAAAATAAACAAGATTAGTGACATTTTCAGAAGCAAGTCATGAAATTAAATGAATCTATCTGTCATGTCGTTAATAATGAGACAGGCGACCATGGTAAACCACAAGTAAATGGTATTAATCGTCGACAATTATTTTAATTTCTACAGATAGATGTACTCATCTCAGCCGGTATATTTATCAATGAGAACAGTAAAATGCCTAATAGGCTCATAATGTGATACAAGAATGTGCAATGATTATGAAGCAATTGGATTTGCATCATTTAAAACCATCGTGATAACAATACTAATCCAATAGTAACAAACATATCTAAAATAAATTCAATGTTAAGTACTACTACTATTCTAATTTCGATTTCGGATAGTAAAATTTAAGTTGTACAATATCATAGGGGACTCAAATGGGTTACGTTACAACTTACTTATTTGAGGATCTCATTGCTCTGTACTTGTAGATCCCTTTGTCAGCCACGGAAGCCTTTAAATAATACAGAAGCTTAAACTGGTTGAATATAACGTGAGGTATGTAGGAAGGTAATGTATGCAGTAGCGTGCGAAGGCATTAAGGTGTCAGGTCGAGTGGCGGCCGCGTGGGAGGCGTGACGCGCCGACAGCCTCTGCAATATTCATCGACCACTTTACACCGCTCGGCGCTCTTCATTTGATCCACCTCAATTACACTCGCATATACCTACTTTAACTGTTCAAACAGCTTGTATTATGCAAACACTTGGCTTGGTTTGTCTTCCGATTCGTTACCTGTACCTATATGAGAATCACGAGCGACCTATTTGTTCATAATACTATCTGTGTTGTAAAAATAAGCCACCAACTTTAAATGTGTCATTTGGTTTCAGGTATCAGTTCAGCAGAGGAAAGACATGTGAGTATAAAATAACTTTTTCCAATTTGGTCTGGGTTGTTAAAATTCCGACGGCAAAATTTTGCTTTGAAAAATTCCCGACGAGCATACCTACTGCCTTTTCCATTTGGGAATGTGGAGAGGAGTGTTGCGCTCGAACACGCTGATTTCATAACACGGCCCTGACTGAAACAAGTGGGTGGTGCAAGTGGCACACACCTCCCCGCCTCAGGGATGTCGCACACTTATCTCGTTAACATTCCACGATCCAAATTATCATAAAGTCGTGTAAACATATTTTGTCTTTAACTTTCAACATGTTAAAACAATAAGTATAACGCGGAGTTTTAGAGATTATTTTCGTGGGCATAAAGTTTTGAACATTTTACAGGTTATTAAGAAAGTTTTGCGTAAGGTAAAATCTAATAAAAACATCTACCCGAAAAATTTTCGTGTTATAATAACATTAATAACTAGACACACAAAAATAACATAAACATGTTACGACCATTTACTTATCCATAACTACTGTAGGGCGACTACTACGAATAAACAACAAAAGGTTGTTGTGTCAGCCCTACGGCGAAGTGAGCTCGGTCGTGAGTGCGTCGTTCTGGAGGTGTTGCGAATGTCGGCTATCGTGGTACTGCAGGGGGGTGGGTGAACGCAGCGGCGCACCGCACAGATGTGCTTCACCACCGCACCGCTTGCAACACCGAACTGCATACGAATCGATACCGCCACCTACTTTGTCATCGTCTTTGTTGCACTAACCTACTTTACTGACAACAACAATTGCAGATCGCTTCGTTTTTGTATTTTTTCTAATAACTGTAACGCAGTCTTAGCCTCCAATGTACAACATGTATAAATAATTTAGAACAAATCTTTTTATGATAATAACCAATTTCAAATAAACTTAAAAACATTTCAATTTGAAGTTATACAAAATAACATTTCAAGTATCTGCATACAAAATACTTATAAAACTTAGGTGAGTTGAGCGAGCTTATAAGTAGAGGCGGGTACGTGAAGAGTTTACAATGTGACCCCGATGTGTTAGCAGTTTGCTCACGGAGCCGTCGATCTGTGCAAACACGCGGCGAGCTGAGTAATGCCCGGACGCTCCTTACAATTTGAAACGAGAGAGGGTGAGGGAGGCACAACTGCACTCTGTAATAAAGTTTACATAAACCAACCGACTTGGCTACGGTTTCAGACTTTGAGAGCGTCGGTCTACTTGTCCACTTAATGTTTTATTGCAAATCACCAATGCCACTGATACGCCTTTTTCCTTTTGAAAACATGGCACTTTTTACACTACTGACCTGTTACCTAATTACTTATTTTTGTTTATCATACTAAAAATATTATTAGTTTTATTAGTAAATAGCTTCTATAAAAATTATGACGCAAATCGTTTAATTATTCATTAAATAAGCGCAAAAAATATTTTATTAAACTTGTTTAAAATCCTGCAGACGAACTAAGTTTACGACAGCTATTTACGACCAAAGTGAAATTGAGCAGCCGGCGTAAACCCAACAGAGCGAGCCCTTCCACAATTTCATTTGAGTAACATAATAACCGCGGATTTATTTCTGCCGCCCGCTCATTCGCTCTCAAATCGCGCCTAATATTCAATTTGGGCGCTCGAACCACACAAAAACTGCTCGGAGCTGGTTCATTACGCCGCGCATCTCGTCTCTTCATCCTCCTTACCTTATCTAAGCCACTCTGAATAACACACCCCGTGCGCCCCATTCCTCCCCGAGCAGCACACCACTTCAAGTGGAAAACTCACAGGGCGAGGGCCGTTCAACCTTATTTAGCATTCTCCTCGACTTCTTTATTTAATAGATGCCGAAAAAACTCCGGTCAGAATAAATTTGCGTTTGTTCTTCGATATGGTGGGGTCGCTAGTCGGTGTGTTCCAAAAGTACGCTCCTTTAATTAAGGTAGAAACGCGGAGTATAAATGACTTACGTAAATACAGGCGAAGAACGAGTACTTTATTTAACCGTTAAAACGAGAATGGGGCATTTCCTTTTTTGTCGGTGGGTGGCAACCCTAGCGGCATGTTTACGCGCAGTGTAACAGCACTCGCTCGCTTCGCACCCGCGACAGCCTGCCCTCACAATTTATAGCTCGAGACTTTTCTTAATTGGAAAGAATGGCCACTTGTAATTATTAAGACGCCCTAAAGTGAAACAGATTGCGCGGTAGTCGTTTCTTATTTTCGTCATTTTATTGTGAGACCGCCTTTTACAGTTACAGCGCCTGGTTGTTTGCGAACTGCATACTTAGTGCTCCTAAACAATGTTCTCTGTAATTTATACTGCTTTCTACTCGCACGAAACGGGCAAGTTCATACATTCGTTATACCTCCGAATGCTGCTTTGTGTATAATGATCTCACGATAGTTTCGAAAAGAATTGCGCCTTACATCGGTAGAGCTGATGATACGTTTTGCATTATTACCTATTTAGTCATCTTTCTAATCTGTACTCTGTACCAAATTATTTATTAGCTCCGTTTATCCCTACATATTTGTCTATGTAGTAGGTACATACGTATTATTGTATCTACTTCAGTGTATGGCTTTTGTGATACCAAGCGCTCGCCTTGAATCCAGCTAATACCTTAAACGCTGCGATATTGTAGTTAATCTTCTTACACTCCCGTTGCTTGATGGGTATAACACAGATTATGTTGGTGCATCTACATTATTCCGAACGGATTATCTGTCGTGTCGTGCAGTCAGACCCTGTGTCTCGACTCTCGACTTGAATTTATATTGTCTTGCTGTATTAATCACTACTTAGTTTAGCAAATACAACGTCGAGTTAAACAACTGTTTTGTAAATGGCCACTGGGGGCACTAACACTTTAGATAATAGGTACACAAAACCTTTACCATTTTCCTGTTTAAGATTTATTTTTCAAATCTCGCAACGAGTTAAAACTGATTTAACTATGTCTGTAAGTGCAAAAAATGTACATAGTGCGAGGAATTCGTTTTTCACAATATCGTCTGTGTCGCATTGTACCTGCCGAGACCTATGAGCAGTATGAGATTCTCGTCTCGGTACGGTTGCGGCTTTGTTCACGATCCGGCCGTATCGCATCGATTTATGCAAGCTTGATCGAATCACCTGCCCCCCTTCAACTCCCTCTGGCTTCAAACAATCGCTTTTCGCTACTATAGGCTATCAATCTTTGATATTCATGATTTTTAATTAGTGTTCCGTTAAAGAATACAGAAAAAATATCAAGATTTTTCTTGTATTCCACAAAAGTTTAACTGAGAACGGGCTTTAATCTTAATAACACTTAAATCTCTTGTGCGGCAATAAAGTTAAAAACCAATTTAGCGCAACTCGCTTTTAAACTACTTAATAGACACTTGGATCTTTTTTATTTTTATTTGAGCAGTTTTATTCAGTTGTAAATTTAGTTAGAAGTTAGTGCTTGTTGAAACCTAAGTGACTAAGATATTACCATTATTACCTAAACGCTTTCATATTGCAATTTTCTTAGTACCTACACATTACTTGTTTGTTAAACGTTACATAGATTTAATTTTATTTTATTTCCCTGAATATGGTTTATAAAACAAACGGGTTAAGAACTTGGTATTTGAGACTTATTGTTAATACATAAGACGACATGTGTCGTAAACAATACAGTGATGTCGCCTAACCGCAGGCTGACGAGGGCGACCGGGACGTAAGTACGGGCGTGTGGTTGAGCCGGGCGCTCTGCTGTGGTCACACGACTATCACCCGCGCACGCTCCTTGCGACGACGTGTGTGGGCCAGGGACATGACGGTCCGCTACTACTCCCACTGTATACACACCTTTATACGTTTATACCATTCGTTTCTTTTACATTTTATGATACCCTACTATAACAACTAAAACTTTTATTGGATCCTACATAACCTGTTTACAACTGGCTATTATGTGTGTTAATTGTGATTTAATCGCCTTGGGCGATGTTCAATTGCGAATAAACTTAATAAAAACAAACGAAGCACGTTGTTGTAGAGAAAAAAAGCACGCTAGAGTAGTCGGTTAATTGAAATCGCTGCATGTAATTAGCAGCCAGAGATGGGTGCGATAGCTGACGGCTCGGTGCACGTCTTCATAATTTATCTCAATTAGTCCCCGGCGTAATGAGCGGAAGGGCGGTGGACGCTCTACTCTGTACTAAATGTTGACGGTTTATTTTATTTACTATTTAACATTGAAACAGGTATTTTTGTATGCTCATTGAACTAATTTAACAAATAGTTTGTACTTTCTATTTGGTACTACTAAATAAAATATACAAATTATTTCTTAAATTGTTATGCTTATTATCTTTAGTAGATATCTATAGCCTAATAACTTATTTCCTCACAAATTTGTAACACTAACCTGACTAGGGGTATCTTCATTCACATAACTCGGTTATCATTCGGCATAATTTGGACGATGCGTTAAGCAAATCGCGCAGTGAGCGTGTCGCGGCAATAAGACATGCGTGTTTTAACTGTGCCACGGAGCCTCAGGCTCTGTTCAGCCCTTCGTGTCGTGCTTATCATACATTTACATGCTTCGCCCGCTCACTGTCTAGTCGTGTACGAGCATCACAAATGTTTCATGAATAAATTTGTAATCCAATTTGGTCGTTAACTTCTGCTACAACGACGTCGACATGGTTCCGTTCACAAAAAACAAACGCACAAATTTTTAAAAGCAAACTAACTCGATTGTTGCTGATGCCGCTACTCATACTATAACGTCTACGACAATTTGTTTGATACTTGCGATTTTTTACTTAGCTGGGTTTTAGATTTTGTACTTGTTTTTACTCGAGTTTCCTCGTTACGGACTAAGACGAGAATCATTAGGAATTAAATTTCCCCTTTCATTAGTCCCTCAACCCTCGTATAATTCCGGACGCAGAGCAATAACAATATAAATCCCCAGTCGCGCCGAGCGGGGGATTACGGCTTGTCTCGACCCTAATTTAGGGCTGCCCCTGCCCCGGATTAACGAAGTGGCGGAATCCGCTAGGGTTGTCGCTGTGCATAAACTTGTTACGTGTTTAATGTTTTATTGACGGGTGGCAAGGGAACTCTCATTTAAATAACCGCGCGACTGAACCTCACTGAATGTCACGCGAAACGTCTATTGTCCGAAGTGAACCCCAATTTACTAACGCCTGATAGTATAGTTTCCAGCCTATGTTTGTTTACTTGTATGAGCACTTATTAATAGAATGCAGTGGTTGTTTTAACCATTTTAGACTTAAAAAAGCTAAATAGATATCAATCTTAAACATTAAACTACCATTTCATTAATGTACTACCATAGATTCAAAGCAATATAAACATTTATTAATTTAACAAAATAATACTTCAAAAGCCGTATTAAAATTTGCTCTCTAAACCGTAAAGTAGACGCAAATACAAAATTAAAGTCGTCGACACTTGGGGTTTCGTAGTTTCAAGGGGAGTTTCCGTGAAATTTCTCTCGGAATGTCGAAATGGCGGATGAATTTCGCAAGTCAACTCAATTATCGTTTTAATTAAGGCGCCCGTGCCACGTGACATTTGTTTGCGTGCGTGAAAGCGATCGTTCTCCTGCCTGCGCCCTCGTGGGCCCCTCGCGCCTGCTCCTGTTAATTGTGCTAATTACTACTGTAATAGAGCAAGGGAACAAGGCGAGATTGCTTATCGATGGCTTTCTCGGAATTTACTTTGTGTGATATAGCCATCTGACGCTTGCGTTAATTTGGCTTTAATTATTGTAGGTATACGTAGGTAAGGTAGTCTGTTTGTCGTCTGGTGTCGAATCAAAGGTATTAAAATTAGTCACTAATAATAACACTGAGTCTGATCAGTTTATAGGTATTTGTTAGGATCCTGTTTTCTGTGTACCTAAGCAATAACAGGTGAAAGGTTAAACATCATTGTGCTGGGCAAGGTTCCAAGTGTATTTGTAAGCTGTGTAGAGTTCCGCAAGGCAACATAATGGGCGCTCACGAGCAGTCAGCGGCCGGCGGCGGGCACGTCAGCTCGGCAACGAGCTCCAGCCAATTTGGTTATTTGGGGTCGGCCATAAAGCGATAGCGAGTGCAGTAAACGCAATCCACCACGCGACTATAAACTTTACGAGTCACGTAAAAACGCGCTGGAAACGCCGACTCGCTACCATAAATTTATGCTAATGTATTCTTTATAGGAGTTTAATGTGTATTCAGAAATTCCTCCATTATTTATGTATACGAATTAACCGGTAAAGTTAATTTTAAAGTCGCACAACACACCGCAGTTCGTGTTCTCGCTTGCTGGCGATTAATTTTTTGTTAACTTTGTGCGCCAGATATGCGATGAACTTGAGCGGAATCTGTTTTTTTCGAATTGATTATCGGGTTGTTTCGGTAGCGACCGGTTTAATAGCAGACAATAACATAACGATACTTTTATGAATGAATTTATTCAAAGGGTCATGTTATTATCACTTCAAGAAAATGATATTATGTTATGTCTTCGTAAAAAGGGTACATAACACACTTTCTGATGACAATATCATAAAACGAAGTCGTATAAAATTGGAAGTCTCAATAAAAGCTGAAAACGTCGCGTCTAAATCACGTAACTTTCAAAACTATTATGCCTGAAATATAGTCCGAACTCAATCCGTACATTTCCTAGCGGCGGCGGGCGGTCTATTTATCTATTTCCCCCGCTTCCGCCCTAGAGCGTCCGGTTAACCGCCCCCCTTCCGGTTAACCGGGCGGCAGCGGGCGGCGAGGCGCGCGGCTAAACGGCTCGTCGCGTGACCGCAGACAATAAGCCCGACCGGCGGCGTTAACAGCGCGCCTGTGTGTTGCCACTTTATACGTTACATCACAGTGACGCCGCGCCCCCGCGCGACCCCTATGCGATTGCGATCCGCGACCGCGACCCATCGCGTCGCGATGAGATGGTTGCGATAAGAGTCGTGTGACAGGCTTGTATTTCCACTATAGCTGTATGTATATCTACTTGTTTAGCCACAGAGTCTCTAGTCGCCTCAATCGCCCCAGCCGGCTTTCGGCTTCTACTCAATTGCCTTTTTCTTGAGGTCGTCCCACGTAATGGGATAAAGTAAAGATTAGCTCTGTCGTTTTTCTGTTTGAAATAGAAAAGGTTGCGAATTACGAGTAGTTGTCGAGTGTTTTTCTTGAGTATACACTTTAGTCTGAAAATTTAGGTAGAGCTCTCTCAGATCTAATCATTTTGTAAGTACATACCTACCTAATGTTGTTGAATTTACTGTGAAACCATTTTAATTTTGTACACTATGAGGATTTTAGTCTCATCCCAAAAGTTATATTATTTTTTTACTTATTCACGTTCAATCTACTTGAACTATCCAACAGTTGTCGAATGATGACCGCAAATTCAATCTATTAAATTAACGATTAACCGCAAACGGTCCGTATTGGTATGGGTATCATAAAATCCACCCAATCGAATCCGACACGTCACATTACGGTACCGTGGATCTCTCGAAATAACTTCGCTCCGATTTCAATGGTAAATTGTGATCGTAAAATTAGGTTTGAAGTGCCTACAAAGACCCTCTATATTGCTGAAATTGGGTAATGTTAAAAAGCTCGTGTGGATCTTTGACCATCAAATATAATGGGCAACGATGGAGGTCCCATTTGCTCAAGTTATGGTATGTTTTATGGATATGTATATTGTATAGTCGATGTTAATCAACATGTTTGGAATTTGCTTCTTTTACTATCCGAAAATGTATCCAATATTTTAACGACAAGCGCATTATGTCGATATGTTTATTTCAGATGTTCAATGTTGATAGCCTGTTTCAATTTTATTATCTGGCGATCGACCTCGCCTGGCTTCAGATGCAATAGATATAATCCCGTCTCGTGTAAGCATTAGCTAGATACAGGGTAGGTATCCTATATTTTCTCTCATGGATTTGGTTATCTTCAAAATTATATCGCGAATCCGTCGTGCCTGAGATTATTGCGTAAAAAAAAACTAAATGTGCATTGCAATGTGCAACTAAACGCCAGGGTTATAGGTAGATACATAATGATAATGTTCAAGATAACATTAATGAAAGGGCAAGAACTCTCCCAAGTAGTAAATAGAAGCAATTATGGAGGTGTGCGAGTGAGAGGCAGTTAGGAGGGCAGTAAGTCACAGCGGGCGGCGACAGCTCGGCGGTGCTCCGCGTGCCGAACAAATTAACAACCGCTTGCCTCTCGCCTCGAACTTAGTGCCTCGTAAAATTAGACCCCGTTAGATCCCTTCGGGCACTAGAGAGTGACTCTACATGCCTCCCTAAGGACATCGGATTAACTACGAGCCGATTCATGTTTAATGCCGTTTATTGACGTTATTGTAGTCTATCTATCTTTATCTTTGATCAGGATTAAGAGAACTTTGATAGATGTTCATGATGATGACCGAGAGACACTTGGCTTAGAATAGACTTTGTTAATACTCCCGAGGTGGATATAAATCAAGTTTGACAATGTCGCACCGGCCTACTAGCTATAATTGAGACAAGCAATCTCCTCGATGTACAGGCTTCAGCACATGTGAAAGTACCTACGTAGTGTCAACATGAACAGATTCAGTGGAGCGCGGACGGTCGTTCGTCACGTATATGATTATTTCATTAGTTCGTATTTGCGCGCTCATCCAAATGTTGCGGTCTCCCCCACCACCTCCCCCGGGGGGCGATGACCACTCCCGGAGCTAATCATGCGGTCAGTTTGTTCTGCCTCAGCGTGTTTTGATATTGATATTGACTGTAGCGTGCGCCTTGCTGCGCGCCGATTTATTTGCGAACAATGATCGATTGATTGCCGTAGGTACGTAAGCTCGCCCGTAAACATTTTGATTATGTTTGCCACTCGTATTTGTTAAACAACCGTCTCTATATTGCCAATATTAAATGGTTTGATGTCTGTGTATTTATTGGGCTCTCTTTTGTTACAGAGAAATTCGATATCACCCGGTGAAAGAGAAAAATACAGAACGCGAAGTCCAGCGGAACCTGATCATAAAAAGCTGAAGAAAGAAGAGAAAGATATGGGTCATGTAGGTATTCCTAACCTGTTCTACGAATTTTTATACCATCATACATTCATCATCCGCTTGTTCTTGACCACTAGACTGTCACTCTCCTAAATAAAACACGTCACCGAATACAATCTGCAGCTACTCCTCCAGTTCTTTCCAGCCATCTTGTCCATCGTCTCTTGGTGTAGTCAGATGTCTCACGCTACGTTTATATCGCCTGCACTCAATAACTATTATATTGTAGGGTTTGCATCAAATACGAACATTCAAATTATCTAATGAAAACATGTTGAATTAAAACTTTATTGTAACGGATTTTATCGAGTTAATTATAGATATTATTAAATCCCGATGATTCAAAGTCTTTTCAGACTTCATGGTCACGGGTGGAAAAAACAAAATAAAACTCGTTATGAAATAGTTTTATTTTAATGAAAATGTTTTAAAAAGGAAGTTAAGGGAGTTACTCGTTATTTCCAGGAACTAGTTGTAGACGACGCCAGCGAAGAGCCCACGTCACCACATAATGGCGCCCCTTCACCTCGTGAGAATGGACTTGACAAATTACAACCTAAAAAGGAACATCCCCCACATAGTCCAAGGTAAAAATACTTCCCAATTGCTATAAACTTACACCTCTACATAACTTATTTCTTATATGTTACATAAACTAACCGGTACTGGTCCACTTTAGCACAAGTAATACATGTACATTAGTTAGAAGTTGCAACACGGTAAAGCCGCACGCCTCGGGGTTGTTTTCTATCGCATATGCTCGCCAGTCGCGAAGTAATTCCACCTAATCGCTCTATCCATTTAACAGAAGCCTTAGTGAGATCACTAAGTACGGACGAGGTCATCGGACGAGTCTACTCGTAAAGTCCGAAGTTAATCTGCCTTCGCACCGAATCAATTACGCATACACAGCTTAGACTCATCGGCCACAATAAGATTACCTACGCTTTGATGAATAGTGACAAGATAGATCACGACAGCTTAGCTTAGCTTATATGATAGGGTTTCGTTAAAAAATGTTTCACACATATTTGTAGGCTTCGTGATTTATTCAATTGTCTTGTTAGTAGTAATTAGCTTTAAATGAGCAAGATACATAACTGTAATGTGTTTTAGTTACCTGCTAGCACGAATTTAACCTTTCATTAACCGGTTGGATGAGCAGAACGCAGTTCACTAATAAACACTATCGTATCATCAGATCGGGTACATCAAGCAACGCATCAACGCCTTCAGCAAAAAAGTTAGACGAGAAACCAAGTACACCGATATCTAAGCCGGTGACGCCGACCTCTGGTGCGGGTGGTCCTGCGCCTAAGGGCGGTAAAGCGCCGGCGCTACAGTACCCGTACCTGGGCAACGGTGCGCACGATGCGTACGCGCTGGCCGGGTACAGTGCGCGCGCCGCGCTTGCGTACGAGCCGCTTCGTCCACCGCTAGGACCCGCCTCCCTTAATCCCATAGCTGGTGGTAAACCGTAAGTATTATTAATTACACTAACAAATATGTCTTAGCTTAATCTAAGGGTGATCACTACATATTATAATATAAAGTCTTATCCCCCTCATTCCTAAACCTCTTATAAGCTTATAATAGCTGAAGTAGGTTCATAATTAGTTTATCATGTTGACATTTATACTAGTAAGAAAGAGACCAAATCCAATTTAAATAGACAAGATTTTTATACATATGACCGTAAATCTGTATGTTCACGATAATCTAAAAATCTGAACGGCATTCACTATCAATTAGGTAATTTTCAAGCCAGGTATATCTTATTGTACCCGTGTATAGTTGGGCTAGGTGGCTAGTAGTAAATAAATTTATAGATTAATCTTCTCTATCTATGAATTCTGTTTTATCATTACCTTTTCTTTCTTATCTGTGGTGTGTCTTTTCTCTTAACTTAGTTGTTTGTTAGTAACATAACTGCAAATCCCTTAATCCCTTTTTTTTTATAAAAACAAAACTTGCTAAGTACAAAATTGAGTTAGAATAATCACTTTACACTCACAAAAAATAATTTCAAGCACAATTTAATATTACATTTTTCAATGCGAAATGCATGCGAGTCTGTCAGCTGGAGTAACTTAATTTTATCGCTCCCTACAATCAAATAGGGAATCCCTAAGGGTTCTCTACCCCACTTTGAGAAACAGCCCTGGGGGATTATGTTGCGTGCCGGTTTACTGACACCGTACTAGTGCTATTGTCGCTTAGCTCCGGTCGTCGATACTCATGATTTAATTTAATAGAGCCGTTATTTTTATACCGCATTAGAGACTGACTCTACAAATCTACTGTCAAAATATGTGTTTACTATAATGCAAAATGAATAGTAAGGACTCTACATCTTATTGCTTTTTTCTTAATCTTCCTTGAAAAAATATCAAAAAGACATTTTTTACGAGCATGATAATTAGTCATAATTCTACTAGCTACCTAAACAATTTTTTTGTAATTGTACATCATGTGCTCCTTAAACATCAGTAAATTTTATCTTCACTTGCTATTTAGATTATGCTGTTTTAGTTAGCAGTATTTGTCAAGACAAATCTGAAACATTTGCAACATATAACTGACATAGTTTTCCGAATCAGAAGAGGCAATACCAGACTGCTATCGATCCTGTAAAACTGCATTTATGCGCAAGAGTGTTTTTTGCATGGCACCTATTATCTATAATAAGTTACCGATTGTTGGAAAAGTCTCCCTTAATCAATTTTAAAAAGAGACTCCTTAAAATGTTAGTAGGTAGAGAAAACTTATACTTAATCTACGGTGTGGATAAATGGTTGGACTTTTTAAAATTTTTTACACCACATTTTATGTACTACCCATATTTGGAAATAAACATATTCATTATTGTGTATTTTATATCTTTTTTTTTATCTTTTTAGGGCATACTCATTCCATGTGTCAGCAGAAGGACAAATGCAACCAGTGCCCTTTCCGCCGGATGCCCTAATGGGCCCTGGTATACCTCGACACGCACGGCAAGTGTCTGCCCTTGCGCACGGCGAAGTTGTTTGCGCAGTGACAGTGTCATCGCCTACTAAGTACGTGTACACCGGTGGAAAAGGTTGCGTGAAAGTGTGGGATATCAGTCAGCCCAGCAAGGCGCCAGTCAGCCAACTCGACTGCTTGGTGAGTGGGTAACTGTCTGCGACCTTTTGGTACTATGTTTTGGTTACTTGTACACTTTAAATTCCAAAGATCACTTCATATTCTTTAAACAGACTCCCCTGGCCGTGTCTGTTGGTATGTCGCGAGGGTCTCAAAAACTACTGATCGGGTTTTCATCAATGGACAGAGAGATTCATGAGAAGGGTGTAAATTACTGCCACCCGTCGTTTTTTAATTCATTAACATAAAAACACTAAAAATTGCTCAGTAACGTTATAATCAAAGTAACTCTACACCTATTTCTTTCCTTTTAAGTCATGGAAGGTTTCAATTTCATAGGCCTTCTCTTATGTAGTCGGCTTGATAGTTTACCAAACACTAATTTTAAATATTTATTTTCCAGCAAAGAGATAACTACATCAGATCAGTGAAACTCCTACCAGATGGACGGACGCTGATCGTCGGCGGGGAGGCGTCGAATCTATCTATCTGGGACCTTGCTTCACCAACACCTCGCATCAAGGCAGAACTTACCTCGTCCGCTCCTGCGTGCTACGCGTTAGCTATCAGCCCTGACTCTAAGGTATAATTTTTTCTTATGCCCTGCTTATTCTGCCACGGCAACTAAAACAGATAAGACGAGATTTTTAAAAACACTAGGTAGGTATTCTAATTTTGTGTTAACGCATGTCGGGAAGAAGTAGCCTATGTTCGATCCCAGTTCAAAATATCTGTATACCTGCCAAATGTCATTACCCCACTCTCAACTATTTTACGAGTTGACAAAGTTTAGGCTTTAACCCACACACGCTGGCCAAGTACGGGTGGCTGGATGTCATACATCCTAGACATGCCAGTTTCCTCACGATGTTTTCTTCACAAATATCGAGTAGCGGCGGTGAAACAATCCACCCAAAAATGTGTGGGTATGACCGGGGATCGAACCGGCGACCAATTTTATAGGCGAGGCCAATACTGCTGCACCATCATATTACTTAAATGGTTTAGCCATGGCTAGGTTACATAAAAACTGATTTACTTTAGTATGTATGTATTTCTCTTCTAGATAGGTATACCTTCCCTACTTTGTTACTTTAGATTCAAAACTAGATATTAATAAGGCATATCAGTGTGTCAAAATGGCACCTGAGGACATTAAGAAAACTGCGGACATCATCTGGACTTGAATTTTTTAATAACACAAATGGCACTGATGTAGAAATTAACTCGTAGTTTCTGTTCGACTAGTTTTTGTTTACTAATCTATAATTAATTAATTTGCAGGTGTGCTTCAGCTGTTGTTCAGACGGTAATATCGCAGTGTGGGACTTGCATAACCAGACGTTAGTGCGACAGTTCCAGGGACACACCGACGGTGCCTCTTGTATCGATATATCAGCAGACGGCACTAAATTATGGACGGGAGGACTTGATAACACAGTAAGGTGAGTCGATTTTGAATTATTAAAGCTAAAACGAAAAGGATATTGCTAGATGACTGTATTACCTCGGCCGGAGAGGTTAGTGGAGATTTACGATGTTTTTTTATTCTTCAATAGGCTTGCCTTTGACTTCAACTTGCCTGATCTTGATTAATGATTTAGTCTACGATAGAACGCGCCTGCCCAAAATACCGAATTACTCGTGATTACGAATGATTTTCGGTGAGAAGGTTGCAGTAGAATGAGGCTCCATATGTATGGTAACCATGAGGGAGCAACGATTCCGACCCATCCTTTTAAGTTTAGACGCGATAGTTTTCGACATTAATAAGTCTTGTACTTACCTCTCACTTAGATATCCTAGTAAAGTAGTCTAGCTATATAAAAGTTCGACTGTTAATTCAGCCATTAAACTTGATATATTTGGGAAGATTTAATAATAAATGAGTAGGTTATTAAAAAGAGGCCGTTCAGAAAACTAGGTGTTACAATGTTTATATTTTTATTTCCAGATCATGGGATTTGAGAGAAGGAAGACAATTACAACAACATGACTTTAGTTCACAGATCTTCTCATTAGGATATTGCCCAACAGGTAATTAGTTACTTAAGTATCATATAACTTTTTCATTACAGATTTCTTAGACGATATTAACATTAATCTAAATATATAAAAGAAGAAACTGACTGACTGACATATCAACGCAAAACCCAAACCGCTGGGTCTGGAGACTCTAAATTTGGCACATAGGTTCCTTATGGGGTCTAGGGGTGTACTAAGCAAGGATTTTTCGAAACTGACCCTATAGAGGGGTGAAACGGGGTTCCAAAGTTTGTATAATAATAATAATAATAATAATAATAATATTTATTTAATCTCTCACAATTTCATTGTACACAGAGCTTAGCATAGAGGGTTAGTATCGAAATTGTGGGAGACTGATGCCTAAACTGGGCGTAAGCCTGTATTTCAGGACATCAGATCTCCCCTTCGGGCGGTAATACGGTACGCTATGGGGTTAGACTATTTATAATTGAAAGAGAATTTTTGAAAAAGAACATACAAATAATAATGAAATTAAAATAAAATAACTTGTGTATGCGTGTGCGTGTGCGTGTGCGTGTGCGCGCGCGTGTGTTTGTGTGTGTTTGTGTGTGTGTGTGTGTGTGTGTGTGTGTGTGTGTGTGTGTGTGTGTGTGTGTGTGTGTGTGTGTGTGTGTGTGTGACGCTTGCATGAATACTGTGCGAAAATAGTTGCTTGTTTTTTTTGGAGAAACAAGATTTGTGAGATCAATTTCGCGGGCGAAGCCGTGGGCGGAGGCTAGTTTATCATACTAGCGTTTTGCTAGCGGCTGCGGGTCGTTGTGGACTCGCAACGAATATGCTGCGGGCGCCCAACGAACACGCCGCGGCTGCAAGACGTCGGACGCGTGCAGGATAAGCAAGGTTTTCGTCGCGTATCTATATAGCGTCCACGCTACTATTCATGGTGATCTAGTTGCACGTCGTGTTCGTTGGGCGCCCGCAACGTATTCGTTGTACCACCCCGCAAACGCTCGCAAACAGCTAGTATGATAACGCTTCAAAGTTAAAACACTCGTAGGTGGATTTTTGGCTCTAAACAAATAGCATAATAATGTTTGCATAAATATATAAAAACTACAAGAGATCGATAAGAGAGGCTCACGAAGTCTATGGTATAGCCTGAATGTTACCTAACATTTAGTGTTACCTTGAAGCAGCATTGTCACCACCATTTCATGGTACAACTACGATCAGAGACCTGTATTTTTACACTGTGTATAGCAGTCATTTAATTCATTAAACTTATTCATTGCAGGCGAATGGTTAGCAGTAGGCATGGAAAACAGTAACGTGGAAGTGTTGCACGCAGTGAAACCTGACAAGTATCAACTACACCTGCACGAATCTTGCGTACTGTCGTTACGGTTCGCGTCGTGCGGGAAATGGTTCGTGTCCACCGGCAAAGATAACTTGCTCAACGCGTGGCGCACGCCATATGGCGCTAGTATATTCCAGGTAAGAATAAACACGTTTTATTAGTATAAAGTCAGCTAACAACACCGGTGAAGGATTTATAAAACTTTGGATTTGGAAACCAACAAATTTGCCATCCTGCACTTGCATCCACCCACCCGCACGTGGCCAGCGTATGTGGATTAAGGCCCAATATCTCTCAATTCGTAAGATGGTTAAGAAAAGATCTGTGCCCAGCAGTGGGATACTAAAAAGGGTTGAAGTGAAATTCGGCATACAAGAACCATATTACCTATTATAAGTATATATTTACCAAAGATAAGTATTTTAGGTAGTATATTATCAGTCAACTGATTTCCGTAGTACAAGGTCTGCTAAGTGTGGAATCAGATGGCCGTGTGTGTTGATGTCCCACAATATTATTTAATGATATCTTTAAGTATATTTAAAGTTAAACCTGTCTTCTTAGGTCTATAAAAATAACCTCTTTAGTTAAAATGGATTATGTTTCATTCTTACTGACAGACAAAGACAAACTTAAAATTGATTGAATTTGATGTGTTTATAATGTTTGTAATCAGTGACGTTATTTGTTTCAGTCAAAGGAATCGTCCTCGGTGCTAAGCTGTGACATCTCATCAGACGACAAATACATAGTGACGGGCTCCGGCGACAAGAAAGCCACAGTGTATGAAGTGATCTACTAGCACTAACAGACAATTGAACTGACGAACAAACTAGAAGTGACTGTGTAACTATAGTGAGTGACGGACGTTCCGGGAACGTAGTGGCGAGCGGTGATATAGCTTTAGTGTATGTATAGATATGTCGGGAAGCCTGTATGTACTTATGCGACTTGTTTATATAGATTAGTGTGCGCGATTTATGTTTATTTGTTGAGCGCCCGTAGTGTATGTTGGCAGCAGATCTCAAAATGATGATTTCGTTTCAATATTGTTGTAAAATGCTCGTATTAAAGAAAAGATATGCGCAACCCGTATTTGTATTGCTTTTATTGATCCTCAACTACCCTAACTCACGCAACTCAACATCAAACAAGATGAATGGTTTGACAAATTAACTGAAATATCACTTAAGTTAGGTAGAATTTCGAGACGGTGGTCCGGAGGTAAGCGTGTGGGCACTAAGGGGTGCTGCCATTATTAATTAATTTTAGAAAAAATGGCAACTAATTAACCTGCGAGGTAAAAACATTGCAACTAACAACATTGTCTTAACCACTGTATAAAATAATATACAGTTTTAATCTATCTACCGACCCTGCACAATAGAATGAGTGTATTAGGTACTTTTTACGAGTATATCTAAATTATAAATGCCAAAACTAAAGTGAGCCATGTGTTTTGTGGCGTCATTTTCTGTGATTTATCGGTGGCTATGGACATTCAGCAGAGATAATACTTAATTGTATTTTTTCAACACGCAGGTTAAATGCAATATTAAATGACACTTCGGTTTATTCAACTTTATTTTAACTAGGTGCAAACAATACTTTTATTAAGTTTTATCGCAATTACTTTAAATCGTACCGGTAGCGAGGAATTCTACCACGGATTAGTTTGGACTGGACTCGCTTTAGGTAAGTACCCTTTTATCTATTTTTGTAAGTATAGAAATAGTCGGCTAATAAAACTAATTTAAAAAAATAATCTGACTTTCTAAAAGGTCGATTTAAAAAAAAGGATGAATTAATACTATATACAGTTAATAAAATCCTAAGTGTGTGTTCTCCCAAATAGGTTCAATCACCAAATAGATTTTTGAGGTCGGCGCCACCCAAAACACCACCAATCATTTTCATAAAATTAAATATCATTCGCCATCTTGGATCTCATCCACCAAACCGCATTTGGCCAGCTTGTGTGAATTAAGGCCTAAAGTCATGCCTAGCAGGGGGACACTAAAAAGGGATGAAGTGAAGTGAATCTTGTATCTCAAAATAAATGTCATTTTTGTAATCTACGCCCCGTGAAAACTCGGAAACGACATCATTATGTGACATCACCAGCTTCCGCTCGCGGCTTCGCCCGCGAAATTGATCTCACTAATCTTGTTTCTCCATACGAACTTTGGAACCCCTTTTCACCCTCTTAAAGGGTGAGTTAAGAAAACTCCTTTCTTAATGCACCCCTAGATAAGGAACCTATGTGCCAAATTTGGATTTTCCAGACCCAGCGGTTTGGGCTCTGCGTTGATATGTCAGTTAGTTAGTCAGTCAGTTCTTTTATATATTTAGATTGAACTAAATACTTAAATGTATGCCTATATCTCTAAAATCACTGAAACGATTTTAATACGACTTTAAATTATACCAAAGTGGGAAAACCTTGCATCTAACAAAAAAATAATCATTGTAACCCGATGACTAGACTTTAAGAAATCGCGAGAGAAACAAACATACATACATACACTTACGAAACTTGGCATGTGTTTAGAAGCCCATTTCACTGTTTTTTGCGAATTTGGCGCTATTCCGACAGAATTACTTACATACATACAGGTCGAATTAAAATCCTATGTTTTTTTTGAAGTCTGAGTCTGTTTAAAACTAAAAACAGGACAATTATCTCAAAACTCACTCACTCAAACGTAGCTTTTACATTCATATCTGTCTGTGTAATTTGATAAGTATCCCCATAAAACCATGTGTTTTACAATATTTTTTATCTGAACTAGACTAGGTATATTTTTATGTGATTTTAAATTGTAAAATTTTAGGCATGTTAGCTGGTCATTGGTTATTTTTTCTACATCTCGTTTATTATTTTATATTTTAGGGAAATAAGTTGTAAGGAATATGTTCATGACTTAAACTATACGTAAAAAGTACAAATTTTATTTTTTCACTGAGTGTATTTCTGCCACACCTACCTACTTAAATTTATTAGCCATATAAATGATTTCTGTGTATCAATTTTATGAATACTTATTTACCAAATAAACCTTAAATCACGTCGGTACCTAGTTAACAGCGAGTTCGTGGTCAATACAGCAAAGTCAAAACAACAAAAAACTTTCGAGAAACAATTCAAAAAGAAAGCCATTCACGAATGGTGACGAAGGTTAAAGTAATACATTACTTGTTACGTAGTACGTATTATTACATCACACATTTGTCACATATATGCGACAAATATGTTTTTCTCCAGCGCGTGTGTCACATTTATGCGACAAAACATGTTTTTTTTATCCTTTTTCAACCAACCGACCTTTTACTGTAGGTGCCTATATTTTATTAATTCTAAAATTGTGAGGTCAAGTGCCCGGCGCTACAGGCACAGCAACTGATTTTAATGGGGTGTTTACAAGGTGAAAGTAACTATGTGCTTCGGTATTTATAGTTTAATAATAAGTGTAACGCCCTAGGACTTCAGCATTCTACAGGGAAATCCAATATCAATCATGTTATTCGAGAACCGCTGTCCCGATGAAACACAATTTCTAAATAAATAGGGATTTACCATATTACAGTATGTGTAAATATTTTTGTTCAGTTTAGATCTTAGTCAGAAATCAAAAATATACAAAAATATTTATACATACTCTAAGATAATAATTGTAAATTGTACCTAATTACACCAACAACAATCGTGTGTGCAACAGATGGTGACACTACCAGCCACTGGCCGTTATCATTCAATATGTAAATTCCTATCTGTAATTTCACATTTACATACAAAAATTTAATAACAAACAAATAAATACGCAAATAAGATGATACGTAATTTTCCCTTATCTGCGTAATTTTTACAACAATGTCCAAGTATTAGGATGTTAGCACACAGTGAGTCATCAAGTATGTTCCAAACGATATTGAAATAAAACTACAGATAATATAATACTATACTAGTAATAAAACCTAATAGGTACCTAAGTAAACACCACCGGAGTCACCTTTGTCCGTGGACGCATTTTCACCTTTTGTGTGAATCTCGCATTGATGGATCCCCACACGTGGTCACCACCACATCTGCTTAAACTGGAATTTTATAGCTTGATGTGTAGCCGTTTATATTTTATACTTAAAAAACCTTAGTTGCAGCTCGAAGTTTTTAATTGTGCCCCTTGAAAGGCAATATTATCTCGCCCCCTATTAGGTACCAGTGGCGAAGGGTGCAAGTTTGAAAAAGGGAAGCCGGAGCAAAAGAAGTTCTTAATTAGAAAAACAATATCTCTTCAATACCGTCACTGATCGTTACACTTGATGCTATACTTATTTTTGTTGCTGTTTAAAACTTTTAGGCGTTACATAATATATTATTAAGTACGTGTGATACTGACCAATTTCTAAAGGGAAGTCAATGGGAAACGTCTTGTATGGACTCTTCGCCCCTGGTAGGTACGTATGGGACATGGGACCTTCGGATATTACAGGCATGAGCGCTATGTATATAAAAAGAATTAATTTAATTTACCGAAAGCCAAAACCATGTAAGTAGTCCACGATGAGTTAGTCGCTGGTTAAAAGATTAGGTATCCTTATTAATAATTATAAATGCGAAAGTAACTCTGTCTGTCGTGTTTTCACGCCAAAATTACAAACCTGATTTGGATGAAATTTTGTATGGAGATAGTTTGAGATTTGGAAGGACATGGACATGCAAAAAGGCTTTATTCGACTACGCAATAACAGGTTAATGGTATAGCGCGATAATTAGTAATTTATGACGAACTTATTTTTATTTAGGGTTCTTTGTATTCTGTGCTAATGGGCAAAATCCAAAAATTAAAATAATAATAAAATTGTGTTAATTAAAATAAAAGTGATGCACATTGTGCACACGAACTTTCTTTTGTTTTGATATTAGTGATGTGGTATTATCATTTTACGCGAATACTTATAACGCTAAAATAAAACTCCTTTATTACGGATTTTATATCCAGACTTCATGGTCAGGAAAAAAATCCGACATAAAGTGATGTACTTGGAATGTAATCAATGTTCTCTGAAATCGGATGTATATACCTAGTGTAACCAGAGCCTGGAGCGGCCAGATGGTGGCGGTGCCAGCCACCGCCGCCACTGATAGCGCTGGCTAGACGAACAAACATGCATGACGCAAATACAAATAATCTGCGAAAGGCTTGATTATTTCCCTTATAACAATGTTCGCCGTTACTGTAACTATGTAGTAGTGTACTGTGCCTGGTACGGTATTTGTTACGCAATGCGTATGTACTGTAATATTCGTTAACTTTGTACTGGTAAACGTTTTGGTCAATTCGACTATTGATTCGACACAACAATCATACAGATACATGTAGAAACCTAAATACCTAGATCACGGTATTAATAAATGAATACGATGGTGATCAAAAAAATCATTTATTCACATGGTATCAATATATTAGGTAGATATAATCATGTAGCTATCTAAGTGGTTATTGAGGATGTTTTTCTAACCAAGACTAGCTTAGTGAAATGGATGACTAATAAAAGTAAGATACCTTCTTACTTTTATTAGCCATCCATTTCACTAGGTAGGTAACTTAAATGTATAAGTTTAAAAATAAACTAGCAATATCCATTATCAATGCAACATCGTATTGCAACGGAAAAATGTGCAGATAACAATCCTTCAATGGATTTTATGAATGAATGCAATTTACGCATGGGTCCAGTCTCGATGGCTAATAAAAATGTATGAACTTTGAACTTGGAATTTACTCATACGTTTTACTACGTAGGTGACATTGCATATTGCACACCGTTGTTTTACTCTAAACAGAGAAAAGATAAATTCGATCATATTTTGCTTTTTTTTATAAAAAAAGTGTTTACAATAACTGCTAATAAAGAAGGAAAGACGCTGTTCCACATGCTCGATTAATAAATTGTTTGATAGCGTGGGTTATTTCGTAACTGTACGTTATCAAAATATAGACTGTATTATTTATGTAGGTACCTATAGTTTAACAACAAACAATACCGGATGGGATTTAGTGTCGTGGGTTTATTGATGCACAGGAACTTGTTTGTATGGAAAATGGGAAATACCTAAATTGCCCTGCCTTAGGGTACCTACCTAGATTATAACTGCCAAAAAAGTGAGCATCAGTAATTTGTAGCAGTAGCTAGAAATTACTAATAAATAAATTAGATTGATAAAGAAACTATCAAATCTCCGTTATTTTCTTAAACGAACAGGATCTATAGTATGTAACAAACAAAGGCATAGTTTCTTAGTAACAATGTACACAAGTATGTACTGCATTATTTGTAACGGTAAATGTCTCGGCGTGTAATAAATCATAACTAGGCTAACTAATTACTTATATTTACCAACTTTCATTGTTGTTATAAAACTTAGGTAAAAGAACTGTCGGGCAAGCCGGGCAAACAACCGATAACAACAGAGAATGATCCCGTCTCAATTATGGTCATTAAAGACTAAGTTAATTGATATATTCACGTTTTATCTTTTTAACTGCGAAAGTTTATAAAATAGAGACAAAAACAATGTTAAACATTGTCGCATTACTTAGTTTACTCGAGGCAGGCTGAGTTAACACGTTCTTTATTGTGTTTTGTATGGAAAGGTTTTAAAAATAAGTTATCATTATCAATAATTTTTGTGAATGTAGTGAGTGGTGACAATGAAGTGATGATGTGTGCGGGACATGTGCGAGCGTGGATCCGCCGATAATCGCCGATCGCATCGTTATCGCGCGTCCGTCGCTGGTCCAGCGGCGCGCCGCTTCATCTCGACACTACTCATTCGAATCCAGGGACTCGACTCGCTCGCCTGCCTATTTCCTAATCCAGATAATTTGTGTTGTCTCTTTAAGTGTCGTAGGAGCGGCCGAAATACAAATGATACATTCAGACATCAATATAGTCATCTTGATAACTTAACTGTGAGTTTTAATTTTTGATATTTCATTCAAGACTACCGTTTTCAAGGGTCTTTTGAGATAATTTTAAAAACTTAAAATATTGGTTTGCTTTCAGGCTAACCATGTTTTGCGACAGCACCGGACCAGCCCTCGACGAGGCCCTGCTGAACGACCAACTGCTGTTTGAGTACTCACCGGCTGAAAGTCTCATAAACTTTGAACTTCCATGCTTGGACTCGGATGGTGATTGGCGACTCAGTGACTTAGATCTAAATTGTGATAGTTTTGTGGACAGTGTTAGTGACTTACACAAAGGAGACTACAGTTTCATTGATGAACTACCAGTTTTTGACTTCGACGCCAGTGTCATTGACGAATACCTCCTAGAAGCTATAAACAGTGATATTTCTAATGACTCACCGATTTCGGGTACGAGTCCAGCCTCAAGTAACGAATCAATTTGTGCACTAAAAACTCACGATTACCTCTCAGTAGAACAGAACTGGTCGAACGAGACAAAGTGCGTCGAAGGCGAAGACAAGAAGGTTCGATCCTGGGGAGAGCCGAAGTTTTGTCAAGAGGTTGGCGCGTACCGATGTCCGGTGCAGGAGTGCGGTAAGCTGTACGCGAAAGCGTCGCACGTGCGCGCCCACCTGCGGCGACACAGCGGGGAGAAGCCGTACCGCTGCACGTGGAGCGGGTGCTCGTGGCGGTTCGCGCGCTCTGATGAATTGGCGCGCCACCGCCGCAGCCACTCAGGCGACAAGCCCTACCGGTGTGGTGAGTGCGGCAAGCGGTTCTCGCGATCTGACCACCTCGCGAAGCACGGGCGGGTGCACGCGCGCCGCGCCGCTGTCGCTGCTGCTGCCGCTGCGAGACGGGCCAACTCCACACCACTTTCGCACCGGAGGTCCACCAGAGGAATGCTGCTTTTGTGATTGTTTAAAGTTTTCCAGTTAAGTTGGTTGGAAATTTTGTTTCATGAACTTTGTACCTACTTAGAACCAAGAGAGTCCATAAGTCACCCATATTGTGATATAAATTAAGGTTAGACCAATGACAGTAACTGAAATTAACCTAGATACAGCTTGATACCCCAGAGTAAGTAACCGGGCAGCGGCGGCGGCGGCGGCGATATTGTTAAGAAAGAAAAAAGGTGCTTGGCAGTTTACTTAAATTATGGTTTATATCTTGATAATTTTATATTACTTACCATTCTATTAAACAACCTAACTAAATATATTTTAAATCAACTGACGTATTTAGCATAGATAGCTATACCTTTTCCGGGCAGCAACATTTTAGATCATCATTATAATAGCAGGTGAAATCAAAAAGTGAAGACACGTAACTGACTATCAAACTTCGATAAAAATACGACAGGTACCTAAGGAGTTTACTTACAAGTTTGTTGCGGTTTTCTTTATTTAAAAATGCAATCATGTGATCCAGATTGACGTTATTATACCGTATCTTAAACCATAATTTAATACCATAAGTACTGTCTGTCGAGTTTTATTATTATACACAAATAGAATACCTAGCATAAATTATAATAAGTACTTAGTATAAGTATGAATACCTATGATTAAGTTATTATTATATAACAAAAAATATCCTAGTCGTAAGTATAGGTACAGTGCGACATAAAAGAGTAGAATTCAAGAAGTTCGGGAACTATAATTTTTATTCCGCGTAGCGTCCTCGTTGTTTTTCACTCTTTTATATGCGACATTTTCTTCTTAACATGGGAAGTGATATACGCAACGTCTAAATAGTACTAAATTGTTTCCGACAGTTTTTAGGGAAGCCGATATAATCACATACATGTAAAAGTTGAAGCGTCTTTACAAATGCACACGTAAAGAAAAACTATACACAAACACAAAGGATGGACAGTTTTAAATACATAAACACTGTTTATGTACCTCGGCAGAGAGGAACGCGCGCAATACCAGTTCCGTGTTTAATTTTCTAAGGACCCGTGTGACCTACATGACTAGATAGAACACGGGAACTTCGGGGACTAATTTTTTTATTCAGTGTCCTCGTGTTCTCATTGAATCTCTACTTTAATATGCAGCACTGTAAGATATATATGGCGTTTTAAAAAAATATATAACAAATAAGTACCGTTTATGATTTTTATTCAAGTAGGGAGACCTAATAGAAGAGTTGTACCAATTTTTAATATAAGGGACATATCTCTATCAAGATACTATTACATTCCACAGTTATGAATGACATAGATATATGAAATATTTAACTAAACAATCGCATCTACATCTAAAACAATCTAAGGTAAAGTAGGTATTATGGTTTCCGAGAAAATTCACAAAAAGGAAAACTACTCCTGCTATCAACTCCCCCTACGAAGTTGTGTCAGATACCGAGTTGTGTTGTGTTGTGTTTGTGACATAATTACTTAATATCTGGATGACCGAGCTTTGCTCGGTATTTTTTTTTAAATAACATTTTCTAAAAATGATTCCTAGCTAGATCGATTTATCGCCCCGAAACCCCCTATATACTAAATTTTATGAAAATCGTTGGAGCCGATTCCGAGATTCCAATTAACTATATATATATATATATGTATATATATATAGAATTGCTCATTTAAAGATGTAAACCCCCTTTATTTACCCCTTTATTATTTTATTACCCCTAACGTAAAGCGTAACCATTTAATTTCAAAGACCAGTTTTTATATTTTGACACTAGTAGATAGTGTCCACAGACTACTAAGAGAACCTAGCGGTTCAGACGGTCATGTTTCATATGCCGTTCATGTACCGTTGCAAAGTTAGAAATTGACAAGTAATTTTTTTAATCAAGGATTTGGGCTCTGGCTACTTTTGTCTTATGAGCCTGAATTAAGTCGGTACAATGTTGCCGGTAAAAAATAAAATTAGTGTTACCAGCATTGAAATTTAAATATTTATTTTTTTACGATAGCCTTATTTACTGGAAGGAATAAAAAAACAACAAAGGATTATTTACTGAGTTTCTTTTAATTTATTTTTACATTCGCATTATACCCTATTAACAATTGATGCAGTCTTATTAATTTCACTAACAAGGTTCTTCACAGTAAAAATTTTCTGAAAGGAACGCTGATGTCGTACACTTTGATAACGATTTTCTTTTCTCACATGAAATTATTAACGTGTATAATTTTAGCAGAACTGTAAGAGACTAACAAAATAATATCACTATCAAAATTACTTTAGTTTTATGTGCACAATTTATAATTTAAGACAATTTTTATTTTAATGACAGCAATAGAGAGAATCGAATAACAGCACCATGGCAACCAACTTAGTTTTTCAGTAGAAGAAAACTTTTGACAACTAAAGAGGCTGAATACTATTCAACACTCAATAGAAATCAATGTTATGTAGCGTCCTGTTGCTAGAATACACATTTGAGAACACACAGTTATTTCTTCTTGTTGTATCACAATATTATTAAATGGGTTGATAATAATGTACAGAAATTAATCAACGCAAATACTTCAACACAACACAAACCATAACAATAGGTATCCCTAATCTATGACGCAAACAGTAATGGCAGTCATGCATAGATTAGTAATTAAATGAGGGGTAGTCGGATTTTTACACTTTGGGAATCGGAAACGGCTTTACCTACCACAAACTATTTAAATGTACCCTGCAATAGTGAGAAAGTACGTAAATAGTACTCTATGGTTTCAGGCGCGCCACCCCCTGACAGCTATCAAGTAGTGACATGAGAGTGACAATCCTCTAGCGGGGTGAAGAAGGAAGAGGGAGGGGCGTAACTGTCACTTTTTAGCTTTGCATTGACATATCATACGGTCGTTTTTTTTTTCTAAAGCTTTACCAGGCGTGATAGTGTCTCCACTTTTTCGGATACCAAAAAGTAGACTAGTCTAGTCATCCAACATGCAACGTCACACCACAAATAAATTTTAAGGAAAAAAGTTTTGATGTGAAATTAAGTACTTGCTAGGTTTGAACTAATGAATGCTCAAACACACAAAGACAAGATAATACAAAAGAGTATCGAGTTAACCGAGAAGAAAAATTACAGCAAATAATGCCACTTATGAGCAAGTAGGAAACACGATGCAAAAAACGCAGATCAATGTAACGCTATAAGATTTTGTTAACCATGCAAACAACTTATCAAATTATTTAAAAAATCAAAATAAATCAAATCCCGTTTGCGTCAACATATCTGCTAACTTAACTTAATAAGTAATAATTATAACTATAGAGCTGATTTGGCGCGAAAAATCTTATTTTATTTTTCATAATTTTGTCCCAGTGTACCACCAGTGTACCCACCCAGTGTCGCTCTCACAACTAAAAATAATTTGATTAACTTTTCATGAGCATTATGTGAACCTAGCGTTACTTTTTGCACGCAAACGTCGTAGTTTCGCAACCGCTGTTCGTCATACTACTTGCCATAGTCCACACGGCTAAAAATCAATCAATCAATCATTCAATCCTCCCAGTATAAACTGGATCTCGAATTGTAATGGATTTCCGTAAAACGAGAGGTCAGCTTATACTAGAAAAGTATAGATTGATTTTTAGCCTTGTGGACTATGGCAAATAGTATATAACTAACTAATGTGACAAAAAAGCGTTGTTGCCAGTTTGCTATGTATGTCTTATAGACAGGGAGGAAAAGGTCGTCTCTTCCAAAACTTGGCGGTACGCACAAAGCACTTTGCTACCTTTTTCACTGTGCGAACGTGTGCGACTGCGAACCGCCAAGTTTTGGAATTCGCCGCCGGCATCGGTGTTTCCCGATATCTATTTATAATCTGCATGTCTTCAGTCACGAGTAAATCTGTAGGTTTCCATCGTAGACCACATCATTGGTTAACTAGAAGCAAGTTGTGGTCAAGTGCAAGCCGAAACCTCTAAAACCTCTTATCATAGGCGTTAATTTCCCAATTTAAGTACTAAGGACGTTTTATTGACAAGAGATAGAGGAGTGTCTCCCTGCCTGAGTGAGTTAGTGCCACAGATTATCAAAATCATGCGGGCTATTGGGTCCTGCGGTTAGCACGATTTGCATCGCATATGCTATTTAGTATTCTGTGATTCTAAGCGTTTATATGCTCTTTGATTCTGTGGTGGACGGTACGCTAAGGGTCTTCCGCGAACTAAAACTGAGAATCGATTAAATATTGTTTATTCAACTTCAGTAGTTTAAGTAATATCAAATAAAAAACTTGTTCTATTGTCTATGCTTTAGTCTTTTTTAAAAAGTTTACAAATGGTGTCTATGA
This sequence comes from Meganola albula, assembly GCA_936450015.1. Taxonomy (NCBI): domain Eukaryota; kingdom Metazoa; phylum Arthropoda; class Insecta; order Lepidoptera; family Nolidae; genus Meganola; species Meganola albula. The sequence continues at coordinate 5,653,397 of OW388157.1, forward strand.
TTAATTTTGTCTATGTCTTTAGTATTATCCTACTCATTTAGGTAAAACAATACAAAAGTGAAGCCGGTATTACAATGGCGACCGTTTAATTTGATTGAATAGTATATTGATACACGATTCAACTCTGACACAAATAAAAATGGTGGTTCAATAAATTAGATTTCTCTGGTCAAACTGTTTAATAAAGCACTCAATTATCTATTAAACCGTAATAAAATCCAATTTATTTGTATATTTTTAGTTTTGACTAACTTATGTCTAGTGTAATTACTTAGTCCATCGAAAGGATTTGTGTTTGACAAATAACAGGTTGTCGAAGACACCGATTTCGCTACAGATTTACATGTAATGTGTTGTTTTTTTAACTGTAATATGGTGGTATTGTGTAGCAATCCTATTTTATTTGATAAGTGAATGCTTTTGAAGCTGGATCGTTGAACTGTTACAAACAAGTGTTAAGAAAAAATAGTGAAATAAGCTGTACAACTGTTCTTCTCAATCAGCATGTGACCCAAATCTCAGATTTCTCTTCTTTGTCTTGTGTTACTGAGTTATTATTTATACTGAAATATATTACTATCATTAAGAAGGTTGGTATCGGGTCGTACAAGAGGCAGTAGCAAAATTAGGACATGATATTTAATACAGTTGTCACGGTTGACTACCTGTACAGCTTAGTGGGGGTCAGGTGCAATTTGTTTCAAAGACCCACAAGATATCAATGAAAAAACACAAACTTTGAAACTCATGATGCTACACAAATTGGTACTTTGTTGAATGAATTTAATTATAGAACCAGAGTCTTTGATATTGTAAACAAGGGGAAGTATGAAGCAAACACGAGCACTAAAACAAAATGAAAACTATTGATGTTTATATTCATATGAGCTTACACAAGTGAGACAATGTTGCAAAATGGCTCATACTGAAAATCACAGGTATATCGTACAGGTTAGTATATTTTACATGCTAGTTGCAAGTTACAGTACTTAAAAAGCAACAAATCTTCTGTACCTCTTTGCACTTTACCACTATGTACCTGTTATAAATCTGAAAGTCTTGTTAGAGGAATGGATGGATAGTGTTTACATGCTACAACAACTGGATGTATCTCGATGGTCATCATTGTATGATTTTTCTATCTGTGTGTGATCTAGAATATCACATCGGCAAGGTTATGCCTACCTGAACTATCTGTGAAGTTACCCAGTTTTCTGTCTGAGGATACATCAGTATCCACATCTTGACAAGTTGTTAGTGCACATACAATAAGGCAGTCTTAACATAGGTATTTAATTACTGAACTAGGTAGACTGAGTACAGTTTTGGATTGGCAGATTTTCTGGTCTTGTGTAATGTTTGAAAGTCCAGTTGTAAAACAAACTGCTTTTTTTCCCTAATACTATAAATTAAATGTAAATTCAATAGCATCATAGGAAGATAAATATTATTATTATTGTTAGTCTCATATCAGATAATATTCTTAATATATCTTACAAAGACCTGACAATTTTTTTACAATAATATTAGGTATAAAACAATATCTACATTTAATAAAAACAAATTGTACATATTTATCAGTAATTTTAATTTATATTTTACTTTTATTTACTTTTAAAGTGATACTTAGAACTATAATTTTAGTTTTACATTGCCTGTTTTTCCTGACTAACATAATGTGAGGGCTATCAAGGCTAGGGTGAGCAGTAAATGGCTTGGAATTTACCTCCTCCATTGTTACTTACTACCCAGGTGGAAACAAGATAAACATGTTGTCAGTTTAATATAATCCATAATGCACTTACAACATAATTGCAGCTAAAATGATTTTTTCTCTCTCTCTGATGGGTACATTAAGCAGCAACTAATTTCGCTAAAACTGTAGGGGAAGTTTGTGCACATACATATAAATGAAAATAAACTGCTGTACAATCAAGGTTGTTGGCTAGCTACTGTGTTTTTTCTAATTGTATTAAAAATCTAGGTGTATGTGGGTGCATTGTCTCCACACTATGAAGCCTTGTCAGTGGAAGCTTCCAAACAAACAAGCTCCGAGGAGATAGTCTGCTGTATTACTGACAAACTCGGCTTAACCAATGGCTCTGGTGGACCTTATGAACTGGCTGAGGTATGTTATATTCCAATACTGAATAATAATCTTTATATTTTTTTTATTTACTTTGATTGATATACTTTATTTTGTCTGGTGAAAATGGTTTTAATATTATTAACCAGTGCCAGATTTACAACATAGCATGAGTAGGTTATTCTCTGGAACTTATGCCAAAGGGGGAACTATGGCATGTAACATTTGTGAAGATGTGGTATAATATAAATAGATTATCCACTTTTACTAAGAGCCCATTGTAGAAACTATGTTCCCTTGCCAGTAAATAATAATTGCTACTGGCACCATGCTTGCTTAATTCATCTCTAGTCTGAACGAACTGGAGCTTACCAAAATAGACACAAAATACTTTTGTATACATAAATATATGTTTCTATTTAATTATTCATTGCATACTTATTTTTAAATAAAGATTAAGATCTACTAATTCTAACCATTATAGAACAAGATAAAGTACACATTTTTGTCCATTGTAGAGTGAGTCATACTTGTTTCCATGATTGCTTCCTTTAATTTGTCATCAGTGAGACATTAAGGTGAGCCAAGCTAATACAGAGGAAGTGCTAGTTGTTATTCTGCTACTTAATTAACTCAGACATTTTACATAAAAAGATAACATTTGCCTCTATTGACTATATTATCAGATGACCCATTGACTGTTGACATTTTAAATCTGCTTAATTTGTAATCATAGGACATATTACCACCAATAAAAATCATAATTTACACTTTGTCTAATAACTTATGACTCATGTTATCAGAGAAAATGTTTAGTTTTTCACATAAAATGTAGATTGAATGGTAGTATAATATATTAGTGATATATGCTAGGTGGTCGGAGACTTGCTCAGTGGAGAGTGCAAGGAACGTCGGCTCGGCCCCAATGAGTCGCCGGTCGCTGTCATGCTGCTGTGGCCAAATAACTCTGGTTCGGGACAATATAACAGGTGAGATTATCATAGTCAGGCAGTACATCATTAATAATTACAAATTGCTCGTGATAATCTCAAATGCTAACGTCATGACTCCAACATTAGATGGATAATTTTTTCAAGGAAGTTTTAATGTAATTGTAAATTATATTGCACTCGCGCTTTTTATAAATGTATAGTTTGTAAATTACATAAATTTGGTTACATTATTCCGTACAACAAATAGAAGCTAATATTCAGTTAAGCAATGTTGTTAAATCAGGTTTTACTATGTAATTATCTTATTCCTGCAATTATGTTATGAGAGGTATGTATGTGTAACCTTGTCTTAGACACCTGTGCTGTGTTTAGTGCATTTAGATATGCTTGTATATAATGTCCTGTCACCACAATACTATTTATTCCATTCTGATGATTCATATACATTTATTTTATATTGATTGTAAGAGTTGTTTTAATTAGTTTTACCTTCCGTATTTATGCAATGTTGAAATCGTTAAGTATTTAAATTAATTTGAATTACCAAATAATATAATTATTACTTTAGCATAATATAATTAAAAAAACACAATATTAATAAAATTGCGTTAAGTATTAGTTAGTTGTGTAATGAAGGGCTGTAGCAGTGATTCTGGCCAGTATCCCAGAGCGGCGCGTGACTCATTCTTCCTGCGGCCGCGGCGTGATAACGGCGTCTCCATCCTGCCAATCAAACCGAAACATCGCCGCTCGATCAACATGACTTTTAAAATAGTACCGCAACTCGCTAATATTTAGCCTTACAAGATATGACTCAAAAGTAACTTTATATTTTTAGATGCTTCTTGAATATTTATGATTAGAAATTTTATGGTTGTTAAATTTTTCAGATTCTATTTGCGCGAAAAGATCCCGGATGAACCATGGATGGAGAACTTCTCTGTCGATCCGCAGCTGATCAAGGACTACTTCCAGCGATTCCTGTACCAGCCGAAAGACCGCGAGTACCCCGACCTGTGCCAGTTGCCGGAGCTGAACGAACAGACCCTGCTCGATAACTTGCGGGCGCGGTTTGCGGCCGGCTACATCTACACGTACGTCGGTTCCATACTGATAGCGCTCAACCCTTTTAAGTTCTATCCGATCTACAACCCGAAGTATGTCAAGTTGTACCAGAACAAACGAATAGGATCTAGTCTACCGCCGCACATATTCGCCGTTGCCGACGCCGCGTATCACTGTATGCTCCGAGAGCGAACGAATCAATGCATAGTGATTAGTGGGGAAAGTGGTTCAGGAAAGACTGAGAGTACAAACTTTCTATTGCATCATTTGACTGCACTGAGCCAAAAAGGATCTCACGGTAGTGGTGTAGAACAGACTATTCTAAGTGCCGGTCCAGTTTTAGAAGCTTTCGGCAATGCAAAGACTGCACATAATAATAATTCCAGTCGGTTTGGTAAGTTTATCCAAGTCAACTACAAAGAAAATGGTATGGTACATGGTGCTGTGGTGCAGAAGTATCTATTAGAAAAATCAAGGATATGTAGTCAGGGAAGGAACGAGAGGAACTACCATGTGTTTTATTATTTGTTGGCTGGTGCTTCAGAACAGGAGAAAGAACAGTTACATTTGCTTAGTGTTGACAAATATAATTACTTGTCGCGGAATGGGTGTAGTGAAGTGCCGGGCATTGATGAACAGTATGAGTTCTCTAGACTAAAGCAATCTATGGAGATGGTCGGCTTCACAATGGACAAGCAAAGGCGCTTGTTTGCTGTCTTGTCCGCAGTCCTACTTTTAGGTAAGTTTGTTAAAGGTTTACATAAAGATATTTTGTAAAGTTTGAATCCTTATCTGTACTTAAATATTTATCCTGTAAATTTTCTTGATAACATTGCTTATCACACAAATTAGGGTATAAAATAATATAAGGTGATTATCATCATGTATCTGTCCGGTATGATAGATTATAACAGATTTTGAATATCTATCAATATTTATTTATTAAGCACACTTGCAACATTGCCTGTTACCCTTACATTTAAATATTGTATGTCACTGATAGGCTTACCTACCTTTGAAATGCCATGGACATGATCTATGGTGGTTAGTATAGGTATAAATAACTTTAAATATATCAATAAACAGTTGTTTTCCTTGTATGTTACAGCAAACATATTATATTATTGAACCATTAATTTCTATACTGTACTTGATAAAATGTTGCAATTACTTCTAGTTTTAACCCACCCTCAGATTAATAAAAAAAACGTGAATCAGTTCCCTCAGGTAGCTGGTACTATAAGAACAGGGTGCTAGATGACATACTCTTTGTCCTCAAAGTCTGTCTAGGAACAGAAAACCTCTTAGTTTACTTTTGAGGCTTTCGCAAACAGTACATATCAATGACACAAGATATCATAAACAGAATGTGAATACTTTCAGGTAATGTGGAATTCCAACCGCAGCGGAAGTCATATCACCACGACGAGGCAGTTGGCGTGCGGAACCCTGAGGTGGTGTCCCTAATATCTTCATTGTTACGTGTTAAGCAAGAAACATTACTAGCAGCACTCACTTCTAAACGTGCTAGGGCGTCGGGGGAAACGCTTGTGATTAACTATAGGTAAGGTTTGATAAAACGCAATTGTCAGACACTGAAAGGGCTGTAACCCACCATAAATTAATATAGAACCAACAGCTGTTGTTATTATTAAACAAGCTGTAGAGAACAGATTGGGATCAGTATGTAAACGAAAGTGGAACTAAGTTGAATCTCAATGCTGGGTGAATGTAGCCACGTATCTAAAGTGCATATTATACAGAAACAAAACAGGTATCCTACGCCTGATACTAGCTATAAGGGCTATCAGTATACTATTTTAGTTAGCAGAGGCCTAAGTTCAGCTGAAGATTAAAACAGGCTGATGATATAGACATCTTGTAGATTTTAAAAACGAGGCATTGCCAAGCTGAACAACAAATTTTCTATTCTGAAATCATATCATAAGAGTAGGTTCTCCAAAAAGAGGTAGGTAACTCTTTAAATAAAAACGAATTTAATATCAGCAGTCAGTAAAATTTAATTATCTTGTATAGGTTACCAGAAGCGATAGCGACTCGCGACGCTATGGCGAAGTGTTTATACGGTGCTCTGTTCGACTGGATTGTTATGCAAGTAAACCACGCGTTGCTCTCTAAAAAGGATACTTTGAGAGAACATCAAGGACATAGTATAGGTAAAGTATAACATTCATTTAATGTATTTATGCTGTCATACATTGTTACATTGCTTAGCTACAAAAAGTAAGTTTATATCAATAGAAAGATCACATGGTTTCAGAAAGATCCATTGTATGTCTATCTGTACCGTTTATGATATTTGAACAGTCTTTATTTGAACTGTGTACTTACTTAAAAAGTAATTCTCTGATTTTCCTTAATTGCTCCCAACAACCATAAGATTTTTTCTTGCTGCCGAATCCTGATTTAAATATTGACTTTAAACTTTGTAAGGGCTGGCTAACGACTAGCCCGCGCGCTTTTCACTCCTTGCTTTTACACATAATAAGTCAAAAGAACTTTTTACATAAAATAATTTAGCAGTTTTCAAAAAAATTAGCTAGGAAGTGAGGCAGTGATCATGTGCTGATTGGTTGTACCGATTTACTTTCTGAATTACTGAGTATACTTTCTCCGCAGGCGTTCTGGATATATTCGGTTTCGAGGACTTTGGCCTTAGCAATAGCTTTGAGCAACTGTGCATCAACTACGCAAATGAGCACCTACAACACTACTTCAACCAGCACGTGTTCAAGTACGAACAAGAGGAGTACAAACGTGAGGGCATTCCCTGGACTGATATTGGGTTCTCAGATAACACAGGATGTTTGCAGTTGATTGAGGGAAAGCTTACTGGATTGTTGTGCTTGTTGGACGATCAATGCAAGTGAGTACCATTCATTTTCGCAGCTTTAAGGATAAGTCTGTGACCGCAAATCCTATGCGCTTGACTGTTCCTGCCTGTGGCAATAGACTAGTGATGCGCAAAACATTGCTTCAAAATGTAATGTAATATGGCATCACATTTCATACCGCGTAATATCACATTACACCATCACTCCGAACATCACCTGGGTCGACGCGCCATGCTACATTCCACCATTACTCTTGTATCATGTGTGATATTGTTATAGCGTACAATGCGTACATTACAAGAGATGGCTATAACAATTATTACATTAGAATTATCTAGAGTGATACGTTTTACGTACCTAATATATTGTATGTAATGTGACGACAAACGGGGACCGAAATGCGGCAATATTTATTTTAATATAATTTATAGACTTAATATAGTTTTAAAAATTGTTTTCAAAAAAAAAAAAATATATAATATGCTTTGGTTATGAAATATTTTTTTTTATTAAGTATTTTAATAATAATAATTATACCTACTATTAATTGATGATTTATTGAATATTGAATCATAAGTCATCCATGAGACAGTCAGTGTTTGTCTCATGGAAGTAATGCAGCGAGCGAGCGAGAGTATGAACCGCGCCTGAGTGATGTTACTGTGATATTGTGATACTTATTTCGGTCGAGTAATATGTAATGCAACAGTACGCGTTCGGGTAATATTACATGTGATGCACATCACTCACATTACTTACACACGACTACAATAGACTACCCTAGTCTTATTAATATGTAGCCTTTTATTCCAAACTTTGATATTCGCTGTAATGTACAGTAAAGAAAATTCCGTACTTCGGCAAGCTTTGCCGGTGTTACATGCGGCACATTTCAGCAGGCCGAAAAACATTCTTGACTAACGTTTAGCCGTCAAATTTTACGGCCCGAAAATGTTTCGCCTGCTGCTATCGGCAACAAATTTCTACATTCGTAATACATATAATAAATGACATTAAACTATGTCCAATCGTACTCTTTCAGTTTTCCGTGGGCGACAAATGAAACATTATTACAGAAGTTTAACTCCGTCCATGAAAATAATCAATTCTATGAAAAACCACAGAGAAGAGAACCTGCGTTTGTTGTTAAACATTACGCTGGGAGAGTCAAGTATCAGGTATATTTCGAATTTTCCTTTTATTTTTCACTTGACAATGTAAAACTATATCTACCTTAAGTCCTGGTCCTGCATTTGCAAACAATATTTAACTTCAGAAGAGTCAAAAACCTCTATACTTATTTAAAGATACTTAAAAAAGTTGCAGTGAGTAAGTACAGTGAAGCAATTATGTTTGTTCTTAAGGTGACAGCAATGCGAGAGAAGAATTTAGACCTTATGCGGCAAGACATAGTGAGTGTTTTGAAGAACTCGTCGCTTGCCTTCGTTAGAGAACTCGTTGGGGTCGATCCCGTCGCTGTGTTCCGATGGGCGATAGTGAGAGCATTTTTCAGGTATCTTTTTACTTACATTTATCTTTGTTTAATATCATACTACAATACTTATAGCAAAATTTTAAATGTCTGCTATTATGTGTTTTAAAAGTTTTGTGAACAAGATCTGGAAAAAAATGTAGAACTTATAACCTGACAATCGTACCAAGCTAGCACGTGTGCATACTATAATCGTACGTATACTACGACACATTCTTCTCTCAAACACGCATCAGAAAATATTTGAAGTCGCAGGCAGCCCATGAATATGGGTCTACTTCGGTTTCATTGAATGCTTCTAGTAAATGTTAACCCTTATTTTACTTTATATCCTATTGGTAAATGTTTAACTATATATTTTTGTTTGCAGGGGTTACTTTGCATTTCTAGAGGCAGGCAGAAGGCACAGGGTTCACAGAGTGGACGGCGCTTCCCGAGTGCCGCGCGCTTCTATACACGCACCCAACGACACCATCATCAGGTCAGTTCTCTTACGTCTATTGTCTCGATATGCAACGAGCTTACTTGATGAAACATACACTAACAGACTTGCGATACCTTATTAACTGAGGCATGAAGATCTTTAGATGTTATATACCAAATTGGCAAGTTCAGAAATTACTACAGTCAAATGAGATTGAATTCACAAACGTTTTTATCGAATATATGATGCGAACGATGAGGTTTATAATGTTATGTGTTAGTCTGGCTAACAAAACATGCGACTGAAATACCAATTTTTTTTCGTAATAAAAATTTATTTGAACAATGTGTGAATGTAAGATTTTAATCAGTAGGGAATACAGTAATATAAGTAATGATTTTAGTATAAATTCCAGTGGACCAATGAAAGTCCCTCCTCATTTCCAAAGCTCTTAATAAAAATGTACTACAAACTGTTATTGAATTCATAGTAATACAAATTCACAAAGAAACAATTGTTCAGGTAGAATTATGAATTACCCTAATTAATTCTACCTATATACCTCATGTACCAATAGTACAAAATTGAGGTTTTGTATTATCTAGTTTCTTCATAATCTTATTATAAGGGTCACTCTCTAGGAGATAAAATATGAACAGTGTTCTCACTACTGAAACTATTTATTGCTCTTTACGAGTACATATCGATATCAGAAACACAAAACGGTGCCGTTCGCGGCTGCGTTTCCCGGACGACTGACAGACAATTTTTATTTTACTACCCTAATATCTACACACAAAATTATTAACAAAAACTACCATAGACTTAATAATAACTTGCAACGCTTACACTTATGTTAGCCAGTCTTTATAAAGTGTGCGTCATTTGATTTATTACAGTTCGATAAAAACGTTTGCAATATTTAACCGTGATGAAATTCTCAATAATGTACTACTTTTTTTTATAAACTATTTATTATATATAGCTTCTGCAAGCAACGTTATGTGACGTAATGAAATGTGTCTTGTTGCTCAGCCAACTGGTGACAGTATCGTCAATCAATCTCGCGATCAACCGAATCGCGTAAGTCACCGTATTTACGGCATGCTTATTGTATGTTCTATGTGCATCTAACGCATGGTCGTCCATGTTTTATTTAGTTTATTGTTAGTGCCCCGCGCCGTGTCGCTCGACACCGGCTCGGGATCGTCTCGCCTGTTAGTTCTCGTAGTATTTCGTTCATTCTCACCCCGAGTCGACCGAGTCAGCGCATGCACGTTCCAAACACTCGTTTTTTGTTAGTTATGTCGCGATTTAGTAACGTCTATCAGGAAGATTTTAACGCTCACCTGCAGTATTCATATAAAAACGTGAAAAAAAAATACTTCGAAGTATTACACTTGTTATTTAATCTTTTTTTATCTGCTCTTCTCTTAATTTTTTGTTAGCTACCAGGCAGGCAAGTTGTACTAAAAATGTACGCACGTTAATTTTTTTCTGATAAACGTTAATCATTAATAATAGGGCGTGATAATGTAACTCAGGTATACTTCTACGCTTAAGTAGGGCTGCGTGGCAGGACCGGTGGTTATACCACAATACCGTGTAAGTTGTGAATTCGACCAGGGATGAGCTCAATGCTTATCTTATTGGGAGTGCAATTGACAAGTTACGGGTTATTGCGATATGAACGGCGACACGGGGGTGGTGTTGTTGGTGGCGTGCAGGGCGGGGCGGGAAGCGAAGGGGCGCGAGGGCTTGCGCAAGTACCGCTGTGGCGAGCGGCGCCGGCCCGAGCGAGCCGAGCGAACCGAGCGAGCCGAGCGAGCCGAGCGGGCCGAGCGCGACGAGCGCGCGCTGCACGACGCCGACGTGCTGCAGCGCGCCAGCCTCATCGTCATGTACGTGTCGCGACCACCAGCTCTCCTCAAACAAAATGTATTCGACTATCATCATTATATTAACGCGCGAAACGGTGACGTTCTACTCGAACATTGTTAGGTATAAGAAGTTAAATGTCAATTTTTTAAATTCTCAAATAATCTTCCGTTTGACTGCCATTTGCCTGATGTTATTAATGTGGTCTACTATAAAAAGCTCTTACTCAGTGTACCGATGTACCGAGTTTGACCAAGTTCATAGTCATTTGTTGGAAAAAGATAGCCTTAGCTAATTTTGTAGAGGTGTAAAAGTAACGAAAAAAAAACGTACCCGTATGTATTCGTTACTATACATTCAGTACTCGTTACTATCGTATCGTTACTCGTTACTCCTATGACAAATAATAGAATACGGCGTGTGTTTTGGATTGAATTTATAAAATATGAAAATTAGATTATTTACAAATGAAAAGTTATTTCTTTGCACTTTTCCGTGTTCCTTAAATTATTACGAAATATCTCAACCCACACCAAGGCATTTTCAATGTATTAATTTTTAACTGTCGGAAGGCGAAAGAGCTAAAAAGCGATTAAGTGAAGAATTTGCGTCTTGTGTCTTCTATAGTGCCTAAGGACTTATATCAAATTTGTAAAATATCTTTCTTACCTTGTTTCTGTTCCACACACGAACACAATACCTTTAATGAATATTTAAATATTAAAAAAACCTGGATAACGAATCTCAAAAATCATCAAACTACGTTATTTTCTTTATACGTCCTTAAGTTTACGTTACCTTTTTAATCGCGGAAAATACGCACGCATGCGCAAAACGATCAGTAAGAAACGTTTCAATACACGCATCAACGCAGCGTTTCAATGCGTCATTGAAGCAGCGTAGTATGTAACCATGATACGAAACATGCGAGTAACGAAAAGTATTCGTGAGTAACGTTTCGTTACTCGGTACTAAATGGCGTACCCGTTACTCAGTAACGAATACATACGGTTTGCTACAGCTCTATAATTTTGACTTAAGATTTCGAACGGTGGCAGCATTAAAATAGTAGTAATTTTTCGAATAACATTTCGACACCTTCACCTACAAACGTATCTTACTTTATTGTTTGAGTACTACTTTACCGTACGTACGGAATGTTCGAACGAAATGATCGTTTTTTCTGATTACCTTCCATTTTTCCCATTTTAATTTCTTACAGTTTTGTTTGATGAATTTTGCGTGTTTCGGTTGGGGTCTCTATCTCTCTTTCTCGGTGATGGCTATGGTTACTTCGTACTCTGTCGCCTATCTTCGTGGTGTTTATAGCGTATCATTTATGTATTTTATAGTGGTTCTATTCGCCTAGTATCGCACACTCTATTGCATTGTATTTTGTCCACCACATAACGTAGACGCTGTTTTGTTTCTTTTGCTTTAATCGGGTTATATTAAAAGTATATAATTGACATATAAACATCAATAGAAACACTTTGTAATAATTCCTACACATTAATCAGTTGTGAAATATTTTTATTGGCTTATTAAATTTGAAATTATTGTTAGCTTATTCTAAATTGCTCAAAAAATGTGTAGAACACGTTAACTGGCATGTAAGTTTGCACATCTACAACAATTTTCTGGTGACCGGTGTAACTTTAAGAGGTCGTACGTTCATGTAGTAATACATAAAGTAGTGCGGTCTTTTAAAGCATATTTTACAAAAATTATTGGTTTTATAAATTTAATATTTTTTTTAATAGGAAAAACAAGTCATTTAGGCCTCGCGAGCGTGCGAAAAAAGGTTTAAAAAACCTTCAAAGTGTGAAAACATTGGCGGGTCGGACTGCTGCGCCTGCGGGAAAAAGAAAACAACCGCAAACAGTAGCGGCGCAGTTCCAACACTCACTGTCTGCGCTTATGGATACGTTGAATCAAGCCAACCCATTCTTTATTAGGTAATGTAATCTTGTATCACTGGATTCAGTTAGAATTCGAAACAACAGTCTAGACTTGAACATATTTTTATGTCATTATTATATTATACTAGATGTCATTATTGTAAAGTTAAGAGTTTCATAGCAATACTTAGCAATGAACTAAGAACCTTGACAGTTTTGTTTACATTTGTGAGAGTGGGAAAATTCAATACGTACTGAGTTTTTTGTGGGTATGATTATTTGAAGAAGAACTAAAGTTACCGACTTCGCTATTAATGTGAGTACGTTGAAGTAGCAGTGGGCAGGCCACATCGCTCGTATAACCGACAATCGCTGGGGAATAAAAGGATCTCGAGTAGAGACCACGTAATGTACGCCGCAACGTCGGCGCCAACCATCACATGGTGGACTGATGACATTTGGATTGGAAGCCGATGGATGCTACTATGGCAACCAGTCGCTGTGGCCGTCTAAAGAGGAGCCCTATGTCCAGCTGTGGAGATCCATAGGCTGATGATGATGAATATTTGCAACAGATGAAATATTGTGTTGCCATTTTTATATGATAACAATATGGCAACAGACAATCATCACGCAAATTTTAGAATCCCTTTAGATTACTTGTTTATTTTAAAAAGCCTAAATTTTACTTAATTTTACAGGTGTATAAAATCAAACGGCGAGAAAGTCCCACACGTATTTGACGATGAAACAGTACAGAGACAGTTAAGGTATACAGGCATGTTGGAAACGGTCCGGATCCGACAGGCCGGGTACAATGTACGGCTCACATACGACGAGTTCATACAGCTGTACAGAATACTGCTGCCGAAAGGTCTACTCAGTTCACAGGCCGATGTCCGACACTTCCTTGCTACGCTTAATTTGGATAGAGATAATTATCAATTAGGTTAGTCTTTTATATTTATCTTACACCTTTTGGAGGTTGTTTTATCAAAAATTTACGTTGTTTAAAAGAACTTTAGGCCTGAGAAGTTTAATGATAAATCAATCTAGGTTTATTAAATATGTCACCCCGTTATTGTTGCCGATCAATGGCCACAGAATTGCTCCCTAATAGGTGTGGTTATACAAAAATGTGTTAAGTGGATTAACCATGAACTGTGAACACAGAGAAGATCTGCGCCCTGTATTATGATATTAGTATCATAATAAAGGGAAGTACCTTTTTTCATTTTTATCCTTTACTTTTTTTATTTTATTTATTTATTTTTATCCATAGGTGCTACAAAAATCTTTATGCGTGAGAGTGAACAGACGAAGCTGGAGTACCGTCTGCACCAGCAGATCATGGCGTCCATCATCACCATCCAGAGGTGGTTCCGTGCAGTGCTCGAGCGCAGAAGATTCTTGGCGCTACGCCGGGCCTCCCTAGTTATACAGTGCTTCTGCAGGTCAGCTACACCACTGATATAGTTAACCTCTAACCTGATATTACATCCTGATTTTGTACCGCCAAATCTGGGCCCGCGACGACAATTCATTTGCTGAGATCGTATTAATAATAAATTGATTTGACCAATAATCGGGTGGGAAAATATTAAGGATGAATTTTGTGAACAGAAACTGGCTAACCGTACGTCAAGAGGCGGCGGTCCGTGTGCAGGCGTGGTACCGCGGCGTGCGCACGCGCGTGTGGCTGCGCCGCCTGTGTCGCGGCGCCGTCGCCTTCCAGCGAGCCGCGCGCAGCTACCTGCGCAGGAGGCACGCCATCATGTACTCCGAGGTACTGTACACCCTGTATAACTATATAAACGTGTACAGACATAAAGCTTTGACGAACGTTTCTTTTACAAGTAATAGTGTTAAGTGTTGTTTGTGGCACATTACTTGGTTAATTGTGTTTATATTAAATTTTAAATTTTAAACAAATCTTCAATTTATTTAATACCCATAAACAATTTTTTCTGTAGCATTCATAGCAGTACTGTAGATTATTTTCTTTTGTCTAATCTGCAATCAGTACTGTACTCTATGCAGATATTTTGTAAGTTCTTGTGAGGTCGAGTACATCTTCCAGCGAGGATAGCTATTCCTAGTATACTAATATTTGCTTTAGTATCTCATTTCTTTTGAGACATTTTTGGTAGCTGCGCGTGGTTAGACTCGCCGCAAGTACATTCGGATAATTTTCCAGACACTTTTGACATTTTTTGGTTGTGACCTGAATTTCCTCTTTCATAGCGGTCATATTTAAGTCTGCGTGGATTTCTTAGCGAGTAAAAAACTACGGACCACGTGCTATTGTCCTTAATATTGTGTTTTACATTCTTTGCAATATTGAGATGTTCGAAACTTGCAGGAAAAAATTGCGTTTGTAATACATAAAATGTCAAAAGTATCTTGATAGTAGCATTTGTAACTATGATTTTTTGTTAAAGTAATAAACACAAATAACGAAATAAAGTGTTACTACAAAGACGATTATTTCTCAATCTAATTAAGCTTACATATAATTTGAATGTTATTAAAATGTATGTCACATGTTTGAAAACTAACTGTTTGAATTGAGTCTTGTGCTAATATGTACCACAAAGTGTCGTGCGGCACACGTACTATGTCGTGTTGATGTGTTGACAGCATGACGGTATCGCTGCGCCCGCGCCGCACGAGAATAACTTAGCGCAGAGACTCTCCACAGCTAAAGAACAACTGTGAGTATCATATCTAACATACCGTTAATGTATTACCAAGTAAATATCCCTGTAGAAAGAGTCACAGGTCAATATAGATGCAAAAACTTGTAGGCAGAGGTGAATATTACCCACAATTGGCTGGCTATGTTTAGGTGCCTTAAGTAATAGGGGGCGAGACTGTTGTCATATATTGAGCTCTATTCCTAACTTCAAACTGCTATTATGATTTTTTTGAGTTTATTGGAAACGTCTATTCGCTTTGTTTGTTTATTTGTTAATAAGTGATAGTATGCTTACCTCTAGACCCTCTTAGATTTTTTTCGATGGTTTGTTTGTTGGAGTCGGGTAGTACCATTGGGAATCGATAAATTCTTTTAGTCGCTCACTAAATGCATGATCGGTATCCAAATACAGTATCGTGACAGAATCTTACGAACCCAAATCATAGCGAGGACAACTGTTATGCCCGGAATATAAGTATTCGGAATCGTCAGGATCCAAAAAAAACTGCCTCGACTGCTAAGAATCAGGGGCCACCCGATGCCGAATTTTACATAGAAGGATTTTAGTTCAGATTGGGGCTGTATATACCACATAAAGATTTAAAAGTATTACCAGAAAAAATCCTACGCACTAACTTAGCCTAAAAAAAAAGTAAATATAAAATAGAACATAAAAAGCATATCTTATGCTTCGCATCGGTGTCGGTTGGTAGCGTACCAAGAAGGCTGGCAGCATTGCCACGTTGAATGGCAACGCTAAATCTTTGGCCTGGATTTTTGTATAAAGTTGTCAGCTTGCGTCTCTTACTAATTGGTGGCATGCGTTTTTGATATTCAATTGTAAATAATTTGCGCGTACGGCGGTCAAAATCTTTAAAAGTGTGTTGCCTAAGCGTTAGGTGTTACCAAATCGGTATCGTAACTTTGTTCCTGAAACGTTTTTTTTCGCTGGGCAACTGCTTAATATCAAGGTATCACATTTTCACAGGCGTTTTCTTATATTATTGAAAACGGGCCTAATTGTATAGTACATTTCTAATAGAACACAAAATCCCTACTTTTTCACTAAATTTATATATCACACTTTAGGAACATCCTTCGAGACCAAGAAAATACAAGACAATTGAGGGCTACACAGTCATTGCCTATACCAAGGTAAGTATTATTTTTGTTAGACTTGCATAAATAAATAAAAATTATATAATAAATATTTACTAATATACAATACAATATACATGTTTTAGAGTGGAAGTAAAACGCGATGTCATCATAGACACGATAGAAAATACAAACTTTCAAAGAGTCAAGAAAAAAGTTCCTACAGAAGTTTATTCAATGCAAACAACAAGGTAAGTTTACCTTTACCCGTGGTTTGAAGTCTCTGAAGCACCTTACTTGCCTTTTCAAAATTCATTTAAATCCTTAGGAACAATAGAATATTAGACTTGGAATCGGGGATAATATTAAAAACGGAGGCTTTATGGTCACTAGTTATTCAATCATTATGATCCCTACTAATTAAAAAAAAATTGGTTGCCTGTAAATTCGGTATACGGGCGAAAGTTTTACGTGACAACGACTTGTAGGAAGAAGGATGAAACATAGTTGAGTGGGAGAGAGACGCAAGGCATTCGGCGGGCCTCTCTCTCGTTCGGTGACTCATCGTAACGTTACCGAGCGTTACACTTTTTCATAAGTGCCTCCCAGCCGCAACCTAATTTAAGACGTTGTCACGTCAAAAACATGATTTTTTCTAACAAACTTAATCGTAAATTCAATGTAATGCAAAGAATGCAGAAGTTCCACTCAACTGAGGTAAGTTATTTATTATCCCCTCTACCACGACATTGACAACTGTAGCGATAATATCGTTTTGCAATAATGCACTGAGTATGAATGGTAACATTAAATTCTTATTGTATGTTATGCATGGGTTTTAGCTAGCTGGAATCTTTTCAGAAAAATACTCTAAAGAGTTTAAATTGAAAATTTTATAATATCCTTGACACCTAATTATCTTAAAACCTTATCTTTACCACTTTATAACTTCCCTCTCTGTCGTCGGGTGTTATTGTAGTCGGCATTATGTTCCAGCGTTCTAGATAGAACAGATGACGCGTCCCTCGAAGAGGAGTGGACGACGAAAGTCAAGAAGTACCCTCAGGCGGCTGTCACGTTACCCAACAAGATCACTCCTGAGGATTTGGCCAACGAGATGCTCTGGCTTAGACTCGACCAGAACTATCTTATGAATGAAAAAGAGGCCATCACTAAGGTGCGACGTATAAAAATAAAAGTAACGTTATAACCCGTTTAGTATTTCACTGCTGTGGGCGAGTTTACTCTTTAATAGTCGAGAGAGTTAAGTCACTTGATCAGAGTGTGTATTAAGAATACACACTGATCAAGTGCAAGTTGATACGGATGTATGCTATTATGTCCTTGAATGAGCTCTCAGATTATTGAAGGAAAACATTGTTAGAAACAACGTTATTAAATTTACTATTTACTCGGAAGTTCCACAAAACCTGCCATGGGTTTCTAACATCCTGTTTATGTTTTCCTTCAACAATATTTAGTACCATATTAACTGCCGTCTCTAGTGCTAGATTTGTTTGCTAGAAAGGTGTTCCGATTGTCAGATAATTGATTTTACTAACTTAGATTCATGAAAAATGTCCAGGAATAATCTTCATTTGTAACGATATAATTTTGTTCTAGAAACGAGAAAAGCAAGAGAAAGAGTTGGCGGAACTATTAGAATCAATAACAAGTAGCAGTGAAGAGTATCTTAGACAAATAGGCAACTGGAATCCTTCTGAAAATACTGACACAAATAAGACTTCAAGGTAACCCAGGCAGCTCTGTCTTTGATGTAATATTAGTTCTATATAATGAGAAGCGACATGCCAGGGGCATTCTTTTACCAGTTGCAACACACAGCTGTTCATGGTGTGGAAAATCGTGCAGTTCTCGGATTGGTCTTTTCAGAACTCTACTTAAATCGTTTTTAAAGACGTCAAGGTCATGTATAACGAGAACGGACAAACCGACTTTATACAAGTAGATGTTGTAGGTTCGTAAACGAAGAACGTTTATTACCAAAGTTTTCCAATGCCATTTATTTACTATGCCGTATTCAGAGAGCCGTAAGACAAAAAGTATACTAATTTAACACTGCTAAATTATGACCACAGATTCTGTGAACATTTTACACCAAAATGTGACGTTTTGGCGTCGCTTGGGTTATATCCGCCATATTTAATATCGATCAACTTTTATGAGAAATGTTATTTACTTTATCTCAAGCCCAAATGAATAGGGTATAGCTAATTTATTTGACAACACCTTGGACTAAAGATTTTACCTCATCCCCTTTCTACTATATCTTATCAATGGAGTTGGTAGACGCAGACAACTTTAACCCAGTTCTTTCAGGATCTTTTGTGCTCCTTGTCTACTATTATACTTCATGTGTAACCAAAAAACCTATCCTGTAAACAGGATTACTTAAATGCTTCTGGGTACCGAAAGCAAACAAATACACTACTAGACAGCAGGCGACATAACTCATACGAAGAGTATACTAAATTTATAATTTTGTTAGGCGCGGCACTGTAGTATACCAGCGCAGCGCATCTACCGCAACACTGGAGCCGACGCCAAGACCTGACCCAGCACTCACCACCAGTAAGTCTCTTAAACCATAACCTCTTAACCACATAATAATATTTATTTATTGAACTTGCCTGCCTCGACCCACTCTCATAAATGTCACCAGAAATCATTAACCTTTTGAGCGCCAGGGTCACAAATACGTGACAAGCGAAAACTGTCCCTGAGCGCCAACGACACAAATATGTGACAAAAACAGCGGTACATTAAAACACGAAATAAACTATTTAAACATTACTTTAATGCCTATTTATTTATATACCTGTAAAATAGAAGGTCCAAAATTTATTTATTTCCATAAAACTAATTAAATTGCATTATAAATATTGAGAAATTTTACGTTAAAAAGAAAGAAATAAACTCTGAAAAAAGAATGTCCTCACACGCCAGAGTCATAACTGCGTGACCGCTAGTGATGTAGCGCATGTTGGATAATATCATTATTTCAAATCAAAGATCGATTCGAAACTTTCCTCTGGAATATATTATTTTAGGTATAATTTGGTACTAGGATAAAGCAGCATTAATTTTATAAAACCAGTCTTAAAAATCATTCAATAAGCTACATAGTCAAAAATAAAATTTGGTTGGGTCGAATTTCGATATTCACTAATCCCAACTCAAGCGCATCCCTAACGCAACCCGAATTATCAGTACCCTGTACGCCATGGTCACGACTAGACGACAATATCGTGACGTCACAAGCGCGGCGACCAGAAATTAGTGGAGTGAATGAATAATATTTATGATTAATTTACTTGTGATATCGAGTTCAAGATTTATATTAAGTGACTATTATAATGAGTGGGAATTTAATGACTACGGAAGAACTTCTTCGCATATTAGAAGGAGTCTCAGATGACGAAGAATTTTCGGAAACAGAATCTTTGGACGAATTTGATTTAGAGGTAAGTTATTTTTATCTGCTTTTATTTTAAAAATTTTGAGCAAATATTAATCTTATTAAAAATCACGATGAAATCTGTAAGTGTGGCCTGGTATTGGTGTTTGTAGACCGAAAGAAACATATTTTTTACAGAAATAAGTTACTTTTGAGAATATTATTGTTGTAAAAAAATAGATACAGCCGATATACAGAGTTTTTAAGTTGATATATCGATCGTTGTTTGTTTACATACGATTTAATTAAGATATGAATCAGCATACAGTTACCTACTAAATGCTTGTTGTATTATTTAACCTATTGATCGCTAACATAAATAAGTAAAAATCAAGAATGATTTTGATATTTTTACTTGTGTATATGTTTAAGCGATATAATATGTTTAAATATTACATAATATATTTATGAAATATTAATTGCGCCTTATACCTAAGCCTGCACTCATAGGTTTCTAATATATGTATACTATTATTTCAATTAATTATTATGTATATATGTGTGCAGAGAACTCGACTTTTCAGTTTTGTTTCGGTAATTCGGTATATAGTTCCTATAGTGTTCGTCAAGCTATATGATCCCTCCGAAAATGTTTTTAAGATATAATTTATGTAGAGCACAGGGTTAAGAAAGAATTAAGCCACGTCTGAAAAGTACCTATTTGAAATAAATAAATGAACGAATTTACAGATTTTATGATTTATTTTGGGATATTTATTAATTAGACAATAATCAAACTTATAACCTTTTCAATCATTTATTATTTCTTAATCGGAATCCTGGTAGCTCGGTAAACTAATGTCATCTAAGTCTTTTTGGTGTCGTACTTTACGTATAATATTAATTATATTGGTGTAAGTTACCGAACGCTTCTCCGCTGGTACACTATCTAATTCATGTGCGACCAATCTTGCGAATGCCTTATTGCGTGGGTCCTTTGGCTCTTCTTCGAAACCCACATTAGGTAAATGTGAAACTTCACATTTTAATTCGTCTTTGTCCCATATACTGCGCTGGTACATATTTGAGGTTGCAATATCCTCAGTCGTTACCTGTGTTTGCTTTGATATCATTTCTGTTTTCACTCCTTCACACACACAGGTCACTTTCACAGGTTCAACTGAGAACTTAATTCTCTTGGCACGGTGTATATTTTGTAATAAACTTGGTGATGAAGGTCTGCTCTCGTCACCAGAAGACATATTAATTATGTAAATAAAATATTTCAGATAGAATGAAGAATGGTGATGAATGATAGAATTTCGAATGTTCGAAACCGATGTACGAATGTCTAATAAAACGTACTTTTCTAGTCAACATCAGTATTACCAACCTAAAAAAATTGCAAATACCAATAATGCTTGGGAAGAAACATAAAAACCATAGACGTTTTTTAATCTTTAGCTTATTTTAATTGTATTCTATTTTCTTTACAAATAGGTAAAGCGTAGCGTAATTAATGAGAATTTAATTTAATGCAAATTAAGTTTCTTTTTGTAAAATGATATCTTGGCTTACAAATTACCAAATATACGAAATTCTAAGATCGCTAATGTTTATGTCTGTTTTTTATTATTGAAGTTTAAACTAATTGTGCTATTGACCAGTCTTCAAATATTATGCTCTAAAAATATTTTGCAGTAGTACAATAAAGCTTGAGCTTCTGCCATAAACCTAAAGATTTTGTTTTGTTGATCAAAGTAAAACATTCTAACAATAACGAGATTCTTAAAAGGTTTTACCTTAAAAATATTAACTAATGGAACAATAAACTTAAACTAACTGTCATAAATCTGTAGCTTTTGTTTTGTTGTATAGCAATAACCCATCTGCAACAGCGCAAGTAGTAATTTCAAATTTCATGATGAATTAGACACAATATAAGCCGATAACTCGAGTTGGAGTACAATAATATCTTCGGATCTGTCGGCCGTAAAGATCTATTGTTTTCGGGCAGAATTTAGAACAAAGAAAAATACTTGTTTCTCACGCACTGGCTAATTAACTTCCCACAATGAATTATTGTTTTTATTTTACAGCCAGCAACTGTTGCCCATCAAGAACCATCAAATGATACACCTTCGACGTCTCGAGATGGCCACCATCGAGGTCATGAGCCGGAACCGTCCTTCCAATGGACCTCGGAACGACGTACACCCGAAGTAGCTGACTTCAATGATTTTCAATCTGGAATCCATTTAGAGCCGTCGGAAATTGCTTCTGAATGCGACATATTTCAATATTTTATGGACACAGATTTTGTGTCGACGATTGTCAATATGACCAATAAATTTCATCGATACTTTGTGCTGAATGTAGACTTGCGTATGCATTCTCGTTTACATGCTTGGTACGACGTAACAGTCCCGGAGATGTACATGTTTTTTGCAGTCATAATGTTAATGACCAGAAATAAACATTTATCTATAGAAGAACATTGGTCCACAGATATTTTATTGAATTCTCCGATATTTTCGAAAGTAATGACACGCAACAGGTTTTCTATGATACTTGGCATGCTCCATTTTTCTGAGCAAAGCGAAGAAAATACAATTTTATCGAAAATCCAGAAATGTGTATCTCATACACGACAAAAGTTTAGAAATATTATTACGCCATATAAAACTATTTGTATTGACGAAAGCATTGTTCCATTTAAGGGTCGCTTGTCCATAAAACAATACTTACCGAATAAAAGAAACAGATTCGGTGTCAAATTATTTGTTTTATGTGATGTAAATACGGGTGTTATTGTTGATTTTATTGTTTACTGTGGAGCAACCACAGAGATAGTTGATCCCTGTAATCTAGGTGTTGGCGGGGCTGTTGTTGCCACGTTGGTCAAACCATTTTTAGGATCCAATCGCCATTTATATGTGGATAATTGGTACACGAGCCCATTGTTATTTAAATATTTACACGAACATAATATTTACGCTTGCGGTACGGTAAAAAAAAATAGAAAGTATATGCCAAAATTAAACACGATTCTAGAATTGAATGAAATGGAAGTGCAATATTCTGGTCCACTGATGGCCATTAAATGGAAAGACAAAAAATATATTTTTATGTTATCCACCATCCATGATAATTCTATGGAATTATCATCGAGAAAACATCGAAATACGGGATTGCCTGTAATTAAGCCAAAAGCTGTAGTGGACTACTCAAAAAACATGGGCAGTGTTGATACCGCAGATATGCTATTATCATCAATGCAGTGTATCCGCAAAACAGTCAAATGGTATAAAAAGTTATTTTTCCATTTATTAGATATGCATCTATTAAATGCATTTTATTGTTACCGGCATTTAAAAGATATGCCAAAATTGAAATTTGCCGATTTTCAATTGAGCGTGATTCGGCAATTGATAGAGAGGTACCACAGTGGTAGTATTATAGAAGGCTCCACGTTAGCTACAACTAGCAGTAGTAATCCTCTTCGTATATTACCCAGTAATGCAAAGGATCATATGCCGAGTCGTATGGGAAAATATCAAAGATGCAAGCAATGCGCACTTTTAAAACAAAGAAAAAATACACGTTTTAAATGTAACGTTTGTAACGTATATTTATGTGCTGCGCCGTGTTTCCAAAAGTACCACTCTGTGTAATATATTTAGATTTATATTGATTTTAATGTCGCTGTGATACTGATTTTTCTATTGTAACTTGAAGTTTTTTATTAGATTTTATTTACATATGGCTTACTATTAGATGATAAGATAATACAATGCAGATTTTGTATAATGTTGTTCTATTATTCTAAAGATTTATTAGTATAAGACTGATTGGTAATTGTGATAATTATATATAATCGTTAATTGTTTTAATTTGTTACTTTTTATGCCAGGTTTATAGAACTTAATATTTAAAAACATGTATACATAGTACATACTGTATAACATTTTATTAAAATTTTCTATTTTTTCATAGTTTTTATTAACCTTCTTAACCTATTTCAATCATATATTTTTAAGTACCTGTTACATTCGGAATTATAAATCTGATTTAAAAAACGTGTTTCATTTATTATAAAATAATATTGTACTAGAACATCGATAAACGAGATATTACGTTGCCACATCCTTATTTCGGAAGCGAAGTAGTTATTAAAATGGCGGGCCGTCCACGCCATGGCCACAATATGAAGACAGCAGATCAAGAATAGTGTTGTACCTACAGTTATTATATTTAAATATATTGTAGTCTCATATCTGTTATTACGGTATTATACAAGTCTGTAAATAGTGTATAACTATTACTTTAATAGGAAGAAATGTAATGTTGAATTAAATTTCAATGTTATAAGGACATTATATTTCGAAATTAAAGACGAAAATGAAAATAAAATTGATTATCGATGAAGTTTTGGAATCCCTATTTTTTTCGTAGGTATTTGCGGTGAATTTGTGGCCTGGCGTTGAGGGCAAGTTCATGCGTTTGTGCTCTGGCGTTCAAAAGGTTAAAGCTACAGTAAAAAAGTGATGACTTATCACGTTAGAAAACAAAAAAAAAACAAAAAATAAAATAGAATTAAAATAAATAAATAAAAATAAATAAATATTCTGGGACATTAACACACACGGTCATCTGGTCCCAAGCTAAGCAGAGCTTGTGTTATGGAAACCAGATAACTGGTATATACTATACATATAATACTTTTTTTTTTGTAAATATATACTTATAATAGATATTTACACCCAGACTCGACACAAACACAAATGTTCATCACAAATGTTTGTCTCGGGTGGGAATCGAACCCACGACCTGCGGCGTGAAAAGCAAGTATCTTACCGACCACGCCACCAAATTTTGTGAAATAAAATTATTTGACTAAGACTTAAAAAAAGATTATCAAGTGTGAAATGTACAAACCCTGTACAAGATCAATATAGATGGACACTGTCGGTCACAGCTAATTATAAATTAATATTCAAAATTTTAAACATAAAAATTGAATTATGAAAATTAAAACAAAATTAAAGCACAAAATTAAAACAAAATATTTATTATATAATTTTTATTACTATTTATGTACCATAATAAAATTAAAATTGTCAGGATAGGTGCTAAATAAAACATCCCACATTTTCAAATTTGAATGTTCCTTTATTTATAATCTATCATTTTATTAATAAAGGTTTATTTATTTATTTACCTAGAGGCGAGTTAAATAAATAGACAATATAACCGAGGAATGTGGCAAAGGTGCTGATCTTTTATTGACGCAGTCACAATGATCGTAACTCGCATTCAGACCGCAAAAGTATTCAATATTTATTTATATAGCGGTATAAATTACTGATATAACAATCTGTTTTTATATATCAGCTAATGTCCCCTCATTAGCTAACAGTATTCAGAGCTTATAACGTCTTTATCTCATTCAAATACAATTAATAATGGCAGACATTGGTAAAAACAAATAAATGACTCGTCCTTTGAAAATTTTGTGTCTAGTTGAAATGTATTGTGTTAACTGTGTAGATGAAGCTTTTAATAATGATTGAAACCCATAATATTGTTTGGCATCGGATCAAAAAAGTTAAGTTGCTCGCGTTTTTGTTATTCTTGCAGTGTGTATTGGAAGTTTTGCGAATTTTGTTTTATAGCTTTGGTAAGTTTGAGTTTTTTAATAAGTTTTAGACATGTATACTCAATTCACTAACTTCAGCCGTGTGCAATTTAAAAATCATTTTTCGTTTATCGGTCTTTTCTTAAACCGATATTATATTTTGAGGTCGTGATCATTTTGATAAACTCGACTATAAACGTATTTCATTTAAAATTCTTGTTACAAAAACAAGCTGACAGGTAGAAAAATTCTGGCAAACTCCTTAGATCAAGAATACCCAAAAAGTTTGTATTTATGATTTTCTCTAGTTTGGTATCTATATTTATTTATTAACATATATTCCCCTTATGACAAATTTAACAAATGACAAATTTAACGGGAAGTTATATGAGTGGTAAGGTTGCGTGCGACTTTAACATAGACGCCAGCTTTTGCAGATCTATTTTTGCGCCAATCTTTTTTCAGCGGTTCTCGAGTTTTCAATGCTATATCGATACTTTAGATGATAAATCAAACTTTACTTTTTGTATTTTTTTTTTGTGATTCGTTCGTCTGCCCCTGTCACTGGGTACGATCACAAATTTGACGACGACTTCAATTTAGTTACTACAATTCTTTTCATAAATCGCTGCAAGAAAAGATTTTTTGTTTTACGTGGTGTACAAATAATATTAGATAAAGCTTTAAGTCGCTCTCGACAGATTTACTTAAACGGAGTTAGCCGGTTTGCCAATTGAGGTATCGATTTGTAAGCGCGACGCCAGAAACTAGTCGTAGGCTACGCGACCCACAGTCTAAGATACCAGTGATATAAAATAAAGGTGTACTGCACAGGCGCACGGGCAGAGGCGCCGTGCCCTCCGGCGCGCGCCGCCCGGCGCTCCCCGCGGCGAGCTGCGCGCGCGCCGCCGCCCGACGTGGTGGCGGACGCCTCGCTGTCGCTGCACGACCACGACGTGAGCCGGTAAGCGGACTCGACACGCGTACGACCTGTACCTTTAGACGGCGACGACCGCCGTCCGAGCTCCGTTCGAGGTTTGAATGAGGCACGGTTGAACAATTTGTACTATGACACCGTTCCTGCCGTACCTTGCCCCCCGTGTCTTGTCCGCGAACGTCTAACGGCAGCCGTATTAATCTACAGATTACCGTGGAGGGATGTTACATACGAGCTAAAGACCCATTTGAAATTTATAAAACCTGCTTCATAGTAAAAACTTCGATAGTTTATACTGTAAATGTCGATGTCACGAAACAGAATAGATACCGACTTCTCTGTCACAAAATGGCCTACATTATGTTTTTAATTGATGTATTGTCGATTGATGATTTTATTGATTTCACATTTTTAATACCAAAAATATATCTATTTTCTAATATACTGCAGAAAATATACATTTGGACAAGTAGCCTAAAACACCGAAACTTTAGTATTAGTAAGTAGAAGGTATAACATTGCAGTAGCGAGAGTGCGAGTAGTCGTCGTCGCCGCAACTCTGACCCAGCCCCGAGCGAGGCGCGTGCGACTGACCCAAGGAACAATGACTTCATCGGTCACACCGGGAACGGAATCTTTCGGATCGCTGGACACCGGTACCCTTACTTTTGTTAACATACCATAATTTATGCAAATATACTGCTTTAATTGGCGTATAAAAATGCCAAAATTCATAGCCGATTCAACACGGACATTGACAGGGACACAAGACTTATTTAAATGAAAACGAGTGTTAGACTCATATATTTTGTGATAAATGCCATGCATGAGATCTTGAGAACCTTAAACGACCTAAAATCTATTACAGCTTTCCTATCCTAACACTATAACTCTCACAAACAGGTTTCGCAAAGGCACTAGATTCGCAAAAGGCGACAAATGTGTATATTGTCACCAAGCAATCGACGCGTTCGTCACACAGGGACAAAGATGTATCGACTGCAAACAATTGTATCACACCAAATGTATACAAAATAAGGGCGTCATCACCATGCCCTGCTCCAGTCCCGTCACAGCCGCTACTAGAGGACGCCACAAAAATAGGAAACGAAATATTTCTAGTTCAAACCATCTGTTAGACCAGTCTAAAGGCCCCGTTAGTTCCAATTTCAATCTGACAGGGACGTCGGAATTTATGGATAGAACAGATAAAATTATATCAGATGCTACAGAGTTGCAAGCGATGCAGAATTTTATTACGGAGAAGATTTATCAAATGGATTCCAACGAAAACAAAAAGCAGTCTGAGGTGAGTTCCAAAATTTGCTTAATATTTAAAGACATTCTGAAGATAAAATATAATTATAATATTCTGGGACAATGCAATGCTAACAATCTAAACTGATTGTGGCAACCCTCTAATACTTGCAATGTGGTAGGTATAGGCCTTATTAAAACCTTGCATCATTTATCTGTTCCTAACTAAACTCTGTTTATACAAAGTTGACTAAAAATATTATCTTTGACAGGTCGACAGGGTATTTAAACACGCACTCCTAGAGTTCAAAGACAATCTAGTAGCAACATACAGCATAGTAGAGACGAGAGGCTCAGCCCTCAAGTACAAGGATCTCATAGGGAACTTCCTACATGTGATGGAAACTGTCTGCGCGAGAGAAGGGTCCACGCTTTCTATTACAATGGGCGTAAACGCGTTCAGAGGTTTTATGGACGAGTTTATGAGTCAACACGACACAGATAAAGCGAGGACGAAAAGAAAAAAGATTAAAAAGGGAAAGGTGAGATATCTTGTTTCTCTATTTGGTCGTGGGGACCATGGCTTGACAAAAGTAGTATAGGATCCCCTCCAGCTAGGTGGATTGACGATCTGCAAAAGATAGCCGGTGGCGCATATTGGGGGAAGCCTATGTCCAGATGTGGACTGCAATAGGCCGATGATAAAGTTGCAAAATACACAACAGTCAACAGAAAAACAGTTCCAGCACAGCGATAGAACGATAAATACAAGCGGACTCCTGGACAAAAATTAGTGATAGTCAGTGGGTGTTTGACGCACTTGTGTAGT
The DNA here is from genome assembly GCA_936450015.1 of Meganola albula. Classification (NCBI taxonomy): domain Eukaryota; kingdom Metazoa; phylum Arthropoda; class Insecta; order Lepidoptera; family Nolidae; genus Meganola; species Meganola albula. Next base: position 5,681,926 of record OW388157.1, read on the forward strand.
AGTTGTGCATGTTGCAATTTGCACATATTTTCACCCTTAGTCCAGCCATAAGCTTGCCTTAAGCCCATAACCTAGCACCTAAGAGAAAGTTGTTGATTTAAAAAAGATACATAAAGACACAATTTGGTGTTTCTTTATTAACTAAATGGATCATATTTTTAGGTGGACGAACCTATACAATTCAAGGGACACACGTTTATCCTGTCTATGATCAACATCCCGACTGAGTGCGAGATCTGCAAGACTTTCTTCATGTGGCCGATAGAGAGGTCGCTTATTTGTCAGACATGCAAACTCGCTTCACATAAGAAGTGTTACACCAAGGTTAGTTGCAGTTTAGTTCTTAGACTAAGAAAAGCATAAGGGACCAGGCCATAACGACCTGGGCCCCGATTCTCGCGCTCGAGACATTTACCTCTAATAGACATTTATGTCGAAAATAAATAAGGATTTCATAACTTTTCTAAAGATTTTTCTACATTTGTCTGTTAAATGTCTAAAGCGCGAGACTTAGGGCCCTGGAACGCAAAACAAACACGCCACAGACCTTTCGTCCGTGCCGTTTTTTAAAGTTGTATATTTTATTGTTCTTCTTTTTATTATTGATAATTACTATGCTTGTGGGCTCCCTGATGTTGTCGGGAGCCTCTAAGTTGTATAATTATTATTGATTACTTTGGCAACTTGGAATATATCGTGTTGGCAGGTGACGACGTCGTGTCGTAAGGAGAACGTGACGCCCTCCGCCTCTATAGTCGGTGCTGTGGACGCAGGTGGACGTGAACAGATGGGCGTCGTCACACGCGGAAAGGTAAACTAAAATCTCTTACAAACTATGTTCATAAAGTCACAGTATTGATTTTTAATGTTTTTATTGTGTTTTCAGGTGTTCGGAGTGCCACTAACAGATCTTCCGACAGGCGAAAGTAATATACCTATAGTAGTGGACCGACTGATTACCACTATAGAAATGACAGGTCTCTATACAGAGGGCTTGTACAGAAAGAGTGGGCTTAGTTCTAAGGTAAGGTGATTTTAAAGTTCACAATCCACATTAGATCAGTGTCAGTATATCGTAGTATTCAATTTAATGTTGTTGAAGAAGAGTTTACCAGATTAATCGTACGCTTTCAGATTTAACAAAATGGTTTTGTTTTCACAATAATTGTATTTTGCTTTGAAAACATGGATAACGTTAGGTTTCCTGAAAATAATACCTAGCTAGATAGATTTATCCTTGACACTCTTTAGTAAAAAAAATATTGCCACTTATAGGGACTGCCTATAGAAGTGAAAACTGTGAACTCACGAAATTTCAAATACCTAAAAGCATCTAAAGCGCATGCACCAGTCATGAACATGTCGGTGACGCGAACCTATAAGATTTTCCCCTACCGAGACGTGCTTAACCCGGCTAAAGAAAGTTTCAATCATCCAAATTGTTCTAATGGATTCCGAGATCCTGAATATATTTGATATGCTCGTTTGACTAAAATACCATTCGTTATTAAAACTGAATCTGAACGGTGAAGGTGCGCGAGCTGCGGCGGCTGCTGGACGAGTGCCCGGAGCAAGGCGTGGAGCGGCTGGAGCTGTACGCGGTGCACGTGCGAGCCTCCGTGCTGAAGAGCTTCTTCCGCGAGCTGCCCGAGCCGCTGCTCACCTTCGATCTGTACGACGACCTCGTGCGAGCCGCGCAGATCTCCGACCCGCAGGTATACACGCTCATCTCTGTCCTTGTCCTGACCTATCACCGACGAGATACCTCCTAGATGTCACTTGATTCAAATATCGTATGAAATTCCATCGGGGTATCGGGGGCCATAGCTAATTTTGATAGGTTCTTTCGATCTATATGTTGTTTAGTTTATCTTTAAATTTACATTTTCCTTCCTTATTATTCAAATTACAGGAGCGATTATCGACAATATTCACCATCCTCAGAAAACTGCCGAAACCTAACTTCGATCTAGTTGAAAGGCTAATATTCCATTTAGCCAGAGTCGCATTAGGAGAAGACCACAACAGGTAACCCATTAAACATTGTCAACTATTCATATCTTGAGATAATGAGCAGCATTAGTCTAGGCTAGACATTAGGTAAGTCATTTTGACATTTGTCCACCTCCCATACATACACTATAAATAAACCCTGAACGTGCAGCAGTGGCGCAGCAGTTTCGGCCTTGCCTTTAAAATATAAGGTCGCGAGTAAGATACTTGGTCATGCCCACTCATCTTTGTGTGAAATCTTCATCGCTGCTTAATGTCTGTGAAATAACACATCGTAAGGAAACCGGTATGTCTTTGTAAGAACTAATCATTCGAGGACATGTGACATCCACCAATTCGCACTTGGCCAGCGTGTGGATTAAGGCATAAATTCTCTCAACTCGACAGATCGTTGAGAAAGACCGTGCCCGCCCAGCTATGGGACACTAAAACGGGTTGAAGTGAAGTGAAGAAGGCGATCCTGGTAATGAGACCGTGTTGTGCAGAAATGTTCCAAGCCACCAGAATAAAACATTGGAATCGGAGTTTTCAATCAATCAATAATCTACTTTACATTTTCAGAATTGTACCTACGTATGTAATCTTGTTCGTCCTAAGTATGTAATTGTTGTGGGAAAACCCGCGTACGCTGAAGCCTCGCTCAGGTTCTGCGCCCGTATTCTATGTGCTAAAGCCATAACATAAATTTATAATAATAGTAGAGTAAAATTGTTGAATGTTGTGTATATTGTGCAGGATGGGTCCTAACGCGCTGGCGATAGTGTTTGCGCCGTGCATCCTGCGCACGCACAAGGTGCAGCCGGCACAGGCCTCGCTGCACGACATCGCGCGACAGACTGCCTGCCTCGAGGCCATCCTGCAGGACAAGATGCGCACCGTGTGTACCCGCTATTGATACTATTTATACTATACTAATATGATGGTTATCGCGTCGTGCATCCTGCGCACGCTTAAGGTGCAGCTTCCGTTTCGTCCTGTGACAATGTAAATTGTCTCAATGGAGAAGATCTGCAGTTGTTTATTTGAATCGGCCGCGCATCACGTCTACGTTTTCTTAGGCCGACATACGACGAGACCAGGATATGTAAGAGCAGAGTTGTGACGGTTTCTGTGTACGTGCAGGTCCGCGGCATGCTGCAGGACATCGCCACGCTGGAGACTGCGCAGCGCACGGCCGCCTCGCGCCTGTCCACGCTGCGGGCGCACGCGCACGCGCTGGGAGAGGAACAGCTGCTCGTCGGACACATACACGAGATACAGAAGGAGAAGGCCATCCTCACCTCCAACCTGCCCACGCTCATCAGGTACGCACATACACCTACACAAACACGTCTCGCACATCACCTACATACATATTTGAGCCACCGATGTCGAGCGCTTATATAGTGACTCATCTTCGGAAGCGGTTTTTCGTACGGATGTTTATTGATCAGTATTTTAATCTTACACATTTCAGAGCGACGTCAGACGACGACTTGCTATCGACGACAGACCACGACGGAGAGCTCGGCAGTACGGACGACCTGAGCACGGCGCCGCGACGGCAGCTGCCGCGGCAACTGTCTGACGACGCCTTTATGGTCTAGGGACACTACGCCAACCTCCGACATACTCGGCCTGATTACTGCTACTGTCACAAATTATATATATGTAATTACATATGCGACATTGATGCGATGACAAGACACAGATTTCTGTTTAACCAGAAGACCTAACGTTCGAGATTTTAAATCTTGAACGATTCGGTTTTATAGCATTTTAAATACTTTGAAAAGAGAGTATACATTCCTTACGTTATATGTCCAACGGCTAGTATGACGTAGTGATAAAGTAGACTGCTCTAAGGCGTGTCGTAACTACACCTATTGCGATTTCGATAATTTTATAATTAAGTACGGCTGTTTTTAAAATACACATTCCTGACAAAGAGATTTAGCTAGAAAGTTGTAATGTTCCTATCTTTTGAATTTATTTGTTATCTGTTTATTTATGTGGAACGAGCGAGATCTTTTTAGAGACTTCATTAATCATTATTAGAATTAAAAATGTTCTAAATTCACAAGTACTTTTTTAAAATAAGTATGAACACGAAAAATCCTTGATTTTGCTTAGAAAAGGTTTTTCATCTGTCGTCTCACGCCGGCGCGAGAGAACGATCAAGTCATCAGTTAAATATTTAAAAGGAATCATATTTAATAATCTGAATTTAACAGCCTCGGTCTTTATTTTTCTAAGCACTGAGCGCCTCACTATTCTAGTATAACTTATAATAGGGATGACAACTTTTTTTGTTTTGTCCGTCATTTAAATGAAATAAAAATATTAACATGTATTTTTTTATGCAACCTAAAGATTACAGCGATACGTCCTAGCGTAAATAATATAAATAACTTCATTTATATAAATAACTTTAAAGCGTTATATTTTAATATTGTTTCATTTCAATGATAAAACAAAAAAACGTGCCTAACATTTTTTTAGAATCGTTCTGACGACGGACTTATTAAAATACGATTTTCATACCTTGTCGTCATTAATATTGTAGTGATGAGCTTATCCCGCAGGCTCCCACTCCGCCTACCGACAGAACATTCGATGTGTGTAGTATGTATAGTAAAATATTTTTCGTACATTTCGTTTTTACATTCATCTACGCATTGACATATTTTATGAACTTAAATTTTCACTTTGTAAATATGTAAATCTTTTCCTAATCGTGGTGATGATTAAAATTCAAAAGCAATAATCGTTCAGTAGTAAATGTATGCTTGTGTCGATACTGTGTCTTGTTAGACATGTAGAGACTAACGACTGTAAATTCGTGTTTTAATTATAAGAAATTAGGAATACGAGCATAGATTGTTGGTTCATTCCATTTTGTTGATGTTTTAATGTGTATTACTCCAGGGGAGATGATACTGTAAATATCGTCCGGTGACATTTCTTATTATCATCACATTTAGAAATAAAATTGTGTGAAAACGAGTAGAAACAGATTATGTGTGGAAGAAATAGATAAATTAGATGAATAGAATCAACCTTAAACGAGTTAACTTGCTTCTCCATTTACTTGTAGGTGTAAGACATACACAACATACACAACATACTAGACTATTTGTCACATACTACTTGGAATCAAGTTTCTGTTTTGTGTGTTATGTTCCAATGACAATTACTGTCTATTAACAGGTTTAATAAAATGGAGCAAGTGACAAATGTCAAAACAAATAAATATTTAAAACTACAAAAGTCGCCGTTAAATCAGTTACGATATGAAGATATGTTAATTCAGGAATAAACCGAATTATATACATAGTATTACATTTTAACTACATGAAAATTATTTTTAACGCTTTGTAATTCGTATGAATAACGTATTCGTTTTTAAATTGTTTTTATTGCCCGAGTACTTATTTTATTATAGAAGTTGTAAATATTATTACCCATATTTTTAATTTTTTAACCAAATCGCTTCGCTTTCCGCGAGGTCCTTGTTTGCGATTTTATTCTATTATATTAATATACTATGCGATTATCGTGACCACTATGTACCTTGCCTCTATTTTTATTTGCTTTCATATTCTAAAAGACTGTCTTAAAATAAGCAATTGAATTTATTATTAAGTCACAAATATTTTATCTGGTTTTTATTAATTAGTTTGTAACTACTATTACAACAACGAATTATTCTGTGACTCACATTGTTTGTAAGCTTACATCATCTGCAGACATATTTTTATAGCACAACATAATAATACATAACTAGAATACAAAAATAATAAATCAGCTAAAGTTCCAAGCTTTTATATTTTCTATTTTTATTATAACTTCGCTGTAGGATTGTGAATCTCACGTTAAAAATTTAAAAATAAAAAATACAGGACATTAATTCATATTCATATATTCATTTATAGACTGGCCCGTGGCGTGGTTGGTAAGATACTTGCTTTTCACGCCGCAGGTCATTCGATTCCCACACAAGTCATTTGTGTGATGAACATCTCTGTTTGTCTTGAGTCTGGGTGTAATTATCTATATTTAAGTATGTATTTACAAAATAAAAGTATTATATGTAGTATATTACCAGTTGTCTGGTTTCCATAGTACAAGCTCTGCTTAGTTTGGGATCGGATGACCGTGTATGTTAATGTCCCACTATATTATTACTATATATTATGTAAAACCGAATGTACAAACGATATTGTATGTAATTATCCACATTTTCTTTAACAGTAGTTTTATAAACATATCTATTAAACTACATATTGACTAATATTATTTGTTATTGGGGTTGTGTCGTTAATAATGTAGTATATTTTCGGTGCCTTCGCTTAGTTTGCCATTAGCAGGCTGTTAACTTGCTAATATCTGTTAGTTGGTTTACATTGTAATACAAGTGTAGTGCTGTGCTATTAGGACGGACATTTATAAAATCTATTGGTAGTATAGATATCTGACATCATGATAGTTTTTAAAATATGCAATTAATATCGCAAAATTCTTGCAACTCGGTATGAGAAATAAATCTAGTTAGCCTAAGTTAATTTCAAATATTCAAACTCATACATATTTTGATTGCAAGAAACAAGTTCTCTATAATTGTTTTTTTCTATTAGCTCAGCCAGCAAATATACTCATAATCATAGTTTTAATTAAGTTATTTTATTTGGAACGAAAATGAAAGTTATGAATGTGCAATGTGGCAATGACTACAATTTTATTTACACTAGAAGTGTCTGTAGATAATTGTCAGTTCTGCATAAGATTATGTAAATATTTTATTAGTTAATATATTAACAATAAGGTACTATTTTAGGGAACTGCTACGGTTTTTGCCACTCGCTAATAATTTATCGAAGTGCCTATCTCGAAAAACTTTATTTAAAATTTATCAATTGGTGCATTATATACTTGTTTTTTTTATCAATACTGTGACTGTGTTGACCTATCATTCTTATTGCAACTATACAGTCTTATTTAAGCCTATGCATATAAATCTTGTCATAGAGTACTATTTAGATATACTCATGAGAATACAAAAATCTGGTTTGTTTTAATATACACATAAAACTGTATTTTCTATCAAGGACCAACACTAAACATTTTTCACATGGTCATTTTATATACCTGTATATCACTTGACTGTCAACTGTGTCCTACATTTTAATCAATAATGAGTCTTGTATCATATAAACATGTATATTGTTCAAATATTTTTAGGGATCCTATAATTGTCAATATAAAAGAATTGTAACCAAAACATTATACTGTATACAAAATGTGAAAATAAAAAAAGAATAATGAGTAATTGTTTTATTTATTACCATTTTCAGTAACAATAGGACTACATTGCCATGGAACTTGACCAATAGGACACATAGACCAATCATATTCATTGGAAGCTAATCTCCAAACACTATTTTCAATTACTTGACTGTCAACTTGCATGGCTATATCTTCCCTAATGCTGCTGGTGTCTGTTTCTATTACTTGAACATCATCAACTTTGGCATACAACTTAATGGCTTCAGCTGTATAAATGGTTGATGGAAACACTTTTGGAAACTCATCTGGGTATGCTATTAATTTTGCTAGTGTGCATACTTTTTTTGCTACTGCAGTGGGTAAAGGAGGTTCTACTAGATCTAAGAGATTTCTAATAAAGTTAGCAAGATAACAGTTATATGTGGCTATTAATGGCTGGATAAAATTGATATCCATCAATTCACTAGGAACAGGCTTTTGTAAATCCAAAAGAAGATATCTGTTTGTATCACCAGGAAACCAATGCTTATACAATTGAACTAATTCTTTTTTCTTCTTTGGTTTCTCTTTTTTGGCAGATGATCTGTAAAAGAAGTTTATTCAAATTATACAACTTGAACTCCAAAAATAAATTAACAGGAGTCATAGATGTTTGAAGAAATAAATTAGAATTTTGTGTGAAAATCAGGCTCAAATCAAGAACTTTGCATTGATATTAATACAAGGAACTTAAGTGACAAGAACCACTTACCCATAGACTTTTTTCATAAACAGTTTAGATTTTTTTAAAGCCATCAATATTTCTGCAATCCACAGTGATGCTAGCTGCGACCTGAAGGGTACTTGGTCACTCTGTGTTATCTTAATAAGTTCAATAATGAAACTCAGTAGCAAATCATTTGTATGCAAAAATGTTAGCAAAACTTCAAAGCACTGTACATAGTTTTTATCGAGTTTATTCTTAAATCGGAACTCATTGTCACTAAAGAAATTTAAAAGCTCTTGAGATAAAAACATAGAGTCTGGCCCCAATAGTGCTGTGTTCACAAGAGTATCAGCATCTTTTACATCTAAGATCTTACTAGCTTGTTCATTCATCATATTGATTATGGATTTTACCGAACAATTTTTCAAATTGGAAAGATCTATCTGATCACTGAGCAATTCTCTAGCATCGTTTACAATCGATTCCCTCATACTGGCATCAGGTATATCTGATAAGTTTGTTATGCTACATTTGGAATGAGCACAAATACTTAAAGAGAGACAAAAATTAATTAGAGATTCAATTTTGCTATCATCAGCAGAATTGAGAGTAGTTTGTCCAGAGACATAATCTTTTATGTATGGTCTATGTTTTTCCCAATAGTTCTTCTGTAGCCACCGTAAACTTATTTCACAAGCATCTCTGAGTAATGTTAAAGGTGGTAAATTATGACTGTGAGCCGTGTCGTGTCTCAAATCTATGATCCATTCAGGTACTCCTAAATTTTTAGCAGCTTGATATAAACTAGATCCTTTAGCTGTGTGACTGTCTAACATGTGATTAACAAATCTCATAACTGCAGATGAATAAGCTAATCGCAAGAACTGGTCGTTCTCTATGTCTAGGGTATTTCTTGCGTCTTCGACATGTACTTGTAACAGATTTAGCGTAGATTCGATGCCTGATGGTAAAGAGGGACATCGTGCCTTCCATATTAGTAAGAAATTAAGCGCTTCGTCTTTACTCCTACTCTCATCTGATAAGCATAAATATACTTTTTGCCATTCGTCACTATTAAACCAAGGAACAACACCAAAAAATTGGCTCATATTTAAGAATTTTAGTAATAAATTATAAACTACAACAACAAAACAAGGTCTGGCACGTGTAGTACTTTTTCTGTATTCTGTCTGTGGTTGGTTGGTTTGGTTTCATGCAGTGTTGCCAGATCAAAATTTCAAAATCCTTGAAATAATAGAAAAAAAATCAGGAGATTGACCTGAAAAATCAGGAAATGAATAAAATATTTATTTACTTTTACGATATTCATAATCAATAACTAATACTTTTCATACATTTGACTTTTTAGCGTTGTTTTTGAAAATTAAATCAATTTTTTTATTTCAGTACAATTTTAGTCCTTATTTCTGCAATAACTGTTGTTCAATTTATTTCTCAATTTGGCCTATATTAAATTAATTTGTTAAAATAGTCTTGCTACTGCGGTTCTATATTTAAATCTAGCTAATAGTAAAACACCTTTTATCTCCAGTTGCTGCAAACAAAAAACTAAACGACATCTATTACATGCAAAATTTAAATGTATGTTATAACATATCAAATGTTACTGCAAAAGTAATTAAGTGATTTAAATAGTTAAATTAAGATTTTTTTTATTTTAATGTAATTCCTATCAAGTTAAATGATTTATTTCATTATGTATTTTTTTAACCGCAATGTCCAAGAAATAGACTTTAATATCACTTCAACCCTGTTTTAGTGTCCCACAGCTGAGCACGTGTCTTCTCTCAACCATTTTACGAGTTAAAAGAGTTTAGGCCTTAGATAGACAGATACAGTATGCATTGCAATAACACGTTTTTTTTTTAATTACACTTACCTGAATTCGGTTAGAGAATTTCATTTAGTGTTTATTCCGTAAACAAAATCTATTCTATTGAAAATTAGTAGGTAGATCTCATACATTATTTACCCTGTAGACGTACCTATGATTTTGTTTTATGATACAGATATCAGGAGATATTACAGTAAAATCAGTAGATCAGGAGAATCTCACACAAATCAGGAAATCTCCTGATAAATCAGGAGATCTGGCAACACTGGTTTCATGGTTTCTAGGATATGTCAATCAAAAAGTCACTGTGTGGGTTTAACTCTCAACGTCAATAAAACTAACTGTCAATTTTGGCAGTGACAACTTCAGGCCATAGGTTTGTCTTTTTAGGCCAAACTTGACACCGGCAAAATTGTGGTAGCCTTCCACATTTGGAAAAATATATTTTTTTTTGGAGAGTAGACCTATTCATAAGTTTAAATAATTTGTAGTATCTCTACTCAGTCTGTAACCTTAGGTCACTGACCTATATCTGCAGAACCTAGAACGTAGTGATTAACTTTCTCTTTGGGCGGACATAGCGGACTTAGCCCGGAGGTCCAGTTTAAAACTGAAAAGTATTTTTGTTTATTTTACTAGGCGTTTGCACTGCATAATAAAACATGTTATTAGTATAGTCATACTGAGCGTTTGCACTGCACAACAAATCATCATGATTTGTTGTGCAGTGCAAACATAAAGTAAGTATTATCTCTTTCTACTCATTCATATGCGATAGAGAACAATAGTGCTTGCAACATGTTTTCTTGAGAATGTTTTGCCAGTAGAAACTAGAGGCTATCTCTTCAAGCTCATCTCTAAATGATAGAATTTTTTATTCTGAAATAGGCTTGCGCTCGACTACAACTTACCTGATGTTAAGCAATTATGTACAGTCCATCAAATCTAAGAAGTACCGTTTAACGTTTTCTATTAAATTAGCTTTATAGAGGCGTAATTCACACTATTTTTATTAGCTTTCCTGTAATATAATTGAATTATGAAGCTATTTTTATTTTAACATAACATAAACAATTTTCATACAAAAAATAAAATTCTAAATGTACATTTAGAACTGTCAAACGGTACTTCTTAGATTTGATGGACTGTAGTCTACGATGGGACGCGCCTGCCCAATTCACCGATTAACTCGTGACTAAGAGTGATTTTCGGAGATAGATAGTGTTTGCGATAATGAGTTTTTATAGTCTTCTCGATGACCTGTAACATGTTTTCTTGTGCAGTGGAAACTAGTGGTTAAACAGTCATGTCAAAGTCGCGCTACAAATCGCAGCGTGTGGTGTGGATTATTTAACCATTAAAATAGTCACTACAGCGTTAAGTGGTTGTTAATAATAACAACCAACTAGTGTAATTTGTTATCTAGTTAGTTCGGTAAAAATTTTCATTTTTCTCAGAGTTCAAGTAGCTGTAGTAGTTAATATTAGCTTTTCACCACTATACTGTTGGTATATTCTTATCCATGGTACATTCTTATCTATGGTTAATAACAATATTACCAACTTGTGTTATTATAATAATATTTACGGAAGTACGTAACTAGGTAACCTAAAGGGCAGTAATTAAAAGTACCAGTAAATTATTATTATTTTTTATTAAAAAAACTGATTCCAAAGCGTGTTGATCATTAAATTTTACATGCAGTTAAAACGCTACATGTTCTTTTGTAGTGTTCACAGTTACATACATCACGGAGGTATACCTTTTATGATAAGTCGATCGTCTCTCTGGAACGAGATCTAAGTACATAATTTTTAGTAGCGACGTTTCGACGATTTCTATAAACGTCTTAGGCAGGTTTAGCGCGGTGGGCCTCAAATTTAAACGCGGTAGGAACTAGGACGTAGCCGCGTCGAGTGTACATCGTGGATTTTTATCGACGACAACCGGTCATCGTTCGGATCGAGTTTCGGCTGCGTCGTAAAAGCACCAGCACCACAAACACGTCGAACCTTCGTCGACCGGGACGAGACTCCCCAAGAATAAGACTCCGGTCTCACAAAGTTCACGGGGGCGTCCGGCACGGATCGTCATTTCATCGTTCGGATCCCTCGTTCGGGAAGTCTCTCCGAGCTACGATTCGGCGGAGTCGAAATTCCGAACGTACGGTGGCCGCGGGCGGGGTCGAGTTCAGAGGTCACCGGTTGCGAGGTTCTGCGTGGGCGCGCGCGGGGGGTGCTGCTGGTGCTGCTGGTGCGGCTCGTGGCGGGTGAACTTGCCCGGCAGCGCGGCCAGCGCGGACAGCGCGTCGGCGTGGTGCATGCGGCGCATGATCTTGCCGGAGGTGATGAGCCGGCCGAAGCCCTCCTGGTGCGCGAAGGCGTAGCCCGAGCGCACGGAGCGGCGCGCGCGGCGCGCGGAGGGCGTGCGGGGCGCGGGGGCGGCGCCGCGCCAGCGCGAGCGCGCGCGCAGGCGCTCGCCCAGCGTGGGCCGCGCGCTGCCCAGCGCCAGCCGCCACGACACCACCGGCACCATCAGGATTATCATCTGCAACACACGGTCCGCTCTCTAACCGTCCGACCGTCTCGCGAATCCTACTTCGCTTTGATCCTAAATCCCGGCTCCCCGGCCGTCGAATAGATCTTATCGACGAACTTCGTACGAAACCCCGAGTCGAAGAAACCCCGGAGACCGTCGAGGATTACTTATTTTTTCGAAAACCTAGAGTTATAATTTTATGAAACGAATCCTGTACCTAAATACCGCACACGAAAACGTATAAATCGTACTTTTTTATAATCGAACAAAACCGACTTACGGTAAGCACGGCGGTGAACCAAAATGTAGCCTGCGTAAGCGCCACGGTGAGCGAGCCGACGTACGGTCCCCCGATGACATAGTTGTAGAAGTAGTCGAGCACGAAGTATGAGACCAGTGAACCCCAGATTGTCACGTGATTGAACACCGTCCAGTAGGTCGTGTCTAATGCTATCTGGTAACATTAAATACATACTTATTTTATTAATACGGAACTAGATTTAGATTTTTCTTGTAAGAATTTTGATACATTAAAACGAAAATGACTCTTTCGCAAAATGTAGGTACTCGTAGTACTTGAGCTTTAAGTGGCTCGTAATTTTTTGTATCAATTGAGGATGGTTTGGGAATAAATTTGTCGATAAGTACAAACCTGTGTGGTGTTGTCTATAATAAGAATTGTAGCCACGACGCTGCCGAGCAACATATGGTCTGACAGTATCTTGCCGTGAGTCTCCAAACCGTCTTTATAAGTACCTGCGGAAAGATATACACACGTTTTGACATTATACTGTCCCTTGTATTAGTATGACAATTTGGTAAGTCAATTCAGAGTGCCCACAGTACCTAGCTGGTGCTAGCGAAAACCAGCAAGTCATATATGTCGTATTTAAAGTAGTGTAAGTCGTTATTTAAAATCCAAGCTATCATCAAAATTAACTGAAATAAAAAGAATGGCATACAAAAATAGATTACAGAGTTGTTACAAGAAGGAAGTATTTGCGATTATTAATGTCATATTGACATTACAAACAGTCATTTCAATGTTTGTTCTTCTTAATTTGGTACAGATAATCACTGTTAGCAGGAAGAGACGTTCCCTCACCGTAAGGTATTAGGAAGAGCACGAGCGAGGTGAAGCACCCGTGCAGCGTTGACTTGATGAACTCAGTCTTGTTGAACAGTTGACTGGTGTGTCCGGGCGCGTACAGCTTGGGGAACTGTAGTGACGTCACGTCAGATACATCCTGCTCGAACACGCCCAGCGCCAGTACCGGCAGCGACGTGTAGAACAGGTTGTACACCGATATGAACATCTCGTCGAACACCGTCTGAAATACAATTATTACGTTTTCAAATGCTTACATTATGGTTCAAAAATTAAATAATTCACCGTTATATTTAAGAACAGAAGACTGAATTCTTTTTAATAAATAATGGTATTTGAAAATGTTTTTACCAGACATATTATAACCGAGTAGTATTATAGGATGTTCAAAATAGATTTTCAAGTTTCTTCGTTGGATACTATTGTTGTTTTCAATAAAAATGTAATTTGCATGTTGTTAATTCTATGACAATGTTTATTAGGATTGCCTTATATTAACTTTAAAAATAACAAACCTGCGCACTGAATCCACAAAAGAACGCGAACCAGAAGTGGCAGACAGTAAACGCGAAGTTCTTGTAGAAGAAGTATCGGAGGAACTTGCACATTCTGTAGTAGGACCAGCGGCCATGCACCAGCAACAGTCTCTGCAGGAACCGGAACTGTGCTATTGAGTAGTCGGACGCGAGCACCGCTTGCATACCCTCCTGCCCTGATATACCCACGCCTATGTGGGCAGCTGGAATATAAATATAAACGATTGCTCTATGTCTCTTCCATGTGTACGTGATAGAAATTAGTTTTGTTAAAAAAATACCTTAAACTGGGTACAATTGGACCTAAAGCTATTTACACATATGCTTTAGTTCCACCTAGTCGAAGACAGACCGGAAAGTTGTACTTTAACTGAACTATACCTTTGATCATAGAAACATCATTGGCACCGTCTCCAATAGCTAACGTAACAGCTTTTCTGTTTTTCTTGATCAGTTCTACAACCATCGCCTTCTGTAGAGGTGTTACTCGACAGCATATCACGGACCGACATTGTAACACTACGTCTAAAAATCTGAAAATGCGTAAACAATATTGTAAGAGAACGCAGATACAGACATATAATATTGGGTAATAGTGGCGTATCGCCTGCGGCCTAATATAAACACGACTCATCATTTTACTAAATATGTAGTGACATATTCATCAAAATAACATAGTAAAGGAAAAGCAGGGGCGGTTGGCAACTCATATGCCAGGGCATGGATATGTTTATCCCCTTTTCCCAGTTACTGACACTCTTTTTACTAATTATATTTTGTATCGATTGAAGCGACCAACTAATAGAAATGAATAAAGCAGAGGTAGTATGACCCTTTGCAAGTATGACGTACACTGACTGTCAAAGTTCTTGCAAATACTATTTGAATCTCACGGATTGAACTTATTGTTTATGCAACTATTCTTTTTGCGCAGTCGAATAAAAACTATTCTAAGTCTTTCTTCTCGTCTCTATGTATCTCCTTACTAAATTTAATCCAAATCGGTTCAATAGTTATAGCGTGAAAACGCGACAAATACGAGTTATTTTCGTATTTATAATTATCGTAATCAATAAGGATTAGTAGGAAAACTTACTTTTCTTCTAATTTAGGGTGCAAACAGTGCACAAGTGAGTGTCCGTTGATGACGATTGCGAACCCGTTCGAGTCGTCGTTGTTGTGTTCGTGCGAGTCCGCGGAGTAGGGGCCACTGCCTGACGCGTACTCGTTGCTGCAACACGCTTGCATACGTTACATTACATACATACTGACGATACAACTACGTACTAATATAACAGAAGTAGGATTATTGATTATATTAAGAATCAATTCAGGAACTACCTATAGTAAAATTATTAATCAATAAATATTTCGTCTATAATTACCTATGATTAGAAAACTTTAATGGAATAACTCAGTAATTACATATTTCAGGAAACAAATATGTACTCAATATGATATTTCGATAACAGATTAGGTATTACAAAGAGGGACAGAAACATTGCAAAGCTTACTAATACCAATATTGTAGAAACACAATACAAGCAGCGACGGATTAATTGCAGTTTGTTCAAGAATTTTCAAAAGCTTTAAACTTTTAAGACACGCTAGTACGAGGTTTAACCTTTGTTTGTCGAAGATGTTTATTAAGAACCGCGGCCGAATGGCCACTGGCCTAATTATTTAGTACAATCTATACCCAACACGTTTTAAGTCCCACAACCAAAAAACTAAAACGAAGTGTATTAATTTTACAAACGTGAGCTACACACTGTCGAAAAGAAGATATTATACATGTTAAAAGAAAAAGCATTCAGTTATTTGTAAATTGGGTTCGAAAGTCTTAATAGTGTAATTAGTTGTTTGATTTATGAAATGGTTTCGTATCTACATGGTACATTTTAAACGAGTACTTAGGCATAGTTTCAATTTCTACCAGCGATTGACCACTACGACTCTTTAGTAGTATAACATAGACAACACACAGAGTAGAGTGAGCACAGAGAGCGAGGCGTAGTGTAGTGTCTACCTGTGCGCGAGTGTGTAAGGGCCCCACCTAATGTGACGACGGAGACGGCGGTGGGTGCTTCACTTTAGTAGTATAACATAGACAACACACAGAGTAGAGTGAGCACAGAGAGCGAGTCGTAGTGTAGTGTCTACCTGTGCGCGAGTGTGTAAGGGCCCCACCTAATGTGACGACGGAGACGGCGGTGGGTGCTTCACTTTAGTAGTATAACATAGACAACACACAGAGTAGAGTGAGCACAGAGAGCGAGGCGTAGTGTAGTGTCTACCTGTGCGCGAGTGTGTAAGGGCCCCACCTAAATGTGACGACGGAGACGGCGGTGGGTGCTTCACTTTAGTAGTATAACATAGACAACACACAGAGTAGAGTGAGCACAGAGAGCGAGGCGTAGTGTAGTGTCTACCTGTGCGCGAGTGTGTAAGGGCCCCACCTAAATGTGACGACGGAGACGGCGGGCGCGTTCAGCTTCACGTTGGCGCCGCGAGATGGCGACACTCGCGACGCGCCGCCACCGTTCGCCGTCTCGCCGCCGGCTTCTGTTGAACCTGCGACGCACACATACATCATTACTAAAGCTGGTTCAACACAGGCCACACGCGATAGCTACAAATGTCGTCGCCACTTAGAAGTTAGAATGCTAGAACCCTCGATGCCGTGTGGCGGTCATCGGCGTCATTCGTGTGCGGTGATTCCATACAAATGTAGACTAAGGGTTTTCGTGGGTAGCGGTGTTTTGAGGTAGTAATTGCTCCGTGACAGATAAACGCACGCGGGCGTTAATAAGGGTCGGGTTAAAAAGTTCGAAGAGCCTACATTACCCAAACTGTTATATTTTTTCTTAAATCTACGATAAACGGTGCACGTGACAAAGAACACAACATTATTATATTAGAAACATTACTTGCCGTGAGGCAGAAAGGTATTGACGACTCGTATAGAATCCCTGCACTTGGCGAGCTGTCGGTCGACATCATCGTAGGACGCGCCATCGATCACGAACACTTCCGCCATGTCGTCCGTAAGTAACTGACAAGAGTACCCGATGTTTATTGCCGTCTCTGGAATCAAATAAACAAAGTTAATCAACTTTAAAGTTAGTAAGGATGTCTAAATAATTGTTATTACATTTTACCTTGTTTGTCTCCTGTTAAAACCCATACTTTGATGCCTGCCATACTGAGATTCGCTATCGTTTCTGGTACTCCGTCTTGTAATTTGTCTTCTATGGCTGTTACCCCTGTAACAGTAAATTGCTATTGAATGCGATTTTAATTACGCTACCGAAAGTTACGAAATGGATACAAAAACTAAGCTACGAGTGAAATGAAGTTACGATTTGACTACGACAAAATAGGAGCGAAATGAAGCTACGAGTCGACTACGAAATGTTACCCGTTGTCTATGACATGCTACGAACGAAATGAAGCTACGAGTCAACTACGAAATGTTACCCGTTGTCTACGACATGCTACGAACGAAATGAAGCTACGAGTCGACTACGAAATGTTACCCGTTGTCTATGACATGCTACGAACGAAATGAAGCTACGAGTCGACTACGAAATGTTACCCGTTGTCTACGACATGCTACGAACGAAATGAAGCTACGAGTCGACTACGAAATGAAGCTACGAGTCGACTACGAAATGAAGCTACGAGTCGACTACGAAATGTTACCCGTTGTCTATGACATGCTACGAACGAAATGAAGCTACGAGTCGACTACGAAATGTTACCCGTTGTCTATGACATGCTACGAACGAAATGAAGCTACGAGTCGACTAAGAAATGCTACCAGTGGACTACGACATGCTACGATCGAAATGAAGCTACAAGTCGACTACGAAATGCTACGAGTTGTCTACGACATGCTACGAGACAAATGAAGCTACGAGCCGACTACGATATGCTACGAGTTGTCTACGACATGCTACGAGCGAAATTAAGCTACGAGTCGACTACGAAATGCTACGAGTTGTCTACGACATGCTACGAACGAGGTGAAGCTACGACTCGTCTACGAAATGCTACTAAGTTCAATCGCTACGAGTTAAATATAGAGCATTGACGCCCGTTTTGACAAACATGAGGTAATGGCTAAATGAGATGCGTTAATATTAAGCAAATGCCCAGCGCAAAAAAAAACGTTTCACGAATGGTTAGGCATCGACTTTAGGGGGTCTTAGTCTCCATGGTCCATAAGTAACGACACCGATAAGGTGACACCTAACGCTTAGGTATTCCTTAGGCCACTTATTTACAGATTTTGACAGCCGTGCTAATCTTCATAATGAAATGTCAAAAACGCATGCCACAGATTAGTAAGAGACGCAAGTTGACAACTTAATACACAAATCTATTGATAACTATAATAAATGTAGAGATTCTAACCATAAAGGATGCCTAGTAAAAAACGAATGGTGAAACAGACATCATTGCGTAGGCGTCGTTTTACATTAGGCATTACTTAATTTAACGTCGCTTTGTTTAACTTTAAAAATGGCATATGAGTTATAATAAGTGACTACAAAATTCTACGAAGTGCTGTCGTAACTATGATGTAACTGATGCAAGTTAGCTAAGATGTGTTACTAAGATCAGCAGAGGTAACATAACTATGAGTAGTAAGTCAGTCTCGATCTCTTCGTAGATGGCGTCGAGCTGTTCGTCCCGGTCGTGCAGCGCGAGCGCGGCAGCGTGGTGCCGTCGCTTCCACTCCGCGAACCCGCGCTCTTCCAGCGGCCGCCACGCTAGTGCCAACGTCCGTAGACCCTCACCCGCGAATTTCTGGAAACACCACGGCTCTGTTAAACTGATAGGGTCTAAGCACACAAACCTCTTTACTAATCCTTAATGTAATTTTTTCCACTGTCAAATGATTTGTCATAAAGAAGAAATGCATAACATGAATTACAGAGCTATCCTTAGTTTACTAGTGAGGGAAAAAAGTATAGTGATCAAGAATAAGCTGCAAGATAATTTAACATTGGCATTGGTTAACAATGGCTATGGGCCAAACCAGCACAAAGTTCCTAATAGGGTATAATAATTAAAAGGTGACTTACATTTAAATGTTCCTGTGTCTTTGATTTTACTTCAGCTTGATTAGCTTTTAATCTGTCATATATTACATTATCAGCACCTTTTGTATATAACCTAATTTCACCATCCTTCCTCAATATCACGGACATTCTTTTCCTAACATTATTAAAATCTAATATACATAACAATTCATACACCTGAAACAATGAAATACAGTGTTAAGTAAAAAATACTTCAACAAATCCAAAACGAACTTAATACTTTGACGTACGAACCTCTGTTTTACCCATAACTTCTATTGTAATACTATTAGGCGATCGTTCTCTAAATACAAAACCAAAATTTCTGGCTGCAGATACCAGTGCCGCCTCATCTGGAGATTGCGCCTAAAAGTTATAAAACAATACAATATTAAATGAATCAAAAGGAACTTTGTAGGAAATAAGTATTTTTAATAAAACAAAATACATGCCTTTTGGAATGCTACAAGTATAAGTAGAGACGGTAATAGACTAATTCAATGATTATAAACATCTTAGACAATAAGGCGGTTTCTCCACCGTCGCCGTCTTCGGGACGCGCCGACGTAAACGAGATTATTTCTGGCCATAATCATGACACGACGATAA
The DNA here is from genome assembly GCA_936450015.1 of Meganola albula. NCBI lineage: Eukaryota > Metazoa > Arthropoda > Insecta > Lepidoptera > Nolidae > Meganola > Meganola albula. The sequence continues at coordinate 5,701,646 of OW388157.1, forward strand.
GGCCGTGACTATGTAGATGAATATGTCGCTACCTCAGCACCGTCATATCTTTCTAGTTGACAAGACGGCGGCAGTGAACAAACAGCCTAAGTAAATCAATCTCCTTTTATTGAAATGCATTAAGTACCTGGTATTCCAGCCTATCATTTTTTTGATCCGGCATAACAGTGTGGCAAAGTGCTAGCAACCGAAAAAATTCATGCACGTTTTCGTCACCGCACTTGACCGCATCCAGCAGCGTCGAGTCGAAGAACTTAAACTCCGGCTCGTACTCCGGGTTGAACGAGAAGTCCAGCGGCTCAGAACTCTGTTGTCGACAAAACACATTACTTACTACGTGAAGGTACGCTTGAAGACAAATCTACGTACTGTTCAAGAGACTAGTCTTTAGTACAATCGCGCACAAAATTTACAAAGTTACTAAAACATGTTTGTTTTGTATATTCATAGTTATTCCTAGAGTCAATTCACGGCAGTATTCAAAGCCCCGAGCCTTCTAACTTAATATGATGATAATTGTCGATCATTGGTCTCATAGTGCGATATTGCTTAAAAGATGTGCCTGCATTAAACATCTTATTAAATGACACTATATTAAACCGACGTATTATTGCAGACCAGTGCTTTATTAGCACTCTTTAAACATCAATACTACCACCACATAAGTATAGCCATCTCAAACTTACCAACGCTGACCAGTATGAGATTAGTGATCGACAAGTTTATATTACGTTAGAAGTCTGATTACCTTAAAGTTAAACAATATCAGATTTATAAAGGGTCGGCAACGAGTAAGTAATGTCTCTGGTGTTGCAAGCGTCCATATGCTAAGGTGACTACAACTGTATGCTTGTTTGCCAATTTAGCAGAACAAAAAAGTATATAATTATAACATTTGACTCTAGAGATAACTGTTGTTTGTATTTAGAAATAAAAGTGTTTTTACGATGTCTGAGGTCTACGTAGATTTATCTTGTTTCGCAACGATATAGTATTAGAAGCGTGTTGACACACAAACACAAGATGCAAAGCACATGCAAACACCCAGTAGCCGGTATTAGTCACAGAACATACAACATTCACGTTAGGTATGTGTCAGGAGTAAGGAATTTTATACAAGCTGTTATTGTTTACACTTCACATCATAGCTCACTTTGACGAACAGCTATACATTAAACGTTACAAACTCTGTATATCTAGATTATAAAAATCTCAAATTCTAAATAAAATACTGATGTATAAATTATCGAATACATCAATATCCTGCTTGTGGTTAAATTAAAAATATTTGTTACGTTACATAGACGGAGTTGACCCGTTCACTTAAAAATGCTTTTATTTATTGTAGGTAACAAAGCCCAAAGAAAATATATAAAACTATATTATAAATAACATATTGTTTATTATTAATTACTAGCGGACCCCGCAGACATCGTCCTACCCGGTAAAGCAGTGCCACACCGCCACCTATAGGGTCCGAAAATAGATTACCGATTCTCGGACCTACCAAATATAGATATAAGATTTCATAAAAATCGGTAAACCCGCTTAAGAGGTTTGGTTCTTTTTTTAAAATTTTCTCATAAGAACCATCTTCTGCTAAGCCGTTCTTGAGTTTTGAGCTTAGCAACACATTTAGTGATTCATTTTAATTATTTATACTGATAAAATATATGTTTTCATTGAATAACATAATTTACATAACAAATACATCTCAGAAATGGATAGATGTTATTTTACATTAAGCTAGTGAGCAAGGGACAGAAGCAGTTTTGTGTAGGTAAATTTGTTATTTTGCTATAGATATTTGTGTTTCATATTGATTAATCGCTTGGATCCATAAAACAAGGGTAATTGACAAACTTCGTTTCAATCGTTATTTTGTTACAAACGATGTTTCAATTATTATCTTATACGACTTCGCTAAGTGCGCGAGTGCTGTCGTCAATAAATAAGTTGTCGCAGTTATCAAATTAATCTAATCAATATTTTTCTTTCTTCAAATTTTCAGTTTGTGGTGACAAGCGAAGCGCATGTCACATGGTCAGTCTGCTTGTGAATACGAACCGTAAACCCGTTTCGAAACATCATGTCAAACAAAAGTGAGCGCGTTAGTCGTTCGTAATGATGCAACTAATGCAACTTAAGTTTAAAAGGTTTCTATTTGTTTCCACGATTTTCATCGAAGTTCGCCAGTTATTGTTGTCACAGAATTGGAAAATTAGTAACTTAACCCTTGGATAAAGCTAACCGCTGATGCCAGTGCCTGTATACTTGCTTTATATTGCTGTAGCTAGTTGGAGACCATTCCAGAAACCGGAATATTTAGTATAAGACCAGAAAGATAGATTGAAGAAAGGATTAATTTAAAGAGTTCATCGACCGCTTGTTACTTAGTTGTACTTTAGAAGAAGTTTTATTTATATGGCGCTGATACAATTTTGCTATCAATCGTCGGATAAGTTAACTTAATTAAGCTAATAAGTTCGGTAACTTTAGGACCAATACCGATATACAAAAACCAAATCAAAATTAGAGAATCGATATATCTTTTACTAACAGGCTGCTTAAAAAAGAACGCATATGGCTATGAACTAAATTTGAGATGTCATGCTAGTTTACTCCTTACAAAAAAAAAAACGCGTAAGTGTGCGTATACTAAATTGATATCTTAGCTAGTTATAGGCCCTTCGTTTCTCGAAGCGCCTGTTAGTAATTAGGATTTGATACAAGTAAATCAACCTCATAGAACGCTATCCGTGGGCAATAATATAAGTTGGTAACTCAATTGTATCAGTTCATCAGCCGGGAAGGAGCAAGGCTAGCACAGTTAAATACGAACTGAGTTACAATGCAATGCAATGCAAATATCATTAGCCTGTAAAATAGTCTTGCCAGAAGTCAACCCGTTTATTTTAAGTATTGCATTGCAAAGTATTGTCGACCCATCGTAACGCGTAGCCTCAATTCTATTAAATAGCAACGTAAGTACTATCGAAACGGGATACAATCAAGGGTTACTCCGTTGCTATGATTTCGTTTCGATTGCGTCACGTTTTAATAGTAAGACAAGACTCGTGACCACTGCTGATATAATTTGGGAGTTTTTTAAGGCCATTTATCTCAAATGGTGGATGGAGGAGCAAAGTTGCAATTAAGTTACTATATCAGTTCGATAACATCGTATTTTTGAGGCTGCACGCTCGCGCCGCTGCACTAAAAGTTGTTTTAGCACTTTTTGATACCAGCCATTTTCTCTCAACTAGCATAATTACGCCCACGTCACGATCACGTTCAGCACGGCATACATTGTGACTGTACGTTTGCACTGCACAACAAAACATGTTACGAGCTCAACCTATCTTTTTCTACTCATCCCTGACCGATAGAGATAAACCGTGTTCGCAACATATATTGTTGGTCACGAGTAGTGTCAGTAGGGGGCGGTTAGTGGGGGAGGGGGGAGGGGGGAGGTACGTGTCTCGTACGCGGTGGTGCAGTGCCTGCGGCGTGCTCCTGCCGGCGCAGTGCTCGGCGTCCAACAGCCGCGCGCGCACCAAGTTCCAGCCGCCGCCGCGCCGCTGCGCCCGCACACACAACACACACACCCCATACTCAATACTTTGAACTCTTTAGGAATATGTACGTTGAAACGTACGTTATACGTGCATACGTAAGTAAGCGTTTATATAGGTGTTACACACGCTACGAGATGTCGCTACATGTGTAGAGTAAACAATTAGATATGTAGTTTTTCTTTTTTTATCGATGGTCTTAGTCTGTCCTTCCCCTGATTGTGGGTCATATTAAAGAACAGAATAATACGGCTTTTATGTTACAGTGTTTTAAAACTAACGTACGACTTATCTGTACATTTTATCGCACAGATTAAAGTGAACGTGTGTGACACCCATTATGCATAAGTATACGTATAGACTGTAGGTAGTCCGTTCGGTTTTAAAAAAAAGTGAGGTAATAGTACCACTTACAGGACAGAGATAATATATTATATAATTATACATATTATACATTGATTTTTTTAGAACCTTTTTATCATTCTTTGTAACCGAAAAACAAGTGACAATGGACAAAAAATATTTATTATTTTCTTAGACTACACGACGTATGCAGACGTGTATATCAATAAATAAGTGATTCTCGTATAACGTTTGGAACCTAACTTAAGGTGGTATGGTTCCAGATAACAAATTAAGCAGTAATCTGAAATCCTATTAGAAATTACTTAAAAAATAAATAACTTAGTAAAAACCTAGTTCCTCTTTTTACTATGAATTCGTATTATTTTTCTGGCTAATCATGTCGGTGTATATGTTTCTTAACTGCTGCTAAGATAATTTGATCATGCACAAAATATTACAGAATGTGTGAAACTGACTGTTCAAGTAAGGTTGCATGGACTATTATTAACAACTGAAAAACGAACACAAACAAAATGACATGACCCCATAACGTGGACAGACGAGGACAAAATGTAAACAAACAATTTTATGTTTAAAGTACTTATTCAAATACAAACTTAATGTAAAATCCATGCAGAAAATATGTAGGTCTGACGTGCGGGCCTTTCAATTCTTAAGTGCATCAAAGTTTACATAACCTACATGCACTGTGATCTAATAATAATACGAGTATGTATCTTAAAGCAAAGTGCTCTCGTAAAAAAAATCTAATTCTGTACTTTTACAAAAAGTTTATATACAATCATTACATGTAACACTTACCTCGTTCAACTCTATAGTTTCCCCGGTGGCTTCGTCCACCACATCTCCGTAACATACACCTGCTATCGAACACTTGTTGAAAGTCATTATATTCTGTGTTAATGTACCCGTTTTATCTGAAAATATGTACTGAATTTGCCCTGAAACAAAAAGAGTATACAAAATACACAGATAGAGTTAAGTAGACGATACTTTGTACATTGTTTTTATTGGTACTAACCTAATTCTTCGTTCAAAGTAGTAGTTCGCGCTTTCGCCGCGGTGCCAGTCTTTTCATAATACATTTTCTCATCCCAATTGATAAGAAAACTCTGGGCGAATCTTATTACCTGCCAATTAAAATTAAATATTCCGTTAAATTCACTTTTTTGTATGTTTTCTAAATTGTCTATAAAGTAAGTTTTCCCTATATTTATTTTTGAGCTGGACGGTAAAATGTAACAATTTCTAAGAAACATTACAATAGTTTATAGTGGTTGAAAAATTGATATGTATATTCTTAATAAAGGCTATCAATGTGGTGATCCCGTATCCATAGTTTACAGCTGTTATTTTCCGCATTGTGGTCCACTAATTACTATTTAAATATTTTTCCTGAATATTTCTTATGTTGTGGCAGATTTTCTAAGAATTAACAATGAAAACGGCAAAATTATTCTCTAGGTATAATTTATGGTTTTTTAATGTTTTTTTTTATTTATTTATTTAGGTACATATTTTTTAATTTGGTCTTCGATCTACATCCCACACATAATCTTCGGGTTACCAGAAATCATGCGACAATAAACTGGTGGTAGATTTTGACCGTGTTTCAGTGCGATGATGACACAGTTTAATTCCAACTTACCCTGAGTTGGAATAGTTGCCCCCTAATGGATATGTGATCTCATCCGGTTTCCACCTTCTCACCGATTTAAATCACTAGTGAATCGATACCCAGGGTGAGCGCGTTCCATAGACCACATTATTACTTAACATCATGTAAGTTGTGGTCGAGCGCTATCCTATTCCAGAATAAAAAAGATAGTAAGCAGAGTAGATTACCTCGACGGAGACGTAGAGCGATATAGGCACGACAGTGTTCATGACGATGGCGTAGGAGAAGAAGACGAGCAGCGCGATGACGAGCGCACCCGACGCGGGCTCGGCCGGCACGAGCGTGTCCCATGGGAGGTACGACTGGAAGTACCGGCCCACCACCCACTCCCACACGCCGCACGCCACCGTGCAGAACACGCACATCGACAGCAGGAAGAATACTATCTGCAAACCACAAACATAACACACACCTTCCTACTTACACTATTCACTAATAAATAAGGCTGGTCAGCTGGTATCGGTCATAAAACTAGCCATAACCTCATCTTTGAGCAGGTTCTTCTCTTAAATATCTCAAGAGCTGTTTTTACTTTCTACAAGCTAGTCAAAGTTGGTGGATAGATGTTACATTATGTCTTCGAATGTTTAGTTTTAATCTGTACAAAAATGGGTAGACACGACTTAGGATCGAACTCGAGACTTAATTTCAAAAACTGAGTCTGAGCTGTTTCAATTGACACGTACGACTACATAAAAATTAGCCTTATTTTGCTATGAATGAACATCTATTAAAAATATTATTAAATTCAGGAATCTCAACTCAAGGCAACCTGATTCAGATAGGTTAGGTTAATGTTATTTTTATGGTTTAGAAGAATTTCACAAAAATAATCGAAAAGAATTCATACTAAAACTGACCCCTATAATAAGAAAATTAAGTAGCCTATCTATGCTGGTGCGCTTGAATTTGGTCTTGCCGGAGTTCTGCATGAGCTTGGTGTCCTTCCCGGCGAACACGACGACTCCATAGCACCACGATGTGTTGCGGAGCACGCAGCCGCGCAGCAGGATCTTGTCGTTGTCCAGCGAGAAGTGCTGGTTGCGCCAGCTTAGCGTCCCTGGCAACAATATATGAATATTGTAACACATGAAAAGAGTACATTGAGAAATAAGCTAAGCTAAAATAAGCACCGTATGGAGCCCCTTAAGGTGCTTATTTTTTCGTCAATCACAATTACAACCACAGTATGTGGCTGTGGTTGTATAATACTAAACGTATGGGTAACTTTGTCGTTCACGCTCAATAGCTCACAATGCTTGTCTATTCGAAATAATTCGAATCTATCTATTCTTACCACAGATCATCAAAATCCTCCATCCTTATACTTGCACGTGCAAGCATACACACTCACACACTGTAGACAGACATTCGTGTAAGTAAAATAGAAAAAGAGCGAAGGCAAGAGAAAAATCGCAATAGATGGTATAACAGCTTTTCCCAGCATAACCCTCCATAAATTACGTCACATGGATTTCATGATATTTTAGACCCTCTTCTTCCATGCCACAACTCGAGATCTTTTTTTTGAGTCTTCCCACTCATTGAGTGACGACTTATTCGTTCATATTATAAAATTGGAAATTTCTTTTCGAAAGTTCATTTTCGTTCGTATAGATAAAATTAGAAATACAATCTTTTCATTTAAAAAAATAAATGTAACGTAACGATATTAAGGACCCATAACACAGCTTATCACACATCGTCAACGCCATCTTAAACGTGTGTCGTAATTTATAAGGCTTTATGTGACGTATTTTGCTGACAACTTCCACGATGGATTGATAGCAGGAGCATTATGTTGATAGTGATTCACATAGTGCATTCGAAGTAATGTATTACATTGTAATTGAGCTATGAGGACTGAATAAGATTTAATTACAGAGCTTTGTTACTATCGTAGTTTGTATAACTTATCCGTGATTTGTATCAGACTTGATTAAACAATCTGAGTGCTTACCTATATCATGTGACGAGTACAATGAGTACATACATATTTATGAGTCACAGCGAATTTTGCGTTTCATATCAATATTACGATAACTGCATCATAACCATTTTAAATATAGTACGTGCACGTTTGTATATACGATAATCTTTTTGAATGCAACTGTCTAAAGTCTTTCCAGTATGTATAAAAGAATCACCACACACAGGACCTTTAGCTTCCTATTCCAGGGCACGACTCTTCTATTAACTATGTTATCTCTTGAAAAAAGTTTACCCCGCAATACTAACTTGCGTAGTGCAGATTGGTGGATGTCATGTGATACTTCCCTTAATCAATGAAGGTGGCGTAAATGACTGCAACACAGTCTACGACTAATGCAGCCATTTTCATGTACATATTATTATATTGTTTATTTTTGAAGTCTAAGTCTGGCGCCATGGCTGCTTCTCAGTAGATAACATAGTAGCATAAAATGCAAGTAATGAAAGTAATTTTTCTAGTTTTCCAGGTAACATGGTTAAGGCAATAGATAACGTCTAATACAAGAAACAATTAAACTAATTCGTTAACGTATTAGTCTCAATAACCGTCACCAGTTATTGACAGCATAGTTACGAATCGATGACTCACTAAACTCACTATCGCCGTAATTAGCAGACGTTTAATCATCACATGCTACAAGCTAAGTATCAAATAACTAGAACAACTAATGATTTTAGCGACTCTTTCAGTTATGAAACTGGCTGACGACGGTATGTACTTATATTTTGCATTGGCATATTAAAATTTAAACTATTAAATACTTTTCCTAGCGACATATCCAAAGCATACCAAGCCAACATAATCGCTTCGAAAGAATTTTTCACCGCATTAGTTCGAAATAGGATAGGTATAAAATATATTTTGTTAAGTTTGTAATTTAATTAATTTTGAGAATTTCAGTGGTCAGTGGTATTATTAATTTATTGCAATCTAGCTTTTGGCCGCGGCTTCTTTCGCGATGTCCCCGTTGCACCCCCTCAGGGAGTGACTTTCGAAAAATCACATCTTAGTGCACCCCTAGACCTGACATGGAACCTATGTGCTTAATTAGGAATCTCTAGACTCAGCGGTTTGGGCTGTGCATTGATATGCCAATCTATGAGTCAGTTTCTTCTTTTACTTATGAGCATACCCACTACCGCAATCCAATCCAGGTAAGCCAAGATCAACAGCGACGCCGTGAAGAGACTCGGGATTTGAACCCGGCTAAGTCCTAGGACACCAAACCTGTCTTGGTTCCAGTAATAATTACGCAATCCCTAATAGGGAAGACAAGTCTTGGCCTAGATTATGACGTAAACTAGATTTAAGATCATAGCCTCTCGTACTAAAAGTATATAGATGTAAGCAGAATTCAATCCGAATCCCTATAGCCGTTTTGCTGTATTCATTATCCATTCACCTTCAATCCATCTTTATAAACTTTCGCATTGTAATAAGACGATCTGTAATAGCTGACCCTGAAAAGAAACTTCTGCCTGTATCTGCAAACCCAAAGATGTAGGAAGAGGTGAATACGATATAGCATACACATTTCGTCAACTTCGTTTAAGTCTAGACACTTTTGCAGATTTGTTAGGTACAATTCTAATACTGCACCTGTTTTTTCTGTTGTGGTGATAAACAATGGGTTTACCTTCAAACTTATTAAGTAGATTGTTGGGTGTTTCGCAGACAATTTCTCCGTCGAAAGCACCCAGTTGTGCGTCGTCCTGCCCCATTGCAGCCGTCTCTAAAAGGCACTGACGACATTTTAAATTTGTCTCCCTGAAACGATACAATTCATTAACTTTATTAAACCTTATTTGATCTACCTTTTGTTATATTTAACAAAAAGTTCTGTTTAGCAGAGTTATAATACCAAGATAAAAGTTCTTATAAAATTGGTTTATTGCAAGAGTTGTATAATTAACAAAATAGATGCGCACACCGCGCTGTTAGCTTAGTTAGATTCTTAGGTAGGTGTCCACGGGGTGCGGGGTGCGAGCGGCTTGTCCGCCGCCTGCGTTCCTCTTCACGCGCCGCCGTTAGTGCGCGCAACATCCTCCGCCCCCTTGAGAATTTAATTCTCAAGGCTATCCACTATTCCTTCTAGAATACAGAGCTTATGCACGGGGCGCTTGACAACGCCACCCCTGGCAATAACTTCTGCAACTCTTGCGACTCCGTCCGCGCCATGATGAAGTGAAGATATCCTGCCCATTGGCCAACACATAGGCGGTGAAGCTTCCATGATCAGTACAAGGTCTCCAATGTTGAGGGCTCGTTGTTTTAACTGCCATTTAGTTCTTTGTTGAAGAGTTGCTAAGTAGTCTTTAGTCCACCGGTTCCAGAAGTGGTGCCTTAAATTTTCTAAGAGCTGGTACCGGTTCACACTCGTTCGGTGTGTGACAGGCGAAGGTAGTGAGGTCAAAGCTCGACCCACAAGGAAGTGCCCAGGCGTAAGAGGATTTAGATCCGACGGATCGGTTGACATTGCCGTTAGGGGACGCGAATTCATGACTGCCTCTATTTGCGAAAACAGCGTATAGAGTTCTTCAAAAGTTAAGCTACAGTTACCAGACATACGCTTAAGGTGAAACTTTGCCGTTTTAACACCGGCCTCCCAGATACCGCCGAAATGCGGTGCGTATGGAGGAGAGAATTTAAAATAAATACCTTCGTTGCTTGCAAATTCGTAGGTAGAATTTTTACACGTTTTAAACAGTCTGCCCAACTCGCCACTGGCGCCTACAAATTTTTTTCCATTGTCACAATAGACAGTGTGTGGCCTTCCGCGACGAGAGATGAACCTGCGCAGGCACAGAATAAATGCGTTGCTACTTAGGTCGCTGACCACTTCTAAGTGTACAGCCTTCGTGCTAAAACATACAAATATACATAAATAACATTTAGAAATTTTTGCGCCCCGACCCTTTCGGTTTAGAATTAAAAAGGGCCCGGCGAAGTCAGTGCCACAGGTCTCAAATGGCAAGGCTGGAGTAACTCGTGGCTTGGGCAGATTACCCATAATGGGGTTTAAAGGTTTAGCTGTAAATCTTTGACAACGAATACATTTTCGACGAGTAGCTGTGGTTTGTATCTAACAAAATTTGATGTTTTTTGTCATACGTGACGAAAGGTGCGTTGTCGATGCGACCACCGACACGCAGGACGCCTTCTCTGTCTAGAAAAGGGTTTAAAGAGACTAACCGTGATTTTCGGTTAACTTCGTTAGTAGTTTTTAGAGTGTTAGTTTCATCAGCAAATGTCTCAGCTTGGGAGGCTTTAGCGAGGAATATAAGTGATCTGTTCAGTTCAGACAAGGTAAGTTCACCATTTAATTTAGTGTTCGTTTTTCTTATATTATGAATAAACCTCAGTATATAAGCAAATATTCTTTGTAGTTTATAGAGTTTAGAGTATTTTAGTAGTTCGAGTTTAGAGTATTTTAGTAGAGTAGTTTAGTATCAAATGGTATTATATTATAAGATAGTATTTTAGTATTTAAAGTTATTTTTGTTTCAGGCAAAGGCATAGGAACGTATTTAGACTGTGGCCACTCCGATTCAGACTTAGAGAGAAAGGACGGACCATGCCACCAAAGAGTGTTACCAGGAAGAAGATGGGGTTGTATACCCCTAGACGCAATATCAGCGGGATTCAAATCAGTAGGTACATGTCGCCATGTATTTTTATCAGTTAATTCATTAATCTGTTCGACCCGATTAGAAATAAAAGTTTTCAGAGTTCTAGATTGTGTATGCAACCAACCTAGAACGATCATAGAATCTGTCCAGAATACTGAACGGGAGATCTTAGTTTTTAGAGAGTTTAGTACCTTTTTATGTAGTTTAGCACCAAGTAAAGCGCCTAACAACTCTAAGCGAGGGATTGTTTCTGTCTTCAAAGGGGCGACTCGAGTTTTGGCACACAGTAGATTAACTGAAACATCACCCAGATTATTAATAGATTTTAAGTACAACGCCGCACTTACGGCATCTTGTGAAGCATCCGTGAAACAATGCACCTCAACATAGATAGGAGATTTACAAATACAATGTCTAGGTATTTGAATATCAGCAAAATATCTATTATCATTATAAAAGTTAATCCAAGCAGTTTTAATGTCTATTGGGACTTCATCATCCCAGTCTAGTTTTAGTAACCACAATTTTTGCAGTATAATTTTGTGGAAAATAGTACAAGCTGACAACAGCCCTAGTGGGTCAAAGATTCTGCAAGAATTTGACAATATCGAGCGTTTAGTTACTTTAGAAATATTATGAGCCTCAACAGAGTAGTGCAGAATATCAGAATTAGGAGTCCACTTTAACCCTAATACAGAAGACTGTTTACTGAAGTCTTGAGAGTGGTTAGTGACAGGAATGTCATCGAGTATGCTAGTACAATTAGTTCGAAGTTTTCGCAACGGAAAACAACCCTCAGAAAGTTTTTGAATAACACCTTTAACAGTAGCCTTCAAGGCCGAAGAAGAGTCAGAACCTGTATTTAGGTCATCTACGTAGAAATCATGTTTTATAGTATCAGCAACAGCTGTATCTGTACACTCGGTTGCAAGTTGTAAAAGACATCGAGTACTAAGATGTGGAGCACAAGCTGTCCCATATGTTACAGTGTTAAGTTGTAGGATTCTTAATGGTTGACCTTCATTGTCCCTCCAGAGAATAAGCTGCAGTTGACGTTGGGAGTGATCGACCATAATTTGTCTATACATTTTTTGAATGTCACCTGTAACAACATAGGCATGTTGACGAAACCGCAGTAAGATAGACATGAGATCATCTTGGACTACAGGTCCTACAAATTGGATGTCATTGAGTGATTTATTAGAGGTAGTTTTACAGGAGGCATCAAAGACAACTCGAAGCGGAGTGGTTTCGCTACTCTCGCGAATTACAGCGTGATGGGGAATAAAATATCCAAAACTTGGACGGCTTATTTCAGTCAGGTGCCCCAACGACTCGTATTCTTTTATAAAGTTAGTGTAGTCTACTTTGAAGTTAGATTTATTCAGTCTTTTTTCTAGACTATAGAATCGCCGTTCTGCGATATGAAAAGAGTCCCCTAAAGCATCCTCAGGGGTTTCGCGAAAGGGAAGTTTTACAGAGAACCTTCCATCTTGTAAGCGGACAGTATTAGCAATGAAATGACTTTCACAGTATTCTTCATCATAAGTTAATTTAGATTTAGTTGGGATAGTAGGTATACTTTCAATTTCCCAGAATTTAGCTATAGAATCTTTAATTTCTTGACAAAAATTAGAATGAGTAGTAGATATAGGATTCTGACCTGTTGGCCCTGACACAAGCCAACCAAGTTTTGAACTTTGAAGAGCAGGTTTATTTTTTCCTAGTTTAATATGCTTAGATTCAACAATTTCCCAGAATACATCCGCCCCTAATAATACATCAACTTCAGAGGGACGATAGAAGCTTGGGTCTGCTAGTTGTATATAATCTGGAATATTTAGTCGTGATGAGTCTACCTCAACACTCGGCATTCTACCAGTAATTTCTGGTATAACAAGACAAGACACATTAATGTGAAAAGAATTTATTCTAGATTTTAAGTGCACACCACACATTTTAGTAGTATTAGTTAGTTTATTATTTATACCAGCTATTGATATATTAGTTTTAGAACAAGTAAGATTTAATTTTTTATGTAATTTTTCAGATATAAAAGAAGATTGGCTTCCACAATCGAGAAGAACCCTAGTTGGGTGAACACACCCAGTTTTATCATCAACCAATTCTACCTCTGCAGTACATAGAAGAACTTGGCCCATTGTTGTAGTAAACAGAGAAGAACGGAGCCCAAGACCAGAAGTATCATCAATGGGGACAGTGACAGTTGACACCTGAGAAGGCACAGGTTCATTAGGAGTAGGTGTCACACTAGGATTACCTATAGGTAAGTGTGTAGTATAAGTATTTGCATTTGATTTATGTAGTAATAAGTTATGCCTTTTGTTGCAGAATCGACAAGGAGTATGTTTGCATTTAGAAGAGAGATGACCAGGCCTAAGACAGATTAGACACAGCTTGTGCCTTGAAACTTCATTCATTCGGTCATCGACAGACATGGCTTTAAATTTATCACATTTGTAAACTAAATGATCCTGTGAACATATAACGCATTTTAAACTATAATTGTTAGAAGAAGAAATAAAAGATTTAGTGAATTTTTTTTCCTTAGAATATGCTTGATAAGGTTTATCAGACTTAGTGTTATTATTTTTACTATACTGCAGGGTTTCCAAAACATCAGCACGATTTCGCAAGAACTCATAAAACTGTTCAACAGTGGGAGAAGAAGTCAATTTACTCCTATGCTCTTCCCATTTCTGACCTGTGGCGCCATCTAGTTTCGTAGCCATGATATACACAATTATAGTGTCCCAATAAGACGTAGGTTCATTTAACGTATTCAAGGCTCGTAGATTTTTAGAATAATAATCTATCATATAACGAAGTGACTTATAAGTTTCTTTAGAAATAGAATTAAAATTGAAAAGTGCCTTTAAGTGGTTGTTTACTAAGATCCTGTTGTTGTCGAAACGATTAACAAGTAAACTCCACGCTAAGTTATAATTATTAGTAGTAAACTCAACAGATTTAATAACATTAGATGCGCCACCTTCTAGTGAAGACCGTAAGTAGTGGAACTTATTAATGTCTGGAATAGAGTTATTTTTGTTTATTAATGAGTCAAAAGTGTCTCTAAATTCCATCCACTTAAGGTAACTTCCATCAAAGGTAGGCAACTGAATAGTAGGAAGTTTTATATTAGAGTTTAATTTGGAGCGGTTACACTCATAAGATGAGCCGGAATGAGACTTATCTGGTGCCTTGCATGATGTGACACTATCTAGTATAGTTTGAGCTAGAGCAATGTTGGTACAAAACTCATTTTCAGTTTTTTCATTTTCATCCAACTGATCAATTGATATACACTCAATTTTATTTTTTAGTTCGTCAAATTCACCAAATAAATCTCTGAACCGTGATAATTTTAGTTCCAGCTCTACAGTTAATAATTTAGTAAATTCCTTCGACTCAATATGTTTAACGGTTTCTAAATATTTAGAAAAAGTAGTTATTCTTGCACGTATAGAAGCACGTTGCTGAATAAGTGATTTTAATTGACTATCCATAGTTAAATATTACTTAAATAACACAAGACAAGATATCTATTAGCTCAGTGAAAGTTGACAGACTGATCAAAAACAGTAAAGTATTAATAGTAATTAAATAGTCAAACCATGCGGGCCGCACGAGTTACGACCACTGGAGGCGCTCCGTAGGCCTTCACGGGACAGCAATTTGCGAGCAACGTAGGCACAGGTAGCGCCTGCGCTCGGCGGCGGCGGCACGGCGCGGCGTAGGCGGCGGCGAGTCGCGACCACGACGCAGTCGTATAATACGTTTCGGTGGGAACCGGGAGGCAGTTGTTATAACACGGCGAATCTGGAATTGTTAGGGGGTTCCGTAAGCGATGCACAAAGCGTCATAAAATTTTAGTAGGTGGACAGTAGAACAGGAGTTTACAGTTAGGTAGTGACAAGATATCTGACTTTTAACAAAATAGACCAACAAACCGAAAACAGACAAAGTAGTGCTTAGTATATAGATAAGTAGGCAGTCTAGATCACACGGAATCTAGAATTTAGCAGTAAGTTTTCAGGATAACATTTGAACAAAGTAGTACTTGTATATAGAATAGGACGTATAGGTCTAACAGGACCTAGAATTTAGGAATAGTACATAATACCTATGTATTTAGAGAGCTTAAGTAGACAGGCTTTTAGTAGACAGGCTATTTCAGGGACAAGACATTATATCGCAAATTGCGTTGAAGCGGGCAGTGCACATAATAGGTTTATAGATAGAAAACATCTTGCAAGTTGCAATTAGAAAGCAGAAAACAAATACATACGTGGCGTTTTTCATGATCACTAACAAACACTTAGGTTTTAATTAGGCACTTATTACATATACTAAAACTGGTTACACTTCCCTGTTGGCCAAACCTCAACCAAACCACGTTCAAAGCAGTGCCACTTGTAGCTTCAATCCAATCCTCCTTTCTTCCTTTCGAGTTTATAGATAGGTTATTGTTGTTCACGTTGTCACAACCAGCATGGCCGCGTGGCGCCGATTTTGCCACAACGCCCAGACGACAGCAACCAGAAGATTCCGGATTCAGTATAACGTAGGGGTCACCAAAATGTTTAGCAGAGTTATAATACCAAGATAAAAGTTCTTATAAAATTGGTTTATTGCAAGAGTTGTATAATTAACAAAATAGATGCGCACACCGCGCTGTTAGCTTAGTTAGATTCTTAGGTAGGTGTCCACGGGGTGCGGGGTGCGAGCGGCTTGTCCGCCGCCTGCGTTCCTCTTCACGCGCCGCCGTTAGTGCGCGCAACAAGTTCTACTGTCACTGTTTGTTTTTTTGTGTGCGTTGCGTTAGGACACCAAAAAACAAACAGTAAACAATCTACAAATTATTTTACCAACTCGTATTCCGTTTCTAATCTATTTTATTCTATTTCTAATTTACGTTTTCTTTTTAGTAAATTAATGTTTTGAACGAAAGATATGAATTAGAAACGCATTTTGACAGGTTCAAAATTGCATTTTTAAATCTTTTTTAGTATTGATGAACTTGTACAAGGGTATTGACCAGTCGTTTTCAGTTATTTGTAGTAGATTGAAGTAAGTATTTCATTTGTTTCAAAAATTATTATACTTTATTATAGATTAGGTACAGTAGAGTGTATTAAGTAGGTTTATGTTCATTAATTAATAGGCAACTGTTAATTAATCGCACAACGAAACAGACACATGGTCAACTTTTCGAAACATCCTCTTTGAACACACCTGCCAACGGATGTATCGGCTGACAGACAGACATTGGACACTTGGCTTGTCCTACTTTCGTTACGATCTAGATTAGTTAAACATGCATAAAGAGGGATATTTTGTGGGTGTTTAGGGTTCCATACCTCGAAAAGAGTACCTTCATCTTTTATTTATTCATAGAGTACCTATAATTTATCCTAGGCTGGCCCTACATACAATGCAACTACCGAAAAGAAACGATATCTAGTAATTTGAGCAATAACGTGTGACCAGCGTGTAATAGTATTGATAATAATCTACAAAGAACAGAAATACGGTCTGTACGTTTCGGCCACACATTTTAATTTCCCCAGCAAAACTCAAAATTCTATGATTTCTATGTATTAATTTTTTACCATTGCGAGTCCAGAGCAAATATCTACTGATATGGAGTTTGAAATGTACGTACCCATCGAGTTCGGCGGTCTCTATGTAACAGAGGCCGTTGGGCTCCGAGCTGCTGAGGAGCAGGATGTCCGCCGCGACGAACTGGTCGTTCTCCAGCCGGATGACGTCTCCCACCTGAACAGACGCCCACTTCTCCTCCACAAGCTTGCCATTGCGCAATGTTTTCGCACGCCGGTGGTTCACTTGCGAGTCGTTTTGGTGACGTTGCTGGGAATAACATCCAACATTAACGGATTTTTTTGAAGAAACACTAAATCTGAGGTTGTGACTATTTCTAAAGTAGTTAATAAAACTAATAAAGGCGAGTAAACTAATAAGCCTTTGGTGTCACACAGTTGAGCAACCTCTAATGTTGAGTTAAAAGAATTTAGCCCTAAATCCACACGCTCGATTTTTTAACAGTTGCTTTCCTTATTTGAGTGAATTAGACTTCACATCCCTTCAACTTTCTTTAAAAACTTATCTAATGATCCCTCACACGTAGGGATAGGCGAAATGAGAAAGAAAAGTCATCGCGTCTTTGGTTATGGGGAGGTACCTACGTATGGCAGAGATTTTGGACATTTTCGCCCACGGCTTTGCTCGCGTGGTACTTATTGGGATAAAAGGTAGCATATTTGTTAATTCAGACCATAATCTAACTCTGTGTAAAATTTCATCCAATTTCGTTCAGTAGTTTTAGCGTCAAAGATTAACAAACATACATCTATACATACAGTAGGATTCTCGACAAGACTCCCAAACCTTAAAAGAAGAAAACTGCATACATAGATCTAATGTGTACAGTGGATTTGTTAGTTAATAGCAAACATAACGAGTAGTTCACAACTAATTGTATATTTTGTCTCTTAACACCAATCAATAGGTCACAGGTAAGTACTTAGTAGGTACTGTTATGAAATTTTAATGCTTAATACATGTAATCTGATATAGTACCAACATATTACTGAGCTATTTTTAACTTACTTGAAACGAAAACTATAAAGGAGCTTATACATACAAGGTCACGCTACAATCACAATAAAATTATGGAGGCCAAATGGAGCCATGACATAAACAGACCATTCATATATACTTAAAGACTAAAAACTGATAAAATTGTACACGCTATATTATACTCGTACTACTAGGTTATAAACATGAAAGTTTAAGAGTGGTGGAAGGATGTTGTTACTGTTTGAAGCAAGCAATAGCGGTTGACCGGATTTAGATAAACTTTGGCATACAATTATTATGTGGATTTGTGCACAGGATATCTTTCATACCGGAAGAAAGTTAGGTTCTGAAAAGTTGTCATGGCAACAATGTTGTGCCGGATTAACACTATCAGCTTATTCTTATCTACAGTAAGTACGTAGGTATATAAAAAAATCTTTGTACAATTCATTCAGTAAATTATTCCACACAAACTTAGATCCCCTTTCTATCCCAATAAATTATAATTTCCAGAATACAAACTTCTATATGTCCATCATCAGATTTTAAACTGTATACCTCGATTTAGCAGTTTAAGCATGACAAACCATCAGGCAGATGGACATAATTTTGTATTTATAATATTAAGTTTGAGTGTTGTCAATTAAGTAGCACAAAAAACAAAACTACTTCTTCCTGATACGTCGTACATTTGCTACAATCCACTAATTACGTGTGCGTCCTTGATCTAGACTGATGATGATGACATAATAGTAAGTACAGTCAGCAGCAACAACGATACTCATAGGCAAGGACACAAATAGTTTATTTGATCACTCCTACGTACTTAATTAACACGAGAACAGAGACGTTATTCTCCATAACTACATTTATAACCGTGAATAATGTATGTCCCTACAGAAGTACTCCCAGATAAATAGGGCATTGGACATCGGCAAACTTTGGTAAAAATCGTACTACTTTTGCAACACTCACAACCAAAAACGTACGTCGTTAATGTTACTATGATAGAGAAGTTTCCGAAACGCATTATTTCTGCACATTGCTTTATACGTAAACCAAAAAATATTATATCCCACTTCCTACTATCATAAATGCGAAGGTTGATAATGAGGTATGTGAATTACTCTTTCATGAGGATAAAGGCTAAAATATATCAGATGAAATTTTGCACACCTTGGTGTACATTTCATCCCGCTAACACGTTCCATAAGGATACCATCGGCATATAATACGAAAGAAGTAGTAGTCGGAAGCAAGTAATACATAAAGCCGTGACTATCACTAACCGCAACTACTTAATACACAAGGCCACCGTAAATAACAAAGAATTCATTCAAAATAATTTAACTGCGAGTAATTTGGCAGTAAATTAGATAGATATCATTCATCCGAAACATACGATTGCATCCGAAACGGGCTATCTAAGCCTATGTAACTGCAGACACAATTTCCAAAATTAGTAAAGAGCAAAAAACATTGCAGCCGTTTATTAGGGTCCCTATGGAATACCAAAAATAAAAACTCAACGCAACAAGTATGTACAGTGTACAGAGCAAAATAATCTCTAAAAGATAAAATAATGTTAATAAATGTAAACGATGGTTTTAATTAGTTGCTATGCAAATGAGTAAATGTTACTTACGAAGTCGTCGTATGCGTCTTTGACGGCAGTGAGTGCGAGTACACCGATCAACGGGATCGCAGTGGTGATAGGCGTAAGCGAGGAGATGGCAGGTATCAGCTGCAGTACCAACAAGCACAGGAAGTAGAAATTCGCCAACCGCTGGAATTGCTCCAACAGGTTGAGCGGCAGGAACGTTACAATCGTATACTTCGATGTCTTTATGAAGTTACTCTGCAACAAAATAACATAAATTAAAATCCGTACCTTACGATAATGATTTACTTTCACATGTACATCCGTACCGAGTTGTGATCTGCGAACCAGCTCAGATATAGAGCAAAAACGGGATATACTCATTCGCCATTTAATGCGTGTTTGATCCAAGATTCCAAATCATGACACTTCAAACTATTTTGGTGTCCACTGATGGGCCCGGGTCTTCTCTGTCTTAAGAGTTCAAAGTTTAATCCAGACACGCTGGCCAAATGCAGGTTGCTGGATGTAACATATCCTAGAGTGATTACTTCTTAGATATACCGGCTTCCTCGCGGTGTTTTCCTTCATCGATATTCGACAAAAATGTGTGCGCTCGACAAGGGATCGAACCCAAGATCATATGTATATTTTAAAAATAAAAATAAATTCATTTATTTCTCCATCACAAAGTTACACTGATATATTTTATGCGACTAATACACTTTGGGGGTTTTAAAGACGAGGCCGATACCACTGCGCCATCGCTGCTCCAAAACATAAACCACTGCAATGTATGGCGTTTGTGCTATATTTTGTAATTCGACAACTCAAATGTGAAGGGATTTAAAGCAAGGGCGAGGGTGGAGAATAAGATCAACGTGACCCCACCCATGTGACTAACCGACAACTTCCTGGCTGAGTAACCCGCAAACCTAACAATGTTGTCGACTTACGGTTAAGGTTTTCTAACTAGTTTTTCATTAAACACATCAAACTTCAAGAATAGTATTAATTGTGACGATAATTTTCAAGCTGATATCATTACGTATATTCGATCATAATACACGCAAAATAAGGTCTAACTCATAATCAATTAACATCTATAGATTAATTTACATTCAAGGTATTGCAAAATCACACAGTTACGTCAACGATTACTAGAATTCATTTAATTGGGCAATAACTTTTCGACTGCATGATTGGAAGCGACTGGTTTTGAATTAGGACATACATACATACTTGCCATGGATAGAAACATACGTAAAGTTTGATAATAACATAATTGGATGTTTATAACATGAGGATAATGTTCTCATTTATATTATACTATTGTTACCTATTCAAATACAACAAATATTAAATTTTTTACACTTTAGTTAAACACCTGCTGGATGACAGAAATAGACCTCATAACATATTAAGATCAAAACATCGGTCAGGTGTCAGGTGCGATTCGGAAACTCAAATGATGGGTTCCGTTAAATTTTATTTATTTCGTTGGTGTTTTTTAACTCGCCAAAAAAGGTCGTTGTAAGTTTTTATTCGAAAGTTATGGTTGGTTATTGATAGGGATAGTTCTTAGCTAAAAAAATATGATGTGGGTGTTATTTGTTATTAATTTGTTGCTATAGCAGCAATAGAAAAATACACTTTGAGAATGTGAAAATTAAAATGAGAATTACCACTGACAACTGGGCAACGGTGGCGCGGGGCGATCTCAGCCTCGCCTTTCAGGTTCGATTCCCAGTCGTGCCCAGACATCTATGTCAATTTTTTCATCTCCGCTGCTCAATATCCGTGAAGGAAAACATCGTGAGGAAACTGGCATGTCTAAGAACTAATCATTCGAGGACATGTGACATCCACTCAACTCATACGATAGTTGAGAGACCTGTGCCCAGTAGTGAGACACTAAAAAGAGTTGAAGTGAAGATGGGCCCGTATCACCTCGTGGTTTCCAGGAAACAGTTATCGTCTTCGAGGAAGACCACGGAAATTGGTGCGATGATATATATTCGTTTGTCGCTACTTGGATAGAAGAAGTATTGGAAGAGTTAGTAGTTAGATTAGAGTTGGAAGGCTAAAGGAGAGGTTTTTGCATATCAGTAGGATATAACAAGCTATTAAAAAACCTCTGGTCAGAGATGGATTTTTTTTTAAATAACAGAGCCAAGTTGACACCATTGCGGTACAAAACCCAATAAAATAAGTATGTAAAATTAACCCCCGTATTCATAAACGCCTTATAAGCTCATTATAGCTAAAATAGGTTTATAATTTGTTTGTCTGTCTGTCATCTCGACGGTTATACTAATAAGAAAGATTCAAAGTCCATTGTAACTAAAGAGTCTTATAACTTTTTTAAGAATAAGGCCTTAAGCCTAATAATCAAAGGAAATATTACTGAGCATAGTTCCCTCATCATACATATTTAAGTAGGTACTAATGGTTTAGTAGATTCAGCGTTAGCAACTTGAAGTGGACTGACTATCGTACCAGGGGCGTAAAATTATCGTACATGGATCGAAAATAATCGAAATTATCGTATTTTTTAGGATAATGTCTATTATAGATAAATAAATCATATAAATTGTAATATTGATATGCATGCAAGTACTTTATTTTTTTTTTTTTAAACCACCGCTGTCAAATCAA
Source organism: Meganola albula (assembly GCA_936450015.1). NCBI lineage: Eukaryota > Metazoa > Arthropoda > Insecta > Lepidoptera > Nolidae > Meganola > Meganola albula. Next base: position 5,723,769 of record OW388157.1, read on the forward strand.
CAGAACACTGAAACCCAAATGTTTTACACGTGGTACAGAGTTGACTGCTCGTACTATCTACTTTGCATGTAGGACTTACTCATTCTTCATTGCACAGATAAAAAATAATTAATAGGTTAGTAAGTTATAGAAAATATACAGCCACTGAAAAAATGTATTTGATGAATATACCTACTTGCCAATGATAACAATCACTCCGAGTGTGTAATCAAAATTTTGCTGCTCTAGAAAATTACTTTACAGTATCGGCAGTGGTGAAACTTAGCAGAGCGGATCGTAAGGACCAATAGGAATAGAGAACTTGTATTTCCCGGTATTTTCCCAAGATTTTATTGGACAAAATAAAATCATGCTACTGCGATTTAGACTATCAGCGCATGAGTGAAATAATATAAATTCTCAAATCTTGCATCATGATAGAAATTATCGTACAATCGGCGTACGATAATAATATGCTATCGTACATCGTATGTAGGCACAAAATTATCGTATGTGTACGATAATTATCGTACGGTTCCGAACGCTGAGTAGATTCCTTATTTGGGGGCGTCCATAAATTACGTGAGCTGATTAAGGGGGGGAGGGGGTCGAGTCAAATCTTATCTAATCTTACGTTGGAGAGAGGGGGGGTGTCTCGGCAAATATCACGCAATATTTTTTCTGATTGAAACAAAAAAAAATACTAATTTGGCATTAAAAGCACGAAGCAAATTTGTTTTTTTTTTCTTTTTACAATAACAATCCAACGCGTTTACGTAAGAAACTCACATTTTGAAAAATCTCACGTAAGATTGGGGGATGAGGGAGGGGTTTGAATTAAATCTCACGACATCTCACCAGGATGGGAGGGAGGGGCAGAAAATTTAAAAAAACACCTCACGTAATTTATGGACGCCCCCTTTCTCTTTTGCTACGTACAACTAGCTCGTCCATTACTCATAACTTTGTAAAAATAGTGTCATAATAAGAACAATCATAATATTCCAAATTGTCGCATATGTCTACACCGCAGAAGGCAAACAAAAAACCGTGCACGTTTTTTGCCCGTTGCACGTAGTTTTAGTAAGAATGAGACAAAGTCCATTTGAAATAAAGAGTCTTAAAAGATTTTTATGGATAACTAGCTTTCCGACAGCGGCATCGCCCGCGTGTATGTCGGTTATCGCGCCAAAACATTACCTTCTTTTTGCGCAGTCGGATAAAAACTATCCTTTGTCCTTTCTCGGGTCTCAAACTACCTCCATACCCAATTTCATCCAAATCGGTTCAGTAGTTTAGGCGTGAAAGCGTAACAGACAGACAGGCAGAGTTACTTTCGCATTTATAATATTAGTAGGGAAGTAGGGATAGTAGGAAAGTAGGAATTTTTAATAAGTTAGCATATTAGTAACTTACAGCGTAGCGAAACTGCGCATTGTATTCCCTGTTGTTGGCTTTGATTCTCCGTTCATTCTCTGCAACAATAAACAATTACACGTTACATTGTGTTCGTTTACATAATTATCATTAGAAAGCGTAATAGGTACATGTGATCGATAATGCTAATTATGTGTTGAATACTGTATTTACCTTATCTCGCATTAATTTTAAAACAATTCAAATTATATAGCGCATTGATTTTGATTGTCCAGTGTTATATATACATATAGGGTGACTGGTAGTTAGTGTAAAATAATTTACAACGTGACCAGAGCTCATCATTACAAATCACTTTTCCCTTAAAAATTAAGCCTTAAGGAAAAGGCATAGGAAGGCGAACCCTGCAGCCATTTTTGCTCAGTCTATTCACGGAGTTGTGGCTGTGTAGGTAAATTTTATGTTATTATAGCGGGTTCGTTGTAGTGACTGTTAAGTTTAAGGTATTATTACAGGATTTCGTCTTGCTCTTGTTTGAATTATTGTGTAGACGTGTACTATACGCATTTATTTAAATGCATGTACAACGCCCTCCGCAACGTGACAGAAAAAATAAAAGCGAAATTTCTTTCTTTTTTCCCCATAAAAGTTGAATACTGTAAGACTTTCCCAAAGAAACTTTTTATGGAGCAATTTTATTTTGTAATTAAATTCGCTAGTATATATTGTGCCGAGCAGTAGATACGACGAAAACAGAGTGTAGTGTAGGAAGAGGCAAGGTGCCTGAGTGAGTCTTGCTTGCGCCGTCTTGGTAACGATCGTTGTTTCCACTGCGCGGCTCAAAATTAAATAGCGAATTTAGTTTAAAAATAGTGGCTCCAAAAAAAGGTATATTTGGAAAAGTTGTTTGTAATCATGAGCACTCTCTATGGTAAAGTATTTCACACAAATTACAAGTCACCCTATACGTTAAAGATACATTTCGCATGTGATTTTCATAATTAGAGATGTTATTAACATGCAAACAAGGAAAACGCATCTTAATGTTCGAAATTATGGTGATAAATAACACCCAATGATTCATTATGACGTGTTATCTTCAAAATATTTTATCTTATTACAATACTGACTTAAGCAATTTCTTAAAGAAATTAAAAACTCTTCTCTACTGCTTCATAGAAAACGCGATAGATAACCATATTGTTTTAAATATTTAGAACATATTTGATGACAAAGTAGTTATAATTCAAAATGCACGTGTTCAAACAAATAAGCGAAGTTATATTGACATCTACATTAGTCAGTATACGTGTCTGATCCTTTGCGACGAGGATAATTTAACTAGCAAGCTTTATTAAATTAATTTATTACAAAGTCAGTTTAATATTCAGTAGGTACAGATGGCATTTTCTCATGCCTTTACTAAATAATTTATAAAATCGACATCAATGCTTTAACAAAAATTTGCTCAACAGATTTTCATAAAATTGAAATTGTAAAGACAACAGCATTTTGTTAATAACATGTCATAAATATCCCTCTCCATTAAAGCCTATTATAATAAGTGAGCGTTATGATACATAGTCACCTAACTTTGTCTGATTGGTCAAAATCAGTGACTAAGAAAAACCTAGTATAAATGGAGCCGCAAAAATGTATGCTGACAACATGGGAAAACAACAGAATATCTTCTTAACGATAACTCATTGGACTCAAGGTTAACATACATAGATATTATTTGTCGAAGGCTCTTCTATATGTATACTCTGTACGAACTTTTTGTTTATCATCGCAGTAAATAAGTGTGTCTCGTCGTCAGGCGCCAAGGGGACGCGATCGATCTTCTCCTAGTCTACGACTAATAGCTTATTCAGGGAATTTCTTTCGGTAAACATTAGTACATTACGTGATTTGACTCAGAAAGAAGGTTTTTTATTAGGTCATACTTTTATGTACAACCTACATAAACATCAAGTAGAGAAGATAGCAGTTTAACCTAGATTTGTAACTTATTTATAAAGGGACCTTCGGGAAAGTGTAATAAACCAAAGTCAAACCTAACTACTGCCCAGCGCCCATGTGACTTAAATTATTGTATACAAAATAATAGGTTAAAATAGCAAAATTAGAGATCAGATACCTTTGTTGACAAATTATAATTACATACATTATGAAATTAGATTAATCTTTAATAGCTACCTAGTAGTACCTAGGTACCCACATAACTTTTAATTTATAAGGATCGTTCGCAACAATACAATTTTTTTCATTCATATTCTAAATTGCATGCTTTTCGTATTCTTTATTCTTGAATTTCAAGCGGTGTCAATCAGAATACGGATATGCAAATAATCACACATTAATCAAACAATTGGACCGCATAAACTCGCCCACAGGTTGCATGAAAAACCAAGTCCAGTATGAACCAGGTTTTCTTGAGTTTAGTGTATTCTCGTCAGTCAATCATTGGGCAGCAGTTAAGTAACCATCATTAGTCACCCTTAAAATTTTCGTCATAATGACGAGTATTTAAAACCATAAAAACATAATTTACCTAATTAATGCTAATAGTCATTCCGATTACTAAAGTAAGTACCTAAGTGGGTAACATACTGCTGACGGAATATAGTTAATAGGTAGGTACCTAAGTGAATTTTACGATAGACATAACAATGCAAGCCTGTTCTTTTTTATGTGAACGTCATGGCCTGCTGAATCGTAGAATAATCCATAGGTAGTCTACAACAATACTTGGATAGACACTACAGTCAAATGTAAACGGATCTCAGGTGCATTGTACGCACTAGTGACAATGAGCATTTAGCTCAGTTTCCTCCTTAATTAAGTTTAGTAAGCGAAACATTGGCGGGCAATCGATAACAACACCGCTTGGATCATGATACGCGAAGCGTTCGCTAAGCATCGCGCCGCCGTCTCGCCCCGGCCGTTGACCGTGGGCTGGGGGCGCCACACCGACCTTGTCCACGATTTCAGTTTCCTCCGAGATACATTTCACCCCCAAATTAGAAAACTCCGCGATTCATTCATGCAAGTCGGCCAAAATGAAAACCTCGAGACGGATGTGTGCAAATTCACAAAGCGTGGAATATTGCGCAAATATTATTGTTTGCACAACGTAGGTAATAGACGGCAGACATTAAAAACAACCGATTAATGACACTATCTATTCCTTCACTGTGCGAATAGGTGTTGATAGGTTAATACGGACCACAGGAGACAAATGTTCGGAAGCGGTGGTTGTGCCTGGCGCGGCGGTGGTGCGGTGCGGGCGTGTCGCGACGCACCAGCTTGCCTAGCAAGTCGAGCAGCGAGAGGCGCAGCGGGCGCGGCGGGCGAGCATCGCCACCCTCCGCGCCCAGCACCTCCAGCTCCACAGCCTCTGAGCGCGTGCACATCCGTGCCGCTACCGCCGCGACCGCCCCATGCCGCGCCACTCCGCTGGTCGCCCCGAGGTCCTCCACGCGCCACGCGCTCCACGCGCACCACGCGCGCACCCGTCCGGCGCACGGCCGAGACTCGTGTGCCGCGTGCTGACACTAGCGCCGCCCTACAGGCGCGCGCATCCGACAAATGACACTCACTCAACTAAGACGCGCGCCGCCCTAGTGTTGCCCATCTTACACTATTTTGTAAAAGACAATAATTTACTCTAAACACAAATGGCAGAAAATATTGCGTGTGGTAAGTTGTAACACCGTTTTGAAGAATTGAGCTTTTTTTAGACCAATACAACTCACAAAAGATTTCTTGATTTAAAACAATGAAAACATGTTGTGAGAAAGAAATTGGTCTATTAGTCTAGTCAACAAGTTCAAAAACGTGAAAAATAGAGATAAAGGTCCTAAAAATATGAGCGATGGCTCATTCGATTCGGAATCACTTCTAGAAAAATGTTTTTGAAGGATTTTGGTGCAGGTTAAAAATTGCAATTGTTATTAACAAAATAAGATGAAAAAAAAAATGATATTTCGTTTTTTGTTAATAACTCGAAAAATATTAACATTTAAGCAATTTTGAAAAAAGCTCGTTAAAGAGGAGGAAATTTCCAATAAAAAAGTCCTGACTCCCGGAATTCTATCTCCATTATTTATAATTTTAATTAGACGTTGAAAATAGGGCTCCGCGCGGCAGTTACGGCATGCGCGCGCCGCCGCTAAAGAGTGTTCAGCAATAAAAATAATTTTTTTATAACATAAAATGTGATTTTAAAAATTTGAAAAAATTCTAGTATCTTCTTAACACTTGAAAGAATCGAGCCCTGAAAAAAAAAAAGTTTAATCACCATTTTTCAAAAAGTTATTCAATTGTTAACTAACCAATTTTTTCTCAATCTCCATGGGCATAAACAATGGGATGAAAGGTATAAATAATTGGCCTATAAATTTTAAACTTCGTGGAGCCCTTTTGATATATGTACTTTATAAGATCCTGCGGTTTATTTTCATTAAAGTTTATTAATTTGTTAATTATGATTTTTTATAACTATTGAAAAATTAAAAATCTAAAAAATGTTAATAAAAAATTTTTTTTCAATTAATATTTAATAAATAAAAAAAAATTTTTTTTATTTATTATAATACTTTTTAATATCATATGATACGGTAATTATAGCGCCTACTTTTTTGCACTTTATTATATATAGCTATTTTTATAATTTTTTTCTGCTTTAGAAAAAAAATATAACGTTGGTCGATATTTGTTTATAACAAATTGTTAAACTAATAAACAATTAAATAATTAATAAAAAATTTTTTTTTTTTTTGGTAAACTATTTAAAAGTGTAAATTATGATTTTTAAAAGAAAAATTTTTTCTTAACTAATTATTTAAACAATCGAAATATAAAAAAATCGTTTTTAAACAATTAAAAATAAAAATTAAGAATTTTTTTTTTTAAATCATAATTATAAGTCAACAACAAAATAGCAAAAAAAAATTTTTAAAAAATATTGAATTTCTCTATTTGTTTATAACAATTTTATATACAAATTACGTAAAAAATTCATAACCTATGTTAATTACTGCCATTGTTCAATGTGAAAACAGGCATAGCTAAATATTAATTGAAAAAAAAAAATTTTTACCAACATTTTTTAGATTTTTAATTTTTCAATAGTTATAAAAAATCATAATTAACAAATTAATAAACTTTAATGAAAATAAACCGCAGGATCTTATAAAGTACATAATTATATCAAAAGGGCTCCACGAAGTTTAAAATTTATAGGCCAATTATTTATACCTTTCATCCCATTGTTTATGCCCATGGAGATTGAGAAAAAATTGGTTAGTTAACAATTGAATAACTTTTTGAAAAATGGTGATTAAACTTTTTTTTTTCAGGGCTCGATTCTTTCAAGTGTTAAGAAGATACTAGAATTTTTTCAAATTTTTAAAATCACATTTTATGTTATAAAAAAATTATTTTTATTGCTGAACTCTCTTTAGCGGCGGCGCGCGCATGCCGTAACTGCCGCGCGGAGCCCTATTTTCAACGTCTAATTAAAATTATAAATAATGGAGATAGAATTCTGGGACTCAGGACTTTTTTATTGGAAATTTTCTCCTCTTTAACGAGCTTTTTTCAAAATTGCTTAAATGTTAATATTTTTCGAGTTATTAACAAAAAACGAAATATCATTTTTTTTTTCATCTTATTTTGTTAATAACAATTGCAATTTTTAACCTGCACCAAAATCCTTCAAAAACATTTTTCTAGAAGTGATTCCGAATCGAATGAGCCATCGCTCATATTTTTAGGACCTTTATCTCTATTTTTCACGTTTTTGAACTTGTTGACTAGACTATATAAAAGGTCCTGTTTCCGTGAATTGTAACAAATCCACATTTCGTCAAATAAATTGGCACGTGTTTCATTCTTTCGACGTTTTTTTTTTTTACAGTTGTAGAGATTCTTTATGCAGACCTGTAGATTTCAGCCTAACCATTGAAACCTTGATACTTACTCATAGAATTTTATTTTTGCAGGTACCCACTTCAAGTAGGTTTCTTTAGGTTAGCTGAGATTTGAATAAAGAATGAGAAAAAGCTAATCTGTAACGACATTAGCAAATCTACCATCCACAAGCCATTGAAACTAAATCACACACAATCCGATTCTATCAGTAAAGTAGATTCTTAGGTAGGTATAACGAGATATCACGTCGCGTCGGTAGATACGAGGATTTAATGGAATTCATCATGATCACGATGTGGAGATACCTACTTTGTCATTTGTTAAACATCCATCCAACGACATCAGCTGCTTTGATCGCGATAAATTTGTCTAGCGCCGTAATAACACGGCAATTTACGATATAAATAAACTTTAATCTTCATAGCATAAAATACCTAATAAAATCTGGATTAACTAAGAACGCCATTTTATATACTGAAATAAACTTATGTCTCATATAATGAAGATACTTACCTACATCCTGATACAGAAACAAAAAACCAACAAGAACAAAATGTGGAAAGAAACCACTTATTTATATTATATTTCTTCATTTACCCAAAACATAGGTTCTTCACAAGTTCTTCCTCGCGACTATGGAGGGTAAAAATTATAATGCATCTTGACACAGAAGTCAGAACTAATTCCGATTCGAACTAAATTTGTTTTTGCATAAACTGCTTCTCTGCAATTATGAATGGCGCAAATGCCAACTGTCTGGTTTAACCCCTAACCACATCCATGTAAAGTAGTCATATTTAATATTTCACATATGATGAGAGTTTATTGTGACTGACTTGCAGATATTACCGTGATTGTAGTTGACTCTATACGAATACTACCTCCTATATTACCTAATAATTAAATGCGGATACTGTTATTCGGAAAAGCGGAAAAACACAATGTCGCTACATTTTCAATTTTGCTATTTTTTTCAGTTAGGTATCAGAATATATTGAACAAATTATATTATTTCCTACTTATCTATTCTAACTGATAAACAAGATTTCGGAAGGTTGATGATGCAAAACTCCACACAACATAAGGTAGGTAATACTAATCATTGACTAAAAATAAATAGGTATTGTCTACCTATCACAAGGTATTTATATAAAAGATAATGTATATCAGTAATCATCACTATATCACTGTCGAGTCTATTGCTGCAATTAAAGTGATCGATATTATAATACTTAATACTAAGTTGGATAAAAGAAAGTCTAAAGTCAAGTTGGAAAAACAATCCATCCATAGTACCTATTTGTTCATGAATATACAATAACTAACTTTAAAGATGGCACAGGGTAGTGACTAAGACTTATAATATATTACGCACTGAGCTATGTGCGTGTATAATACCGTCGCCGATACAATTTTCAATGGAGTCATAGCCCATATCCATGTGGGGGAGGGAGTATGATGTTTCATAGAACTAAAACACCCTGATTTACATTAAGAATGCGAAAGTGCGTTTGTATGTTCGCCATGAGCATGCAAACTTTATTAAATATTAATGTTGGATAATCTTAAAACTAACATGCTTAATACCCATTACCAAATTAGAACAAAAAAACAACAACAACTTCTGATGCAAAGCCTTTTAAATGAGTTTTTAGTTGGGGTCACATACCTAAGCACGGTATACCTAGGTTGTTAGAAAATGGGGCACCTTCGATGAACCTATGCCAAGTCCTTGAAGACATGTGTTAAGAGGGCGGGAAGGCAGCGGGCTACTCACCTTGACCATGTGTTCTCGCCGAGGACTTTCCCATGTCGGCCGCACCATCGACACACATATAAACTCACACCCGCGCGCGATACTTGAAACACTGTGAGTACTTAATACTTATAGGTCGGTATAAAAGAGGCGTACAAAAAGTTAGACGTTATATTATTGAAGGACACTTGAGGACTAAACTAGGTCTCCTTTGGAGAAGGTGGTACGGAGGTGTCGAATCGGGCGGTGGGCCGCGCGGCGCGATCGGCATTCTGTGCACCGCTAGGGCTCTGCGTTTTCCTGAAACAACACAAAAAGTTGTTTTTATTTACAGAAGATATTTTAACTACCTAGCTAAACGGCCTGCAGAATATCCTGTCAACGATTTAACGTTCACTGTTTCTAAATCAACTAAATGAATTCGTCAGCGACATTAATGAATTTACTCTAAATTTGCGTTGAACATAAGACTGTGTAAGAGTGACGGTCGAATTTGAACTCCAGTAAACGTAACAATAAAATAACCAGTCAGTAGATGTAGGGTCTCGTTGAACGTCGAAACGTTGAATAAAAAGCGTTCAATGGAGGAACAGTTAGCTTGACGAACGTAAGCTGACGTACGTAAACGAAAAAGCTATTAACGACTCATCACTACAGCCTTCAGCCGACCAAGTGCTAAATGGCAATAACTTGATGACTGGACCCCCCTATATTTTTTAACATTCAATATTCTTTCTACCTTTAACGTTATCTCTTAAGTCCCCTACATCTAATTAATAGTAATAAATAATAGTAAGTGGAATGAATGACACCGTGAAATGCAATTCAATGATCACTATTCTAAGGTTTAATTATTCAGAGCAGAGTAAGTACAGTCCTTGTCGTATTGATTTTTATTTTTCTAGCTATATGATTATTTATCTGGTGACAGTTGTCCGTAGAATATAACCGTCCACCACTTCACTGTGGCAATTAAAGTTTATTGAGAGGATCGAGATGCGCCGCTTGATACCACTGATATGACGTGACCACTATAATAACACGCAAACGTTATAAAATGGCTCTACGTAACCACACACAACATATTTGTGTCCTTAGTAAAATAGTACAAATACAAAAAAAAAATTGTTAGGCCTACCTACATGATAGTGCATGCATACTTGCATATTTTGTTACTCTTTAGTACCTAATGCATTTTCGTTTTCCATATGCACGCCATAACTTGAGCAAAATATGTATAACTTGTTTTGCTCGTTAGTCAGGACTAATATTATGTAACACAATAATTAAATAGTACGAGATAATTTTTAAGTCATTATATTAACCTGGTACCTACTCGTACACTACTTTTGCAAACTGGAGCAGGTAGCTAATTCCAAATAATTATGTAAAATATGCGTAAAATATAGGTATTAAATTAAATGAAATCAGTTCAATAACCCTTAAAAACGAAAATTTACCAAATCATTATTGGATACCTTTTTTTGGCTCTACATACTAAAACTTCATTATTCGCTGGGTATACGCGTAAAGCAAAATCCTTTTCGTCCTTTGCTATAGTACCTTTTGTAACTGAGCTTTTATTTGGTTAGTAGGTCAGTGTGCTTGCCTTAATAGCCAATGACTCAGTTGTGGAAAGCTTTCCCGCATAGGGAGCTAAATATGTATCATTTACAGGAAAACTACGAATGTACACGCAAGGAGGTTAATACTACTAGTTAAATGATACAGAACTAGTTGCAGAAATTATATCCTACTAATATTTTGAATACGAAAGTTAGTGAGGATATAGGTAAGTATGCATGTGTGTTACTCTTTCACAGCTTTACGGATTTGGATAAAATTCTGGAAACGCGTATTCTATTATTTGGATTAAAATTAACATTATAGAGCTTTTTATCCCGGGATTTTGTTTTCTAGAGATCCCGTGCCAAGTTACATCAAGTCATTCCTAGTCGCGAGCGGAAACTACACATTATACCTAATCATGTTTATCGACCATTGAAAGAATGGCTATAATCATGTTTGTATGTCGTTTTTGCGTTAAATTGTTACTTTTTATATTATTGGAATGTAACAAATGATCCATATACGCAGCAGTACCTAATGCATGTTAATTTCCTTAATAAAACCATTTATTGTGTGAGCAGATTTCTACTCGATGAACGGGAAAACCTAACTAAAGAGCGTGTCGCAATAAGAGCCTTGGTTGTTTAATGTGACATAGATGACGACAATGATTCCACTATCATCAATGACATCGCAAATATAAAAGTTACAATTTAGCTAGGTCAACTTTAACTAAACTATCGATCCTCGTGAAAAAAATTAACTGCAAATAGGATGACAACAAAATAATTAAAATCCAAAAATGCAATACAATAAAGTACTTACATAAAGTCTGACATTAAATATCCAGGACCACTTAAAAAAAACTTTTTTTTTTTTCAATTTTTAAGAGTTATAATAAGCCAAAAGTTTCAAGTACCCACTAGTTTCACGGGTTTCTCTATGACGATGTAAAACTAACTAGACATTTTAGAAAGGAATAGAAGAATAATTTACAAGCAGAAATGAAATTGGATGTATGCTAGCATGCCGATGTTTATATTAATAATGTTGCTGAACTTACATCACAGAATTATGTTCCGTCCAGACGAATCTCAGACAATCCAACGAGACGCTGAGTCCGCGTTATTCACATCACATTCACATTACAACAATAAGTAGTTTCTTTACGAATGGTATTATAATATGAATAGAAATATAAGGCACTTAGCCGTCAGTCAATAAGCCATAACAAAGTATAAGAATCAGGCCTTTGTCGAACAATATTGGAAAGTCAAAGGCTGAGTGGTAAACGTCCGTCTCCTCGCAACGAACGAATCGCACTGTTTTGATAGGTAGAGTAGTGTATTTTAGCGTACGGAACAGCGACAGCCACCGTCAAGGTAAAGTAGAACACTACTAAAATCGCGATCGACACGTATAAAATTTTGGACAATTCGATGTACAATGCTGACTTTTTATGCAGCATTTAGGTCGCACATAATAAATTAAAGAGCAATCTACCGAGAAGTCGAGGACAAACAGTTATTTTGTCTACACACACTATTAATACTTAAAAGCCCGTGCTTTTACACCTCATATAAGATTGTAAATACTTAAACCCGTATAAAGTTGAAAACCTTAACTTACTTTGGAGATTGAAATGTTAAGTTGTTTTGTTACATAATTAGGCGGTGCATGAGCATTTGAGTTCGTTGAGTGTAAAAATGGTAATTAGAGACAAAAGTGTACAAGAGCCACACGATCAAATAGTAATTTGAAACTATACTATAATTACAATGGAATATTACAGACTTTAAGTGGAAATGAATTGTTATTAGCTAAGTGGTGAGTGGTAGATAACAGCGTAATCTAATAAGTGTTTGATACCCCATATTTTTATAAAAAAAAAGTGTGAACAAGTGTGAATTTATTTATTTGCATTGTAAAAAATATTGCAACGTACCGCGCATACCTATTTCTAATGAACCTAATAATAAAAAATTGGTAAAAAAAATAATGGTATAAAATTATTAAATTTAATACTAAAATAGGTCTTTACAATTGTCATTGATTCTGATAAGTCTAGTAAGTAGATGACGTACGTAGGAGTATGTTAATAAGAAAGAAAGTTTTTCACCTCACTAAAAGAACTTGCCTGAACGCACTAGCGGTTGACCTATGGCCTACCTAGTTGAATGATGCGGCTAGCCGCATTCGCTTAGCCGCTAGTGTGTTAACGGTCTAAAAAATTCATTGAGTTAAATATTATTTGCTTTTTTGCCAAAGGGGTTCTAAATATCGGCTCGACCCAATAAATTAATTATATTCCAATATTTACAAAACATGAATTGATGAGTTAAAAAAACTTTTTATTAAATTTTTATGTTGTATTAGGTAGGTATATCAAAAACACTGGTTATACTGTAATACCAAAGCAATTCCAGCCCAAACTCCATGAAGTTGGGGCTCATCTTATTTAGTTTAGTTTGGGCACAGATGATATAATACTATACTAGGTTTGGGTTTTTCTAGTTTTAGTTTTGGTTACTACTTTAGCACGGAAACAGAAGGGAAGTTAAATAAAAGATTGTATTAAAAAAAACTTTCAAAGAAAAAAGAACCGCTTTCTAAAAAGTGAAAAATAACATTCAGATCCTGTTGGTTAAAGTCGATGGTAATATCTCACAAAACTTTGTTTTCGTCCTAAGTACTGTCCTAAGGACTTCAATTAACAATGAATTCTTCAATAGAAATATTATACGAAGCCTAGTCGAAGAAGACGCCAAAAATAAAATTGTGAATAATCATTAAATGCCATTATATTGAGTTGGCACTAATCCATCTCGTTTTCACATTTTGATCTTGTTGCGATTTAGGTATTTGATATTTAATAGATCTGTAACAGAACTATGTAGTTATCTGCTGACTATGTAGTTTTTTCACAATGCTTTTGTTTCCTTACTTTGCTTGCACGTTGTAAGAATTTAGAGATTGTGCGAGGTATACCTTCCTACTTATTATCGTCACTGTTATTTAAAAGTCACAGTCAGTCTCGGTTAATATTTTATGATAATAAATGATTACTAATTGTTACTTTAGTCTTTATGTACTAACCAAAATTTTATTAAAAAATGTCACGGTGCCGCGGTGTTCCGTTCTCTACACTGCAATATAATATGCGCCAATACATACTACATAGTGAGATAATATTTAGTTATTGAATGTATCACTTAAGTTACAGGAACGACAAATTTTGTTTGTTAGCGAGAGTGACATACTATAGTCACAGAGCGATAAAAAGCTACTTAGTTACTTGTCACTGTTGTTTGTGACTGTTCATTGTCACTATTGCAACGGTTACTTGGTTTTACATAGTATAATCAAACGCTATGTACTTTGGTACAGCTATTATATTATTAATCACCTTTAATTACGGAATAACAGTACCGATAGTGAAATGAATGCGTCAATTGAAAGTGAAAGTCTTGGCCCGCATACATAAAACGTAAAATTACACCTGCTTTTTGATGCACTTTGTTGAACCTGTTGGTTCAGTATAGATACACAGGAGTATCAGTTTAGACCGCAGCGCATGCATTGTATAGCGACAAAGGTACAATGACGGCGTATTTCCTTCAAAACATTTAGAATCGCGTTTGTGAAAATCCCTGTCAAAGTAGGGTAAGTAAAGAAACCAACCCAAACAATAAATAAACCTTTAACACGGGCCTTATAGCAACAAAGAGGAACTAGTTTGCCGTAAACGGTTTACGTGTTTCCGCGTTCTACTTTTAGGAACATTAAAGCTCAGTCCCGGCCATGATTGAGTTAGGCGTGGCGGCCATCATGCGTCTATGCGGTCATCAGTACCAATAGACTCGTCAATTTATTAACTTAAGGGTTATATCTGCAGAGCCTTTCTACAACCCATATTATTCATCACAATAATAAATAATTTGGCAAACAAGGCAAGGAATGGAAATTACTTCTGTTTTTTTTCTGTCTGGTAAAAGAAAAAGCTAATAATAGTAATTAATAATGTATTTACTGCATAATTATATAAATTTCTTTTACTATTAGCTGTCTAGGCACTGCCTAGATTAGGTAGGTCATGATAACAGGGTGGGTCTTCGCTATTTTCTATTTTAATTTTCACATGCCCTATTCCCAACCCATTTAATAACAATATTGTGGGCTATTAACACACACGGCCATCTGATACCAAACTAAGCAGATATTGTACTATGGAAACCAGATAACTGGTAATAATATACTATAAATAAAAATCAATGCCATTTTTCGTTGTAATTTTATAATTCAAAAACGGGCTTACCTATTCAAACCAAGTATTTAGGCATTGTTCGGACTATTAAGTAGATGGTTTATGTGAAGTTTGCACAAAATCAGTTGGGCGGTTCTTTATTTACCACATTTTTTGTAAATTGTTGAGTGGGCTGAAGCTACCTGGGCGAAGCTGGGGTGGGCCGCTAGTATACTATAAATAATCCTTTTCTTTTATAAATACATACCTACTTATCTAAATATATAAAAGAAGAAACTGATTGACTGACTATGTCAGCGCAGAGCCCAAACCGCTGGGTCTGGAGACTCCAAATTTGGCACATAGGTTCTTTATGGGGTCTAGGGGTGCACTAAAAAAGGATTTTTCAAAACTCGCCCTTTAAGGGGGTGAAACGGGGTTCTAAAGTTTGTATGGAGAAAATAGATTAGTGAGATCAATTTCGCGGGCGAAGCCGTGGGCGGAAGCTAGTATATAGATAGTATATATCAAGACAAACAGAAATGTCTGACTTTGGTGGGAATCGAACCCACGACCTGCGCCGTGAAAACTGACTTGTCTTAATGTCCCGTGTAAATATACGAGTGAGAATAAAACATTCTTAATATGTGGGCGCAAGATACCCGCAATATTACCTGATTGATAAACCAAACCAAACTAACTAAATCCTGGCTACGCCATTGGTAGGTAGTTTTTACTTAACATCAAAACGACATTAGATATTTACGTAACATTAATCACGCAACTTTACCAAAACGTTATGAAGTTGTTGGAATTATTAATATTAGAATCCTTTACAAAGTACATTAAAATATTTTAAAATGTAGCTGTTACGTGAATAGGCATTTCTATTTAATATTTTTATTAATTTACTTAATTAATAACATTTGTTTTGGCAAACATTAAGCGTGACGACCGCGCCTCTGCGTCAATGACCTTCGTAGACAATACACCCCTTCTTCCGTATTCAGGGCGCATTGGTGAAAAGTTAGCTAATTCATCCATCAACATCGCTGACGTTTAAAACAATGGCCAACTACTCTATACTTTCAGCGGCACCAACACAATAACTTTGTAACAAATGCTTCTACTAATGTTCTTTTCGTAAGGGTCACACACAATCGATGGCGCGGCACGGTTCCAGTTAATATTCCTTTATCAACTAGCCCTATACCTACAAATTAGTTTAAAAATCTTAAAAACATGCTAACAAGTAGATCATAAAATCAAATTCATTTTATTGTAAAAAATAATACCTTAGTAAAATAAAGTATGAAACCACCCCACTATTTAACTGACTCCAAAAAGAGAGGTTACTATAGACTGAATTTGATTTTATATCTTCACCTTTGTAGCACGTGCGTTGCAGCGTTGCGCAGCGTGCATTGTAGTTTTTAAAGTATTGTATATTTGTTTTCATTAATACTATTATTATTATAACTTTCGCCCGCGGCTCCGTCCGCGCTTATGTCGGTTATCGCGCTAAACCATTGCCCTCTTTTTTCGCAGTAGGAGAAAACTATCCTTTCCCGGGTAAGTAGTGTA
Source organism: Meganola albula (assembly GCA_936450015.1). NCBI lineage: Eukaryota > Metazoa > Arthropoda > Insecta > Lepidoptera > Nolidae > Meganola > Meganola albula. The sequence goes on from OW388157.1 coordinate 5,740,214, forward strand.
GGCGTGTAAGCAACATTTTAAAATCGTCAAGATCCCGTAGGCATGTTCATAAATCTATAGGGGTTTCATAAAAATATGTCAAACTTGGTGGTCACACCGGTGAAAGTCGATTTTCTACGGCTCTTACACCATAATAAAAAGGTTTCATTCAAATAACCAGGAAAAAATAATATTGAATTTCGAATTCTATTCATCGCATTGAGTTATCAAACATGTCATTGAAGAGTAATTTAAAGAGTAATTTAGATAAAAAGTACGAAGGAGTATTGATAGCAACTTCGAAGAAAATCACCCTCAGAATAATTTCACAGGCTTCGCCCGCGTAGTTAGAATGAAAATAAAAAAATTAAAAACACGTGTTTCATTATTAATTTGTTTGGCTTTATTTGTACCGAATTTGAAGTAAATTGGACCAAGGACTAAACAGTTCTGGAATATTTATTTTTTCCAAAAAAACTCATTTTACACCGGGGTAGTTTTGGAAAAATAAAAAACACGTGTTTCATGATTTCTTTTATAGTTTATGTGTGCCGAATTTGGAGTGAATCGGGCTTGAGACTAAACAGATCCAGAGAAACTTTAATTTTTACCAATAAAACTCATTTTCCACACCCCTTGGGTGCAATTTAAAAAAAATATAAAACACTTGTTTTATTATTTGTCATAAGGGTACCGAATTTTAAGTGAATGGGACCAAAGAATAAAAAGTTGCATACAAACTTCATCCCTGTTTAACCCTCTTATGGGATGATATTTGAAAATATTATTAGCCTATGTCCTATTCCAGGGTATACACTACTTACATTTTAAATTTTAATTAAAATCGGTGGAGCGGTTATGGAGATACGTGGTAACAAACATTCACACACACACACTTTCGCATTTATAATATTAGGATTTATTGAGAGGATTTTTAGAGTCAATAGATAGAGTTCATGTAACTTTTGTTTATAGAACATACCTATTTTATAAGATAGAGTCATTTGACTAAATTGACATAACGTAATGATAATTATAAAAAACCAGTAGGGTAGGTACCTGAAGCCAAAATAGCAGCACGTTCTACTAACAGTAAGTCATCATTGGCATAGTGATTCAGTACCTGTTAACAAAAACAATGTCCGTTAACATCATTGGGTCCTATTACAACTAAGCTGCTAGACGCGGGCGACCGCATAAATAAGACATGCGCGGCCAGCAGCCCGCGACTAGCCGCTTTGTGGAATTATAGTCTTGAAGTTAATTAGACTATCATTTACATATCTACGCCATGAAACATCTATAGTGGTTCAGTCTGAACATAGAAGATGTTTGTAAAACAAAGACGATTTAATTCAACGTCAATTTTAAATTATCACTAGCTAATTGTAAGCGTCTTCAAAGACTTCATTGAACAATCCCAAAAATATAGAAACTAAACAAAGCAAGACTTCATAAAATGATAAACGCGAAAAATTACGGGATGAATTCTGTGCGAAATAGACTGTGGCGCCTAAGCACTTTAATTGACTTTTTACGAGGTGGTTTGATTTTTAATTGGGTTAGACATAATTCACACCTTTAATAATTAAAGATGTAGAAGCAAAATTAAACATCGCATACGCACGACTTTGGATGTATTTGGTAAGGACATCCTTACTTGTACTACTCCCTACCGACTGCAAATTACCAGAGTCTTCTTCAACCATCGCAAGTGGTTAGGTTAGGTTAGTGGTTAGTAAATTAGTGTCTACCTAGACCTACTAACTTTAATGACCTCCTCTGTGTGACCTTGCTCATAATAGCTAAAGGTGTGGATCAAACGCTATGATTATCAGGACGAATTTAAGTACACGCCGACAATGTAGAGAGTAATATTTAATGTCGCAAGATATTTTTTTTAATTCTTTATTTATTTAGAGGCTTTTACCTTACAAAGGTATGTCAGCCTCATCATACCTTAATCTAACTAATCGCTATACAGAAGTCGCAAGATAATTTGATAAGTCGAAATTTCACAGATAGCCTAGGATGCGTGCTAAATTGTTGATACAACTAACGTTTAAAATTTCGGCCAATGAGGTACCGGTTTGATTACTCTAAGACCAGCCAATCAGCGCTCTTATTTCCCAATAGAAAACGTTTCATTTCTCTATATCACTTACCAACTCGAGTTTTCGCGAAAACCCTATCTTGTTTCAGAAGATTTGGAATTTTTTTCTTTTAATGTCTATTATCCGACTTTTTGCGAAATTTTTAGGGTTATTTAGATGCTGCGATATTAAGAAATCAAGATTAGGTACATTGAAAGTACCTACACAAGTCTGTGTAATTAATTAGACATACCTACACTATTATATATTATATTTTATCATTAACTAGCGGTCATCCTCGCTTCGCGTCAAGTTTACTAGTACACTGTACTGTACCACACACTATACTAATATAATCTACTAGATTTCCGCCAGGGCGGCTTCATGGTATAAAAATTAAACCCAAGAATTTTTCAATAGGACCAAAAATTTGCGCAATAATTAAAACAAACTCTTCAGTTATTATATTCACTGCAGTTCAACCGTTTTTAGTATCCCACGGCTGAGCACAGGTCTTCGCTTAACTACCTTATTTACGAATTGAGGGAGTTTAGGCCTTAATACTCACACGCTGGCCAAGTACGGGTTGGTGGAAATAACATGTCTTCGAATGATTAGTTGTTAGACATGCCGGTTTCCTCACGATATTTTCCTTCACCGATTTGAGCAGCGGTGTATATAATATTAGTATGATGTTATGCTGTGATAAATAGAGCAGCGATGGCGCAGTGGTACGGGTCTCGCCTAAGAAATATGAGGTCGCGGGTTCGAATCCCAGTCGTGCCCACACATCTTTGTGCGAATTGTTTCATCGCCGCTGCTCAATATCTAGGCCGCTAGTAATGTATAAAAATACAAATATTTTCTCTTTATGATACAGTGTATACACTGTGTAGATTATAGCAACGCAAATTGATCTTTATATTATTTTACATGAAGATACGAAGGAATTTATAGTAATAATATATCTGATGTATACAATATGCCAGGCAGACTAAGGGAAAGGACGTCATCTTTATAAACAACTAAATTATTTTTTAGTTTTGCTCGTAAACTAGGTATTTGGGTCACAAATGTCGCAATCCCTTACAATAGTAGATTACTTTTCGAAGAAGGAAAATCTGCGGCACTTCACTTTTCGTAATTAAATGTTGACCATAATTTATAACACTCAGACAGAACCCTGATAGAAATTAGGGCAGAATTCGGCAAGAACCTTGGGGAACGATTGAGTTAAGCAACCCTGCTATGACAAGAGATTAGGATGGGCGCGGGTGCGGCGGGCGCAGCACGAAATGTCGCGCCATTTCACTGCCTGGTGACGTCACTGGCCACACCTGACATTTTCGGATAAAGTAACAAACGGCCCTACCTACCTTCGCTGCTGATGATAACCAAAAAGCTTAATAGCTTTCTAGGCTTTTGTGGGTTATTCGCTCTGCATGCCCGCCCTTCTGCCGCGGTAAATTACCTTGACATTTTATTTGGTTTATTACTAACTTAGTAGTTTGTCAAGTGTTTTGAAATATATTTTTACTACTAATACGTATTATTCTAAGCACCAAAGTAAATATCATAAAAGTATGATTTTCATAAAATGTCCTTGGTTCTCAGAAATTTAGTAGATTCCTGGCTGTAGAAAGTTCTGAAAGCCTTCTGTAGGATTCAGGCATGTATAGGAGGTATGATGCAGCTATTGTAATCTAGACAGGCACCCATAGTAGAAGAAAATGCTTCCAATATATCTATGTTGTTAAAAATTTTGTGACTCACTTGCTTTCCGACCGCGGCTATGCCCCCACGTTTTCGGTTGTCGCACTAAACCATTGACCTCTTTTTGCGCAGTCGCATAAAAACTATTGTAAGTCCTTCTCCGGGTCTCCAACTATCGCCATACCACATCCAAATCGGTTCAGTAGTTTTGGCGTGAAAGTGCGACAGACACAGTTAATTTCGCATTTACATTAGCACAGATATAATAATATGATATTATTAAGGATTTCCTCGTACTCTTCGAAAAAGTATATTTTATACTTGCATGTACCTAAATACTTGTTACTGTACTAGCAAAAAATAACTAGGAAAAAAATAGTGAAGATGACCTTATCCATCGATGCTGAAACACTGGTTTTAGTTAATACGAAAGCGGCAAGAGTGGTTATTGTTTTAAACCAACTAGAGATAACATTGGCGAAATAAAAGTTCAAGGCATCGAGCTGACATTCGTTCAATTGCTGAATATTTGAAGCACATAATTGATCGACAAGCGTGAGAGCTTCGCCAGACGATGCCATGGTCGCGTCGAACACATGTACATAACATTTACGGAATAAATATTAGAATACACCAATATCTTGTACAACATAATGATTGCCCAAGTGCTTACGTGATAATGTACCTTCGTAACGTTGTACAACTTGGCAATTAATAATTCATTATACGAGTAAAACTAAACTTTTTTGAAGTAGTTAACGTAGTGAATAATGAAAAGAGAAAAATAACCCACTCTAAGGCTGCGTCCGCAGTAGGCAAACTGTTAGCAGCCGACTGAGTGAGCGGCATATTTGTGTCGAATTGAAATCGAGTCAGCTACAAACTCAGATCAATTTGTGGGCGTCGCCAGCAAACTATTGAGTTAGCGTCGATAGCAAAACGAACTCACTACGCCGGCGAATAGCTGCTGAATCGATTGGAACCGGCGGCGCACAACACTGCAAACTGCATAGAGTGAACGCAAAACTATCAAAATGTGGACCCACCATTTCAAATATATGGAAAGGCTAAACCGATCTGCTGCTAACTGGTAACACAGCCGAAGGCATCATTCAAAACAAGCGCATTGTCCACAACAGATTTTAAATACTGTAAGCGTCAGTGTAAAAATAGACTTCTCACCAAGCCGAAAATACGCTATAGCATACAACGCGCTACTTGTGTGAATAAAGACTATCTGCATCCACACATGTTGGTCTGGTTATAGTGACCAACTTCATTCGTTACACCTCTGGCCATTAGACAGTGTACCTACATATTATTTAATCAATTTTTAATTTGTTTTAACACTTAATCTTTGTTTGTATCTATAAAACTATATAATACAAACAATAAAACAAAAAACAGGTAAATGCTTATTTTCTTTGTAGATATTTGAATATGCTTTGTATAACATCCACTTAGTATTAAGCATTTGTCATTTCTCTTCAATGCTTATAAACATGAGTTAAAAAGAAACATTCTTGTCAAGATCTTTTAGTTTTTGAACTAGTGTGTATATAACCAAAGCATACATACGGTTTGGGGTCGATTTTGTGTACACATGTCTACTACCCGTGTGCAATAAGTTGAGATCTAGGGGGTGATGTCACAATTGCAGGGTTGTACTGTGCAGAAAAAAAAACCACAACCACAAAAATATAGCAGTAACTAATAACTATTAGGGAAACAGTATCAAATAAGATTATAAAATCGGAGCACGTCATCGTTCAGTACATCGCGGGAGCTTGAGAAGAAGTTACAGGGGTAACGGGCCGAGGATTGCATTCCGGGCGAGTCTCAACTTATCGCGCACGGGTAGTACTGTTATTATAATATAGTATTATTTTGAAAAAGCCAAATAGGTGACCAAATTTTTGGTCAGTATGTCATCCTAGGGGTTTTTTAATGATGTAGCTGATAGCCTTTATAGAATTTTCAATTATTGCACCAAATTGATAACGAAATATGAAACATAACTTAAATTGCATTATTTCAAATACAAAATATCTATTCAATTCAAACACAAAAATAGGGATTTTCTTTTACTGTAATAATAATCTCCTCTAAATCTAATCCCAGCTACAGTAGTTAGCCTAAACTGACTACACATATCATAATGCAAAAAAAATGTGCACAAATACAATACACACTCTCAGTTCAGTCACTCTCAGAGTCTGGTGGGAGGGAAAGGGTAATTGACACAAATGGAAATGACATGAAAATAATAGTAATACTAGATTGAAACAGGACTGAGCAGTTAAGACAATATTAGAAGTGAGTGGAATGCTTTAACAAAGATGAAAAAACCAAGGGCATGAAATAACTAATTATCATACACACAAATTAAATAAAAATTAAGTAAACTTTTGTACTTAAATTATTAGTAATGTGAAATACCCACTAAAAATGCATTCTATGCGTAGGCATCTGTAGAGATTATATGTTGACAATTTATAAACACAAATAAACATAAAAACTTAGTCAAAAATAAAATTAGTGCACTACTTTGCCACTACCGACTACCACTACTAAGTAAATAAAAAAGAATTAATCCTACCCTCTATTTAATCATTTTATAAGAACCATTTTGCTGTTCCATAACACTTAATAATGCCAGAAATTCCAGAACAGTGCGAACCAGTTCATAAAAAGTTTCAAAGTGAAAGTATCAAACCAAAAGTTGACATCATTCAGGGAAATAACCAACACTATTGAGCAATGAAAAAGATTACTTACGTTGTATTACTCTCAAACTGGTGTATTAAATATCCAAAGATTCTCAATCAATGCGGCAGTATAATTAACTCATAATATCACTTCAAATCACTATTATTTTGGTGTTTATAATGTTTTATGTAAAACAAGTTTATTCCGCATACCTCTCAGCGCAATATGTCGGATTGACTGACAGCTTAAATTGATTGACATTGACAATTTATCTGTCAAGCTGACGTTATCTGAAACTTGTAAAGGTATCGACCAGTGTTGCCAGATCTCCTGATTTATCCGGAGATTTCCTGTTTGAGTGAAATTCTCCTGACCTACTGATTTTACTGTAAAATCTCCTGATATTTGTGAAAATAAAAACATAGGTACGTCTATAGAGTAAATAACAAAAATAACTTATGAGACTTACCTACTAATTTTCAATAGAATAGATTTTGTTTACGGAGTAAACACTAAATGAAATTTGCTTACCGAATTCAGGTAAGTGTAGGAAATTAAAAAAAAGGCGTGATATTGCAATGCAGACTGTACCTATCTATCTAAGGCCTAAACTCTTTTAACTCGTCTAAGAGAAGACCTGTGCCCAGCGGTGGGATACTAAAAAAGGGTTAAAGTGATATTAAAGTAAAGTCTATTTCTTCACCAGGACATCGCGATTAAAACTATACACATAGGAATAAATCATTTAACTTGATTGGTATTACTAAAAAATATAAAAAAATACTTTATTTAACTATTTGCATCTCTTAATTACTTTAGCGATACCATTTGATATGTTAAAATAGACCTACATTTAAATTTTGCATGTAATAGATGTCGTTTAGCTTTTTGTTTGCAGCAACTGGAGACGCGGTGACCATTCATAAAAAAATATATACCCATAGAACAAATAGCACTTCCCCTTCTTTTTCAAAAGTCGGTTAAAAGTCACATTTAGGAGACGGAAGTTCAGCCCCCAATCCCCTAAAAAACTAGTGTCCGGCAACGTCCTGAGCCGAGGTTCGTCCCCACATGGGGAGCCCTCATAGCAGTTGTCACAGTACTTGATCGGTTCGACCGTCCTCGGACGGCTATCCGAAAAAGTCCGGTGAACCAATAGAGGCCCTTCCGGCCGATTGGGTTAGGTCATCAGCAAAAAAAAACGGAAGTTCAGTTGTTAATGTGTGTGAAACGAAATACCACATTTCTTCCAAGACGTTTTACTATAACCTAGATTTAAATATAGTACCGCAGTGGCAAGACTATTTTCACAAATTAATTTAATATAGGCCAAATTGAGAAATAAATTGAACACTAGTTATTGCAGAAATTAGGTTTAAAATTGTACTGAAAAGTAAAAATTGATTTAATTTTATAAACAAAGCTAAAAAGTCAAATGTATGAAAAGTATTAGTTATTGATTAGTAATATCGTAAAACTAAATCAATATTTTATTCATTTCCTGATTTTTGAGGTCAGTCTCCTGATTTTTCTTCTATTATTTCCTGGATTTTGAAATTTTGATCTGGCAACACTGGTATCGACAATCCACTCAGTGTTGCCAGATCTCCTGATTTATCAGGAGATTTCCTGATTTGTGTGAGATTCTCCTGATCTACTGATTTTACTGTAAAATCTCCTGATATTTGTGTTATAAAATAAAAACAAAAATAACGTATGAGACCTACCTACTAATAGACGGAGTAAACACTAAATGAAATTCTCGAACCGAATTCAGTGTTATTGCAATGCATACTGTATCTATCTATCTAAGGCCTAAACTCTTTTAACTCGTAACATGGTTGAGAGAAGACCCGTGCCCAGCTGTGAGATACTAAAAAAGGGTTGAAGTGATATTAAAGTAAAATGTATTTCTTAGACATCGGGGTTAAAAAAATACACAAAGAAATAAATCATTTAACTTGATAGGAATTACTAAAAAATATAAAAAAAATACTTAATTTAACTATTTAAATCACATAATTACTTTTGCGATACCATTTGAAATGTTATAATATACATTTGAATTCTGCATGTAATAGATGTCGTTTAGTATTTTGTTTGCATCAACTGGAGACAAAAGACGTTTTTTTATTAGCTAGATTTAAATATAGTACCGCTGTGGCAAGACTATTTTAACAAATTAGTTAAATATAGGCCAAATTGAGAAATAAATTGAACACCAGTTATTGCAGAAATTAGGTCTAAAATTGTACTGAAAAATAAAAATTGTTTTAATTTTTAAAAACAAAGCTTAAAAGTCAATCGTATGAAAAGTATTAGTTATTGATTATGAATATCGTAAATAAATATTTTATTGATTTCCTGATTTTTCAGGTCAATCTCCTGATTATTTTTCTATTATTTCCTGAATTTTGAAATTTTGATCTGGCAACACTGATCCACTGGAAAAAATGGCGTCTTAGAACGTATTTTAGTTTTTTACTACTAATCTTTAAAAACTTAACTTATTTAAACTTGACACTGGCAAAATTGCGGAATAATTTCTGCAGAGGCCATAATTAAAAGAAGAAGATGAAGACAATCTATTTGATTTTTAAAATGGCGTCTTAGAACGTCGCAGTTTTTTAGTTTTTTACTACTAATCTTTAAAAACTTATATACTTACTAGCTGCCCCAGGGAACTTCGTACCGCGCAAAATTGTGAATCTAAACCATTCCCAGATCCCCTTGAACACACACAAAAAATTTCATCAAAATCGGTCCAGTCGTTTAGGAGGAGTTCAGTCACATACACACGCACACAAGAAATATATATGTTAAGATTTAAACTTGACACTGGCAAAATTGCGGAATAATTTCTGCAGAGGCCATAATTAAAAGAAGAAGAAGACAATCTACTTCAGCGCCTCACCTAGAAGTTAGCTAGGCGGCCGCAGCAAGCAAAGATTTTCCGATCATCAATTTTAACAAAACACCGCACAACCTACCATTTATCGTAAGCTCCTAAGAGCGATCGTATTATATCTGATACGATACGATATGATACGATTGCGATTTTACTTAGCTTATGGTAATTCGTATTTTGATTTATTTAATTAGAAATGATTTACATAGTTTATTTATATCATTTGATGTCCGTGTCTAGTAAAACAATAACTATAAATCTCCTGATATTTGAGTTATAAAATAAAAGTATAGGTGTGTCTATAGTGTAAGATCTGTGCATAAAAAATAACGTTTGAGTCTTATGACTGACCTACCTACTAATTTTCAATAGAAAAGATTTAGTTTACGGAGTTAACACTCAATGTAATACTCTAATCGAATTCAGGAAAGTGTAAGTAATTAATAAAAGCATGATATTGCAATGCATACTGTACCTACCTATCGCCGATTCTTATAGATCATTTTGTATTAATGTGCATGCATATGGGAAAGAACTTAAAGCTGCGCGGGAATGCTATTACTATTATGTACTACTAGTTTTCCGCCCGCGGCTTCGCCCGCGGATGTCGGTTATCGCGCTAAACCGTTAATATATTTTTTCGCAGTCGGATAAAACTATCCTTTCCCGGGTCTCGAACTATCTCCATACAAAATTAGTTCAGTAGTGTAGGCGTGTAAGCAACATTTTGAAATCGGCAAGCACCCATAGGTATATCCATAAATCTATAGGGGTTTCTTAAAAAATACTACGTCTCTTAGACCATGATCATTGTAAGTTTTTCATTCAATATTTTTTTTTTTTTTTTTTTTTTTAAATGGCTCGGTTGTAGACCATTTGCCAATAACAAAGTTAGGGAAACTTATAAAACATTAAAACGATTTAATTTAGAGCGGATGGAAAAACCAGGATAGGATTTGGGAAGGATTAAATTTTTAAGTTGGTATTTAAGTTTATAAAATCAGCTAGAATAGAATATATACGAGGGTTATTATAAGATAGAAGTAACTGGATAGATGTAGGTAAAGGGACAGGAATAGATATCAAATTATTAAAAAATGAATGGGAATCATAGAGGGGGCAGGAAAAAAATATGTGATTTATATCAGCTACACCGATGCCACATTCGCATTCATCAGATTGTAAAATTTTGAGACGGGCAAGATGCGCCGGTGTGCTGTTGTGGCCCAAACGCATGCGTATAAGTGAGGAAGTTGTACGTTTGTTATAAATTTGTTTGAAAAACCACGGTTTGCTCGGGATAGAAGGCTGGACAATTTTGTAATATTTGCCCTTTACCGTAGAACTCTCCGCCCAGAGGCTATTCCAAGAATCTTGAAGATAGTCTGTAGGTAAAGAGCCAAGGTCATGGCAAAAGTTTTTATATGGAAACATATCACCATCGACGACAGCCTCATTGGCCAGTTTATCTGCTCTACAGTTACCAGAGATGTTACAGTGACCAGGTATCCACGCAAAACAAACAGAGTAACCCGAGATGTTGCACATGTTTAAAAGCTGACGTAACTTAATGATAATGGGGAAAACGGTTTTCAACTTAAAAGGAAACTTCGATAACGTTTGTAGCGCACTCATAGAATCGGAAAAAATTATGGTTTTCTTTAACTGTAGTAAAAGGACTAATTCTACGGCCTTGAGGAGGCCATAGCATTCACCGGTAAAAACAGAGGTCTGCGGAGGGAATTTCACCTTTTGAACTATTTTAGATTGATGGTGGAATATCCCAACACCTACGTTACCTGAAGAAGAGTTTTTAGAGGCATCCGTATAAATGTATTGGTAATCTTTCCAATCATTATTTAAGATGATGTTAAATCTTTCATTAGCCATAGAGCTGTCTTTATCTATGCCGAAGTTATATGTTATGTCAATAGATCTTACTAGAGATTCTAGGTCGCTGGAAAAGAGAGGGTGTGTAGGAGATCGATGCGTGGGGGCTTGTAAGGACATAAACTTACGAAAACTGACAACAGTGCATGGAAGTGGTTTATGAGACCAGGAATTACATGTTTCAATAAGAGTAGACAGAGCCTTAAGTTTATCATATAAGGGATGGTTAGAAAATTGAAAAGCTCTAAACAAGAATTTATCACATGGATACTGACGGCGAAGGAACATAGGAGGATCGACACATTCTATTTGTAGAGCATTGATAGGACTTGACTTCATAGCCCCAGATACTATTCTGAGAGCCTTAGCCTGAATGCGGTCAATTTTAGAAAAAGCAGCCAAATTGCCAGGGGCCAATAAAAATGTACCGTAGTCTAAGACACTACGTATGAGCGCGTTATAAATAAGTTTTAAAGTATAAGGGTGTGCACCCCACCATACCCCTGCTAGGCATCTAATAATGTTTAGAAGGCGTTCGCATTTCGAATTTAAATAGTCACAGTGTGGAACACCTAAAAGTTTGGAATCTAACATTACTCCTAAGAATTTAACATGGCTCTTTAATGGGATTGGTTGGCTATTATAATATACGAGAACAGGAGGGCGAAGACGTTTTCTGGAAAACAGCATAACGGAGCTCTTAGATGAAGAAAGTTCAAGACCGTTATAATCTAACCAAGTTTTCAAACTATTGAGTGCCGAGGACAGAGAAGTACAAGCGGACTCGATTGATTGGTGAGAACAGTATATAAGTAAATCATCAGCGTATTGTAAAACACTAACAGGGCCATTTAAAGAGGATTCTAGATCATAAGCGTAAATGTTGTATAATATTGGACTTAACACTGAGCCTTGTGGTAAACCTTTCCACACAATGCGTGTTAAATTACGCCTTGTGTGGAAAGAGTCTTCTGAAGAGTCGGCGTTCGGAGTTTGCAGATGTATGTATCTACTGGACAAAATATTAATAATAAAGTTAGACAGGATTACAGGGATATTAAGAGCATTTAATTTTTGATATAGAATACTTAATACTACATTATCATACGCAGAAGTTATATCTAAGAAAGCAGCCACGACTGATTTTTTAGATAAGAATGCTAACCTAATATCAGTTGTTAATATGCTGACACTGTCCAAAGTGCTTTTACCCCGGCGAAAGCCATATTGAGAAGGACTTAACAGCTGGTTACTCTCAATATACCACTCCAACCGGTTTTTAATTAGGTGTTCAGCGATTTTGGTGACAACGGGAGATAAAACAATTGGCCTATAGGAAGAAACATCTGATGGGTCTTTACCAGGTTTTAAAATCGGTATGACTTCTTGTACTCTCCAAGAAGAAGGTAAATTACCAGTAATCATGATGTTATTGATGACATCTAGGAGGTAAGAAAGGAAACTGTCACTAAGATGAGAAAAAAAAGAATAGGGAATTCCGTCTTCTCCAGGAGTGGATTCTTTACTAAAGTTATTAACTATGGCTTTGAGTTCTGAAAGGGTAAATAAACTACTAATGAAACCTAGTGTATCTTCAGTATTTACCGGTGGTCCTATTAATAAAGGGATTTGCTCAGCCACTGAGGGAGGAGAAAGTTTATCCAAAAATGAATCAGCTAGAGGTAATGGAAGCGTTGCAGAGCATGTTTCTTTAAACGCAGATCTAAATCTCCTGATGTTCTGCCAAACAGCGGACGGCCTAGTTTGGGGGGATAAAGATAAACAGAAAGCTCTCCAACTTTCTTGTTTCTTTTTCCTAAATAGCTTTCTAGTTTCTCGGATGGAGTTACAAAGAATCTCAAAGTTTTCGTTTGAAGCAAACTCCCTATACCTTAGTTCGGCCAGCTTGCGGTCCCTGATAGCTTGAGTGCAATCATTATCCCACCAGGGAGGGGATGGAATATAATTATGATGACTAGACTTTTTCGGCAATGTTGCATCCGCGACCTCTATAATGACATTTGCCATGGCAATGGCAGATTCATGTTCGGAGCCCTGAGTGACATTGGGAAGTTGTGACAGCTTGTCATCTAAACGTTGTTTGAACAAATGCCAATTAGCGTTATCTAGTTTGTATTTAAAACGGGATTTACGTTTGGGTTGAGTTTCGACCGCAAAAGCAAAATCTAAAAGTAAAGGATAGTGGTCGCTTCCATATGTATAAGGGAGGGATCTCCAAGTAATCAAAGATGCAAGATCCGAAGTGCAGATTGATAGGTCTGGTGCACTGAGCCCCTCTGTTGGGGCTGAACGCCTTGTTGGGGAGCCCGAGTTTAAAATACATAAATTATGGGAGTCAACTATGTCTAAAATTAAATTGCCATAACTATTTGAAACAGAGCTTCCCCAAGTTTGATGATGACAGTTGAAGTCTCCTATTAATATAAATGGTCTTGGAAGAGCCGTTATGATTGTGTCTATTTCAGATAATATGTCATTAGTTGGACGGGGAATATAAATAGAAACAAAGCATATGTTCTTAAGAGTAACTGCAATAATAGAGTAATCATTGTTGTGAGGTGGGATACTAAAGTGAGAAAATAATACTGGGTGGCGGATTAGCAATGCTACCCCACCATAACCATCAGAGCGGTCTTCTCTGACACATGCATAACCTGGAATCCTGAATATGGACTCAGGTTTTAACCATGTTTCTTGGACTGCTATGATAAATGGTTTGTATTTATTGATTATATGGATTAAATCAGATTTTTTTGATATAAGACTACGACAATTCCACTGAATTATTGCGGACTGATCCATTATTGTTTTTAATAAAAGAAGAAAATGCTTCAAGTAGTGGGGCAGCGTTTGACGGTAAAACTTGAAATTGGGAAAGCAAAGTAATTAAGGAGGAAAGGAAATCATTGATGTTAATTTCTGTATCATTTTCTTTACTTTTATTTGTAATGGCACACCCATTAGATGGCTCAGGCATCGAATATTCGCTGATTATTTTTCTATGAGCGTCCTTGTCATATCCCTTTCTAGGGCTAGGAGGAGGACGAGGTTTACTAAAAGTGGTTTTTTTATAGCTAAATGAAGTGTTTTTTACAGGTGATATCAAATTAACAGATGGGGCTGTGGGTTGCGAATATGCAGGGGAAGATGAAAATGAAGTAGCAAGAACAGCATCTGCATATGAGACCCTAGAAATGGGAGGGTGTAATTTTGAAGCCTCTAGATAAGAAATACATGATTTTGCCATAACTTCTTTTATATTTCTTTGCCGAACATACTCAGGGCATTTCTTGTCTATAGCAAGATGTGCACCGTTGCAGAGGCAACATTGCACATCATCCTCATCAGCTGAACAGCCATGGCCAGAATGGCCTTGTCCACATCGAAAACATCTTGAAACTGAACGACATTGAGCCTTAACGTGTCCATAACGGCAACAATTATAACACTGAACTGTTGGATAAATGTATAATTCTACAGGCAATGAGTTATAACATACAAAAATTCTTTTTGGCAAAACCTGACCATCAAAGGATAAAACTACAGTTTCTGTTGCTTTAAAAGATGTAACACCATCAACTACTACCTTTTTATTTAATCGTCTCACTTTGATAATGGGGCCGCAGCCTGTAGGAATATTAGTGTTTTCTTTTATTTCTTCTTCAGACCAATCCGAAGGGATCCCTCTAACTATACCTATTCTCGTAATGATAAAAGAAGGGATAAATGCTTTTAGGTTGCTGGTTAGTAAATCAGTGTTACTGAGGAAAATGTTGGCGTCATTTAACTGATTGAAGGAAATAGATAGGCGATTTCTGCCAATGCGTTTTAGACTACCATTAATAACATTTTTTATGTTGTGTTTTTTTAAAAATCGACCAAATGTAACAGGGTGTAATGTGGTACCATCATTTTGAGACTGTGTTTCTTTTACAATATGTACAACATATGGGGCAGAATCACTGTTGGTAAACAAAGACCTTACTGGTGGCTGTTGGGGAAGAACTACTGGGGGCTGAACAGGCTTTTCCACGTCGGAACCACAACCGCAATATCCGTCGATCTTTTTACCATCTTTATTGCGTTTTGTATGTTTTTTGTTGCACGTCCTGCAAATACGTTTCGCCGCAATTCGTTTTCTTTTGTCGCCTCTTAATGACACGGATGAAGCATCTGTGTCCATGCTAGTTTCAGCATTATAATCTATAGTAACATTGTGGGCAATGTCGGGTATTGTACCCCCGGGATCCCCGGGGGGATCCATGGTAATAAAAAACTATATACTAAAACTTACCAAGCTCTTCTGGCACTAATTTATAAATATACTTATATTTACATAAAAATGTACAAAATTATATTACATACATACAATTACATATAAAGAGTTTAATTTTAAACCTTATCCTGGGTAAAAAGTGACTTAAAATAATTTTTTAACTGAAACACTAAAAAACCGCGTCAGCCAATTTTTAGGTTTCCCGCGCTTCTCCCATTCAATATTTAAGAAGAAATAAAATTTAAATTTCGAATTCTAATAATCGGTCTGAGTTATCAAACGTCATTGTGTCAAAATAAAAAGTAATTTAGCTAAAAAGCACGAAGGAGTATTGATATCAACTTTGAAGAAAATCAAACTCAGAATAATTTCGCAGGCTTCTCCCGCGTAATATTAGGATAAAAATAAAAAAAATTGGAAAAATAAAAAACACGTGTTTCATTATTTGTTTTAAGCTTTATTTATACCGAATTTGAAGTGAATCGGACCAAGGACTAAACAGTTATGGAATATTTAGTATTTCCAAAAAAACTCATTTAACACCCCCACCGGGGGTAGTTTTGGAAAAATAAAAAACAAGTGTTTCATGATTTCTTTTAAGGTATATGTGTGCCGAATTTGGAGTGAATCGGACTTCAGACTATACAGATACAGAGAAACTTTAATTTTTTCCATTAAACCTCATTATCCACACCTCATAGGGGTAATTATGGAAAAATAAAAAACCCGTATCTCATTATTTTTCTTAAGGTTTATGTGTACCGAATTTTAAATGAATAGGACCAAGGAATAAAAAGTTGCATACAAACTTCACCCCTCTATTTAACCCTCTTAAGGGATGATTTTTGGAAATATTGTTAGCCTATGTCCTATTCTAGGGTATACATTACCTACATTTCAAAGTTCATTAAAATCGGTTGAGCGGTTATGGAGATACGCGGTAACAAACCTTCACACACACACACACACACTTACTTTCGCATTTATAATATTAGTAAGATAAGATAAGATAAGATAAGATAAGATTATACTATAATGTACTATTTGACATGTTTTAATAGACATTTAAAATTTTGATGTTACAGAAGGTCGTTTAGTTTTTTGTGTGCAACGACTGGAGACAAAAGATGTTTTACAATTGCAAGCTTTTAATAAAGTCCCGCAGTGGCAAGACTGTTTATACAAATTAATTTATGTTAAATTAATTTGTAAAAATAGTCCCGCCACTACCAAATTGAGAAATTAATTGAGTTATTGCTGGTATTAGGACTAAAAATGTACTAAAAAATAAAAATTGTTTTAATTTTTAAAAACAGCGCTAAAAAGTCAAATGTGTGAAAAATACTAGTTAATGTGTAAGAACATTGTAAAAAATAAATTAGTATTTTATTCATTTCCTGATTTTTCATATCAATCTCCCTGATTTTTTTTTATTATTTCCCGGATTTTGAAATTCTGGTCTGGCAACACTGCTTAGTAGTCTGTGGTGGCGTGTGCCCAAACATTTCACTATAATTGATGTGAATAAATATTTTTTGCGGAATTATTTTGCAGACGCCATAATTAAAATATAATAATAATTTAATACCAATGGAGACGAGCACTATGAATATTTCTATAGAGAAAAAGCGCTATGAATCTATCTTTTTACCCAAAGGCTGGCAAAGAGAAGAAGTTCATAGAAGAACAGGTCTCGCAAATCGTAAGGTGGACATTTACTATTATAGGTAAGATTTCGTCTAATTAGGTAATGTAAGTTCTTTATGTTTTATATTTATCAGGTAACTGATGAGTGAACACCAACTCATTACTCCGTAAATTATAATAACAGTGCCTACCATCCACTGCCTCTACTTGAGCTAACCTAGCTATTAAATTGCCATATACGACATATTCATTACTAAATTAGGGTCTAAGTGTTTCTAACAGGACTAACGTTGGTCCGCCAGTGATAATAAACATTTTCTGCAGTCCTACAGGTAAAAAGTTTCGCAGTAAAGCTGAGCTAGTTCGTTATCTGGGTGATAGTATGGACCTCTCGGGTTTCGACTATCAGCTGGGTGATATAAACACAACTCTACTGTGCAAGGTTAAGAAGGCTCGAGCGCAGATTGACTACAGGTTTTGATTAGAGTGATAACTTATTTCACTTGTGGTCCTCAATACAGCCTTGCTTTGTGTTCCATTTGTACTTGTTGCAATAGAAGCTTTGAGTTAGTCCATAGATTCAATCCCAACAATGATTATGTTACGACATTAGGACATAATCAATGTTAAACATTGTTGTAGTTAAGATTAGTAACACCTCACTTGATATGTGCTGCTTAACAGACAGTTATATTACCTGTTTATTCTCCACCAAACTTTGTAAGCTTTGTAGTGCTTCATCACTTCATGCCACCATATGTTATTATCAACAAGCATCTAACTTGTACACTTAATACATATTTCATATATCATGGATTTAAGAAATATGTATTAAGTGTGTTTAAGCTGTGTTCACATGATCATGGGACCACAAGGAACTAAGTGGGACAAGTTCAAGCCAAATTATTTGTATGAAAAATGCAAATGTACTATAATGATATCAGATTGCTCTGTGGGGTAAGGGTATTGTTCCAGGATATTATTACAGTATAGTTTATTCATGTCCCACACAGACATGTACAGTATCACAAGATCATGTGAACTTGCCTAAATTATCATCCTTGCATTTATTATCAAATCAAATCAACATTATTTATTGTGAATATGGGTGTTATGTAAAAATATTACAATATTACGAAGTGTCACCACAATAACTACAGTAGTTAGTCAATAAATAAACTAAATAAAAATTCACAATATTAATAACAAGTCATTATTATCTATGTAGCATGTATTTTGATCACAGTCTGGTACATAAAACCTATTAGATTAATTTTTATTTGAAAATTTCTGCAGGTAGGTGACAAGACATTTTGTAACAAATCACACTGCTTCTTTCAAGCTTTAATCACATCACTATCCACTTATTTTGTTCATAACTTGCTGTTTAACTTAGATTGGGTTGTTTGTGTGAGTTTATTGTTGCCTAATCCCTGGTATTATGGAATTTATGTTGTTCTTGTTTTTTGTGTGTCCCTTGTTATAACTGGGCATTTGTACTGCAAAACAAAACATGATACAAGCATAGTCTTTTCTCTTTCTTCTCATCTGTAAAACTAGATAGATAGTGCTTGCAACATGTTTTCTTGTGCATGTTTTGCCAGTGGAAACTAGGGGTAAGACTTAGATTGTTAATTTTTTATTTGGTAATAGACAATACAATTTCTAAAACCAATGACAACAACCAAGACTTTAAGCAACATCCAAACTTGACGAGACATTAATTATTAAATTGTTATAGTTGATGTTATAATACTGTAATAATAATTAAATAAATAAAAATAAAAGTCAATATAACCTGGTTCACTTATGTCTCACTTATATCTACAGTGAAAATAATTAAACTTGACACAGGGGACTTCGCACTGATGCATCTTTGGTAGCACCGATACGTCAGACGGCATCAATATTCAAGCAGCCAGTTACTGTTTACAAAACCCAAGAAAGCAAAGTGAAAACTGACTTAAAACAGGGCACTCATGAAAAACCAAAGCAACTATTTTGGGAAAAAAGATTAGAGGTAAATTTTATTATTCTCTACTAGCTTTCTGCCCAAGACTCAGTCTGTGCGCATGTTGGTTATCGCACTAAATCATTAACCTCTTTTTGTGCAGTTGGATAAAAACTACCGTATGTCCTTCCCCAGTTCTCAAACTACCTCCACTAAATTTCATCCAAATCGGTTCAGTAGCTTTGGCATGAGAGCATAGCAGACACAGTTACTTTTGCATTTATACTATTAGTAAGAAAGGATTTACCAAAGTTTTTAGTATTTTTATACAGTCAAATGCCTAATATCTGTATATTCTAGGGCTTGACAGCATGTGATGCCAATGGAGTGATAGGGATTACTTCCTTGCCAAAATATATCAAGTCATTGGGACCGTATACCTCAGATGCTACAGTTATTCAGTCACTGGCAACAGCTCTACATGTTTCTTCACAGCCTATTACAGGTAAAGGAATTATTTATACATATATTATTATATTTTTTATTATTATCATGCCAATAATATGAATAGTACTGTACTCAAACATAAGACACGTTTGCTTAAGTGCCTCATCCACAATAGAGTAATAGAGCTAGACAATTTGAATATCAGTCAAATCTATTCTCTCAGTTTTACATTCCCGTAGAAATCATGAGAGCGCTATATGGTAGTTTTGTGTGCTATCATAGGGCAGCACATTCATAGAGAATTCTTGGCCTGTGACCACACTTATTAGACTAAATATTAAATAATTTAATTTTAGTGTCATTTGAGCATGCTTCACTATCAGTAACAACCTCTTCTCTCAATTATCTTAAGACTTGAAGGAGTTTATGCCTTAATCCACAACCCCTGGCCAAGTGCAGTAATGACACAATTAACAGAAACATATGTGGGCCCGACCGGTGATGGAACCTGTGATCTGATATTTCAAAGCCGAGGCCGAAACCACTGCGCCACCGCTGCTCTCTCTTTAAAATAACATAACGTCACGCCTGCATTACCCGAAGGTGTAGGCAAAGGTGAATGCCACCCACTTTTCGCTGGCTATGATAAGGCTAATACGCAATAGAGGGCGAGCCTATTGTCGTTCATCAGGCACAATTCCAAACTTTGACCTTCAACTAAGATACTGAATATATTAGAAAAGTCTTTTTGCTCAACCAGGGGCCTCGTGGTTACTATGCGAAAACAGTCACCATTGTGCCTCCTCCATACTACTCGCGAAGTTCTTCGGCAAAGTTTTTGGGAAAGTTGACCAAAGCCCGAAGTACGTCGCTACACACTCGTTCAACTTCGCGAGCAACTCATTCGCGCGTTGGTACGGTCACCTCGACTCACACATCATGAATTCTCAAATAGCAGCTGCCGGTGCAATGTGCACGCTCGCGTATTATAAATTATTATTTACCAGCTTCGAAATGCTACGCCCGCTTGGTACTTTTTGGGATAGAAACAGCCTATTAATCCAGACCATAATCTATCTCTGTGCCAAGTTTCATCCAATTCCGTCCAATTGTTTTCGCTTGAAAGGACAACAACCATACATCCGTACATGCAGACTTTCATACATTCTTACAAAAGTTCGCGTTTGTAATTTAATATGATAAAATAAATAATTATAAATATGATAGGAATATAACCCTTTGGCTGTTGATACGCCGATTCGGTTTTGTGAAAATATTAATAAAATAATTAGCATGCGTACTATGATCATATAGGACGACGATGTATTGAAGCGAGCGAAAAGCGAACTCATCTGTAACCGAGTGATGTTGAGAGGCAATTCGTGTAGGCACTTCGTCCAACTTCAAGTCCTTTGACTGGGGCACAAAAACCGCCAACAAGTGGAAGTCGCCAGCGGCGAGCCGAGGTTGGACGAAGTAAGACGAAGTGCCTCTCCACACTATCGTATGCGCCTAACCTCGCTCAAATTTGCAAGTAGTGTGGAGGAGGATAAAGAGCGCCGCCGAGACAGCAACATTTTCTTTCCGTGTGGCGCCCTCATTGATTATTTACAATTTTTATGTCGCACTGTAACTATTTTGTCCAAACGCGTTTCGCATTATTAATTAACTAACAAAAAAAATTCAAGAGAGTTCTTTAAGGTGAGCACGAATTTTTTTTTACTCTTCTTTCAATATCGTCGTAATGTCAAAGCGTATTTTTGTATGGAAAAGAATAATGCCACATTTTCGGTCATTTTCCATATAAAAATAAGCGTAAACATTACGACGATATCGAAAGACGAGAGTAGAAAAAGTTAGCGATCCCCTTCTATTCATAGCTCTTGTCTCACTCTCGTCCACGCTCTCCGAGAGTGGCCTAGGCCTAGTCTCGTTAGTGTGTACACGTCGCGGGCGTGGCGTAGATTGTCCTATGTGAAATTAATCTATTGTGGACAAGGCGCTTTATATTATTTTATTTTAGGGCAAACTGGGTCAAAACAATCCATACTAGAGAATCCAGGTGTTTTTTTAAACCCCGAGCAGCCGCTGATCGCTGCGGTTACTATCACAAAAGAAGACGTCCGTCGTCAGGAGGAGAGAGTTCGTCGCGCGCGACAGCGTCTGCAGGCCGCGCTTGCGCTCGCATAGCGCCACGCCACGCCTCCACCTGGCGACCTATCTACTGAATCTACATCACCTCTTCCAAGGCCGCGCTCAACTACACCTCCTCTAGACTTGCATTCCTTAACGCCACTGCCCAGTGTCTGTCTAGAAGAACAATCTACGCTTCATCCCGATTCTACCAATTCTGCAGAAGACTCACCAAAGGCTGTGGCCACTGATCTCAGTATGGGATCTGACAAGGTTTTCTAAATCCCAATCATAAATATGTTGAAATTTTGTGCTCTCATAAATGGGGGTGCTACTTTGTCTAGGACTACATGGCATTCTACTGCACGGTTTTTTTGCAGTATACGTCTCAACGAATAAATAGTGGCATACCTATACGTTGTACATGAGCCGTTCACACGGAGTTAATACTGAAAGAAACTGTACATCATACGAATACTCAACTGACTTGTCAAACTTAAGTATCGGATCGTATTCGGTATCCAGTGGCACAGTTTCCTCGGTGAAAACTGCAACCAGCTATTCAAGTGTACCATTTTCACAGAGAAAATTGAGCCACTTGATACAGAATTTGTGTAAGTTCATTTGAGTCCCTTGAGTATTTACTTATCTTGTAGTATTCAATTAAACGTATGATCGGTGTTTTTTACTGCCTTATTGACGTACCCTAATAATGGTTGACACATACTGCAAAAAACGTGCAGGACAATGCCGTATGAACTTAACATAGTGTGTGATCTGTGTTGTGTAGATTAGTCTTACTGGGCGTTTGCACTGCACAACAAAACATGATACAAGCGTAGTCTATTCTCTTTCTACTCATGTCTAAGTGATAGAGACTATAGTCTTTGCAAAATCTTTTCTTGTGCATGTTTCGTCAGTGGAAACTAGAGGTTATTTAAATGACTAGATTAGGTAGGGTAAGATGGGGTACAGTGTTACAAAAAATATATACTGGAATATAATGACAAAAATATTGTTTTAATCAGCTAGTTTTTGGTATGAATATAAACTTTAACAATCTATCTTTAATTAAAATAGCTCAAACATTAACATTATTAGGAACTACTAAATTTAAACTGTACTTTTATTAAATCAGTCGATTTTAACACTGTGCCCCATACCTGGGGTAGTCTGTTACAGGGTAAGGGGCGCAATGTTATAACATAAAATAATAAAAAATAAGAGGAAGCACAATTCTAATATCCTCTAACGGTACCATTGCTTCATCCGGTTCAAGTGGAAAATAGAAATGATTGTCAACTTTGCCATTTCTACGCAAGTAGCTAACGTCATATGCATTATCATCAATATCTGTCAGTAATTTTCCAACACAATGCTTTGTTAGTTGTTTTCCATGTTAATTGGGGCTGACTGTTGCAGTGTCACACAGTGCCCCGTAACACAGTGCCCCAGAGAGGCAAACCAAATTGAAAAATTCGAATGAATATTTTAGGTTATGTTAACAAGAAACAATTCAACGATAATATGTAGTTAAATAAACATGAAAATAAAGAAAATTATCAACATTTACCTGAATACAACACGTCCGGCAAAAAATTAAAAACTGAAACTTTGAACTTTTTTCGACGTTTAATATCACAAAAACAATTTTTGTCTGTTAATTTTCAAACGCGGTACAAGCTGTGGTAGGAACAACGGTTCAAAGATGGTGGCTTGTGAGCTTGACATACGTGTATACCAACATCATAAAACTAATAGAAAGGGACGGAGAAATGTGCATGGTAACATTGTACCCCGTGTAACATTGTGCCCCACCTTACCCTTCTGCTAAAAATAATTTAGTATCTGTAGGGAAGTGTCTAAATTGTGAAGTTCAATAATAGTTTGTCTCACTGGTGTAATAAGACGTAATGCGTGTAATTTATGATTAGAGGTCGGAATTGAGTAACTTTTTTTTATGAAGATTATGAACTTAGACCGATTTCATATAGAGAAAGAATGTAGTGTATAGTAAAAAAATCCCGTGATTTATTAAATAAAAAAATATTTACTTTTACACAATTTAAATTAAGGATGAACGCGACGATGCCCAACTTACATCAACAACATCGGATGCTCGAAATAGAAAAGTTCCTATGCGCGATAGTGCTACATGTGTAATTCGCACAACATAGCTTGTGAGAACAAAAGAAAACAATAGCGGAGTGCCCCGCAATCTCGGGAGATCCATTAAAAACCCGGGGAAGATCCATATTAATACATTTTCACCTACTACATAAATAACTCTACCTAATTTCGACCTCTGTTTATGATCTTGATAAATAAGATATGCTTATAAACTTATTAATAAGGAAATAGTAATAAACATTTTTTAATTATGAATGTGTTTATTTTTGTGAAGTTTTAAAATTTAAAAGTTAATAAATAGGTATAGTGCGTGCCAGTAACAAACATTAGTATTTAACAATCACAACCTGAAAATTATATTTATAATTGAAAATTACAGGAGGTGAAGATAGAGTAGTTTTTCTGCTTTCAAGCAAGAAGAAGATGCAACTATTAAGTTGATGAGACCCTCTAATTAGTAAAATAATCATTTCGTTGCTTATGTTCTAACACAGCGGAAGTTCGAAAACAGTCATTTTGCCTTTTGGATGTCATTGACCAATCAGAAGCAGGGATTTTAGCCAATAGAAGCGTTTTATTTTGAAAACAAAAACAGTGTATCTACGTGCAAAAAAGGCACGGTTTTTTGCTCTTTAAAAAAGTTGACATTTTTGGCTTCTGCGGTGTTTAACATAAGCGACAATTTGGATTATTGTGATTGTTCTTATTAAGACTATTTTTACAAAGCTATGAGTAATGGACGAGCTAGTTGTACGTAGCCAAAGAGAAATAAGGATATCTAGCAAACCATTAGTACCTACTTAAATATGTAAGTATGATGAGGGAACTATGCTCAATAATATTCCCTTTGATTATAATGCCGTAAGCCTAATTAATAATTATTAATTAGGCGTTATGGCCTTATTCATAAAAAAGTTATAATCGACTCTTTAGTTACAATGGACTTTTTATCTTTCTTACTAGTAGAAATGTCAAGATGACAGACAAAGAGAAACGAATTATAAACCTATTTTAGCTATAATGAGCTTAAAATACGTTTATGAATATGGGGGTTAATATTTAAAAGGAATTAGTAAGTTAATATTTAAAAGGAATTAGGGGGTTAATATTTAAAAGAAATTCCCGTTTCATAAAGAATATTAAATTATTATAAGTAGGTACTAGATATTCGCTTACAGAAATATGATAAACGCTATTTTATATATGGACGGCTGTGCTTATAAGTATTAAGAGCTGTTAGCTGTGTTGCTGAGGAAATGTTGGACCTTTTAGACAGTTATATGAAAGCTATTGTAGATGTTAAACTTTTGCTTTACTAACACCCTTGTGTACGTAGGGGTTTTCATAACGAATTTCTTTATAGTTTTGTGGTCCCAAGCTACATGCTATAATTATAAAAGCTATTATGAAATATTAACAATAATTAAAAGTAGGTATATACTTAAACGTATTACAATGTTCATGCACTAACGACTCAATTCCATTGTTGAATTATCTCATCATCTCTCACAATTAATTATTAATTAATCCAGGTGAGTATACGCTTAACAATTTCATCTCCTCTATATTTAAGTTAATAAGGCGCCGTAAAATGATGTCTTTACAGCAAACCGGGCGCGCACCCTGCTGAGCGCTTATTAAAATAAGTCCTTTACAAATTAATAAAACAAAGGAATCAGCTTCACTTCTATCTTAAATTTAAAAAAGATTTGAAGTCGCTACAGTAATCGAAACTCAGTAAATAAGTACGGATGACTAGAATGAACCTCTTCTTCGTATCAGCAAAGGTACCTACCTATTAAAAAAGACTAATAACTTGCTACGTAGGTATCTACCCAGTTAATGTATGTGTTAACAGTAATTTGTACGAAAAGACGCTTCAATAAAATCGAACATCAGTAAAAGGCCTCATTAGTTTATATTAATATTGATACCTAATTTATATAATTAGCCAAATTAATAAAACTTGAATAATTACCTCAGTTCATGCATGCATCTGACAAAATAATAATTATCAGAATCACTTTACAATGCCCTTATTACGAATTATCAGTAGAACTAGTGCCTATACGTGAGGCACTTCAACCCTTAGTGTCACACTGCTAGGTGCGGTTCTTCTCTCAAGTCTTAACTATCTTTCGATGAGTGGTTGAGCAAAAAGGCACTAAAGGGATTAGAAACGGATTTTTCAGGAGTTTTGATTGTGGTCTTTCAGCGTTGTTTTGTCTTAATCTGAATAATTTAGGTGCCGTAATTTTGCTTCTCAAGTGTAATCCTCGAAATCAATTAGTTATTTTTAATTGAGGTCCTTCCTTGCTCAACATACATATAATTTCGAGTGAAATCTAGCGCAGCGCCTAGCCTTTTAGTGGCGACTAATAAAATGTTCATACAAAATGATAGTTTTCTACACTTTAGAGTAAAAGCTCATAATAAGGGGAGAGGTAATGTAGTGTTTTAAGTAAACAATATACAGGGACGTAGCTACCACTGTATTAATGATACTGGGCCCCCGGGTTACAGAGGCCCCTGAATATGTATGAGCAAATCCACTAATAACCATCAAATTTACAAAATCTCTTGAAATGTAAATTCTAGTGTATCATTTTTTTGGGCCCATTTAAGGCACGCTACGTCACTGACTAGACTACTGATCATTACTCAGAACAGGCACAAAACCCTAAGACATATCACTGTTGTATTATCATTTTTTATCATACATAACTATTATACTATCTTATTTTTCAATTAAAAACTGACAAGATAAAATGATTACCTTATTTAATACTTAAATTTATTATTGTTCTCACTCTACATATTATTATTATTATTAATTGTAGGTAATATACTACAAATGTAGTAAGTTTAAAAATAGCGCATGGAATGTATTACTCATTCTTGAATTATGCAAGTTATTACTAAGATAAAATGTACTCAAGGATATGTATGTAATAAATTTGAGAGTTTTAAATTCTTTTACTAGATAAGTTTAATTATTTTCTGATATGTTGCTGATATGTGCAGTTAAAACAACAGGTACTCAAGTCCAAGGATAGAAATTAGAAAACATAATTGTACCTATGACATAATATCCAATAAAATAATACTGTATCATTCGTGACTGGAAGTCTGGCATTTGTCTTGATATAATAAATGTTTTCCATTTACTATACATATTGTCAACGCCTTCCAAATTTGCTATAGACAAATGATGAGCAGGTATCCTTTTACCAACTCCTAGCCGCCTAAAATGCTCATTTATAGTATTTTGATCAGAAGAAGGAGCAGAACTAACATTCATTTTGCTTGAACATATCCAATACAACACTGGACTAGCAGATGCTAAAAGTCTAGTAGATACTTGAATATGCACAAAAATTATACAAAACACACACAAACTTAATATGTGGACAACATACACATAGAACACAGGATCATTGGCCCCAAAACATCTAGAATATTGCTTTGGCCTGTACGGTATCTTACTAGAATAACCAAATATACCAGTTTTCAGTCCTAGTCTAAAACATAGTCTTATATTATTAAAAATATATGATAAACAATGGTACATGACTAGAGCAATAATTGGTAAAGCTAGAATAAAATTAGGAATTTGTTTCAACTTATAATACTTGAGGAAACCAACATTCCAATAATGACTTTGAATATAAGAATAAGATATTGGTATAGAATAATTACACCATGGACTGCCAGCACTACCAGGCAGAATATATTCATTGGTAGAAAGAAATTCTGGCAAGTTGTGTTCACTGTGAACACAGTATTTGAAATAATTATAAGTTTGCACGAAAAGAAATGGCAATAATGCTATGATTAAAGTCAAGATAAGTGAAACAAACGATGTGAACAGTGGTAGCAACAGAAACGGCAATATGATTTTACTCTTTAAGGTTCTATATTTGTACACTATTTCAGGTATAGTTCTCTCTACAACATTTTTAAAGCTAGCATAAAAAATAAAGCCTAGATTAATTGAGCCATTTGAACGAGTAATCATAGAAAACCCAGCAGGCATACTGCTTAAGATGTCTATGTTGGCAAATCTCAGTGATTCACTTTCAGTACATTTAAACATTGTATAAAAAGTCATCCATGCAAACAATGTTTCTGAGTAAGGGGCTGAGAAGAATATACTGGCTGGATTGATGCAGTAAAGTATTGCCGACTTGTAAGCTCTACATTCACTCCGTAATATCCGTAAACTTAACTTGTGTAAAATATCTACAGACTTTATAAACATCACAATATTCAGAATAGTCGCAGAAATCATCAATATGCTGTGGAAGTTTAATAAAGTTCCAAATAAGCTGTTTAATCCATATGCGACATATCTTACGGCTAATGGAAAAAGAGGAAAAAATGCTAAACAGTTTTCATATGTGTATCCATATTGGGCAATATGTATAAAGTACTGACCATCCCATCTCTTCAAACCACCTAATAACTTGTCTACGACTATATCTGCGTATGTTTTGCGCAAATTCGGGTCTTCAGGACTGATGAACACATTAGCATCGTGGTCTGGTATTATAAAATTTGTGATGGCTTGTAAAACTATTAAAACGATTCGGGTGTTGAATGCAAACCACAAAATCTTCTGACGGGGAGAATACATTTTTATACTATCTGAAAGAATGAAAAAATCTAATTATTATCGATTGTTTACAAACCAAGTTTATCTTCTCTAAACATGGTACCTTCTGCAGTTACGACTTCGGAGGTTTTTAGGTAGTCATGCTTCTCGAATCCATAGGTACACTAGATTTAAATTGCTGTAATTACAACATATTCTAATTGTTTAAAATTTAATTTAAAGATTGTAATGTTATTTTATTCTGCAGCAATTTCTTTCGCGTAATCGTGAGCGTGACAGTAATCCATCATCATGACTGAATACTGACCATGAAACTCACTCACTGTCAGTATGACACTGACAGTGTTGTTGTTAGGCTGAGAGGCATAGGTGATAGATAATAATAATAATATAGTGGGACATTAACACATCCCAAACTAAACAGAGCTTGTACTATGGAAACCAGATAACTGGTAATATACGACATTTAATACTTTTCTTTTGTAAATATATACTTAAATATAGATAATTACACCCAGACACAAGACGAATAGACATATTTAAACAAATGCTTGACTCGGGTGGGGATCGAACCCACGATCTGCGGCGTGAAAAGCAATTATCTTGCCGTCCACGCCACCGACCCGGCAAAGCCCGTCTGAAGCATCAGTTCAACTTATGCTTCACTTCTTTATGGCTGTTGGCGGATTTACTAGGACAATGTATATAAAAAAAGTATAAAACTTTATTGTTTAAAATTTACATTTCCTGAAATCAACATGATCACTATAGTCCGGTCAATTTAGACCAAAAAATGAGAGTGAAGTTACATAAAGTCCCAACAAGCTGAATTTCAGTGAAATTGTTCAAAACATAATTATAAACAATGTCTAGAAGTTCCCCATCATTCCCGTATATTGTTTTTTTTTTTATTCAAGGTTAAAGGTCAAAAAAATGAGTTTTTCGCGATTTTCATCAAAACGGTAAGTTTTATCATAAATGTACCTCAGACAAAAATTGTAGTTCATAAAATTATATATAAAAAATTTATCAATATTTTTTTTCTTACGAGCCATCGTTTCTTAGATATAACGATTCAAAAAGTTATGAAAGTTGTTATCGTCATAATATGCACACGTTTCCACGCCACCTATGAGGTAGTGTACCTAGCGCGTTTTTTTTAACGTGGTTTCCT
Source organism: Meganola albula (assembly GCA_936450015.1). Lineage (NCBI taxonomy): Eukaryota > Metazoa > Arthropoda > Insecta > Lepidoptera > Nolidae > Meganola > Meganola albula. The sequence goes on from OW388157.1 coordinate 5,769,900, forward strand.
CAGTATGCCTACTCCACGGGTCAGTTGTGATCCTGTTTAATGTAAAACTATTGCAAAATAACGGAAATTTTTAAAGATTGGAAAAGATAAAAGCAATGTGAATTAAAAAAAGTGTTGAAGTTCATTCGTCTTTTTCGTAAGTTTCAAATTCTTGCTCTTCTTCTTGTTCTTTTATAGATAATTTTATGAACTACAATTTTGGTCTGAGGTACTTTTATGATAAAACTTACCATTTTACTGAAAATCGCGAAAATCTTATTTTTTTACCTTTGACCTTTCATGGGATTCAATGATGGGGAACTTCTAGACATTGTTTATAATTATGTTTTGAACAATTTCACTGAAATTCTGCTTGTTGGGACTTTATGTAACTTCGAATGTCTAAATTGACCGGACTATAGCCTCCACACTAAGATCCCCTGTGTCGTGGACGTGGAGGCTAGTCTCTTTTGTCATGATAGGTCTTACAGCGTTTATATGCTCTTTGGGTCTTAGAATAACAAAAATATCTCAAAGTGGTAGCATTGATGTATATCCTAAATCTATGATAGTGTTTTATGTGTGTGTGTGTGTAGGTAAGTAAAAACCATTGATTATCTATCAATACGTTTTTAGTAAAAACTATCAATTTCGATACTCTTAAATGAAATTGATAGTATATTAGACTGTTTCCAGTAAATAATAAAATATTCTGGAGCAACAAATTAGACATAGTTTAAAAACGGGCATGGACGTACTATAAGGCTAATTAACATCACTTCAATCTTTTTTAGTGCCCCACAGCTGGGTACGGGTCTTCTCTTACTAGTTGAGTGGTTTAGGCCATAATTCATAGACTCTGGCTAATTGATGCATGCGGATTGGCAGACGTTACATTTTCTCGAATGATTAGTTCTTAGACAAGCCGGTTTCCTCACGATGTTTTCCTTCATCGATCTTGAGCAGTGGTGATAAAACCATTCACACAAAGCAGTGTGGTCACGACTGGGATTCCAACCCGCGACCTTATATTTCAAAGGCGAGGTTTATTTATACCACTGCGCCACGTCTAAAGAATGGTGAACTAGAATTGTAGGGGAACCATTAAATAAAACAACAGGTTCTATAGTTTATTTATATAATAATTGCATTTTGTCACATAATAATATTGTAACACCCAGATTCATACGATTTTAGACAACTCTAGCAGTCTAGAAAACATCGAATAGCATGTCTATTATTACAACAGGAATTTGAAGCTAAGTTAATGCATATTTGCTTTCACATAGTTTTAGTAAGTTATGGAACACAAAAAGCATTTATAGCTTGCAAAAATGTTCATTAAAAATTGTAATTCCACACAATATTTTATAATGAAAAAGCAAAGAAATATGCAGTTGTCAACTAAGAAGTAATATTAAAAACACTGCACAAGATCCATCAAGGTATTTTATGATTAATTCCACACAGGTTTTATCACTTCTAATTCATTTGAATTTTATTATTTCTCTACAAAACTGAGCAACAGTAAATAGTACCTTTTCATACTGTACAAAATTTTAGTTCAATAAATCCCACTACAAAGGCTACAAAAAGTAATCAGTATGCAATTGAATTATTATACCATTTAAATACCACCACAACATATTATGTATTAGATAATTATTTTACATTTAAAATAACTCTGTGAGTAAGTTACATTAAAGTAAAATACACATATTTTAAAACTTTAGTATAGTGCCTATAGAAATGGACTCTATAAACCACGTCAATTGTGATTAATGTAAAATATTAATGTGTGTGGCAACTTACAGATCACAAAATCATGAATAATAATTGGTACTAAAATTAAAAGACATGGTTTATTTTGTTGAATGAACTTCCTATATCCCACATTTTTATTTACTTTCAAAGCAAAACTATTTACATAAACTTATTTACGTAATTCTACGCAAGTGAGTTCACATTGATAACATAAGAGTTTAACAAAATATTAAATTAAATTATAGAAAAACAATACTCGTTATTTCTATACAATTGAATAGAATCTGGTGATTTTATTCAATAATCCTTGTTTTTTTACTTAACGTAAGGTATAAACAACAATTTATCGTATAGCCTAAAACAAGAGGAATGAATTTTAGTGTTGAATTAATTAAGTAGAAAAAACTGTGAGACATTCTAACGACAGACACATACAATTTTATGGGTGTTCCAATCGTTGCCTCTGACAGCTTATTCTTACTTACACCAGTAAATCGTATTATTATAACATAAAAGTTATTTTTTAATAAAATGACGCTACCTTCAACATAATTCTGCAGTGTCCAGTGCTTATTAATTTTTTTTTAACTTAAGATTCCGGTAGCGTCATTTTGATAGTTATTTAAAAAAAATACCCACACAAACATTTCCCGAAACCATGGTGTGACATAAGACAACCATCATTTTGTTACAAACTATAAATAAATAAATGAACTAATAGGAGATACCTATCATTTACAAAGATATCTCGTAAATAATTCGCTTAGTTCGATATCGAAAAGATCACTAACATCAACCTAACTCTGCACTTAAAATTTAACAAAAAAAATCTGCAGAGCTTTTTATTTGAAGACACGTAAAGCATAACCTATACAAATGAGAACTTCTCACTACTTTTACATTGTGATCTCATTGTTTCCTCTTCTTTTTGAAACCTTTTTTATAAAATTTACTCTAAACGAGTTGCCAACTCAGAACACAGGAGACAGTGTCATACATAAGCCTCAAGATTTGAACCTAAAACTGAAATATAACTGAACTACCAATTTAAGATGTGCATTGTTACTCACATGTAAATAACGTAACATTGTAAAATAATACTTAACTAAAATGAAATATAATCAAAACTCATAGAGATTTGGTTACAAGGTTTGACAGCTTTGGTTTATAATAGCTCAGTTTGTAACAAAAGAACAGTTCAGGTTGGTGTAAGCTAGTCGTAGGCGTAGTAGTGGACGTCTTAGTTGTAAGCGCGCGAGTGTTAGCTCATCGAGAGCTGACCGAGGGCCAGTAGCCTTTCTACAGCTGCGTTTACATCACCAAATGTCGCGATTAATGCTGAAAAACGATACATACTTTGTCATAAACGACTACGATTTCAAAGTTTTCTATTCTATCACTTAAAAACAACAGCTCTATTCATCATACTAATTTACTCCTCTATCGATGAACAACAAAAACTTTATAGGTAGGTATTTACAGGAAACTTAGCAACAGACTATGCTGTCTCTAGACTAGAGGAAACTGTCAGTAACTAAAATTCTTACAAAATGACTTCTAGGTCAATATTAATTGCACTCCATCCAATTATCTTTTTTTTTACCTAAATGGCAGTTGGAGTAGCAGATGTAGAATTAAGAGCAGGGGTAGCGAACTTTTTTGTACCAATGTGCCAATATTATTTTTTTTTATATAAAATCCAAAAAAAACAATGAGTTCGTGATACCTGCTGTCAAATAATATTTTTATCTCTGTGCAATATAACTATCATCAAACTCAACTCTTTAAATTCATCTGACAAATTTTGGGATTGCTGGCGAGGCCAAAATATGCTGCCACGTGCCATCAATAACACGCGTGCCATTGGTCTGCCATCCCTGGTTTAGTGTTTATATATAGTCATTTTCTTTTACACATTTTTTCACATTTACTTTGGCTTTACTGTAGTTGGTTAGGAAAATCTCTTCAACTTATAGACCTAGATTTATTTAGATTTGATCAGTTACAGTTGTATTCCTACAGTTAACCAAGTGATAAATACTAGCTGAACTAATGCCTGTTCTACTCATTTTGCTTGTAATTAGTAAGGGATAGAAGTGTTACCTTGCAAGTTAGCTTCTCGGTTGAGGAAACCCATAGCAGTGAGTTGTTCCAACTGTTGTGAGTAGCGCTGTTCGGGCGGCTGTTGTGAGTTCGTCTGGTTGGTCGCCATCGCCGCCATCATTCGCTGCATAAACTGTTACCAACATATGCACTTAGCACCATGGATTAAGTGTTAAAGTTAAAATCAATAGGAACTGGTAATTAGTACTAACATAGAGGCTAGATATATCTACTACAACACTTATCATAAATAACTAAGTACACCTGCGGATGCAACTGTTGACATTGTAACCTAAACACATATACACTAACTAATAAAATTGAAAATATTAAGATTTTAAAATTGTACACTTAGCTTGATGTCTAATTATTGACTACAAAAAAATGAAGGCCACAAGTAAAACTACACAAATAAGAATCCTGTAGAAAATTTACTCTTCACACAAATAATGGTATCTAAACAACATAGATTATACCTAATTTAGAAGATTTCTACTTACATCGTACAAGCCTATCAAGTAGTATAAAAAAGAAGACTCAAAAAAGAACTAGCAACTCACAACAAGGTATAAAAATAATATTCCTTGTATACATTGAGCAGTTCTTGGCCTCGTAGTAGCGCCGGTACATATACAGAAAATATTGTCTACATGTTAGTGGTTTAAATATAATTATTAGCACAAGCTAGTAATTTCCGTTTAAACCACTATTTAATGTTTACGCTAACTATCGACTAAATGTAGGTGTAAAAACTATAAGATTTTTAACTCTACTGTAAATAAAAATCTGGAATAGTATTTTTTGTATATTAAAAAAATAATCATGTCATCTTAGAAGAAAATTAGCAAACACTTTATAAAACGCAACTTATTTTTTTCACATTAAGTAGCAGGAGTTTAATGGTGAATCCAATTGTGACTAGGGAGAGAATTTTACACAGTAGCACATCGGACACGAACAAGAGTAGCAAAGGCTACGGTCCCGCGCTTTTAGGGAACCCAGGTACTAATGGTTTTAGACCAAAACCAATAAAGTCCAGAAATGTTTGTTATCAGGTCAAACTAAAGCAAATCAAGCGGCCTCACAGAACGTTCTACAGGTCTCGGGTGGACTTAATCCAGCGCTCGGTCTAAATATCAGTAGGTTTCATTCGAGGGATACACCTAGAGTGTAGCGAGTGTAGTGTACCTGAGTGAAGAGCTCGGGGTTGTTGGGGGGTCGCGCTGCGGGCTGCGCGGGCGGCGCGGGCGGCGCGGGCTGCGCGGGCGCAGGCGCGGCGGGGGAGGGCGAGGCGCCGGCCGCGGCCACTCCCAGCCCCAGGTTGCCCACCAGCGAGGGCGCCGCGCTGCGCAGCTGCTCCAGACCTTGCTGGATCTGCAGCAGAGCGTTCAGCGCCTGCGAGACGTACACCCGACATATTGTAAGATACGCAGTGAGAACGGTACCCTTCATAATATTGATCGCGTATTTCGGTTAAGGGGACAGTCTATTTTACACAAAATTTTGTTATTCGTTAAATATGGCATCGAACTGGACTATGAACATCTACCGAACTGTGCTCAGCCGGCAGGTAAGGCCTGATTACATGGATTCTCTCAACTTTTAATATAGGCTGTAAACGATCCGTGACCGAGTGGACACTAAAAAGAGAGCGGTTATTATTCGTGACCTGTGGATTTGACATCATTTGTTGCATTTCGGGGTTCTGAAGCTGTGCGAGCATCTGTGGCATCATTGCGCGCATTTGTTCCTGTAATTGTGGATTGTTGGCAAACATCGGGTTCTGAAACGAACATTGATACATTAAAAACCAACCAAAACTCATAATAATAAGCTTATAACATGAAGCTTTATACACTTAAAGGTATTATATTAATCTGATGACCCCCTCCTACTTGTATTTTAGTGATAGCAGTCAATTATTAGTTAGCTGGGCGTGAATGCAACAGATATTATAGTGGGTAAGCGTGAGCGCAAACACGGTGCAGTTTCTATTTGCATATTCAAGAGTCCGTAGGGATGAGAGATAGAGATTAGAACATGTAAAAGGGAAGTCTGTAGTACATTATTGTACATGTGGGCAAAGATAGCCACAGATTGACGTCCAGATCTAAGGAGAAGGCGTCGCAGTATACACAGACGAAATAGATAAACTCATTGACAATGGATAGTTGTGGCAAAAGATCCCATTGCGACGCTTGGAAGGTGTCAGGAGAGGCCTTTCCCCAGCAGTGAGAATATCCGGGCTAGCAATATTAAATAACAATGTATACCTGGTTGATAAGCTGCGAGGCCATATCGGGGTCAGCGGCGAGCGCCTGCAGCATCGTGTTGGTGTACGGCGCCGAGAGCATCGAGTGCACGAGGCGCGGGTTCTCCGACATCTGCTGCAGCAGCGACTGCATGCCCGGCGTGTTGATGAGGGCCCCGCCCGCGCCGGCCCCGGGGCCCGCGCCGGGGCCCGCGCCGCCCCCGCCCGCGCCGCCCCCTCGCTGCCACGGGTTGGGCAGGGGCTGCCGGTTCTCCGCGCCCTGCTGCGGGTTCGTGCCGTCTGACGACACCATTCTTGCGTTAGGTATATCGATCTCATCTACTAAACGCGGCCAGAGGGAAGGTGCCACAATGAAAATGTGGTAACTTGTAGCAAAATGGATTGAGACATGATAATTTATTTAACTAACTTCCGACAGCGGCTTGAGCCCGCGTGATCCAAATCCGTCCAGTAGTTTTTGCGTAAATTCTTTCTATTTTATTGATATTGAGTAATTTACCTGAATTATCCACTAGCCCAGAAAATGGGTTTCCTGCCATACTGCTAGCGACATTTAACATAGGTTCTTGAATATCTCTGTACATACGTTGTAATGCGTTATATCCACCTAGAAAATATTTTCAAGTTTAAAAACCATTATAAAACCAATGTTTCCAAAATTACATTCGAGATTTAATAAAAACACCAACCAGATACCTATAGACACCGCTAGCCTGGCCTACTCGCCTCACTTGTGTCGTACCACTAAATATCATCCGACCGAAACTAATTTTGATTGGTTCATTGAAAGACAAAAATTAAAGCAAACCAATCAGAATGATTATCTTCGCCGCTGCCCCGCCAACTTTTAATGATTACAATTTCATACAATATTCGAATAAAGTGATGCCTGTAGATATCTAGTTGGTGACTATAATGAAAGTTTTCAATAAAGTTCATGTGTACCTGGTATACTCTCAAGATTAGACATCGCCCGGTCATGTGAACGCATCAACTCCTGCAACATGGCGGGATTGCGCGCTAACTCCATTGTCTGACGCAATAACTCCGGATTGTTTAGCATATGACTGATCTCTGGGTTCCTCTGTAATTTATACACATAAATATGTATCTATGCTAAATATTTAAAAGGAGGTTCGTTCGGGGATCTTCTTGAATATAAAATAGAATGGAAAATGCGTCAACATCTGTGTAGCTACTGTAAATTTTTTACTTTTAAATAATAATAACTTATTGAGAATTTGAGCAGCGCAACCTGATGGAATACTAAAGGATACAATATTTACCTTACAAATTGATTTTAACACTAACGTACTAACTTAGTTAACCATACATAGATTTTAATCATTTAGTAACATACAATCATTTTCAATCTAAGTATATATTCATAAAACATCTTCAACACGTAACTGAAGCAATACATAATGACACAGGGTACCCTAATGTGGTGCCTAGGGCTCCTCTTAATATATGTCAGAATATTTAGATTAGTTCAACTTACAGACATCAGGTCTTGCATCTGTGGGTTGGATGTGATGAGTGAGCGCATGTTGTCAGGGTCGTTCATGATCTGCTGCACCAGAGGGTTGTCCAGCACTTGTCGCAACATATCAGGGTTGGACAGCAGCTCTTGTTGCATTCTAGCCTGAATTTATAACAATAGAGGTTGTTTACAGTTGCCGGTAAAGGTAATAAGCTATATGGCACATATCAGCCACTTTCATGGCAAAGGGATTTCTGATAGTGATACCAGATATATCTATCTAGTATCACTATTGGACTAACTTAAAGAAAAAAAAGACGGGTTGCACTCCGGGAGTGCCGGCAGAAGTGAAAACTTGATTATTAACGTTGAGCATGTTTGATATTTTGGAATGGTTAGGGAATAATTTTGCACCAATTGCTTTATCAGTATAAAAGTACTATCATTTATGTGGTAGAATACAATATTCATTTATTGCGCTATCGTACACAAACATGAGAATTTATATTACATTAAAAATTTAACACTAAAACTATTACAATTATTTTACATTAAAAAGGGCATACATTTTCGCCGCGCCGTAGAGAGGGGATAGCTGTCTACTCTCCATCCGTCTTACGCTTTTTCGATCAGGTCACGTGTCCTGACGCGAGTTTAAGATTTTATACCCATTACAGAAAAAGTGCTCAACGCCGCTAAAGAAGTTTTCACTTCAAAATATTAAATATCTAATAGCTATATTCGATTCAACAACTAGTGAAATAGCCAATACATTAAACAATAAAAATAACAAAAGTAGACAGGTTACAGTTATAGTATCAAAATGTGGGTTTTCCTCTTAGATAAATCAAAAAAAATATATGGCACTAGAACACACCGCGCGGTCCTTCTAAAATGAGTCCAACGGACTCACCGGCACTCAGTCACACGCTGACTATCGAGTAGACGACGCATATTGACACAGCTCATTAATTTTAGGTTTTGTGCTTAAAAACAAATCAAAATGCCCTCTTGCGTGTTTAATAAATGTCATAATCACTCAAGAAACAAAAATAAGACAGACGGGATTACTTATCACGCGGACGTAGAGCCAAAAATCTTTCATAGAAACTATTACTTAAATTGTTGTTTCCTACGCCAGTTTGCTAGAGTGAGATAGATAATGCAAAACAGACATGAAAGACAGAGGCAATGCACACGCTTCGCCAGTCACAGTATTTCGCTACCACAATGTCATTCATTCAACACCACGGCTACTGTGATTTCCTTTGCACGCTGTGTAGGGACCTATCTCTGTCCTTTTCTAACATTCACTGTAAATATATAATTGTGATCACAGATGTGTTTCTCGTTGCATGTAGTTGTGCACAGAGACCCTGGTTTAGTGATTGCGTTATTAGAGTGTACCATATCTTCCTTTTCTTGATTTATCAAAGGTTTTACTACAAAATTAAAACTGAAATAACCATAAAATATACCTATGGATAAAAGACTATGTGAAAACATACTTGTAGATCCATAAAAGTGCTCTGACCAAGACCCAGGCTCTCCAGACCAGCTAAACCTCCCAATGAGTTTAGTCCAAACGGGGTGGCACTTATGTCAGCTGCAAATTAATCAGACATTAATTTAACGCTTTTATTATCTTTGATAATTTAACATTTGTCATTCTATACACTTCAAATGCTCAGAGGTTAGAAGTGTAACCCCCAATGTATTATTGTTTTTATAATTAGTACCATCTGTGATGGGTGATTATTACTGAACATTACATTTGATATGTCTAGTCATAAAATTACGTAGTTGGAGAAAGGACTCAAACAACACTATGGTCAAAAATTAGTTTTAAATACCAAACAGGTACCAACTAGGTATTACAAAGATAAGGTTGAGTTTTTAATGATGAGAACAATACACAGAAATATAAGCATACAAAACTCTCTCTCTCTTCTGCTAAACTATGTCCAAATATTTTGTACAGTAACTGACAATATTGGGTAGATCACGATACTATTTCAGTCCTCGGAAGATGTTTATGATAATATTAATACTGAAATCTTTTGATGATCATCAACATTCATCCCCATATTATGGGATTTTTCTCATAACTTCTTGTCCCACAGCAACTTCACATTTGATAAAAAGTTTAGAGAATAATAAGTGCCATTATAACTTGATCGCAACTTCTGTGATAGATACAAAAAGATAGCAACAAAATTGTTAACAATCAACAATTTATGAAACACAATTACACATTATGTACCAAAATAAAAGCATCATAGCTTGTCACAAGAATTCATCTTTAGTGAAGTTTTTAACAGTAACACTTGATTATCATACAAAATAGATGCATCTAGATGTAGAATTTCAGAAATGCTCAAAAATATCCATAATTTTGTTGTTCTGTTCACCCCTCGTAATAAATTTAAATAAATAAATATATTACTCTTGGAAATGCCTTTTGTATATTATATTACATAGTATCATTCTGGTCTTATATTATAAATTGATGCAAAAGTAACTCTGTATGTTGGGCTTTTCAGTTATGGGCCATTTACACAAGGACAAAAGCAAGGACAAGACATTATGACAGAAAAGCAAGCCAATAAAAAAGCATTGTGTACATAGGGACAACTAACTGAAGGACAATCCAATGCAGAGTATTTTTAGTGGTTTGCTGTCCTGTCTTACTGTCCTATCCCAGCTATTGTCCTCGTGAAATTGAAATGAAAATACACTTTATTTTTTTTTTGAGACTCGAGTCTATATAAAAGGTTAGGTTCATGATTGCCTACTAGCCGTTTAGGACAAGATCAAGTATGTAATTTAGATTGGTGTGAATTACTACTCCAAAGCAATAACTAGTAATAATAATAAAAATATGCTTATTTTCCACCAAATATTGGATATAATTTACAACTAGCCTATATAAATTACAATGGTGGACTGGAGCCTATCTAGGGAAACCCTGTATTTCAGGACTCCTTAATAATACACACAAGTGCAGTTAACAGAATCACACAATTATATATTATGGACTGAGCCATAAACCAATGTACTGATTTGGATGACATTCTTTCTCTAAAGAGGTAGTTTGGAACCTAAGGAAGTCTGTAAATAGCTTTCATTTGACTATAAAGATGGGTGCTTGTGCTTCAACCCTATGAATGATTAGTTCTTAGACATCCCAGTTACCTTATGATGTGCCCACACAAATGTGTGAGCACAACTAGTGATTGAAACCACAACTTTATGTAAGACCTCAAGAAGAAGTAATAGTTCAGTATAACTAAAAAATAAATGTGGGTAACGTTGGTGGACACCCAATAATAAATGTTTGCAAATCACTAGGAAAGCTATACAACAAAGTTACATTGACCTTTCTTAAATTTACTACAGGTTAAAGGTGTCATGAATATGGATATTCTGACTAATATCTGTAATGTACTTTATAATAAGACTCATAATATTATTTGTAAAGAAAACTTGACATTTTACTGTACTTTTGATATGTCACTGAGCATTTTTATAAACCTAACTAAAAAGAGATAATGTCACCTGTATATCTGTTTGCAAGTTTGTGGCGCCTGACTGCCAAATTTTACAGATTAACAAAATATACCTGCAATGAACAGGTAGGTGCAATGCATCATGACATGCTTTGACTGTCTTTTCAGAGTAAATATTACACATCAATAATCGAGAATTTGTTTTAAATCTTAAAAAAATGTATTCGGTATTAGCTATATTAAGTAATTTAACAAGGGTCAAGGTGTAAGTAACTGGGTGGTTAATTGCCTGATTCATTACAAACCTATTGCAAATAACTTGAACAACAATGATTTGTGTAATCTAACTAAGTACTCATAGCCTTATTCATAAAAATGTTTGCCTATATAATTAAAATGGATTTTGTATCTGTCTTACTAGAGTTTATTAGATGACAGACAATGACAAATTATAAAAAAAAATATCTAATACAAGTTTATAAAGTGTTTATAAACATGGGGGTTATGTTGTAATGACTCTAAAAGTTAGTTATCAAACTTGTAATAAAATCAATATGTATACTATCAATATGTGCCAGCCTTCTAGGCACATTCCCCCAAGGCCACGATTCAGAGAAATTTTATGAAGCCTTATCTAGTTTAAAGATTAGAATTCTAGAATTAGTTTATTTACTTTATTATATTTTATGTAAATAGGAAATAATGTTATTGTTATTATTAATAACTAGCGGACCCCACAAACATCGCCCTGCCCGATAAAGCAGTGCCACCTATCGGGTCCGAAAATAAATTTCGACCGACTCTCAGACCTACCGAATTGGTCAAGCTGTTTCTGAGGAGGTTGTTTTTTTATTTTTCTTTGCGTAAGAACCATCCTCGTACTTCAAGGAACATTCTAAAAAAATAATTTGCAAAATCGATTCAGCCGTTTTCGAGTTATACACTTACCAACACATTTTGCCATTCATTTTTATATTATAGATTTATATTATATGTATACTTGTCTTATGAGAAGAAACACAATAGAAACAGTAACATTACATATGCAAAAAAGGTTTTTAGACTATATTCATCATTATATAGTAAATGTAATTACAATAGGTATGTATCTACTACACTCTTACACCAATTCTTGTCCATTGACTACTTGGATGAGTCACAAATAGGAAAGTGCACATTAAAACAAGTTACCTGGCGGACGTCGAGCGCCGCCTTCCGGTTCGGGCCTGGGAGGCGTCTTGATCACTAAATGCACTGTCAGGCCATCCTTGACGTTGTGCTGTTTGAGAGTATCCGCATCATTCAAGATCTTCCCGGCAAATATAAGACATAGCTGCTCGGGCTCCGCACCGAATTTAGGGGACAACACTTCCTTAAGCTAGAACCAAATAAAAAAGGACTCCATAAAGATTGCATATTAGCTAGATAATGTCGTCAGTGATTGCGTGTGCAATATCTATGTTATTACGCCATGAGCAAAGTTTCAGGCGACGGCGGCGTAGGTACCCACTTTTTTAACATCAGCATCTTCCTCGATATCTACTTGTTGCTTTTCTTTCGGTGTTTTCACTGTGATAGTAATTTTTTTGGGTTCGTCCTGTCCCTCTGCCATTTTGGCAAATCTAGAATGACTCTGTACTTTGGCGGAAAAGCAGAAATATGTACAAGAATTTAGAATTTGACGAACTGTGTTCGTTTGACGGCTAAATATACGGTTCACAAACAGCTTGTTATTAGATTCATTTCTTTATGTTATCGATTAGGAACAAACGTTTTGTGGCTCTATTTAATTGAAATAAAGTCTAAAATCAATTTGTATATTCTAAACATGTCAGTCCATCAGCCAATAGAATTGTAACAGATTTCGAGTGCAAAGCGCTTAGAAAAAATATTTGTTATTGGACCGTGATTTATAGAATGTCTTAGAATGAAAGAGGCCGGTGGCAGCTAGAAGTTTGTGGTATGTCAGATATGTTGCAGATTCTCTTAGTAGTCTGTGATATGTTGCGACTTGAGTAGAAAATACACGAGGGCGCTACACGGAATGTGAATTTAGTTCCCTAGTTTTATATTTATGTCTCACAAAAAAAGAATAAAAAAATCAATTAGGGCGCCACAGGAAACGAAAAATTAAAGTTCCCGAATTTCCCTAGCCAGTTATGGGTTAAATCGTTAAATCTTTAATCTGTGTTCCCGAGTATTTTTCATGTTGCCTTGTATTTTGTATTAATTGTCTATGGTTTATATACATAAACTCAAAGGGCCGGACTATAACCATCCGGAATCACCGGTCCCGAAAAAAATACAGTCTCGGACGAGCCCAAATTCGATCAGACCCTGGAACAGTATTTTCAATTTATCCTGCATCAGCTACAAAGGAGCAGTTATGTCATATCATTGAAAAACAAAAGAAATCGCCATCATTATTTGACAAATGTCTATTAGAGATAAATATCTAAAGCGCGAGGCCCTGGGGCCTTCCGATTTACCCGAAGGTAACTTTTGCTCTGTTTTTGTGTTTCTTGTCTGGAGATTCCAGAAGCATATATTCCGGGCCTAAGACTCGGATTATAAGCATCCAGAATCACCCGGACCCCGAAAAAAACGTTTGAGCCTGATAATTATAATTTTTCCTGCGTTGTCTAGAAAGGATCCTTGGGCCTTTCGATCCCAAATTATACTCAGAAGCTTAGAATTTTACAGATACTGTTATGTAAACGCGTTTCTCTCTGCCGAGGCACATGAACAGTTTGTATGTACAAACTGTTCATGTTGTGTATTTGTGTGTAGCTTTTTACGTGAGCATTTGTAAAGATTCTTCAACTTTTTGTACATGGTTACCTCGCCTCCCTCAACTGGCAGCTACAATTTAAATAGTACTTTTGCTTACAACCTTTCCAGTGTTAAATTAAGCTCAGAAGCAACTTTTGTTCTGTTTCTGTTTTTTGAATCTGTGGATTCCGGAAAGTTTTAGTCCGGGCCCAATGCATTTTTCGCCTCTTTGTAAATATATATAAATTAATTTCTTTAAATTTCCTGATGTTTTCCTTTATAATTTTTGTAGTTCAAATAAATAATATGTGTTAGCTTTGAGTATTAACATTTTCAAAGAGTATAAAAAAAAAATGTATCCATTTTATTCCGCTTGATGTAGAATATTGTTGGCAACATGACCGGATATATTTTTCCTAAACCGGAAATCATCAGACGTTTTTAACTTGACAGCCAGCTGACATAACAAAAACAAAAAACAGTTTTCAATAATGTCTCTCGCAAAATTTTAATGAAATTACTATATTACAAAGTTTGGTAAGGTTGTTATTAATAAATAATGATCATTTTTAATCCGTTACGTATTTTCGTTTATATTGGGAGCGTTTACATCCTTCTCATTTAATTACATTTTGGTTTTAGGTGTTCGTTGTTAGGCGACTTATTTCATAAAACCAGCGATATTCTAGCTAGTCGTAGAATGCCTAACACGAATAATTAGATAGTTTGTAACTTAAAACTTACTGCAGCCAATGGAGGTAAGTTTTAATAAAAAATTGTAATTGTAAACTGAAATACGAAGTTCCATGGACCTAAATCATTTAGTTTTTACATTTGGGTATATTCTAGCTGTATTTACAAGACACTTTCTTGCGTGATGAAGATCAGCAATCGCAACATAGCTCAAAACATACTTATTCCATTGCACCAAAACAAACTAAAACAAAAAAGGAGAAACAACATGGTAAGATTTAAGGCATGCTAAACCTAATTAACTACCTATAATTGTAAGTTAATGGCTGTCTGATGGGTTTTGCAGATGAGAAAATTGTAACAGAACAGCAAGCCAAAGAGGAAAAGGAACAAGCTGAAAATGTAGCATCAATGCTTATGACCAATTATGATACAAAGATGTACGGTGAAGATGATACATCTCAGCCAACATCACGCGCTGCACCCATTATACCAATAGAAGCCACACGTAAAAAAAAGAAACGAAAGAGGTACTTCCCGCAAGTATCAAATTTTTATATTTCCTTTTCTATTGAAATGTATAAATATTATGAATGTAAATGTAAGACTATCTATTACTAGTTTCATGGTGAAATTGCTGATAGTTATTTTTGTAAAACTTTGTTGGAAATGGATTATACCTTTTTATGACTGTTAGGAAATACGCACACGCAACAAAGGTGCACATATAAATGTAGAGTTACAGAAAAAAGCTCCAATCTTTTGAATAAGAATCTAAATATTTTGACTGCAGATCCCAAATATCCATATGTCTCACAAACTGTCGCTATGAGTCAATAAGGAAGGTTTCCAGTGCTTTTGGTATGAGAGAAGTCTCAGAAGAGGATGCTTGGAATTTTTACTGGACTGACATGAGTGTGTCAGTTGAAAGAGCAAAAGAGATGAAAAGATTCCAACGTATCAACCATTTTCCTGGCATGCTTGAGATATGCAGGTTAGAATATCTTAATAGAATTTATAAGGACTTAAAAACTAGTGGTCTTATTCATAAAAATCTTATAAGACTCGTTAGTTAAAATGGACTTTGTCTCTTCGTAGTAGTATAATTGTCAAGATGAAAAACAAAGACAAACAACTTATAAACCTATTTATATATACAGACCACTATCGTTTTATTGATGATCTCTAGTGGTACCACCTAAATAGAACAAAAACAGTGGGGGTAAATCGGCTAGAATTATTTTTCTACTGTAACTGATCCTGACAGAACTGATGACATTACTTGGAATTTGAAAATTTTTACACAACTTATTTTTACAGAAAAGATCTATTAGCCCGAAATCTCAACAGGATGCAGAAAATATATCCAAAAGAGTACAATTTCTTCCCTAAGACTTGGTGCTTACCAGCAGAGTAAGTACCTATAGGAAATATTTCTTATAATTACAAATAAGTTAAAAGTTCCAGCTTTAGTGTAACACTGCTAGACATGCTCTCACACTCTCTCAACTTGTAAGATATGGAGAGATTTTAGGCCTTAATCCATACAGATCAAGGGGATATTTAGTTCTTCTAGTATATTAATGTACAAGTATTTCCTCTTCTTTCAGTTTCGGAGAAGCACTGAACTACAGTAAGTCGCGAAAAAATAAAACTTTCATAATAAAACCTGAGTGCGGGAGTCAAGGCCGTGGAATTTACTTAACAAAATCACTCAAAGAAATCAAGCCAACTGACAAACTCATTTGCCAGGTAATAAAGACTGATTACATTTATGCATAAAATCACATTAGATTCAGAGTATTTTTGCTAAAAAATTTAAACTATCGATAGTTTACCTTCAAAATCTATACTAATATTATAAAGATGAAAGATTTGATTGTTTGTTTGTAATGAATAGGCTCAAAAACTACTGGACCGATTTCAAAAATTCTTTCAACATTGGAAAGCTACATCTTTACTGAGTAACATAGGCTATATTATATGTTAAAAAAAGATAGGGATTCATATGAAAACTTCGATAATGTAACCCAAGGTGTGAAAAAAATAAGGAAATAATACATTATATCGCGTACGCTGCTAAGTGATGTACTACAGTTTTATAGAGGCCATAAATGTCTACAAAAAAGTCCGGGGTACCATATATCTAAATATTTTAGTTACGTCACAATAACTACTTTTGCATCTTAAAATATGCAATTGTAACGCCGCCGTTACAAATTAGACTCAATTATTCGTATTATTACTATCCTTATCTAAATATCCCTTAATATTCAAGGGTACCTGTAAATTACTTTTTGAATTATTTAAATCGAACATACCATTCAAAAGTTATCATGAGTATAAGATTTATCAAAATTGAAATTTAAGAAACAGAGCGGTTATGTCTGTGACTTTAATGGATTTTAACCCTGACAAAAAAAGAGGGCTGTTATAAGGTTGAGACGTGTATTTGTGTACATGTTTGTTGCCATGTAGCGCGGATGGGCCGTTTTTAAAGCAGTTTTATATTAGAAAGCTGAAGTGATAGAGATCATACTTAAAAAAAATGTGTCAGGGTTTTTAATTTAATTATTGAATTATATCTACAACAACAGAACGTAGAACACGTAAAATTTGGCTAATGGTTCCTGTATTTGTAAATAAATGTAACACCACGACTATATTTCTCACTGGGTAGACAGGGCACGTAAAATTTTAGGTAGGTATGTGATGATGAGTGATCTAGCTTGGTCTATTACTTCTTTCCGGGTCTGCCAAGAGTGCGTTAAAATTTATATGATTCTTGTATGTGTAAATGAATGTAACACCACGTCTGGGTAGGCAGAGCGCCGAAGGTGTATGTGGTCTATAACTTAGGTATCTTTTTTTTACCGGGGAGAAATTTTCTGCTTAAGGGGTATGTGAGATGCCCAAAGGGTACCCACTAAAATCTCCCGGGTCCATTTGTGCCAGGGGATTACGGGAACCACATGTGACACAACCGGGACCGTTAGTTAAGTAGATACCTAACATTTATCTGGGTGTCTATCTATTTGTGGGTAATTAAACAAATGATTTTGATTATTTGTTTTGCCATAGAAGACTTGATAGAGTGTTCTGACCATGGTAAGTTAGCCAAGAGTGTGATAAAATGTATGATGATTAAAGTTTTTGTCTAATTACCGATATCTACCCGTGCGAAGCCGGGGCGGGCCACAGGTCATCTATAAAATCGATAGCCCCTGAACAAGCTCTGTTTGGTAATATAGTGTTAATATATACATATTTTATGTATTGAAATATGTTATATTGATAGTATTGAAGCTCAAAATTACGATAGTATCGATATTTTGGCTTTTTCGATATTAAGTTGTTATTCAAGAGTTTTGTAGAGTTTATAGTGTCGATACTGTTGCTTTTGCCTCAATTAGTGGACTATTGAACGGCAACAATAACTAAAACTTAAATATTTCAGGTGTACCTAGCAAAACCATACTTAGTAGATGGCTACAAGTTTGACATCAGGGTATATACTTTAATAACTTCATGTGATCCTCTTCGAATATTCGTTTACAACGAAGGACTTGTAAGGTGACTGCAATGATTTAACAACTATATTTTGTAAACTATTAGCTTCTGTCAAATATATCATACACAAGTTCTAACTCCTAGCTTAGTTCCGACAGAAACCTGAAGGCCAAACTCTCAATAAAACATACATATCTTTGTCTTTAAAGTCTTTAACTTTTTTTATAAACCTGTGACCTCGCTAAAAGGCATCTCGATCACTAACGCCTAGCCAGGTCAAAAAGGTCCGTTTAGGTCCTATTAGGTAACGAACCTATAAACAGATACGTCGAAATTAAAACGTCCCTTTTTTCGTCAGAGTTTAGAAAATTAAATTGCCCGGACAAAGATTTAATGTTTTTTTTTCAGGTTTGCTACAAGTCGCTATGCAGATCCCAATGTAAACAACACGACGAATGTATTCATGCATCTCACTAATTATGCACTGAACAAACACAGTCGCACTTACGTATATGATTCGGAAGCTGGTAGCAAACGGTAATATTACATTTTATAGTCCCAACGTTACTATGTTAGTATCCGATTTAAAACTTATTTGTACATTTTTTAATTTTCCAAATTACTAGTCCTGACAAGACGTTACGTTATGGTCTGACCAAGAAAAACAGGGATTCATATTTTAGATATAGTTAGGTCTTTTTAGTTAAAGGTACCTGATAAGAAATTACTCTTATAATAATTCTTTTGAAATTTCACCTTTATTGGTCCATTTGAATAGACTAATCTGTTGAATGTGATAAAAGAACGTTCTAACATTTTTATAATTCTAATAAACACAAAAAACTAGTTAACATTTTGTCCAGATGCATAGCTGCAGTAGAATATAAAGCCTCTATTAATTTTAATTTGTCAGCAAGATATCTACTTTGAACAAGATTCTACTCTCACAAGGCGTGGACTTGGATAGACTGTGGCACGCAATAGACCAAGTCATCGTGAAGACTATCATATCTGCGTGGCCCATACTCAAACACAGCTACCACGCGTGTTTCCCTTCGCACGACATGGTTGTTTGATACCTTCGTTTTGTAACTAGCACTCATTTTATCTTTGAGTGTAGGGTTGGTGGTGCCTAACGCCTTATTGCCTACGTACAACATAACGCAGTTGTTACCATTGTAAACTAGTAGCGAGACAAGAGTTTGGAGGAGAAAATCTCTTTTCCTGAATTAGTTACAAAAAAAACTATAGTTGGCCGCTAGCATCTAATGTAATAACGTTTATTTGACAAGGTGTTGTCTTATTGTAAGCTACAAACAGGCAGTAGTTTAAATACATTGTCAGCTTCTTCTATCTTCGAATTCTAGCTTTTTACATGAGAGCAGACACAATCTGTATTCGCTTGTAGTTTAAAATAGTTTTAGATCCATAATGATATCTATTTAATTCCTCGATAAAACTGGACTATTTTGAGCTGTCATGCCTACATAATAATATTATTGTTTTGTAGATTTTAAGTATTCATAAAATTGGAGTATTTAGTACTAATAAATCCATTTCAATTAAGTATTGATATACTAATACAACAATTTTTTTCAGGTACACGCATGCTTTGAAATTCTTGGCTTTGATATACTTTTGGATCACAAATTGCATCCTTATATATTAGAAGTAAGAAACTAGAATATTCTATTATTTATTATCTTAGACGAGCTCAGTATATTATGCTCAGTAGAGTCTGGACTGATGACATTTGGAAGTCAATGGATGCTAAGGGCCGACAACCATCGCTGCTGTGGCGTTCTAAAGGGGAGGCATATTATTATGTCCTATGTCCAGTTAGACATCCCCACACTGATGATTATTTTTTTTTTATTTAGTTGTATTTATTGCTATTATTAAAAGAGCCTGTTTTGATAGATTTTCATTGGTCCTATAATTTGTAATGGCCTCGACACACTAAAACCCGCCTCGCCCCGCCGGGACGCACCGATTAGTTAGCCCATAATTATGATTGTTTGTAAAAGCGGCCAGCGGCTTGTGTGTGTAGAGGCCTTTATGAATGACTAGTTGTTTGTGTTTGTTACTCTTCTTTTCCAAACATCCTACACAACATAACAATCACGCTTACATAATGTATGTTTGGCAGGTGAATCACTCGCCTAGTTTCCACACGGACACCCAGCTGGACCGCGAGGTGAAGGAGGGCTTGTTGACGGACACCTTCACAATGCTTAACATATGGCAGTGCGACAAGCGACGTGTGCTGGAAGAAGACCGCAAGAGGATACGGGACAGGCTCTTACAGACCAACAAGTACGCACTCTTATCTATATTTGTATGATGTCACTAAGAACTATTTAAAACCTGTAACATATTATACTAATTTTATTGATGTAATAGAAAATATTTCTTTTTTAGATTGACACATACCCCTGTGTTAATCTAAAAAAGTAATATTTTCATAATATAACACAAAGTTTGTTTGGTTAATTCAATCATTTGTTTGCCGATCTGATTGACGGATCTAAAGCAGAAGTGCCATTAATTGATACTAACAAATTAATGTTATTTTAAGTAGATTTGTAGAATATGCTCCGATGGAAGATAAAGAACCAGAAAAAAGTCCTTGGCAGACTCAGATACAGTGGGAGGAGACACATTTAGGAAATTTTAGGTACCTAATAATAGCTTCAATTTTTTTTATCAAGATAATCATGTTTGTAACTTGTAGTTTGCCTAAACATAGTAGCTGGCGGTTTTATCTTATAGAACGGTATTTGTGTTAGTAATGGTAATTGTTACAACCAGACGCGTGTACCCCGTGGGCGAACAGTACGCGTCACTGTTCCAGCAGCCATCAGGCTCGCTGTACACTGGCACGGCTTCGTCTAGAGCTCGCGGTGACTGCACCAGAATTCAACGAGAGGAGTTCCAGGTACCTTGTCCTTATCTTGTTTGAAACCTTTTTTTAACTGCTTTTGGCCCTTAAGTTATTAATTTAAAACACTTGAATCCTAGCAAACTAAAGCAAAAGCTGAGGCTCTAAAAAAGCCTTCTCAGCCTAAAGCTATAAAAGAAGGTGAGAAAAAGCCAGCGGAGGAGGGGAGCACTACTACGACCGCGATTAGTAACGTTACAGCAACCACGGATAAGACCACTAAGTCGAAAGCAAAGTTAGACAAGGACAAACGAAAAGAAAAAGAGGAAAAGAAACTTACCACTAAGCCATCTGTGGTACAACAGCCTGTTGTAAGTGATATATTATTGCATTATTTAGTTTTACTAGCGTCTCACTGAACTTCGTACCGCGTATTCATGATTTTAAACTTTTCCTATACTTGTGATGATGAATACTTAAGTCCAAATCAGCCAAAACGGTTTAGACTTTCTCGAGTTTCAGAGCACAAAACAAACGTTAATTCATGTTTAGGTATATATAGAATGAATGGTAAGATACCATGTGGTGGTGCTCTTTATTTCAAAGAACTTTCCCAAAAAATTTTTTTAATTCACTATTTTATATTGAGCCGCGCAGTAGTTTTGCACCAGTACTTCAGGTTACCTTATTGTTTTAGGTGCCAGAAAAAGAGGTGAAGCCTACTTATGTGCTGTGTTCGTTTGAGCCCGACCCGATAGTCGAGAAGGAAGAACGAGAGCGTGTCAACCTCCTTGCACAGAGAGACTTTCTTATTAGGAGCTACGGCATGTTGGAACAGGTATTAAATACATAAACACATAGAAAAATAGTCATTGTATTCTATATGAAAATGACAATGACTCCATTATCCACATACCTACATTGTGCACCTTTAGACATAATTATTAACATAATAATAAATAATAATGCAATAATACCCCGCCGCCGCAGTCAAAGTAGACATTGGCACCTACACAAATTCACACCCTGCTAAAAATTTATATTATACATTAAGGATATCACTCTAATGATATTCTGAAAATTCATCATCGATATGAGGTTGTAAAAAATATATTGTCGTAAAAATTGTCCTTTTTTTCCCAAAAGATAATGTACGATAGAAATCAATGACTTGCATTTTTCAGTTTTGATTTTGAATATTATAAAAAAAACTTAAGGTGCACCCAGACTTATCTACTTTCCCTGTACACAAACAAAGAAATATTGCTCGCCGAGACGGTACTACTGTAATTCTATGAGTAGTTCTGTTCCATATTTCTGAAGATTGGGTCTTCATTATTTTATTTTTCCAGTAACAAGATCCTTGAGGACATTTCAGGTTTTTAGAGAGGTATCCTTAACGGGCCTTTAAAATTTTAGCTGGGTGAGAATTTGTGTTGGAAAATTGGGTTGTATAAGCCGATCTTTACTTTCAGATCTATTTAATTATGAAAAAAATGGGAACATTAAGGCCGGAAGATGAAAGAAAATATGGTGTTTACGGACGACTCTCAGTTGTATCTAACTCGCCCAAGGTGAGCCCCAGTAACCTAGTAAAAACGAAACAATGTTCTCGGGCCATTTCATCGCTTTCACGTTTTTGCCTACTTTCGTTGGCTAACACAATATTGTTTATGAAATTTATTTAATGTGAATTGGCTCTTTGAACATTGAAAATAAAAATATTTTAGCATTTCTAAATATCCTGTACCTACAAATGTTGTGTTTGCCTACAGAAAGTGTGAATGTATAAGCTGCATCAACATGAAACCTAAGCTAGAAAATAGAAAAGAAATTAGATGTAAGAGATTAAAGATGAATTTAGATGAGGCATCAAATTCTATGTACAGCCTGCTGCCATAAAGAGAAAATCCAAGACAGTGTACAAAAGAAATTGCCGAGGAGATAGTGTGGAAGGTTAGTTTAAAACTTAAAAATAAATATTACATAATTGTATCATGTGGCAAATTGTGTACTTACTACATTGGTCCTTGCAGGACTAGAAGTGCAGTGCCGTGATGTACCGCTGTGCGAGCGCAATACACGGCGTGGCTATGTGAACCATGCCTTGTGGAAAATTAACTTGTATGTATTCTTCATTATGCTATAAAATTAAGTGTTACGTCGATGTAGAGATCTTTTATTTCTTTATACTCTTAATTTTCCAGAGTGTCTGCCGTAACCACACCTTTTCCACAGCCACAATGGGAAGTGAATGCGAATACGACTAAGTGAATGGGACAACGTATCGTCTTGTGTTCATGGAGTACGTGACATTTCAATGCTTTGCTATGCAAGTGACTGTTCATTAATATCCCCAATTTAGTCGTAACTACTTTGAGCTCTATGAATTATGCACAATGCTTGAGTCATTTCGTCAAGTTAGTCGTACACGGCATTGTGTACTAATATTTTATTTTAAATACGTCATTTCGTAAAGTTATGTGAATTTTGGTGTTAAGCAATAGGAACAAAAATAACATTAGTATTACATTTACTATAAACTGTATTCTTATAATAAACTTCATTGTTTTAATGGAATAAAAATAATATTTTAATATCAAAATATGTATTTTCTTTTCTTATAATTAACTATACAGTAGATTCAGTTCTATCGATAAATTAATGTTACTTCAGTCCTCTTGTCATTAAACTTATTTATCCAACAAAAATTACACCTTTCAAATTTGCTTATTTTATTCTAAATCTACTTGAAATTCTTTCTCTAGTATTAATAAAATAAATGCATTGACTTTTTGCTTATTTCTTATAACAACACACAAGTCATTTAAATGAGTTATGAAATTTGTTTATAATAAAAATAATTGCAATTTTTGCAATGCGCACTGTGGGGTCAGTTTTATATACAAACCATCTGGGTCGCCACATAAACTTAGATTAGAAATTAGCCATAACATGTACCTACATCAACAAGGTGTTTCTTTACTAAAATAAGATGAATAAGATCAACCTTTTAAGAGTGTGAACGCACTTGCGGTTAACTGCATCATTCTAATTCTATTGCTTTCCACTGCAATATTGCTTCGCAACATTTTAATTTTTCACTATGGTAGGCTTCAGCGGTACTACAAGCTAGTGTGTTCAGGTTCTTAAAGTGCTTGTGTTTGTTGTTTTTCTCTGGCTAAATTGTATGAAATAATACATTGGCATTTTACACCTGCCATTGTTACCTGCACAATGTGGGCTGATAATCACCACTTTCTTTACTTCTTTGATTGCACTTTCACTATATTAAATCAACATTATAAAAGAAAGTCTTAAATTGTTAACTAGTTGAACTGCAGTCTCTTTGCTAGAGACCCTCCATCAATGTTCTCTAAAAGCTTCCTTTTTAGAGATGGTTTTTCTATCTCTAATTTACTTATGTTTGAAGGCATAGGCAGCTTGGATCCCACTGTTGGAGCAGGTTTGTTGCTGAAACAAAAACATAAATTTAACTAGCTATATTATATTTTATATTACTATGCGTTTCAAATAAGAATAGGACTGAAGTCGCGGCTAACTTCACACCAAAAACTAAACAAAAGTAACGCCAGCACAAAATTTCAAACCAGACAATAATATTATTTTGAAATTTATGGAAGTGATTTATGTCTTAAAACTTTACATATTTAAGTAATTAAAATGCAGCTACCTAATTAAGTAAAACTTATAAAATCGCTTTTTGTCCTCAGAAGTTAGTAAAATATGTTTGTACCTAAATATTCGACTCCAAATATCCAATTTTAGTCGAACGGCAATGAGATATACGCATTTTAAATTTCTTTTCGTCTAGATGTTATTATTATATCCAACAAATATTTTTGCTCATTGTGCTAAAAAATGTGAAGTTGTTGCGCATTCCGCATTGACGGGCCGGTGGCGTGGTCGGTAAGATACTTGCTTTTCACGCTGCAGGTCGTGGGTTCGATTCCCACCCGAGACAAACATTAGTGATGAACATTTGTGTTTGTGTCGAGTCTGGGTGTAAATATCTATTTAAGTATATATTTACAAAAGAAAAGTATTATATGTAGAGTATATACCAGTTATCTGGTTTCCATAACACAAGCTCTGCTTAGCTTGGGACCAGACGACCGTGTGTGTTAAAGTCCCAGAAAAAAAAATCTATCCAGTCATTCTTGAGTTATTAACGGTGTAAACTAACCCGACTTTGTTTTATTTTTTTATTTTACTCGCAGATATAATTATATGCGAGTTAGAGAGTTATCAGAAGATAGATTTGTGCATTAAATAAAGAATTTTATTCTAAATCAGAAAATTAGCACTCATTTCATATGATGAACGTACTTCGATTCGCCAGCATATTACCGGCCGCACCGGTGCCAGTAAAATGCGGTGAAATCTAACTAGATTTCACCGCAATCTATACTGGCACTGGTGGTGTCAGTATAACTATACTGACACCACCGGTGCCAGTATAGATTTGATCCTACCATTCTAACGTTAGTAGATTCAAAATCATCTTAAACATACAGACTGACAGAGTGGGAATAAGTACGAGTAAGACGACTATACATTTTATTTCAATCTAAATATGTATAACAAAATAAAACTTAAATTAATTTCTAAAATTTCAAACTTATAAACTAGATGGGGATAGAATTACTACGAATTGTGCCGTTGGGGGGATGTACCCAGAAGGCTGGCAGCATTGCTATGATGTATGGCAATGCAACATATGGCAATTTGCCCTCTGGTCATGGGAAGAGTCTATCAGACGTCTTGATGAAAATGAAGATTAAAATGTCTTACCTAAAATATGCCATTTGCAATGCCTGCGTGCAATCACACCTCTTAGGTGGATATAGTGCTAAGAGGCTCTCTAACAACTGGATCAGATCGTCCGACGCTGCGCTGAATATATGGCGCAGTTGCTGAGCTTGAAACGGTTTAAACTGCACATAATCTGTTAAACTTTTCATACCCTGAAAAATTGGTAGAATACAACTAATCTATATTTTATTTTGCTAACAAAGTCAACTAGCCACCCACTCCAACTTTGCATTGAAAATATCTATATTTAAATAAAAATCAATGCCACTTTTCGTTGTAATTTTATAACTCAAAAATGGGCTTACCTATTCAAACCAAATGTTTAAGGCATTGTTTGGACTATTAGTCATTAGACTAGATATTAGACATTGTATAGACATGGTTAGTAGATGGTTTATGTGAAGTTTGTACAAAATCGGTTGAGCGGTTCTTTATTTATCACATTTTTTGTAAATTGTTGAGTGGGCTGAAGCTACCCGCGCGAAGCTGGGGCGGGCATTTAGTTTAATATATATTAAAACCATCATTTTTTAAATCTGAAATGGCTTGCGCTTGACTACAACTTGCCTGATGTTAAGCAATGATGTAGTAATATATGGATATATAGATTCACTCGATTACGAATGATTTTCGGTGAGAAGGTGGCAGTGGAAAGCTTTTAGGCTCCATATGGTTAGAAACCATAAAGGAGCAACAATTCCGACCCACCCTCATAAATGATGGCATGGCCACTTGGAGGTGCGGCTTTGTGTGGTGGGTGGTCACTAACCACGATCGAAGCCTACCACTAGTTAATTACTAGTCAATTAATAATTAATTACCAGTTAATTTGTACCACCCGGATTGGGGATCAGGTAATTAATAATCTTTTTACTATTTATTTAGAGGCTTTCATTAGAAAGTAATATGTCAGCCCCATCGTATCTTAACCTATTACCAGACGTCAAATTAGATACTTATTTATGTACTTGCATCAAAATGCATATATTAACATAGACCTTCTCTGAATTTTTAATTCGCATTGGAATTTTGCGACATCTGGGCCTCGATTCTCGCTCATTAGACATTTATCTCTAATAGACATTTGTCTGTTAGAGATTAATGTTTACAGCGCGCAAATGTTGAAAAATAATGGCGGATGTCATTGAAAAACAAAAGAAAACGCCATTTTTGCTAGACAAATGTCTATTAGACATAAATCTAAAGCACCAGGATCGGGGCCCTAGAGTGGATAATGTAAGTTTGGCGTAATTCTAATTCAATTTTTGTATTATTCAATAGTAAGTATATTCACCGGCCATATCTCTTCATTTGGTGTTCCAAAAACTTGAAATATTCGCGACAACTGATCCAGGTCTGATTCACCTGGCAAGAACGGGACCCTCAATAGCAGCTCTGCTAATATACATCCTATAGCCCACATATCCACTCCTGTGCCATACTGTCTGGCACCAAATAGCAATTCTGGTGACCTGAAAAATTTTAAGCATAATAATTTAAAAAAATATTTTTGATTGGGTAATTTAGGTCTCTCTGGTAAGGAGTAAATTCTGTGATTAGCAGAAACATTGCTTTATGGGCCATTTACATGTCCTCATGTAAATGGCCCATAAAGCAATGTTAGCCAGGACAGGACAGTAAGATAGGACAGCAAGGGACTAAAAAACCAGTGTAAATGGGGACAACTGTTGTGATGACAATCCAACGCAGGGTATTTCTTAGTGGCCTACTGCCTTGTCTTAATATCCTGTTCTGCCTATTGTCGTCGTGTAAATGGCCCATTAGAATATTTACAATGTAGTTTACCTGTACCAACGTGTTACTACTTGATGTGTGTTTATTCTAGTTGGGGAGCCAAATGCTTTGGCTAAACCAAAATCTCCAATTTTTAAAATGCCATCTCTGTTTATAAGCAGATTGTTAGGTTTTAAATCTCTGTGCAGAATCCAGTTCTGATGCAAGTACTCTAAACCTAAAAATATTAGATTTCTTAATAAAGTAGAAAAAAAAATTATAACTCAGTATCTAAAATCCACAAATGTAATGTGATATTACATCTGTACAGGTTTTACTTATTTATGACATCACAAACCACTGCAGTGGAATTTATAAATTCAATTAAAAATTAAAAATGACTGTGAACTTCATATCACATATTCCTAAACATTCATTGGGCTTCTATGAACATTTCAAGACCAAAATCAGCCAAATAAGTTCAGCCCTTCTATAGAGTATACTATAGTTTGAATCAGATTATGTATTTTTGACTGACTTCTAAAAAAGTACTAAAACATATCTAAACAACCTCCTCTTTACGTTTTTTTAAATGTTTGTATTGTTAAAACTCGAGAATAGCTGAATCAATTTGGCTATTTTAGTTTAGAGATGTTCATTCAGTTCCATTTTTAAATACAGTTAAACTTTTGAACCAGAGCACAATTTTTTTTTGCAGTTCTGGATCACTAATGGAAGACATTAATTTCCATTAATTGTTCATTTAGATTCAACATAATTTCAGTAAATTATCAATGGCCTATTTGTGATAACATAGTTGTAAGCTCACAGCACAGAATTAGTGGTCAGCAGTAGTGCATCTTGTATGTCGATGCATCGACAGTGACCCTAGGGAGCAAATAGTTGATACAAAATACTTGCAGGTGACAAAAATATCAGTATCAATAAACATTTTTGTTTAGTGATTACCTGATCTTTGTACTAAGACAAAAATAATAAATATGTGTATACAAATTTGATTACATTTATTTTCTCAAAATTTCTGAATTTTTTAAAAAGTTTTCCTGTTTCGAAGATTGTACCCAATAACTGTTAATTAAAAGACTGAATAGAATATTGATTTTCATACCCATGCCCCATTCAATAACCGAATAGAATATTACTCTCCCAACAATTGAAAATCTGCATACCTACTATATCAAAAATGCTTAGTAGGTGAATGAAGTATGCATTGAAAGAAAACTGGTTACAATACTGTTTTATAAAGTTTGTGCTTACCTCTAAGAGTCATTACCATGTAAGCTTTCACATTAGCTGGAGTAAGTACAATATTACTATCTTTTACTATAATTTCTAAATCAGTGTCCATAAAGTCAAACACTAATGATACATTAGACTTTTGTCCAAAAACATCTGAAATGGTGAATAACAATTGAGTTACTGAATTTTACTAGTTAAAAAAAGAAATAAGTACAAGCACAGGTATAGAAGGGGTAGTGTTTTCAGCAGCAGAGCCACAGCTGTGTCAGCCTAAGCCATAATTGACATATAGGTCACAGGTTCAATTCCTAGTCATGGCAACACATCTATGTGACATTCTTAATTGCTGCTGCTCAATGATGGTGAGGGAAAAAGCCATGTTCAAGAACTAAAAATATGAGGATACGTGTCATTTACCAACTCACACATATATATGGATTAAGGCCTAAACACTTTAAATAGTTACAGCAGTGTGGGACAGCTAAAGACTATTACTTTATCACATGTTTAGCAGTATAGATAGCTACCTAAAAGTCCAATCAAATTAATATGCTGCAACTCTTGTAACAGTTTAATTTCTCTGAGGGCTGTCCGGTTTATACCATCCTGAGCCTCCAAACGCGAACCTATTTTAATTTTCTTCACAGCTACTATTTTGTCAGTTTTCACATCTCTTGCTTTATAAACAGTGGCAAACTGTAACGATATTTTAAGGTTATGAAGTATTATAACTATTGCATTTTAACTGGGATTTTAATCCAACTTCAAAAAGATATAAATCATAATAACATCTTTATGTAATTGTGACATATTATACCTGTCCTTCTCCAAGAAAATCTATCTTTTCGTAACGTAAAATTGGTTCATCCATCAGGGACATTTTAAAAAACTTAACTGTACAAACAAATTTTAACCATCAACACAGTCTTATACAGTTAACACATACACGAACGACTATTCTATTGTCAAGCAAGTTAATACAATAACATCATCCACTATTCCAGGTATTATTTGGTTTTAATTTTAAAAATGTATTGTCTGCCCCCCGTCTGTTGCTGTTGCTGGGGTCTTGAATTTTTAAATCTGACACACAGTGTTACCAGATCAGAATTTCAAAATCCAGGAAATAATAGAAAAACCGGTCAAGTGCGAGTCGGACTCGCGCACCGAGGGTTCCGTACAAACCTGACAATTTTTTGGTGGTATAACTACTTAAAATTTTAAGCTTTTCGGAATGTTTCTGTTACCTGTGCTGTAAGCTATTGCTTCTTACCAAATTTCGAGATTCTATGTCAACGGGAAGTGGTCTTTAGGTTTTAATTCCCTTGCGTGTAGTTGCGAGTTTCAAAATATGCGGTATCAATGGTTGTACTTTTGCGTTTTGCGTTTTTGCGTTGACTTAGAATTTTTTTTTTCACGGGTTAAAGGCAATTAGATCTAAGTATTTGATATGAATTTCAACTTGATAGCTCTACGCGTTCATGAGGAAAAAAGTAATAAGTTTATATTTATTAAAAAATATATATTTTGTAATGGAACTAAAAATTTAAGGTTTTCGGAATTTTTCCTTTATGTGTGCTATAAAACGTTGCTTCATGCCAAATTTCAAGATTCTAGGTCGACTGGAAGTACCCTTTAGGTTTTGATTCCCTTGCGAGTACTTGCGAGTTTCAAAATATGCAGCTTAAATTGCTGTTTCTTTTGATTGCGTTGACATAGAAGTTTGATTTTGTTACAGCTTAAAGGTATTATAGACCTGAGTATTTGGTATGAATTTCAATTTAATACCTCTACGCGTTTATGAGGAAATGGGTAGTAAGTTTAAAATTATTAAAAAAAAATATATTATGTGATGTAACTAAAAATTTATGGTTTTCGTAATTTTTCCTATATCTATGCTATAAGACGTTGCTTCGTACCAAATTTCAAGATTCTGAGTTCACGGGAAACACCCTGTAGGTTTTGATTCCCTTGTAAGTGTCGAAAATTTGCGGCATAAACGGCTGTATCTTTTGATTGCGTTGGCTTAGAAGTTTGATTTTTTCACAGCTTCAAGGGACAGTAGACCTGAGTAATTGATATAAATTTCAGCTTCATACCTCCACGCGTTCCTGAGAAAAAGGGTCTTGACAGACGGACGGACAGACGGACAACAAAGTGATCCTATAAGGGTTCCGTTTTTTCCTTTTGAGGTACGGAACCCTAAAAAAAACCAGGAGACATCTGAAAAATCTGGAAATGAATAAAATACTGATTTATTCTTACACAATAACTGATATTTTTCATACTTTTGACTTTTTAGCGTTGTTTTTAAAAATCAAAACAATTTATATTTTTCAGTACATTTTTAGTCCTAATACCAGCAATAACTCAATTAATTTGTCAATTTGGCAGTGGCGGGACTTTTTACAAAGGAGACGTTCAAAAAATGTATAGAGCCTGGGATTAAAATAATTGTAAATTTGAACAGCAATCTGAGTTACATAGGTTAATAGAGCATAATTAATTAAATTTTTTGGTGTATTTAAAATAATTTTACACCCCCCCGTTTTTTTTTAAATTGAAATTGAAAATAAGAATCCTTAATGCAATATTATGATTATTGCAATTGGCAGCCCCATGGTCAAATGTCAATTGAGCAACCAAAAAAATCAAAATTATTTCGACGCTGTCAATCAAACTGATCAATGACAATGACATCATGACGTTTCCCGTAATTATATTTTTTTCCACACGTTTTGTTATTACACTAATAAGATAACAAATATTTTTCGTCATAATTACATTAAGCTGCAGCTAGAATAATATTACAAGAGAAAAGTACTGTAACAGAATGCAATTGTTGACGTGATTGCAATATTTATACTGCTTAGGAAACGGATAATTAAAGGTAATGTGCGTTTTGTTTTTCTATTACATTTTTTTGATTTTTACAAAAATGGTTGCTCCTAAAATTCGTGTTTAGTTAAATTCTAACAGCTTATTAAATAAGCTTTCCAATGACGTATATCACATTGGTGTTCAAAATTCTAGCCCACTCTTGACCTCTCCTTAATTTAACATAAATTAATTTGTATAAATAGTCTTGCCACTGCGGGACTTTATTAAAAGCTGTATTAAAACGTTTTTTGTCTCCAGTCGTTGCATACAAAAAACTAAACGACCTGCTGTAACATCAAAAATTTAAATGTCTGTTATAACATGTAAAATAGTACCGCAAAAGATTACTACTTATATTAGTCGCGGTCGCGGAGCATCACCGCGTAGCTTGAAGTTCTTTCCATATGCATGCACATTAATACAAAATGATCTTTAAGAATCGGCGATAGATAGATACAGTATGCATTGCAATATCACGCTTTTTTTAATTATTTACACTTTCCTGAATTCGACAGAGTATTACTCACACAAATCAGGAAATCTCCTGATAAATCAGGAGATCTGGCAACACTGCTGACACATGACACTAATGAATCACATGACATTGATATCAATAAAATTTGACGTTTGAGATTTTACTTCAACTCGGGGACCGTCGCGGACGCGCTGCGCCACTGTCCGTGTCATTTATTATTGTATAGTACCACAGATAATATAATACTATACTAATACCAAAAAGCATAAACCGCTTACACTGATATAATAGTAAATATAGCTTCCGCCCACGGCTTCGCCCGCGTGGTAATTATTGGGATTAAAAGTATCATGTATTAATCCAGATCACAATCTATCTCTGCGCCAAATTTCATCCAACTCTGTTAGAGTCTGCAGTTTTTTCGTGAACATCCATAAAAACTTTTGGATTTATTTATGTAGGATTTCAATGATTCCATGGAAGCACAGAGCAATTCGGGCCACTGCTCAACTGCACCTAGTGCGGTGACGGTTAGCTGTGTTGCTCGTGTGACTTGCCATGCATTGAACAAGCTCATTGAGCATTGTGCAATGGTACGTACACTTACTTAAACCATACCTAGACTGATTTATTGTTCCAAGTTGTATCTATCTCCATCCGTATTAAACACAGGTCGACGACCGGATCTTCATTTTTCGTTTTTAATTCATGTTATCTATAAATATGATAATAGCATCATAGGTAGAATCAAAGAGCATATAAACGCTAGAATGAAAGCACTGAAAAGCCAACCGTAGAGGATTTTATCGATAAACACGTAGTGATTATATTTTGTTTGGGTTTAAATCACAGGATCACCAAAATCCTCCATGGTTGCCTTTACACTGTCCCCAGTCCTACATAGGCCTTCCCTCAACATCTATCCCAGTCTCTCGCGACCTCCAGCCATTTATACATCAAATACATCATAAAAAGGCATATTATCAGACTTCGGTAACCGAAGTCGGTTATCGCGCTAAAGCGTCAACCTCTTTTTGGCTAGTCGGATCAAAACTATCTTGTTCTTCCGGAGATGGAATCGGAGACTCGGGGTCTCAGACTATCTCTATACCAAATTTTATCCATCTGGTCAGTAGTTTAAGCGTGAAAACGCTTAAAGTACTGATCGACAGACAGACACACAGAGTTACTTTCGCATTTATAATATTCTTTTTGCACAGGGGCTAAGTAGTGTAGCCATGAACTTTGACAACAGAACATTACTGTGGATAAAGACATGAGCAAGACCAAAAAGTAATTATAACTTAAGTAACTTATCAAGACAGGACACCTTGACATGGACATAACCTATCTATATTACAATTCACGCATTATTTACCTACGAAATTTGTGCGCTTGGTCAGGCAAAAGCTTTAAACTCTTACAAAAAAATAAGCCATGTGATTTTCATTTTAGGAAAATTAAACAACAAAATTTCAGTTAAGTGTTTATTTCAGATTTTGTTTTTAAACTCCGCCTCTTAATCTTAAAACTAAATGTAGTGTAGACTCTTTTTGGATGTTGTAGTCTGACAAAGTGCGCCCATCTTCCAACTGCTTGCCAGCGAAGATCAACCTTTGTTGGTCAGGAGGAATACCTTCTTTGTCTTGAATTTTAGCTTTAACATTCTCAATAGTATCGGAAGGTTCTACTTCCAATGTTATTGTCTTGCCTGTTAACGTCTTCACAAAGATTTGCATACCGCCTCGGAGCCTTAGTACCAAGTGAAGAGTGGACTCCTTTTGAATGTTGTAATCTGACAAAGTACGTCCATCTTCCAACTGCTTACCGGCAAAGATTAAACGTTGCTGATCAGGAGGAATGCCTTCCTTATCTTGGATTTTGGCTTTTACATTTTCAATCGTGTCTGATGGTTCGACTTCTAATGTGATTGTTTTACCAGTAAGTGTTTTGACGAAAATTTGCATACCACCTCGAAGGCGTAATACTAAGTGAAGCGTAGACTCCTTCTGTATGTTGTAGTCTGATAAAGTGCGACCATCCTCTAATTGCTTACCGGCAAAAATTAATCGTTGCTGATCAGGTGGGATGCCTTCCTTGTCTTGAATTTTGGCTTTGACGTTTTCGATTGTGTCGGAAGGTTCAACTTCTAAAGTGATTGTCTTGCCTGTTAATGTTTTGACGAAGATTTGCATACCACCTCGAAGACGTAATACCAAGTGAAGTGTAGACTCCTTCTGGATATTGTAGTCGGATAAAGTGCGACCATCTTCCAGCTGTTTACCCGCAAAAATTAATCTCTGCTGGTCAGGCGGAATGCCTTCCTTGTCCTGGATTTTTGCTTTGACATTTTCAATTGTGTCAGAAGGCTCCACTTCTAAAGTTATAGTTTTGCCAGTTAATGTCTTCACGAAAATTTGCATACCACCACGGAGACGCAACACTAAGTGAAGGGTGGATTCCTTCTGAATATTGTAATCAGATAGTGTACGTCCATCCTCTAGCTGCTTTCCTGCGAAGATCAATCTCTGTTGGTCTGGGGGTATACCTTCCTTATCTTGGATTTTAGCTTTAACGTTTTCAATTGTGTCAGAAGGCTCCACTTCTAATGTTATAGTTTTGCCAGTTAGTGTCTTCACAAAAATTTGCATACCACCACGGAGACGCAACACTAAGTGAAGGGTGGATTCCTTCTGAATATTGTAATCAGATAGAGTACGTCCATCTTCTAGCTGCTTTCCTGCAAAGATCAGTCTCTGTTGGTCTGGGGGTATACCTTCCTTATCTTGGATTTTTGCTTTAACGTTTTCAATTGTGTCCGAGGGTTCCACCTCCAGAGTGATAGTCTTGCCTGTTAAGGTTTTAACAAAAATTTGCATTCCTCCACGAAGACGCAATACTAAGTGAAGAGTAGACTCCTTCTGGATGTTGTAGTCTGATAAAGTGCGACCATCCTCTAACTGCTTACCGGCAAAAATTAATCGTTGCTGGTCAGGTGGGATGCCTTCCTTGTCTTGAATTTTGGCTTTTACATTTTCAATCGTGTCTGATGGTTCGACTTCTAATGTGATTGTTTTACCAGTGAGTGTTTTGACAAAAATTTGCATTCCACCTCGAAGACGTAATACTAAGTGAAGCGTAGACTCCTTCTGGATGTTGTAGTCTGATAAAGTGCGACCATCCTCTAACTGCTTACCGGCAAAAATTAATCGTTGCTGATCAGGTGGGATGCCTTCCTTGTCCTGAATTTTGGCTTTGACGTTTTCGATTGTGTCGGAAGGTTCAACTTCTAAAGTGATTGTCTTGCCTGTTAATGTTTTGACGAAAATTTGCATACCACCTCGAAGACGTAATACCAAGTGAAGTGTAGACTCCTTCTGGATATTGTAGTCGGATAAAGTGCGACCATCTTCCAGCTGTTTACCCGCAAAAATTAACCTCTGCTGGTCAGGCGGAATGCCTTCCTTGTCCTGGATTTTTGCTTTAACATTTTCAATTGTGTCAGAAGGTTCAACTTCTAAAGTGATTGTCTTGCCTGTCAACGTCTTCACAAAGATTTGCATACCACCTCGAAGCCTTAGTACCAAGTGAAGAGTGGACTCCTTTTGAATGTTGTAATCTGACAAAGTACGACCATCTTCTAATTGCTTTCCAGCAAAAATCAATCTTTGTTGGTCAGGGGGAATGCCCTCTTTGTCCTGTATTTTCGCTTTTACATTCTCTATAGTATCAGATGGTTCAACTTCCAATGTTATGGTTTTGCCGGTCAGTGTCTTAACAAAAATTTGCATACCACCACGTAGACGCAGCACTAAGTGAAGGGTGGATTCCTTCTGAATATTGTAATCAGATAGTGTACGTCCATCCTCTAGCTGCTTTCCGGCAAAAATTAATCTTTGCTGATCTGGGGGAATACCCTCCTTATCTTGAATTTTAGCTTTAACATTTTCAATCGTATCAGATGGTTCAACCTCTAAGGTAATAGTTTTACCTGTCAACGTCTTTACAAAGATTTGCATGCCTCCTCTCAAGCGTAAGACCAAATGAAGGGTAGACTCC
The DNA here is from genome assembly GCA_936450015.1 of Meganola albula. Taxonomy (NCBI): domain Eukaryota; kingdom Metazoa; phylum Arthropoda; class Insecta; order Lepidoptera; family Nolidae; genus Meganola; species Meganola albula. Next base: position 5,806,110 of record OW388157.1, read on the forward strand.
TTCTGGATATTATAATCAGAAAGCGTGCGTCCGTCTTCTAATTGCTTTCCTGCAAAGATCAACCGCTGTTGGTCAGGGGGAATACCTTCCTTGTCCTGAATCTTCGCTTTAACGTTTTCAATAGTGTCGGATGGCTCTACCTCCAACGTGATAGTTTTTCCCGTCAATGTTTTCACAAAGATTTGCATTTTGACCTGTAACAAAAAAAATAAAAATTCATAAACTACCAAAATTTAATTAATGATTATCTCTAATTCTAAATACAACCGTACTATGCGTTTCAAATAAGAATAGGACTGGACTCGCGGCTAACTTCATACCAAAAACCATACAAAAGTAGCGTCAACACGAAATATCAAACCACAGACAGTAATATTATAAAATGTATGGAAAAGTGATTTATGTAGAAAAAAATACTTAGGTATGTAGCTAAATTCTACCTACCTAAGTCAATTTACGCGCAATAATGCGACCAACTGATGCACAAATATAAAAACACGGACATAAACACACGTTTTAACTTATAACACCGCTTTTTTTCGTCCGAAGTTAACAAATATTCGACTGTTCGTTCCTAAATATTAGACTCCAAATTTCCAATTTCACTGGAACGTCATTAAGAAATACGCATTTTCATTTTTTATTCATATAGATGTGATTATTATATCAAACAAACATTTTTGCCTACTGTACTGAAAAATGTGAAGTTTTTGCGCATTCCCGTCCAAGATGGCGGATTTCCAGTCCTATTATTTGAAACTCATAGTAATACCTATTATTATAAAATGGGCGTAATTAAATATCCTAAAAATTTTGACTAGTGCATGGTAACCCTAACAAAATGAATGTATCGATGACGTATTTCGTTTGGAATGGAATCTGGGTCACGGACTAGGAAAGAAATACAAAATAATTACTAGTAGGTGCGCACGCATACGTTTAGACCACCTACTCGTTTATGTTAATTTCTAAAAACATCAATAGGTGCACCTAGTTAATAAATAGGTACAGTAAAATATTATAGACCACTGACCAGTGCTCAGTGTATTTAGCCAGCTAGTGAAATTTACTTGTACTATGTCATGTCACAAAATGGCTGACGACCATTTAAGTAATTGCGTAGTTAGCTTTTCAGGTATAATTGACCCTACTTGTAATAACATAATAAGTAAGAATGACTTACCTAGTAATATGTTACTAGAATTCAATAAGTATTCGATACACTTTTATAATCTTATTTCCAACGACAGAACAGCACTTGAATGTTTTAATTTATGGGTCAATCACACAACGTATTCCTTTTTCAATATTTCTCTCTCGAATGCGCTCAGACGGCTGCCACGCCTTTATATAGACACCCGACTGGAGGCAAATCGATAGCCGAACTTCACCGAGGACATGTTTTGTTTCCCTCTATCGCATTACAAAAGTAAGAGCAAGCAACAAGATTCTAGAACAAACTGATCACCTCATTCCTTTGTTTGTGACGTGTGGGGCTGAGGATGTGAGGAGGAAGGAGGAAACCTTACAAACAAAACAAAGCCAATTCTGCGTATTCATGTCGATCAATACACAAAACAGACGCGAGAGACGCAAAAGCTAAAGAGTGATTGGCCATTGCACCCAATTTGGATCATAGTACATTGGTACAGACATTGTTGTCTGCTCAACAGACGGCTGGCATGATCTTCACTTGAACTGAGTAGGTAGTTACTAGGTTCATTACCCAGGTAGGGAGAACCTGAACAAGTTAGGTAGGTACCTAACTAGATATTTCTCGATTTAATTGGGTGGGCTATAATTTTATTTTGTGTGTAAAGGACGAATTAAGTCAAAGCTAAGTAGTATACCTTACTACTCAGTTGTTGAGACATACCTAGTACCTACCTATCTACTTAATAGGTCCCTAAAGCATCAATCGTAAATCGTGGATGGATGGAAAGGCCACGTGGCGATTTGTGAACTGCACGATGGATGAGTTTGTGGATGACTAACAATCATACCTACAAGGCAAGTGTAGCAAATTATTGTGCAATAAGTTTATGAATAAGTGCTAAATAGATACGTACCTACTTTGGATTTCTAATAATTATGCTTGCCTATTACACGTTATCGGGATAGACAGAGCCATTAGTAGGGTAGCATTGTAGTTGATACTTAGGTTGCATATAAATACCTAGACAAATGTCGAATAGCATAAGCTAGATAAGTTTTGAAACAATAAAATTTAGGATTCAATACATCACCTCAACCCTTCTTTAGTTTGCTGGGCACTCTTATCTATTTTACGAAGTAGAGAGTTTTTAGTAATCCACACACGCTGGCCAGTGCTGGTTGGTGGATGTGACACATCCTCGAATGATTAGTTCTTCGACATACCGGTTTCCTCACAATGTTTTCTGTCACCGATAATGAGCAGCGGCGCGCAGTGATGAAACAATTCACACAAAGATGTGTGGGCACGACCGGGGATTGAACCCACGACCTTATCTATGTATTTCAAGAGCGAAACCAATACCGCTGCGCCGCCGCATCAGCTTAGATGTTTTTTCACTTGACCCTATATTCAAAGAGCTTATAAACGCTTAAACCAGCGTCACGCATTATTAATTAAAATACTCATTTTGAAACCTATTTACTAGGTACACCATAATATCCTCATACCTATATGAGAAAATTATACAATAATCTGATTTTCATTGGAATTTGAGTAAGCTTAGCGAATATTCAAAAGCGGACTTATTTCGATCTCGCATCAACACTAATATTTATTGGTACCTGGATTAAAGATAATGAAACAACAAGCTCGTCAGTCCATTTTAATAATGTTGCTGGTGGTGTTGTTTTCAAAGTAGTTTGTGGTTTTGTTTTATACGCATGCGGTCACTTGTGCCGGTGGTGTGCCGCACTAATTATCCGGCAGACAGTCAGTGTACTGGAAGTGGTACACATCTCCCAGTGTACTGACTGTTCAATGAAACAAATCATTTAATACACATACATAGGTATGTTTGTGTATTTCGATAAATGTACATAGGTTTACATGTATATTTTTATAAGTCGATTTTAAATGGTGGAGTTTTTAATTTACTTTAGTGCATGTGTACATCCAATATGCGGTCAATTAGGTTTGCGGCACAAATGATCCGAAAGACAGTCAGTGTACTGGAAGAGGTACACATTTTCCAGTGTACTGACTGTCCCATAGTGAGAAAGCAAGTGTGAGAGAGAGAGAGAGAAAGAGAGAGAGAGGCCAAGGTTTAGATATTGTATAGTTTGCTAAGGTTTTGAGTAGGTAAATTGTTTGTAATATTACGGTATTTGTTGAAGGTTTCGGAAAAAATCAAGACGTCGTCGCCACGTTGCGTCATCTGGGAGCTTTCATCGATAACGCTACCTAATCCACAGTGGATATAATAAAACCATTATTATAGGGTTGTTTTCTATCATAGGTCTACAAAAAAGTCTGCGTTGAAGAAAATAAAAAAAACACGGGAAGGGATTTCAAATCGGGTACTCGAATCACCCGGGGGAACTCGAGCGTGCAGCTTGTATATTATATAGAAATATACAACATACATACATCTACGACGACATATAGTAGGTAATATAAATACATACAACTAAGTCAATTTGATTAGGCATAGCTAGATGACGCTATTTAAAATTTTCTTTGCGCAAGCGTAATTCAACACGCAGTCACTTGGGTCTGCGGCACAAATGATCAGGCAGACAGTCAGTGTACTGGAAGTGGTACACATCTCCCAGTGTACTGACTGTTCAATAAAACAAATCTTGTATAGAAATATACTATATACAATATGCCTCTAAGTTGATTTCTTTTAGCGTCGCTAGATAGCGTTGCTGCCAATTTTCATTAGCGCATGCGTAAAACCGACACGCGGTCACTTGAGTCTGCGGCACAAATGATCCGGCAGACAGTCAGTGTACTGGAAGTGGTACACATCTCCCAGTGTACTGACTGTTCAATAAAACAAATCTTGTATAGAAATATACTTTAAACATGCCTCTAAGTTGATTTTGTTTAGCGTCGCGTCGCTAGATAGCGTTGCTGCCAATTTTCATTAGCGCATGCGTACCTACAACCGACACGCGGTAACTTGAGTCTGCGGCACAAATTTTAATGATCCGGCAGACAGTCAGTGTACTGGAAGTGGTATGTATACATCTCCCAGTGTACTGACTGTTCAATAAAACTAATTATCTAAATAAATATTCATATTTAGTAGGTACATACCTCTGAGTCGATTTTGTTAAGCGTCGCTAAATGGTGTTACTTACAATTTCCAGTGGCGCATCCGTAGGTACAAGCGACGCTGGTGAAAAAAATAATTTTTCCCGTTTTACCTACGTGTCATTGTTTGTTTTTTCAAGATTTTATTTAAAACTTTGTCTTCGCCATAGCTATATAGGTCATGCCAAATTACACCTCCGTACTTGGTACTCCATGCGTGTCTTAAGCTAAAACCGACCAAAGCGCGACCAAACAAACGCATATCCGTTTGTCTGGTCGCAGTTGGCGAACCTATAAGGGTTCCTTCTATTATTAGGTACGGAACCCTAAAAACGGCTAATGGCTCTATTCTAGGACTCTTTGTCAATGAAGCCGCGCCTGATTGCTACAAAGGTATCACAGCTAATATTGTTTAGACACTTAAGTACCTATTATCAAGGCTAATGTGTTTTGTTTGATATCCACTTGTTTATCTTACTATCTTAATAATAACATTATACCTATTTACCTATCTACCAAACTGTGAAAACAAGTTTGTTATGTTATGATAGTTTTGTTTAGCAAAAACATTGCAATGTAGGTATTAGTAAAATCTTAAATTTACGCGAATATCACACAAATGAAGACTAAAAAATAAAAATGTAAAATAAAGTGCGACAAAATCCGTAATGAAGTAGTTTTTTCAGTTCAAGTGTAGGGTAGCTTTAGCCCACTCAACAATTTACAAAAAATGTGATAAATAAAGAACCGCTCAACCGATTTTGTGCAAACTTCACATAAACCATATAATAAATAGTCCGAACAATGCCTAAACATTTGATTTGAATAGGTAAGCCCGTTTTTGAGTTATAAAATTACAACGAAAAGTGCCATTGATTATTTTCATAATTAAATCTAAAAAGATGTATTGACAAAGGCGGAAAAAAGTATACATATGTGGTAAGGTCATGTGGAGAGAATGGATGATAGACGATTGAAGAAAGTTGTAAGTACCTATATGCACGGTAGAGATGAGTGGAAATGCTAGGAGAGGACACTGCCCTAGGTCCTAAGTAGGTAATTATAGAACTCACACCTTTCTTTACAGTTACGTTTAAAATCGTTGAACTGAAATTGTTACAGAAACGGGCGTATAAAAATAGTCGGTTTGAATTGCGGAAATTGACCTCGCGACACTACGGCGCAGTATGGCGGGCGCGTGCTGGTGATGATGACGCAGTTAAAATTTTCATTGAAATGTCTATTGTTTGTAGTCATGTCAATTAAAAATACTTTCTAGATACAATTTAGTGAGTAATGCATGTAGGTACTACTCTGATAGGTAGTACTTGGGTTATAATAATAGAAAACGGAAATTATGGAAATCCTAAGTAATTAAGGTTCTACTATGGTACCTATTACCTACCTCACGTTACTTCAACCCATTGTGCTTCAGTGTCCCACAGCTGGGCATGGTCTTCTCTCAACTATCTTACCGAGTTGAGAGGGTTAAATCCACATACGCTGGCCAAGTGCAGGTTGGTGGATGTCCTCAAATGATTCGTTTTTAAGATGTCAGTGTCCTCACGCTGTTTTCCCTCACCGTTATTAAGCACAACCGGGGAACGAATATTTCGAATGTTGCTCACTGCGCCACCGCTACCACGCCCAATTATCTCACCCAGGAAGTTAACAAAATAAAACAACAAATTTCTATCTTTAAAATTGGGTAAGAAAATTAAATGATCTTCAGAGTAAGTAATAGTTTCCTCTAAAAGAATGGAAATAGAAGGCCACTTCATCCGGAGTAATGACAAAGTAGATACCTATCTAATAGCTTTTCCCGTTAATTTACTGTTTCTGTGCCAAATACGCTTATTGAGTTTGTAAACAACATGAAGACGTCATTATTCTAGTAAGATAGACGTAGACAAAATATCCGAATTGTAACAAGGTCACGACAACGAAAAACAACACATGCTTTTCATTAAAATTATACCTACCTACCTACCTACAAAAAGATAAAAGAAAACTTCAAAACAGCATCCTAAGTAAGTAGGAAATAGGATAGCCGATAGACTATAGTTGTATTTTAGGTGAATACCTTGTTCATGACCGTGGTTTTCCCACATGTGTATGGGAAAATTTGAAAGGTTTTATTGACGTCACAAAAGTTTTTCCCAAATAGTGAGTTTTGAACCGACCTCAAAAAAGGAGCTTCTCAATTCCATTTCTCTATAGCTAGGTGGTCCCATTTTTTTTTCGAAATAGGTTGAGCAGGTTTTGAGTTAGTACCAATTCATTCAAGTAGGTTCGTATTTTTTTAGAGCTGTTGTTCTTATCCTACGAGTATTTAACCATAAAGCTTTATTACGTAAAAATATTTTTATGCACAAAAGATCCAGCTGGGTCGAAGTGCTCTGGGTCTACCCGCCCCATTTATAAAATAAGATACAATATACATATTTTCAAGGTACATACGTTGTTTCGCTTGTGACCACGACCGGTGCAACACGTATCGAAACATCAAGCCAATCAAGTCATGTACTTATGCTCCTTGCCCTTTGTTGTGTTCGAGTTTTAACATTGGGTTACTTCAACCCTTTTTTAGTGTCCCACTTCTGGGCACGGGTCTTCTCTCAGCTATCTTACTAGTTGAGAGAGTTTAGGCCTTAATCCACACACGCTGGCCGGGTTGGTGGATGCACACGTCCTCGAATGATTAGTTCTTAGACATGCCGGTTTCCTCACGATGTTTTCCTTCACCGATATTGAGCAGCGGCGATGAAATAATTCACACAAAGATGTGTGGGCACGACTGGGATTCGAACCCGCGACCTTATATTTCTAAGGCGAGGCCTGTACCACTGCGCCACCGCTGCTCACCTATGCTAAAATTTATAATAATATTTTATTGACTAGCTGCCCCAGCGAACTTGTTGCCGCGTATTTCTCTTACCTTTAAACCAATTGGTGGTTGGTAAGAAGTGAATTTTTTTAGGGTTGTATGCATTTTTAATACCACATCAATAAAAAATTATACGTAAATTAAAAATAAAATTGGGGTCGATAACACTTTTCACTTAGGCATATGAAAAATAGATTGCAACTGATTCTCAGACCTATCGAATAAGATTTCATAAAAGTTGGTCAACTAATTCAGAGTTTAGTTACAAACACCTTAAGACAAGCATGAATTGAATATATTAGTTAATGCAATGTTAAAAAGTATGAAATCCAGTCAAGTGACTACAGACCCTTTTAACAGCCCGAGTAAAATTCATTCATTGCACATATTCATTACATACAACATGGGTGTGCTTTTGTGGCAGACATATGAAACTAGAGTGCAGTCATTGTCTTTTATAAAAATGCTTACCTACAGTACTTGCGGATGTTAAAGTAATTGTTCATTTGGTTTACTACATTACTTATAGGAAAATTAATGAATGAAATAAAAGTCATAACATAACAATCATTTAATAGTATCTCAGGAACATAATCTAACTAGCTACATTATATACACAGCAAATGCAATAAACATTAGTACCTAATCTATTACATTATGTTTTCTTTTGGTCTTCATTCATTTCCCAGGGCCGTGGACCTCTCTTATTCTCCCAGTTGTCTATGTCCAATTTCTTTATCTCTTCATACGTATCTTCTAATGTCACTTTCTTTTCTCTATGAAGGCCCATTTTCTCAGCCTCTTCTTTACTCACTCCTTTAACTTTTGAGAATTGGTATCTGTAAAAAATTTAATTAATGAATGTTAGCTTTGTATATTATAATGAAATATTTCTCCAAAGGAAACAACAGTACATGTTTGAGAAGGTTTTAACATTGACTATTAAGCTACTCAGTACCTATCTATAGAGGATAATGACCCATGATGGCAGACTGCCAGTGCGCAATCAACAATGGCACAATGGAGATTGATTACCATTGCCATGCATGATGGTTATTTTATTTATTTATTAATTTGTTTCTCAACACACATTACATTACAATATAAGAAAGCAGAATAAGGAAAGATTTTGTGCAACCTCCATTACAAGAGAACATAGCATGCACTAATTGACAAAGTAGTACCTAATTTAAATTCAATGTTTACTGGGACCTTATGATCTGATGTTGCATTAAGTTATGTTCATTTAAAATTGATGAGTCAAAGTAAATGAAAATGCAAGTTGGTACTCTAAGTAAGAGATCTTACAGGAGGATCTTTTTTTTTTTTTTTTTTAATCTAAAATAGGCTTGCGCTTGACCACAACTTGCCTGATGTGAAGCAATGATGCAGTCTACGATGGAACGCGCTTACCCAGTATATACCGATTCACTCTTGACTTGAAGACCACTAGATTATAGCTATCGGGAAACACAGATGCCGGATCTTAGTACGATTGATTAAAATGAAAGAGAAAATGTAAAATGTGGGAGTTGTTTGTATCGTAATATCACACAAATAGGACAAGTTGTTACAATAGCAAGGGATTACGAGTCTGGTCTAGGAAGGGTTTTAGGAAGGCATAATCAGTTTATTTTCCTAACCTGATTTGAGTCCACTCTCTAAGACCAAATGACCCGCCAACCATTAACAAAATAAATGGCAAACCATATTTGAATGATCTGTGTTTGGATAGATTTAAAAAACTACTTCGCAATGATTCCAACCTTGCAGTAAATTGTTTATTCATATCTATTTTTATTTTTGAAAGTTAAATAAACGCCATTATCAACATAACCTACACACATAATAGCTCATTGCTCAATAGCACAGACTAATAAGAGAACCTAGCTCAATAGCTGTCATTAGCTGTATTGGCTTGACTTACTTGATACACTTGACTGATGTTAGACAATGACAATGGCATTCATTTCTTTGACAGTGAACTTCGGCTCGATAAATATCTACAGGAACTTATATTAATAACAAGACTACGTAGCAAAAAAATTTTTGTTATGCTAATCAGATCTATTTTTTTTAAAGTAAATATTATCTTAAAATCAGTTAAATGGGGTCCTGGCGAAAGGGCTCCTGGTGGTAATGTCCTTTTCAGATTAGCAAATCTTTAAGGATAATCTTTTTTATGATTTACCGAAACAAAAAGTTCTAAAACGTAGAAACTTATATATCGCAAAGTTTTATATCCATCTGTTTGTTTTTCATGAAAAACTGTAAATTCATGTTTGAAAAAATGAGTCTTAGCGACTTAGCAGCTTTTCTTTCCACCGGAAGGTAAAAGCAACTGTCATATTCTTGGGGTAACCATGAATTTTGACAATTAAATATTATTATACCTTCAGTTACGAGATTGTTACTGGAGGCAGGTAGATATACTCAAAATATGTATGTACCGACTGTCTTAAATTAAAACTGTATTGTTCAGCAATGTATAAAAACAAATTTATATAACAATTTTACCTTCCAATAAAATTAGTATTTTATATTTTGTTCAGAACATTACATCACGTTCATTTGACCTAACATTCATTTAATAGTAATAATATGTTATGGGTTATCTCTCATTTCACACACATATCAAGCTTTTTTGAACACACTGCTACACATAAAGCTATAGATTACCAGTATAAGCTGACCTCTCAATGTACGAAAATCCTATACAATGCGAGATCATCATCACTTCAGATACTTAACCCACGTGTAGAGTAAGTGAAGTAAATTTAAAAAATATATACAAACGACGTTTTGGTTTAATTTTTTTACATACAATAAATTTGGTAAGTGTAGGTAGCGAACAATCCATCAAATCTAAGAGGTACCGTTTGACGTTTCACTGTTATCTATTAAATTAGCTTTATAGAGGCGTAATTCGTAGTATTTTTATTAGCTTTCCTGTAAAATAATTGAATTATGAAGCTATTTTTATTTGAACATAACAAATAATTTTCATACAAAAAATAAAATTCTAAATGTACTACGTTTAGAACTGTCAAACGGTACTTCTTAGATTTGATGGACTGTAGTAATGTAGGTAGCGTCTATTATAATGTTTAATCTTTTTTTGAGCCACAGACTACTAAGTTTTGAGCAATATGTTCTCTGCTCTGTTTGGTCATGATCACCTTATTAGAAAGGGACACACTACCACCGGGAGCAACCGCTAGGTTCTCTTAGTAGTCTGTGAGGTCAACAGTCAGCAGCAGGCTAAACACAGACTACTAAGAGAACCTAGGCTAAATAGTATTTCTACTCTGTGGTAGTATCTCTACTGTCTTTGGCCGTACTCTTAGTAGTCTGTGCTGTGGCCTGTGCCAAAGCGCCAGAGGTAATATTTCTACTCTGTGGTAGTATCTCTACTGTCTTTGGCCGTACTCTTAGTAGTCTGTGCTGTGGCCTGTGCCAAAGCGCCAGAGGCCAGAGCAGTGTTGCCAGACCTCCTGATTTATCAGGAGATTTCCTGATTTGTGTGAGTTTCTTCTGATCTACTGATTTTATTGTTAAATCTCCTGATATTTGAGTTATAAAATAAAAGTATAGGTATGTCTACAGTGTTAGATCTGTGCATAAAAAATAACGTTTGAGTCTTATGAGTGACCTACCTACTAATTTTCAATAGAAAAGATTTAGTTTACGGAGTTAACACTCAATGTAATACTCTAATCGAATTCAGAAAAGTGTAAGTAATTAAAAAAAGCGTGATATTGCAATGCATACTGTAACTATCTATCGCCGATTCTTAAAGAATATTTTGTATTAATGTTCATGCTTATGGGAAAGAACTTAAAGCTGCGCGGCAATACACCGCGACTAATATTAGTAGTAATCTTTTGCGTTACTATTTGACATGTTACAATAGACCAGGAATGGCGAACCTTTTTGTGCCGGCGTGCCATTTATAAAAAAAAAAATCAAGACATAGAGAGAGGTGCCGTCAAATAATGTTGTTATCTAAACTTGTCTAATACTACTATCAAACCCTCTATTTACTATTAAATATTACCTACAGTATACATGTTTCAATTTATTTGCTTTTCGAATCAAAGCAACACTAGTGTGATCTGTCGTTTCAGATTTAATTACAAATAACTTAGGTACAAATATTACAGTTATAGTTAATTTGACTTATAAACTTTGCTAATTTGACCTCTGGTTTGCACCGGCAAAAAATAAACAAGAAAACAATATGCTGTATAATCTTTACAACTCTATCGCTCTAGGATGAGTAAAAAGAGACAGTGCGTAACATATCTTGGTGTGCGAAGCCAACGCCAAATTTGGCCAGTTTAACTGTTCAAATTTGTGATAAGTGGCGTGCCCAAAATATTGCGCCGCGTGCCATCATAGGCACGCGTGCCTTTAGTTCGCCATTCCTGCAATAGACATTTAAAATTTATATGTTACAGCAGGTCTTTTAGTTTTTTGTAATCTGGAGACAAAAGACTTTTTACAATTGCAAGCTTTTAATAAAGTCACTGCCAAATTGAGAAATTAATTGAGTTATTGCTGAATTTTTATTTTTAAAAATAAATTGTTTTAATTTTCAAAAACAACGCTAAAAAGAACATTGTAAAAATAAATAAGTATTTTATTCATTTTCTGATTTTTTAGATTTTTTTCTATTATTTCCTGGATTTTGAAATTCTGGTCTGGCAACACTGGGCCAGAGGCCAAGAGGCCGGCCCGGTCGGAGGTTATTTTTTTTAAATTATTTGATGTTGATTTATTGATTTGATGTATTATGTATAAAAAAAGAAAAGTAAACAAAAACGAATTATTGTTAGATTACATACTGTTTTTTTTTATTCTAATATAAATTGGTCAACCTGAACAAAGATTTGAATTATTCGCTAAATGCTTTTACTTGAAACAATTAGGTATGGCGTCCTGCAGTCAATCAACAAATTATGTGTTTTACGACGACCCACCACCTGGTGCTCTGAATGAAAATGAGTTCTTTTGTACGGAAAAAATAGTTCCTCGTAAAATTAAACCCCAGAATATAGTCATCAGGCTAATGGATAGAGAAATTTATGGTTCCCGAAAGCCTGGATCACACTTTCATGTAGCTAGAGAGTTCTATCAGAATGTGTTCCCTAATTTGACTATTGTTAATGTAGAAAAGCCACCTTGCTTTTTAAGAAAGTTCAGTCCTGATGGAAAACACTTCATAGCGTTTTCTGCTGATCAGACATCCCTGGAGGTGAGTTGTTCTCTAAATTATTTGTGCCTTTAAAACTTGCAATTAGCATATTAAGTTTTATTCAATGAGTTTATTGAGCAACTTATGACAGGGATTACATTATAATTACTTTTAAGATGGTTATTTTAATTTACACTATGGTATTACAGACGGGTATTTATAATTTAAGTTTATTATTTTACCAGAGATTGACACAAGTATGTCTCAATACACTTTATTACCAGTTTATAGGGCATACATAGAACTTACATAATGAACACAAAGGATATTATTATGGTAAGTGAAATTTTTCATTACTAGTTTGTTGTCATCAGATTTATGAATACAGAGGAGCATCAGCAGCAGGAGACCTTGTTGCAGGGTATCCCTCAGATTTACTTAATGCAGATGCTGATGCCCACCATAGGATAAGAACACACATATTTTATAGATTTTTTAAGGTATTTATCGTATTGTTATTACTGCTTTGATATTGTCATACATTTGCTTTGATGTTTTTGATACTGGTAAAATTTGTTTCTTATGTGTATACTATTCATTTCAATTCTTTACCAGGCAGTAAGCAGTCATTTAGTTATCCTTTACAATACTTTTGAGCAACCAAACAGTAAATGTGGCTTTATTATGTAAAATATTAAATTGTTTGCAGCCTAAGTATACAGTAAATGTCTGTCAACAAAGGGAGATATCTAGATCAGAGCGTAACAATGCAGGTCACTTACCTGTCATGGAACAACAATTAAACCGGGAATGCAGTTTATTTACAGAAGATGGCAGATATGTTATTGTTGGGTCTGCAGCTCATATACCAGATGATCTCAGACCACATTTCTATCATATACATAGTAATAATGAAGCTGTTACTCCAACTATTAGGTATAAAAATATTACTTGGCAATAAATCAACATGCATGGCTTATATTATATATATATATATATAACTATTATTATTTAAGATTAGAATATAAATTTGAGTTCTATTTTGTTATAGGTCTGCTTTAGAAGATTATTCTTTACATTTGGTAGATTTGCACCAAGGCAAATTATGTGATACTAAACACTTTAGAATAGACAAAATATACCTCTCACACAATCAAGGAATTTATTTGTATAAGGAAGTTCTAGCCGTCCTCTCTGTACAGCATCAAACTATTCATTTATTTCAAATAGTAGAGGGTATGTTAATAGAAATAAGGAAAATTGGACGATTCTGCTATGATGATGATCCCTTTATAGTGAGCTCAGTTTTCGCACCCGTCATGAATGAAAGGCCTTTTCATGAAGAAACAATAAATAGTTTAAAACATAGATTATTAGTATTCCTCTTCAAAAGGGCAAAAACTATAAGTGATGAAACAAGAGATCCACTTGAATTGAGAAAGTTCTACAAATACTTTGATGTATTCAAAGGTTTGAGAATGTGGAAAATGCAGCTTTTAGATGAAGATCATTTATTTATTAAATATGCAGGAGAAGAAGTTGTGACATTGCGTGTCGCCGAGCCTAATAGCCAGTCATCATTCTTTGTTATCTATAATATAAGTGAAAGTAAAATCTTAGAAGTTTATGAAAATACATCAGAAAGCCTCTTGCAGTTGTTTGAAAATTATTGTGATTGCTTTAGAAATGCTCGACTGTGTACTGATTCACAGTTTACATGTTCACCTTCCAATAATTTATATGCTAGATTGACACAACAGAGATTCAAGCAGACAATTGTTAGAGCCATTTATGGAGGTCGCACAGAAGCAACAAAGCGAATCTTGGCTCAGTTGCCAATAAGCGCACAGTCATATAGTGGATCACCATATTTAGATTTGGGACTGTTTAGTTATGATGACAAGTGGGTCTCTGTTATGGAACGACCTAAGGCATATGGAGAGTATCCTATAAGGTAATTATTATTGTATAAATGGATAAATTTTGACCTACGTTTTTAAGCCTTTAAATGGCTTTCAAAAACTGATTCATATGCGTGACTAGTCATGGTGTTCAAATATAACAATAGTCCACTAACCACATCCGAAATAATGTTGTCTAACACAAAGCTTAAAGTTGTAAAAAGTTTTAAGTATCTTGGACATATTATAACCAACAAATTGAGGGATGATGAAAATCTCAGAAAGACAAGAAGAATGTTAGCAGCAAAGAGTAATATGCGTATACGACGCTTCGCTAAAAGTCTCCATACATTGGAGCGAACATTGCTTAAAACTGACCATCGTCACTGGTACTGTTAGACTCTTTATTTTAAGCTTTGGCATAACTCCACTAATTAGTGCCATACCTTTTAGTGTCATCTGTCGAAAATATGAAACTAACTCAATGTAAATTTCATACTTATTCAAAAATTTAAATTTGTTAACGTACGTACGACAAATTGCGCGTACAATATAACAAAACAACGCATTTAGGCGCATATTTGGGTTGCCCTGGAGGTTTAGTGCGTCCGGCATGTTCGCGGAGAGAGAGTTGTCGACATCTTCATGCGGCGTGTACATGAATCTGACAACGGAATATTGAAATCTATTTAAGAGGCTAACTATTTCTTTGTTTATGGCTCTCAATATTCCTGCTAATATTAAGTAGTAACAAAAAAAATAATTGTTTGTTGCAGATTTTCTAAATTACAATTTTTTATAATTGTAATTTAATTTATTTATTTTATTTTATAATAATAATTGTAGATTATCATGCCTGAAATAAATAACTATTTATTTATTTTTTAATTTAACAAAACTGATGAAACTGATAATAATTATAACATTGTTATTATACTCATTTCAGATTTTACGCTCGAGACTCAGGCCTATTGAAGTTCAAAATTTACGCAGGAGTTCTAGGCCAGTCGGTCCCGGCTAGTGCACGAAGACTAGTGGCCTTCACCTTCCACCCTACTGACCCTTTCGCAATTAGTGTACAAAGAACTAATTCAGAATATATTGTCAATTTCCACATACGAAATGCAGTCTTCAGTTAATGATGCAATGATATACTATTATAGTACAATATTTTTATATGTACTTTGACTAAACTCTGTGTAGCAAAGAGTTTATAATCACTACATTCTAGTGCTGTGTATATATTAAGGTTCAAACTATTTCTGTTTCTTGTACAAAAAAAAATCTAAATTATGCAGAGAAAATAATTTTGCAATTGTACTAATCCATTTTTATTATGGCCAAACTAACAAGTTTAAATAGAAAGTTATTTGAAAAAATAAGTTAATTAGATTTTTTTACTTTTGCAAAAGGATTTAATTTATAGGTCCTACCAAAAGGTTTCAGCATGTTCCTACTCGTATTTATTACTAGAAAACTAATATCTAACAAATACAGGCCAGAATATTTTAAAACTTCATTTTGGAATAGGATTTCGCAAAGGACCACGAACAAAGGGGCAACTCTTTAGGCATTCTTCAGACCAAACGGATTGTCGGCCGCTGAATGTTAGCAGCGGTGACGCAGCGGTACGGGCCTTGCCTTTGAAATATAAGGTCGCTTGTTCGAATCCTGGTCGTGCCCACACATCTTTGTGTGAATTGTTTCATCTCCGCTGCTCAATATGGGTGAAGGAAAACATCGTGAGGAAACCGGCATGTCTAAGAACTAATCATTCTAGGACATGTGACATCCACCAACCCGCACTTGGCCAGCGTGTGTGGATTAAGGCCTAAACTCTCTCAACTCATAAGATAGTTGAAGAAGACCCGTGCCGAGCAGTGGGACACTATAAAGGGTTGAAGTGAATGTTAGCACGCGTTACGCAGGTTATCGGTTATCCACATAAATGTATTTGTTCTTACCGAAACCGACTATAAGCTATTACCTAGTGCGTTGTCTACACTGAGCATATGCTCACAGTCGGCGCGCGGCGCGCGTTAGGTTTGGTGTGAACAATGGCTTAGTGTCCAACTGCTGAACACTAGTCTTCCGCATCGAAATTCGTTCCGAAAAAAATCCAACCGTTGCGCGTTGCGGGCCGTCTGGGGCAGACCAATGGGCGCGTACCTTTAGACAAAAGATCCAAATAAGGTCTTTTTAGTAATTGACGGTTTACTCACCCAGAGACTTGGTAATTAATTACTGTCATAGACTGTCATAATAATACCAGCAAGCAAAAATGGACACACGGTTCAATTTTGATTCATAATAATACCAATAATTCCCAATAATTCGATAAAAATGTAAATAGAATGACACTATTTAGGAACATGACCTCCGGCAACATGCCATGTAACCCTCCTACGGTGTTTGCTAATTACAATGGCTTTGAAAATGGACACTACTTCAATAATTATGTTCCACGTAAGTTTTACAACATACCTATAGCAAAGATTTTAATAAGTATCTTCTACGTACCTATTTTAATTAATTAACCTATTTTCCAATTTCTTCTAGAACAAAATTTTAAACAGTTTCCTGATGTAATTGGAGAAGGCGAAGTTACGCCATTGATGTCACCAGACGGCACAGTTCAGTATTTCTTTATGCCAACTAAGTGGTGTGCGCCGTACTCATACTTGCCTCAAACGTTCAATAACTACACTCTCGGAGTCCCTAATACAGGGGTGTGGTTTGTTAAAAGAATTTTAAACCCGTGAGCATCTTTAACGCCTTTCTAATTATAGCGTCTCCTATGCTTTCCAATGAGCCTTGCTTTTTAAAAAGATTATTGCCCAAAAAATTAATTATCCAATAGTATTCCGAATGTAATTGCTAAGCGTGTTCACCATTAGCCGCCAAGATAGCGGGTTCGAATCCCGAATTGATATTAGATTGCCTAATTACTTCCAACACTAGTAGTCAAGAATTTGGTGTAGCACCTTCACACTTCAGAGCACAGGAAAAATTGGTCCTGCGCCTGTTATCTTACCGATCGTGTTGGTCTGTCCAGCCAACGAATTTGTAAGTATACGGGATGAGTTATAATTTATATTATGATTACGTGGTCACAGATTTGAAACGTTACATACATTTTGTATGAAGCAGTTTATATTTCACAGTGCATAGCTGTGTCCCGTCCGGGGCCGTCTACTGACGATCATCGATCGAATTTGGACCCGGTCGCGGCTCGACCCGGATACGTCACGGTCTAATATAAGTCGTCCCTAAAACACTCGCATTGGTATTCTTGCAATATAAACAGGTCAGCTCGGACAGCCTGATGATCATGAGTAATTATGCTAGTGATTAAACACGTATCTATACGGACTGTACTTGTAATAAACTGTACAAGAAAGCATAGATTCTTCGTACGAATTCGTCGGTTCTTTCTTAAAATTTGTAGTTCATATTTAATTTCAGCAGAGTACCCTCATTTTATCCGCCGTGTTATAGCTTCGAAGTTCCACAGCCTACAGTGGGGTTAGATTGCGACAAAAATTCGCTAAGTGTGAATGGACTACAAATAAAAGTTAGTTGGCTTGAATAGCATTCAACACCGTTCGCCACTTGCATAAAATAAGTACAGTACATTTATCAAAAAAATAAATTTTGCAGTTTCATAATGATAAGCTGACTTCAACATCTGACATACATTACTTCTACCCTTGTTTACGTCAATATGGTTATTGTCCTATAAACCAGACACCATGTCCGAAGAGCCAACCAGCAGTAGGACATGCAGCTGTTCAAGTGGTGTCTCCTGTCACTAACACGTGTCACTATGAAGTTATATGTTCCAAACCATGTCATTGTAACGACCGCTGCAAACCTATGAGCATTACATCAATAGATGTAAAACAATCAACCATAAAATGCGGGTCTAATGATACCATACCAATGAGAAAAGATAAATCGACCAGTGAAGTCAAAAGCAAACATCGTAAGCAGGAATCAAAAAGTAAAACTAAACGCAAACAAAATATAATTTGTGAATGTCCAGCAAATACAGCAGAATCTACACAGACTACTAAAGATGAAGCATGTGCCCCATGCTCAGTACAAGACACACAAACAAGCCCTCGCAGTTCTAATATCAATCAAACTTTTGGAAACCATCAAACCTCTCACAAAGAGCAGATAATTTGTAAATGTCCAGCAAATACAGCAGAATCTACACAGACTACTAAAGATGAAGCATGTGCACCATGCTCAGTACAAGACACACTCACACGTACCCCTTGCAGTTCCAATAAGATTCAAACTGGTCCTGGAAACTATCAGACCTCTCACGAAGAGCAAGAAACTCTGACTTTTATCAATAAACCACTCTGCGGAAGAAGTACATGCATAGTTGAAAATAATACTCCATGCAGGCGATCTACTTGTGTCATTAAAAAAGATCCGCCTTGCGGTAAAAACACCCCAACTTGTAATACACAGCAGGAAGAGTTACAAAAATTAAGCGAAACGCAGCCATGTTGCAACGATATCTCGACAGTATTAAATAGACTTGACGACACTTTGGAACTATGGTTTCCCAAAACCCCACTGAGTCGCAAAACACTATTAACAGAATCAAGTTACAGTAAACAGCAGGAACTAAGTTCAACTACTGCCGCTAGTTCCTGCAGTTGTTTCACCGATATGGATCTAACTGAATAAAAAACTTACACCAGATTTAGGTATTTATATTTTGTTATAATACAATTTATTCCTTAAGAAATAACTATTTACAATTTTCAAAATAATAGTACTTAATAAACAAAACAATTGAGATTTTTATACCATAGTTCTTATTTTTATAAATTACAGAAAATACAACTGTAAACAATTCAGTCCTTACTACCCTTGAAAGACTAGTATACAGTTGTACAATTAACCCTATGTTGTTTCCATACAAAAATAATATATTTTAATTCAAAGGAAGACTAATAGAAACACCAAAATAATTCAAGGTCCTATGCTTTGGCAGAAATCAAATGACTTGCATCTGAATCTCTTTGATACTTAATCATTATTTTTCTGATAGAACATAAATAAATGGTAAAAACAATTAACACTTACAACTAGTATTGCATAAGATTAAACAAAAGAACGTAAACGCAGTACCTAAAAGAAATTAGTCTTTTTATAATAAAATGCTCACTTATTTTTAAACTTGTTGAAAAACGTTTTTGTCATTTCTTGCATATTACGAATAAATAGTGGAATATTTCGAGCACTTTAATATAATACTTAGAAACAAAACTGTATTATTGAGATTCATAGTAATGTGGCTGAGACTAATTGTGGACATTAAGAAAATTATTGCTTTTAAAGTACCAGGAAACAATTTTATACAAAATGACATTTGTTATATAAAACACTATATTGGCAACTTTTGTACGTAATAACAATAAGACTTGCATTTTATATTCACAAATCAACTTTAGACGTTTGTCTTAATTAAATAAGTATAAATGGAAATTGAAAGCAGAAATGTAAATAAAATCTTAATAATCATAGAAACTCAAAATATAAATTCATAATAGATGTTAAGTAAAAAATTGCTATAATAACCCTTTGAGGGCAAACTTCACTAAAGCACACAACCTGTTCATTGAAAAAATGGACCATCAACATAAACAAGCACACTGGACTATTGCACCGTAAAAAATAAGTAAAAAAAATCTAAATATCACGTAAAAACTACCTCCAGTTTAATTCAGGATAATGTTATTAAAAATCAGATAATATGGTGAAGTGTGTCGCCTCGTTTTTCAGTACATATTCCATTTTATTGCTTTCAAAATTGTGACAATTGTCCCCTAACTGAAATTTTTAGAGTAAAGTAAGTTTGAAGTTATTGTCGAGTATAAGTAGTAAATTATATTACAATCAAAATTTAACGCTAAGGTCGATCTCACTCAAACAGCTGCGATTGATTCGGACACAACATTGGAATATAATACTTCATGCAAGTGGCTATTTAAATATAAGTAACGCATTTCAGACAAAAATAATTTTATTTAATTTAACTAATACCCAAGCACACCTAACTTTTAATACTTGTTGCATGTTGTGGCATTTCATTTACTATTAAAAGTATTTATTTCAGTATTGAGCGTTTTTTACTATCTTTTATAGTATAGTTGGTTGAATTGATTTGTATGCAATCAGTCCCATTTTAAATAAAGTGCAATACTATAATATGATACAAGCAATAATACAAACAATACTTTGACTAGACAGTACCTTAGTACCGACATAACCTTCGTGACCGCTATTGGGTGGAATCATTACAATATAATTATGTGCATGTTTAAAAGATTTTTTAGTGGAATAGCAACATACACACAGTTCGTTTAGTTCTAAGTAAAAAGCTGAAGATAAACTTGGCATCGCATTCGCATGGCACACAAATGTTGTGTCAACACACATTTACTGTTAGGTACTAAACATAAATATCTGGTATGTCCGTTACGAAAAACCATAACTACCCATCTCAAATCCAATATTCTTTACGATTAGGCCGTTTGGATTGGTTTGTGTAGCTTATCAAGAATAGCAAACAAGTTTTAGAATGTCTGTAGAGGTAGACATTTGCGATAGACACAGGTGCATGGTTCATGGTTATTTTCAGCTTTTTAGATTCTCTGAATATGAGTACAGAATAGATTCGCACACATGGAAAATGTGTATTTCCACTAAAAGTTCCTTTAACACCTAACACCCAACACATTCTTGTACATACAACACTTCAAAATTACACTTACATATTCTACATTATAACTATATCTTAGCGAGGAAGTGTCTTCAAACATTATTAAAATAATTTAGTACTTACATGATGCCAGCAATGTCTAAGTATGTATAGTTCATAATCTTATACCAAGATCTTATAAGACATTTTTGTCTGATGGACAATATATTACCATCTTTAGTTTTATAATACGTTATTGCAGATTTAGAGTTGTGGCATTACTGTTTAATCAGTTTACACTTTGAGTATGTGGAAGTTTTATTAATTTTGTAATACACATGCTAAAATTTTTACATGCCCAATTGAAGATAATTTTGATTTGGAATGTTTTATTTTATTTTCAAAGAAGTGCGCTTTCGGCATCTATACAAGAAATTATTCACGGTTGTGTTTAAATTACGAATAAATAACGGTTACAGATACATAAAGATTTAGTTGGTTTCCACTGAATACCTATGTAAACGATAAACTTCTCCGTCAGAGCAAATCAAGTTTAGTGAGAGGGAAAGCGATGTTCACGCACTGCATAACATTTTTACCGTCAACCAGTCGAAAATAGTCCGTCATAGCATAGTTCGGTATAGCAAGGTCAGCGCTCTTAAACCGTGGCGTGATCACACGATGTGAGACAGCGTCGGCAGTAATATCGGCGAGCTAGCGGCCGATAAGACTAGCATGCTAGAATCGAGTGGTGTTGGCGTCATAGTGCTTGGCGGTGGGGTCTGCGGGCCGCGCTACACCTGCGCGGTGGCGGGCGGCTCGGCTCGGTGCGTGACGTCACGCAGCGCCGAGAGCGTGCGGCGCGTGGCCGCGAAGGTGGGCCGTGCGGCGGGGTCGGCGTGCCACGCGGCTCGCATCACGTCGTACGACGCGGCCGGGCAGCCCTCCGGCGCCTCCATGCGGTACCCGCGCTCCACGTGACGCACCACCTCCGCCAGTGGCTGAAACACACACATCGTTACCTATTTAAGTTTGCTACGTTGTGTAGTCAACATTCTTGTTGTTGTAAATCATGATTTTGCACTGGGGTCTCTCTGTGTGCAAAACTAGTGACGACAATAACATTAGATGCGACGTCGTCAGTACTATTTTCATTGATAAATTGATATTGCAATACATAATAACTGTTGAGAAATGAAAGTAACTTACGATTCGTGGGTACGGCACTCGTCCGAATGAGTATATCTCCCAAAGTAGAATGCCAAAACTCCACATATCGGACTTGTTTGAAAATTTCTGCAATTAAATATAACATCGCATTACATAAGACATTTGGGATACGCGTAGACGTAGGTTAGAATAGATCAGGGCGAGAATTACATTGTACTTGAGCGCCTCGGGCGCGGTCCACTTGATGGGCAGCTTGGCCTGCAGCCGCGCGGCGTCGGCCGGGTCGTCCAGCGCGTGGTCGGGCCGCGCCAGGCCGAAGTCCGCCACCTTGGCGACCCCCTCGCCCGAGATCAGCACGTTGCGGGCCGCCAGGTCCCGGTGCACCACGCGGCACCGCTCCAGCTGCTCCATGCCGCAGCACGCGTCGCTACACACACACACACACACACACACCTTAGGTACTGGCGCAGTAGTCACGTCTAGGGGAAGGTAAGAGTTATACCTCAGCCTATTGTTTTAACACTTCCATAGTGTTCTATAAATCATTGTAAGTTTACAGTACTCTACACGAGTAACGGTAATTTGAATACATACATTATATCGTTTCTATAAATTAATAACCGAGTACTTACTACGCAAAGTTGATTTGGTTAAGCTGTGTAACGTGATGCCTTCCTCGCGACCGCAGGTAGTCTAGCAGAGACCCTTGTGAGCAGTGCTCTGTTACTATGCACGTACTCCCGCTCGACGTAAACACTAGGCCAAGCAATCGCACCAGGTTTTCATGCTTTAATGATCTACAAATTAAAAAAAGAAACCATGAGAAAGCACTATCACCTGTATTTACTTACTAAAAATTAAACATATTCTAGTTGGATGCCAATACTCACGCCATCACGCTTGCTTCTGCGCGGAATTTACTGGCGGCTTCACGATCCTTCAATATTTTCACGGCAACCTTTTGCGTTCCGTTCAATATTCCTAACATAACGTCACCAAACTCGCCTTTTCCTATATTCTCACGTATTTCTAAATCTCGCTCATCTATTTTCCAACCTGCAATATGTAAAAATCCTCGTTACATACATCCGTAAGAACCCACTAAGATTGATCATTAATTGTATTTTCTTTTACATTGACTTAACCGTGCAATACTTACGCGCATCGACAAAGTTGTTGGCTTGCGCCGCACTGTCAGTTTGGTCACTGTTGGGCTGTGGGCACACGTGTTGCATGTGCGTGCTGGACACGCTCGGGGTGGGTGGGTACGGGGGCGGTTGCTGTAGCACATTACACATTTGGTTAAACCAAAATCCATTTAACATCCGTCAGCAATGTAAAATATCAAAAGCATTTTTATGGGGCATATTTTTACTAATGGGATTAAAAGTATCTTGTGTCCATTTATGCCACTAAATTAGTAGGATCTCAATCGTGTCTTTTCATGGGAAATTAGCATTATTTCAAAGAAATACCTACCTATTAAACAAAATTGTAGTTACCTGAGGGTGAGGTGGGTATGGAGGTTGCAGTACACCATTATTATTGGCACCATTTGGTGACGCTTTTGGAAGGCAGCGTACGAGTTTTGTACATAAGCCGTCCGCGTCTTGTAAATAGTGCTGTAAATAAAAACACATTAGAATAATTAAAATTAACGTGAGGTTATTAGATGATGTAAAAATGAAACGTAAGTTACTAACGTGTATTAAATCTGGCATGTTGTCAAAGAACTCCTCGTCGTCTATCGTGAGGCGCTGGTTTTGGTTATCGGGTGCTGTTGCCCATTTCACCCTAAAATAATAATAAAAAAATTATAATAGAAGTACCTATTTCAATAAACTGCATGCTTAATCCAACACTTTAAAGTGGCAATTGTAGATCCACTGACTACATACCTATTATATGCCACGTTTTTCAAATTTTGCATGAAATTGAAATTATGAAAAGTTGGCCGCGTACCAGGGAAGATAATTTTAATTGGTTCATTAAAGTTCTTGTTCTTGAACGAACTGATCAAAATTAGCTTGTAGTTGGACCATATACATATATATAAGGCATAATTTTGCCGAGCAGAGGGCCCAGCTATACGGTGTCTATAGGTATCTGGTCGGTTTATATATCTAAGTTTAGAATATTTCACTTACCGATAATGTTCGACCCGCCCACGAAACCGAACGCATAGCGTATGGTCACCAGGAAAATTGGTGCTTTCACGCACCAGGAATATACCATCAGGCGACCCTGATAGTAGCAGTTCTGCTCGCTCGCGGGATATCGCGCCGTGGTGCCATCTAAAAATATACATCCATTAATTACCTAAGGCTTCTTTAAGAAATTTTCCCTTATGGTGAGATTTTCTAAGAATTTCCTCAAATCCCTCCACATCTTATGTTATCTACATTTTTGGCGGTAAATGTGTCGGATTTGTTGTTCCCCCACATTCTTCAACATCAACGCAAGTTGCAACAGGCGTACGCCATTTTTATTTAAATCACAACGCTAGGCACTAGGCGAGTAACCACACATTATTGAGAAAAAAAAAAACAAAAACAACTTTATCTATTACTTCTGTTAAAGATTTCACAATCATAAAATATTACTAGGTATGATAAATAAAATGCATATAGTGTAAGGTGTGTATTTTATTCTAGAAATAATTTGTCGCCTAAACTAAACACGGATTTCTTCTAGAAAAAAATTACGTGATATTTGCTAAGACAAAGATTCCGACATATTCAAAAATTCAACGGTTGTTGAAAATAAGTAAACCCAAATGCACATATCGCGAACTATTGTTTTCGTCCTAAATATACTGTCTAGTCTACCAATTTAGCACCGGCTTCAATTAACAGATGTAAAAATTATTTTCCATGTACATATATAATAATATGGTCGTTGCTATTTACAATTTAATAAATAGGTATTGGAATTAAAAATACCTGGCGAAATGTGGTATGGGGATATTACACTTTCCGGTAATACAGGCGTGAGCGCTATGTAACTAGGTATAGTGTAAGCTGTCAGTTGCAAAATCGATATCCAGTACTACACAGAATATAATGAATAAACGAAGACAGGATCAATTAGTATGATAATGTGGTGACTGATGGTTACAGTAACACCTTCACAACTGATAATGGTTTATTGTGTATAATGTTCAGTGTCATACTGGCTTAAGTTAACAGTTTCATCATTGATAACGATCAATTATATTATTTAATGAGCGACTTTAGAATTTAGCAGCAGTGGTGGCGCAATGTTATCGTCTTTGCTTTTAAAATATAGGGTCGCAGGTTCGATCCAGACATCTTCATGTGAATTGTTTCATCGCGGAGCGGATGCTCAATCACTTGGCCAGCTTGTGTGGATTAAAGCCGTAACTCTCTCAACTCGTTAAATAGTTGAGAGTCGACCAGCAGTGGGACACTAAAAAGGGTTCAAGTGATAGATTGTTAATCTTACATTTTAAAGTCCCAAAAACTACAATCTAAAGTAAATATAGACATTATTCTTTTCTTAGTTAATTTAGTATTCTCTTACATATTATGCGAATATTACACATTAAAATAAACCTAAATACTTTGTAATACTTTATCGTGCTTTAAGACTACATGAACACACGTTTCGGATGTTTAATTTCATTACGCTTCCTTTGATTTTAATTCCTAATATAAAGAAACTATTGGACAAGAAGAAGGACTTAAGTCCTAGCTGAATAACAATCCTAAGACACCTAAATAAATTCTAATTCTGAATACCCAAATATTTTTAATTTATTTATGCATTTGTTTTTTTTTTTTTTGACTTACTTTTTTAACAAATCAAAGTACCTAGAATCAGTTATGTAATTACTTAAAAATATATGTTGCATAATATCCGTATAACAATGCATATTTACTGTTCATCGTCGTAAGCAGAGTTTGGCGGTATATACAACAACACTTTGTGCGGCTTGTTGAAGCACTCGCTAATGTCACACACACGCTTCATATTGGTTCGCAATCAACTGACGCGCACGCAACTTCTTACTATCAACGAGATAACTACAGATAACAACAAATGTATTGTCAAAACTCGAAGCACTTTAATGAGCTAATGTCCTCTGAATGTGTGTTATGTTATACTAGATAAGATTATTGGAATAGCATAAGTCAGGACTATAACTATATAGAGTGTCACCCTAATAGTTAATTTGTGTAAAATTCTTCATTTAGAGGACATTAGCTCATAAAAGTGCTTCCAATTTTGACAATATATGTTTTTTTATTTGTAGTCTGGATATCTGGCTGGCTAGCTAACTCTATTATTTGTAGTAACAATCTTTTAGTGACCTACTGGTAGGACTGGCTCTTTTTACAACTATCTTAAGAGGTGAAAGAGTTTAGGGTCTCAATCCGAACACGCTGGCTAAGGGTGGATTGCAGTAAGTAACTATAACCATAGCAACCGCCTTGACCGCCGCCGTCAAATCTTTAGTTAATCTTATTTAAGTTGCATCAAATTAACTATCGTCACTCAAATTTGGAGAGTCAAAGTTTGGTTAAAAACGGATGTTTCATAGCAACAATATCGTTGCTAAGCAACATTTATGGTATTCACCATTTGACATAAAATATTAAAGACGACCAGAGTGCATATGAGAAGAGATGAGAGGTCAAAAGTGGGATAGTATTTTGAACACCAATGTGATATACCCCATTGGAAAGCTTATTGAATAAGCTATTAGAATTTAACTAAACACGAATTTTAGGAGCACCCATTTTGGTAAAAATCTAAAAAATGTAATAGAAAAACAAAACGCACATTACCTTTAATTATCCGTTTCCTAAGCAGTATAAATATTGCAATCATGTCAATAATTGCATTGTAATATGGTACTTTTTTCTTGTAATATTATTCTAGCTGCAGTTTAATGTAATTATGACGAAAAATATTTTTTATCATAGTAACAAAACGCGTGGAATAAAATATGATTACGGGAAACGTCATGATGTCATTGTCATTGATCAGTTTGATTGACAGCGTTCTAAATAATTTTAATTTTTGTGGTTGCTCATTGTCATTTGGCCATGGGGTTGCCAATTGGAATAATCATATGTTTCAATTTAAAAAAAACGGGACGGTGTAAAATACACCAAAAAATTTAATTAATTATGCTCTATCAACAAATGTAACTCAGATTACTGTTCAAATTTACAATTATTTTAATCCCAGGCTTTATACATTTTTAGAACGTCTCCTTTGATACGTCTATGTTCAAGGCTCCCACCCTAAATGTTGATTGGAGGCACTTTTTTTGAATATTTTACACGTACACACGCCATCTAGTCCCAAATTAAGCAATCATATTTGCTTGTGTCACACAAAGATTTGTTCTAGGGGGGAATCGAACCCACGACCTTCGGCGTAGCAGTCAGGGTCACTAACCACTACGCCAACCGGCCAGTCAATATTCGATTTAGGCAAGGCGTATATCGATATTGAGCAGCAGAAATGAAAAAATAAACTAAAATTATGTATAATTTGTATAACTTACGGCCACTGCGTCATGTTGATCAGCCGGTGACCGGCCGGTGGAGGGTTCTGAGTGGTCGAAGAGTTCACTAACACGTCGCTTTGCCCTTTTAACCCCGCTGTCAAACAAATTAGCTAGTTAATATTACTACTAATATAAAAACGGTGTACAGCGATGTTTGATAATTTTTGGATTAACAGTCTGATAAGAATATTTATTATGGTATTGCATTCTGAGTGAAGCGAAGATATATTAAGTCTTTAAAGTTATCATTATCATAAGATCATAAAAATATTGAATTATTGGACTCAAGAAATTAGCATACAGTTGAAATGTTCTGCTCTAATTGGCTATTCTATAACATTTTTAACCCTCGACGCAAAAACGACTGGGTGACGTTTGACGTGTCCGTGTGTAACTCCCTAACTGATGAACCGATTTTTATTTTATTTGATTTAGTTTTTTTTGTTTGAAAGTTGATCAGGAGTGTTCTTAGCTAAAAGTAATTACAGGTTGGGATTATTAAATTTTTAATTAAAGTTATTGTTTATAGCTTTGAATGACAGTTTTTTACAAATGTCATATCTATAAACTATTTTGTTGAATAAATTTATTTATTATTATTAAAGTCCCAAGTCAAACCCGAGTTAGTTCTACGAAAATAATAATTATACAGACAAGGACTCTTACGGTCTTATTCATAAAAAAATTATAAGACTCGTTAGTGAAAATTGACTTTGTCACTTTCTTACTAGAATAAATGTCAAGTTGACAGACAAACACAAACGAATTAGAAACCTATTTTAGCTATAATAGACTTTTAAGACGTTTATGAATACGGCGGTTAATATTTAATGTTCATTGTTTTTTTTCCGGCGTGGTATATGGCGCTTGATTTTGTTCTCAAGCGTATTATTGCGAGTGTAAAACTGAAGTACAAAAATAAATTCTAAGGATTTGAACCAAAGCAGAGACCTGATATTATTATACAGGCATATATTATTTTCCTAAAGAGGTTTCACCCTACGCTAAATTTACGCTGTCAGAATCAACAAAGTTTTCCTAGAAATAAAACCTAGCTATTTTGATTTATCGTCCCTAAAACTACCTGCCTACCACTACAACACTACCGTTGCGTTGGAGTCCATTCTGAGCTCCTGAATAGGAATATACAATAATTGCTCATTTAAAGCATTAAGATTATAAACCATTATAATCTTTATTATTCATGAATTTTAATATACTATTAAAACAACAATATCCTTTGTATGATTTTCTATAGCGTCACAAAACAAGGTCGCATCTTGTCCTCGCTAATGCCAGTTAATTGATTCAATTACCGATATGTATATCCTTCCTGAGTACATCGAACGATTACTCATTTGAAGCGAGGAAGTTCTTACCTATACATCCTATTTGATGTTAGAAAACGTTGTGTAGGTAGGAATTATTGGATGATTTATATGTATTTATGTACCCCTCGAGTTTTAAATTATTCGCATTTGAAAGATTTGGAGATTAGCATACTTAGTTCGCGTTTGTAGGTTTTATCGTCATGATCCCACACTTGACACATGCGCCACACACGTGATCTCTTGGTGACTACACCACCCACCGAGCAAAGAACCATCTAGTCATCCGACGTAATACCTGGTGTGCTCAGAACAGTTCTCACTGACTGACTGCACGTGTGCCACCTTTGTATAAAGACACGTATCACGTACCAGGTGAAATCAAGGAACAACGTGCAGTACGTCCAAAAAACATGAATAATAAATAAATAATAATATAGTGGGACATAAACACACACTGTCATCTGATCACAAACTAAGCAGAGCTTGTACTATGGAAACAGATAACTGGTAATATACTACATATAATACTTTTCTTTTGTAAATATATACTTAAATATAGATAATTACACCAAGACACAAGACAAACAGACATATTTAAACAAATGTTTGTCTCGGGTGGGAATCGAACCCACGTCCTGCAGCGTGAAAAGCAAGTATCTTGCCGACCACGCCACCGGCGTAATACATACATGTTTGTCAATACGTTATGCCATAGCCAATGCCATTTATTTAACTAGTTTTTAACTAGTGTTTGTCTTAGTTTATTTTTTGTAAGAGTGAGACCTAATGCGAGAAGGCATGTAGGTACATGATAATAATATGATGTAAGTGTTAGTAAATAACGTACCAGCCGCTGTCTGCGAGGTGTGCATAGGAGCGGGCGCGGGTCCGGCCGGGGCCGGCGTCCGCACCGACGACGACATCACGAACTGGAGACAAACACATCTCTTTAGTCTCACTGTGATCTTATTAATAATAATAAAAAAATACAACCTATTTTTGAGATCAAAACTATTTTTGAGAGAAAATAACTATCCATGTTTGAAAACGTTTCGACAATTGAGGACTTGTCACCCTAACTTAAACAATTTATATTATGGTGCAACAGTAGATTGTCAAATTTTCTAGTAATTGTAAAGATTAATGTTAAAGTTAACTTTGACGAAACAATAAGTTTAAATTTGGTGCAACTGACCCTAAGTAATCTGTTCTACAACAAAGATGTTAAAACGACAGATTTTTGTTAAACTAATATTTTTCTTCGATTTACTGTGCAGGCAGGCGATGACAATGGTTTTAACATACTTATTTGACTAGGATAAGTATTTTCAATCTCATTTATCGCTAGCCTGACTATGTACAGTATTTACCAATGTAAAATATGGGTATATACACATGCTGTTATCGCTACAAATACCCTTCACTAGGTGAAGTTCAATCGAGAGTAGGTCAGTCTTATTAGTGATACACTTGTCGATTGAACCCGCTGATTCATATACCTCGCGTGGTTACCTCCAACCAGCAGCGTAGAGTGCGCATCACTGATAAGGAAATGAGAATACCATACTCTACATAAACAAACAGTTGCATTCTCAACTATGTGCTACCATAATGATAAAGTAAGAATGCATAGATGGTACTTACGTGTGGAATGGAATTCTGCAATGCGGTAGGCGAAAGAGGCGCATGTGGCCCATTACCGCTTACACTGCCTCCACACTGAAACGTCGGAATTACTTCATAAAGTATTTTATAATATAATATACACAAATATTCACTGTTATAAAAACTATTGTAACACCTAGCGTTCGCGCAACATCTACCTTTAGTGAGTAAATATTTTCATTGAATTCGATGGTAAACTTTCTAAGAGACCGTGAGAGATTACATCGCACAATACTCTTTGTGACAAGATTTAACTGAATATCAACTCTAGTTGCTGCTGTCGTTGAAGCGAAACTGATGCGACGTTGTTTGACATAGAGACAATAACCTATAAATCATTTTAAAAACCCTGTCATACATGAATAGGCCATCAACAGTAGAGTACAAACATTGTAACTGATTTCTTACATACACCTATAAAGGCAACTGGTCTTACGCGTCAAGCCTCGTAAATATTTTGTCATAATTTCAACGTACAGTCTACTCAGCCGAGAGCACTGTCTTGCCTCGTTGCTCGGTACGTGTGATCTAGGTAATATACTCCCAACAGCCTAATCAATGTAATGAAATATAATTATTACATTACAGATATAATATGCATTAAGCGCGTTTAGTTATATTATTTTACGTTTATTTTTAGTCGAGGAGACAGGATTTTCCTAGAATTGTTATTACCAATAAGGAAACATTAAGCAGGACCTAATCAAACATATTTATATTAATTAATATTATTATAATTAATAAAATTATTATCCCGTTTGTAACTTCGTCTAACATATGGACAGCAGAATTAAAATTTTTGATGTTGTAGCTACGGTGTAATAGGTGGTAATAGCTTACTGGTAATTGGTGTGGAGGCTGGGCGCGTTTGAGCCGGGCAGGGGCCGTGGGTGCCGGAGTGGCCGACGCTGAATACCAGCCGCAGGGGCCCACGCCCTGCGAGCTCGCGTGCACACCGTGCTGCAGTAATTACTACATTATTATTCTGCAAGCTATTGAGGATGTGCTTCCGGGTTTACGCCGCTTTACGACTTGGTTCAGTGATGGAAGGCGATAGCATAGGCTATTCTGTACCTATTACATATTTTCTCTTGAAAATGAACTGACATCTACCAGAAGCAGACTCGGGATCATTCAAATACGTGAAAATAATACAAATAAACCTCAATTGCAAAGTACAGAAGTA
Organism: Meganola albula; assembly: GCA_936450015.1. Classification (NCBI taxonomy): domain Eukaryota; kingdom Metazoa; phylum Arthropoda; class Insecta; order Lepidoptera; family Nolidae; genus Meganola; species Meganola albula. Next base: position 5,837,971 of record OW388157.1, read on the forward strand.
TCTCATACACATGACATGTTAAACACAGTAACTGAAGCCAAAATACATTTGTAGCTAATGTTAAATGCTGACCGCAGATCGACCTTCCATATAGACAAGTAATGAATTTTTATTATAACAAAAGTATACCGCAATATACTCTCGTTGAAGGCTGATTTTTAAACAATAAGTGTGGATACTAACCGTACCTACGTGTGTTTTAATAAAGGGTAATTGTTAAACCGTTTAACGAATTAGAAACACTTGGATAAACGATAATGTTTCCATTAACGATCCATTGAAATGCAAAACCTTGGCCTTACGCCAAATTCGTTGCAGATACGAAAGTTAACAGTTTTTTACAAACTTCTAGATCTTAGTATAAATAGTAAAGTGTCAGTATTTCGGCGAGTCGTTGCATTTGCATGAGAAATATGTAAGACATACATACATAAATAGATGTGGAAGTAGATAGTTAAATGGAGGTTCTTATTATTTAATATAAAAACTATGAACTGAAGTTCGATGATATTTGGAAAACAGTATACCTAGAACCTAAACTAACTCATAGGATACATCTCGGGAACATTCTCCTTTGGGCTACAATATTTGACGCGGTTGAAGAAAGTCACAGTCGAAAACTAATTATTGTAGTTTTTATAGCTAAAGGATGTTAAAAAAAACTTTCCGATAAAATGTTTGTTTTCATATTTACCATCAGCTATTTATATTATACAAGGGACAATCAGTTTTAGTTCCTTTTCTCTGTAAAGTTTACAATAATAAATGTAATCTAAATAATGTAACAACATTAACCTGTGCCAGTGGCGGATGCGCCTGGTGCCGGTGCACGTCAGAATTCATGTCGCGCTCCTCCTACCACTGCTTACCCTTCATCATCTGTGGATAAACGAAACGCTTGTTTATTTTAAGTTTTATGAACACTCGCTGGGAAAACCATTAAAATTAAATCTTTCAATACACACATTGACAAATTAAACATTTACGGTCTAATTCATAAAAATTTTGTAGGACTCTTTAGTTAAAATGAACTTTGTCTCTTACTTACTAGTATAAATGTCAAGATGACAGACAAAGACAAACAAATTTTAAACCAATTTTAGCTATAATCCCTACTAATATTATAAATGCGAAAGTAACTCTGTCTGTCTGTCTGTTACGCTTTCACGCTAAAACCTCTCAGCCGATTTTGATGAAACTTGGCACAGACAATCTTTAGACCCTGAGAAAGAACATAGGCTACCTTTATTGCGAAAAAAAAAACCAAATCCACGCAGACGAAGTCGCGGGCTGCCGCTAGTGAGATTATAAGATGAATACGGGGGATAACCTACGTTATGTTTTTTGCATCTAGATTTGTACAACTAAAGATTTCTAATCATAAACAAGTACATTTATCATAATAATTAGTCAAAGCGATGGCGTCATTTCATTTCACAATGCAATAAACAAACTTATAAAGTTGTATGTTTATGGTAAAATGTCGTTTGTAAAACAAATTACGGTGTTTCAGTAAGTTTCAAAGCTCTAACTTTCGGTGAAAATTTGTTCCTATGTAAGGTAATAGAGGGTTTAAATTTCTAGCTCGTATGCAATCTGTGTTTCATATCGATTTCCTAGTATTTACAATGTCCACGTCATTCGGCCTAAAAGATGCAATTGTTTAATGTACATTTTAAGATACCTACATTGTATTGTTCTCCGTTTTAAGAAGTGAGCTAAATGCAGATGGCAATCCGAAATAGGCGTGGGCAGGGAGTAGTGCTGATTGAGCTGATTCACTGTCGCCCTCCTACCAATAACGTGGAACTAAACAGCAGTGAGTGCTTAGCCAAGTGTGTCCGTATCGTGACTATAGCTTCAGTACATGTATGAGGTAACTTATGTAATCTGCATGCTTAACTGGAACTGTAGATGACAACATAATCAGCGAAGCATTACATAGCTGGTAATTCGTTAGCTCATACGATATGATTTGAATTAGTAACAACCGATTGTTCTGACTGTATGTGTTGAAGTGCCGGTATTGTCACAATCACAACACATAGACTTTGTAGACATCGAAGACATCTTCTAGAAGTTGCTAAAATCAAGCATGTATTTATTTAGTTTGTTTCATACATAAAGCATGCTTAGGGCGGCATTCCATAAAAATATGTTTACACTGTTTTGGTGGTAGGTAGATTTGTATAAAAAAGGCATGTAAAAAAGATTTATGATACTGACAACAGATAAGTCAAAGATAATTATGTTGTAAGTGGATAATTGGGATGTAACTGGGTTATGTTCCCTTAGGGGAGTGTGTTTTAAAAAAAATCGTTTCATTGTGCACCCCAAGACCTCCCACGAAACCTATGTGCCAAATTTGGAGTTTCAAGATCTAGCTTGGGCTAAGATTGGGCTGTGCGTTGATATGTCTGTCAGTCAGTTTCTTCATATATATATATTTAGAAGTAGAAGATCAAAGACAATGCCTTCAGTTTAAAAAATTAGGGTCGTCAGTGTACCAGTCTCTCTAAAATAGAGTAAAAGAAGAATTTTAGCAGACTTTAATAAGAAACATAAAAGGATTGTTTTGGTTCAGAAGTGTTCACCTGCTTGACCTAGCCAGAATGTAAACTTGCAGCGTAGTTATTGAACAAATAGACATAGTAACGCAATCTATGCACCATTTACGCGTTTTTACCTCGTGCAACCGTGACGGTTAACATACGCTTGCATGTTTTCATTAAAAAACAGATTGTTTTTGTCACGCAATGGATATTACGATACTATTAAGTGTAAACTTTGCAGTATAACTGACAGTATTAAGGGCTTAGATTATTTATTTCAACAATATAATATCGCCAATCGTTATTTTTTTTATCCTAAAATAGGCTTGCGCTTGACCACAACTTGCCTGATGTGAAGCAATGATGCAGTCTACGATTGAACGCGCTTACCCAGTAAATACCGATTCACTCGTGGCTTGAAGACCCGCAGATTATAGCTATCGGGAAACATAGATGCCGACAGCGAATTCCACAACTTAGCAGTTCACACAGTAAAAGTGGCAGCAAAGCGCTTTATGCGTACCCGTGGAATTTCCACCATATAACGGTGGCGTATAGCCGTACCTATACTTGTCCGATGGAAGAACGGGGACGGGGAAATAAAATTGTGTAATTCCAACACAGTCTCCGAAGTGTATCCGATAAAAGACCGAAAGACTAGCAACTATGCGGCAATGCTCGAGGCTTTGTAATTTAGCCTTCAAGGGATTCGTTGACAATAAGCCTCTTGGCTCGCCTTTCAATAGACTCCAACGCCTCGAGTTGGTATTTAGCTGACCCATCCCAAAGATGCGAGCAGTAGAACGAATTTGTGCTTCATATAGCTCGAGCATCTGTTACGGCGTGAAGTACTGACGCACCTTTGCGAGGACACCTAGCTTTTTGGCAGCTAGTTGAGCCTTGGACTCAATGTACGGGCCAAAATAGAGGGTCGACGTCATATTAACGCCAAGAAGCTCCAGGTGGTCTGTATTTGGCACGGACACACCTCGAAAAGTAGGAGCCAATTGAAATGTTCTATTTTTTTAACGCCTGGGTTGTAGAAGCGTTGAACTTGACTAGATCGGCGTCGCCCCAGTCGGAGTCAGCCTTGAGAGACAAGTTCAAGAGGTCAACCATGGCTTCTCTATGGGACTGAATCTCAGCCGCACTGGCACGGGGACTGGACATATAACTCTCTACAACTGTGCTGTCGTCCGCATACCCAAAAGTACCGGGTTTAAGCCGATCGTTAATATGCAGCAGAAAAAGAGTCGCAGAGAGCACCGAACCCTGAGGAACACCGGCATTAATATCCTTTTGATCGGAAGAGCAGCCATCAATGACCTAAATATAAACTTATCTATTGAATTGGAAATGGACGATTAAATTAGCTTTACACAGGTTAATTTGTAAAGAAACTAGAATCATCGTTGTTACGATGGAGCCATAACCATCAAAGTTGAAGTTGTAAAGAAACTGCTGCTTTCGTGTAAGAAAATGTATAAAATGTCGCTACAACAAACGAACAAGTGTATTATTACTTGTTACAATGATGATAAATAAAAGTAGGTAGCTACGTTATTATTAAGCATCAGTTCACTTACAAGGAAGAAACGACAGCTTAATTATTGATAGACGACGTGATACTTATGGGCTCTCATAAATAAATACGTTTACATAATTAAGAGGATAATAAACAAAGACTAAAACAGCATACTTTTAACATTTTAATTTATACGGTGTCTTATATCATCAATGCTAATTTATAAATTTTCAGAACATGATGAATTTATAGTTACCTAGTTTTTAATTTACACAGTATAGTTGCAATATTGGCTGCTGTAGAGGCACATAGTTTAAACTGATATAAACACTCATGATTAAGGAATAACATTTTACTAGCTATCCTTACAAAACGACCTAGGTGTTTGGGAAACCTTACCTAACACGACCTTGGGAATTACGGTATAATATAACCATACCTTATACTGAGAATACTTGCCACAAACTAGCATCAATCAAGAACCAATTTCCTCTGACACACCCGGACATCAGTTAACAATGACCAGCAAAAACAGTCGCTCGTTATTTTACTATACTCAATCTATACTATACATACAAACATAGCTTCTTTATTTGGTACTAAACTTTTGTCATATCAAAACATAGGTAACATTTCGCATGACAAAAAGGATCAAAGGATAAGTTACACAATACCACTAGGATTTATGAGTAAGTACACTGTTGTTAGATCACTACTTCGGAATCCGTCAAGGTCCGTATATGGTGCGCTATGAACTACTTATGTACTTACCGACAGCACAGAATGTAACCCACAGATAAATTAAAGTGACTACAGGGATAATGTTCTGTAAAATACAACTAAGTATTAATTTATGTGTGGGGTACTATGTTGTCAATAAGTAAATGGAAATCATGTGGTTAGCACACGTGATTAGAAAACATTAAAAACAAATCTACATGATAAGTTGTATAAAAATAAAGACAAGAGAAGTTGTTGTCAATACGTAATTAGATTTTATCCAATTAAGTAAGTTTAGTGGTTATCCACGTGCATATTTTTTTAAATGGTCACTGTTCAGAGATTTAGCGGTAACGTCCTTGAAAATCATCTAGCATTTTAATCTAAGGCAACAGTGCGTAAAGTTAGTATCAAGAAAATAAAGACATTAAATTTTATACTTAAAATATATTAATCTCTTTGCAAAAAAATAACAAATAATCTCTACATCTTTATATATTTTTAATTCTCTTAACAATTTTAAACAGATTTTCAGTGTCGAATTCGAAAAGAATTTATGTCCATTAGCCGCTTAGCTGGCATTGTGTCCTTTGAATCACCATAATGTAACACATAATTGAAAAGAATTGCCTCACGCCCACGAATGAAAAATCGCCGTTTGTAATGACGGCAATAAGCGAGGAAATACTTACTTGCCGTAAAGTGTACGTACATGTACTGGTACGTTATTAAGAAAATCCTAATCCACCACCTAAAGAATTTTTTTACTTGGTAGCTTCTGCTAATAGCTTGCAATGATTTGGTCTAGTTTACACAGGCGCTACACAGTAGGAAGGGAACAAGATCAACAAGATGAGCTGTCAGGACGCAGCAGGCGCGTGCCGAGTTGAACGACCATTGCGACCACGCGCGCTTTTCACTTTTGTTTCATCGCACGCGCACCCTGTGGTGCATGAAGCTGTGCATGCGCCAGTTGTAGGCGTAGAATTACGGCGCAGTTATTATAGCTGATAGATACATTGAAATTACTCGACTAAACTGAACTACTAGATTAGAGAAATAAGCACACGTAATATTTTTTTTATAAGGAGACCACACTTAAGTTATTCATGTTGACGTAATTACGACGGCAATAAATAGTCGGAACTACTCGTTACTTATCAATTAGATAGTTTTAACTAACGATGTTCTCTGTAACATTTAGTAAGGTGAAAGTTAACATAATATTATAATAATTTAACAAAATTGTATCATTGCTGTTGTTAATTACTTACAGTTTTTCTTTTTTAACACTGAAAGTAGATCTACTTAAATAGTTTACATTGAATATGATGAAAGGTAAGCAATAAAAATGTTGGTTAGTCAGTGTTTAAACCGTAATGAACTTAATTAATGTTTTAAAAGAGCGAGAAGCGAAAATAAATGATTATTATAGTACAAAGAAATCCAAAATTAAAATTCCATATAGCTGGAATTGTGTTTAAAAACAATAATAATTAATTATTAATGAATAAATCAACAATTAAAAAATAAAAATAAAAGATGGACATGGAGATCACCAGAAGGTAAAACCAAAAATGAGATCGACTATATATTGTCTAACCAACCATAAATATTCCAAATTATTAGCACAATAAATCAAAATTTAAAATCACAGGATTGTTAGAGCAAGAGTGAAATTAACCACTCAAAAGAAAAGTAGACAAATTTGCAAACAACTCCTCATACGAACTAAAAAGTAAAGAGAAATTTGTAAATACCAGGAATGTCTCTCGTGTATATTGGGCGACTCGTCTTCACAGCAGGAAAACATCTCAGTGCAAACCCTTTATAACAGCATAGAGAGCGCAATCACCTGTAGCTTAAAGCTAGCCAAAACACAAGGAGGAAAACACGACATCAGAAATCAAGCATTGATATCATCAACACAGCAACAAAATTTATATAAAACTCAGTACAGCAACCAAACTCAAAGTACTCTCTCTCTATCCAATTAAAATAATCCTGGGGATGGAAGCGTCGAGAACATCATCAAGACAACGATCAAGCTAGAATTGTGAACGTTATAACAAGACTAAAACTAGATACATCTCTAGGATCTGATATCATAACAAAAGAGGTTTTAAAGATACGGCGCGAGATACTAGCTACGCCACTTGATATTACAGAGTTCCGCGGCATGGTCTGAATCAAATATCATACCGATCTACAAGAAAGGAGAACCAAAAAACATAGGAGCAACGAGTCAATATAAGCTGTTCTCAGTCATAATTAACGCAAGAGTCACTCCTACAATAGAATTTAGACAGCCAGTAGAACAGGCTGGGTTCAGGAAGGGGTTTTCTACAATAGTTCCTATACATTCTCTTGATCTTATTGTAGAAAAGTACCCAGAACAGCAGACCTCTTTATCTAGGATTAATTATTGTCAAAAGGCATTCGATACGGTAACACATTCTAGCATATGAATAAGCCTGAGAGAGGATGGAGTGAACGAATTATATGTTGAGGTCATTCGAAGTACATACAGAAACAACACAGCCCGGATAAAGCTAGAAACGCTGGGTCCTAGCTTTTTCATCAAAAGAGGAGTTAGACAAAGCGACCCATTATAACCCAAATATTTATAGCCATTCTAGAAAGTATCATCAGCAAGCTTGATTGGGGAAAAATGGGAATCAATCCAGTACAGCAAACGTGGAACAAATACTGGAGGTTGAGTGATATTTTTAAAGGTAATATATCCTTATGTATAAAAACTAAAATTTGTGCGCTTTGCTTCGACTTTCATTGTGCTTTGTGCGTACCCGTGGAATTTCCACCATATAACCTCTAGCATGCTCAAGGTAAAGAAATTGATAAATTAAGATACACAAGAATTAGAGCAATAACAAAAGCAAGTGATGCTTTGAGCTACGCACTGAAGCTGAAGTGGAAATGGGTAGGTGTACGTCGCAAGACTTACAGATCAGAGATGGACCTTAAAAGTAACCCTATGGCGAGGACTATTAGGCAAGAGAAGTTGAGGAAGACCATTGACACGATGGGAAGATGATATCAAAAACTCATCTGGCTCCAATTGGATGAATAAAGCACAAGACCGAGATAAATCGGTGTCTCTGGAGGAGCCCTTTAGCCAAAAGGGGGTTAAGAAACTATAATCAAACCTAACTCAACTAAATTAAGATTTTATAAATTAAGGTCAAAATTATATTCACACAAATATTTAAACACAAAAAAATTTAATACCAAATAATTTTACTAAATAAAATCTTCTAAATAGTTTGTTATTTGCAAGAAATCAAAGGCTTTTTTTAAAGCTTGAATTAAGCATAGTAAGCCGGTCAATGACATTTAGCCTTTAAATAAATGTAGGAACTAGGAAGTTGTACGTAATAGCAGAGCAGACATGTATGTATTTTTACAATATTAATGTTTACATTGGCTATGCTTTGTGTTTTTCTCGCTGCATCAAGTAACTTATGAGGAAGCAGATTTGCATTTAAATCTTGAATTGTTAAGATGAATGAGCTGGTCACAACATTCAACTCACTAGAGCGCAACATTCAAGATCGTTACAGAATGCGGAAAGTTAATATAATGCTTTTTACCACGTGAAAGGAGAAGTAATTTTATCAAAAACCAAGGGTGCTATTGCTGCCAAGCAAATAAGAACAATAGGCCGATAGCGCTGGGCTATTTTTACCTAAATTTAAAAAATTCTAAAGTTGCTTAAATTAATCTTGCTCTCATCTTGAATCTCATTTGGATCATGGTCATCAGTCACAAAAAGAGGTTTAGTATTGCATTTTGTGTCACATCTGCCACTAGCATTTTCAACAATTTGGTGATATGTAGTTATTATTTTTATTTAAATAAAAAGTTACAAAATTAATTTAAAGTTAAAAATAATTATGGTGTCATATCTAGGATAGCGTCCGAGACGCAAATTTTTTCTAAAATCGATTAATATCGGTTTGACAGGCCTAAACTAAATTTTGGCGTTCTTGTGACAACAGAGTAGCCATTATTGTAAGAGCGGCTAGTAAGGCGTTTCAGGCAGGTAGTAACGATTTAGGTAGAAGGCACAAAATGCCTGTGCTACTACTGTTACTTCGTTATTATCATGAAAGTAAAGGTTTTATCTCTAATTTTCTTTTAGTCTAATAATATTGATCGCAAATACAATTTATACCTAAATTTTTACCTTTGCAAGTAGGAGGATAGGATGACACAAAATAATGTACTGATTAGGTTGGGCTAAATCGGTCCTGAAACTTGCGAAAAACAATCAATTTTAATATTATTAAAATCTTACTAAGCGCTATCGGACTACAACTTGCATGAAGTGGTAGTATCCGATGTTCATTTCCATGTTGCTAAACCATTAATCCTATTTCGGGGAGTGACACTTCGAGACCCCGTTTTATTATCGTCCAAGGGGAACCGCTCCCTGTTTTATACACAGGTTATGACTCAGTAGTTGTGTTTACCACTAAGAACGCCTAGGCATGGTATTACCATGTAAATTAATGCATTGGTATTCAAATAACGATCGATTTAAATTGTATTGCAACACAGAGTAGGCCTCCTGACTAAATAGACTGAATGATTTGAAGTAGGTCGGCAATATCCAATATAGTAATACAATTGTAAAATATTCAAAATCAATAAAAACATACTATCGTATTATCACATTCATGGGTAGAGCGACGTCCCACGTCACGCTGCGCCGTACATATCAAGGTGGACATGTACATTGGCCTCGTGACACACAGATGACTGCCGGTTCGACTACCTATATTTGATGATTACTATACTTTTGTGGAGAATGCGTCAACACTTCTAATCAACTTGCTAGTAGGTTGTAACTAATATTTTTATTATAGCATAGCGTACCTACGTCTTCTTAAAATAAATAGGAATTAAGTTGGTACACTTTAAGTCAAAATAGTGGAATAATTAGAATTTCGGACAGAATCTAGTGTTATTTTAAATAACAAATAACCAACCATGTTCAATTCAATGCACAACATCCTTTAGGAAACCAGGAAGGAAAATGACGAATGAAAATCCGCGTACCTACATCACAACACTATTCATCACAAACACAATCGAGCACTAATTCAGGTGCTAATTACAATTTCCACGTCTCGTTTAGGTACATCCACTGTGAAAATTTTAGGAATGAGTCAACCAACGAGTGTCCTTCAAGTTTTGTTTATTTACTCGCAGTTGATCTTATCCAAAGTACAACCGCAGGTCATAATTACGTTTGCTCATTTTATTATGCAAATATCGCAACTCAGTATAGGCGTTCATATGACTCGGATGTCTATAGTAAACTGTCCGTAGGGGAGTTGCGATTTGCCCACCGAGTAGCAATGTGCCTATTAGTAAAGGTATTATTATATTACGCAAACGTCCGTCCGTATATACGGCTGTCGTCTTCACTGCGTAATCGTAACCAGAGGCCGACAGATTTGGACACAGCGAATCTTTACGGCTAGTTGCCGACGTTGCCGTAGAGTTAAGTGCTTACATTAGTAAGCCGGTACCGAACTACAGGTGGTGTTGACATTACACCGCCGCTTGTTCTGAAGTTTGCAACAACAGTGCATATTTCGTGAGATGGATAGGATTTTAGAAATGCAACAGTTCCAATCGACTAAAACCACTAAAAGCTGGTCGGTAAATGCATTGAGTTATAGACAACACTTATATTGGTATAGGACAGTAACAGACGCGCCTATTGATTGGTTTATTTCCTGGTGCGATCGCTACTGTTATCGGATTACTGCAACTTGATTCCGTAGCGCCGTTAGTAAAGGACTTGAGGTCTCTAGTTCCAAGTGTCTATATTGACATCGGATTCAGTACTACATACATATTTGCTAATTGTCGTCGGCCAGGCAGAACGGACATATTGATGCCAGTAATTATCATTAGGTATGGCTCTATATGGAGCGCCTGTCTGGGCACAAAGTTTGATGCGTGCTTCGCGCTGTAGGGAAACAGATTTAATTTAATATTTATCATAACAGGCAATTAACGCGCTCACCTTTAATTTGGCTTTACGTTAATATACTTGTCAATCAAATAGATGCTATTATGTAGGCATAGGTAAATTCAATAAAGCACATATCCCGTCAGATGAATTCTACATCCGTGCAGTGGCAAAATGCAATACAACTTGTGGTATTTACGGCAACTGGAGCGTGAGACAATTCCGGTGTGGCGTGGTACATACTATAGACTACAGTACAGTCAGCGACAGTACCAGCTGACTACAGTACCAATCGCAAGTGCATGACTGCCCCGCGAAGGTAATGTATTTTTCACAGTTTAATTCTTCATTCATTGTTTACGAACCTGGCACCATAGCGGTCTTTAATAATGGTGGTACTAGATATCTCAATCCAGAACCAGCTGCTAGTCTACTAAAACGAATACACCACGAAAAAAATATATGTGCTTTTGCAAAAAGCCACTCACTATTATATAAAAACAAATTTTGCATACGACAAGCTCATATTGTTTCACTATAATATACGTAATTTTGTGTGAATTTCTGTTCATCAAATTACCTCTGTAAACAGTAGCGTAGTGCGACCGGATGATGTCACCTCGCTACCCATGTATCATCAACATTATAATAATTGTTTTGCTACATAAGTGTTCAAGACCAGAAGAAGAAGCCAGAGCAATCTTTCTCATTAAAGATATTCTGAAATGGTCAGGGATTATTAATCAGCCCCAAATTCACCTTTGCTGAAACTGAATGAAGCTGAATGATACTTTCTCAATACTAGTATGTACTGGTAGATAGTACTTTTAAATGTAAAGATTATGTCCTTTCCTTTTATTTTTATCAGTCGGAAAGCCTTATTTCCACAATTTCCTATTATATTATGTATTTCGACATTTAATAAATGGAGTCAGAAAGGTCAGAGCTGCATTTTATAATAGCAAGTCAAATACATAATGATATATAATCAAAAAGATATGAACTACACTTTGTAAACTAATATGAACACTACAAAATAAACCAAGCGGGTTTTATTATTTTTTATTGTCTTAGAGATTAAAACAACCATGACCGACAGCTACTGGATAATCTCAGTGAGTCAGAATGAGCCGCAAGGAATACTAATTAAGATCGTAGCATAATAAGTACATCTAAACTGAGTAGTATTTATCAAACTTTTTACTGTCTTATTACTTCTTGAATAAATTCTTCTTGGAGTTTGGGTATTTGTTTATTATTCAATGATGAAAAAATCACAGCTGCAGAGATTTGGATGAAATTTGGTACAAAGATATATATTGTTACCTGACAATATTTTTTGGAACGAAGTTCCTTACGGCAGGCTTGGAGGGGATAGGGATTTTGCTGCGCGACCGAACTGAAAAAAATGTGATAGTAAAACCGTAAGAAAAAATCCGTGGAAAAAAGTGCGTGGAATAAAACCGTTAAATGAGACGTGCGCAGGCGCGAAATTTATGTCGATTCTACATTAGCTGAAGGAACTTCGTTCCTACCTGGTGTCCCACGACACCACATCATTTTTTTTTATTTAAGAAACAATTTTTTTTGAATGCTATAAGGATTGAAACACCAGTTGCGGGTACCCTAAGCAATATAAATGTCAAATTCCGTGTCATTAGCATCATTACATTTTTAGTAATAGAACCATACACACCACCATGTCTTCGTCAGCCGCGATTTGCACGAAATTAGAGTACACACGGCTACACATCAAGCTATACATTTCCAGTATAAGCTTATCTCGCATTGTATAGGATTTCTGTACAGCGAAAGGCCAACTTATACTGGATTTGTACATCAGAATCCAAGCTCTTTGCCACTGTTATTTTAGGATTGTGAAGCAATTTTGTTTATTGATTAATTTCTAAAAAAAACTACTGTGTACGAAGACTATAACGCCATAACGTACCAAAGTGCGTCAAGTGGTTGTTGAGAAAAGGAGAGGCAAACTGGCGAAAGGTATCCTGTTTTTGTAGGACAATGAGCCTGTCCACACTACACGAGTTGCGAGGCGTGCCCTGGCTGATACAGTATTTAAGAAAATAAACCATCCACTCGACAGTTCAGATCTGGCCTCTGGTGATTTCTTCCTTTTTTCGAATTTGAAAAGGACCTCCGAAGACAGAGATTTTCCAGTAACAAAGAAATTAAGGAGGCCATAAACCAATATTTCGAAGGCAAAGACTGCAAATATTTTTTGACCATGTTAAGTGCCCTTTTTAATAAATGTAAGAAATGTATTGAAGTAAAGGGGGATTAAAATAAAATAAAAAAAATTATACATTTTTATCAGCACTTTAATACCTTAGGCTCTAAACTTTTTAGCCTTCCCTCATTTACTAATATGATTATACCCAGGACACCACTTTACTTTTGGTAGTTTTTTCTAAATGGGTAAATTAATTTACTGAATGCTGATTACTATACATTAGAATGTTACCACAAAATGCTTAGCTTTTACTTTAAACAGTTAAGTAGAGGTTTCAAGTCCTAACTGTTTCAATTAAGAGTGTTTTGATATTCATTTGTTAATTTATATAAATAACCAGTGTTAGTAGTGTGAGTCAGCAGTGCTTCCACATGTGCTAATATTTTGTTTAAATATAGGCACAGACATTGTGGCAGTCTCCTTTAATTAAAGCAGCTGGCAGTATACAGTATGTTGTATAATATAATTTTCTCTTTAGCTCTAGATCACAATAAGCTAATTATTGTATTAACTACAGTGGTGGTAGTATAAACAAACTATTGATTCCTTGAAAGAACAAGTACCTACTTACAGTAAAATTTAAATTAAATATTATTCAGATTTATGTACCTAATCTAATAAGTCTAAACTATATATCTGTTTTATTTTTGAATTTAATAAGAAATCTATTGTTGGATTTAAGTTTTCTGGACTACCCCAAGTTTCAGTTGATTTCATTTGCAACTTTCTATAAAACTACTTTAGACATTTTCCAAATTAGGGATTGTTTGTTTTTCTTATTTAAAAACAATGATAAAGTTAGTCTTGTTATTTTTTAAACAACAATAACTAAGTAAAATATGTGTTTCAAACACTAAATAATATTTGTTTTTTAAGTAATCGAAAAATAAAATTTAAGATCAAAATTTAAAATACAATATGTATTAGTTGGAAGATGGTTGGAAGCAAGAAAATGGAGTACCCAAGGGATGAGATAGTTATAAGGAAGATGTTATTAAATTAAATAAACATACTTATAAATAAGAACCTACTAAAACCCAGAGTGAAATCATCTTTCTTTAGGTACGCTAATACTTTTAATTTCTGTATGAAAATTAGAACATCTGGAAGGTAGTGCAATGCAGTTGTAGTTCGTATCAGTGGATTTCTAAACATGGCTCGAAATAATTCATCCGATACCAGTAAAACTGACGAAATGCAGTATTTAGATTTGTGCAATGCACTTCGAAACGAGGACTTCCAGCCCGCCTACTAATCCACAACCAACTGCTAACTTTAACACCGAGACAATATTAACACAAACTAAATATAGTACAAGGAAATCTACTTACCAAAACGACGGCAGATGAACAAGATAATTGCTTGATAAATTATATCTTACTTCATTATATTTATCACTATTTTTAAGATAATTTTGTAAATTCATAAACACACAACACCACATACGTCACTCAGATGTCCGCCATTTTAGAACTTAATTTTTTTACTGTCAGTCAATAAGGCACAGACAAAAACACAAACTCTTAGTGCGCTACACGTGGGACTAGTTCCAACTTTCAAATGAATGTTTGACTGGAAAATGACATTTGACAATTATGTTTTGACAAATAGGCATATGAGACATGCTCTTTGGGTTGAGGTTTTATTTATTTATTTGACAGGTATTTTAGGAAAACTGAAGAAACAATTTCGTTTCTTTCTTGAATTAAAAATAAGGCCTTGACGAAAATGACTGTGGGGAAATCGTCGTTTATTTGTTTATTTTCTTTTCTGACAGTAATTCTATTTGGCGATTGTGCGTATTTTTAACATGCTTGTTTGTGCGTTTGAAACCTTACAGGTACTCAGTTGTTTATTAATTTGTATGTTTTTTAAAGGTTCTATGCATCACAATCTGAAGTATTTCGAAACTATACATGCATCTAGTCTCACTCATCACATAGTAAAGCGAGGCGCTAAAGTATCCAGCCATCCCTTCAACACTATAAAAGAGATTAAATTCAAGACATTAGGGAAGGAATTTCGGTTAATCCTACATCCTCACACTTCAGTGCTCCATTCTAATTTTAAAGCGTATGCTGTCGATGGTGATGGCAAAGAAACTACTGTTCATGTCGGTAAGTTATATTAATTTTGGGTTGGATTACTGGATTGTGTATTTATTTATTCAATAGGCATGCCAATAGCATTCACATTTCACAATACTGATGTATGTACAGTACATGATAAAATGAAAAATTTCATATATTATCTATTTTTTAATTTTGTGTGATAAAAGATTATGGTGATACATCCAACAAATCATGAATGACATCATGCTTAGGTTAATTGATACCTCTGATGTAGCACACTCTTGTGCCACAATATTAATACATTGTATCTTAATATTGTTTCATTTCAATGATAAAGCAAAAAATCTTACTGATGACTAATTAAAGTGCTATTTTTCATACCTTGATGTCATTTCTATTATTAATACAGGATAGGAGTAAAGTTTATATTTTAAGCCATACTGTGATTAACTTCCTGGTGATTTACTGGTTACTGTATGTTTTCTTTTGGATCTAATCTAACTATTAAAGTCCTGTGTTGTTACAGACAAGGAGAACTACTACACAGGCAGAGTGTTTGGTGAAAAATCATCAGATGTAAAGCTACATATGGAAGATGGGCTGATAACAGGCATTATTCACACTCCCGATGAAACTTATCATATTGAAGTGAGACTCTTTAACCTTTTTTCTTAGATACTAGTTTTTTCTTACCTATTATATGCTTTTGTAGTCAGTTTTTTTAAAAGTGTATAGAGGCTATTTGTTATTTATTTACAACTAGCCCACAAATTTGTCTATAAGATATACTAAAAGCATCTGTAGTTATTTTGTGTTCTTTTGGCAGTAGTAATTCTACTCAGGACTTAGAGAACCTGTAGGGAACCAGTAGCCAAGATGGTTAGATCAGGTGTCAGATTATATTAGGCTTCTGACCACCTGTAACCATTGTTATAGATGTTCTAAATGACAACTGGGACCGACGGCTTAACATGCTCTTCAAGGCTTGGGAGGTAGTCCCTTGCCAACCAGACACCCAACAAATCTTTGTTGTTACACAAAGATTGTCCAGGGTGGGCAATCAAACTAGCAACCACCTAAGCACAGTATAGCCCAATTAAATGGCTTACACTCCTTGACTACTGTGGTTTAACTAGTGTTGGTCCTAAAAGGTGGTTTTCTAGACTAGTTACTCATGATTTTAGCCCTCATGGCGCCATCTGCCGCACCTGGATGACAAAACAATGATAACATACCGCTCCTCTGATATAAATTTTAGTTGGAAGACTGCTGAAAATGATAAAGGTGTCAAACCAAAAGTTTGTGGGTATGTGAAGGAAGGCAAAGGTAAGTTCCATCTGGTCTGCTTTACCTACTGTTAATTTAATACTTAATAACTATGTCACAAATAAGCAATGTTTTTGAAGTGAAAACTTCTTTATTAGTGTTGGGCACTTTATGGATGGGTGAAATCTCTTGAGTTTTCACTTCTATTGGCAGGCCCTGTAACGAAGAATGTTAATAGTTATGCCAAATCGGCTAAAAGGTCGTTACAGTAAAGTTTGTATGTATACAAATACTCTAGTTTCTGTTGTAGTCCAAAATACCATAAATGTTTCAAATAAGAATAGGATTGGTCTTGTGACTAACTTCATACCAAAAACCATGCAGCGTCAGCACAAAATATCAAACCACACAAAATAAATTATGTTAAAATGTATGCAAAAGTGATAAATGTAGATAAGTACATAGCCACAAACTTGTACACATATTTGTGTACATTGACATACACACACATTTTAACTTTAATAACACTGCTTGTTTTTGTCTGATGTTAGTAAAATATGTACATAAACTAATTGATGTATTGAAGTAATTCTTTCACTTGTATTTTATAGTTTTGACAGAGAAATGCAGAGCTAATATTTAAAATTAGTTAACATTTTTAATTGCAATTTTTTTTGTAATGAACTGTATTTCGTAGAGCTAGAAGATGAAGCAGAAGATGATGAGATGGAAGCTGATATAGAGCTAGTTCATCAGCAGACACAGAAAGACAAGTACATGCAAGATGGACAGTTTAACAACACCAGTGATATTAGTGCGAAGCCAAGAGTCAAGAGACAGAGTGACTATGAGTACACACCAACTAAGACTCGCTGTCCATTGCTCCTTGTGGCTGACTACAGGTTCTTCCAAGAAATGGGGTCCAGTAATACTAAAACCACTATTAGTTATCTTGTAAGGCCTCCTTTCATATTATATATTGCTGTTATTAATAATGAAATGATGCAATTGGATTTATGTGTTTTCAGATAAGCCTTATTGATCGTGTTCATAAAATTTATAATGACACACTGTGGCAAGATAGACAGGTCAGTATCAATAAATCGTTTACAATTAATTTTGGTCTATCTTATGATATTTGGATAATCTTACTAAATATGACATCTAATGTTAATATACCAGGATATGGATGGATTCAAAGGCATGGGGTTTGTGATAAAGAAAATTCTGGTTCACTCCGAGCCTACTAGAGTGCGTGGTGGTGAAGCACATTACAACATGGTGCGCGAAAAATGGGATGTTCGCAATCTTCTAGAGGTAAGATAGATAAAAACATATTAGGTGATTTTGAGATTTTAGTTTCTACCACTGTTTTGTCCTCGTGAAATACCGATCACAATAGCGCATTAATACTGAGATTTAAGTGGCCTACATTCTCTTATAGTAGTATAATTTATGTCTGTGTCAAATTTTAGCCTTAACTATACCCTCAGTAAGAGTTGTTAAAACGAAACAAGGTTACGTTTTAATTCGCTAGGTATTCAGCCGAGAGTACTCGCATAAGGATTTCTGCTTAGCCCACTTGTTCACTGATCTCAAGTTTGAGGGTGGTATTCTGGGGTTGGCCTATGTTGGCTCTCCAAGGCGCAATTCAGTGGGTGGAATATGTACTCCAGGTAAGAAAGATTAAATATTATAGTGTATATTGTGAATCTTTTGATATGTTGTGATAAAATTAACGAAATTAAAATTGTTCCTACCCAAGCTACCTTTCCAAATAGTGTTGTTTGCCCCAGACCTTCCTTGTTTTGTTTGTCTTTTTAAGTTGTTATAATTTGTTTGTTTTGTTTTCAGCTATTATGGTGCATAGTGTGAGTGTCCTTTTTATTTGTAGTATAATTTTATTTTATGTGGGTATGTTCATAATTATTGTATTATTGGCATTTTATTTAATTTAAATATTTGATGTTGCTTTATAATTGAAATTGTAGCTTTTATATTTGAACACAAATGTCTTACGTCTAGAGACTAACATAAAACTCGTCACAATTGAACGTAAGAGATGATAAGACATGGTTTTGGGTAAACATTCCATTCTACACATCCATACAACGTTCTGGTCTAACAACCTACATGTATGTGTCTAAATATATTTATTTATTTAACAGAATATTTCAAGAACGGATACACGTTATACTTGAACTCGGGGCTGAGTTCGTCGCGTAACCACTACGGACAGCGCGTGATCACTCGCGAGGCAGATCTAGTGACGGCGCACGAGTTCGGACACAACTGGGGCTCCGAACACGATCCCGACGTAGCCGAGTGTTCGCCTGCCGCTAGCCAGGGCGGCTCCTACCTCATGTACACGTACAGTGTCAGTGGATATGACGTTAATAATAAGGTAACTACAGATCTATATTGTTTTTAATAATATTTAAATTGTTAAGGTGAAGATTCATTTGGATTACCCGTTAAAATTCATATGCAGCATCGGATATAGTTGTGATCGCTTCTGGCAAGTTTAAAACTCAGATATAAATACTTTTCGTAGGTGATATTGTGCAGGGTTCTACACAAAGTGAGAAAATGCCTCCCCTGAGCTTTACACCTCTGTTGTCATCATAATTAGTGGCGATATTAAATGTAATAGTTATATTTTTCTTAATTAGCCAAGATTGAAAAAGATTGTGGTTGAATTGAATATTATGTGACAGCATAATTTATTTAATCCGCAGAGATTTTCTCCGTGTAGTCTTCGTTCTATCCGTAAAGTGTTGCAAGCAAAATCCGGCCGCTGCTTCTCTGAGCCCGAAGAAAGCTTTTGCGGCAACTTGCGCGTGGAGGGCGGCGAGGAATGCGACGCTGGTTTACTAGGTAGATTTCTGTGTTATGATAGAACAAACATACAATATAAATATGTACTGAACCATAATATATTAACGGTGAACTGGCTGGGATAAGCAATTTCTAGAGTGGAGATCACGCCAATTGCCAAACGTAGCGTAGGACGTTCTTAAAATATGTGGAATGACGAACTTAGTCCAATCTTATCTATGTCCATTATGATGATATTAACGGTTGTGGTGATTTTATAACAGGAACTGAAGATAATGACATGTGTTGCGATAAGAACTGTAAGCTAAGGAAGAATCAAGGCGCTGTATGCAGGTACGTCATATGTATTAGCCTCGTTTGTTTTTTATTTGAAATAGCAGAATGAAAAATGTTGCAAACAGTAACTGTATGAATGTTGGATAGTGATAAGAACTCACCGTGTTGTGCCGGCTGTGTGTTCGCCCCCCCCGGCGTGGTGTGTCGCGAGGCAGCGCACTCCGCGTGCGAGGGGGAGGCCA
The DNA here is from genome assembly GCA_936450015.1 of Meganola albula. Classification (NCBI taxonomy): domain Eukaryota; kingdom Metazoa; phylum Arthropoda; class Insecta; order Lepidoptera; family Nolidae; genus Meganola; species Meganola albula. The sequence continues at coordinate 5,857,720 of OW388157.1, forward strand.
CCTGCAACGGCGCCTCCGCCGACTGTCCCAAGGTATATTAACTTTTCTCGTTACTGTTTGTATATTAACTTCTTTCATTACTGTTACCTAAGAGATAGATACGTTGAGTGATATAGTAACAAGAACAACGACAAGATTTTCTTCACTGGTCCCCAATTCTCGCGCTTAAGAGATTTATCTCGAACGCGGTATACTTCAAAAAAAAGGGCGGCTAGTACCGTCGATTGAAAACTCAACGCACGACGTACAACTAGTAGTCTATTGCAATCGACATTATCATGTCGATATCATTAGGTTTCAATCGACATTCGCCATATTTTTTTCGATATTTGTCTATCTATTAGAGATTTGTATTGTAAAACTTTCTATTTGTATATTTCTTTTATTAAAACAATTGAAGAGAACAAGTCTTAACTAAACAGCTTTTATTTGTAGGCGCCAGCGATAGCAGATGAACACGAGTGTGCGGAGCGCGGCCGCTGTCGAAACGGTTCCTGCGTACCTTATTGTGAAACTCAGGGAATGCATAGTTGTATGTGCGATATTGGTAAGTCTGCTTTAAATATTCTCTTAAATAACCATCTGACATTGACATTGACAAGTGTCAAGGTTTAATTCTAATAAAAATCTTTTTGCCAATTTCAGTTGCGGATGCATGTAAACGCTGTTGTCGTAAGAGTTTGAATAAGACCTGCTTCCCGGTTGCTCATAACGACATATTGCCAGATGGAACGCCATGCATTCAAGGGTTTTGTAATAAGGTAAATATGATTTCGATATACTAAAAATAAAAACAATTGCACTTATTGCTGTAATCAATCTTTTTTTTTCAATCTTTAAAAACTAGTGTACATAATACTAAATTTTGCGTATTAAGTTTGTTTCATTCACTATCTCAGGGAGTTTGCGAGAAAACCATACAAGACGTAGTAGAAAGGTTCTGGGACATTATCGAGGACATCAATATCAACAATGTGCTCGGCTTCCTTCGGGACAACATTGTCGGAGTCGTCGTATTAGTCTCCGCCTTCGTTTGGATACCGGCTAGCTGTGTAGTAAGTTTATAACTACCTTTAGTACGTAGTAACGACGTCATATACCGTGTAGGTACCCCAGTAATATATTGTTACTAAAAAATATAGCGCTGTTAGATTCGTCGTCGAATAGTTTTACTAATAATAGTTTTTAACAAAAATACGAAACGATTTCAATGTTTTAACAATAACTGAAAACCGGAAAGTATTGAAACAAAACAAGAATTATCCAAATCGATTTATAATTAGCGGAATTGTCGCGCACCATAGATAAAAAAACATACAGTCGAATTGAAAACCTCCTTTTTGAAGTCGATTGAATATAAGATTTTATTTTATCAGATAAGCTACGTAGACCGTCGTCGGCAGCGTCAACATCAAAAATACTTGGATTGGGAGCGCCAACACGACCTTGTGCATCCTTCATCGCCACGAAAAATTATTCACACTAGGTAAAACTAAGTATCCATTATCATAAACCTAAACACTTTAATAGATCATCACCACATATCGACTAGCTTTTCGGGCGCGAGGCTTTCAATTATCGCGCTAAACCATTAACCTCTTTTCGCGAAGTCGGATTGTTCGCGCGCGTAACCAGTTCCACAAGCACGGGGACGCCTCACCACCGAGAGGGGATCGCTACCGGCTGGCGGCGCGCGCTCCGTCATCCAGCAATCGGCCAACGGCCCTACTTAAGTGAACACGCATAACTACTTTGTCAATTTATTGTTCGAAACTAACGAAAATTATACCAATTTACTAAAAATCTGTGTTTGGACTTACTCCCAAACACGGATAAAACTATTCTATGTCCTTCCCGGGTCCATACCAAATTTCATCCATGTTGGTTCAGTAGTTTTGGCGTAAAAGCGCGTCAGACAGACAGTTACTTTCGCATCATTTATAATATTAGTGATTATTGCCGGAATTTCCGGTAATATATTCAATAAGTTGTTGAAGTACGCTTTCAAGTACTCTAGAAATCATTGAACATTTGTCAAATGTTTGACAGTTCTCTATATCATTTATTCTTATATTGCCTCGCTCTTACTCCGCAGACAATTATATATGCGAAAGTTCCCTGTCCATGTTACCTTTGTAGTCACTAGTGTATATTGCTTGTGAAATCGTTTTGTAGTAAATGTGTTAACATGTTACGATATGGTAACAGATGTATTTTGTTACAGATTGCCAAGACAAAAACCGCCTGGCATGAAGGGCACAATTCAGGGCTCAAGTCAACTTTAGATGTATCTATAGATTAAGCACCTAGATGTAAATAATTTTAAAATAAGTGAAATAAAGTGGTAAAAAATAAGTCCTCCAAAATTTTAATTATTATTTTTATTTAGTGTGGTTATATAAAATTGCTGAGCAGCATCATTTAACAATAAATAGAAGCAATTTCAAGCTAAAGTCCACCTATTGCACTGTATATTTTATTTAATAGTGCAATGGACACTAACGTAATATAGAGCGTTAGACATTGTCCTGATTAACAATATAATAAATAGATAATAATAAATAAATCTTAATATATTATGTTGGTAGCCTTAGCTAGCTGCATTAATCCTTGACCCTTTTACTAGGTAGGTCAGATCTAGTTAAGTGCGGTAGAAGTGAGCAGCGCGACTCCTCGCTCGTAGAATGCATGTGGGTCCTGTGCGGGCGCGATGGGCAGCCGTACGGTGAACAGAAGTTCCGAGCGCGCGCTGTTCAGGTACACCGGCAGGGTTAGCGTCTGACCGCCAGTGTTGGTCTCCGGACCGCTGGAAAGACAAATTAGGCTTACATGAGCTCACCATTTATCTCTGATAACCCGGAGTGTCATAGTTTATTATGATTTTATTTGCCATATTCTTCAGATGCAAAACAAGTTGTACGAAACCACTTGGTAAATATAAATGTGAATAATCATTAAAAACAAGTATGGGATTATTAGCCTTCTATTGAGCAAAATGGTGGTGACAGTCACCTCTGCCTACACCTTTGAGTGAAGGCGTGAGCGCTACGTTATGTTAAAATAAAATTGTTTATAAAATATTACCGTATCCATGTAAGCACAGTGAGAGGTAGGTCGACCATGATAGTGTTGGTGAGCAGCAGTCTGTTGCCCTTTACAGTGGCACCCTGGAGCTTCAGGCCAGTCACAGAGAACGACCACTCTGTTTGTGCGTTGTCAGTGGGAGTGCCGGGGTCCGGAATTGTCACCTACAATAGAAAAATGGACATCAAACTTTTAAATTTTAATTAACAAATTTTATTCTGATTTCTAGAGTATACTAGAAAATTCGAAATTGAACTTTTTGTCGTTAAACTTTAATGGTAGATATTCGGTAAGTATGAAAACAAATTGAATCCAATAATTTTACCTGTAGATGTAATTCTTCAAGTGACCAGGAGTTAGCCTGTGCTACACATTGACGTGTAGCTGTGATGTACGCCTCCGGGTTCAGAAGACCACCGAGCCAAACCGGGATACTCTGAAAGAAAATGTATCAAAGTATCTGTCGTGGTTAACAAATTATTGAACACTTTGCCGTAGGGTTCAAATTACATTGTCTCAAGTCATCATCGTCAAGTTGAGTAATCGACGAGTCTCGCGAATTCGCCAGAATGCTCTAGAATTCGTTCATCATCGCCTCGAGAGACGTTCAGTAGTCTAGATCATGATAGGAATGGTTGACTTCGCCTAATGCCGATGCGTCTCTTTCCACGGATCCAACGAAGGTCAGACCACCGGTAGTAGGGTGAGTGACGCGGAGTCAGTTACCTGTAGTCGCTTGGCGCCCTGCGCGGCGACGGCGTCGGACACGGCGGCGAGCTGCGTGACGCGGTGCGCGAAGTCCCCCACCCACTGCTGCACCGTGCAGCCGCGCGCCACGGCGTAGCGCCGCCAGCCGCCCGGCAGCATGCCGCGCACTAGCGCGCCCACCATCGCGCGCGTCTCGTTCGTCTGCTTCATCGACCCCTGCACCCGCACACATACCCAGTGTTACACCTCTCATACACTCACACGCACGCACGCGCCCGCACGCACACACACACGCACACACTACCTAACCATTTAACCAGACGATGCTCGCAATTACGTTGTCATGGGATTGACAGAATTGGGGCCTACCGCTTTTACGGCCAACCTTGATTTGATCTGACTTTAAGCGAATTCTACTGTTTTTAAGTCTATAGGCAACGCAGTCAGTTGAGATTATGAGATCGATTTGTAAGTTTTCATTATGTAAGAACCACGGGGCTCCAGTAGTAGCTCTACTGGAGCATGAATCTATTTTGACAAAATTGCAGCAGTTGCAAGTGGCTACGTTCAGTCTGCACGATATTGTGAAATTTGGAAAGCATAGTCTATGTGCATCAGAATGGCGGGTACCTATATACTTGCAAATGTGATATATACGTAAGAGAAATGTACGAGCAATGTATCGAATGTACGTAAAATTTGAACAAATGTACTAACTTAGCTAATGTACTAAAGAAAGTGATCCTGAATGTGAACAAATTACAAACTATCAGAGTGTGAAATACCTACCGTAACAATGTACAATATCATACTAAAAGAATCGTAACGATTCGATACGGTTCGATACGATTCGATTCGATGTGATTCGACACTATTGATACAATTTAATTAATTCGTCCGTTATCAAATTGCTCGAAATAAAGAAATTTTAGTATAGGTATATGAAAACAGTCTACACTTTTGATAAAATATTCCGGCAATGACTATTTGTTTAGAGATGAAATCCACAATGCGGAACATGAACGTTTTTTTTTGTGTAGTTTTTCATGTTATTTTTCTCCTGTAGATTTTTTACTGTTGTATGTCACTTAATACATTTAAGAACTGAATACACATAATTTATGATCTTTTAGGCATGTTGACAATATAGTTAATTAAACTGCTCTTGATCACCCTAAATGAAACTCTTGCTTTATCTACAATTAATTTATAGGAGGGGTAGAGGGAGAGGTAACAGCTTTTCTTTACATCATCGCTTAGAAACTTGGAACAGAACCTCCCACTAATCCAGCTACGGCACGGATAAAAATGCTTTGAGTTTTGAAACCTAAACTAGGGACAAGATAATAGGTCACTTTTGACAGATGTCAGTTTTATATTCATAGTGAGGTGACCTGCTTAAAAACATCGATTAAATGAATGAATCGAATGAATCGATACAGACTTGAAACATATGTGAAATTTAAAAATGACCATGCGAATCCCTGTCCCATTATTATTTTTTCTTTCATAAATTAAAGGAGCAAAATAAGACAAGTACCTACGTAATTTAACAAAAAAATTGCTTTTATTCACTTGAACTATCGGAACTGCTATCTTCATCACTGCTGTCAGCACTCAGAGATATTATTAATTCATTTTCAATAATATTGTCTATTCTCACATCTCGTTCAAAATCTTGTAAAATTATTTTCTTTGTCTTCTCCACGACTTTTCGCCAGTCTTCTGTAGTGACTTCTGCACATGCAGTTTGTAGCAGAGTCATCATTTTAGCAGTACTGAAGGGTGGTTCAGTATTGTTCCGCGCTGCATGACCCTTTATTTGTGCCCAAATAAGCTCGATGGCGTTATACTGGCAATGGTAGGGAGGCAATCGAATAACTTCGTGTCCATGTTCTAGGGCTAGTTCATCGATTACATAGCGGAGCTTGGACGGCTTAGTTGCTTTTACCAGATTTAACAACTCAACTTTTAATAAAGTTGGACTTGCCTCCACACCATTTCTTACCAGCCACGAGACAATTTCTTGCTTTTTATTTGCTTGAGTTGGTGGTTTATCAACTTGTACAGAATGATACGGAGCATTATCCATTATAATTTTCGAAGGGTTTTCTAAGCTGACTAGCAGCTTCTCAAACCACTCTTTAAAAACATCAAAGTTCATTTCCTCATGGTAATCTGTTGTAGTTTTAGAGGCGAATGCGAGGAGGCAGTCTGGAATAAAACCTTGAGAAGCTGATCCCGCGTGACATATAATATGTCGGGCTCCTTTTCCCGATGGAACTTTTGAGGTGGAGGCCGCTGTATCATCGGTCCATGTCCGCGCAACCGTATGGTTCGCATTCAACCATGTTTCGTCAATAAACACGACATTGTCCCAATCCGTAATTTTATTTACCTGACGTAAGAATGATATTCTCTTCAAAATAATATCGTAGCGTTCTAGCAGGATTTTCCGCTTGTCGGATTTTTTAAATCTAAAGCCAATCGATTTCAAAACCTTTGATAGAGACGATTTGCCTCCAAAAAATAAGCCTGCGCCTTTTAACGAACTCAATAGCTTTTCCCGTGTAGGATATTCTTTTCTCGAGTAATATCCATAAATGTGGTTGCGAATTGCAGCAGCATCAAAATTATCAACGTCAACAATTTTCTTGTCCCTCTTTCGTTTTTTCGGTGTACGTAAAGTATTATCTTCTGAGCCTGATGGTCCGTATTTCTCTTTCAGAATTTGAGTTACTGTCTTCTTCCCTATTCCCAATGCTTCGGCAACGCGTTCTCTCGGTGGTTTCAATGGTAAAAGAGGCCCATCGTTAACTGATTCACGTCCAAAATAATTGTACAATTTCAGCACTAGTTCGCGAGATTGACTGTTTAGAGTTTTCCCCCGTTTCGACATAGTAAGACTGTAATGTTTTTCTTGTTTAATAATCGTTAAGCAATCGGAGTCCAATTTATAGCCAGGTAAACGTAGTCAGTAAGATCAGGTTAAATGAAAAAGCCGGATCAGAAGAAAATAACAGAGAGCACACCAAAAATGCACAGTCACTTCGCACAACAACAAAAGACTGCGTCATCATCATGTAATGGCGACATGACATGCGTCATCGACAGGCACTGGTGTTGCCAGCAACATCCACCTAAATTGCACCCAACATCAATGACCTTTCTATTTAGTTATTTTTTTGTATTTTTATAGTTAGTTAAAAGAATAATAAATATGTATAATTAGGTTTTATTATAATCACAACGTGGTTATAAATTTATGGTGATTTTTCTTCACAAGTAATCATTGCATTCGATTCAACTTACAATCCTATCAGCTTTCGATTTTTAGAGTAACATCCCTAGTGTTTAAAAAGAAATAGGGTTGACTGACGCAACATTGTAACGACGTTCAGTTCTTTAGATCAGAAATTGTTTATTATGTTTAGAATGGTTTATTAGTGAAAGCAAATCGTAAAATTACTCGTATCGGTCATTATTACAATAAATATGTAAACGTAATTGAAAAAAGTTAAGCAATTGTGCAGTTCTTATTTTATGCCCGCCGTTACAAGGTTACGTTGTTGAATTTTGATGAAATGTCAAAAGTGACCTATTATCTTGTCCCTATTTTAGCCAACCAAAATATTATCACTTACCTGACAAATGGAGAGGACATTGTGCAGGTCGTGTAACACTTGTTGTAAGAGCGAGGCGCCAGCTGCTACTTCGCGCTCAAAGAAACGGTACAACGGATCTTTGATATTCTCTACTGTGCGACGTAATGTCTGAAACAAAACATCAATATTACTATTAATCCCACTAAATATATTTTTAGGCTATGAATATATAAAATGGGATAACAAAAGGAATAAAAAATAAGGGAAAAAAAGAAACAGGAATAAATAACATGGCAACTGGCGGCAACTTACCGGTAGTTGCTGTGGCAACAGTTGTAGCCAGTTGGTCGCAGTTTGATGAAGTGTCTTCATCCAAGCTGGTCTACCGTCGACCATAGAATCTATAAATAAAAGTTTTATATGTTTAATGTTATATTTTGTATTGCATTTTGCAGTATTTACAGTACAATTATAAAATCAATTACCAGTGACTACATCATGGTCTTGAGAGGCGGCGTTGTAAGCCAATTCTTCTTCGTCCTCAAGTTGTTGCATTTTGAGTAGTTTTGATACTAAATCGCTTCCTTGGTTAGTTAGAAGCACCTGTAAAATGTTACATAATAAATCATACACTCACCACAATATCATGTATGTACTGGTCGAAGTACTCTGGGTTTACCAAGCTCATTTAAAATGGTAACTTACCTTTTCAGCATTATTAGGTAATCCAAGCCAGGAAGGAGTCTGTCTATCAGATAGCTCTTCGATCCATTTCAAGAAGTGGTCGCGGCGATTACCGTCAGGCATTGTGATGTGACGTTGATTGCCAGTTGCCTATCACAAAAAACAGAGCCAATAAATTAAAAAGAAACTTCAATAAATACAAGTAACATCAGTGCAATAGAAAAATATATGTTACCCCATCAACGTTAGCGACCAAAGCGAAGTCCGCTTCAAACGACTTTGGTGTGAACAATTTGCACAAGAACGAGTGTAGCAAACGCTGATCGAACGAGTTGTCGATCTTGCCTCCATAGATACATTGCGAGAGGAGCGTCACTAACGCCTCCCACGGGACTTTCTCAGGCGGCAGATTTGTACGACCCTGGAAATAAAACAATGAAGATAAAAACATAGAATCGCAAAAAAAAAACTGGCTCAAAGGGTCTGTATTCAATATGCATTTGTAAACTTACCATTGCCGTAGCATCGATCCAAGTATCGAGAGTATCGCAGGCGACTCGTAAGTCTGACTCGTTGAATTCATAGTACTTCGCCCAGCCGAGTGGTACGTAACGAAGACGTTCTTGGACAATACCTGTAGAAGAAGCATTTTTTAAATTAAATTAAAATGTGTTCCTTAACTTTTTTTCAACTTTAATATTTCTAAAGATGATGGAAAATAAGTATGATATATTACCGTGGAACCAAGCTAGTAAGAAGTAAAGTCTCGCACGCTCTGAGGGTTGCTTCATCATACGGTTTGCAGGAACCTATGAGAACATAATAGTTTTTAGAAAAGGAATTTTATTTATAATTATGTCAACAACACCATAGTTTTTATAGACTTTACTCACGGTAGCGAATGTCCTAAGTAAGTTAGCTCGGATACCTGGTGGAGGTTCAAACACAAGTACTCTGCCAGCTCGCAACAAATTCACAGGCAGTTTAGGACTTATCTCAGTAGTCAAGAACAGACGGAAGTTCGGGTGTGGCTGTAAAGAGTGTAGTTTCTTCTCTAGTTGGACGAGCCAAACTGGTGCTAAGTGCACGTTTTTCAACATAACCCATCTGTTGGAAATTTAGAAAAACTTTAATTGATACACATATAGATATGTGCATTTTTGCCCAGATAGGAATTAGAAGCATAGGATAATTAGGATTTTAAACAAGCTGATAATCGACATATTTTATTACAAAACTGTTTTTTTGAGTTACTAAAAATTACAGTTTCTAGTCTTACCGTCCAGTCTTGCAAGCGGTGTTAATTGCTCGTTCAGCCTGGTTAAAGCCTTCGGCCGATCCGATAGCGATGCTCGATAGAGGCTTGTTCAGCTCAGTAGCCATGTCGTCCACGCGACCTGATGAAACACAAGGAGGTCAATTTGTATGCTGCAGAAGTGACGAGACTCAAACCTTTTATTTAGTATCGTTAGTAGGTCAAGTATTTATTGCAACTATTACAAATGCGAACGTTTTGCACAGATAAATGTTAGCCCCAACCAACACACCAGAAAATCTGGATAACAATTTAGCATGGAGATAGATTCTAATGCGGGTGGTGGTAATTGTATAAAGGTAAGTATGTACCGCTCGCATCGTATCCGGGCACGGAGCAGAGCAGCGCAGGCGTGGTAGCGTTGAGCTGCAAGTCAGTGATGGCGGCCAGGTCCAGCTCCGTCTCCGCCTTGGCCATGAAGCCCCCGCCCAGCACGGCCGACACCAGCTGCGTCGCCGCCGCGATCACGCGGTCCGGGCGGAACGCCTGCAACACAACACACAAATTAAACATATTTTTAATGGGACTTAACCCACTACCGCAATCCCGCCACTGCTACTCCTGCAAGCCAGGATCGACAGCGACGCAGTGAAGAGACTCGGGATTTGAACACGGCCAAGTCCCGGGGCACCTAATCTGTCTTGGATCCCGCCAGAATTTTATCGGAAAGGCAATAGGAGGAGTTGGAAAGTTAGATTGTCCACTTCCCTCCAGGCAAAAAGAGAGTCATCTTAAAGAAAAAAAAAAGAGGTTTAAAATTGCCTCATAAAAATGGACTCAGCACCACGGGTATTGTAATCTAAGGGGATTTATCAGTTATTCTAGTAATAATTATGGCAAATTTGTTTGAACGCACGGAAATTAGTACCGGCTGCAACAAGATCGGCATAATATACCACCCCAGATGATGCTTGTACATGCACGACGGGGCGGTGGCGTGGTCGGTAAGACTTGCTTTTCATGCCGCAGGTCGTGGGTTCGATTCCCACCCGAGACAAACATTAGTGATGAACATTTGTGTTTGTGTCGAGTCTGGGCGTAAATGTCTATTATAAGTATATATTTACAAAAGAAAATTATTATATGTATCTATAGTATATACCAGTTATCTGGTTTCCATAACACAAGCTCTGCTTAGCTTGGGAACAGATGACCGTGTGTGTTAATGTCCCAGAATATTTATTTATTTATTATTTATACAGTATCGAGCATAATGTTACGTTAATTCTCCCAAAGCCTACACTCCCACAAGATGTGACACGCTGATTGTCCATACTGATTGTTAGGAATGAACACTGACACAATGGTGATATTACTAAGGTGAATCAGAGAACAATTTACTTTTTTAAAGTTACCATGTTCTATGAGAAATTGGGCAACATAGAGACCAAGTTCTATCGACGCTAAACGCTCGCGAACTGATGGCAAGAACTGGTAAAGGTGACGCCCCTTAGTTGAATTATCTCACCGACATTGCCAGTAATAGAGTAAATCGTTAGTAGCATCTGAGTGACTTAAACGTGTTAAAAAAGTAAGGTTGAACTTTTCTCTAGTCGAGTAATAGATACATCGCGGCCCGTCTTTGTGCAAGTCAACCGGTAGCAAGCTCGCCCTCATGAGGACAGATTGCTTCCGTACTAACTGTTCTATAGGCCTTACATGAAAATCAGAGCCAACCGTTCACTTTGCAGTAGTTTAAGGCTAACTGCAGCGATTGTCGTTCTGTCTGCCTAAACGGCAGACCCATAACATATACAAACCATGTATGTAGCTGAGTAAATAGTTTTGAATGTACAAAAGAAACACACAGGAGTTCATTTTCAATCATGGTCAAATGCAAATATCAAGTGTTGTACTAATTACGCCAGATGACTCTAACTCAACTGTAAACTCACAAAATTCTTCCATTCAAATGTGGCCAAATACAACAAAACCAGTCAGAATACTGATTTTAAACAGACCTCATTTTTAAAATAAGCCTATTCCAGACAATCTTCCATTCATAATAGTCAAATTTAATTGTCAACTCCAATTACGTATAAATTTTACCAAGTATCTTCACAATGCTATTGCCGCTACCACGTATTCTACCTTACAAGGATGATCACGCTATTTCAACATTTATGAAGCAGGAGTTGTATGCAGTATATAAAAGAAGGATGGATTCGTCCAGATGGATCGGCTCAGTTATATATAAATCGGGTATTTAAGTTTAAGATAAACGAGTCACACATACAGTAGAAGCCATAAATTTAAAGATTAAAGCAGCTTTTCTCCCTGTGACTGCCGCCAATAAAGCGTGTTCTGCTTTGACAAGACGTTAGAGAAGTAGTGTTGCCGGTGAGTATAAGGTACAGGTACCTGTATGAGCAGCAGGCGGTACATAGCGAGCGTGTGCGGCGCGGGCGGCGCGGCTGCCTCCGCGTCCCACAGCGTGGGCACGCACTGCTCGGGGGAGGCTTGCGACAGCCACGCCGACAGCTCCGGCAACTCGCTCGCCTTGCGCAGGAGACGACGGAACGGAGACAGTCTACACACAAAACAAGATTTTAGTCTTATATAGTTCAGCAATGATCGTGTGCCAAGCTCGGCTACCACGAAGATACTTTAAGCGCCACTTGTAATCAAAAAACTCAACTCTCAGAGCAAATGTACCTCCTTCATTTCTAATGTACCGCTTTAGTTACGAAGAAAAGCGCAACTTGCCGTGGCCAGATTGAAAGGGTGTGGCGTATAATTATGGAACTTCTTATGTCTCAAATCAGTGTATTATTTGGCAAGTAGGATTTTTACTGCATTCGAATCACAAAATTTACAATAGCTAAAGGTGTAGCGTAGGTAAAAGTGTAGCGGTCGACTTAAAATTTATAAAAAGGCAAACAAATGAATTAATACGTAGCTGTTTGAGCTAAAATCTATAAAAATGAATTACCACATAAAGCAAATTATACTGTACCTAGAACTGAGTCTAGCAGCGGCATCGTGTTGTTGCAGTGAGAGTGGTTCTATCGGGTCCATGCTGGACACGAACCCTTCCTTCCCACCCAAGAACACGTTGAAGGACTGATCCAGCGTGTCCTCGGCGCCCGTCCCTTTCAGATGTATGCGGCACAGAAGTAGAGCGAACGTCAGCCGGTCCGTGTGCAGCATGCCGCGGGCTACGCGCTCGTACACAACCTATACCATCAAATAACTAACATTTCCACATCGAGTGAGATTTAATGGTCGAAACCTATATGCATTTAAGAAGTAGTTGATTTTATGAAATATCGTACGGTCATGATGAAACATTAGTGTTTAGATAAACAGTTAAATAGTGAAAAGTAATGATGAAATTAAACTACAAACCGTAAACAGTTCCTCAGTAATAATGCAAAGTCTCGCAGTGTAGTCAGTAATACCGCTTAGCATCGGACAGACGAGCACCGAGCTGAATATATCGAGGAACATCTTGAGTGAGTACTGGTACAAGAAGTGCACTTGATGCAGAGATTCCATTGTGAAGTAAATGCTGCTGCAGGCCTGTAACAAACAGATTGAAGTTACAGAACTTGGATTATCTACTTTATGGATATAAAACTAAGGTCTGATTTTGAATAGGTCATCAAAGTTTGGCACCCGAGTCGCCTTCTTGCATTAAGTCTAAATATTCCATGTTTTTTTGTTGGAGCAGATTAAACTTTATTTTAGTTCCTTACTTGTGACAGTGGTAAGTACTGTTGACTGACGGTCTCAATTTCCCCGATAACCTTGTCAGTTTCCTCTACTTTCTGGCCAATATCATCAGCTTCCTTCTTTAAAGTTTCAAGTGTTGCGATCACAGAGTCATCGTCAAGGATTTTTCCTTTAGCGTCATTAAGTGCTTGTAGTAAAGACTTTTCTAATTGACGCAAACGGAGGTGGAACTCGCCTGAAAAGCACAATAAATGTTGATCAAAATAGCAGCATCTAAAACGATGATTATTTCTACTTACAACTTAATGACGTTTGACAGTTAAACCCAATGCCAAAACTTATAAGTTTCCTTTGGATAAATTTGTGAAACTTAAGAGTCTGTTCATATCTGATGGCAGATGTGTCGATCTTGTTATATATTGCCTTCTATTATACGCTGGACGCACGAACGCATCACCAGTTAAGTGTCAAAGGTTTGAATGTTTTGCTATAGATTTTTCTACTTTAAAGTTACGCGACCGTATGACCGGCAACGTTTCTACAGTCAGATATGAACCGACCCTAAAACGTTTCTAGGTCAAAATATTTACCTTGCAACTTAAGCAAATCAGATCGTTTAGTATCAATATCAGGGCGTTCAGCTTTCAGCACTCTGTGCAAGCATTGCGACTGAAGCGACGAGCGGGTCACGGTGAAGTTTACAAACGTCACACGGGAACACATGTCCGGAGGGAATTCAACCGTAGGATCTCTGCATTAAAGTATATTTTTTAATAGATATTTCCAATTAAATTAAGATGTTTAAACTTGTATCATTAAATTACATACCGTGTACTAAGGAATATGACGAATGATGGACTGAGATCGATGTCCTGATCGCCGAGAGTGATGAGCACTCGTCCACCGGTACGACGCAATTCTCTGTTTAGTACAGGGTTTAAGATTGGATCGTAGTTTTCGACATCCTGTTTATAAAAAAAAAACATTAGAAATTAGAATATCAGTATAGGTTACTTTAGAAACTAGCTAGTAATAGGAAGTGGAACTTACCTGCACCAGCAGTGGGTTACCGAAACGTAAAGCAGACTCCAAATTCTTTCTAAATGAATCGTCGAGGAACGAGGTCTTAGTAATTTTGCGTTCTTTGAATTCTCGCATTATGAACTCTGTAGCTTGGCCAGATGGGTCGATGATAAGCGGGTAGCGGTTGAAGCGCTAAAAACATAATCCACTGTTAACACCTGCATTTATCTATTGATGCCAGTTTAGTTCAAAATGTGTTATATTAGCAAATAGCCAAATGGCCGCTACAGATATAATCTATCTATTTGACCAACCACATTAATATAGACTATAGACCCTCATAATGGTTTGCAGACGCGGCGGGGAGAGCTTTTAATCTTAAAACATTATAACGTGACCTTTAACGTCTGCTGCACTCAACCGAACAACTAGTTTCGCCAATTGGCGACATATCAGGTAAGCCAAGTAAATGGCGGTATAGAGTTATTTTGATTTTCACTAAAAGTACGATAAAATCACATGAATACTCACCTTAAGCATAATAGCATTTTCGACACATAGCTCGTCTGTAGGCAAAGCATTCGCTTGCCAGCGTAGTCTCTCGTCTGGGTTGCTAAGGTACTCGGTACGTGCGATATCCGCCCGATACTTTATGTTCGCCGCCGCTAAGTGGGCTGTCCAAGTTGTAAACAAGTTTTGACGATACTGAAAACACCCCACATTTTATATTACTGCATATTAACTACAAAAATACAATTACAATGCTTTCAAGGCGGTTATTTAAATTCAATTCTTTTCTAGTTTTAGGGTACTTACGTGTTGATCGAAGTATCCACCGTACGCGATGAAAGCCGCTGAAAGCAACACGTCTCCGACGATAGTGCTCATTTGTGAGCGGAACGTTTCGGAACTCGACTCCCAACGCTCTCGCTCGATCACCAAACTCTTTAGTAAAGCGATTGACCTGTCCACCTGTGCAGATAACAATAATGTTAAGTTGTGAGATGGTACGCTTCTAATACTTATTGAGTTTCCAGCAGTCATTTTAAGGCTACTTAACTAAACAGCTGTATGATTAAGTTAAAAGTGTATATAGCACTGCAAATTAGGTATTATAAAATGTAGCTTTTACCTTAGCCTGTACATTTTCAAGATCCGTCTTAATAGCTTGAGCCTGACTGATGAGCTGAGCGTACTCTTCCTTATATGATGCTATAGATTTCTCCAGCTGTGCAATCAGTTCGCTCATTTCATTGCCTGCGGTGACATTGCTTTGTGCTTGGTCTTCAAGAGCCTTCAGCTCGTTACGTAGAGGCTCTACGCGTTTTAACATATCAGCGTACTCAATCTGAAAGATCACAACTGAATAAGGTATCTTCTTAGTTTTTTCAGTTCGAATACAAAGAAATTCAGTAGTATTCACTGAAATGAAGTATTTTAAATTGCATATAATGTAGATTGGGTTAAATACTCAGATACTAACCTGAGCGATCGCCCATTTCACCATAGGTCCACACGCCATACTGGCTCGGTTCACCTTCTCGAAGTTGTAATCGGGGTTGCTCAAGTATCGGGTCCTCATTTTTTCGCGAACGTCGTCACTAGCCCACGAAGACATACAATTAATAGATTTGAAAGTAGATAGTAGCTATTTACAAATTTATTTTTACGTGCATCGTGCAATGAACCAGACCATTTCAATGAATGAATTTTGACCTTGTACCACAGAAATTTTTACTCTTTTGTACGCCAATTCCGCTTTCAGTCAAGTCATGTGTATTAAAAGTTCTTTAAACCTTAGTAATTATGTAAAAAAAATTGCGCACATTTTCCTTGCGTCTGCTTAAGGTGTATACTGAATTAGCATCCAGAGTAAGTGAAAGCTAGGACATTAACTAATAGGTATTAAGTAATACACGGACTTGACTGACCAGCATAATATTTTACAGTAACTGGGTTCAACATGCATCCACACTTTTCTCTGATAGAAAAATAAACGCCACTTACCAAAACAAAAACAAAATGGTTCTAGAGATAAACACAATGCCTTTCGCCAAAAGACACGTTCGATAGCAAACAAAAAAAACAAAAAATAAAAAACACAATAAATAAAAAACAAAACAAGCTATTTTACCATCAATTGTGACTTCTTCTTGTTCGATTGATGACCGAGCTTATTTATTGGCAAATACATTCATGCGTCCTGACCTGAATGTTAAGTTGTGTGGCATTATTGCGATTATTGTGGTGTAATAATAAGAAAGGAAATGTTTAATAGTTCTTAAAATAATGAACAAGAGATGTAGGTATTATGTTGTGTTTAGTGAATAGTCTCAAATAAGGAAAATTAGGAGCTGTTTGTTGTGATTTCTAGCTCTATTAGAAATAAGATCAATGCACATTTTACTTAATCTAGATTATATAATGCGCTATAATCAATTACAAATTATACTGCATAGACCTATTAAGTCCTGCAATAACTTTAGGATTGATACAAGTGCCACGTATAGAAGTAGCCCTATGGTAACTATAACATGCGCGTGCACAAACTGAATGAACATAACAAATCATGCAAAAAAACATGCCACAAGCAAACACATATACATTTATGGTATCTATTTTAGCAGTTATACAAGACTTCAACTTATTACCGATTAAAATTAAATTGAATGGACGTATAAGATGTAATGGGTCACATAAAGATCTGTATATCAAGTTGAAGTCGTGTACACCACCATATGATTTTCATTTTCTCGTAGCCTAGCCTGTATCACTTGCACACCACCACCAAACAGGAGAGAAATTGTGTGGCAGGAGGGAGTGGGAAAACAAGCGGCGGTGCTCACGTTATGTCCTCGGTGGAGAAATTGGAGACGATGCTGTTGATGAAATTTTCTCTCATGATGACGGCGCGGATCGCCTTCCAGTCTGTCGCGTTCTCGCCGAGCAGCAGACATATCGACTCGAGCGCCACCTTCACGATTGCCGGCGGATTGCCCATTGACCGCACTTCCACCAAGTGCTGCTTCTTTATGGATTTCACCGCTGTATCGTACAAATGTCAGTCGGCGCCGTCCGAGTTGTCACCACCCCGAAGCGAGAGCGAGAGATTACAAAAAAGAGAGAAACAAAAAAGGCTTTAGCTTGTGACACATGCGGCTGGCGTTATTACTTTACGTTGGAAGTTTCCTAATAGAACCAGCACGGGAACTGGGAAAACTGTTACAATAACATTTGTTTCAACACATTCCAATGCTATTAATATTGTGAAAGTAACAGTTTCTTATGCCCCGCAGCCACAGAGTACTTATAATTTTCTGAAAGAAAAATGTTGTAGTTGTTAAGTAGTATAATGTTATTATCAACGATGATGCTTAGCGGGGTTAGTTACGTATATTCACTTTTTATTAGTGTGCCTATTACGATACACAGATGCCATTTGTGTGATTATTACGATTTTTCTAAGTACATATATTAATAATAACAACAGTCACAATGCAAGCAAACTTAGCTTATTTACAACAAAAATCTTATCTATAAAGTCATTCATAACAATTAAAAAGAAATATATAAAAAGTTTTAATACAATATTTGTGCTGAGTATACAATATCTAAAATATAGAATGCATAACAATCAAGTACAATGTTGTAATGTTTTTGCCAATAAATACGGAGTATTGTAGCTAACACTTACTGCTAATATAAATGTTGATCTCTAGATATAAAATAATTCTCATAAGGTTCATAACATAGTTTGTTGTATAAAAGATCGAATAAACCTTATTTCAATTGAAATCATATCATGACTCATTTTATATTAATACAACAGACTAGGTCAGAGAGCAAATACGCAATAAACTAACGTGATGTTTTCCGTCTCGAAGTTGACGATGGTGGATATAAAGTTGTCCTTCATGACGACGGAGCGAATGCCCTTCCACGTGTCACCCTTCTCCCCGAGCAACGTGCAAATCGACTCGAGAGCCATCTTGACTACAGACGGTGGGTTGGCCATAGAACGTACTTCCACTAGCTGCTGTTTCTTGATTGATCGGACCGCTGTGTTGTGAGATTGTCTTGTTGTTTAGTACTAGATTGTGTTAATATCGCTGGCATGACAGTGTTACTAATTAAATATTAATTAAACAATTAAATTTGTACCGGCATTATAAGTCTTTAATTAATAGCAATTATAACAAGATGTAAACTTGTTAAATATACTTTCTTAAATCAACTGTAACAGTACTAAGATATTCATAAAAGGCATCTTTTGTGTGACTGTACTACTATAAACATTTATTGACAATATTAACATAGGTAATAGACTAAATAGGATAGGCAAAACTACTGCATAGAGAATAAAAATAATGGAACAAACATATTTTGACCCACTATTTTTAGTGTCATATAGGATATTGACCAAGAATTAAAACAAATATTTTTGTACCAATGTGAGCACTAGTGAGGCCGCCCATACTCTTTACTGACTGTTTTTATTTAAATACGAATATTCGCAGTCAACTCCCATATTGTTACGGTTGAGGTTTAAAATTATAGTTACTCATATTGTATAATTATGTTAAATTTGGATTGTGAACAAAGGTCACTTTAATCAACATCACAACTTTTAAACCCCACCGTAATTACGAAATTTACTACTGGTAACACTAGTCAAAAGCTTGGCTTATGAGCTTTTACAATTAATTGAATATTAGCGAACATAGATTCGGTTCAACAAAAGTTGTAGAACCACAAGGCCGACCCGAACACACACTCACTCTTAGTGTCGATTGGGTAAACCAGCCTGAAGTGTACCTGAGATTATGTTTTTTTTTTATGTTTGATAAATATTTCTAAGCTCATAAACATTACCTTTATTCTAGAGCTATCATTATCACTATACAAAATAGTATCTACGTAATAAGCTAATACTAAGAGCATAAGAAATAAGTAGAAAATCAAACCATTTTGAGCTTCGATGACCGCCGGCTCTACTTGGGCTAGGTCCGCCATTACATCTCTGCGTTTCGCTTCAATTTCCTTCGTCTGTTTTTCTAGAGCAACCTACATAAAATCGTTTGATTTAGTACTACACATTCAAACTACTTAGCTTACGAAAATGACGGCGCTACATTTAAAGCCCGAATGTCAAGTGCAGCACGCGCACTAAGGTCGCATTTGTAGCTGATGCCATCTTTGATCAGGTAGTCGTAATTTGATGTAACTTTTACAAATGTGCTACATTTGTAAACGCGTACTATTTTCGTAATACAAATGTAAAACCTAAAAACCTCTACGACTAATATTTTACCTGAATTTCTTGACTTTCAACTTTTTTCTTTTCAGCTTCTTGTTGATCTTTGACCATTTGACGTAGTTTAGCGTTAGCTGCCTCGTTTTTAGCTTGTAGTTCCTAAAAACCAACGTCCAAACTACATTACACTTTTAATGAGAAAGAATCCGTACCTAATCTCTCTTACAGCTGTGTTAAGATTTTTAAGTTCCACTCCATCGTAGAAGTTACTTTAAGCACAGCTGTAAGTGTGAACGAATAGATAAGACAGTCTCATGGTTTTAGTAACAGTAACTGTGGAGATGGACACATTGGACACGTTACGACTAATAGACCAAGTTAAATCCTAATGCCTACAAAAACTGTTAAATGATTATTCAGGACTGATATAGAGGCCAATAAGTTACCTGTGATTTGACAGCCAAGCTCTTCTGCATTTCCTCAACTTGTTCGACAGTTTCGGCAATCTTACCGAGACCAACGTTCAAATGTAGTTGTTGCTCTTCGAGGTCGGCGCGTTTCTCAGCGTAAAGTTTTACCATTTGTTGGATGAAATCTAAGTAGTGTCTGAAAAAGAAAACGAATTTTGAGTGCCTATTCCCCTATTTGCCACGGATTTTTGTTCATAACAGAAAATTGGTCAAGTATGTGTTGGTATATGTCACATGTTCTCGAATGTTCGGTTTTAAATCATGCTGGATTCCTGTTTTTTTTATCAATGATTTTTTATCAACCCATTGCAGATTTTCAATAACGATTTAACCAACAGACTTTTTAGGTCGGCTGCACGTGCTTTAGGCAGTTGCTTTCAGTAGTTAATAGTTCCTCAAAACATGATACATTCACAGCGCTAATGCCTCTATTACCTAAAAGTGTGAGGGGAGGTAAAATTTGGTCTTTACTGTACTGGTCCGGCGCAGAGTACTCCGCAGAGTGCAGGTCCATGCGCTGCGTGTAACAGTACCTGGGCGTGATGGCCATGGTCCTGTTGGCGCGCTTGGCGAGGCTCGCGTTGGCGCGGTGCAGCGTCTGGTGCACGTACACACAAGCGTTGACGCCGGGAACTGGTCCGGCGCAGAGTACTCCGCAGAGTGCAGGTCCATGCGCTGCGTGTAACAGTACCTGGGCGTGATGGCCATGGTCCTGTTGGCGCGCTTGGCGAGGCTCGCGTTGGCGCGGTGCAGCGTCTGGTGCACGTACACACAAGCGTTGACGCCGGGAACTGGTCCGGCGCAGAGTACTCCGCAGAGTGCAGGTCCATGCGCTGCGTGTAACAGTACCTGGGCGTGATGGCCATGGTCCTGTTGGCGCGCTTGGCGAGGCTCGCGTTGGCGCGGTGCAGCGTCTGGTGCACGTACACACAAGCGTTGACGCCGGGAACTGGTCCGGCGCAGAGTACTCCGCAGAGTGCAGGTCCATGCGCTGCGTGTAACAGTACCTGGGCGTGATGGCCATGGTCCTGTTGGCGCGCTTGGCGAGGCTCGCGTTGGCGCGGTGCAGCGTCTGGTGCACGTACACACAAGCGTTGACGCCGGGAACTGGTCCGGCGCAGAGTACTCCGCAGAGTGCAGGTCCATGCGCTGCGTGTAACAGTACCTGGGCGTGATGGCCATGGTCCTGTTGGCGCGCTTGGCGAGGCTCGCGTTGGCGCGGTGCAGCGTCTGGTGCACGTACACACAAGCGTTGACGCCGGGAACTGGTCCGGCGCAGAGTACTCCGCAGAGTGCAGGTCCATGCGCTGCGTGTAACAGTACCTGGGCGTGATGGCCATGGTCCTGTTGGCGCGCTTGGCGAGGCTCGCGTTGGCGCGGTGCAGCGTCTGGTGCACGTACACACAAGCGTTGACGCCGGGAACTGGTCCGGCGCAGAGTACTCCGCAGAGTGCAGGTCCATGCGCTGCGTGTAACAGTACCTGGGCGTGATGGCCATGGTCCTGTTGGCGCGCTTGGCGAGGCTCGCGTTGGCGCGGTGCAGCGTCTGGTGCACGTACACACAAGCGTTGACGCCGGGAACTGGTCCGGCGCAGAGTACTCCGCAGAGTGCAGGTCCATGCGCTGCGTGTAACAGTACCTGGGCGTGATGGCCATGGTCCTGTTGGCGCGCTTGGCGAGGCTCGCGTTGGCGCGGTGCAGCGTCTGGTGCACGTACACACAAGCGTTGACGCCGGGAACTGGTCCGGCGCAGAGTACTCCGCAGAGTGCAGGTCCATGCGCTGCGTGTAACAGTACCTGGGCGTGATGGCCATGGTCCTGTTGGCGCGCTTGGCGAGGCTCGCGTTGGCGCGGTGCAGCGTCTGGTGCACGTACACACAAGCGTTGACGCCGGGAACTGGTCCGGCGCAGAGTACTCCGCAGAGTGCAGGTCCATGCGCTGCGTGTAACAGTACCTGGGCGTGATGGCCATGGTCCTGTTGGCGCGCTTGGCGAGGCTCGCGTTGGCGCGGTGCAGCGTCTGGTGCACGTACACACAAGCGTTGACGACCGCCTCGCGGTGTGCCGGCCGCCCGCCCACCTCGCCGCACGCCGCCGGGAACTGGTCCGGCGCAGAGTACTCCGCAGAGTGCAGGTCCATGCGCTGCGTGTAACAGTACCTGGGCGTGATGGCCATGGTCCTGTTGGCGCGCTTGGCGAGGCTCGCGTTGGCGCGGTGCAGCGTCTGGTGCACGTACACACAAGCGTTGACGCCGGGAACTGGTCCGGCGCAGAGTACTCCGCAGAGTGCAGGTCCATGCGCTGCGTGTAACAGTACCTGGGCGTGATGGCCATGGTCCTGTTGGCGCGCTTGGCGAGGCTCGCGTTGGCGCGGTGCAGCGTCTGGTGCACGTACACACAAGCGTTGACGACCGCCTCGCGGTGTGCCGGCCGCCCGCCCACCTCGCCGCACGCCGCCGGGAACTGGTCCGGCGCAGAGTACTCCGCAGAGTGCAGGTCCATGCGCTGCGTGTAACAGTACCTGGGCGTGATGGCCATGGTCCTGTTGGCGCGCTTGGCGAGGCTCGCGTTGGCGCGGTGCAGCGTCTGGTGCACGTACACACAAGCGTTGACGACCGCCTCGCGGTGTGCCGGCCGCCCGCCCACCTCGCCGCACGCCGCCGGGAACTGGTCCGGCGCAGAGTACTCCGCAGAGTGCAGGTCCATGCGCTGCGTGTAACAGTACCTGGGCGTGATGGCCATGGTCCTGTTGGCGCGCTTGGCGAGGCTCGCGTTGGCGCGGTGCAGCGTCTGGTGCACGTACACACAAGCGTTGACGACCGCCTCGCGGTGTGCCGGCCGCCCGCCCACCTCGCCGCACGCCGCCGGGAACTGCTCCGGCGCAGAGTACTCCGCTGAGTCTAGGTCCATGCGCTGCGTGAACTCTTTGCCCACCTATTGCAAAGAAAATAAAACGTTTTGTTTAAAAAAATTGTGTAAAATTAAGAATAATATTACACAATACGAATATCGTCTGTAATTTTTTTTCATAACACAAATAATAATTCATCCGACACTTCTCAGATACATTAAGCATTAACCTGAAAGTAAAGCCCTTAGTTTTTGTCGATTCGAGCGAATATAAATATCGGAGAATGATAAATAATCTATGAACGACTCGATAAGAATGAGACGGCCGCACTGGTGAATCGAGTAAAATAATCAAATGGTAACATTGATGTGTCATTGTCATTTGACATTAGACGTTTGACGTGACGTTGTTACTGAACGAATATCTGTCAGTGGCGCGATTGGACTGGACTAGTGTTGAGTAGGACATGACTTGAAAAAGAGTTTGTAAGAGTAGGCTCTTTTTTGAACTGACCCAGTACAATGTCGCACTTCAAAAGAGGCGAGGCGTACTGGACATCGGTCTTACATTGACGCGTTGAAGTAAAGAGAGGCGTACTGAACATCGGTCTTACATTGACGCGTTGAAGTAAAGAGAGGCGTACTGAACATCGGTCTTACATTGACGTGTTGAAGTAAAAAGAGGCGTACTGAACATGTCTTACAATGACGTGTTGAAGTGAAAAGAGGTGTACTGAACATCGGTATTACATTGACGTGTTGAAGTAAAGAGTAATTTTATATGACATTTGAAGTTTTGTACCTTGCCATTGCAATGTACTAAATCTATGAATGAATGTACCTGTTAATTGAAGTGATGAGTTATGAGTATCTACAATGTACATAAATCGATGTAATGTCGATAATATCGTAAGATTGTAATAGTACCCAGTGTACTAATTTTCGCTTCAACCCTTTTTAGTGTCCCACTGTTGGGCACGGGTCTTCTCTCAACTATTTTATGAGTTGAGAGAGTTTAGGCCTTAATCCACACACGCTGGCCAAGTGCGGGTTGGTGGATGTCACATCTCATATGTCCTTGAATGATTAGTTCTTAGACATGCCGGTTTCCTCACGATGTTTTCCTTCACCGATATGGAGCAGCGGTGATGTTACAATTCACACAAAGATGTGTGGGCACGACGATACTAATACCTACTATTTTATTAAAATTTTATAATTTGATCACGTTGATCAAACATCGCATGAGGCTGCATTCTCACGTGCTTCTCATTTGGACGTAACATGTCCTTGATTTTGTGTAGTTGACAACGTGGTATTGCTGCAGTATGATTGCGGGAGAGATTAGAATCCACATCCAGGGAATTTGTGTCCGCCATGTCGTATTTTTTATCAATCAGTGCGCACACCCGGCGCAGGCGACGTTACAAGAGCAAGTGTCCAGTCGTGTTGAGTAGGACTTACAAGAGGCAGTACATTTGTACGGGACATGACGTCATAATGTAAGAGCGCCTCAAGGCCTCTAAATGTACTACTTCAAATTTCATAACGTGCCGCGACAATCTGTGTGTTACTTACTCGCTCCGTACCGCGACAGACGCGACCGACAGTCTGTTACTCGCTCACTCAATCTGCGTGTGAACTTTAAGGTGAGAGAGAGAGAGGGAAACATGACAAAAGAGGCGCACGATCGCGACGGTGCCGACGCGTCAAGTAAATCGCAGCTCGACATTCGACAATCGTGTTACTCGTTCACTCTGCAATCTGCATGTGAATTCTATGGTGAGAGAGAGAGGGAAAGAGGGAAACAAAAGACGAGGCAAACACTCGCTCGTGATAAATTATAAAATTTTAATAAAATAGTAGGTATTAGTATCGTCGTGCCCACACATCTTTGTGTGAATTGTAACATCACCGCTGCTCCATATCGGTGAAGGAAAACATCGTGAGGAAACCGGCATGTCTAAGAACTAATCATTCGAGGACATATGAGATGTGACATCCACCAACCCGCACTTGGCCAGCGTGTGTGGATTAAGATTGAGCATTGAAAGTTCGGCACTTTGTGCTTGAGACGATTGAGCATTTATTTATTTATTTATTTATCTACAAAACAAATATCATTACAGGATGAAAGCTCCGCGCTTTGTGCTTTAGACGATTGAGCATTGAAAGCTCCGCACTTTGTGCTTGAGATGACTGGGCATTGAAAACTCCGCGCTTTGTGCTTGAGACGGTTGGGCATCGAAAGCTTTACGCTTTGCTGAGTGACTAAAGTAATGCTGAAAAGCTTTAGTCGCAGTTCATGTTGAAAGATCTAACGCTTTGTTCTGTGTCGCAGTTTATACTGAAAGCTTTAACGCTTTGTTTAAAGTTACCTATGTACCTAATGAATGCATTATTAAACGACAACGCGAGAGCGCGTTGATTGTCAGAATGGCCGTGTCAGAGAATGATAAATAATCTATGAACGACTCGATAAGACTGAGATGGCAGCACTGGTAAATCGAGTATAATAATCGTATGGTAATATTGATGTGTTATTGTCATTTGTCATTTGACGTTTGACGTGTGACGTTGTTATTGAACGAATATCTATCAGTGGCGCGATTGGACTGGGCACTTGCTCTTGTACCGTCGCATGCGCCGGGTGTGCGCACTGATTGATAAAAAATACGACATGGCGGACACAAATAACGTGGATGTGGATTCTAATTTGTTCGAATCTGCGTCATAAATGTGTATTTTGCTGTAAGTGCGATTAGAAGATTCGGGTATGATCCCAGATGCTTGTTGGCGTGACAATCGCCGACACGCCAACTTGATCTCGGACAAAAACACTCTTGTTCTCGGTTAGGTCCCGATGACGATGGCGGTGAACAAACGATCTTAGAGCGGATACGCCGCATTATGCAGTCCATACCTGGAAGAGCGCTCCGTCACTCCAATCCCCGAACCAGTTGAGTACACATCTGTTGAAGAGAGCGGGCGATGTGGCCGCGCGGTCCTTCAGACCTTCCGACGAGGGATTCATTGTGAACACCACGTGCAAGTTGCGCATTACTTGACCCGTGAACCTAGAGGACAAAAATAGGTATTGAACGTAAAAAAAAATATTAAAAATTATAGCAAAATTACATCAGATACAAAACTTAGGTATTAAATAAATATTTTCATGTAAACAGAACATACCACTTGTACAGTTCGTCGTTTGAATCTAACATCAAACCTTCTCTTTGGGCGCCTTCTTTGCACTGAGTCATAAGTGCTGCAAATTCGTCACCTTCGAACAACCCGGGTACCTACAAACACAAATACATATTTTATAACCATCGCTCCATATATTTGAGTCCTAAATCGAGATTCTCCATTTAACATGATTGATATCTTACCTCTCCATTAGCTAACAAGGTATTCATTCTCTCTAAAAAGCCACTGTCCAAAACGTTGGACTCATCAAGAATGAAGGCGACCTTCTCATCGCGACAACCAGCACGGCGAAGAACGGATCTTAAATCTTCATCAAAGTCTGCACCAGTATATTTATTGTGCACCTGTTGAAATTGAACAAGTTTTATTTAGAGGCCCTAACAGGTCCTTATTCTCACAGGAAAAGTCTTGAAGTTTTAAACTGCAAACCTTAATTTGGAAAATGCTAAGTCCATTCATCCAAGCAACAAAACGGCTGAGAGTAGTTTTTCCGGCTCCAGATACTCCGATCAGTAGCAGATGTCCTTGCGGCTGACGGAATATACGATCGATACGTAGCACGTGGTCCAGTACTTCGTCGAAGAGTACCAAAGGTACATCAAGTTCCTCTTCGTAGAATACCTGTACATTATTTAACACATAAACATCCTTATACCGAATACGAATGTTTAATGGAATACTTAAAAGAGTTGAGAATTAAAAGCCTTAGTAGCAATATTTTCCGTCCATGGATGGGTTAAACGAGTTCTCGAAAAATTACCTTGAGTCTAGCTTTGACATATTCTCGCAGTTGATCTCTCAGTACTGGGACATAGTCCTTACTGAGCCAGTTACTGTACAGAATAGGACGAGCTAGCGCCTGTTCTCTGTTGATTCCTAAAAACGATTCAATTAGTAATCAATTTTGCTCATAACTTCTTGAACATAATGTTATAAAGTTTTTTAGGGGGTCTAGAGGGGAGTTTGTTCTTACCTGGGAAGAATCTCATGGCAACAGTATCAATGTTTTCATCGGTCCATTGTCGTTCAACGTCATCAACCAAACGGTCTTGGAACAGACGCAGAGCTTCATGGGCCCACAGTCTGACTAGACCTTCTACACTCAGATTATCAAGTGGTCTGTAACAAAAAACAAAAGATTAGAAATCATCCGTTAGTCTTTACTTATGGTATGTCTAAGAATATTACACAAGGAAGAAACGAATCAAAAATGTTTTAGCTATTCTTAGATTAGGAGTCGTTTTTAGGGAAGGGCGTAATAGGGAAGATGCTGTATATTTATTTTTGGTTTATTTTGAACGATTTTAATGTACCTATCGTACATCAAAATCGTTTAAATAGTCCAGTAGTAATGCTCACTATTTTGTATTGATGAAAGCCCAAAAACTTTTGCACTAGATATTAAAACATAATAAAGAGTAAATGTACCTAATAGCCTCGCATATGCCGCGCACCCATCGTGTCATCTCCCTGGGCGAGTAGACGTAGTGCGGCTGCATGTCCTGCGTGAAGCGCTCCTGCGACGCCAGGTACAGCTTCACCATCGCCTGCGTCAGCGGCTCCGCGTACCCGCGCAGTGCGGGCTGCATGCGCAGCATGGCGCGGGTGAATGTGCCGTAAATCTATACACAATTTACGAGATTAGCTATTCGTCCTTAATTGCATCGTTAATATGATTAACCAGCTGCTCCAGAGAAGTTGGCGCCGCGTATTTTTTACCTTTTAAATATTCATAGAGGCCGAATTGGTTCAGCTATTCTAGATTTTAGAAACATAAACAACCACCAATTTATTTATTTTATATAAGATTGATAGATTGAAATAAGATTGAAAACAAACTTGATTAACATCGCGGTCGACTACTGTTTTTATATTACGACATTTTTCTGTAAAACTTTTTCTGTAATTCGGGACAGTAATTTAGCTCGATTTCAATATTTAAAAGTATCTTTTGGAGGTTTTTGTGTTTAGAAAAAATTGAAATTGTCTGAAAACAAACCACTTAGAAGCTAGTAGAATTGAATTAAATGACTGTCGAATAAGTAAAATAAAGAAGGTAAAGAGTAGGGCACCTGTTCGAGCGAGGTCTCCCCCGGGTAGTCGACGTATATGACGGGCACGTGTCGCAGCAGGCGGTGCGACAGCGGCTTGCGGCCCGGGTCGGTGGGCGGGTTGCACGCGCCCACGAACTGGATGCGCTCCAGGTGCACCCACGAGTGATCTGCACACGCAGCGTCATCAACTTAGCGTCCATCGGCTTCCCGCAAATGATGTGTGACGCACGTAGGATCACTGATCACGTACTTTTCGCCGCACATTTTCATCGATATTATTACGAATTGATCGTTTATACTTTACTAATTGTATATCGAATTATTAAAGAATTAGTGGAAATGATACAGAATCGCCAAAAGAAATTTGCGCCCTGCTTTAACGTTTTGCTGTATAACATTGTGTCAGATTCTTTTATGAAAGCAACATTTTGTATAATTTCAACTTAAGTACTTACATGCATTACATACATAAAACGTGAACGTGGGTATTACTTACCACTGGCACGATAGAAGCCTTTATGTTCAAGCAATTGTCTCAAGAACGAGATGACACGCTGCGTTCCGTACTGATCCATATCTGGCAAGTTGATTTCGTCGCAGAACAATACCAGCCATTTACCGAGCTATACAACAAAACACATTATTTAATTCCTTCATATTTAAATAGCTATTTACGGCTATTAAATTCAGTAGATTACCTGAACAGGTGCTAATACAACACCATTAGGAGTTTTTCGATACTCGCAGTAATGGTCAAATGTCTTGAGTAATAGTTCTGGCGTAGTGGCTGAAGAAAAGTTCAAGCCAACCACCTCCATATCGGGTAGCGCACGGAGAGCCGAGAACAGTGTCATGGTTTTACCGGAACCAGGAGGACCACAGAGTACTGGTGACAAAAACAATTTATGGACAAACGAGGATAATGCTTAAAGAAAACTCGACTATAACAGATGGTAATAAAGATGAACTTCTATTGTTACATACCCAGGGGCTTGTGTTCAGCTAGCCAAGTGTAGAGCAGAGCTTCGTGTCGCACTGTATCTAAAGTAGGTACTACAACATCTGGGGCAGCTACTTTGTGGGTTTCCACTTCTATCTGTGGTACCTTCGCTGACCAAGGTACCCATTCTCCAGTTATGCACACCTACAACAGTATAATATTATAAAATCAGAAAAGTAAGGAAACTCAGATAAATAAATAGTGGAAAACTGACTTTATGCAAATATATAAGGAAACAATTTAATCTGTAAAAATAAGTACCTCGAAGTCAATAATATGTTGGTTGGCACCGCAGTTTGGCAGTTGCATTGTACTTGCTGATCTAATAAAATCGCCAAGTTCGTTGCGATCCTAAAAGAGAAATAAACAATATCATACAATAAATAAACCAGTAATAATTACAGTAAGCTTTAGTCTTTATTCAGTTACCTTAAGTTTAGCGTCGCCAGCAAATGACCACAAGAGAGAATACACGAGCCATTTGGGCACGTAAGCCTCGAGCTGGTCATTGGTGATCGGAAAGTCTGGATGTTGACGGTTATACGCCAAAATATTCCTAAAAAGTACGTTATAGATTACTCCACAACACATATCAGAACGTCATAAAAAAAAAGAAAAAAAAAAGTTTAATGTTTAAAAGAAATTTTGGTCTTACCTCACGCCACGGTTTAGCATTGAATGCAACGAGGACAGCGCTCTATGGCGAGTGAAGTCCATAATATGGTCGAGGCTGACGGCACGTTCTAGACATTTCACAACAAGACCGTCACCAAAGAACAAAGGCTGGAGTATCGCTGCTACATCACGTTGGGTCTAAACAAAAATAAAATACAAAAAATATTGGTTGTTTTACACAAAATTTTTGAAAAAAGTAATAATAATCCTGTTTGTTTACTTACTTGTAATGCTGGGGATAAAATGTTTTCAGGGGCGTTCTGGTCTCCACCAGCTGCGGGAGCGGCCATTACAATGCTGAAAGAATCTTCTTCGCCATCTTCAAGCGGAATATTTCTTAACCTATAAAAATGATAATTATGGAGCACAATAATTACTATATAATATGTCATTTTATTGAGCTATTCAGGATTATATTAAGTACCTCAGAAGATAGTTTTCGAATATCATTTCTGTGGTAAGAACATCTTGTGAGAACCACACCATTCCGCAACGAGATACTGTAGCAAGCGTGGCGTATTTCAAGTCTTGTACCTGTAATTATATAGTTTCTTTATAAACACTCTAGTCAAAGTACAAATACCGTAATAAATAGTACATTCTCTATTGTACGTACCTCAAACATAACGCGAACATTAGGCGGCAGCGACAAACGTTCACCGTTGGGTAACGTAAGTAATTTATTGTCATCCAGCACTGAATTCAGATTCTCAACCCATTCGGGGTCCACGTCACCGTCGAATATGATCCATTGACGCTTGTTAATCTCACCGCGAACGTTATCAATGATTTTTCTAACAAACAAATAAATTTTTATACAAATCACTTGAATTTTAAATACAAACTTGCGCAAAAACACGACCACTGTTGGCTCAACAATTAAACAACGTAACATAAACTATACATGAGCGACATCAACATTACCTGAGTATATGAGTGAAGAGACCATCTGTCCATTCTCTCGTGTTGGGATCCAAGACACCGTAAAGTGTCTCTTTGGACATTGCTTTAGGGTCGATAACGTGGGCTACACCTTCTACTCCTTCGAACCTTAAAATGAATAAACTCTATTCAAATAACTCCCAAGTCACATGTTGAATAGCTACATTGAATTAGGAAATTCAGAAAATCTTGTGTTTAATTAGAATGTGGGTTAACTCGGGTCTAAGTCTTGTGTTGGATAAATGGATCTGTTTACAGGACATTTAGCAGTCAAGGATTTACCTCTCGAGAGCTTTCAATAGTACGCGCCAAGCAGTAGACTTGCCGCTGCCAGACGGTCCAACCATCATCAGACCATGATTCAAATTGCATATTTGATACAATTGTAGAACCTGCGTAAATGCAAAATGGTTAACAGTGTTATAAAAATATTGTATGATATTCTCAGAAGGTATTAGTAATTATTAGGAAAAATGAGACACAAATTTTGTAGGTCTTGTAAAAAATGCCTTCAGCAAAAGTAAAGACGAAAATAATTAAGGACTAAACAAGAAGCTAAAGATCGCAGGTACTTAGTTTATGTAAGAAATTCATAAGTCAAAGGACACTAAAGTACCCAATACTAGTCAATAACGTCATTTTTGAAAAATTAGTACATGTTTAGAAAATTCTAACAAAGCAGACGCATAAAATATTTGTAGTAAACATTCGTACATGCCAAAACGAACTATCTATAAATATTACACACAGTTCCATCGAATAGGCATTGTAATAATGCACCAGTGACACATGTATGAACGTGAAGGGTTCTGATAAGGTGTGATGGCGTGATAAGCACAAAGAATGTGTACAGATCGACAGTGAGCGGTGCCTGGAACTATAATTACATTACATAAACAGGAATTCACGATCATTTCGTATTACAATTGATACAATAAATTTCAAACATTAATTTCTTAAAAAGTACTTCTACACAAATTCAGTCCAAATCATAACAAATGTGTCAACTTTTAGAACCACTACATGCCTATAGAACAAAAAGAAAAATAAAGTATCGTCGGCAACGCTACAACATTGTAGATAAGAAATGGTGGGATCGTGAACCCCGCACATGGCACACAGTAAAACATAGCACCCACACCGTCCGGACTGACCTTGTCGATCCACGAGCCGTACTGCGCGCGCGACGATGCGCTGCGCCTCTACGTGCCGTTAGCGGGTTAGCATGGAAACGCATACGCATTCACACTCACGTACTACCGTATTATGGTAACGATATCATAATATGGGGTATGTGGAGGCTATCCTTTATATTACCACAACGCTTACTAGACATACTTAAGATAACTACAACATAATGATCTAAGTATGGGTTTAAAAATTAAATGTGGATGTAAACAATAGCCTCTGTAAAATGAGTAAAGCATAATGTTAAGTTATTAAAAATGATTACCGTCGTCTGAGTATTAATAAATAAATATTTTACACATTAAATAATATATGCAGTTACTGTAAACCTTCACCTTCTCGTTCAAGATGGTTTAATAAAAGGTATATTAAAATCCAAAACTGGGTGCACTAAATGAGAAGTGTTCAAACAAACCAGTTGTGCTATTACATTCATTGATGAATGAATGTTTTGTTATGTTATTCCCTGAACCACTTCTAATCAACATTTATTTTTAACATTCGACCAAAATTTCAAACGAATAGGATAAATAAATAAACATACCTTTTCCATCCACGTGGAACCTTGTTCATCGCCTTCGCCACAAACTAAGAACTCTTCAGCACATACAGCACGAATTTCATTCTTCAAACCTAAAAAATAAGATCCATTTTCGAATGTCATCGCACCAACGTTAAACAGAATCAATGTTTTAAATATTTGATCTATGTCTCTCTATTGTAATGTATGTCACAATTTATAAGGTTTGAACAATCTACTTCTATACTAGTTTTCAGTATTAATTTACCTGTCATCTCGGCTCTAGTATAGCCAACGTTAGGGAAGACATCATTGAGCAGAGAAAACAACAGAGGAATATCTTCAGCTACAAGCTTAGGCACCATAGTCTCGCACACTGATTGTATGAGAATATCTTGTTCCGGAAGCGATTCTGCTATTGATGCCTCATCTGGTACTTCATTACCGCGTTCCACTAGATTTTCCTAAAACATAATCAAATTCAAGTGAGAATGGAAACCTTATTAACTAACAACACAACTGTTTTAAAATGTCAAGTGTATTACATACCTTGATCCTCTGAATGCGATCACGCTTCACGTTACCAGCCGACACAAGTACAGATTTGAGAGCTCGTAATCCAAAATCGTAATGCGATTGATTTGACAATTGTTCGTCGCAGAGTCTAAAATTCAAAAGAAATATATTTTGACAACATAACAAAACCTAAAGCTTGGATTATAATAAGAATGGTAATAATAAGAAAGTAGAGTAAACGGGTATAAAATCAATCATCACTTACTTGAAGAAAGGTACAATCTTGCAAGCCAATTTCTCAGCAGTCCTAAACCCTTGGCTGAACAACATAACTTCAGCAATCAGCTGTCTATCAGGTGTTGTCATAGCCAAGCTACGGAACAACTTCTTCAAGTTATCGGGCAAGTTGGATCGCC
Organism: Meganola albula; assembly: GCA_936450015.1. Classification (NCBI taxonomy): domain Eukaryota; kingdom Metazoa; phylum Arthropoda; class Insecta; order Lepidoptera; family Nolidae; genus Meganola; species Meganola albula. The sequence goes on from OW388157.1 coordinate 5,890,909, forward strand.
CGGCGTATCCAGGGTTCATAGTGATAAATATAGCCATGTCTTGGCTCACACGAACCTGTTTGCCTACTAGTTCCACTGTTATGGACTTGGCTAAAACAAGAGGTTACATTTATTAAGTTGGATATAACATCTCAGAATGGTGAGTAACAATAATTGTATACGAAGGATATGGGCTAATAGTGTTAGCAAAATGTTCGTATGATTTACCAGTGTTATCGCCTTCTTGGTGACTCTTGAGAGCCTCTTGGATGGTCTGCACTTGTTGCGATACAGCTGACAGCATTCTCTCTTCCAATCTGTTGAATTCATCGAAACATCCCCACGCACCGACCTACAAAAAAAATATTAACATCAAATGACTGATATTATAGTAACGGAAAAATAGGTGGTGGGAATGGCAATCGGTGCTAGAACTATTAGAAGATAGTAACTTCGGTTTAAACTTGAAATAAGAACTAATAGTTTACCTGACAGAGACCGACGAAAATACGACCCATTGCTTGGAAATCAAATGTTTCATCACAGTTGAATACCAATACAAATCGACCCAACTGGTTGCCAAGAGCTTTCACCGACTCCGTTTTACCAGTACCGGCGGGACCTGAAACATTATCAAAAGTCATTTTCTGCACTAATTTAGCATTTTTGTTATAACAAAACAAACTCACTAGTACCCAGCAATAGTTTTATAAGGTTTGTTATAACTGACCGAAAGGCGACCCTCCGAGTCTAGCTTCCAACGCTTGTGTCATAGTAAGGTAACAGCGGTCTGTTAGCGGAGTTTGGACGAGGCGATCTTGTACTCCCAAGTATTCAAAACCGTACAAGAACTTAGCGTTAGCCATGTGGATAGTCAGTTGTTGCAGCACCTGATATAAATTGTATGTAATTAGGCACATCATTATTAAGACCGTATCATACATGTTATGTTAATAAAATATAAACATACGTCATTGTTCCTAGGGTCAAAGTAGAAACGCATTTCGCAGAGCCATTCGAATGAGCGCGGACTATTCACGTCAGATGCAATAAGGCGCCTTGTAACAGTACGCTTGTGGACAAACTCGTTGATCTGTAGAAAGATTAACATTATAATTAAAAAGGTCATTACAAATAGCTCCATAGCGATGGCTACCAAATGCCAGGATGAAAACCATTGAAGATCAAAATGTTAAGAAATAAAAAGATAACAACGGAGGATATGACAAAAGAGTTTTACAAGACGTCAGAGACTTCTGACATAAACATATTCTATTGTCACATTGTCGTATTTGAGTTTTCATTATTTGTCCAGAGCTTACACAGAGGCACCTAGTGTAAAAAAATATTACCAGATGCTCGAGCTTCCTCCTTCTCAGCGGTGGTTGTTCTTGTAACACGGAGTCTGCCAGTATGTTCAGCATATTCTCAACGTGCTCCAATACTCTCTTCAAGCCATCGCCTCCACCGCTAGCTAACGCTGCCTCTACGTCTTCGGACCAGAGAATTTGTGCGGCTAGTACTACGATTTGAGCCTGAAGATAATTTGTGAGAGATTAGAAAATCGTATATTGCTAAATGGTTTCAAATTAGGGTGAAAACATTGACATTTGCATTATGTTTTTGGGAACACATGACCTATACACGCTCTTAAGGAATTAAGTTTATATTAGTGAATTAAGTTCTCAGATTATAACAGCTGAAGTAATAAAATTATATGGAATCAATAATTTATATATCTTGGTGAGTAAGAGGAAACATAGGGATAAGAGAAATTACAAAAGCCATTAGAATAGTAGTATACTAACTTGGTACTTATCACACCAATCAATGAACTTTTGTGGGTCAACATTTCCGTCTTTGAACTGCTTGACGTCACCAACAGCGTCTTTCAATCGACAAGCTAATGTCACCCGCATTTCTCGCTCCACCATAGACAGCCAAGAGTTGATCTTTGGATTCTCTATAGTTGATACAGGGGATGTGAAGTATACCTGTATAATGATAAGACATTTTATGTAATAAAACAAAGCAATTTAGTTTTTTTTTAAGTATATTCTAAGCGTAATAGTAAACTTGTTGACACATTAATGTTTAATGTATATTATTACCTCACACAAAAGTCGCCTAATATTTGGTAATTTATTTGCAATGATTAGAAATCCAACAATGCAATCTCGTTGAAAAGATGACGACATATTCTTTTTAATTTTTAATTTATATTTTTCGGACTAAAAATTATGTAGAACATTAAAAAACATAAAGAATTCATAATTCTCACCTCCTCCCCTTCACGCGACGCGATACCATTGATAATGGTATTATCATCGTTAAGTATAATAGCAGCGACTCCAGCAAACATTTTCTTGAAATGTTTTTGTAAGCGAGCGATGTTCTTGCTGTTGCCGATAATTTCTAAAAGATCCTCATCGCCCACGAAGTAGAATCTGACAACGAAATAATATTTCAACTAATTTTGTAATATGATTTAAAGACCAACTTTGCCTATATTTTAATTGTAAACCTATCCATGTATTTACCATGGACAGGTTTTGAGTGTCAATGGAAAGTTTAACAGAATTTAAAAGTTTTATAAGATAAGGGTTACCTTGGGAAACTACTTCGTTCCCTTTCAAGATATTCTCCCAGAGCTTTCTGGATCTTGCCCAGCAGATCAGCGAGACGTTCCAAAGACCTCTGTACGCCAGGAATGTTTAGCACGTCCATCACCATCGGTGACTTGCCAACTTTCTTCATCAGCCCCAAGAACTCGGAACTAAAGTATGACAATAATAATACTAATGAAGTTTCAATGACTAAGACAAAATAAGATACATTATGACTGCATAGACTTTGTGTATAATATTTTTATTTCGGCTTAGCTTAGCTATCCGTAAGCGGCTCCTTCCGCGCGTATGTCGGTTATCACACGAACGCATTAACCTTATACAGTATACAGGATAGAAACTATTCTATGTACTTTCCTGGGTCTTAAACCATTTCCACACAAAATTTTATTAAAATCAGTTCATTAGTTTAGGAGTTAAAGGGTAACACAGACAAATAAAGTTATTTTCACTTATATAATATTAGTAGGTGTGTCTATGTAGGCCTGAGCATTAACACTGTAGGATAAAATTTACTATTTAGAAAACAAATTTGTAAAAAAAGTTATAATAGCGATTTATTTTCAATACTAAGTTAAATGAAGTTAAGTATTTTTCGCTGTATATTAGTTATGTTTACTTGTCTCATCAAAGTGGCTGGTGGATCATTTGTACTTTATCGGTATCGTAATTAATATAAAGTAGCATTCGTTCTTTTACCTAATACTTTGGAACCGGCTGGTCTCCACCGGTAGCAGAGTCTTAATATCAGCAGACCCGCTGAAGATGCCCTCCAGGTACACCCAGCGGCGCTGGACATCAATCCACACGTCGAACAAGGCATTGATGCGGTTGAGTTTCTCTTCCCAAGTGAGGGCTTCCTCTTCAAACACCTAAATGTATGGACCATTTTTATATCGACCCTCTAGATGTGGCATACTGTACCGTTATTTCAACATTAGATACCAATTTCAAAGTCAAATGAATCATCTATTAGTATATCAGTTTGAGTGAGTCTAGTAAAATGCAAAAATACTTTACAGGCAGGATATTTACGTTAAAAATGATTAACTGTAGGTGACAAAATCTACAGTAACGAGTAAAGTGCAATAAATATATTTCTATTTAAATTATTCATTATCATTTATAATATCTATTATCCAAAATAAAATTAATTTATTTCAGGCAACAAGGCCAACAGAAATTGATAACAACACCAGATGGTGTTGTGAAGCATAGCTAGATAGATATGCTTAACAAATTCGACTTATAGGTGTGTTTGTATATTTCTATTTATAATTTGTTTTATTGAACAGTCAGTACACTGGGAGATGTGTACCACTTCCAGTACACTGACTGTCTGCCGGATCATTTGTGCAGCAGACCTAAGTGACCGCGGGTTTGATGTACGCATGCGCTAATGGAAATTGAAAACAACGCCATCTAGCTATGTCTAACAAATTCGACTTATAGGTATGTATGTATATTTCTATATATATTTTTTTTATTGAACAGTCAGTACACTGGGAGATGTGTACCACTTCCAGTACACTGACCGTCTGCCGGATAATTTGTGCCGCAGACCTAAGTGGCCGCGTGTCGATTGTACGCATGCGCTAACGGAAATTTAAAACAACACCATCTATTAACGCTTAACAAAATCGACCCAGAGGTATGTTTATTTTATTGAACAGTCAGTACACTGGGAGATGTGTACCACTTCCAGTACACTGACTGTCTGCCGGATCAATTGTGCCGCAGACCTAAGTGACCGCGTGTGATTGTACGCATGCGCTATTAGAAATTGAAATGAACACCATCTAGCGACGCTTAACAAAATAGACTAAGACGTACGTACGTATGTTTCTATCTAAGATTTGTTTTATTGAACAGTCAGTACACTGGGAGATGTGTACCACTTCCAGTACACTGACTGTCTGCCGGATCATTTGTGCCGCAGACCTAAGTGACTGCGGGTGGGATGTACGCATGCGCTAATTTCAATAATAATTTAAAAACATCACCTCCTAGTGTCGCATAATAGATTCAGAGGGCATGTTCCAAACAATAAAATATGCATTTTCAATACAACATCGAGAAACGTCATGTGTTCAATTTACGCCAATCCTGTTATGATACGCAAATAAGCGATACGATCGGACGATAGCCTCACCCCGCTGATTCACTATATATATATGTCGTGAGGTATGACAATTTTACTGTCAAAGTTATTCCAATAGTCGGTTAAACAGCTTTTAAAATTAAGAATCGAAGAAGTTCTTAGAGAATAGAGCACAAAGAATGCTGGTTTGAAGCAAAATTATATACCTTGTAGTAAGGCGACAGTTTCATAGCAGCAACGCTGTTGATGTGCTCCTTTACTTTGTTAAACAAGTCGTCCCAACCGCGGATAATCTTGCACTTGTTTTGGTAGTTGATCAGGTCCAGTTCATAGCTCTGCCAGGATTCTCGCACCTGTCAACCATTAATTAGACTACCATACAATTTCAGTCACAATGTGAAAAAGCTACCCGTGAGTTCATCTTTCTATGTAAATAATTTAATTTGAATTTGCTCTAAGTTTGAATGCTGTTCATATCCAGAGACGTAGCCTTATCTTAGCTCTCACGGTGTCTTGTTTGCAACTGGGCAAGAAATTTTTGTGGAACGAACTTTCCAGGCCTCAGAGATATTAGAAAAGTCATGTTTGTGTTTTACCTGTTTTAAGAACTCTTCCAGCGCCATTTCTCCTTGAGCGACAGACACGACGTCCTTGACCGTGTGCTCATTGTGCAGTAGGTCAGCATCCCACACCTGTCCCAGCGTCAGTTCCGAAAGGGACCAGTCCACTTTGAGCGCGCGGCACAGTTGGCGCCAGTGACGTTCCTTGAGGGCGTCCGATTTTAACTCTACTATCAACATGTTGACCTGGCAAAAAAAAAAACAATCATAATTACCAATCGTGTCACAACAAAATGTGATTTTTCTATTAAGTTAATGGAATTTAAAATATTTATATTAGTATACTTTATACCTTTGTATAAGATTGCAGTAGTTTACGGACGTACTCGTAGCTGTCGTACATACGCAGACGAGCCGGTAGTTCTTTGAGCTCGTTCAACATGGCTTCCAGTTGTTGCCTAAATTAAAGTGTAATACAAAAAAATTTTCGTTCTATCGTTAAGTTCATATTACAAAACATGCTTTTGAATACAATATCTTACCTTAGTTTCCTCGGTTGTACAGATAGCCAAGGTTTCTCTCTAATATCATCGATTTGGGTCCAGATCTTGCTAAGTGACGACCAAACGCCGCGCAAATCTTGTAACTCCTCGAGTGCCACCGTCATACGCTCGTTATTTATTGAGCTACCTATAGAATAAATAACAAAATGTTTACAGACACTTCTTTTTTTTAACGTCACAACTTTATTTCACAACTTTTTTTTACGCACGAATATTTGTTATTGCGTACCTGTATCATGCAATTCGAGCGCCTCTTTAGCTTTAGCAACATTGTCTCTTTCATCTTTAAGCCTGGTGTATCTAGTTTCCATAGCTTGAAGACGAGCCAGCGCATCTTCGGGTCTAGTGGAGCCGTCTGTGGGCTTGCTTCGCTCCCACTCGGTAAGGAATTCGAGGGTGCGCGCTTCTACTGCTTTGTCTTCCGCTACGATCTTTTGTTGAAGTGACGCCACCTACAATTATTAATTTAATATTACAACCAAGTCCTCTGCATATACAAATTATGGTTAAAATTTTATGATATTTTTATTTTACTTGAGTTTGAATAGACGAGTCTTTTCTGCGCATAATTTCGTTGAAAGCGCTCCATTCGCCTTCAATATTATCAACATGCAGCCACTGAGCCGGGAATTGGAATCTGTTTGAAAAGATTATAATTATCATTGTTGTACTTTCAGAAGTAAGTAAGTATTGTTGTATCAGAAGCATTTAACTTTACCTATGATTAAAAAGATTATATTGTATTTACCTTTGCCTTTCCAAAATTCGTTGAGCTTCCCTGAATATGTCGACTTGTTTTTCCCATGCGAGTACTTCCCTCTTCAGCTGTTGGACGTAAGTAATAAGAGACACCGCGTCACTGGTCGAAGCCGCTTCTACAATAGACAAATTACGTTATACCATGACGCTTCTCTTGGTCCCACCAGGAAACAAATCTGCCAATGCCATTGTTCATTACGCGCACCGTTAGTTTGTGTTATAAATTGCTAAGGTGTGCAAAATCATAACACACGCTGCTCGACGCTGTAAAAAGGTCCTCATATAGTGCGATATGAAATATTTTGTATTTTGTGGCACTTACCGATAGTCTGTTGTTCCAACTGGCTGCGGGACTTAGCAAGTTGTCCATGGAACTGCACCATTTCTCCGCCAAGCAAGGCGCCGAACTTCCCGAGCACCTCTTTGTGCCACGCGTCGTACTTCAGCGCGACCTTGCTCTGCACGCGAGCGAAGTCGATCACTACGGGGCCGTACTCCCGACGAGTGTCCGATGTGTCGAACGTGGTACGGGATTTCCTTTAACATAAAAGAGTTTTTAATAAAATACTAAACCTTCAAATTACCTTTAAAATACTGACTTCAAAAACTATGAATTATTATTATTATTATTACTTGATATCATTGAGACACTTGATCCAGAGTGTGATATCTTCACCCAAGCGACCGTACAGGCTTTCAGGTTGCAGATCCCACAGGGCTTGATAACTGTAAATAAAATGTTGATAACAAACATTATCATCTAAAAGCCTGAACCTCTTTGAAACAATATTTTGGCCTAAATTAAAATGTATAAAACTTGAACTTACCGTAGCCACTCGTCGACGTATTCACGAACTTGTGATATCTTTTGTTCGATCGCGTCGTAAGCGTTTTCCAAAGGCGATGAACCACCAGGCAGCTTGGTCAACAAGTTCCTGTAGGTAGCAGTCTGAGCGCGCGCTACTCCTACTTGATATCTACAAACAGACATAAAGTTCGTACATAAATGCTATAGACAAAAATACACAAGGAAATATTGATTAATTGGAGAAGTTTTGGGCTATTATGATGCCATTCATAAATCAGTATGGTTTCGAGAGCATGTATTGAAACCGTTATTCATTACCTGGTGCTCTGTAAACGATGTTGGCTGGTAACAATCGCTTGCCACGCAAACATCTGACGCATGAGTTGGAAGCGAGCTTCTTCTAGAGACGGGAAAAGGTACATCTGCTGATTTGTGATTCGCACTTCATGGACTACACGAGTTATCTGTAAATGGCAAATTGGTATTCAAAGTACTGTGAATAAGAGTACATAATTTGACTATGTTACATGTAGTTTCACTTATTTCCCTATATGTGTATTAAATATTGTATTTTCTTACCTGGGGCTCACCGCCAGGCTTATGTGTAGGTTCAGTTGGAGAGTAGGTGTCCATGGACAGATCTAGTTCATTGGCTTTACCGAGAAGAGCCATAGTCCATGCTTCAATACCAGCTTGCAGGCGTGCAGCGAGACTTTTCTCAACCTAAAAATCGTAAAATAATTAGGTGTGGTGGAAACCTCTATTCTAAACAGCTATAAAGTAGCCTAAAAGCACATACCTCTTCATCCAGCCGTTGCACCCACAAGTGAAGGTTGCTGTACTGCCGCAGAGAAAGATCATCTATGGCCCTCTGTAATCGACTCAGAATATCGGCCAAGCTCTGAGCAGAGTAGGGGCATGTCTCCAAAGAACGAGCGTCTACTGAAATTTGTTCTTCCACTGCTAGGAGGTCTTCAACCTAAGGCAAGAGCACAAAATTATATATTGAAGTTTTTATAATGTAAAATAAGTAGGACTTTGTGCTCTGAATCATATGCAAAAGAAAGCATTTTAAGACACTAGTAGGTATGTGTGTGTGTCATCTTACCTTTTCTTGGAACAGTAAAACAACTTCGCTCAGCTTCTGTACATATGGATCCAGTTTGTAAGACTCCCACACCAGCGCCATGCCTTCAGACACTTGGTTCAACACGTCGCGACGTAGTCCCGCTACTAGCGGTATGATGGAAGCCTTGTCACGGATCTAAATAGGATAACACCATTATGAATTCTATGGTCATATAAAAATATGCAAATAAAAATTGCAAGACAATGAAAACAAAAGCTGTCTATTACACTTTTTTCTACGCTAACAAAGCTTAGATTTCCAGTTATCCCAATTTAAACTAAAAAGCCTTTTCAGTCATTTCAATTCTCTTTGAAATAGAGGATGTTGTTATTAATTTTTAGATCAATTTCAATAACATTAGTTTTTCTGAAGTTTGCACGTTAAATATAGCAGGACATTATTTTAAAATTTTCTGTGGCAGCAAACTGTCTTTGTTTCTAGTGTTATTGAATCAAACTACAGATTAGTAAAATAAATGAGAAATGATTATAACAGTGACAGTGTTTCTAAACACGAGAACGACAACCATGCAGCCTACAGTTTGACTACCTTTGTATGATTCCTATTATTAAGCTGCACAAATGAAAACGCACACGTGTTAGTGTTACACAACACAATGTAATATTAAAGTCTGAGGCAAACGGGACTCTTCTAGCGATGGACTGATTGAAACATAGCTTTAAGACTAAAGGTTAGACAACAACTAACAAGAAATATCACCCCTGCTTTGAGCTCGCAAGCTCATTGATTCACAAAGTTGATGCATGTAGACATCTAATTAGCTTGAGAGTTAACAGGCAAAGGTTAGTGTGCTTTGACTTTAATAATTATACTGGTAACTAACCCCCATATTCATAAACGTCTTATAATCTCATTATAGGTAGAATAGGTTTATAATTAGTTTGTTTTTGTCTGTCATCTTTACATTTATACCAGAAAGAAAGAGACAAAAGTCCATTTTAACTAGAGTCATATAAGATTTTTATGAATAAGACTATAAGTATTCAGTCTAGTTAGAAATGTCTCTCGTTTTAAAATTTGAGTAATAAAAGATTTCCAAATTGTGGTAATGTGTAGTCTAGTGCTTGAAACATAAGTTCATACTTATTGAAGTAATAAGATTATACATACTTTTTACGTCAATTAATTTGTTACCTTTTCCAACGTGCGTTCGTAAGTGCGTACGCTCTCAATGAGCGAGATAGCGAACGGATAGAGTTGGTTTGCTTGGTGAGCCTTGTTCACAATAGCCAATGGTACTCTAAAACCAAATAATTGTAGTTTTAATGACATGCATACTTATGACTTAATGACCAATTTTGAGTATTGGGAGTCAAAGAATAACATTTAGTAATAAGTTACCTGAAGCCCAAGTTCTTTAAGTTCCGTACTTCCTTGTACAGAGTAATAATTTCAGGCAAAAAGTTAACTTTCAACTTCAGAATTGTGCCAGTTTTGCTGGAGCGAGCACGAACAGACTCAATAGCGAAGATACGACCGGATACACCAAGGTTCCGTTGTTGGACCTAAAACAAAAACATAGCCTTAGAATAATCTATAAAATAACTATTTGTGAAATTCACGTGCAAAATTGGTAAATGAAATCAATATTGTTAGACGATCAACATTACCTTACGAGCCCAATCGTCAAACACCTCTTGAGTATCCAGTTTAAGTCGGAAACTGTCTCCATCAGCTTTCAGTTTTTGACCTTCAATGTGGTTTTCCCAGCCTTTGCCTGTCAATAAATGGTTTTGTTAGCTTCTGAATAAAAGAAGATATTCATTTAAAAACGAGTGTATTAAATACCACATTTAAGATCTATGGGTAACAAGAAAAACGGTGTCTTAGTAAAACTAGTTATTCCAATAGAAGAAACATTACCTAGAACATCTTCAACTCTCTTGAGATAAGCAGTCAGTTGGTGGTCAATCTGTTTAGCCCAAATAATCGAACCAGCGACGGGTGGTAGATCACGAACTAGTGATAGTCGACTGCATTTTGATTGAGGATATTGAACCTGAAATTATTACTGAATGTAAAGACTAGGCCACTGCCAGATTATAAGGTTTTCATTAATATTGCTATATTTTGAATTAGTCTTAAATATTACTAATAAGACTTTGATGATAAATGATAACAGATTCAGTTTAATATAACAAGCCCTAAAATTCTATACCTTGAACTTCTCATGCAGCGCCTCGATATCGTCCTTGACGCGCTGTATGAGTTGCGTCTGATACTCTCGGATGGCGCCGCGGATGTGTGGCCGCACGAACAGCGCGTTGAACCGCGAGAATATGCGGAACATCTCGTTCGCGTTCTTCGCAGTGCCCAGCTGGTCGCGCAGGTGAGCGGTTATACGGGTTTCGACACGATCTACGCAAGTGCAAACGATATTTTCACATCTTTTCCACATCCTACTAATATTATAAATGCGAAAGTAAGTGTGTGTGTGTGAAGGTTTGTTACCGCGTATCTCCATAACCGCTCAACCGATTTTAATGAACTTTGAAATGTAGGTAATGTATACCCTAGAATAGGACATAGGCTAACAATATTTCCAAAAATCATCCCTTAAGAGGGTTAAATAGAGGGGTGAAGTTTGTATGCAACTTTTTATTCCTTGGTCCTATTCATTTAAAATTCGGTACACATAAACCTTAAGAAAAATAATGAGATACGGGTTTTTTATTTTTCCATAATTACCCCTATGAGGTGTGGATAATGAGTTTTAATGGTAAAAATTAAAGTTTCTCTGTATCTGTATAGTCTGAAGTCCGATTCACTCCAAATTCGGCACACATATACCTTATAAGAAATCATGAAACACGTGTTTTTTATTTTTCCAAAACTACCCCCGGTGGGGGTGTTAGATGAGTTTTTTTGGAAATACTAAATATTCCATAGCTGTTTAGTCCTTGGTCCGATTCACTTCAAATTCGGTATAAATAAAGCTTAAAACAAATAATGAAACACGTATTTTTTATTTTTCCATTTTTTTTATTTTTATCCTAATATTACGCGGGAGAAGCCTGCGAAATTATTCTGAGTTTGATTTTATTCAAAGTTGATATCAATACTCCTTCGTACTTTTTAGCTAAATTACTTTTTATTTTGACACAATGACGTTTGATAACTCAAACCGATTATTAGAATTCGAAATTTAAATTTTATTTCTTCTTAAATATTGAATGAAAAACTTACAATGATCATGGTCTAAGAGACGTAGTATTTTTTAAGAAACCCCTATAGATTTATGGATATACCTATGGGTGCTTGCCGATTTCAAAATGTTGCTTACACGCCTACACTACTGAACTAATTTTGTATGGAGATAGTTCGAGACCCGGGAAAGGATAGTTTTATCCGACTGCGAAAAAAGAGATTAATGGTTTAGCGCTATAACCGACATCCGCGGGCGAAGCCGCGGGCGGAAAACTAGTATCATATATTTTTAGTGAAGAGTTTACCAAACCATTGAATTGTTTTATTGGATTCGTGGGATGAGTTGAACATTAGTTGTAAATTTCAAAGATAGTAAGTCTATAGATAAGTTTTACCAATTCTATCTTCATAACGCCGTACAGCCGCTTCCCAAGCATCGGATCCTTCGCGAGAGATGTCTAAGCAGTCTACTTCTTTGACATTCTCATACGCCAAGTTAACCTAAGCAATATTATAAAAGTTATTAACAAAATTGTCTTAGAACTACACCAAATATGTCTTTATAGAGGTCACGCACAGTTGGACGCACGCACATATAAGTAGTGTCTACCTCAGCAATAGCATTGGCATCAGCAGCATCCATGGGCAGAGAGTGCGGCTGAGCGGGCTCACCACCCGCACCCGCGTCCGTCGCTACCGTGGCACGAGGGCGGAGCACCTGCGTACAAATAATATATGCAATCATTCATTCATCTAAATATATAAACGAAGAAACTGACTGACTGACATATCAACGCAGAGCCCAAACCGGTGGGTCTGGAGACTCCAAATTTGGCACATAGGTTCCATATGGGGTTTAGGGGTGCACTAAGAAAGGATTTTTCAAAACTCACCCTTTAAGGGGGTGAAACGGGGTTCCAAAGTTTGTATAGAGAAACGTGTGAGATCAATTTCGCGGGCGAAGCCGCGGGCGGAAGCTAGTTTTAAATAAAGTATTGCATGGTCGGATGTTCTATGTAAGGTCTGGTTATAAATCCTAATATTGATATACTGATAATATATTCAGTTTATTTTGCACTTACTCTAAGCATAACGGTACGGAGCTGTTCATGGTGTCTGCGGAATCGACGCATGTGTTCCATGCGAGCCTGCAGACGTTTATGTGATGGTGACACACGCCACACCATTTTGAGATGTTCGTCACGTTTTTTCTTGACTATGTCTCTAAAACAATAACTTCACTTTAAGCATTGTAAATAACAGTGGTATACAGTTTTGTTTTTTTATGCAAAAACTAATTATTTAAAAGGAGCAACAATTTTCTATACTTACCGCAATAATCCCTGAAGTTTTTCGTACTCATCATCCCAGCAGGAGAACACTTCGAAACATTGTGTCATGACACGCTCAAAGTCATCAAAGGGTATATGCATTAGGCGGCGAGTACCTAACACCTGAGAAATAAAATATATTTAACATAATAGATTTAACTGTTTAAAGATCTATTATGCAAATTAATAAAAAAGTTTACTTTGTTGTTATGTTCTTACCTTCAGAAGTTGTTGACCCAAGTCACGGGAAATAGCTTCAACCAGTCGCAAACCACGTTGGATCGGGTATTTAGTTGAACGAATTTTGCGAAGATGTGAAAATATCTGTTGTACTGCCAATCTACAAAATAAGGAAAATTAATGCATTATTTTTTTCGTCTTCAGAACTATAGACTAATATTTTTAAGGCATAAAGATAGGGCATTTATTTTTGCTAGGTAGTGTACTGAAAAAAGATTGGTAGTTCTTACCTAATTCTTTCCAACTCAGTAGCACTAAGCAAGTCATTGATTGGAAAGTCTTTCATCAATGGGTTGTAGTCAGAGACAGTGGCTAGGGCTTGTTTCAACCCAGTGTCTGTATCAAAGGACACTGTGGCATGGAAACGTTTGCCATACTTCAATATTTCCAGAGTAAGAGCAACCTATAAAAATAAAATCAATATATTAATAAACTACATTTAAAATATGCAAGTCATTCAAGATAGTGTTTTATGTTTACCTCAATGCTTTCCCTCTTCTCTTGTATGCGATGTAAAGCTCTTTCAAGGTTCAGCCAGAATGATATTTCTTGGAGGGCGGTACCATTTGATGGATCACGGTCGAGTTTGGTAACCTGGAACAGAATACATAAATAACCATTAAAATTTCAATAATTTTACTAGGGCACTGCATGAACAGCAAATACAGGCCACATTAGCTAGGTTAAATTACACTATAAGGGTCTTTGTTATTCTTTTTTCACCTTTTGTATTTCTTTTATCCAGCGGTTGACACCATTCTGCAGTTGGTTCAAGAATGTAGAGTCTTCCACTTTATCTCCAAAGTCAGCTACTCGCGGCTTACGTCCCTCATCAGCAGCACTGAAATCATTTATAAGATTCAAACGCAAAAATTAATAAAGACAAGCATAGCTTGCAAAAATTTCCATTTATCCTAATAAAGTATATTTAAATACAATTTATTAATATAATTATATACCGTTTTATAACAGCTGCCACTAAAGGGTGTACAGGAAGAGTAATCTCAGGAATATCAATGTTTTGTTGGAGGTGCAATAATCCCATCTCCAACTCAGCTATTTTCTTCTCAACTGAAGGCGCCATTTTGTCTCCATCTCTGTAAAATGTTGGCAATTAAGTGTTGAACCTGAAGCTAATAAAGCAAGACTTACTATATAGAAAAAGATTAATATTGTTGAGTTGGACAAAATAGTTAGACAGGTTTGTTTTTAGTCTTGGATTCATTAATCACTAAAGTGGTGTTATAAAGCTAGCTGCAGTAGGCCAAACAAAATTACAGCTGACATGCAGCAGTCAATTTATATATTTTTAATTGATTAGATGCACTTGCATGGTCCATGTTCAGTTGCAGGCAGCATCAGTTTTTGGATTCTCAAATCAAATCAAACCAAATCAAATCATTTATTCGTGATTCACAGGTATTACAATATAATTCTTACAATTCAGTCAGTGCATGCTGTGATCAGCCTCATAGGCATACAAATTAATTATACATGAATAAAATATAAATAAAAATGTCATTAAAATTTGTCAGTAAAATTGTCAATAGAATTAGTCATTGATAATATTTCAAAATCAAATCTGCACCTTACCATTACCTAGTTATCATAAAATGTACATTACATATTAACATAGATATACTTAATTAAAGAACCTCTTTTCCTTCAATTACCTCAGAGCAAGTAAAGTGAAAATTATTATGATTATGTGGCCCAGGCTTTACTTACCTATCAGCTCTGCCACTTTCCTTGACATAGCTCTTAAAGAAAGGAGCCATGGTCTTACTGATGAAAGCATGTAAGGTTTCATATGGAGAGCCATCAGAGAGGTTGATGAGACGCAGCTGGCTGTGGATAGACTTGTCAGCTTCAATAACAGCACCACGCTTGATGCATACAAATGCTGCCACCCGTGGAGATGTGAAGTGCACCTGTTAAAAAAATTAAGCATAAATTTCTTAAAGTGAATCCTAATCAATATGCTGAGGCTACTAATGAGTTGACAAGCCTAAAATTAAGTAATAATTTTAAACAAAATAGTTACAAATAATATATTTTTACATACTTAAATACCCTAAAAGGGAAAAGGAAAAGAGGCAGACCGCAAAAAAGATGGGATGATGACATTCGAGAAGTGGCAGGAGTGATGTGGAACAGAGTGGCTAACGAAAGGAAAGATGGAAAAGGTTGGAGGCCTTTGCCGATTGGCAAACAGATCTGCAAAGAGTAAACAAACAGTCTTTTATTTAAGTTTTATATTGTAATTTTTCAGTTTTTTCTATTGTAGTTCTGAATAAAGGCTATTTTATTTATTTATTAAATACCCTAAAAACTAAAAGAAATTCTTGCTACATTTGTTTAAATGAATGAATAACCTAATAATTTATATAGATTTATTAGTTTAAAATAAACAATATTTTAATCTAACAAAACTTAGTTTACCTCATTGCTGATTTGGTAAGTAACAGCTTCTTTTTCTTCTTCACCTTCTGTTGGCTGCTCATTGTCATCCTCTGAAATAATTAAATTTGTTAAATACCTACTGTTTAAAAAATAAAATAAAATCTTTTTAGACCAGGCATCACAATTAAAATCAGTTATGCACTTATGAATTTTAATTAGATGACTCATACCACAATATGGATTAAAAATGCTAAATCGTGTGCCATTGCAGGTAGAAAGTATATAAGAAAATACATCGATCCATTACTTACCCTTAGATGAAAACCTCTGGACGTACAAAGATGAGACTTGAGGATCAGAGATGAACTTTCTGATGCAGTCCTGGTTCACTTTGTCGTCCAAAGCAGCGTTTAATGCCGGTGGAACGATGTCATCTTCAGGCAAAAGTACCGTTGCGGCACGGCGCAAGTAGTTTGCGAAGTCTTGGAAATCAACCACGACTACGTTTGCTGCCTCCGGTGTATTTTCACTACCATCCAATGAATCCCCCATGATGGCTTAGGGAGACTATTACTTATTTTATTTAATAAATCGATAATTCTAATTAATCATAAATAACATCTACGTTAAGCAGAAACCCAACTACCACAAAATGTCACAAATTACAAATGTCATGTTTTCATGGAGTGACAATACTGACATTGACACTGACTGACAGCAATTTTGACTCCACATTTTTTGACAGATAATGACGCATTGAGAGTCATGATCCATCTGCTAAGATTGTATCGGTTCCAAGGACCTTAAATAATACTAACAATATCCTTGATCGATTCATACCATAAATTTAGTATGTAAACTTACGTTTACGTATACGTTTCCTGCAAAATATATGGTTCATACCATTATTTACTAAATCTATGATTCTTTACATGTTTTGGATCGTCAGCCAGCAGTTTACGAAGTAATAATAATTTATAGTTATGGTAGCACTTTTATTTATTTCTGGCTCCCCGTTCCCGCGTCTATACAAACTGCTACAGATGTGCATCCCAATGGTTAAAACAAAGTGAATACTACTTTTGCTACCGTATTATGAAAGTTTAAAGCGATTGTGATTCCTGTGAAAGAAAGGGATGCGTATAACTGCATCCCTGTCTTTCAACGGAATCATAACTGCTTCAAACACTCATCAACAACTGGTCTACATATTTGTCGAAATAGCGATTGATTAACTTAGTAATTGTTCTGACTTTTTCCAGTACTTATTGTATTCTGTTGCAAAGAAAGAATAGAGTTATCTTATGGTACGTTCATTTCACTATTCTTCGAACCAGTTATTCTGAGGATATTTAAGTACGAAGTTTTTCTACATACATACTTTCATCGAAAGTATTTAGATACGTAGGTTGATAAGGATTCATTTAAGTATCTAATTTAAAATTATTTATTTATTCTTTTCCGTGTCGTGAAATAAAATAAGTTTTCACTAGTTTAATTAAACAAAAGAAATAAATTACAAAATGGCTAGGCAGGCAATAAAGCCGTAAGTTTTTTAAATTGCCTAAAAAGCAATACCAAACCAAAACATTTATCTGAAAGTTCTTAAGCCTGCCAGTCTCTATAACGTTTTTCTTTCTGAAGTGATCCTATTTCACAGTTCCCAACTTTACCAAGAAAGGGTGAAACGTTTTCGTGTGGTAATTTGTCGCTAAAATCCTTATTTATTGCAACTGAGAAGTTGGATCAGCCCCGGGGGCAAATTCGTAAACTTTGCTCCTTTAAGTTCGCTTCACTGAATACCAGAACCTTGAACACAGGTTGAATACTAGTTTTCTTGTTTCAATGTAGGCGCACCTAACTATATCCTACTATAGTTATAGTTATATAGTTTGGAGCGGGCTATTTTTCCGCAACTCGACGTCTTATAAGTGCGCCTATTTTGCGTGATTGGGCTGGCGACGCTATTGCTATATCCTACTAATATTATAAATGCGAAAGTAAGTGTGTGTGTGTGTGTGTGTGTGTGTGAAGGTTTGTTACCACGTATCTCCATAACCGCTCAATCAATGTAAATGAAGTTTTAAACGTAGGTAGTGTATATCCTAGAATAGGACATAGGCTAATAATATTTCCAAAAATCATCCCCTAGGAGGGTTAAATAGAGGGGTGAAGTTTATATGCAACTTTTTATTCCTTGCTCCTATTCATTTAAAGTTTGGTACACATAAACCTTAAGACAAATAATGAGATATTTTTCTCTGGATCTGCTTAGTCTCAAGTCTGATTCACTACAAATTCGGCACACTTATACTTACCTTAAAAAAATTCATAAAACACGTTTTTTATTTTTTCAAAACGACCCCCAGGGGGGGGTGTAAAATGAACTTTTTTGGAAAAATTAAATATTCCAGAACTGTTAAAGTCCTTGGTCCGATTCACTTCAAATTCGGTATAAATATAGCTTATAACAAATAATGAAACATGTGTTTTTTATTTTTCATATTTTTTTTATCTTTATCCTAATACTACGCGGGTGAAGCCTGAGAAATTATTCTGAGGGAGATTTCCTTTGAAGTTGATATCAATATTCCTTCGTGCTTTTTAGCTAAATTACTTTTTATTTTGACACAATGACGTTTGATAACTCAGTCCGATTATTAGAATTCGAAATTTAAATTTTATTTGTTCTTGGATATTGAATGAAAAACTTGCAATAGGTATTGGCTAAAAGCCGTAGTATTTTTTAAGAAACCACTATAGATTTATGGATATGCCTATGAGGGCTTGCCGATTTCAAAATGTTGCTTACACGCCTACACTACTGAACTAATTTTGTATTAAGATAGTTCGAGACCCGGGAAAGGATAGTTTTATCCGACTGCGAAAAAAGAGATTAATGGTTTAGCGCGATAACCGATATCCGCGGGCGTAGCCGCGGACGGAAACTAGTATACTACCTACCTAGGTACGTACTTAATCTATGTATAATATTGGTTATTCGACAAACGAGGTCTTCAGGTAGAGCAAAATTACATTTCTATTTACTTAAAAAAAGTCTAAATGGCACCTCGAAGTTGGGAACTGTGCACAAAAACGGTTATATTAATAGTCCATTTTTACAGACTGATAATGGTCAGTTTGAACTAATAAGTAATTGATTTATTGGATGATCCTCAGTTCGGTTTGTCAGTTGGAGGCCTATGTCAAACATAGGCCTCCAACTGCTTCCACTACACTCTATAGGGCAGCAAGTCTGGTCCAGTAAGATCCCAATGTTAGGCGGAAATAGTCATCCCACCTTCATATTGGGCGTCCCCACTGTCTGATTCTGTCTCTTGGGTACCAGAGTGTTACCTTCTTAGGTACCTACTCCATTTATCAGTTTTACAGCGTACTATGTGACCTGTTCACCTCCATTTAAGTTGGTCAATCCGGGTGAGTATGCTGGCAACTTTGGTTCTTTTAACTGATTCTGTCTACTAGTTTACATAGTCTCTTTATCTGTCTGTCTTTCTGATAAACGATAATGGGGCCAAAACATAGTTGGCGGGTGTTTATTCTCAACCGTTGGATACAGGCGTGAGCGCATCCATAGTATGCTATGGAATCAGCTGGTTGGGATCTTTATGTAGGTTGCGAAATATAGGGGACAGATTTGGGCTAAGACCATCAGAGGCCTTCCTATGCCTCCGGGGTGGCACTGCACAATTGAGTGATGTCCCCAAAAGAAGATTTGAAAAAGAACTTGAACTTAAAAACTTTACTTTACTTATGAAAATTTTCAAACTTTTTTAGTTTACATTTATAATATGTCTGTACCTACAGATCATATAAATCTGTAGTTCTGTACCTAAACGTTTACGATTAATCTCAGTGAAAAGTTTGCGAATGTCAATATCCTAGTACTTTTACCTTGTCCATTTGATTTCCATCCTACGGGATAAAGAAATGGGAGCTTATAAACATAAAAGAAGTACCTAGTAGTATAATCCATACTTATTAAAAAAAGGTTGAGTTATTTAACCTGAAACATAGAATGTACAAGGGTATTGTTTGCAATTAATTCCTGGGGAAATTACCCACTTTAAAGATGGGGATTCCCAAGTAAATGCAGTTAGCAAGAAGGCATGAATTCACTCTCTTTCTGCGGAGGAAGTCTTAGAATTAGATTGTGATACGTAAATGCAAGCAGGGGCATATTTTTATATTGACTCTACAGCAGCCTTTCTATTTTTTTTTACGTTATTCGTGCTACAATGCAGCGAATAGCGCAATTGAAGCAATTTTGATCAGTTATTTTTTGACACGTATAAATTTTCAAAACTTTTATGGGATACAGTTCTCTTAGTAGTCTGTGATGGGATACCTACATAATGCTGGCGCTAATGCCTGAAAAATTTGACAGGTTCCCAATAAATTTTGATTGAATAAATGATGTGTGGGTGTGATTAAATGACTTTTCTTCAATTTTTTTTGCAACATAGTTACCTGCCAATATCTGAAAAGTTGCAAAAAGGTTTTAATCCATTCTTGGACATTGCTGGTTGGTATGCGTAAAGTTTTTGATTGGATGCCATTTCATTTTATTTTTAAATTATATTTCGTAATCTGTAATGACCTCCTGTCACTGATTTTTTAAATACCTAACTACCAGTACTTGCATGTTTCAACCGCAAAAGAGGATTGATTAAAATAAGTTTTGTTTGTATGATGGGATGATATTCGTAGAGGACCTTCCAAATACCCATCATCATCTCTGTACAGGTTGGAAAATTTCAATATTCCATGGAGAGAAACCACATAAAATCCATGAGATATATTTTCTTACATAAAGGAAATATTCCTTTACTTTTAAAAATAAACAATACTGCATTCATATATTTTTGACAATACGCTTACAAAATATAAAAAAATTTGTAGCAAGAAAGAAGCAACTTGTTATTTTTCTGAGAAAAAAATAATAATTAGTACATAGCAATAACCTCTTGTACTCACTATGAGAAATAATTAATATTGCAAAAATATGGTATGCAAAATTGACAATATTGTACTTATTATGGTGGTGAATTTTTTTGAGTAGAAATTGTTTACATATAATATTTTTAAATTTACGCGAATAGGTATTAAATAACACATTGAAATAAAACTACTTTTTAAAGGATTTAATAGGAAATTGTTTAATTTCAACGTTTTCCTATAAAATTATATACTACGTTACTCCAAGGGAAATTGTCGTTAATATACACTCTTTCGATTTGCATCATTGAAATTCAAGATGTTTACTTTGTCTATAAATGATGGCCTCGATTAACAGGCAAAGCAAATGCAGTTTTGTTTCTTTTTAAAAATTTAAAAAGGAATATTTTCTTAGAGTAAAATAAAATATTTTAAGGATTTTAAAGGGTTTTCCCTCCCGGGCCCATTGAAACTTTCCACCCTTTATTTAAGGCCCTTTAGGACATATTAGGTGGTATCTAGCTCTGCAATAGACAACAGCACTAACTTGGGAACTACATACATTGCAAATTGCTAACTATTGCACACATTACACGCTTGGATAGACAAAGGCTATATGTGGAGTATGAGGCCTACGGTCTGTAGGTTCTACTCGATACTAATTAACAATAACAGAGCATAGTAAATGATATACAAATCACTGTTTTAATGGGCTAGTAGTACAAACTCGCCTTCGCCCTAATGCAACGCACACAGATACCTATCACTTCAACTCTATTCAGTGTCTTACAGCTTAGGGCTTAATGGCCAAGCGCGGTTTGGTGGATATCACGTCCTTGAATTATTAGTTCTTAGATAGGTACGACGGTTTCCTCACGATATTCTCCTTCAGTAAAACTTCCTTTCCCAGCAGCGGCGCTGAAAACAATTCACACAAACATGTGTAAGCACGACCTGGGATCGAATCCGCGACCTTTTGTATTTCAAAGGCGATGTTGATACTACTACGCCACCCCTGCTCCACTGTAAAAGATATAAGTACTTTATATAAAAAGAGATAAAATCCTACGGAGTTTTTAGCAGAGTTTCTCCATAGTTGCTACGTCATCGCCGTCGTCATCCACGTCATTCACTGCACGTTAGGGAAAGAAATTGGAAGATTTTATGTAGAGCCACTCTCCAAAAAATAAAGAATGTTTTCATTGCATTACGAATACAAGCGTAAAAAAGTTTTACTGTCTTCCTTGCTAAATAGAACTTTTTGGTTTGCAGGTCATTAGAGTGTGATGCGTTTACTTAATTATGTTACTTGCCGTATTATTTGAAGTCGGTTAACAATTAATCGGGCTTACCAGTGTTGTCGAGATGCCTTTTGATGAAAATTAAAGTTTGAAATAATTTCATGTTATGTTAGTGTTGTTATGATAATCACAAATCTTGTGTCATCAATAGCATTGTACACGTGAATGGAAGACGCTCACACAATGCCATTGTGCCACTCATTGTACCTACGTCGTGGGCTCGCTCTACTGCCAAACAATGCGGACATTTCTATTCAATAGCTTGCAATCGATTGTGGTTACCTACATTTTAATAGTGTTGAAATCAAAAAGTTTGTGTTTTGCATTTTTTACGATAAATGTAAAAAATGTAGACGTTTTCGCGTTTATTAATAACATATCGAACACCCAGCTACTCCTTCGATAGTCAGGAAGTAACTAGTCCGAAAGTAAGCTTGGACTAATGCAGGAGTAGACCATTTTTATTAATAAGACTGTTTAAGTTTTATTCAGTTTTGGTAATCAATAAGAAAGTGGTAAGCGTGTTCACTTAATAACCACGAGGTCTCGGGTTCGTATAATAGTTAGTAGCTTGAGGTTGGGAATTGAGCCAGATGAACGGCAACATGGTCGCTCCGCATTGTATGGGAAAAATTGGGAGATAAACATAGCCTATGGAATGTAGATTATATTCACCTATGCCTACTCATCCCTTCGAATAATATCTATCTGACGTGAGCGCTTTAATATGTAATCTTGTCTTATTATTCTCTGAAAAAAAAAATGTCTATTTATTTGTGAAGTTTAGACAGTTGGCTTACGACCACGAACGGGGCAACCTCTTTGAAACGAGGTGAGCGCGTTAATTTATCCGTTATTTTAATGATCCAACGCAACAAATTAGAGGTTTATATTTTTGTTTCTAAAAACTACCTTTACATAATATAAATATGATATTTTGTTAAAGTATCTAGTAACCTTGTGTAGGTTAGGAATACTTATTGGAAGTGATTTTAATTACTTGTTACCTACTAATGTGTTCATCTAACTTACTCTATGCTTCGTTTCACCGACTCGGTTTTATATTGTAAAGATAATTAGTAGGTAGTACCTTGAATAGGTAAGACCTAATAAGTATGTATGACACCAAGATAGGTAGGTAGGTATGTAATATATATTGTGTGTGTAGGAGGACGTATCAACGCAAATGTGCACTCTTCTTAATTACAGTAAACGAACAATGACGTACGAAGTAAATAGGTACCATGCTTTAGCGCAGCGCTAACCAACAGAGTATACACCTATAAGCACGTACATGAGAGCTTTCCAACAGATTACAAAAGTTACCGAAGAGCCGATAATAAAAGCTCAATGAAAGTGGAATAGAAACTGCCCGTGTTCTAGGTGACTAACACACTAAGGATAATTTAAAGGGAAACAGTCTAATAGTCAGATGGAAAAGGTGACGTTTGTAAAATCTTGGAAAGATAATACACAAAACAGAGATCTGAGCTGGCGTGGTACCACATCAGCTTAAAGATTATTGTAGCTACGGAAGAGGGATGCCGCTATACACTGTGTAGAGTAACTTCTCTTTCATCACTTCACTCACTTCAACCCTTTATAGTGTCCTACTGCTGGGCACGGGTCTTCTCTCAACTATCTTACGAGTTGAGAGAGTTTAGGCCTTAATCCACACACGCTGGCCAAGTGCGGGTTGGTGGATGTCACATGTCCTCGAATGGTTAGTTCTTAGACATGCCGGTTTCCTCACGATGTTTTTCTTCACCGATATTGAGCAGCGGAGATGAAACAATTCACACAAAGATGTGTAGGCACGACCAGGATTCGAACCCGCGACCTTATTTTTATAAGGCGAGGCCCGTACCGCTGCGCCACCGCTGCTCTTTCGTACAACTGAAATAATAATATTATACGGTGTCATAGTACGGCTGCAGACCGCTATGCACCGTAAAAGAACTTGAAACGCAGAAGAGAAGGTTTACTATCATCCAATCATCTAATTCTTGTAGAGATTGCTCTCGCCTCAATATTTTCGGCGTCTTCTCCTAAATAGAAAACTCAATTAGTTCTGCGAATTTTTTTGGTGATACCCAGAGGATGTTTTTTTATTCTTAAATAACCTTGCGCTTGACCACAATTTGGCTAATGTTATAATGTAGTCTACGATTGAACGCGCTTGCATTACACGAGTATACCTACCGATTCATTCGTGATTACGAATGAGTTTCGCTGAGAAAATGGCTGTGGAATGAGGTTATAATACATGGTTGGAAACATAAAAAAGCGACAATTCCGACCTATCCTCTCAAAGGTTGTCACCAGACAATAGTATCGGTATACGGCACGGCAGCTTGGCAGTGCGGTTGGCGGTTGGAAGGTGGCCGAAGCGTACAGTGTACTGTGTCATCATATTTGCTCCACCCGGGGGCAGCGTATGGGGATTCATATTGCACGAAGGAGACTCAACCCCCAAAATATTGGATTTTCGGTGTTAGGGAAGAACAAGACCAATTTGTCTTAAAACTTAGGGGACTTTTTCAGACTTTGCTAGCTGCTTTTACAAATAAGAGTTAAATAATTGGACTATGTACCTGAGTAACTACTCGTATCTATTACCTATTTAAAAAGCAGAATCGTTAAATTATACTTACAGGTATCTAAGTTAACCAATAAACCCGACAATGTTTGTTTAAAATTAGTTGATGTTGTAGACATGTGTACCAAACTTTCCTAATTTAGCTGGAACAATGTCAGTTATCATTTAGCTTGTGTTATTATTATTAAAATTAGCTATATTTAGCACAGCGATCGTGTCTAATTGGCAAACATGATCATTTGGGCGTATAATACACCAGCGCTGCGGTCATGTTAATTATTGACAAACTTGTAGGTACCACCAAGTTCCACGTTTATACAGTATTGTGTTAATGACTACGGTGCCATTTCAACCAATATAGCACAATTAGGTTACAATTCGGGAACATTGTGGCCCCATCCTATGATTATTAATTAAATCTTTCGCAAACAAAGCATTATATTTTCATTATTTGCAACTAACTGTTATTTTACCTGGTACGTAGAACAGGATATAATCAATGATAGAGAAATAGAGACAGTAAAAGCTGTAATTTTATGCGAGACACCATTAGCTTTAATAACAATAACGGCGCTGATGAAAAACAAATGGAATTGCTTCAGTCACGCGACTACGGTATTAAAATCTATCTAAATATTTGTCCAATTGCAAAGTTTAAAATCTTTGAATGCTTCAAGCACGACAATAGGTGGGAATTATTTGGATGGAATTGGAAAAGTTGAGACGGCGGCGCGGCGCACGGCTCGCGAGGATTACTGGGTAGATGTTTGGCATATTGCGACACGTACTACCACTCACTACTATATACTAATAGGAATGTACCTACCTATAGTTTGCAGTATGTATTAATAGTAACTAGGAAAGCTTTGCTTTTCAGTTAAATTTTCAAATATAATTTATAATTAACTGGTAGATCAAGAACTGACAACAATTTTCCTGTTCGACACTCCTTTAGTCTTTCTCATTGTACAACAATAAAGAGATATAAGATATTGCTTAGGCTTTGCTCGTAATTAAAACACAGTTTTGCAAAACGAAAAAAAATATATTAGAGCAATGCGTAATAATTCGGGTGCAACAATTTGTGCATCGTGCAACACCCTAATTTAATTACCTACTTATTGCCCCTGCACACATTTAATCAACATTTTGTGCTCATTTCTTCATGTTGCTCATAACCGCAAAAGCTTTGTATGACCAGTTGATAAGCTGAAATTAAACAAATATGTTACTGTTCTGATAAGTAATTATTAGGTAGGTATCTGGGTTGAGCAGACCTAAATGATAAGGACCTGTAATAATATTATTAATAACATTGACTTTAATTTATAGGCAGCTATTAATCATCAATCGCCCATAATTCATCTATCTATACAGCTAATGGCAATGGCGGGTTCGCTAATTGAACTTAATCACTATGGAGATGCTTTCAGTTGTATTGAATATATCTAAGCATATTTATAGAGAATGTTCGAAATAACGTTGCGGAATGCCAAACTACGTTTCTTGCTGACAGTTTCAAGGCGGGTTGCCCCGATAGCCCCAAAATTAATGTGGCATTGGCAAATGGTGACAGTAGGTATGTAAAATGTTAGATACAGTCGGCTGTATAAAATTTGGAGGCGTAGAGTTTCGGAATGATTATAGTCAAGGAACAATCGGAAAATATGTGAAAATCATAAAATATATCGCTTGCTCGGAAGAATACTGTATTAAGTCAAAATTTGGCGCTAACTGACTTAATAATAAAGCTCGACTAAAAAAAGTACGTTCTTCCTTTTGAATTAGTTTGAAAACCGCTTAAGCCAATAAGGAAAGTTACATCTCTATTCCTCTCGATCTTTCTATTCCCTAGAACACGGAAGAACGTACTTTTTTAGTCGAGCTTTATTATTAAGTCAGTTAGCGCCAAATTTTGACTTAATACAGTATTCTTCCGAGCAAGCGATATGTCTGCTCTTATAAGTAGATACCTACTTGCCTAATATATGCTTTACTTTAGAACGAAATTATGTTTACCTACCAATGTATAAGTATCTAAAGATAGGTTAAATATTTTTCCGGCGGTTAGTCTTAGTGGGCGTTTGCATCTCTCCAGAAACAATATTATAAACATGCAGGTTTTTCGATCATAATCCAACCATGGCCCTTCGAAAGCCGCTTTGCGCAGTTCCATACTCTAGAAATAAAACAGTTTCATTGGGTTAACAAGACTGCTGACTAATTGTTTTGTACTAATTTATGAATTCATATCAGTAGGCGTTGGAATTTCCAGCAACATTTTACCTTCCAAATCAACTCGTCACCGAACCAGCATAGAATAAACACTTCGATTAGCATACAAGTTAAATATACTCCCATCCACACGATTTGCATCGGGTGACTCGTGGGATTTTCAATCTAAAGATAGAAAATAGATTAACTCGTGTTTCAAATAAATTCTAAAAGAAAATATTAAGAACATGGAACAAAAACTTAGTGTAGAGTATGCAGTTTCGAGTCTAATCTTTATTATTTTTTAAGATAGATAGTCAAGATGATATTCTGTAGCGGGACGTAAATGGTGTAGCAGAAGTTTTTCTAGGTTTAACTCGTCGAAAACGTCCCCCAAAAAGTTTTTACCCACGCGTTCCACCGCCGTTATTATTGTGAATGTTGGATGTGATCGAGTTAGTATAAAATAAGAACTACAGACGAAGAAAATTTAACACGGAGCTGGTATTGCGCGCGTTCCCCTCTACCGAAGTACATGAACAGTTACTGTTCATATTTTGTGTGTAGATTTTATTGTCGTCTCAACTTATACATGTGTACTGTACCTCAAAAACAATCAGGAACTGTTTAGAACTAGAAGTTTCGTATAACACCTTCTTTGTAAGCCTACAGGCATCACTAGCTTATTCTTATTAGACTAAAATGTCTTAACGACATTCACAGGTGATATCGATTGTGTTCTAGGTTTTAATTCAAATTTACTTATGTGTGAGTTATTATTAGACAGATACTTGTGCATGTCTGCCAACAATATATTACGTACCGAGAGGAACTGAATGCCGATCAAACAAAGGACCATAACGCTCAACATAAACTGTAGAGCTGATGCCAGACTAAAGGCGCTCTCAATCATATACACGTACCTGGAAATTAAATAGGATTAACTTGTGATGATTTACAAGTCCAACATTTATAGTTTTAATGAATCTACATATATTCAGAAATATCATTGTACAAGAACATATTACCAATTCGTTTTCATCGTCATATTTTTATAGGTATTATTAATCGCGTTACATAAAACATATTTTCATATTTGTAGTTTTTTAGATAAACTTAAACAAGTTTAGTCATATACGTAGTCCACGGTACACATGCCTAAAAGGAAACTGAACTGTCTACATAGTAAATAGCCCTGTCTTTAATAAAAACCCAGGCGATAGCGTCCATCTGGTAAAATTCTGCTTAAAGTACTTAATATGGACAAAAGTCGGCTATTAGTTGCTGACAATGTTGGAAGTGGGACACCTCAAACTTAGCAGACGTTTTAGACATAAGTGATATAAAGTTTAGTCATTAACTGTGACGAGTATAGCCAGCTTGGGATTATAGCTTAACCTAGAAACTGAGATAAGTTTTCACCATTTTTGCCACGTACCATAAGCCTCACTGCGACGGTAACAGTTCACAGTTTTTTAATGGAGTTTTTAAAAATAAAATAAGAGTAGTATTTGTGCACTTCACAAACGTGTCTGCATTAAAGGGTTTATTTAACTTGGTTTTATTAATAACTAGCGACCCGCCCCGGCTTCGTATGGGTGCAATGCTGATACTAAATATATTAAGGTATATTTACAAAATGTCCCTATACAACGTTAACAGCTTTTTTGCCATTAGACAATACAAACAGCACGCGCCACGCGCGGCCGGGTCGGTACCTACCGCCGCACCGCTATTTTAATCTGTAATATCTTTGGCAATATTCATTTAAATTATGTGCTATAAAGGGCCATATTGATCTATATTAAATAGACAATGTATTTAAGGTACTTAATTAGATAAGTATTAATGCAAAATTGCTTAAAATCGCTTCGTAAATAAGCCATTACTTTTGGTTGAAAGTAAAAGATAAAAAAATGGTTATTGTGAGTTATCCCTAAGAGATAGACATATACCATCGTATACTTTTTTGTTAACCTTTTTAAGGTGTGCAATATTGTAGTACATTATTTTGATATATCTCGTAGGGTTTAGCCAACGTTTGCAATGTAAGCACAAAAAATGCGTTAATTTACGACATCGCATCAGAAACATGTAAAATTATCAGTGTTTTTCTACTATATTATGCATGTGTTATATACATAAACCTTCCTCTTGAATTACTCTATATGACAAAAAAACCGCATGAAAATTGGTTGCGTAGTTTTAAAGATTTAAGTATATATAGGGATATAAGGGACAGGAAAGCGACTTTGTTTTATACTATGTAGTGATAATAATATTCTGAGACCTTTATCACACACGGTCATGATCCCTAACTAAGGACAGCTTGTACTGTGAAAACTAGATAACTGATAATATACTACATAGTACATATACTACTTTGTTTTGTAAATATATACCTAATATACATAATTATACCCAGACTCAAGACAAACAGACATATTCATCACACAAATATCTGTGTTGAGTGGGAATCGAACCCACGACCTGTGACGTGCCAAGCAAGCAACTTACCGATACGCAATCGCTACCGATCCATCCAAATTTATTGGATTGTTTTCATAGAATACAAAAAGCAAGAGGTTATCAATTCAAATATTTTTTTAAGTAGATATTCCTTTGATGCTTTCTCCATCATTACTTAAAGATGGATTGGCGAATCTTTTAAAGATATTTATTTCAAAATTAGAAGTCGTATTATTTTTGTTGTTGTTTTCCTCGAAGCTTTACTGTTCGTATAGTGCCTAGTATTAGCATGAAAAACAATTAGCAGATATTGGTAAGATCAAGCGGTATAGGTAACTCGTACCGTATAATACTGTTGTGGTGTACAATGCAGTCTTTCAGCACAATCGTCACGTACTGCTGTTTGGAATACGACTCAATGTTTTTGTTCCCATTGGATGCGTCCCTCCTGCGACGACGATCTGCTACCATTTCAAAGTTACGCAGATTAAACGCCAGTATTTCTATTTGACCGACTGGAAGTAGAACAATTAGATTTTTTTCATCCAATTAAAAAAAAATCATTTATTTCTGGCTGTACACATATTAAATTATATTGCAAACAATTCATAAAAATCATGAATAAATTATAATATTGAAATGTAAGTACTGTGATAAAAAATGAATAATAGTCACAATTTTGCGGTCTGCGATGACACGCGCTTACCCAGTTAATACCGGTTCACTCGTGACTTGAAGACAGGCAGATTATAGATATCGAAAACAGAGATACCGGCAGCGAATTCCATAGCGGCAGTTCGCACTAAAAGTGAAAGAAAGCTTTGCCCATGTATTTTCCACCATATATCGGCGGCGCCGCAAAGCCGTAGGTACGTCTACTAGTCCGATGAAAGATGGGGGAGCTATTTTATAATGTAATCTTAAAATAATTCTGTTAATATAACCATCGATCTGGGTCCATTTCAATCACTTTATTTTTCAAATAAAGAAAACCGCATAAAATATGTATGAATTTCGGAGAATTAGGTTTAGGAAGTCCGTAATGGCTTAGTCCACAATATTTAGTACAAAATTAAAGTCGGTTCATTCGTTTAAGCGTTACGTTGCAACAAACGTGTACATAGATACGCAGATACACAAGTCAAACTAATAATACTCATCTATAGGTTTATCTACAGGTATTTCTATCACTACTGAGTTGAGAGAGTTTAAACATTAATCCACACATACTGGTCAAGTTCGAGTTGTTGGATGTGACCATACATACCTATGTCCCAGAAGATTTAGTTTTTCGCAAAGTTTTTCTTCTACGATACTTAAGCAGCTGTGATGAAAAATTTGACACAAAGATACGTGAGCACGACCCAGGATTGAACCCGTAACCGATCGAGTCCGATGCCAATGGACCTCTATTTTTTTTTAAATCAATATAATCTTATAACACAATAGAATGAAGGTAATTAGTTATCTTACGAGCGGAGGCAACAAAGGCTGCTAATATTGTATCCATAACACCATCAATGATGCACGTCGCTGGTTTGTAATAAATCTGCAAAACAATAGGTCCCACTCTATACATTGAAGTTTGAAGTTTAATAAATCTTAGACGACTTGTACAGAAATGCGAGTAGAAAACATGACAAACAGTAACTGTGAAGAACCTTTGGTAGAGTGCATAAAATTTTGTCTAAATGCAATAATCTCCTCTTAGCCGTATATAGACTAGGACGAACAGTCTAAGCTGACCATCCAAAAACGCAGGAGATGTTATAGTGCGCAAACACAGGTGCTCTATTCCCGCCCGGAAAAGGTTGACTGATACAACCGGTGAGACATCGGGCACAGAAGTAACAGATTTACGTGAAGCCCGTAATGCATGAGAAAGCCGTCAGTCCTGCACCAAAGACCACTATCAACTTTCTAACAACAGACAGCTGAAATATTCAAAAACTCTCAAGACTTTAACTCCTAGAGGCGGATACGTTATCCTAGAACTATCCTTTGTATTGTTTCCTAGGTTACATCGAAGCAGTCAAATGCTCACTTAATTTTACAATTTAATTCAATTTTTATTTTTGGCCTGTTGTGGATGGCTACCACAATGCACTTCACTTTTTAAAATATCTGGCGTCCACCGTCTTTGACAGTGGATCTGCCAACGTCAAGTTGAAAGAGACGAAGCAATAAAAAATGTATTTGGATGATAGTGGGCCGAAACGTTTTTTTCTTAGAATATTTAACACGGGAAGTGTTATCAACAACTTCTAGTTCCTAAATTGTTCCTGCCAATTTTTGAGGGAAGTGAGGTAACCACAGCACACTTTTACATGCTCACACACACTTACAAAAAGTTGGGGTGTCTTTACCAATGCAGACGAAAATAAAAGCTACACACCAACAAAAAACATTCAGACTGTTCATGTACCTCAGCAGAAGGGAACGCGAGCGCTTAACAGTTCCTGTGTTAAATATTCTGAGGTTTACTCAATAAGTAGGTATTTCATGAAGTGGATAGATTTATTTAATTAAATAATTTTTCGAACGAATAAATTACAATAATACTTACTCTGTTCAAACTACATGCTACAACATGATGCCACGAACATTGCGTATAATGCTACGAGTTTCGTAGTAGGTATGCTGCTACGAATTTCGTAGTAAGTATGTACCTACGAATTTCGTAGTAAGTATGTACCTACGAAAGACATTTTGCAATGCTTGTTTTTGGCAAAAATAAAAGCAAATCTTACTTTTTTTACTACAATCTTTTAAAAAGTTAACACTTCGCGACTATAAAGAGTATATTCAATTAAGATATGAGTGATCGTTTCTGTTAAGCGAACGCTTTGACTCACGTGATGGATGTAGATGACTCCATACGCTGGGCTCTTATACACATCAAAATTAGGATACTCTACGTTCGTCGGTAGTATGTCGAAGTTTTCTGTTAAAGGAATTATTATTCCGACTGGGAATAAGATACACAAAGATTAGTTAGTTCTATAACTAGTTTCGCAGGGGTATCGTGGGTTTGGCAGTGCCCATTAATCTTTATGTAAATTGTTTCATCACCGCTGTTAAATATCGCTGAAGGAAAACATCGTAAGAAAACCGACATATCTAAAAACTAATAATTTAAGTACATGTAACATCCACCTACTCAGACTTGGCAAGCTGGTGTGGATTAAGGCGTAAACTCTCTCAACTTATAAGATGGTTGAGAGAAGATCCGTGCCCAACATTGGAACAATAAAATGGGTTGAAGCGACGTGATACATTAAGTAAATACACCTAAAAGCTTATTTCAAAGTGCAAATTAGTTATAAATCCGTGACTAACCTGACACAGCTCCAACACACATAATAGAATAAAAAGTCATAATAAACCGCGCCGTTTTAATACTCCTCTTTATCATTTGTTTATGCTCTTCCTCTTTAGGACGAAATTCATCGCAATATAAATATTCCAAAAGATTTTCTACTTTCTTCTTATTTATCCAGAACACTGCGATTTTAAAATAAGTGTACATTTCGCTCAAGAACAAATACAACCTGAAATAATATGTAGAATTTTCTTTTATTTTATGAAAGTTTCTCAACTGATATCTGTGATATCTGCTGCTGCTAATATTATATATGACAACCAACTCTATTTAATAAAGTATACTTGGTCGGTGATCTTAGACAAATAGTAAGAAAGTAAACGGGAAAATACCCTTCGGCGACATCTCCAATGTTGTCCCTTCGCCTCAGCAAATAAACAATTTCCCCGATGCCGGGCAAAAAACAGACAAACCACAACACGGTCAGAGTGTAAATAAACTGAAGCCAAAACTTTACACATTTCGGCGAATAATTATTGTACCACATCCCGTATATTTTTAACCAGTAAATGTGAACGGCATGATACAGCCGCGGATTGAGATCATCCCACGACTCTATAACGCCGTAAGGTAATATTGAGGATAGAAAAACCAATTTCTTTTTCATATTTTCTCTTAGAATTATCATTTTCCGTTAAACAGAAAGTGCCTGAAATGTTTGACGGGTTATATTAAAATGCTTCGTATAACTCATTAAATTGTGTTCCTTTGTACAAAAACAGAATGTGAAAGTGTTATTAAGTGGATATTATTATATTGCGATATTGTTAAGTGGAAGATCTTGTTCTATGTTCGCATCGATGTTAACAAAAGTAAGTACTTGCCTAATGTACATTGCACGTACGGTAGCTACTGACAAAGTGTAAGATATTATAATTTGTACATGTGCAGGAACGAGGACATTGCATCTACTAAATACCTACTTGTAATATAGCCTAAGTGAGTACCTATGTTTATAAGCTATTCTGGTTTATTCGTTTTAAATGAAAAACTTTCATAAAAGTAATAAGGTTAGGAATATATTTTCTTGATGCTACATACTACAAAATGACAGGATCCATCTAAAAGGCTTATTTTAGCTGCAGCAAATATTAAAAGAAACATTAATCGACTCTACCAAAATTAAACCAAATGTGAAAATGATGTATACTCCTTAAGACAGTTAATTTAATATGTCGACAAAAGCAATTATTATAATTACAACAGTAATGTAATTACCACTAGAAGAAAAGGGCTGTTCTCCTAACTATGTATAATTGTGTTTACAAAGAGCTATTCAGAAATTCATCACATTCGAACGGAGTACGAACAACATTACCGAATATAAACAGTGGTTATGTGGTTATTATGATGTTTCATTACATCTAAAATCAAGTATTAGATACTTCGTAAGTTACGTTTTTAAACATTTTGTAATAAGTACCTGGGTACATTACAGTATGCTGTTTCTTTAAGCAAGTAACGCGTTTTATATTTACTGCCGATCATCACATCGACCAGTTTATTTCACACATAATGTAACAAATTAATCAAAACGAAGTCACTCACAAAGTTATTTGGTAATTGCGGCTCGAGATGAAAAAATAATAAATCATCCGTCAAATGTGGGGGCACCTTTCAGCAATGAAGCGGCCTGACTGATCGTCGGCTTACACAAAATATATTATGCAAAAAAGTGATAAAATATGAAACGATTTGTGTGATTCGCACTGGGGTGGTGGAATTTGCATAATCACCGCACACCCAGGCCGTACACAAAATGAAATACGTGATCAACCAAACAATAAAAACACAATTCAATGCAAGCCTTTAAACCATCGTCAGACGTCAAACACCTGTAACGATCGACGGTGAAATGGGTTTAAAATGAAAAAGTTATTATTTACCTCACGTCTATGAAATTGAAAAACCGTGTTGTAAAACGTAAATTTAAAAGGTCGTAAAATAAAACATACTTATTATATGAATAAGAAGAAGCACTTGGCAGCGATGTTTATATGAACATAAAAACTTTTACGAGGCTTTCCCTTCATAGATATCTATATACATTTACTATTGTATCCATTTCAAGTACTTGTTACCTTATATTTCATAAATTTAGCTTACCTATGGAGGCTGAGTCACCTTCGTCCGTGGGCGTACACCTTTAATTAAATCCCTCCACATGGTCACCGGGTGGTGCTAATCAGGTGACAACTAACTGGTGGTAGGCTTCGGCCGTGGTTGGTTCACACGGCCAAGCGGCCTTGAAGTGTTTCGGTGCGATGTCTAGTGACACCATGCAAAGAGGGTGGGTTGGAATACTTGCTCCTTTAAGGTTTCTAACCACATTGAGGCTCATTTCACTGCCACCTTCTAACTGAAAATCATTAATTATCACGAGAGAATCGGTATACTGGGCTGGCGCTTTCCATCGTAGACTACATCTTTGCATAATATCAAGGTAAGTTGTTGTTAAGTGCAAGCCTATTTAAGAATTAAAAAAAATTGCCGGTGCATTTTTGTCTGTGGGATTAAATGAATCTTTTGAACGATAGGCACAGAAGCATTAAAGGCTGCAGCTGTTAATGTCTACTATTACTAATCTCCTAGATATACCTATGAGTACAGTCTGTAAATTCTATTGTTATAAGTAATACTAAAAGTCAGTCATTCGATAAGTCTTTTAGATAAGCTGTAAGCACGGCGTGGAATAACAAGATTTCAGGGGAATAATCCGCAACGTTGCGCTCGGAGCATTGTTTCATCGTCCATAATTCACCTTAAAACGGATTTAATCTGTATTTGCCATCTAGATATCGTTTATTATAATTACGGATGGTTGTGGAAAGTGGAAATTTCAGCAAGTACGGTAAAGTATTTGAAGACATTCAAGGTATTTGTATCGCTTACAATTCTTCTGTGAACATCCGACGTCTAGTGAGACAAATAGCTCGTTTTCACGCGATACGCCGCCATTAATTAGAAGCAACGCGTGCAGCCCTCGATTGCTATCTGTCAGCGGACACGCGACTGCTTGTTCGCCACACCATATCAACGCAAAGTTAGCACAGATATTGTTGCGATTGCAAACTACCTCCATTGGCTGGTACTCTCTCTAATTGCATACAATACGGTTGATATACAATTTACACACATTTCGTCACTTGTATGTCAAATCTTTGGTTACCAGGAAAGCTAGTAAATTGTTAAAATTTCTCTTCATTTCTTTTGGTTAGATCGGTATTAATATTTCATTTTCTATAATATTATCCAAATGGGTCAGATAATAGTCGGACAATAATATTAGATAGTCGGATAGTCGGACATATCATTCTAATCAACATATTATTATTATTAACGTTGACTCTCACAATTGTAATAATTCACTTCAACCCTTTTTAGTGTCCCACGGCTGGGCAAGAGTCTTCCCTCAACTATCTTAAGAGTTGAGAGAGTTTAGGCGTTAATCCACACACGCTGACCAAGTGCGGGTTGGTGGATGTCACATGAGCAGCGGCGATATTAGAATTCATACAAAGATGTGTGGGCACGACCGGTAATCGAAACCGCAACCTTAAAAATCTAAGGTCAGGCCCGTACCGCTGCGCCACCGCTGCTCGAAGGAAACCAGTCTCGCTGAGCTGGCCTAAGTCGACGTCATTCAGATGTATAGCCCCTTGTGGGTAGTAAATATGCCAATCCGATATTGTAATATTTGTTTAACTTTAATTTAGCTTGATAATAATTGTTATTTACCACTTGGTTAAATATGTAACAGTATAGTGTAGTTAAGTCTAAGCAGCACTTTGTAATAGCCTGTACCAACCATGTATTTTGATAACTCGAAAGTTCAACAAGTATCGATCTGCACTCTCGCACTATACCAATAAGTTACTAGCTTTATTTCCATTATAAGTGATAGTAGTATTTATGGTAATAGTAAATTGTAGTAGATACCTACTTACAAACTTCTGCAAAGATTTGACAGGTACTTGGCAGGGTATTCTTTCGCCTTTTCTTCAAACGCCCTTGAATTCCTATCTGAAAAAGAAGTATCTAGGAAAAAATAAAAAAGTTTTACTACATAAAGATGCAATTGAACGAGAAAAGAGGCCTCTATATTAATCGAAATAAAGATCTAAACTGACTAATGCCTCACTTCACTTCAACCCTTTTCAGTGTCCCACGGCTGGGCACGAGTCTTCTTTCAACGACCTTACGAATTGAGAGAGTTTAGGTCATATTCCAAACAAGCTGGCCAAGTGCGGGTTGGTGGATGTCACATGTCCTCGAATGATTAGTTGTTAGCCATGCCGGTTTCTTCACGAGGTTTACCTTCACCGATATTGTGCAGCGGCGATGAGACTATTCACTTAAAGATGTGTGGGCACGACTGGAAATCGAACCCGCGACCTTATATTTCGAAGAACCCACTGGGCCATCACTCCTCTAATGCCTAACTAAAAATAATGGGTCAAAAAATTTTTACGCATCGTTATATTCCGGCAACGTAACCAGAAGGCTAACAATATTGCCGCGTTGGATGGATGCCAATACTGATCCTTTGCCCGCTATACAAACCTACTTTCTGGTCACGTGTGTTGTCAAGTAGTCAGTATCTAGGTATCTGCGTTTATCAAGGTTTAATATCTGGATGACCGAGCTTTGCTCGGTATTTTTTTTAATGACATTTTCTAAAAATGATTCCTAGCTAGATCGGTTTATCGCCCCCGATACCCCCTATATACTAAATTTTATGAAAATCGTTAGAGCCGATTCCGAGATAAGATATCTGGATGACCGAGCTTTGCTCGATGACATTTTCTAAAAGTGATTCCTAGCTGAATCGATTTTTCGCCCCTGAAACCCCCTATATACTAAATTTTATGAAAATCGTTGGAGCCGATTTCGAGATTCCAATTATTAAATTAATTTATTTAAATAATTCTTCTGTGAGTGTGTATGTCACTGAACTTCTCTCAAACGACTGGACCGATTTTGATGAAATTTTTTGTGTGTGTTCAATGGGATCTGGGAATGGTTTAGATTCACAATTTTGTCCGCTGGCGGTACGAAGTTCGCTGGGGCAGCTAGTTTATATACATATATACAAGAATTGCTCATTTAAAGATATAAGATTTATAAATACCTACAAAACGGTTACTACTTAACGACCCCACAGAAGGTCATACAGCGGGAGACGCAATTAATTTTAAAACACCTTTGTTGTATCTAATTTATAAACTTAGTATGTGACTTAAGTCACCATAAATAAGTATAAGCACTCTAAGTATGCACCTAATTACAAGTCATTAGAAGTTAACGCCAATGTTTCTGATTAATGAAGATTGATTGCCTCAATCTGATAATAACGTGACTTACGTTTCGTGAAATACCACATAAACACATATTTACGTTACGTCTAATTTAAGCTGCTGTAGATTTAGAACAGTTAATATACCTTTTACAAAAATGTTAGTAGTTTTGCACATAAGTCGGTTTTTCATTAACTTTTCTCAGATGGCGTCGGGAACGTAATAACGATTTGGTTAATTAGTGTTAATTACAATAAAAAATGTGTGTGACCTAATGGTGACAAATACGACCCCATTATCTAGCTGTCCTGGAAATTATAATAAAATCTTAATCAACTTAGATTTAGGTCAAAATTTCACCATTACGGTACCTATCGAACAGCGGGGTCGCGGGGTCGATGCCGGTTGTGCCCACACATATTTAAAAATAAAATTACCTATATCTATATATATAAAAGAAAGTCGTGTTAGTTACACCATTTATAACTCAAAAACGGCTACACCGATTCAGCTGAAAATTTGTAGGGATGTAGCTTAGAACTAGGAGAAGGTCATAGGATACTTTTTATCCTGTTCCATTCCCGTGGGACGTACAGTCACAGTATGTCTAGCCGATCATTCGTTAAAAAGGTATACAAACTCCGTATATAGGTACACAAACTCTTTTCTGTGAGTGCAAGACACTTCATACTTAAAAAGAATAATAAAGCTTTGTCACCTTTTGTCATCTACATCTACACTATTATAGAGACGAAAGATTTGATAGTTTGTTACGAATATGCTCATATTCTATACTTTTTTTAGTCGGGGGGAAATCCTTAATGGATCCCCGCATCGTGTAGGCGCAGGGGACGTGGTATTTCCAAAGGGTACCCAATAAAACCTCTCGGCTGGTCCGTCGCTCATTTGTGGCAGGGGGTCACGGGAACCACATGTGACACAACCGTAACCGTTTCTTAACATTTATCTGAGGTTTATTGCGGCATCATTGCTTAAAACGAATGATTTAAAATTTGGTTTTGCCAAAGTAAACTTGAATGAGTGTTCTAAGCTTGGAAAATCCACCAAGGGTGTTAATTTTTGTCTAATACCAATTTCTACCCGTGCGAAGTCGGGATGGGCCGCTATTAAATATATAAAAAACACCTCTTCGATTGAAATCGTAAACGTGAATGTTATGTAGATATGAACATTTTTTGCAGCTCTGCCTGGTGAAATACTATAAGATTATTTTTGTTACACAAATTAACGTTTACTTTAACTTAACGTTAACGTGCCTCTAGAACCGGTATGAGCTGTAGGTATCTTATTTTTCTAATGTAGGAACTTTTTCAAGTAGATTAAAAACACGCCTATGAATTGAAACTTCCAAATGGAAATGAATTATTATGAAGTTGTTTTTAAATGCAAGTTTAAAATAGCATTTGCAAAGAGCTACATTTCTCTTTACGGTACGTTGAATACGTGACCCAGTGTTTCTCGGGCATCATTCGCGGCTACTGTATGAAAAATGTTATACTTACCTCAATCGACACGGAATACACGAGATGCATCATTGATGCTGTGAAAGAGTTTTATACAGAAACTGTATAAACAGGCCATAACAATCTCGTATATAAATGGCAATGACAAGAGTAGCTGAAGGTAAAGTCAACTACAGCAGAATAATAATAAAAATCATTGTGTTAAAATTTTTGTAGTTAAAGCTCTTGTTTTCTTCACGGTTTACTTACATTTATCAGACAAAAACCATTATTCTGAACCAGGCTTTTAAGGCTGCATTGAATAGGTATATTGTAACCTTTACAACTTATATCGTATTTATTAAAACAGCGTATCTTGTACTTTGAAATCTTTTCCTAACGTCCCCTTTAAAGTCCAATAAATGTAATCAAACCCAAAATAACTTAATTAAAACAAAATAAATGTTACGAGCTACATAACACGGATATTATTAGGTTATTATCCCCAAGAACTGTTATTTTATTCAACTGCCTGGCTGTTCCGTGGCCCTGTAATTTAGTTTGCCTTGTTATCTCTCACTTGTTACAAATACGTGCTATCAGTTCGGAGGTGAGGGCCACCATTTAGGAAAACAATGTCGTTCCTGTTATATATATAGAGGTATTTAACGATATTTGGAGAAACCCTGCCTTTTCTTTTCAACCAAATGGGGATTAAGGGTAAGTTTATATTTATCTAGCAATTAACTTTAGTCGGAGGATATCTAACTGTATTTGTTTTCAAGATATCGCGTTGGATGTAATTGTAACATCTTACAGTTAGACGCACGTACCTATTATGATTTTGTTCCTTCCGCAATAATGATCTACCAACTTAGGTAAAACACGATTAAAATCAACTTCAAACGAAGAATGATGCTACTTAGGTTAATTAGGTACAACAAAGTGTTACATTGGCACAATGTTAATATCAAAATTCTGTGCACAAAACATACGCAATCTACTTAACATGTTCACAATTAGCCACGTTAGAATTTGGCGCACTAATTAGCTTGATCATAATAAGTCTGTTGAATAATTAATTTCACGAATTGTTAGTTCGTCTTGTAGATATTAGGTACCTACTTACTTTGTACACCTTTGGGATACTTAAGACAGTAGATAATACCAATATTGTGGCACAATGTAGCAAGTAATTTGAATGAATAGATTCAAGAGGTGAAACTGAACATTTCAGGCGAATAATCGAAGAAAATTCTAATGTTGGCGACGTCTGTAGGAGACTGTGCTTCACTTAGAATTATTAGAACTCTTTCTTAGTTTTGTGAAAGGAAAACCAACTTGTCTTTTACTTTCTGTATTGTGTACATATAAATGTAACTATTAAATAAATTTTACCGAGTTTCTTTTGAAAATACAGTTTGGGAGTAAAAATACATGTTAATAACATCTACGTACTTCATGTGCGTAAAATTTTTCTGTCATATTTACAAATATAAAAGTTTGTGAGGATAGATGGATAGGCACCTATTTATAAACTTAGATAAAATTTTGCTTACATGTCGGTCGTTTATTATTTAGATTAACAGGGTGTTTAAATACATACTGACTACCTATGAGATGGCGCGTTTATAATAACTAATGTCAAAAGCGCTTAAGATATTTTTGCCTGTATCAATTATTTACTATTTAGGTAAGTAACTGTCACTACCGTCTTCTATTTAACTGATCGTTTTTTGGAATCCGGTTAGAATAAGATTCAAAATTCAACATATTAAACCATTCACAACAAATAAAGTAAATACTCAGTGATATCGTAATTGAAGTGGCGAAGCTTGGCGGTAGCAAACGCCTTACTCGTCATTAGTGCTAGGCGGGAAGCGTCACTGGCTAATTACGGAAGATTGATGAAGGCGCCGCTCTCTCGCCGCACTTCGCTACTGATGGTTAGCGCTTGTTACGCCACAGTGTGTCTCGAGACGTGATCTAAGGAGCCAGGCAAGTGCTTGATGTACTGAAAAATTTTGAACTTTTGATGCTTCCTGAATAATGTATATTTATATGTAGAATGACTTAAAAAAGGTTAAAAAAAGGAGTGGGTTGAAAGCTTTGTGTAAAAACTTAGAAATGTTACATATAAACCGTGAACTAAAACTCTAAACTTTAGTTTTTTCTCTATTTTGTAAGTATTTCCGTAAGCCCAAATACACATCAGTATTGCGAGTAGTCCCGTTGGAAAATTAGCGCCCTTTTAGAAAATGAGAACTCGGTTCCCTTGGGATACAATGAAACGGTTTGAAATGGGATTGTGTATCCCATCCGAAAGTTTGTTGGAATATGTGAGTATATGTTTGAGTATATTTTGTAGATTTCTGATGGGTGAGGAAAAACTCAACATAATGAATACCTAAGTACTACCTTCTTTTAGTATCTAACAATATCTGGTAACAAATTTTAATGTGATAGGTATGTATATTTGAACAGTACGAAAAATGTAGCGAACCGTGTTTGGGATATTAGATATTTTTATTAATGATACATTCATACTTACTTAAAAGGTCATAATTTGCTTTTGGCGCGTCTACCAAACTTTTTACGCCATAGCTAAAGCAGCAGGGGATCGGACTCTATATCCACATTCATAACTTTAAGAGAAAAATGCTGGAAAAGCCTAATTAGTTTTAAAAAATATTATGCAGCAATGACTTAGCTAGAGAGACTGATTATAAAGATGAACGTCTATCAATTAAAATATGTAAGAGATAGGTAAAACATAACAACTTCCTAGAAGGTTCACTAACAACATACTTACAAACCGAAGCTCGCTCGTAAATATTTTAAAAGGAATTACTTTGTCAGATAGGAGAGTATTAATGGGTGTAGTTTAAATTTCGTATAAATTAGACACTTCACTTTGTAATTAACTGCCTAATTTCTGAAGAACTTATGTACTTATACTCAACATAGTTGCAGGTGTCACGAGTTCGATGGTTTGGAAAAACAACGGATTTAATGATTAATACTTATACCAACAAAGCGAAATCTTAGTACCGTTTACTGCAACTTATAGAAACTTACGTAACAAGAAATGCTCATAATGCTACTTACATACTGTTAATGATAAGTACATAATTTTCCAAATAAAAGTAACAATCCCTAGCTTACCCTTCTGTCAGCCTAGTGTAAAGAGGGAGATTCTAAGACTTTTTTAAGATATACTACTCCTTATCATCTAAGGGTGGTAAAAGCACTAGGTAACGAAACAAAGTTTGCGTCATGCTTGTTGTGGGTTTAAACTCGATCCGCTGGGCATACGGTAACGGGGCTAGCGCATTATCCATAAGTTTACCTCTATATGTAAAAAATATAGCAACTTATCACTTCTAAAATAAAATAGTTGTTGCGATTGCTACCTTATATATTTCTGTTACGAGAACTGACAATATTGTAACCGTAATATCTTTGTGACTATGAAATGTAGGTAGCTGCTATATAGGTTATTACATACCTAATCAAATTACGGGTACTTGGAAACTTCATTGTGGCTACGTTAATATATGTTCCACTGTCAGTTGACAGCGGTGCTCCGCAGAGGGACTCTTTTGGCATTATCATGTCAATTTACTACACCGACAAGCGGGACTAAATCTTGGAATTATGTAAATACAGCTGTATGTCTACTTAGTTGACTAGACCACAAATTTATGTACTATCATTAACTGTTATGAAAAGTATCTGGTACATAGACCAATAAGATAAAAAAAGAACATTCCTAGTAAAAGGCCTTCTCGTCTAGGTTTCACAACAATATTATAATAAAAAAGGAATTTAGAAAGTTTAGAGAAAAAGTTTTGTTGTGCATAGCAGTGGAACACCTTTTTATTTAAAAAATATATATAACTCAAAAATTATGTCATCCACCTTCATCTAATTTTTTTTGACACCTGCTGATCTGAAGTTAAAAGCTTTAGACGCTATGAGTCAACAAACTAGTACGCATCAAACTTATAACACCCCTGTTTTTTGCCAGGGGTAAAAAAAGACTTCCAGTTTTTCAACCCTTATTGCGGTTGCAAGAATTTTGCAAATTCACAAATGTTTCAAATCCGTAACATCCGTGAGATGAGCAAAGAAACTTTCTGAACATACGAAGATAAATATAAGAAGGAAATAATGAAACGCACGCTTGGGAGCTATTTCCGAAGACCGGATACGGAGCCGGCAAGTACGTTCTCTAGTACATTTACCTATCCCTCCCGGTTCTAACAGTTTATTGTTATTTATTCAGCGGGTAACCTTTATACCATCTTTTTGAATGTATTCACTACTTTTGTGTTTCTAAAT
Organism: Meganola albula; assembly: GCA_936450015.1. Taxonomy (NCBI): domain Eukaryota; kingdom Metazoa; phylum Arthropoda; class Insecta; order Lepidoptera; family Nolidae; genus Meganola; species Meganola albula. Next base: position 5,934,605 of record OW388157.1, read on the forward strand.
GTCTATCTAGTTTCTTAGTAGATACTTACCCACACAGTAGCTATACACACTAAGCTAAGCTTAAAGGTAGCTAGGACTAAATATATTTAAGTAACAATATTGCATTTATGAGTAGGTCCTAGTATGTAGTAGTAAGAACCTCTCTGTTCTACAAAAAAATATCAGAATGATTATTTGCTGCTATAACAAAGAGAAATGACATTTGATGCGGCCTATAGTGCAATAGGGCTGTACTACTCGTAAGATATTGAAAAAATCCCAAGTTCTGCAATGGAACGCTAAAGGGTCGATACATTGATTTCATAAGTGCCTCGATACTCAATATTTTATTTGCGTGCCATAATGTGGTACTTAGATAAAAAAAAAAACTTTTTATCGGTTTTATCGTGGTTTATTTAAGATCCCGACGTTTCAACCCATACGGATGAACCCGTGAACATGAAGTCTGAAAAGACTTTAGACTTTAGTTTTATTTCAAAAAAATGTAAGTTACATTTATGGACCCTGTCGGGCACAGCAAATGTAGGAGTAAGGAAGAAGAGCGCTGAGACTTATATTATAATCAGTACTTATTGTTATATTATTATGTCAAAAAAACTAATAGGCACGAGAGGGCATTTATTACATACGCGGCTCTATTACATACCCGGTACGGTAGATATTTGTGGGTTATGTAGTAGGCATGTATTTTTTTTTTATAGAAGCGGCAAGAACAACGCACGTGTATCTACCATGCGACAACGCGATGTGACGTCACCAAGCCGCCATCAATCTTCATTCATTTGTTAACGAAGATAACGACTGATGGTTTAATTAAAAATAAACTCTCTCTAACTGAGATTAAATGTAAATATTTGGATGAATCTACTAATTTCAATAGGCAAATAATTGTCATTCATAACAAAATGAGTCAAATAACAAAATTTGTGGCTTAACTAAAAATAATTAAATCTTATTTAAAATAACGCACAAAATTTTTCGCGTATTTAGTAACAATAAATAGTGTTTCTAATGGTAGAAAAATACATTTTATTTTCTTTCCACATTTTGATGCTTTATATGGGACTTAACCCACCACCATAGTCCCGCAACTGCTACTTCTGTAAGCCAGGATTAACAGCGGCACCATGAAGAGACTCGGGATCTGAACCCAGCCAAGTCCCAAGACCTAAACTGTCTTGAATCCGTAGAAATTTAATCAGAAATAACTTTCATATTATTTCATTTTTTTTTTATATTATGATAGGAATAGTTGGAAAGTTAGATTATCTACTTCCCTTCAAGCGAAACGAGAGACAGCTTAGAGAAAAAAGAGAGGTTTAAATGCCTCATAAAAATGGACTACATCTTGATGCTTTGAACTCTGGATTACCAATTTAATAGACTTCGAATAAGAATCTTCTCTGTCACTTCATCTTTCGGATAAAGAAAATCGCATCAGAACCGGTCCACGCGTTTAGGCGCTAAACAGATCACCTCTCTTTTTTGTTGGGATTATAAATGAGATGCTAAATCGGAACCAACGGGAATAAAAACAACATTAATATCGACCGAAAATAAAAGTTCCACACTCAAGTAAGTATTATCAAATGCTTCGTAAAAATAAATTGCTCGGAAAAATTGCGGATCTCTGCCTTACCAACAAACAATATCAAATGTTCAAATGGTACAAATACATGAAGATTTAACACTTCAATGAATATTGAACGTAAATAATTGTCTTTGTCATCGTGAAGGTATGTGGTCGCTACCTAAGTACGTGATTTAGAAAAAATTGTAGAGTTCTACTGGGCCTATTAAGAGCTGACTTCAACAAAAGATATGAAGGCTTTCGAAGGTTTTTTTTAGACTAAAAATTATCAGGATTAGCAGACAACTCTAGGTAGGCGTGAATAATCGGGTAAGAAGACGGTATTTCAATAAAATAACTACGGCTAATATCACTTCACCCCAATCTCTCGATAGCACAATCATTAATTCTACCAGTTAATTACAGATCGTTAAGATGGCATTGGATTAAAGCGTAACGTTCACCGAGCACGTTATTGCATCTGCACTACCGGACGCCACAACGGTTCAACGCGCAGTGTCAGCCATTCTAATATGGCCGCTTCACCCGCGCTCGGTGTTCATTCGTTCGTTCATAATGACATTCTCGAGTGACAGGTGACTTCAAAGACGGACGCGATGACAGTATAAAATGACAGCCGATGCATTGAGAAGTAGATGTGCCAACACGGCCAACCCTGACGAATCGCACGACCTCGTGCGCATAGTATCAATCTGCTCGATGATAGATGTCATTCTTCTCTACCTGTTTTAATGAAAAAGTAAAGATACACATTAACATACGCTCGGTCCTTCCTGACCGAACTGAAATACATCACTATTGCATAGTAATATGGACCGGGCATGCTAGGCTCCCTTATCCAGTTACTCAACAGTGGCCCGGGCTTACCAGGCCCCTTCAACAACTTACCAAAGTATGGCCCGGGCATACGAGGCCCCTTCGTCAACTTACCAAAGCGTGGCCCGGGCGTACGAGGCCCGTCAACCACTTACCAAAATACGGCCCGGGCATACGAGGCCCTTCAACCAACTACCTTAACATGGCCCGGGCATACGAGGCCCATTCAACCAATTACCAAAGCGTGGTCCGGGCGTACGAGGCCCCGTCAACCACTTACCAAAATACGGCCCGGGCATACGAGGCCCTTTCAACCAACTACCTTAACATGGCCCGGGCATACGAGGCCCATTCAACCAATTACCAAAACGTGGCCCGGGCGTACGAGGCCCCTTCAACCACCTACCAAAGTATGGCCCGGGCATACGAGGCCCCTTCAACCAATTACCTAAACATGGCCCGGGCATACGAGGCCCTTTCAACCAACTACCAAAGCATGGCCCGGGCATACGAGGCCCTTTCAACCAACTACCTAAACATGGCCCGGGCATACGAGGCCCTTTCAACCAACTACCAAAGCATGGTCCGGGCGTACGAGGCCCCTTCAACCACTTACCAAAATATGGCCCGGGCATACGAGGCCCTTTCAACCAACTACCGAAGCATGGCCCGGGCATACGAGGCCCTTTCAACCAGCTTTACATTAACAACCGTCAAAGCGTGGCTTGGGCGTACTGGGCCCCTTGCAACCAACCACCTTACCATATAACACTTAAACACACATGGATCACTATTTCTTCGATTGGATACCGTCTCCTGTTGGTTTTACCCTTCACATCCCAACTTCTGATGAAGGCTTTCGAAGGTTTTTGGACTAAAAAATATCAAGATTAGCAGACAACTTTAGGTAGGCGTGAATAATCGGGTAAGAAGACGGTATTTCAATAAAATAACTACGGCTAATATCACTTCACCCCAATCTCTCGATAGCACAATCATTAATTCTACCAGTTAATTACAGATCGTTAAGATGGCATTGGATTAAAGCGTAACGTTCACCGAGCACGTTATTGCATCTGCACTACCGGACGCCACAACGGTTCAACGCGCAGTGTCAGCCATTCTAATATGGCCGCTTCACCCGCGCTCGGTGTTCATTCGTTCGTTCATAATGACATTCTCGAGTGACAGGTGACTTCAAAGACGGACGCGATGACAGTATAAAATGACAGCCGATGCATTGAGAAGTAGATGTGCCAACAGATATGTTTAGGGATCATTACTTGTTGTTTAAAAATAATATCCAATCAATTTTTAATCGGTTTCGATTCGGAGGAATTTTATGACGCCTTACCTAGTTTTTAACATAGAAATTTAGAATTAGTCTATTTTTTTTTCTTATATTAGAAAAGGTTATGTTGATGTTAATTTAAAACAATAAATACTTAGGCATCGGTGTTGTTAATTAAATAAAAATATTGGGATTTATTTAGAAATTATTGCGGTATACTGAGCATAAACACCGCGTGTGATCACCTATTTACAATCGGTGCAATCGTCTGCGGACAGCTCACCGAAAAAACCTAGTGACCAATAAATCCTTACAGCTAATTAGGTTAGGTCATCTTAAAAAATAAACAATGGCACACAAAAGGTAGGTATTTATAATTTAAAAAAGAAAAAAGTATTCTAATATATTTTATGTCTGACTGATAAAAAATTAATTAAATTTAGATTTAGATTTTTGTACCTAAGAATCATTATTTTGATCAAACCCTTACACATATTTTGAGGCGACAACTAATCTCTGTATAAAAAAAGGTTAAAGTATCATATACCTATCGTACGAACTGTTTGTTAGTATCCAGAATCTGAAAATTTAAATAACACTCGTCGAATCCTCTCGCAAACATTGTTGAGTGTGAAAAAGTTATCCAATACAAGTTTACGATGCAGTGAACAGGGCGAAGCCTTTTATTTCACAAATAAACAATACCACCGCTGGTTTAGTAGGCGATAAAAGCCATTTATACAGCTGATTAAATAGTACACGTACTATATAAACTGTATACAAATGTGGTTTGTCTGAGTTTACCATTTACCAACGTTTACTGAACACGAAAACAGCTCAAAGCACTACAAGCCTCGTATACTATAGAGAGAATACGTATTGCTAGATCCTTTTTCAACTGTGATTAAAATTTTGTAACGAAAATTGTATCACATTAAATTCATTAGCATTAAATCAGGTAGTAATCAAACAATATTTTTTCATAGATAAAACAGGATGTCGGACTTTTCCTCTAATCAAAGTGTAGTTTATGGCCTAAGGTCATAGAAAGAGACCCATACTCACCAGTAGTGTACACTGGTTTAATAAATTGGAAATATAAACCCAGTTATTCATAAAATCTTATAACCCATCTGAAAGCACATAATAGTAAAATTCTCTTTGTCAAATCGTACTTTAGCGAGACTTTAGATGTGTTAAAACTAAGTTTTATGAATACGACCGTAAGTTTTCAATGCAAAGCAGGTTTCTGTAGGAAATTATAGTCAGCTGTCCCTTTGTAAACTGACGTCAACGCAGAAGTGGGATTGTGCACGCAGCTGTATCCAGCATACTTGACACAGTTGAAGAAGCGAGTGCACTTAGAACGACGTTTAGTTCTAACGCATACTGTAAATCTTACTCCTGTGTCATTTCTATAGTAGCTATCGATAAAAATGATACTATTTTTGTGTGAATAATTTTATAGTTACGCTAGCGGGCTCTGCAGATGTCGTCCTGCCCGGTAAAGCAGTGTCACCTACCGGGTCCGAAAATAGATTACGATAGATTCACGGACCTAGCGAATATAGATAAAAGATGTCATAAAAATCGGTCTAGCCCTTTCGGAGGAGTTTAGTTTATTTAATTTTTCTCTGCGTAAAAACCATCCTCGTACTTCAAGGAATATTCAAAAAAAGAATTAGCGAAATCGGTTCCGCCGATCTCGAGTTATACGCTTACCAACACATTTTGCGATTCATTTTTATGTTATAGATGTGATTATCAAGCATTGCATTAGACTTAAAATATAAAGTAAATTGACTACAATTTACAGCACGTACAAAGACCTCATAATAAGGAAGGATACTGAAGTGGTAAGTGTGCGTACCTACGAAGCCTGCAGTTTTCATCAAAGTGCTAACATCGGAATCGAACACGGCAAGTAACAGTTGTTGTCGACGTTTCACAAAAGTTTCTGTTGTTGCTTTGCTTGTGATAAATTTCGCGTTGGGGTACGCTTTTGTTCCGGATCGTGTTGGAAAATTGGCATCGCTCCTACTATTGTTAGTCTCTTTAAATGAATTGTGTTCGATTTGAGGAAATAAATTACAATAATAACGTCTTTGTTATTTATTATACGGAATTTACTACTATTTATCTTCGAAAATGTCATTCAATTTCATCTACAGCAATGATCTTGTTCCGCATTTTAGGGTTCCGTAAAGAAAATAACTCAATATAGGTCAGATACGTATCATACATCATTTGGGGTTTTCTTGATTTCCAATACTTATTTGAATTTGGATGAGAGCCAAATGATATGACACAAAATGTAATTTGACTTACATTTTTTATCTTTCAGCTAACATCGCGTAATTTTAATTGCACTGCCACTGATAGGTCGTCGTGATTTATTATACACCTCATGACAAGTTTGAATTATTTGTGTCCCTTTTGTTGCTGCAAAATAAACCACAATACAGTAACAGTACAAATCAGCTAAACGCGGGAAACGTTACCAATTCCAAGGGGGAAATTCCGGTGGGAGAATATCTTTGGAATAAATGCGAATAAATAGGGCTTGTGAGATTAAAAGCGGACCGTTTGATATATGGCAGTCGTTGCGGTACCCTGGGGCGTGGGTCACGAGCTACTGCCCTACAGATAAAATAACCTAAGACTCGTAAACACATTTACAATCGGAAAACATGGAATAATTGCTTGTATTTAACAATGTTGTTAAAGCGCTCAAAACGTAATTAAATCATTCTTGCAACTTTTATTTAAGTACATATACAAAATAAGATTTGGTAGGTATAAAAATAACAAACTAAAATTTGGCTATAAAAGCCATACAAAAAAAACAGACAATTTGACAGGAAAAAAAATCTCTTGTGGATTTTAAATCACTTTTTTAAGATACAAGATGTATATATAACGCGCTGATTAAAATGTATGTGGATAATTTCTGTATAATAAAATAATGAACGTCTAAGAGTGGAATATTTTGTTCGCGATTAAGTAAAATTTTAAGTGGCAAGTTGCGACCAAAGTACTAATGGAAAAGTTCCTTGGGATCTGTATGAAGCGGATAGAATAAGGGAATACGTTCTTCAACTTGGCGAAGAGCTTGTTTTGGAACGTAAAACACATTTAAATTAATCTAATGTTCGAACAACAGACTCGTGGATTGTTATCTAATTATTTATGTAGGGGCTGATAAGTAAAATAGATAAACAAATGAGGTTACAAAAAAAGTTTTTTTTTACTGTAGTTACTGTACAAACATAAAAAATATTAAGACATCAAGTACAAACAGTTTAAGAGTCGGTAGTGCTGCAATAAACCCCTTCTAACCGTAAGCTTCGGAGGCCAACTTTAGCAGTCACCAACGGAGTACCTACAAATTTGAACAGGATTTTTACCTCTCCATTTTCTTGTATGCTGAGGGAAGCAGTCTAACTTTCTACTTTCTTCTGTTATATTTCTATTTGTTCCGGTGGACCCCATGGAGCTACATTTCTACAAAATTTCCAAAACTCGACAAAATTACAATGATTGACATTAGATCTCAATAAGGAAGCGTTGTGGCTGATTTCCAAACACGAATTAAAAGTTTTCTAAAAATAAAGTGAGAAATGATTGTTAAGTAATTGATAGTCCAGTGAGTGGGTGTCAAACAAGTAAAGTTGGCCAGTAACAAAAATTATTCCTTTCAGCTTTAGTTTTTTTTTCACACAAAACACGAACAAGTAAGCAATCAATTCTGACTTTTTTATTTAGAAAACTCTCCATTCGGTGAAAATAAGTAATTATTACACTGTTACCTATTTATTACGGTTATCATATTACATCGTAATATTCTTAAATGAATCTCATAATAAGTTTGATATGTGTGTATTATAAGAGGAAGCAGTAATTTTATTTTGTATGTTGGACATCAAACACTATGTAAATTGTTAATGATAAATAAATAAATTAGGTAGCTAAACTAAACTGAAACGTTATTGTGAATTGTAACAAACATTTTTGATGATTAATTAATAGATAAGTATTCAGTAAATAATATTTAAATTGTGCACATGTTTTGGCTCATAGTTAATAATTCAATTTACAAATATTTGTAATATTAATTTAAATAGTGACAATGCGACATTCTGTGGACATTCGTACACATTAATGTTGGTAAATACCATAAATCTGGGGCAAAGGAATAATCTACACTTTTGTTATAAAGAGGAAAGATTTGATTGTTTGTTTGTTTGTTAGTTACGAATAGGGACAAAAACTATTAAACCGATTTGAAAAAATCTTTCACCATTAGAAAGTTACGTCTTTACTGAGTAACATAGGCTATATTGTATGCTAAAATAAATTAGAGATCCGTATGAAAATTTCGATAATGTAACCCCAGGAGTGAAAAAAAATACGAAAATAATATAATATCATTATATCGTGTACGCTGCGGAAACTATTGAGCAAAGTGATGTACTACAGTTTTATAGAAGACATAAATATCTACAAAAAAAACCACCATGGCACCTTGATGATCTGATGATTATCAGATCATCAGAATCCTCCACAGGGCGGGCGTCTGACTGTGACTTTAACTGACTTAGGTACCTAATTGAATTCTATGAGTATTATAAATTCTGAAGCAACATACTAGCAAATATGAAAGTGTAAATGATGATAACATATTGAATTTAAAAAAGCAAACAATGATGTTTCTAAATAGTCATTGAAAGCAAAGCTTAAATAGAACATCTAATTAAGTAACTCAAGGGCACACCTGCTTATCGATGGAATACGTGTTGGTGTTCGTTTAAAATATGCTCTATAGTTAAGCCATAGAAAAACACAGTTTTTATAGTTTCCACCAAGATGCAATCAATTCAATCATCAATATCAGGTCGAGTGCGCAAGAAGTACTGTCTACGTGGACAGGGAGGCCTGTCACTATCTCTGTGATATAAGAACAATAACCAACCAATCTAAAATTAAGCTAGTTTTTGGGCAATCCTTCTCTATTCTAAAATTATTCATTGTCTAATGAAATCTACGACGTATATGTATCACAATAGTGCTAAAAAACTTGTTTCGTTAGAGCAGTTCATTAAGAGGGCGCGCAGCCGGCCTGAGAGCAGTTTGTGAAGTTCGCGCTTGACCTAATTAGTGTTGCGCCACTGTCACTATGATGAGGATTTGTTTTTGTACTTTCTTTTGTTATAGTAATGTTTAACAACCAGAACGACACACGATATGTCACGGCGAGAAAACCTGATGTCAACAAGTTATTATTCAACTTGGAAATAAATGATTTTTTTGTGCTTAATTTACTTGTACCAAAACCCCCTCAGGCTTCCAGACACTGTGACTTCAGATTGCTTAAATTGGAGCGCCACTTAAATAATGTTTTGTGTTTGATAATAATTGTAATTAATAAGTTTGGACATCAAACATCTCAGTCTCCGTGACCATGAAGTCTAAAAAGTTTTTATAACGTCGGGGTAAAAAATTAAAATAAACCGCCATAAAACCTTTTATAAAATATTTGAATATGTGATATAATTGCATACATTTATGAAAATACTATCATATTCAAAATATTATGTTCGTAACACTTGTTATTCGATAATATTAATAAGTTAAGGTTTTGACTTGTGTATGTATAAACTTAAAAATAAATATGTAAATAAAATAAACCGTAGCATTGCTACGGAGCTAGTAGGAACATGCTGCGATGTTCTCGTAGTTGAAGTGCTACATAGTAGGTAGGTATTATAATGTTTTAACAGTAGCCTAGTCAGGAGGTAAAGAAAGACTCAACCTCCGTTTCCTGCCACATTCGGTTCCACAGTATGCATTTGGCATAACATAGATAGTTATATAGGCTACTTTATTGATGTCGATACAGCACAGTACTGAAATTGTATAACTGTCAATTAGGTATTTGGCAAAGTTGTACCATCTGTAGAAAGTTTGCTAATGATCTTTACTTTGTACGGAAATGCCTGCGCCAAACGTGAACAAGTCAAACTCTATCAAACAATATAAAAGTGATAGGCAGCCGATGTTGGTGTCGAATACGGAAACATTCACTCTCACTTGCTACGAAATTAGATTCCTTCACGTTAAAATTACTTGTACTGCGTCATTTTCTCGGGTGATTTTGCATGATATCACATATAATATAATACTATAGGTACTACATGATATATAACAACTTTAATAACTTTCACATGACTATATGTAAGTTTGCTCAGTTTATTTACGTACAGCTATGCATGTAATACCAATGTCGTTTACCAATAAATACAGAACCAGACTAAACTCGAAGCCATCTTTCGTTTGTGCGTGAGGAAGAACAACAATGGCAGCGTGGCGTGGCGTGTATATTTCAGTTTGGAGACACATTGTCATCGTAACTGAAACTTTACTTTTAAGAGAACTGTATTAAAATGCTTTCAGTGGTTAGGTAAGGAGCAGTGACATATTTTGTTATAGGAATTAGAATTAGAGAGTTTTGAGTTATAGTGATGGTCGGTAAGATACTTGCTTTTCACGCCGCAGGTCGTGGGTTCGATTCCCACCCGAGAAAAACATTTGTTTAAATATGTCTGTTTGTCTTGCGTCTGGGTGTAATTGTCTATATTTAAGTATATAAGTATTTACAAAAGAAAAGTATTATATGTAGTATATTACCAGTTATCTGGTTTCCATAGTACAAGCTCTGCTTAGTTTGGGATCAGATGACCGTGTGTGTTAATGTCACACTATATTATTATTATTATTATAGTTACTAATGTTTAGTAATTAGAGTTCGATGAAAGACAAAGAGAAGTACGAGGTGAAGGTAATACCTTATACTATTGACTATAATTTATTGTGTTGAATGATTGTTAAGTTCGATAAAGATTACAACTCGTAGGTAGCTATGTATGTACGCACAAAGATGTAAGTAAAAGAAATGTGGAACACTTTATACAACCACTGCAATCAAAGTCAACGCGTTTTAAAAGACATACTTAGTCTAATTATTTCCAAAAAAAATAAAGTACCTAAAGTTTTAAAACTAAATAATAGTAAAATCTCAAGTTGTACACTCATAAATTGTAATTTACGCGCCTAGAACAACTAGCAGCACCGCTAGAGGACGTTCACTCAAATTTATGAGTCGCAGTGCGGAATATAAATTCTTGCGTGGCTCACCACCGATGAGACCGCGAAAAAATTATAAACTAGGCCCGATACTATTTCGCTTTACGAACGTTAACTGAGATAATTGGATATGCATTTATTAAAAGCCCTGCCTATATATTCATACCTTTTTCCTGTAAATTCGGTGGTTTCGAAAGAATATTGTAGCAATGTACTTACATAATAATACAACCCCCATATTAGTGGAAAACTTATTAGTTACGTAGAGTTTACACGTATTTGCTGTTTGATTATAGTTTTTTGCTTTATGAGTGTAGCTGGTGTAGCACAACCGTGACGTCTTTACTTCGAAGCGACTTATCGCAGTAGCATGGCAGGTACTAAGTTTACCTACCTGAAAAATAAGGAGTATCAAAAACATATACAGTTTCTCCATTACAAAAATCTGCAGGATCTTTAACAATTTGGCCCTCATCACCTATCATGACCAACATCACCTTTCTGGACGGGTAAAAATCATAGATAAGTACAAGGTATGTCTATGATCGAATATATATTGATGTTCTACCTATAGGCACTCTTTTTCATCTTTCTTTTATTTTAAAACTAAAGAAAACTGAACGGATAAACAAAACCGAGGTAACAGATTTTTAATAATAAATTACAATATATTTTCAAAGTTACCTCTTTATCAAAGCAAACTTCACAAGTAATTTGTAAGCAATATCGTTCTTTACATTCAATTTAAGTCTACCTAATTGAAAAAGCTGTTTCAAGGGCTGTTGGCTGACTTTGACTCAATAAAGTCTATTGTGTTAGCTGTAAAGTCCAAACAGGAATATGTTTCAGAATACTTCATTGTACAAATATTAATAGATACTTATAGATAGACCGTTTAACTCGCGTATCGCCATCTGAGGTACATAGTCATAAAACATTAATTAATCTCCTAAAGAACTATTTAACCACAGATAAAAGTAATGTAAGACTATTCGTCACTAATATCCATATCGTTTGAATCAACATCACGTCTGTGCAGCTTGAGGAGTCTATTTATAATTACTACTAGTAGTTCTACTTTACTTTAGTTTTTTTCACAGCTAGCCACGGTTATTCTTATTACCATCTTAGGAGTTCACAGGCCTTATTCAGACATAGTCGCTAAGTGCGGGTTAGTGCATGTTTCATAGCCTTGAATGTATAGTTCTGAAATATATTTTCTCATGATTGCTGGTTTCTTCTCTAATATTGACTAGTGGCAACGGTGAAATACTAGGTAGGTAGGTAGGTATAACTACACTCAGAAATGTGTGAGCACTTTGGAGTTAACTACATCGTGTAAATTAGTTTATAACCAAATAATATTTAGTAACAGGTCAGAATATGTATAACAAGTTGTATAAAATGTATTAAATTAGTAACATTTAACGTAATAGAATAGTCTGACACTGGGTAAGTGAAGTTGGTAAAGTTAGAGCGACGTTTAATGCTGTCACTTCCTAACGAACGTACTGAGAAAGTATTACAGTAAATACCTTGGTACCTATATTAAATTGGAAACAAGCAATTTAATGATAACCTCTTTATGCTATTAAAAGCATTTCGTAATAAACAGATTTTATAACATAATTTAAATTGATTCCCTCTGGTTAGTTTTATTTTTAATTATAAAATTTAACGGTACGTTAATTGAAACAAAGATATAAATCATTAAGTTCAATTATTATGAGACTGACGTAAGTGTATGAAATAGAAACCCACATAGGTTAGCCTTGAAAAAGATTTACTTTCAGCCTGTTCACCTGGCACATTTAACGATTTTGTCGTTCACTGCATATTTGATTTAGCAGTGTATAAAAACAAGTGAATGCGAGCGGGTAATGAACTGCAAAATCGCTATTCTCTCTATTTAAAGCTGAATCATGTGAACAAGCCGTTACTTAGACGCATAACATCTTAATTTAGTCAACCATCATTGACGACTGAAAGAAACTAAAGCTATTGTCACTATCTAAGTAGTTTTACAGGTACTTTTCATGAACATTATCTTTCATTGCTCAAACTCAAAAGAAAGCGGAAGAATTATGCGGAAACCCTTTTTATTCGTTTATTTTCTTATTCAAAGTTCTTCATGAATACAAATAGGCACGTTGAGTGAAAACGCTGAATTGAAATCGACTATGAAACGTCATCATTTGCTTTTAAGTAGGACAGGTAAGTAATAAATTGACCATTTGAATAGAGTAAATATGTTTTAGTAATGTCAGGTAGCATGTAAAGTCAACCAAATTTTTGCTTTAAAAAATAGAGACAGGGGAACAAAATCTTTAGTACATTGCGCGGGCACTGGTCCAAGAATTTGACACTTCTAGTTACTCCACTGCGAATAATGTCTCACAATTTACTTTACAGGTATGTATATATACTGGAAAACCACCGAGGCGACCGCTAGCAAGGATGTACTGTGAGCGACTTGTAGTAAAGTCATTTGGAGTGATAGATTTAGGTGTATGTTTCATATAGAGGAAGGCTCCAGAATTAGGGGCATTAATTTAACTTCATATTTATTATTTGTGTACCTATCCTTCAAACTGAAGTATGCAGAGGGAATATACGTATTTAGACGCTAAAATTAATAAACTTCTCGTTGGTAAAGTGTGAGCGAGTTTGTTTAATGGCCGCGGATTTTTTATTTTGAATCCCAAGAGAAATTTTAAGATTTTATAGAATTACTTGAGTCAACTCGAAGTACGGAATTGTGTCCCATGAACTGCAATAGGCTAGCGCCCTTTTAAGTTTAAGACCTAAGCCTAGACGGCGAATTCTAGGTGTTATTTACCTCTGCTGTATGTACCTTCGCAATTAAAACGTTTGACCGATTTTGATATAATTTAATAGGAAAGAAACCCTTTGTATCACAAAATGAAACTATCACGAATAAATAAATAAATAGGCGAAATTATCATGTAACGTACTTCCAAAAAAATATACAGTTGAATTGAGAACTTAAATTTGAATAGAATTTTTGAAGTCGGTTGAAAATAAATAAAGCGTTAACAAAATACCTTCTCGACAACAACGCGATACTCTCGTACCTCAGAAAGCTCTTAAAATCGTTTATTTATATCTGACAATCAATGAATTCACTTTCGTTATTCATTCAACACAACAGAATGGAGGAAGAAAAGTAATCTCAGGGATTGATCCCGAACACGCGAGAAACGTATTGGAAACCTTCCGCAAAATGGAAACAAACTCAATTTTATTGTCAGAGATTATTCTTTACTATATATTTACGAATAACCTTCGTGATAAATTCAGTAATATTGATGAAATGTTGTTCTTTCCCACATAAATAAGTAACTTACTTTGTACAAAAGTCATATTTACTAGAAAACAATTTACACAACACTTTTAAAATGGAATGCGCGGACGAAAATATTGATAGCTGGTTTTAATTAATCAATCATTTATTGCGTTCCATAATGTAAACACATTTAGGTGGTAAAATATAAAATTAAATTAGGCCGGGCACGGGAAATCGAAAATTAAAACTTAAGAATTAAAACATAAATGATTATAATTTAATTATATTTTTAAGTATTTAAATACGTGTATAACTGTCTCGATAGTCTAGTCGTAAGTATGTTCGCTTGATAACCGCGAGGTCTCGGGTTCGATTACCGGGTCGGGTAAAAAGATTTTTTTTAAATAATCTTTGTTGGAGCTCGATATTTAGCATTGTGCCCGATGAATGGCATTAGGCTCGCCCTTATTACGTATGGGACCTAAACATAGTCTGCGAAAAGTGGGTGATATTCAGCTCTGCTACACTTTCGGGTAACACAGGCAGGCTATGTTTTTATTTGTACCATTAAATCCAACGAACTAAAATGTATCTGCATAAAGCAATCTCGTTGAACTAACTCCCGCTCAATTAGTTAACACAACATACTTAGAGTACACAACTAACTAATTATTATTGTTGCTAGTGTTGAGGTAGAAGGCATCTAGTCTGTAAACTTTAATGTGAGGTGAAGGTTTGCGTTAAACAACAATGTTGGAAACTGTAAATATTCATACTAAGTGTAAGTAAAAATATTAGTTTACTAGCTGATGGCTTACATAATCCTCTTTATTAAGTTACCCGGTGCAATTTTACGTTCTAACTAGCTGTGTGGTATGTTTAAATATCGGTGTACAACATTGTGTTACATTTCAAAAGGTATTAGGGGCAACTTTATGGAGTTTCCCGACCGATACTTTCCCGCCTCAGGTCTCGGACGGAACGTGATTATAACAATGTCTTGTAACATACTTTACAACATTTTTTGACATATTTAACAGATTAGGATTTTTTTTATAAGCTGCGGACTCTTTTTATGGTACAACTTCTAAAGCAACTGAGAACTCAACAAACCTACATCCAAAGCTAAAATTCTGTTTACCTAATCTTATTATTGTGAATAGCTGATTGAGTCAATTTTCCCATTATTATAATGTTTTTAAAGCATGACCTTTTTTACATTTATGTGTAGTTAGTATATTAGTTTATGAAAGGTTATTGAAAATAGTTATTTATTTAAATTTTAATTATTTATTAACTTTAATTCAAAAAAGGTACATATTGACATTGTTCATTTTATTTTTTTCTTTAAATTTTAACTCGATCTAACGTGTAAGATGTGGTTGCCTGTAATTGAAGATACTTTAACGAAAAGTTTTGTTATTTGCTATGTTTATTATTTACTCTTGTAATAGTATATCCTTTTTGTCAATCCTTAAATACGCGACTAAAAAAATAATTCTTCGGTAACCTAACGCTTTCTAGACGGCGGAGATAAAATTTTGTGTCAATATTTCAATGGGTTACTGGATGGCTTGATAAGACAATAATTGTAGATGGTGCTGCTATTGGTATATCACCAATTTTTTCCAATTTAAGAGGATAAAATCTTTTGGGGCAGCTAGTATTTTTATAAAAATTATCGTACCTCAGCGGTATTCTATTTTCCAAAAATAAAAGCTTGAAGAAACAAGAAAAGTGTTATAAAAATATATGATGCTATCACTATTCTTCATAGTAAGCAAAAAATCTCTTGGCGACGACGGCGACATTAACTCTTAGTTAAAATTGTTGCAAAACGCAGCGCTACGCTATTTGTCACAGTGGCTTTGCGTCACACACAATAACTCCATGTTGAAAAATCCCGAACCACCTCTTTGTCACATTTTGTTGAGAAAACATTATATTTGTAGTCACATTTTTTAGGCAGGTGGCTTTTATAAAAAAAATCTTATCAATATATTCACAACAGAACTATCCACAAGTAAACGCTATAACATGCTTTTACCTACCATGTTATTATTTCATTTTTTTGTCTTTAAGATAAAATCTGTCAAAAATATTGTAAGAGTTAAATGCGTGAAAACGTATTGGACAGACAAAATAATTTTTACACTTATTTTTGTTTTTATTAATATACTAGTTTCCGTTCGCGGCTTCACCCGCATTTATTTTCGGCTTAATTATAGCCGATGGCCACAGATTATCTACAAAGGGGCGGTTGGTTGCGCTGTGCCTATGACACTGACAAATATTGTCGGTTCAGTAGAGATTCAGACATTATTTCTATAATGTCATAAACTTTAACTCTTTTTAACAATAGTAAAGATAAACCAAAAATAAATATTGTTTATTGATAACAAATGAAAAAAAAAATTAAAGATGTAACAATATAGTAAAAAATTAAAGATGTAACAGTACTTCTTGTTTAGAGTAATTTATATGAGAAGCCATAAAGCACATTATTACCGGTTATATTCATTTAATTACTTGAAGCTCGAGAGCTCGAGTTCATTCATATGTAGATCTGAATTATATTCTCACATCTAATACATTTTCATAAATAATACGTGCTGCATTCAAATTTGCTCATATTAGTAGGGGTTGTGTGATTTCGCGGTTACTCATGCATATCCCATTACGGTTCTCGGTAATCGTTAAAATCGTTCATGTGCTAGCCCTAGGTATTCATTTGGTCCACTAGTCCCAATTCAATAATCTTTGCAGCTATTGCAGAGAGTTCCACCAGGGTTGTCCCATCCCAAAGCACGTAGGCCTAAATATAAATAGTTTAAATGAAAGTTGGTTAAAGTAGAGATACTAGTATGATAAAGTAACTGTTAATATTATAATACCTATAAAGTAGGCATGGTTAGTCATGTGCCTTCTTTTACATTTTCATGAAGGCAAAAATCACGTACGCGGAATCCAATAGTTTAAAGTTAAGGTGCATTTTCACAGTTTAAATATAATAAATTATGTATGTAATATTTATATTCTATTTTTCTTAGCCCTGCGACTAGGTAATAGGTTTTATAAACTGAAGCGAAAACACAGTTCTAATATTGAGTTTGAAATATGAATTGTTCTATCCTAATGGGTAACTCGTTGAGTAGTGAAATAAACAGCCACAATTTTAAGATAATACTCAATAATCTCTATTGCTCTTCCATAAGTAGTTATTTTAGATGGGAACATTTTCTTATAGGTAAGTACCTACATCATTATGGACCCTGTAGGGCCTAGCAAAATAGGGTAGGAGAGAGGAAGCTTCGTTTAAAACGCATTGGCATTTTAAAGAAATCATAAATAAAGCATGAATTGTCATTGAAATAAAACCAAATTGAAAAATCTAAAATAAACCGCGATATAACCCGGTAAAAATAGTTTAATGTTGCGTAATTATAAGAAATTACTAACGCTATTCATTTATTGCCAGTTGATTATAATTTTGTTGTTGTTAATTATTATTGTTTTATGTTTCGTCAATCCAAAAAACTTTTTCGAATACTATCCTGAACTTGTCAAAATGTTATTTAAATTTTCGCTATTTTATTTAAAACTTTCATTAAAAAATAAGTAAAATGCTAGAAATAGAATAAAATGATTTGGATATGATCTAGGTAAAATAATTTGTAGATAGTTTTGTATTTCAACTCATATCATAAGCTTGACATATTGCTGATAGTATTTGAAAACTTTTTTCGTATTGAAAACTCTTACTTAGTGTACTGCAAACAATTTCGGGTAATACTAGCGTGAACGTTAGTTTATATTTTTCATTAAAACCAACTGCAAACATTCTTTTAGCCGTCAATAATACACCTCTACATAAAATACTGGTATATACTAAACAACTACTTACCTACTAACTAAATAGATGAAATTTTGATCACAGCTTGTCAATACAAAGTGTTAAGAATAAATTAAAAAAATGTTTAACAGCAAACTTTTAGCAATAACATAAAAATTATGCATAGGTACATATTATTTATTGGATTATAGATATGTACTATAATATGGGTGACCTACTTTAATACTTTATTTAGGGTTTAAAAACGTGTGTAGGGACAATTTGCTTTGTATCAATAACATCTGACCGTTACTGGCTGGTAAATTGTATTACAGTTTCGCAAAATTAATCTAAATGTAGCATAGTACCTACTACTATATTTGGTGAAATAAAAAAATAAACGTTAGTTTAATCTTTAATCACATTGCACAACTATGTAGCGATATTTCAATTAAACATATTAACCGTAGTAGGTCCGGATTTAAGAATGATTTTATTATGAAACCGCGACTAAATCAACCACAAAACCGGGCTTGGATAACTTTTGTACAGTTCTGCGGTCTCTACTTAGTTAAGTATTCGTTATTTTTTGCTGAAAATGTGGTCCTAAACTTTGTTTGCGTATGTGATTTACGTACTGTATCAGTTAAATGTTTGCTGTTTTCATGGGACTGATAAATTTTGAATGTGTATACCTTTTTGCTCTTATTTGTTAACGGGTTATGGTACTTTAATGTTAAAAGCATGATTTCTATGTAAATAATCTAACTGATATTATACTTACTATAATTTAGTAAGTGTGATATGCTTTCATGCAAAAATTACTTGACGGAATTTAATGAAACTTGGCACAGAGATGAATTATAGTCAAGAATTTCACCATATGGTTTAACCGGCGAGCGTAAGCAGGAGGTTTATCTTTTAACATCCCTGTTTGTATCGTTTCTTTGGTTTTAACTACATTGAGAATAGCTCTATTTTGAGGGTTAGGTAATTTTTGTTAAACTAAATGTTCGACGCTATAAGTTGCTCTTCTCTCTAAAAATAAAAAGGGAACACTTTGAGTCTGGTAAAAGCATTCTACTTAGCGTTTGAGATAATTCAAAACTATAGCTATATAACTTTGATCTTAGGTTGTGGATACTCCAATAACAGTTAAGCTAGTAAGTAATCTTTGTGCTTACATATTGCTACAACCAAGAATAACATAGTAAAATTGTACTCACTGGAGTAAACTGTGTAAACGAACAAGTTTACCGCTGGACCACTGGGTCCAGCGGTAAACTTGTTCGTTTAATTAACACAACTTCCCGCGTTCAGTTCCTATGTCGAGCAGAGATACTTTTCTAATACCTAGGTGTAGGATTTAAAAAATCTTAGTTGCAGCACGAAGTTTGGAATTGGCTCCCCTACATTACCGAGGCAATGGGTGATATTCACCTCTGCCTACACTTTCGGGTAATACAAGCGTTATTGTTAACGTTATTAAGCGTTAACGTTATTAATTAGACTTCGAAATGCGTGGTTTGAGCATTTTTTGGTCTTTTTTGCCCAAAATCTCTTGGGTTGGAAAATTCTTAACTAAAACTAATGTGGAAATAGGTTTCCACTTAGCTGCATCTATCAGAGCAGTCATTAGTCGTTGAACATCAATTACTGTCAGTAATGCTCTATTGCTTGACACAGGCCTGCCGTTAGTTAGTGGGATTGATTTGAGCAACATATTACCTACATACCTACCTACTGAACATTGAGTTCTATAAATATTTGCATTCATTCATTCGTTGAAATTATTATGGTTTAATATAAGCATAGTTCATATTATAAGGAGTAGAGATTTAATTGTGCAGAATATAGTTACAAACAAATACGTACCGACTAATAAATTCGGATAATTTCCATTTATATTATTCAACATTTTAGATTGTATAGTTCCATAGAGCATTAGAATTTGATAAGCGGATACTATAACAATAGTGAGGTTTCGTAGTAAATCTGGATATAATTTTTAATAGGCAGTCTTGTTGTGTAAACCTTCTTTTGTAATGGGTTCTATACTTACACTTTAAAACCATCTTACATTAATTTGAAATAAATTTTAATTTTTTGTAACCGAACTCGAAAATTTTCTTTATTAGGACAAGTTATTTGTAGCTTCAACTTATTAAATTCGTAAAAAGAATAATGAAATTGTCAATAAATTTTTCTTACATTAACGAGCATATTTGCTCGTCGTCAAAGATATATAGACCATGATGTGTTCCGTCACCGGATGATCACTTGGTGATATATCGTCCAATAAAATGGTGATGTGAAGAATAGCTCCTATCCCATTAACGTCACACGCAAAACGATTTCTCTGCCGAACAGGATTTGTAGTGGCATTGATTTGTGTGTTTATATTGTATGTAGTTTCCAAATAACGTACCCGACAGGAAAGATAACATTTGATTAAGGTTTTAGGTAGGTACATAATATCTTTTTACAGGTAGGTAAGTGATTTTAAATCTGATCTTGTAGCCATTTCAAAACATTGTTAATGCAAGAGTGACATTAAGTAATGACTCCAAAAAATGTTACGTTGTTTATGGTGGAGCATTAAACCAGTAGAACAGTTCAGTGGCAAATAAGAAAATCGGTAATTTTTGGATATTTTATCGACTTAATCCGTAAAAAAGGTTCTAGCACTTTTAGTGGCGATCGTGCATACTGTTATATTGTATGGTGAACATATGTTCATCACTGAAATCTGTTCCTTAGACTTACCTTTGACTTAGATCCCTATATCCACAAGTACTAATAGTAAAAGTACCTTGTAGAAAGTAGTCCCTAGTCTATAAAGTACTTATCTAAATAGTGATTAAGTTATTCGATAATGGGCTAGAAACGAAGTTGTTACAGTTGTTCCGTAAGCAACACGAAATACAGCATCAAGAGAGCAGGTGCGAACAACTTATTCGAATTACTTCGTTCGTCGAGAGCCTATTATACAGCTGCCCTGCTGCGCTCGCTTACTTTTGTAAATGTTTTCAATTGGAAGAATTGCTGTAATTTAAACTTGTACAAGCAATTTCATTTGTGAAATAATCTGAATGTTTCTTCAGATTATTCTATTTGTGTACCTAAAGAAAATTAAAGTAGGTACACGAAATATTGCGTGTAGCGACAATTTTACATATTGCAGTGGAATATTACTTTTCTCGTACGTCATCGGTTGAACTAATATTTTTATAGTGGATATAATTAAATACATTTGGCAATTGGGAGAAGAAGAACAGAAACATAGTGCAGTTTATTTAAGCTAATTTAATCGGTATTCATTTTGATCAAAATAATGAGCACAATATAATATTTTACTCAAAATATCTTCATTAGGGTCATTAACATCATTCGTTTTAATGCAGTGTAGGTAGACCTACAATGGAATATAATGTTTTGGTTCTGGAGGTCTCGGAAATCCCGTCCTCTTGCGAAATGAAATATGATTCACATTAACTAAAGCTCTTGTTGTGCCCCGTTTTTGTCGCGCCGGTTTGGTACACTTGTATTTGCTACTTGATTCACTTCGAGATATTAAATAAATGCGACTTGCTTGTTCCTCTTTTGTTTTAATTCAATTACTCTTGCCCCGCACGGGTGCTTTGAATACTTTTTTGAAACGGTCCTCGCGTTATCGGCCTTTGAGATGTTTGGTAAGCAAAATGCAAGTCACGTTTTTGTTACCCCGAGCTGAAAGGACGATTGCATTCCATTAACTTGGAGTTTTGATTACAGAATATTGTTACGTGATTGAAGTTGAAATTAATTCAGGATTTTTTCTGGCTTAAAGTACTGTATCATATCTAATTTACTTTCCACTGTATAGGTATCATGTTGAAGGTACTAATGAAGTAAAAAAAACGTACTAACGTTTACAGCATAGATACTAGCTTTAAAGAAAACGAACCAACTTCAATGTTTCCACAATAACTTTAAACCCGATTCGAACCCAATAAAAAACATGTCCTTTGGAACAAGAAAAGAGTTATAAAAATTTATCTCTGATCGGCGGAATTGTCGCGTAATTTACATACATACCTACAAAAATATAAAAAAACATACAGTCGAATTGAGAACTTCCTTTTCTTTGAAGTCGGTTGAAAACTTTACATTGTAATAACGTAACGTGATACAAATTTTAATGACTGTAGTCTCGCTTATAATTTAGGTACGCAAATAGAAAACTTCTATTTAAAAAGACTTTAAACATATCTTTTTTAATTTATATCAGGACATTCGCGGTTCATTTTAATTTTATTTATTTTAATTACTATTCCTCAAGTTTGAACCCCGAGTAAAATCAATACGCGAATATTTTATAATCGCAAAATCACAGACTACTTAGAGACGCAAAAACGATAAATTAGCCATTAGGCATAGATTAAACAGATCATAAAGGGGCATTGTAAGCGACGTCTACTAATTTTCACCTTTGTAGAGGATCTGGTGTTTGACGCAATGCCGACAGGGCCTATTGTTGTCACATCCATGAAGCTCATTCAGAGCTTTGATAAGCCTACGTGATAAATTACTGACTTGGAAGACAGATATTTTTTGTGTTGTACGTTGTGAAAATAAAAATGTTGTATTGTATTTGTAGGTGCCCTTGTTGATAATCTACCAAAACTGTATTAGTCTTCTTAGTGTAATTTATCACCGCATTTCGTGTTTTCTAAAACAGCCCTTGTGGCAATTACCTCATAACTTGGTAAAATTATACAATAAGTTTTTAAATACTTGTCTCGATGGTCCAGTGGTAAGCATGTTCGATTAGTAACCTCGAGGATCCTATGTCCATCTCCGGGTCTCAAACTATCTCCATGCCAAATTTCAACCAAAATGATTCAGTAGTTTTCGCGTGAAAGCGCCATAGAGGTAATACCGCATTAATAATATTAGTAAGGATTTTGACTAACACCATAAAGTTTTGGCTATATCCTGGTTTGTACAAGTAAGATAGGTAAAGATCCGAAACTAATTCACTCACTTGTTGGTTGATGCCGGTGAAAAGCCGCCAAACCACAAAGTGGGGCTAGGTTTTGGCTTAATCGAGATAATACGTCCCTCAGATTGTTTCACGTGGAGATACTGCTATTACAATTT
Organism: Meganola albula; assembly: GCA_936450015.1. Lineage (NCBI taxonomy): Eukaryota > Metazoa > Arthropoda > Insecta > Lepidoptera > Nolidae > Meganola > Meganola albula. Next base: position 5,957,727 of record OW388157.1, read on the forward strand.
ACAAACACCTACACTACTTTATTATGGGTTACATTCGGCTAATGTTGATTTTACGAAGGTAGGTATTAATCGTTAACTATGGACGTTGTTTAATTTAATACTAGGCTGTTTGTTCAGTACCAAGATAACTTTTAGCTAATAGAAAACGTCGATTTATTCGTGTTTTCAGGCAATGAAAAGCCGCTAAAATATTATTAGAATATGTGGGCAAATTTCGCCACAATTTAGAATATTATAATAGCGCAGGTTAAATTGGGCGATCTCTAAACCAGAAGATATCGGTTCGTATCCAGATGATTATTATTGCCTCTTTTTTTTCAAGTTCCTTCTTTTGTGAGAACAACTATTACGCGCAGGCGGAGACGCGACTAGAAAGCGACAGTAATATTATAAACGCAAATGTTTTTAAAGATGTGTGGACATGTGTAAGTATGTTTGGTACTTTTTCAAGCAAAAGATATTGTACAGATATGGATGATATTAAGATAAACTATAGTCTGGAATAGCATTTAAAAATAAGCGGGCAAAGCTGTAGGCAACAGCAAGTCCTATATAAAGCTATGTTTGAATACGTATTTGGTACCTAAACAATAAACATATTAAGGGTTTCAATTAGTGGAATAGGTAGGTAAATACACAAAGCGCTACCTGAGCTATTAATGAAGATGCCACAATATATCTACGCACGTCGACGCTGGGACGTCCCTCAGCCCTCAGATATTTCTCGAATGATAAATGAGTGTCGTACGTGATGTAACGCTTCGGAACTCCCCTGCGTCCTAGGGGATCGACATATGCACGACAGGGCTTGAAAGATTATAGGAACGATAGACCACTAAAATATAAAGTATTTCTAGGTATATTTTGATGATATTCAAGGTAGGTTTATTTTTATAATAGATCTTAATTCGACTGCTTTTTTGGTCTGTGGTCCATTGTGATTGCCTATACTCTATTATTTTAATAGTAAACCGTACCAACACCCACGTTATATTATATACGCTTGTAGCGCAGTAGTTAGCCCTATCCGTCCTTGGACGGTTAACCAAAAAAGTCCGGAGGACCAATAAAGGTCCCTCCAGCCGAAAGGTCAGATCATCCGCAAAAAAAAGTGGTTAGCCCTTAGAGAGAGAACTAACGACTTGATTTTTTTTCCATGGGTTAGTAGCTGTTGACCGCATTAAAATAATCGAACTGCTTGGGTAGCCGGGTATGGTAACTGATAATGAAATCATATGTTTTTAAAATAACTAAAATGATAAAAAATAATAGAGTTAAGAGTATGGGCCATTCACACACGCAGAACACTTGCAGGTTGGTCATTATCATTTTTTTTTATGTTTTTAAAACAGATTTATTCTCGTTGCTTTTATTTACCGATTTTGAGCAGTGGCGATAAAAAATACACAGATTGGGGGCCCGACTTAAGATTCACCCCGTTTTTAATAAAGCAAGCTCTCACCTTTAATACACCTGCACCACCGCTGCTACTTTTGTGGCAGTAAAACAATTCTTGCTAATAATTTTTGCACTAATAGCACGCGTAGAATGTCTTAGGAATCAGTCTCAATTATGCAGTGTCGCGTGACAGCTTTATAACTGACGGACCACTTAGCACCGTGACACAATCTGACCTACAGTAGTTAGAAATTTGTAGCCGGGGCCGGGTTTATTAAAGTCATAAAACAAGTTAAAAAGTCTATTTATCCCTTTATTATAAATGCGAAAGTAACTCTGTCTGTCAGTCGCGCTTTCACGCTAAAACTACTTAATCGGTTTGGATGAAATTTGGTATGGAGATAGTTTGAGACTCGAGGAAGGTCATAGGATAGTTTTTATCTGACTGAAAAATCAAAAAGAGTTTATGTTTTAGCACGATAACCGACATACGTGCGGGCGGTGCCGCTGGCGGAACAATAAATTGACTAAATATTAATCTGCGACTGCTGATGTACTTATCAAGCGTATATACGTAACTGACGGCAAAGATAGTCAGTGTCTATTTGTTTTGGGTTTGGTATGGGAATGGCCGTTCGGTCGAGGAATCCGTTACTATTTATGGCTTCACATTAGGTATCAGACTAAAACTTTTAGATGTGTGGGTGGTTACTAGCCGCCGCTGAAGTCCACCGCCAAGTGAATACTTCAACTCATTAAGCACCAGCAGGGGGTCCCGTGAAGGGTCTCGAGGGTAACTCCTACGCACGCAAACTTTTCAAAAATAAATATTCCAGTAAATTTCATACCAAGAGGTCGTTGTTTTACAATCTACCGTTGATATTAGTTTCTTTAACCGACTTCTAAAAGGAGGAGGTTATCAATTCGACTGTATGTTTTTTTATGTTTGTTACCTCAGAACTTTCGAATGGGTGAACCGATTTTAATATTTTTTTTTTTAATTGAAAGCTGATGCTTCCCCTGTGGTCCCATTTCAGTTTGGTTTAGTTCTGAGAATGGCATCCATGAAGTCGGTTTTTTTTGTTAATATTTTAACTTAATATTATTTGCTTATCGGTTGCTTAGGTAGTTAAATAAACTTAACGGTTCCTTTTGTTCAAATCTTACTGTATACGGCAAATACTTTTGCATTGAACTTCCTTTGTTTCCCTAACATTTATTCGAGGCGCACAATATATTAGTCCCATGTGTAACTGTAGAGTACTGAGCGTATATAAATACTTAACACTGGTAACTGTTACGCGCTAAAAGTGCTTCGTATTGCTATTTAGGGGTAGTTTTATTTAACAGAGCAATCTTAAACTATTACACAAACCAACAAAAGTAGGTGCTTCCTATGTGAGAAAAGAAATAATAGACATCAACAAAACTACTAAGTACCCACCTAAAGTAAGTCAGGGTAATTGTAATTTATTTGCGGGACAATCTGTTACAAGTAACTTAGTTCAATTTCAACTCGACATAATTACTTTTTGCTTGGTATCACAATGAATCGTATGAATATGACAGTTACCCGCGAATCTACACAGCACAGTCGAATAATTACTTCCCTTCGGTTATTTACAGAGACCCTCGTCAGTGTGAGCGCTTGTTTTACACGTCATTCCTGTTTACTAATGAAAGAGTGCTGGTGGTAAAATATTTGTTTTATGTAAACCGCAGTCCACCGGGCGCTACCGCGCTCGGCGCCGGCGAGGGCGTAAATCAAAGACTATGAAAGCTCTTTTAAAATATAATACACTTAAACCTATGCAAACGTTTTCATCCAGATCATGTATTATTAGAAGATTTTTATATTTAATCAACTTTTTAAATAGGTAGTTGTTTTTATGATTGTATGGGTAACGTTGTAAATTAAAATAGCCGCTAGTTACACCTATAGTTATCTACTTAAAGTACCAAGTAGTAATGAGATATATTTTTAACACTTCATGCACGATTATTCACGTTTTACATGAGATACCTCAGGCCCAATAATAATGTTCTGTCTCTAAATAGTACTTAAAACTGTTTGTCAGATTGTAATGAAAAGCAAAATGCAATTATGTTCTGCAATAATTTAAAAGCTTTTGCGTTGTTGTTAAGTATTTGGATACAGAAAGATGAAAAAATGAGAACAAAAATACTATAGACACTTCAGAGTAAGTACTTGCTACAGTTTCGAGCCGTTCTACAAATAAATTAAATATAAATAATCCACAGAGATTGTTTTATGTTTGTCGTCATAAATTGGGATTTCACTGAGTTTTTATTTGTCTTTAGTACTTGTTGAATAACGCTTGGATGTTTGTGTAAATGACACCAATTTAAAACACAACAATTACATTCGATAGCTTTAACAACTTTCCTGTTGTTACTTACTATTATTAAGATGAATTGTGACACGTTTGTAAGATATATAAGAAATGTATAAATTTTAATGATCAATATGAGTACCTACTGAAAGAATATCAATAGTTACACGATGGATGTTGTGTAAAGCGTCAATTAAATTTGATTAAGAGAGTAAATAGAAACAAACTTTAAAAATATGAAAGCTTTCGGAGTTTCTCGCTCAAATTAAAAACATTCTGGCGTCCGAGAGAAAAGTTTGCACAAAAACGTAGGGACTAGGCAGCCGAGATATTAAAAAAGTAAATTGGGTTTTTAAGCAAATCACTAAAATAAAGATAAAAATAAGGGTTCGGTAGCACCGAAATATTTGATTTCGGACGTCGGGAATTGAACGTTATGCTAATAAAATATTATTGGATTACAAAGTTAATGATAGGTTTCCATCGTTTTCCTTGTTACAAATGTTACGTTTTGATTTTTCTTTGAGTAGAAATAAACATTGTCTCTGTACCGTAGTAGGTTGGTATTTTTTCTTTATTCTGTTCGGTATTTCTATTGAAGGGCTTCAGATATGTTTTGTTACCTAACGAATGATATAATAAGAAAAATACGTAGGTATCATATTATGATAGGTTGGCTGATGTTTATTTTTTTATAAAATATAATTGACATAATTCTGAGAATCATAAAAAACAAAAAAAGAACGTTAACTATACAGATTTTGTATTTTGTTAATCTTTCACTTTAATTTTAAAGTATCTTACTATAAAATTAAAGTGAAAGATCGTTCAATCGTGTGACAAAAGTAAAATGGCAAAAAGTTTGCCATTTGTAAGTTTTATTAAGTATATTTTGTTGCTTCTTAAAATTCTTCATAGTCTTAGCTAGCTATAGTTAGATGTGATTTCTTTAAAGTGGGTAGGTACACTTACATACTGTACATTGTGTGATACAGAGGCACTCAAGTTGAAGGTACCTTAGCTGTAGAGAATCAGTAACTAACGTACGCCCAGAATACTTAACTTTTACTGTTTTATTTATATGACCCTTTAAAGAATAAAGTTGTAGGTTAGGTATCTACTACACCCTCAATCTTTATATAGGTGCAGGTAACTCTTGTCAGTAGGTATATTTTATTTAAGTATGTATGTATGTCATCAGCCTATTGCTGTACGTAACCCTTTCGTAAAGCATAACACCTTGCAGAGATTGTGACTCTATATAGTATTAGGGTATCGTTCGCTACGTCTGATAATCTGTGGTCCAAACCCAAAAACTTTTTTGTTCATACGATTGACGCTCTGGTAATTATTGTGCCTACTGTATTTAACTTAAGAGCACATCAGTACTCTGGAAACTACTTAAAGTACTTACACGTTTTCTAACGTGCAGAATAAAAAGGCGCGAAACATTCACTTTGAAGTAAAAGTCAGTAAACCGAGCTGATTGCCACTTTTACGGTATTTCGAACGAGACCCTCGTCACTCCTTTTTCGGCGCTTTTTGTTGGATATTTACAAATGTAAATGAGTATCGCAGCGGAAACAGACAATTTTATATTAACAAATTTGTTTAAGCGCACGTCGCTCGTGGCTAGAAGATATTTGCGTTCATTGTTTATTGCAAAATCACATGTAAGTACTTTTGTAATAAGCAAATAGCTTACATTATAAAACAAATCTCGTATTTATAAATTAGCGCAGGTAGTACCTAGTTAATCACTGCAAAAATCAGTTGAAGCACGAACCTGTAATTTTGCAGCTAACCTACTTGATCCCACGGCTTAGCACAGATCGCCTCCAACGAAGACGGAAGCATCTTTCCCTTTCGCGTGCAACCTCTGACCATTCTGTCAAATGCATCTAGATCTTTCCAACATCTTTTCTTCAGTGTGCCGGACATGATGACGAATGAATAGCCAGCCTACTTCCGCTTTATCTTACCAGACATGGGGCTATGTATTACGCCAGTCTTTTGGCGAGGATACTGCGCTCCAATGCATTTTAGCAAATCTTGAGTTGGGGATTTCAAGTCTCGGTCAAAGACCACATGTCGATGAGTTTGTGACTCTTTACGTTAAGGTAACAAACATCAGTTTGAAGGACTAGTAGCCAACAAACTGTTATCTGTTATATATAAAACCGCCACTTGGTTTTTTTGTGGTTTTTCCAGCAGTTGCAACAACCTGTAATATCTAAACATGTTACATTACCTACGTTCTAAGTTAAACACTAATAAATATAACAACACAATTTTCAAGCTATAAACCCTAAGTTAAACACTGTGTAATGAATTTATTGGAATTCTCTATCAATAACGCATTCGTATAAAATAAATAACGTTTATCGATTTCCAGTAGGTCTTCTATTCGACATTAATTATGAAGTTTTACTATGGGAACGGCTTGAGAGAGTTAAACGATCTTATTCATAAATATGTCATGATACTCTTTAGTTAAAATGGTTTCTTACTAGTAAAAATATCAAGTTAACAGTCAAAGACAAACGAATTATAGTCCTATTTTAGCTACAAAGAGCCTTTGAGACGTTTATGAATGTTTTTTGGAAGTAGGTACCTATCCGTAATTTTTTGTCAGAATAATTTACCAACACTAAACATAAATAGGTAACTATTTTTAACTCCAAAATTAATGCTATTTTTACTATTATACAATCTATTACAACAAAAAAAATTTATTGAACGAATATTCGTTATTCAGTGATATTATATGCATTCCAGAGTATTGCGTACCTACATACTAAATACGCAGATACAAATAAAGTTGACACATACATACGTATTGTCTGATAAACCGTTGTCGTGCGTTATTTTTGTACGTGTATCAGTTTTGTAACAGAGATAAGAGCCATTTATTTTTCAAAGCTCTATTTACATGCCAAACCGCACATAATTTTGTTTTTAACAATTTTAAAAATTACAGCAACGGAAATCCCTTCCTATTTGATTAGTTATTTCAATGAACAACTATAATAAAAATCAAACATAATCACCAGTGAATCATTCCTTACCATTATGCAAATTGTACAAGTATTTTAGAATCAAAAATCTTTATTAATCTGATTTTGCGTTGAAATTCGTGTCCTTTTATGCACTTTTTCAGCGTTGTATTATAAGTATTTATACAATTCTATACTGATATAGCGCAGATAATAGTATAATACTACACTAGAAAGGAATTATAATTTCCTACAGTGCATTGGCGAGGACATCAAAATGATGGATAAGTTTAATACGATGAAATTATATAGAGCAATCACTCTAACCCTCCAGATGGCCATAAGTGGATTGAATCATAAATAACAATAAAAGGATACTGCTATACTTTACCTCATTCTATTCTAATCTTATTTATGCCGTTACCACCAAAACCTACGGACGGTTGGAGACAAAAACTATTATGTTGTGTGCTCTCACATAACTCGGAGGAATTGAGATTGTAAGATACAAAAGGTATTGCAATACATTAGACAACCTTCTAAAAGCACCCACATTATGTGTCACGATGCAGACGGGTTATCGGACTTAAAGGCAGCGATCTCTTTACATTGTACATACAAAGAAGGCTTCGTCTTATCGCGACTCGAGGCGCTGAAACTTCTCGGATGATATATGAAAAGCCTACGGGTATGTTACCTTAACAGTTAGGGTAAGTATTTCACATGTTAAACTAAAATAAACATTGTTGAACAGTTTTGGGATGTTATGAGAAACCTAATTTTATAGGTTCTCACTAAACGCCCACAATAGAATAGACATTCCTTAAAATAAGAAATTTGGCCCATAAATACGTTCCGTGAGAGGTCAAGGGGAATTTTTTTTTTAAATCACCGCCTAATAGGTGTAAAGGGGACCAAACGAGCGAAGTAGAAGTAGTGTGCGGTGAAGGGCCAATGATGTAATAAATAGCAGTAATATTATTATTATTTTATTATTTTTAAGTAGACTCGCGTCTCAAAAAAAATAAAGCATATTTTCATTTCATTTCATTTCATTATTTTAAACTTTATTACGCAAATTTAAGAGAAATAAAACAAGTAAGCATTAGTATAAAATATTTGGAACAAATTAAATGTTTTTAACTTCATTTAAAAATAATTTGGACCCTTGTCAACCTTTACTTGCTTATGTTAGCTTATAAAGAGATTAAGTGATATTTAGGAGTAATTTATACGAGCAAGTTAACTAAACCCTGTGTTTTGTACGTATAAACAGATTTTTGTTCACTTATTTATTAGTAATTTTTGTATTAATAATATCTCTAACACCGAATTTAGATACTGCGACGTTTTAAAAGAATCTACAGTAGTTACTCTGAAAAAAAAAAGATAGAACTATTTAAATTTACGCGAGAAGCTATACTTAATTATAACACTAAATTATAAAGACTATCTAGTAATATCTACAATAATAATTCATATCAATAGAAGGTGAGGTCGTACCGCGTATTTCTCACTTTTTAAATCTTTGACTTGTATGAGTACTTTAGGACCAAAAGCAGTCAAATCGATTCAACCATTCTCGCGTTACTAAAATCCAATAAATCACTTTTAATAGGTACATACTTATAGAAATTATATACAGGGTGAAAGGGACAGCCTTTTACAAACTGAGAAGGTGCATTCAGCTCCTTAATTAGAGTCATTTACCATGAGATTTTTTCCCGGATTATTTGTTGAAAAAAATATCTTAGTTTACAATTACTTCTGTGTACGCAGTACTGGAATTTAATAAAGGACAGTTAAAATAAAACACCCATTAATTTATTAGTTTAAGCAAATGCATAAAAGAACATGGTGACAGTAGGTACCACATAGTGGAAAGGTTGACCGTTCACCTACGGTTTCCCTGAGGTAACTATACGTTCCGTGTAAGGTAGCAAAACAATGCAAGATTGTTGGGTTTGCAAAAGTAAAGTTCTTGAACTTATTTCATGTATTGATAACAACTTAACTTAACTTAACTTCTTTACTTATTTCATCTCAGTGTACTGGCGAAACATTCGCTATTATAGTTTGTGGAGGGCGTTCCCTTCCACTCGGTATAGTAGGAGTAGGAAGAAGAATTTGTAGAGACGTATATTATTATATGTTTACGTACAGACACAATGAGATATTTTATGTCACATGTTTAAAAAGATTTTTAGATGAAAGTAGGTACTTACCAACACAATGCCAAAAAATACTAACTATTATGAAACCCGGTTGCATTTATCGCCAATCCGATAAATCTCTTTTTTAAAAGCTATTTGATTGTGTTATAGGTCCGCCTTCAAAACTGTTTTCAAACTCAAACTAGGTAATAAAATTTGTTTTGTTTTTACTTTTTGTTATTGCTTTGATCAAGATATTAAAAATATTTTTAGTACCGTTTTGATATTGTTCACTGGATAACGAACCCATTCCCAACATCTGAATATTTAAAGCAGTTTTTCTTTTAGCTATTTTCCTACAACTCTCGGGAAAAACTTTGGCCGGCTCTTCATTGTCTGTAATATAACTCTGTAATAAAATATAATTTCCTGTTCCTAATGTTTATGTTACAAGCAAACATAGGAAAGTTTCCACAAGTTACTAAATTGCTCCGTGTAATCGTCGGTACAAAGAAAGTAATTATATCTCGAAGGCAACTTAAACTAAACATGGGCTTTGTTCGTGATGATTAATAGTGCGGGCGAGAGTCCCTTTCATTATAATGTTGTGCTTCCCGCTGCTGGTAATGAAAAACACATACTACAAATAACCTATTTCACATAATTGTCATGTGTGAAAACGGCTGTCTGTTGCCGATCATGCTTTTGATTGTATGTATCCAAAAGTGCTATTTCATTAAATATTAGTCCATTAATAACTATTACGACTTACTAATATTTTATACGCGAAAGTTTGTATGGATGTTTGTTACTTTTTAACGCAAAAACTACTGGGCCGATTAGGATTATGCACATAACCTATGTGCATAATGCTTTTAGTCGTAACACCACGCGGGCAAAACCGTGTGCGGAAACTAGTTAATTATAAAATGTTATTGATTAATGTACGACGTGTTAGTGAAATATCTAGAAACGTACTTAATAATGAACCTAAAATCGTTTTTTGAATTAACTGCTTCAATACTTAGTGAAGCTACAAGGTTTGCTAATAATCACCGCCCTGAAACAAGTATCTTGTATTACTTAATGGGGTGGTCTTAGTTTTGTGTATTATGTATGACTTGTATGAGGCACAATAAAACATTTAATTTTTAAACATTTTAATAATAGTTAGTGTTGCTTTCAAAAAAGATAGATAGCTTGTATATATAGGTATTTGGTAAACGTATTACTTTAAAATCTATATTTCAAAAAATTATTATGAATAAACTTTCGGTTATCTCGTAAAAGTTGTAACAAATGGGTGCAAAGCGTTATTGTCCTATTGCTTCTCCGAGAATTTTAGTAACTTTTCAATTCTCGGTTTTCGTGTAACTTTTCCCATCACAAAAATACGCTTACAGTGTAACGAATAACAAAATTCCAAACAAATCCGTATGGCAAGTAATGTGAGCTCTTACAAAATGTGTTCCTACATTCAATTTTGTGAAGTCGTTACTGGGTTTCAGTAACAGAAAAATGAATTTTTATTTTATGTTAGAGTTTAAATTAGGTTGTATTGAAAATCTGCTTTAAAATAGGCTTTTAGAATATTTTTACTAAAATAGTGAAAAGATTTTTAGTTTGCAGGTATTTAATAACATATAGTACACTCGTGTTTACGCAGCGCCTAATTTAGGTTTAGCTGAGTTTAGCAAAATATGTCGTGGTGAAAATTGGGTGGAGTAAAATAAACCAACGAACTATTTTGACTACAGCAATGATTTACAGAGGATTTACTCTTTTCGATCCATATATTATTTACAAGTTTTCCACCACGGCAACGCCCGCGTGAACTACATATCATGCCCAGCAGTGGGATCAAAAGTAGCCTATAGCCTTCCTCAACAAATGGGCTATCTAACAGTGCAAGAATATTTCAAATCGGTCCAGGAGCTTCTGAAATTAGCGCGTTTAAACAAACAAACAAGTTACTCACCCAGTCGCTGATTAATCACCCAGTTTAAAGATACGGTAATATTGACACTAACATAATATTTATTTAGTAGTGCCTCGTTTCTAGTAGATAACCATAAAAACTTTAATAAATTTAGCAAACCCTAATTTTAGTTTTATGAAAACATGGTCCAAATTTTCCAACAATATTACGCTTTAAAAATAACAAACTTTTAAACAACTAGGTATGTAGGTAAGTGTTATCTTGTAACAAGTAGGTAAGGTACTTGGTGTTAACATTGTTGGTACCTACAGTTGCACGTTATACTATATTTAAATTCTGTTTGGAATTCTAAAGCCGAGATTAAAAATAAAACTAGGTAAAGATAATACTAACATGTATTCATAAACCCGGGATTCAAACACGTCTGTTTGCATTAGATAAGTAAGTACCTATACTTGAGGTAATTTACTTTCGAAGATAATGTATGCGCTATAGGATCATATTGCACTTATGCCCACTAAGGGTCGGTTAGTTGTTAACATATTGAACGTAGATTAGGTATAGTATAATATTTGAAATGGAAATTAATTTGCCTAATTTTTTTTTATTACTGTTAATAATAATCTCGACGCTTATTTTACTTCAGACACGAACGGGCACCGATTTAGTCATTCCATCAAGTTCATGTTCTATAGAAGTATTAATAAAGCCAACCAGCTTAGTCGTTACCGTAAGTGGTGTTAGTGGCTTTCATGTTCTAGATAAATCAATCCAAGAATATTATATTAACACTGGATTTTGTCAAGAACAAATAACTGAAGACAAGAAATTTGACTCCGAATTAAACGAGCACTCTTTAAACGACAACTCTTTTATTTTCTATCTCATTCTTACCGGTTCAATGGTACAGTGTGAAAGGCATAAAAAATACATCTAGGATGAATATAAACTTGTCTTCAACAATGTATTCTCGCAAAATCTAGTGTTATTTTAATATTCTTGGAGTTAAACCATATCCCTGGGTCATCTAAATGAATTAAATAGATGAAAACCTTATTCCACCCCAATTATATTTATTACGATCGTTAAAAGTTTTACGAGCAATCTTCGGTTTACTCGACAATAATCTGTTTTAGCCGCCGCCATCAACCGTTTCGTATCCGATTGTTCGTTCATCTCGGATCAGTAAATTGACTGACGGCGCCCGAATCAATTTTTCTTTCTCGTTTTTTTTTTTTATTATAAAATAAAACGATAAGCGCTAATCGATAGTCTTGTTGTTCCGATTTCCAGTTAACAAACGATGATGTTCATGGATATTGAAACAATGTTTGAATCTCATCTATTATTCTTCTTGGACAATACAAATTTAAGCTAGCTACTCACACGTCACCCGTAGGAGGAGTTGGATTGAAAATTACAATAAATACATGATGCACTCGCCCACACTTTATAGTAAACACCATCAAAATATAATCGTTATTTATTATGATTATGAAGCTCTTTGATTTTACCTTCCGCAACCGTTCATGCCCCCGTTTCCACGTTCTTTTTTCGCCGTTTTAGCTTTAGATGCCGTTTTAGCTTCCTCGTACTCTTCTGCTTCTGCTCCCGCTCGCGTTTAAGTTGTCATTTCTCCCGGTCCCATTTCCCTTTAATTCACCCTTTCCCATCTCTCTCTTCCTCTGGTGGGAGTGGGATCACACTCGCAATTCCACTTCAATGCTGCTCTAACTGCCGTCCCTATTACTGCCAGTCTGGTGATTAAAAAAAAATTAAAGGTACTTACATTCAAAGTATAGTAATATGTTTCAGGTTGTAGGATAAAAAATTATCCGACCATATCAAAATCAAAAAATTATATTTGGGTGGGTAAGTACAAACATAACTGGTTACGTTTTTATCAATAATTAGCTTTGGTAGCGATAGTCAAATAACTAGGTATCAAATAATTAATACAATTAGCATACCATAGCAATCAATGTTTAGCAACTCACAAATAAAATCGAATTCACAAATAGAAGTAACTTTGATGTTTTGTGTGGTAATTAAGTTCTTGTTGTTACTTAATTATGAGGTGCTTAGCTTTAGGTAGCCCGTTTCCTACACTTCAATGCTATAATTTTGTTGAGAGAGAATATATAGGTACCTAACTATTAATATTCTATATAAACCTCGCCGCTATCCAGTTTCGTTAGTAAAACTCAGTTCACGTTTAAGTTATAAAGATTCAATAGAATAATCCCGGAGGAATAATTCTACAATAGGAAAACTATGGAAACGACCGGGTATACTTTGCTTCGCTTTATTTAAATTCTCTTTCCAAACAGTCTCTTAAAAGTAATTTTAAATGTAGGAACCAGCTAAAGTTAATTATACCTTATTGTAGAACCAGAACACAAACAGAAAGAAGACCTAGAATCTGTCTTTATCCAGAGTACCTACCTTCTATTATTAGAAACGCCACAGTTTGTGTACATGGACGCACGAAACATGTATGCAGGTTAGGTATGAACCTACTCGTACATAAGTTTCATGCATAAAGTTCTATTGACATGTTTAGTAGTACGTTAACTTTTTACTGGAATTAGTACAAAAATAAAAATAAAAAATAAAATAAAAATAATAATAAAATTTATTCAATTTTTTATTTATTTACTATTATTACGGTAATACGCAGGGACACGGGTCACTTGGAATGTTTTTAATATATCACGCGTTTAAAAATATAGACGAAAGGTCTCTTTAAACAAAAACAAACTCTAACGGTCTTATTCATAAAAATCTTATAAGACTCTTTAGTTAAAATGGATTTTGTCTCTTTTTTACTAGTATAAATGTCAAGATGACAGACAAAGACAAACGAATTATAAACCTATTTTAGCTATAATGAAAATATGAGACGTTTATGAATACAGAGGTAAAATATTTTGATCTATGAAGATAAAATTCGGCAGGGACGTGGAGTAAGAATAGGAAACAACCAAAAATAATGTGTTTAAGGATATTTCCTCGTAAAGGAATTTTTAAAAGAATTCTAGAATCAACCTCTGCCTGGAGCTTGCGATTGATAGACGAGGTAGATAAGTCTTCATTATATGCCTTCTTATCTAAATAAAATGTAAGCTAAAAATACTATAAAGGAACTAAAGAAACAATTCTTTATAAGATATCGAGGCTGAATATTCCAGACATACTCCCCAAATTGACGTATAAAGGCTTTATACTACTTTGAGAAACAAATAAAGCGAATATGTACGTTGTAGGGCAAAGAGGTCTATTAGGAGGCTGACATCATCAAAGACACGTACATGCTGTAGCCGTATCCTATCGGACGTGACCACATTAAAGTAAATGATGCTATTAGTCGCGAGCTATGGTTTCAGAATATATTACCGTAAAAACGTCTCCGCTTCCGTCTTAGGAATGAATGAGACCATAGGTTTAAGTAGGCCAAAGGAGAGGTCAAAAGTGGGCTAGAATTTTGAACACCAATGTGATATACCTCATTAGAAAGCTTATTTAATAAGCTGTTAGAATTTAACTAAACACGAATTTTAGGAGCAACCATTTTTGTAAAAATCAAAAAAATGTAATAGAAAAACAAAACGCACATTACCTTTAATTATCCGTTTCCTAAGCAGTATAAATATTGCAATCACGTCAATAATTGCATTCTGTTACAGTACTTTTCTCTTGTAATATTATTTTAGCTGCAGCTTAATGTAATTATGACGAAAAATATTTGTTATCTTATTAGTGTCATAACAAAACGCGTAGAAAAAAATATAATTACGGGAAACGTCATGATGTCATTGTCATTGATCAGTTTGATTGACAGCGTCGAAATAATTTTGATTTTCTTGGTTGCTCAATTGTCATTTGACCATGGGGTTGCCAATTGCAATAATCATAATATTGCAATAAGGATTCTTATTTTCAAATTCAATTTTTTAAAAAACGGGGGGGTGTAAAATTATTTTAAATACACCAAAAAATTTAATAAATTATGCTCTATTAACCTATGTAACTCAGATTGCTGTTCAAATTTACAATTATTTTAATCCCAGGCTCTATACATTTTTTGAACGTCTCCTTTGATGGGATTTTGAAAAAAAAATATTTACTAGAATCCATTACAGATTTATCTAATTGTTACTGATGTTATAAAAATGCGACAGTAGCTCTGTCTGTCCTGCTTTCACGCCAAACTACTGAACAGATTTGGACGAAATTTGGTATGGCGATAGTTTGAGACCCGGGATAGGATACGGGATAGTTTTTATCAGAATGCACAAAAAGAGGTTTAGCACGATATCCGGACATACGAGCGGCTAAAGCCACGGTCATAAACCGCTTCCTACCTAAATAACCAAAAAAATTAAAAACACAAATTTCTCTGAAATTAACAATTCTTTTAAAATATACTTTTACATCGAATATCTCCGATATGGCTATTAAGTATTGTTAGTTGTAAAAGAGAACTTCATCAGTTAGGTAAAAGTAAGAAATACGTTTTTTTATTGAAAGTTAATTTTCAACAGTAAAACCATTAAATACCATAAACGTATTTAGACATTGCGTTGACTAGATAAAGCTTATGATTTAGCACAAAAATAGAACAGTTATTACTATCATTTATTAAATGAAGCGTCAAAAAAAGTACGTCAGGTTTTAGTGATGTTATATTTGCGTGTGATATATATAAATATTCCTATTACGGAATATATTCATTACGTCATATCATAAAGCCATTCCTATTACTGGGTAGTAGTATATTAGTAGCCTATCTATTAGTCCTATTAATATATAGGCTGGTGATTCTATTTTCGCTATTGTTATTGCTGTGCCTAATACTAATATGGTTTAACTAATACAGAACGCTTTGTCATTACGAAATGCGAATCTTATCGTCGTCGTCTCTTTTACTCGCGTGTCCTTGACCGCAACACGAGCGAGTAAGATGAAAGACAGCGTCTATTATCGCCTGTATCACTCACTACTAAATGCGCTTCATAATAATGATATACCTAATCTCATCCTAATGTAAACTAATATCTGGTATGTGGTAACCTAATATAATAAATTCGTGCATCCTAAGAATATATGTGGCTCGCCTATCTAATATATTATATGCCATACATATCAAGTAGCTGGTTTACCTATTTTTCTCTACTTCAAACCCCTTTTAGTATCCGACTGTTGGGCACGGGTCTTCTCTCAGTTATCCTACAAGTTGAGAGAGTTTATGCCTTAATCCACACACACGGCCCAAGTGCGGCTTAGTGGATGTCACATGTCCTCGAATGATTATTTCTTTGACATACCAGTTTCCCCACGATGTTGTCCCTCACCGATATTGAACAGCGGCGATAAAACAATTTACATAAAGATGACCCCGGATATGGACTCAACCATAGATAAATAATGACTCGACCGAGAATCGAACCAGCGATCTTTATGCAAAGGCGAGACGATACTGCTGTGCCACCACACCGCCTAGAGTCCTATTTTTAAATATGAGAAAATTTGCTGTACAGCTATGAATATGTACGTTGTAATGCTTTTGCCTATTTAAATGGGTAGTATTAAGAACAAAAGGATAGCGTCAGTTACTCCGTTCATTTTGTTCACAACGACCGACCATTTAATGGTAATAGGAATAGTGCTTACAATGGGCTTAACGATATACCTAGTTCTGGTTGTTAGGGCCGGTAGAATCGTTTCAATTTCATTCTACTTGAATTAAACCTTAAGTGTAAGTACCTATAATTTACTAGGTGGGATGGTTTTATTAATTTTTAAAGTAAATTTTTAAATTTAACAAAACTAGATAGGGCGGCATGGAATTTTCCGAATCGATGCCTTAGGCAAATATGGCCAACGTGGCATCATTGCCACGTTGTATGGTAATGCTTATTCATTGACTGAGACGCTGGTCACCTCTCTGGTTACGGGAAGATCAGGATCTAGGTATCAGACGTCTTGAATATACAAGGGCGTTCGGTTCAACGGTTTCAACCAAAACTGCTCAAATTTGTATTTTGTACTCAAATTACTATATTTACGCCAACTACAATTACATTTGTTTATATATGTATTTAAGAATAAAATTTATGTATAGTATTTTTTACTAAGTTCAAATCATCAATGTTTGTCAATAAATATGAGTATGTAGACTACGCCATGAAAAAAAAACAGTAGATGCAATATAAAAAAACCATCTACCGCAAAAGATCGTTTATTACATGTTTATTGTTAATAACTAATAGCAAACTACAAGACAAAAGTTTATAGGGATCGTGTGCTTTTTAGAGTATGTATTGCGGAAATTCAAAGTAAATTTTATTTCTACAAAACTGTGCGGATGGTAGATTATTTAGATAGTTGATCCCTAGAAACTTGCTTATCATATCAGAGAAATGACTATATTAAATTTATAAAACGTATAAGGCCCCGTTATGTAAGAAGGCTTATTAAAAAAATCTAGACTAAGTAACAGATAAAAACGCTCGGAATTAAGTCGCTCTCAAACAGCATACTAAACAAAATGTAATAGATTTAGGTAGTTATCTCATTTAAAAAAGATTTCTATAGCCTACAGAGTTTTCAGTTGGTAGTTGCCATGTCATTCATTGCACGATAGGAAAAGAAATTAGACGTATTGAAACAAAAGCTCTTTCTTTAAGAAAATAAATTCCTTTGACTTTGATTAGATACATAAGCAGTGTACGGACCTCGCCTTAGAAATATAAGGTCGCGGGTTCGATTCTTAGTCGTGCCCACACATATTTGTGTAAATTGTTTCGTCACCGCTGCTCAATATCGGTGTAGGAAAATATCGTGAGGAAACAGGCATGTCTAAGAATTAATCATTCGAGGATATGCGACATCCACCAACACGCACTTGGCCATCATGTTAGATTTAAAGCCTAAGAAGACTCGTGCCCAACCGTGGGACACTAAAAAGGGTTGAAGTGAAGTGAAATACTTTTGATGTGCAGTTTGAATTAAAATTCTATAACGTCTCATTTTAACTAGCTAAACCTATAAAAAGTATTATAAGCAAATATTTTCTTAGATTAAACCGCGATAAAATCCATTATATTGTAGTTTTACTTCAATATTGTGGGCTACTACTATTGTGCACCTCAAGCGAAGAAAGCACTACTGCTTTTCAACTTTAATGTCAAATAACTTAAGTCAATCTGCTTCAACCTAAATATATAATCAACTCATTTTCATTTAATTGTTAGGTCGAAGTAGTTAGTTAATACCTTAAAGTTAAAATATAATAAAAAAATGTACATCTCACGGAAAAGCGGAGTCTCCTAACACAGCCATAACATATACGCCTGAGGGGAGGCTCCAATCACTAGTTTGTAATGAATGTAATTATTTGTACAGTAAACATTTTTTCATTTTCATTTTTTCAATGAAACAAACCTCAAATGTAAACTAGAATTACATAAAATGAAAATGTACTACGTAAATTTGCTACGTATATTTACAACATTTTAGATTACCGGTGTGTTAATAATAAGGCAAAAGCATTTTCAATTTAGCTTCATTGTTTTTGTAAGTACCATCAAAAAAGGCTTGTTTTATTAAATAAACTAATGAATGGTCAGCCCAAGGCGGTCTGTTGATCCTTTGATCAAACTGGTTCATTTCTGTTTAATTAAAAAACAAAAAAATAATAAGGTACCTAGTACCTACCGCATTTTGTAATAAATTATTAGATTACCAATAGGTTGGTGTGACGCTCGAAAATACGGAACATTACAAAGCTTGACTTAATACAGCTTGGAAGCATAGCGGCATCGGCCTCGTCTTTGATATATAAGGTCGCGGGTTTGAGTGAATTATTTCACCGCCGCTGCTCAATGTCGGTGAAGGAAAACATCGAGAGGAAATGAGCATAGCTTAGAATTAGTCACCCAAGAATATGTTACATCCACCAAAACACACTTGGAGAGCTTGCGCGGTAAAAGGCCTAAACTCTCAACTCGTAAAATAGTTTAAAGAGTGCCCAGCAGTGGGACACTAAAAAGGGTTGAAGCACTTAACACAACGAAAGCTGGTGGGAAATGAACGACAAACTTGGCCTAATTTATGAAAGTGGAGTAAAAATGTTACGACACTACGTCGGAGTTTAGGAAGAAATGCTGTACCTATTGTGTTTGCTCGATACGTATTATCACTTTCTCTAAGACAGTTCATTATGTTACCTTGTTTAATATGGACAGGAATATCTTAATATATATATTTCTTGTGTGCGTGTGTATGTGACTGAACTCCTCCTAAACGACTGGACCGATTTTGATGAAATTTTTTGTGTGTGTTCAAGGGGATCTGGGAATGGTTTAGATTCACAATTTTGTCCGCTAGCGGTACGAAGTTCGCTAGGGCAGCTAGTATAAATATACAATATAAATGGATAGAAAGATAATGCATTGTTTGGAAAATATTTCTCTACAGCATAGAATTCAAACAGCGAATTTAAATAAGCAATGTTCCGGGTATGTCCTGAATAATAGAAGAACCATATTCGCAGCAATATTTTTAACCGGTTATTGGAAAAACAGTTTTATATGTCACGAATTCATTTATGCACAAGTATTTTTGGCATATTAATGCATGTACATTATGAAATTAGTTTTGTATGCATACTTTACTTAACCACCACAGCAAACCCGCCACTGATACTCCTGTAAGCCAGGAACAACAGCAGCGCCATGAAGAGACTTGGGATTTGAACCCGGCCAAGTCCCGGGACACCTAAACTGTCTTCGGTCCCGCACGAATTTAATTAGAAAGGTAATATAGAAGAAGTTGAAACTAGATTGTCCATATATGCATACATATATTAAATTAAATAACAGAATAACATAATAACGGGACGAGTCGGACTCTTAAGTCATTAGCGAATACATGGATGCGCATTAATTGGTTGGTCTCACTATACCTAATTTTTAATAGGATCTATTGTTTTCTCTAGTGACTATAGTCTAGTCTATCTATAGCCTCAATATCAATTTACAAATCCTCACGTACGTAGGATTCGAAGTAAAGAACATCATAGTTCTTATTGGTTGCGTGATACGTGAACAGCGGTAAGATTTATAGAATAAAATGGTACATCTCAGACGTAGTCCCAAAGGACGTCCGAACATCTATTTGGTTAGTTTCCGCACAGTCACCGGGCGGCTCGTTTGTCATCCTGGCCTTATTGAAGAACAAATTTCGGTGACCGCCTCCTGCCTCTGTTATCCCCTGTGATATTTTCATAATCCCTCTTGGAGGACACGCTCTAAGGTTTGTTGGTTGTCGTTTGTAAACTTATATCGTCAGTAATCATCTTTTAGTTTATGTATGTTTAGTCCGAGACCCGTCATAATTTGAAATATCTGCGTCGGTATGGAACATTATGAATTATGTAGTTTATTGTTAAACAAATTACTAGCTATACAAAAGGGACTTAACTAAACTTATTTATAACCTACGAGTATTCATTGTTATTATAACTTATATTGTTATGATATAATAAGTCTTTAAATAATTGTTTAGTTTCAAAAAGGGTCATGACCAGAATAATTGAATTTCTGTTATTTTAAACTTTGGTATTTATAAAATCGACCTGATAACTCTCAATCCGCTCATTATCTTTCAGACGCTTTGTCAAAAGAATGCAAAGTTTCTATCGCTAGTGAAATAAATCGAGATCAACACAAACTTTGTATGGTAAGTGCTGCTCGCTTAGATTATGTTGCAAGAGGATCATTTACGTAGGGGAATTCTTATCATCCATACAGGTCACGTATTTTCTCCCAGTGTATAGAGACGGGTTGATAGTCAAACTAGTCTATAGCACCGATCAATTTATCACACGTCCGTGATTAAGATTTGTTGTTACAAAAATATCATAATTATGTCTACCATGGTTTATCATGGTTATATTATGTTCTATTATGGTTCATTGTGCAATAACAAAACAAAACTTTTTTTGTACAGGTACAATATTTAGAATGTTCTAATTGATATCTAATGAATATCTAATTGATTCTTCACAAAAAATACAAAACAAAAAACCAATGCTTTTCGTTTAAATGTTAGGCGTTTAATTTAAAGCTTAGAAACTAATTCCAATTAAAAGTGGTGATTAAACAAGATGATTAGTTTGTGCATTTGGCTGTCTATAAAATTTAGCTGAAAGTTCAATCCCCAAAGAAGATGTTTTGAAGAAATCAATATGTTATTATGTGCCTAGTGAGTTGAGTATAAATCTAATTTTGTTTGAAAATTATTTAAAAAATATATAAGAGCTTACTGTACCCACCAGTTGACTGTTAGTAAATAAGTGTGATATTATTTATAAAACTGTAATATTAATGTGCATAAATGTGCAATTTGATTAATACTGCAATTTCAAACTGTATAGCATGCAAACCACTTTACTCGGTCAAGTGGTTTGAATATTTCCACAGAAGATTTCCTGAAATCATACTTTCAAAGTATTTCTGTATTAAACTGACTAAACTAGGGACAAGATAATAGGTCACTTTTGACAGATGTCAGTTTTATATTCATAGTGAGGTGACCTGCTTAAAAACATCGATTAAATGAATGAATCGAATGAATCGATACAGACTTGAAACATATGTGAAATTTAAAAATGACCATGCGAATCCCTGTCCCATTATTATTTTTTCTTTCATAAATTAAAGGAGCAAAATAAGACAAGTACCTACGTAATTTAACAAAAAAATTGCTTTTATTCACTTGAACTATCGGAACTGCTATCTTCATCACTGCTGTCAGCACTCAGAGATATTATTAATTCATTTTCAATAATATTGTCTATTCTCACATCTCGTTCAAAATCTTGTAAAATTATTTTCTTTGTCTTCTCCACGACTTTTCGCCAGTCTTCTGTAGTGACTTCTGCACATGCAGTTTGTAGCAGAGTCATCATTTTAGCAGTACTGAAGGGTGGTTCAGTATTGTTCCGCGCTGCATGACCCTTTATTTGTGCCCAAATAAGCTCGATGGCGTTATACTGGCAATGGTAGGGAGGCAATCGAATAACTTCGTGTCCATGTTCTAGGGCTAGTTCATCGATTACATAGCGGAGCTTGGACGGCTTAGTTGCTTTTACCAGATTTAACAACTCAACTTTTAATAAAGTTGGACTTGCCTCCACACCATTTCTTACCAGCCACGAGACAATTTCTTGCTTTTTATTTGCTTGAGTTGGTGGTTTATCAACTTGTACAGAATGATACGGAGCATTGTCCATTATAATTTTCGAAGGGTTTTCTAAGCTGACTAGCAGCTTCTCAAACCACTCTTTAAAAACATCAAAGTTCATTTCCTCATGGTAATCTGTTGTAGTTTTAGAGGCGAATGCGAGGAGGCAGTCTGGAATAAAACCTTGAGAAGCTGATCCCGCGTGACATATAATAAGTCGGGCTCCTTTTCCCGATGGAACTTTTGAGGTGGAGGCCGCTGTATCATCGGTCCATGTCCGCGCAACCGTATGGTTCGCATTCAACCATGTTTCGTCAATAAACACGACATTGTCCCAATCCGTAATTTTATTTACCTGACGTAAGAATGATATTCTCTTCAAAATAATATCGTAGCGTTCTAGCAGGATTTTCCGCTTGTCGGATTTTTTAAATCTAAAGCCAATCGATTTCAAAACCTTTGATAGAGACGATTTGCCTCCAAAAAATAAGCCTGCGCCTTTTAACGAACTCAATAGCTTTTCCCGTGTAGGATATTCTTTTCTCGAGTAATATCCATAAATGTGGTTGCGAATTGCAGCAGCATCAAAATTATCAACGTCAACAATTTTCTTGTCCCTCTTTCGTTTTTTCGGTGTACGTAAAGTATTATCTTCTGAGCCTGATGGTCCGTATTTCTCTTTCAGAATTTGAGTTACTGTCTTCTTCCCTATTCCCAATGCTTCGGCAACGCGTTCTCTCGGTGGTTTCAATGGTAAAAAAGGCCCATCGTTAACTGATTCACGTCCAAAATAATTGTACAATTTCAGCACTAGTTCGCGAGATTAACTGTTTAGAGTTTTCCCCCGTTTCGACATAGTAAGACTGTAATGTTTTTCTTGTTTAATAATCGTTAAGCAATCGGAGTCCAATTTATAGCCAGGTAAACGTAGTCAGTAAGATCAGGTTAAATGAAAAAGCCGGATCAGAAGAAAATAACAGAGAGCACACCAAAAATGCACAGTCACTTCGCACAACAACAAAAGACTGCGTCATCATCATGTAATGGCGACATGACATGCGTCATCGACAGGCACTGGTGTTGCCAGCAACATCCACCTAAATTGCACCCAACATCAATGACCTTTCTATTTAGTTATTTTTTTGTATTTTTATAGTTAGTTAAAAGAATAATAAATATGTATAATTAGGTTTTATTATAATCGCAACGTGGTTATAAATTTATGGTGATTTTTCTTCACAAGTAATCATTGCATTCGATTCAACTTACAATCCTATCAGCTTTCGATTTTTAGAGTAACATCCCTAGTGTTTAAAAAGAAATAGGGTTGACTGACGCAACATTGTAACGACGTTCAGTTCTTTAGATCAGAAATTGTTTATTATGTTTAGAATGGTTTATTAGTGAAAGCAAATCGTAAAATTACTCGTATCGGTCATTATTACAATAAATATGTAAACGTAATTGAAAAAAGTTAAGCAATTGTGCAGTTCTTATTTTATGCCCGCCGTTACAAGGTTACGTTGTTGAATTTTGATGAAATGTCAAAAGTGACCTATTATCTTGTCCCTATTTTATTTTTGAATATTTAACTAAAAAGGTTCCCTATTTTTCAGAAGCGACATGACACAAGTGTTTACATAAAGTTTTCTGTGAACACCAACGCGGAAGATTTTCCAATTTAGTGAGAGAGGCTCGAATGCTGGAGAGGTTACAAAGCGAATAGCAAATATATACGTTAGTATATGTACGTGATCGTAACACTTTATGTACCACTGGATGACCAAACATGACACATGAAAATATTGTGCCGAGATAGAAAATTTTGGATTGTTAATATTTACACTAAAATTTTTGTGGCTCAAGTAAGTCCAAGCTCTTACTTGGTTAACTTACATTATTACACTTATAACTATACTCTAATCTCTCATCACACAAAGGTTTGTCTTGGGCGGGAATGCAATCCAGGACCTCTGGTTTGGTATAAATAAATAAGAAATAAATATTCTAGGACATTAACACACACGGTCATCTGGTCCCAAGCTAAGCAGAGCTTGTATTATGGAAACCAGATAACTGGTATGTACTATACATATAATACTTTTCTTTTGTAAATAAATAGGTACTTATAATAGATATTTACAGCCAGACTCGACACAAACACAAATGTTCATCATTAATGTTTGTCTCAGGTGGGAATCGAACCCACGACCTGCGGCGTGAAAAGCAAGTGTATTACCGACCACGCCACCGGCCCATCAGGGCCGGTAGTAGTCAGGGATTCTAACCACTTCGCCCACAGGCCAGTCAAAGTAAAAGATTCTAATGCTTTTTTTTAAATTACCATTTTGTCTAACCTGTTCGCGCTATCTAATATCTATATTCGACATGGAGAATTTTTTTTTTTTTTTTTTTTTTTGATGAACATCTTTATTTCGAATCAACAATTACGATAACATAAAAACAAATCCTACGTACTAACTTAGCCTAAAAAAAAAGTAAATATAAAATAGAACTTATAAAACATATTTAAAGCTGGGCGTCAAAAAACTCCTCCGCATCAATGTCGGTTGGTAGCGTACCAAGAAGGCTGGCAGCATTGCCACGTTGAATGGCAACGCTCAATCTTTGGCCTAAGTGAAGGCCAGCCTTCTTGTCGCGTGTTCTATCCACCAAAAGTTTCGAAATGTCGCGGTAAAGAGCTCGCGCACCCGGACCCCATGTCCCCAGCGTCTCCACACCAAACGGTTCGAAAACATAATTACCGACAAGGTTATTATATTTTCGCCGCTTGAGGTTTTCTGCTGTAGCAGCAGCAGCACCAGCTTGTCCTGAAGTAAAAGGAAGATGGGAAGGTGCAAGGGTATCGACGCAGGTAGCGTCCCACACCAAAGGCCTGCCCATCTTCCAAGGCAGCAACGACATCCCATCGGGTCTCTTGCCATCGACGCGCACCAGGCCATTTGGTTCTAAAACAGCCGGGACTTCGGCGGTGGCAAGAGCACGGCGAATGATGTCGTTTATGCTGCGATGACGAGGTATTCTGCCAGCGCTTCTGCTGCATGATAGGGCATGGTGTCCTAGGCAATCGACATCTTCACCGCAACGACACCGATGCGGGACAACACATGGAACGCCCAAACGAAGACTCGCAGCGAGACGGAAAGTGCCATCGTCCAAAAGAGTACCTATATTGGGCGACGGCAATGCCTGCAGCCAAAGACCAGACTCCCACTCTCCCACGGCCAATAAGCGGGCACGCTCTGCAGAGTTACTCGCGGTGTTTAGAAGGCTTTCTCGTCTTAGTCTGCAGAGCGGCCGGTCCCATTGTCCCTGAGAGAATGTACACTTGGGCATATCAATTCCAGTGCAAGCCGTTTGCCAAGTGTTCAAGGCATCGGATAGGCACAACACCTCGGAATTAACCTGAGAAGCATACAGTATTTTACTAGTTAATTCCTTAGTGCTATGCACCGATGACAAGAATGCCGGCAAACCTACACTTGAAACATTTCGGATACCGAGCCCACCCAGGCGTACAGGTAGTGATGCCTGTAGCCATGCTCGGTTATTTAATTTAATGTTTAATATTTCCGACAAAGTATTTTTGATAATTTCGTCAACTTTTTCCAAAAGGGTGGTATTTTTCCAAATGTGACTTGCTCTTAAAACATAAATAAATTTTGGTACAAAAAAACAATACCTAATAATAGTGTAAGCTGAATGGACGTTAATTTTTGAAAATTTGTTAATAACCTTGTTAAAATTTTGAATTTTTTCTTCTACAAAGGGTGCAAACGATTCATCTAAGATAGGTGACCCAAGAAGGCGAAGTGACGCCTTATCAACAATTTTTATGGTGGGGGCGATTGATTTAAATTTTGCTTCGGTCTCTAAAGTGTTTGAAGTCGTTATAAATAACTCACACTTGCTAAAATTTAGTTCTAAACCTATTGCCTGAAATTTTTCTTTTATGTATGCCAAATCATTTAATACTGTTTCAACATCGCCTCCAAGGGTACCATCATCAAGATACCAAACATTAAATTTAGAATTTAGATTCCGGATAATTGGGTGAATTGCTAAACTGAAAATGACTGGCCCAAGCGGATCACCCTGCTGACAGCCGACTGCTGATTCTAATAAATGACTTTTGTACGGTAATTTTGTGGGAAATCTATAACATTGCCAAAGGAAAGGGAAAATTTCTGGAAGTTCTTTCTTGACTTCTGTCAGCAGAGTGTCTCTATTTACCGAGTTGAAGGCATTTTTTATGTCAACCTTTAAAATGACCTCACCTTCCCGACTATTCAGATATGTCGCCAGGGCATGTACGGCTGAAAATAGAATTTAACGTAAACTTTGAAATAAATTATGATTAATATTATGTAGGTAAGCTCACAAATCTAAATATATAAAAGAAGAAACTGACTGACTGACTGACTGACTGACTGACTGACTGACTGATATATCAACGCAGAACCCAAACCGATGGGTCTGGAGACGTCATATTTGGCACATAGATTCCTTATGGAGTCTAGGAGTGCACTAAGAAAGGATTTTTCAAAACTCACCCTTTAAGGGGATGAAACGGGGTTCCACCAATAACAAATAAAAAAATATGATAAAGGGTTCTTATAGATCTGTCACTTGACTAATTATTCGCCTCTGTTATTCGCTACGGTATTATTGTGTGGGGTAACTCTGCCGATATTAACAAAGTTTTCGTTGCCCAAAAAAAAAGTATCCTAGCATTATTTAAAATGGGCTGGTCTGATTCGTGTAGGCCAATATTTACGTCACATAATATTATGTCGTTACCCTGCATCTACATTTATGAAATTGCAAAATTCAACAAAAGGAAAGCCACTCACTTAGAATTTGATATACCTGTCCCTAAGCTAGCACTCTTTCGTAAAAGCTGCATCTATATGGCCCCTTTGATTTATAATGCATTGCCGAAGTCCATCACTCAACAGCCATTCAAAAAATGTGCGTGAGTACTTATTACGCGCGTGAGAAGTTATACTTCTTCTTCGTTATCATTAAATAAGCAGACAGCTTCATACTGTTAATTTTGTGTCACAGATGCGCGCGCATCTTAAAATTTCACGCAGACAACTTCATACTATTAATTTTGTGTCACAGATGCGCGCGCATCTTAAAATTTCACTCTCATCATTTTTCATAACGCGCCTAAAAAAGTATAACTTCAAAAATTTTGCTATAAGTTAAAAAAGTGGTTATTAAAAGAATGTTTTTATTCTGTCAACGAATTCTTTAACAAAAATCCATGTAAACATTATACTCTTGATCTCGCATTAAAATATAAAAATTGAATTAATTTTGATCATATCTGCAATTCTAATGATCATAATATTTCCATGATTTAATGATGGGACATAATGAATTTAAATAATAATGTAATGTTTTAATATATGATTATGTAATTTTAATACAAATATCTGGATGACCGAGCTTTGCTCGGTATTTTTTTTTAAATGACATTTTCTAAAAATCATTCCTAGCTAGATCGATTTATCGCCCCCGAAACCCCCTATATACTAAATTTCATGAAAATCGTTGGAGCCGATTCCGAGATTCCAATTAAAGATATAAAGATAATTGACATGTATTTAATAATATTAGTAGGTAATTTAAGTAATATGTATAAAGTGAATTTGCATGCTGCTGTGTCGGCAAGACATCATAAACTTGTATTTCTACATGTCTAGAGCAAATACAGAATTGATTGGATTGAATTGAATAATTTTTATTCTAACACCACGCGGGCGTAGCCGCGGGCGGAAGCTAGTAGCATGATAAGATAAATGATTTTCATTTGCGGCTTTACTCCTTTATCTCATCTCAAGGAGCTTGAGGTTCACAAGCAACTTGGTCATGTATGAATGTATGTATTTTATATGTATGTAGGTATTTCTATGCCAGTCTAGGCAAGTGAATAAAACAAAACTTCTACTAGATGAATTACTATGATTGATAAACAGCGCAGGCTGTACAGTTGAATATATTTCTATCCCTTGGGACTTCTAAACTGACTTGGGATAAAAAATTACCTGAAGCGGCCGGGCTCCAGCGTATTCTATGTATCTTTATAAAATATACAAAATAGCTACATATGTGGGAAATAACCCAATATTGTACCTTTTATTAAAATAAATTTTCAAATGAAACAGCAAAATAATGGTTATAATGCGGAACGTTATATTAAATTTTAGCCCCCGTATTCATAAAGGTATTTTAAGCTCATTAAAGCTAAAATAGGTTTATAATTCGTTTGTCTTTGTCTGTCATCTTGATATTTATACTAGTGCAAGAAGGAGGAGAGGTGATGAACCCTACCCAGTATTAAACTAGAAGCAGGTACGGTGAATGGAGAAATAACAGTAAAGTGTCAGGATGGTCTTTTATATTAACTTACCCACTTATTTATGCCAAATCAGTGAGTAGTTACACTGCCAAGCATCCACCTAATATCTATCGTTTAGAGAGTAACCCCCAGAGTACCCTACCTACCCAATATTAAACTATTATGGGTTCCTAGGGGATTCAGTAAGTAAAACTATGATAAAAGGTGGGTTAGCCGCGCACACGACCGCTCTACTTGGCTCTCGTAATTTGATCTACTAATTCGCCAGCGGACGTCCAACTCGCACGGGGTCCAGCGATATATTAATTTAAATGGTAACAGTTAATACAGACAAAGAACAATATACATAATCATAAAGCTATACATAAACTCTTCATTTATTCAGTCGAACAGCTCTGCGATGTCACCTGTCATACTTGACAGTTGACATTGATCCGGTCCAAACTCACTATGACCGACAACACGGCCATCCTACGTACGCCTTCGTCCTCGAAGGTGTTATCGTCCGCTGGGGAAGCTGAGAACAATTTAGCCAACATTAGTACATCTAAAATACATTGTTCATTATAGCCCGATCAAAACATTCATTTATTCGTGATGCCTTCTGATCAGACTTCAATCAAACAGTGGAATAAGCGAGCTAGCCCATCGATGGCCGACATGTCTCCCGTGCATGTTAGCTTGACCTAGCCGATGTTCATACAGGATCAGTCTAGTTGTGTATTGCTACATCACGCGAACGGCCATGGCAACCCATCGAAGGCTAACAAGCTCTTTAAGTGACATAGCTTGAATAAGCGAGCTAACCCATCGATGGTCAACACGTCTCCCGTGCATGTTAGCTTGACTTAGCCGATGTTCATACAGGATCAGTCTAGTCGTGTATTGCTACATCACGCAAACGACCGTGACGACCCATCGACGGCTAACAAGCTCCCTGTGTGATATAGCTTGAACTAGCTGATGTTCATACAGGATCAGGCTAGTCTTGTATCGCTATTCACACTACAACACCCAATAAACCATTACACTGCATTATCATTAGACTTTTAATCATTGAAATCATTAAAAGAATAACCATTTACAGCATAACTAGTTCACAATACTTATCGGGTCTCGGTTACACCTAGCTAGCGAAAGTGTATACTTCACCGTATCCATTTGACATCAGTTTCACCCGATAATGCTGCCGACATCTGCACCTTTGCTGCCGCAGCAACCCACTGTTGTTGTCGCAGTGCCGCATCGTAAATGCCTCAACGAACAAAGACACTGGCATGGCGCACATAATTGAATATCACTTCTGTAACATAATTACACACAACTATACCACTGAACAAAATAAACGATTAAAGTTGAGCCACAGGACTAAACATTTATGCCATAATATTATATACCCTCAAATACATTAACACGACTACTTCTTAAAAGTAACTATGGCGATTTGTCCGAGTAGATACCGCCCAGTTAATGCATGTCATGCTGTTGCAATGACAATCGTTTTTACAAAGACTTTTTTTAATATTGAAATAAATATCATCCTATGGCGCAAAAGAATAGGCAGAGGTGGAAACTATCATTTCGACTAATTATAGCACAATATAGCCAATCTAACACTTAGTGTAATTAAAATTCGAATACCGTTCAATATGATCCTAATACTCCAAAATAAATATATATTAACCGTTCGGCCATCTTAAATTAATAGAAGTAAGTTCATTAGACCTACTGACCGATTACCGATCAACGAATATAATTCCACCAGATTTTTCATTTAAAGAACAAAGCGTCTAACATAACCTTTAGCGATCCGCGCCCATGTTTTTGGGCACCACAAATCCACTGCACACGGTTGCCTTACCACGTGGGCGGGAGTGCCAGCGGGTCATGCCGTCACGCTCCGTCATCTCTGGCGATTGTCAAAACTGCAAAACTTAACCACGTGCTCAGAGCACGCATTATTAGTTCCTAACCAGTGTGGGCAAAAGTGGTACACAATTTCACTTCTGATGCAAGAAGGAGGAGTGGTGAACCCCACACAGAATTAAACTAGAAGTATTTACGGAGAACGTAGAATAATGTAGTGAAGTGTCAGGATGGTCTTTTATATTAACTTACCCACTTATTTATGCCAAATCAGTGAGCAGTTATACTGCCAAGCATCCACCTAATATCTATCGTTTAGAGAGTAACCCCCAGAGTACCCTACCTACCCAATATTGAACTATTATGGGTTCCTAGGGGATTCAGTAAGTAAAACTATGATAAAAGGTGGGTTAGCCGCGCACACGACCGCTCTACTTGGCTCTCGTAATTTGATCTACTGATTCGCCAGCGGACGTCCAACTCGCACGGGGTCCAGCGATATATTAATTTAAATGGTAACAGTTAATACAGACAAAGAACAATATACATAATCATAAAGCTATACATAAACTCTTCATTCATTCAGTCGAACAGCTCTGCGATGTCACCTGTCATACTTGACAGTTGACATTGATCCGGTCCAAACTCACTATGACCGACAACACTAGTAAGAAAGAGACAAAGTCCATGTTAACTAAAAAGTCTTATAACATTTTTATGAATAAGGCCGTTAGTATATAGATACCTAAGGTAAGGCTATACAATAACAGTGATACTAATACTTAAATATTTGTGTTTCGCTTGTCAGAACGTAATATTGTTAAGTTGGTAGTAAATACTATGAGTATTTATTTGTTTTAATAGTATTTAAAACAGGTTTAGTTTTAATTACGTGTTTGAGCCACTGGGGCCCAGAAGCACGTTCACTTTTCAAGGATTTGTTTGTTTCTCGGGCGAAGGATCAGTATTGCCATCCAACGCGTACAGTCGAATTGCAAACGTCCTTTTTTATTGAATTTGGTAAAAATAGGAACCGACTTCTATGTTTTAACAATAACCCAAAACCCGCTGAATTAATTTTGATAAAATTTTAACAACAAAAGAATTACACCTATTTCGGGGATTTATCGCATAACATACATTATGAACCTCTTTATTTTTGAAGTCGGTTGTAAATGGGATTTTATTTAGTGTGTTAGTCAAGTGTTAGGAAGTCATCAGTCAGGGCGTTGTCTGGCACGTCGGTCACTGTCGCCGACGTGATGAAACACTCCGCCCTCTAACTAAATCACAGTGTTTAACTCGACTAACTTGCGGTCGTACTATCAAGCACTTCACAACTCTATTTGGCTGGCCTATATTTACCTACTTGTAGAATTAAAGTAGAATACAGTAAGAACATTTGCATAATTTCAAAATTCTAATTCGAGGCGTGTAAGTTATCTCGAAATGATTTCTTTTATAATAAGATAGAAAAATTGATAGTCAAGATTATATATTATAAATTTAAAGTCTAGCGAGCACAGCGAGCTATGAAAAAGGTTATGCTCGGAGTGAGATGAAGTGAGCTCTCCGGATTAGTAAGCTGAAATGGCAGTGGGCCGGTCATATCTGCCGCAGAACCGACAACCGTTGGGTAAACTAGTTCTTGAGTGGAGACCACGGAATGGCAAACGTAGCGTAGAACTCCTCAGACTAGGTGGAATGACGATCTCTGCATGGTGGCTGGTTAGGGCCGAATGAGAGTAGCCATCGTGGTCAGTGGCGTGCTTTAGGAGAGGCCTATATCCAGCAGTCGACTAAAATAGGCTGATGATGATGATTATGATTATAATAATATTATTTGTGGTTCGGCGATGATAATATTCTCATTATCAACCAGACTGTATAGAAAAAGTAATATAGATAGAAAATAGAGCGGGAAAACTAGGTTATATTAAATGTGGAGTAGTCAAAGCAATAAAGAGTATTGTAGCTAGTTGAAATGGTGAAAATGTTAGTCGAATCAAATTAAATCGCAGTTCTCGGCCCACTATTTATAGTAGGTATCTAATAAATTTTGGTCTGAGAGCGAAAAGAAGCAATACAAGCTTGGTACATTTCTCAGCCGATTTATATTGCGTCAATATATTTTATTCATTTTCATTGAGCTTGATTTTGTGGTGCTGAATTTTATTTAGAGCAAACTTTATCAACCAAACTCCATCAAAAGATTATCTTATAAGTAAAAATCAGACCGTAAAGAGTTAATTTGCGATGTATTGGCGTACTAGTTATTTTCATCGAGAAATGCTTTCGAGAAATATATAAATAATAATATGTTCTCGTTTAACAAATATACTACAAAACTTTATAAAAGATAAATTCAAATGTTAGAGTACCTAAACTTATTTGTGCATTATTAGGATTAATGTTGGTACATAGGTATAATGTTCATTTCTAAACAGGATCTTTAACTGAATCTAAGAAAGATAGGTATACTAAACTAAAACTTTTAATCAATGTTGATCTACATAATAGCAAAATAAATAGACATTTAATAACGTGGTGTTACTAATCGCCTAAATTAGAAAGGTTCTATCTTAGATGTGGTAAAGAATGGAAGGTCAATATGAGACACACGTTATTAATTAAATACATAAACCAACGAAACAACGATATAACGATCCCTTGAATTAAGGTCGAGATAAGGTTGCCGCGAAAAATTCAATATCCTTTATTACATCGAAGACCGGCCTATTCCATCGAAGATATAATAAACCGAAATTAATAAAGTTTTACGTGACTTTTACTTACTTAAAATTTTGAAGTAGGTATTGCTAAGCGTGGATAACCTCAAATGTGTTATGACATGAATTTTATAATACTAATAATAATAAGGTTTTTTTTAATAATTACAATACTAACTTTACATTTTAAAATCAGAAACTACCTACAAATGGTGGTTAAATGTTGAGGTAGCAAAATAAACTTAACCGAAGTCACGTCGACTTCATTTTGATTAAATCTCAACTGCCGAAATTTCCTAAGACGCGATCAGATTTTTTGAACTTAACGGTGTTCGGAAGTGTTTGAATTATTCATGGAATTTGTAAATTATGGTGCATTTTATACACAAGATAAGTTTAGTGTAAAGCAAGGCAAGCAGCCGAAAACAGGTGTTCTAATAGTAATTTGACTTGCAGAATCCAATGTGATACCAAATTAAAACAGATTTTCTAAATGGCGGAGAAATACATTACACTATCTAGGTATACTTTAATAAGACACTTGTGGCTTAGGTTGGTAACTGAGAGCAAAGTGGACGATCTGAGAAAATTTTTGCCTGGTGGGTATTTGAATAGTTTTTAACAAAATTACGAAGATCAGTACATAACTAAATAATACGTATTCGTGGAAAATGATTGTGCCTAAGGCTCTTTTGGCAAGGCAATTTTGTTAAAGGATACCTACAATACACATAACATTATTTTTCAACTCTATTAATCGGTAATATCGGTGATTATTAAAGTAGATTGAAAGAAAATATCAGTTGGATATAGTATTATACCTATTCATTAATACTGTCGAAAAGGGAACGGAGATTAATTCTTAATTACTCTTAAATACCACATAGTCTGCTGTGGTTAATTACAGTGTGTACGTATAAACCCTTAATGATACATTATTTGAAGATTAAATAGTCGTAAATATTTTCATATTGCTTGAAAAGCGGTAAAATTCTATTTGAGGTGTTTTGTTTGTCTAGCTTTGCGCATTTGTTTGTTTGTTATTACAATATTTGTTCTTTTGCACTGAGTCAGGGCGGACGATGGCAGTTCTGATTTATTTTATGGACACATTTTTATTCCTTTGTATTTTATTGCCATTCCATGTGTGTAAATTGTTTTGCTTAGTAATATGTTTAATACGCACTTATTTTTGTCGAAGGCGAGTTTGTGAACGTTTTAATAACAATTACAAAATAACAATATGTTCTGGAAAAGATTTTCGAATTATTATTCACTATTTTTTAAGTCTCTCATTTGTGAACAAAGCTACGAATCATCCCAAGAATTTGTTTGTGTCATTTGCTGTAAACTAAGTACATACCTACGCCATAGAGCTAGCATATTTGTCTATAAGTCAATTTTCTTGATGCGGTGTCATAAAGCTGTATTATTCTAATCTAATTGTTCCCAGAAAGGATATCCTTTATATATATATGTGTCAGCAAATATAGGATATCGATGCCAGACATAGCAGCTTGGATGGGGAATATTCGTATAATAAGATTGTAGTAGGTATACCGACGAAACTGAACGGAGCCTCATACATCACGTAAACTAAGACCCCGATTCGATCGTACACTCGTATCTAAAGGCGATAGGACGAAATATACCGTTCTCACTGTTTCCTTTCATTTAGATACGCTCGTCGGTCCGTCATCCCTTTGCCTCAATTTTGTCTTCATTTTTCTACCCTACTTTCACAGTGGCATTACTTAATACATTTTTTGTTCGCTACGTGCTTGAATGAGTTTTTTAAGAGATTATTCTTGTCGGCAAATTATACTAAATCTGCTGTATCTAGTGGATTCTGATTTCATTTCTTGTACCAACATAATCTTCGGAAAACGCAGAGTAAATAATTGTGTTCTTTGTTAATGAAAGTGGTGGGCATACAGCTACTTTATTGGTTTAGATATATGTAGATACCTCTGCTTTGTTAATTTCCCCTAGTTTCCACTGGCGAACCATGCACAAGGAAATATGTTGGAACCATTGACTGTTTTCATCCAATAGAGATGAGAAGAAAGCGTTATTTTGTTGTGTACTGGAAAGGTACAGTAATACCTGTCATCATCATCATCGGCCCATAGCAGTCCACTGCTGGACATAGGTCTCTTCCAATAAGCGCCATTTCACCCTGTCATAGTTTTGTTGCATTCAGCCATAGCCGGCTATCTTTCGCAGATCGTCACTCCACCTAGCTGAAGGGCGTGCTACACTACGATTGCCAAGACGTGGTCTCCATTCAAGAACTCGCTTTCCCCAGCGGTTATCAGTTCTTTGGTAGACGTGGCCAGCCCACTGCCACTTCAGCTTGCTAGTCTTTTGCGCTATGTCGATAGCTTTAGTTGTTTGTCGGAAAACCTCATTTTGGATTTTATCCTTTAAAGAAACGCCAAGCTCCATAGCACGCTGAGCGACTTTAAATTGGGGTACCAGCCGCATCGTGAGTGTCCACATTTTAGCACCATAGGTCATAACTAGTAGAACGCGCTGGTCAAAGACTTTAGTCTTCAAGCATTGTGGTAGTGGTGACGTAAAGACTCTGCGCAGTTTACCAAATACTGCCCAGCCTAGCTGAATCCTCCTATTGGCTTCTATTGCTACCTAATTGCATAATCTGCCCAAGGTAAATTTATATATTCAGAAACAACTTCGAGGTAGTGGTCACCTACAACAACGGGTCTTGGATCAAGGTGTTCGTTGATCATGACTTTAGTTTTCTTCAGATTCATTTTTAGACCCATTCCCCGTAATAATTAGAGTACTGAGTTCTTCCACAAAATTTTTATATTTTGAAATACACATAATAATTTATTCCAACTACGTTAAAAAGAAAGTTTCTATTGAATTTTTCCTAGTACTCGCAGTTTTTTCCATAAATAATAGGCATTTATATGATGTTCGAGCATCTAAACCACAAATAAATCACACTGTATTTGTCATTGTTTTATTACTATAATCTGTAGTCATACAAATCGTCAGATAACATATTTAAATACATCTACAATTTGATAGTTTATTACACAACCCTTTGTAATCTACTATTTAAATGGCCTGCTCATTGCTGCCAAACTATAAAACACAACAGATGTTATTGGCTGATAGAACGTTTACAAACATAACATTAGTACTGTAGATATTTACAATATTTAATATTTACACTATTTATTTACAAGGTACCAAAATTTTATATATAAATCAACATATACGTTAGCTATATTTTTCAAATAAAATTACTTTTAGGTTTACCTATAGATTTTTTACAAATATACATTTATTTTGGTAAATTCTTTGACAATACCTACCAAAATAACTTAGTTATTGAGTAACAGCAGCCAAACATTTTAGGTATATCGTGGAACATATTTTTTACTAGCGAGTTTTCTTGCTCACAGACATCTTGCATTGTTGTATTTTACTAGTAGTAAAACCACCTTAATTTCAAATTTGATAAGGTGCAATTTTACTCAACAATAACATAGCGTCGGATTACGAAGGAAATCTTGTTGTTAAAAAGTTAAAAGCAATTCTGTCGGGATTTTCCTTAACTACCTGCCTTTTTATTGTGGATAGTAAGTGTATTTTTTAACAAGCATAGCGGTGAGCAGGGTTCCGAGATTTGAATAGCATATATTAAAGTCAGTTGATGTCGAGAGCCTTTGAAACGCGTAGTCTCTGGAAGATTGACGACTGCTATATATTCTTGAATCTTTCTCAAGAATAGAGAAAACCTTTTGTGGTAGATAACTTAAATATCAAAGTAACTACACTTTTCTACATTTGATATTTAACTTTAATGGTTTGAGCCAGCATATAAATAAATTAAAAATATACAATTACCTCGCAAAGAGATACTACAAATAACAAATATATTTTGGTGCTTCCCATTAAATTTTGAGCACGTATATATCTTCCATCTTACAACTACTCGTAGTGCGGATGTTTTCAATTCATATTGTCTTATGTACAAGCACGCACGTCTAGTTAATACGGTTTCTGTTTGTTCGCACTGATTGAAAGCAAATATTGTGGCAAAGAGAGCAATGTGCAGCTTAGTCAAGTTACGCGCAGATAAGCCTCCGTCTTTGATTGAACTTTTGGATTGAGTGCGGTAAATATTCTGTTTGAATAGAAAAACTAATTTGAGTATAATTTTACTCTTGTATGTAGGCGCGATTATTTTCTCCACGTCTATTGTCATCTATTTGTAAAGATAATTTTAAAACCTCCATTATATTTTTAGTTCGATTAAAGTAAGATTTATGACATATTTACCTAATAGATTACATAAAATTTATTTAGAAATGTATAACAAAAATAGAAATTGACTGTTACTCTACTATTTATCTACTTAAAAATAAGTCACAGGAAACCTTAGTGTCTTTTTTATCGTTGTATTCAAAATGTTCATCAATTCACTGAAAAATGTCCTAATTTTGAAGATCTAGAAAAAAA
The DNA here is from genome assembly GCA_936450015.1 of Meganola albula. Lineage (NCBI taxonomy): Eukaryota > Metazoa > Arthropoda > Insecta > Lepidoptera > Nolidae > Meganola > Meganola albula. The sequence continues at coordinate 5,995,303 of OW388157.1, forward strand.
TATTTTTCTTATTAGGTCATCTTAAAGATGATAGTTTGATACCAGTGAATTTTGATAGTATTTTAACAATCACATTAACTAAGATGAAGATAATAAACAATAAGTACAAGGTAAAGTACTGTGCAGCGACAGGTATGATAAGCAGTAGAGCTGGTCGTGGTCGGGCGGTGGAGATGGTGACTAGTGTCGCCAGGATGGCCTGGTTCAGACGAGGGGGTGTTGACCCCGAGCTCTGCATTGCAGCTGGCCTCTCTCCGCTTAGCACGTGGACGATAACTGATGCAGATTCTGTTAAAGACAGAAAGAGATAACACAATATTAGGAAGGTAACAATAATCCTCGTTTTTCTTAGGATATCCATTGACTCCATACTTGTAAAACGTCTTAATAATATGGATGTAATACCACATATTTTGATTTCAAAAATGCCTGTATTAAGACAAACATACTCAAAAAGATCAAATCAAATTGGTTAAGCTGTTTCTGAGTTTTAGCAATACTAAGAAAAGGTAATTCATTTTTAAAATAAGAGATGAGTATAGTTATATGTAACTAGTGATTATTTTCCACATTCTGACAAAAAATTTAATTCGTTACTGTGAATTAAGTTACTTTATCTTAAACTATAAAAGCAGTTTTTAGAGTTGCAAAGAACATAAATGCTAGTTTCCTTCCAGAGCCATTGAATTGCGTCAATTATAAAGTTGGCAACGGTTAATAGAGGCGCGGATAATTGTGGAACACGGTAATAATGTTAATCTACTTTGTAAGAATCCAGACTGGAATAATAACAGCTTGCACTAAGTACTTATAACTAATAATTTTAATGAGAACTTGTTTTAATGAATGTGTATTAATGTGTAGTTTACATAGTAATCGCTGGTGATGGTACCTTTTTTGGTTTTACATATTGACTCTTGCAATCGGTTTCTTTTGAGAAATCGATATAGTTTTGTTTTATCACAGATACTATATTTACTTATTTTATTACGATATTACTGCAGCTAATTAGTGGAAGTATGTCTCTTTAGACAGTATTGTCACCAAGGCCAGGGCTTTTAACTGGGAAACATTATCTCAAGGGCGTCGTGAGGCGATCGAAAATAAATGTAGAGAAAGAGTATAGGAATTACCAAACTTTAGCCCCGTTTTAAAAAAGCTATGAAATGAAATAATTTATTATCAGATATGCAACCAATTTCCGGTTAAAAATACAATTAAATAATTAAAACATTTATTTAATCAAGAATTTATAGTACCTACTCTAAAATAGAATTAAAGTGGCCAGCTAAAATTATCGGCGAGTGGTTCGACCGCCATGTCTGGCGCAGTGGGCTCGCATCCCAGTCTCGAGCCGCGGCCGCGCGGTTACCAAATTCGCGCCAAAAATAGCAAATTCTCTAGGGCGTCACATAAAAAAATATTGTGAAGCCCTGTTTTTGGCTATTGCAAAGCAATATATCTATCTCCTGCCGACTAAAGTATACATAATTAAGGTTTAAGTTAACCAACTGTAAAATTTGCAATCAATTAAACTTCCAGGGTATTCAAATAGCTAAACTTGGTCACGCACAACATTAACTATTGGATAATCGTCTATGTCGCTTCTTGGTAATGAAAAACCGTATCTATTGACAGTAAAAAGCTATTATTGTAACATAAAATGAATTGATTATTTCTTTGTCGTAGTTACATAGAATATTTAGAAATAATAATTTTTAAGTGACGGCGCGTTCATAGCATTTTAAGTCATCCTTTAATTTAATTGGTATCATAAACATTGTTTTTAATCTTGATTTGTTAAACCAGTGAGGAGACAGGTTGCCCGTGTGGGATTGGAGGAGGCGACAGCCCCACAAGCGTATTGTTTGTAACATGTTGCGAGTGCCTTTACAAGAGGCGCATTCTGACTTGGGCTCTTGCATTGGTCGGTCGCCTGCAATTCTGCATACCTCTTGATTTTGCCTGCTTAAATGTAATGTTTTGTAGAAAGTCTTTATCAGTTAAAATAAATTATTTTTAAGTTAAATAACTTTGTTTCATTTGACAAATCCTCATCCATCTGCCCATCATGCGAGTAAAACTGATGATCTGCACGAAAATCTTACAATGTTTAACTCAATCCTCAATCCATCAAAACACACCTACCTAGCTACATTTTGTTTTCAGCGGTTTTTACCAATTTAAAATAACCTTTTGGGTATGAATCTATGCTATGAATGACAGTAGGTTTGTAGCCTAGAACCAGGAATAATATTAAAACATAGCCTACGATTAGTATTTTCTTTTCTGAAAAAAATCCAGTCAACCAAAACCCATGTATTGCACACAATAACAATTTAAAAATAAAAAACGATATGGCAAAACGATATTATCGCAAATGTTGTCAATTAGTGGTACAGGGAATAGTAAAAATCTTACTGCTGTTGAGCGGATCTATTGAAATGTGTACATTACTTTGAATTTACGATTATTTTCGTTAGAAAAAATTAAAAATTAAAGTTTTGGTTTCTATTAGTTGGGACCATAATGATTCAATTACTAACTAGTGAATCCTAATAGAGCCTTCGTTTTTAATACTATCGTCGGTTTCAGGCCACACACGGTGTTATAAGGATTATCTATTATTAAACTATTACTTAAAGCATTTCTCGAATGTGAAAACATACATAGTTTATTGGTAACGTACCAGAACTACTTGGTGCGCAAGTGTAGTTGCCGGAGTCGTGCGGCGAGGCGCGTGCGATTAGCAACCGGCTGGTGCGCGTGCGCTGCTCTGTCTCGACGCTGATGCCGCCTCGTTGAGCATAGTTCACTACTTGCTCCCCTCGGTACCAGTAGATAAAACTGTTAGAAATCATACATTGAGAAAAACATCTGTCCATCCGTTTAGGCACTACATGGCAAAAACATGGACACAGATACACATACAGACAGATGATACGCGTCAAACTTATAACATTCCTCTTTTTGTTAAGGGATAAATCGCAATCAATAGGAAGTTGTCTCTCTTTTTATGATCGCAACAAATCGCTACGCGCAGTACCGCGTACAATGTTTCGTAGCAAACGTAGTATACTCGTAGAACTACGTCGTAGCAATCTGTAGTGCTACGGTATTATTTTCGTAGCAGAGTGTTCGTAGTAACACTTCAGTGATTCATTGCCTATTTATACTATGCGCGGCACTTTTGAGGCAACTATTGCAAATTGCTAAATATAAAAAGAAAACTATATATTTTCTTAAAATACCACTCACGCCTGTATTACCCGAAGGTGTAGGCTGAGGTGAAGTTTAGGTCCCATACGTAAATGCGGGCGAGCCAAATAATCTATTAAATAAAATTTTCGTTTCGCTGTGTTTGTAACCACACCCCTCCGGAACGGCTTGACCGATTTTTATGAAATTTGATATCTATATTCGGTAGGTCTGAAAATCGGTTGTAATCTAATGGTAAGGGTGGTCCATCCCAAAAAAAATATTTTACGGATATTTATTTTAATTTTTTAATGATGTGGTATTAAATAAAAACATACAACCCTAAATTTTAACCTCATTACCATTCACCCCCATTTATAGCCATCACCCTGTTAATAGCGATATTAGTAATTTAACATTTCCAAGGAAGGTTTAAAGGGTTTTAATTATTATAAATCAATTGCTTTGATTAATAAATAAGGCGAATCAGTAGTAATAATTGAAGTGTGGAACTACTGAGCTAATATTTAAGCTATACAGTTTATAATTCCTAGTAACAAAATTGTCTATTTTACCTACTTTGTTGCAAAATTGGGTTTCGTATGTGTCTTTATTCTATGTAAACCCTTTTACAAATTTTTGTTATTATCAGTATAATAGGCATAGGAAGGTGTAGTTGGTACAAAAAGCCTACTATAATTTGAGAAGAAAATCTCACTTGATATTAACTAAGTGGTCACGGCCTTTTTAAATGCGTAGATACGTGCGTAGCCGACCAACGCGCTCTGTAATGAACCTTTTCTATTCAGATCACGAACCATATCAAAACACTGCTCTACTATTACATTTTACAATCTCTAATTGTACACATACAACATCGTCATTTATAATTTAAAAAAAAATCAGAAATAACTTTATCATACTCGCTATGTAATTAATATCGATGAATCAAAGTACGTGAACGTCCCTTTGATTTAACCAATTATATTTTCGATACTATGTCCGTAATTTAGTTAGTGATTAAAGTAAAGACGTAAATTGAATTTTATAGTGACTTTGGTAAAACTATCACATGCGGTAAAATTATTATTTCAGTTAAGTTGACCTTAGTTCTTTATGTTCTGTTTGGTAACCGAACTTAGAACTCATGGATACAATTACACCCTTATTCTAAATCAATTTATGGACAGTCCCAGATTACTAAGAATATCTAGTAAGTAGTAAGTTTAAATATTGATTACAAGGCCGAAATATCTGTTCATATTCAAGTAAAATCATTAGTTTTATTATAAAATTGTCCATCGTCATGACGTAGTAACTATGTATATAAGAGTATAAAGACCGTTGAAGATAATGATTATCAATGGTCTGTAACAGTCCATTGCAAAACAGTAAATTATGCCATCATTAAAATATGCCACTGCGTCGACCATCTTGTGTAGATCGTTACTCAACTTAACGTTGTCTGAGGTGACTATTTCTACCGTTCGTTTACATGTTATAACTTAAGTATGTAGTTCTAAGTAAAATACTAGTATTTATATGTAATTTAATTAATAATCGTATCCACTTGACACTTTATCAATATTTTTTATGGAGGACCTAATACGTCACGTGTAAAGATAAGTTTGGTGCGATATTATCGGATCAATATTCAAATTAAAGGTCCCTCGACAGATCTCAGACCTAAGGCCATTAAACGTTGAAAGGCAAAGAATGCTTCACTTAGGAACCACCGACCCTTTTATTGAGAAATAAGCTTATCGTGAATGCGAACTAACCATGTACGTACGTGGCAACACCCTTCCATTATAAGATCGTAAGGTGGAAATTATTCGCCTGCTCCCCTTCAATGATTTGCTTTCGGTATTTATTCGCAGTTACGACATTAACACCAACCAAACACCGAGCTTTGTCGCGTGTGCTACTTCCCAGTGTTTTCGTATGCTCAAATTATTTCCATGTTTATAAAAGGGTGAAATTAGACGTGTTAGCAAAGCTTAATTCGAGGGCAAAATTAGCATAAATAGGCTAAACGAAGGCCTTCTGAAATCCGTCGGGGGAATTATTGATATGTTGATCAAAATGTCAAAAGCTCGTGTTTGTTTTAGTAGTATTATGTTTAGGAATATTGTGAATAAGGTGTTAGGTAAATTGTTTTTTATTATTAAATGCACCGACTAATTTGATCTATATACTTACAAAGTAGGTGTACCTGAGATGTGTAAAGCATTAACGGCTGTAGGTTTGTTTCTTTGTGCGTTAAAAGCTGTGGTAATCTGAAGTGGTAGGTCTTTTGAATAGGGATCAAACCGTAATGCTCCTGTTTGTAGGTAAATAGAACCGTTTAGAGTTAAAAAAAATCTGTGCTTCATTTCGAAACCTTGGCGAATTTAGATATTAACATAAATAATTCATGGTCGTCCCACTTTTGCTATCTCAAGGCAAAATATTGCATTCTTTGTTAGAAGTTTTATTGTATGTATTTTTAACTTGTATATTATAGTCTGCATAAAATTACCATTTTAGCTACAGAATGTTAGGCGGAACGTGCCTCGCGGAACTATGGAAAGATTTCAGTAGGTTTCCCAAAAATGTAAGATAACCTAGTTATTCGCAAATGTGGTGGATTCCGTAACTAAGAATAATCGCACATGTTATAAATCCAAACTTAGTAAATACTTTGCCTAAATACTTTGGAAGTTACCTGGGAGGGTCCGGGGCATATTTTGCTACACACGTGAGGTTGATATCCGACCCGGCTCTGACAAACAGCTCCGGTCCGGATAAAATCTCCGCTTTTGACACTGTTGGAAACATTTTAATTAGTTAACAATACCCTCATTGAAATTGTCCAGTGAACAAGTACATTCACGATATTGAATTCGATGAAAGTTTTATGGAAATTCCATACTTTAGGTATTTGATCCCCAGACACTTTCATTGTTGTCGGTTGTAAGAAGATCATTAGATATACTTAAGGCTACTACTAAAACCTAATCGTGTTGCAGATATTGGGCACTTTTTATTAGAACACGATAGATAGCAATTTGTAGGGACTTAATTTATTATCAATAACGTTTACTAGCTCAACAGCCTGGAGGACAACTCAAGGAGCATGGAAGACATAACGATAAACCACGCATTAAAATATTACAAACATAAAAACAGTTTTTGCAACTTAATGGTAGATAAATGAAAGTTATTGGTCATTACAACATTAACCTTTTAACCGCCCTGTCAATAAGCGCTTGACCTCAAAATTTATACCTACAATGTAGGTATAAATTATTATGGTATTTAGGTATTATGGTAGGTGCAATGGATGATATTGAACAAAAGAAAAACATGCATGTTTTTATCTCATAATGCCACACGGGAGCTGGGGGAACAAACACATTTGTCGCATATATGCGACACGGGTGGTTAAAAGGTTTATAGGGTTTCTAGTTTTAACAGGCTTTATTTTGATATTTAGTGTTCTTTTCGCTAGCTTATTTTGTTTATCAATAACGTTGTATATTAACTTACCAACTACAGTAAGCCGAAACGATAAACTAATTTTAGGCTCAGTAGACACTTGACATTCGTAGGCGCCGGAATCCCGCGGCTGGGCTGGTGAGACGCGCAATGTCCACTCATCAGAGCCGTCGGAGTGTAGCGCGGCGAAGCGAGCGTCACTGCTGTATGTGTGGACACCCACTGTGAGGATATGGAGATCACGTTTGCGTATCCATGATACCTGACAAAAAGAGATTATATAGTAATAGACTAACGGCCTTCTTCAAAAAAAAGTTATAAGAATCATTAGTTAAAATGGACTGTGTCTCTTTCTTACTAGCATAAGTGTCAAGATGACAGACAAAGACAAACGAATGATAAACCTATTTTAGCTATAATGAGCTTAGAATACGTTTATGAATACTGGGGTAAATTTATTTTGTGTATTGATTATTATTTTAATCGTTCTTCTAATTCTACCTATAGTTATAAACGTGAAGGCTGGTGATATTTTCACTATCACGTACATTTAATGTTTTAATGTTTGTTTTTCAGCATGTTAGTTTAAATATCTATGTTCAAATTGAGAGCTTCTAGTTTTTCTAGTGAAGCGATTGAAGCTTAAGCAGAATAAGACTGTACCTTCTGTATGAAATACGTTCATTTTTAACCGACTTCAAAAAGAAGGAAGTTGTCTATTCGGCTGTATTTATGTTAATTCGCTACTATATATCGATTTTGATCATTCTTGTTTGTTTTAAAGGTTATACGTTCTAGGTGGTCCCATTAATTTTTTTTTGAAATCGGATGAGTGGGTTTTGGGTTATTGGACGAACATTGAAATAGATTCGTATTTTTATCTTTATACAAAACGATCTGACAATCTCACAAATCCAATTTTGCATTCAATGTTCAACATAGACTGGGACAATCTCGCAAGTAAGGAATTTAAATGTAAAATTAAAACAAAAAGATTTTTACTCAATTTAAAAAATAAGATGCTTATTGGCTCAATGAATACAGGATATTTTTAAAGAAAGATGCAGACAAGGCTAGAATACCTAAAACAGTGTGAATTGGAATACTAAACAGTCGGTCTTTTTAATAGCGGCGACGAATAATCAAAAGTTTGTGAATATTTCTCTTTGAAATTACTTTTTCTCAAGAGCCAAACCAAGTTGAGTTAGGTTTGGTACAGGTATATTACTTATAAGGCTATAGTTCCACTTAATAAATTTATGCGATTAATTTATCTCAGGTCTTCAGAATTATAATTGTATTACAATCTATATCAGGGGAATGGAATTAGTAATGCTCTACTTTTTAACATGAATAAGGAGCTATATATTATTCAAATAAATAAACAATGTAATATATTAAGTGCCATCCAAATCCACGCTTTAGCAATTATGTGGTCTGTTATGTTTTAAACGCTGACCGATTTAGATGAAATTTAATAAAGAGATAGTTTGAAACTAAAAGTACCAGTAATAAGTCTAAGATTAGTTTTATGTGACTGCGTTAGAGCAGAATCCCGATGGTTTTTTGACTCACGGCCAGAAAGCTAGCTGGGTTATCCTTTGGGACAGGTTATTCAAGCGGCATTGTCTAAATAGATATAGAAAATAATTAAAACATGAAATACCCCATTCTTTGATTTTCGGGGAATGTTCCAAGTCTCGATTTGGTCACTTAAAGATTAGTTTTATAAGACTGCGTTAAAGTAGAATCCCGATGGTTTTTTGACTCACGGCCAGAAAGCTAGCTGGGTCATCCTTTGGGACAGGTTATTCAAGCGGCATTGCCTAAATAAATATCGAAAATAATTAAAAAGTAAAATACCCCATTCTTTGATTTTCGTGGAGTGTTCCAAGCCTCGATTTGGTCACTTAGTAAATTATAAATCGTAAATTAAACGCTACATGTTTACAAGAAAAAAAACTAAACCACAGTTCTATTATGACGGGCCGGTGGCGTGGTCGGTAAGATTCTTGCTTTTCACGCCGCCGGTCGTGGGTTCGATTCCCACCCGAGACATTAGTCCGGATTTTAGAGTCCGCAAACTAATATTTATCTTTAAGTATTTACGTGATGTAGCTAACTTCAAATTAATTAGACAGGTTTATTTAGCTTTGTGTCAATCCATTATTACCTATTGCATTACGTCTTGGGGAGGTGCAGCAAAATCTTAATTATTACCCTTAGAACGTGCTCAGAGAGCTATCCTAAAAGTCCACACACTCTCTTTACTTGGAATGCGAAGTGCTGACGGTACGACAATTGTTTGTCCTGAATACGGTACTACTCCAGCGCACGGAGCTAGGTCTAAACCCTGCACTCCTCTTAGACAACAGAAGAAATTATCTGGTTTGCACTAACTCTCAGACCAAACATGCTTTTATGCGTAGATTTTATACATTTCTGGGTCCCTTTTTATATAATAAACTAAATAAAACCGTTAAGATACATAAGTTTACCTTTTACATCTGTAAAAAAGTAATATTCAAATTTCTATCACAGCTTAATTACGCAGACACAGAAAAACTTCTAGAAGTAGTGAGTTAAGTTCACCATAGTAAATAGGTAATAACGTAACTGTTATGATAACTAAGTAGGTACTTTTAAGAATGTAGTTAATAATAATAATTTTAGTCTAGTACTTAGTCTCTAGCGTAGGCAGACAGCTGGCCTGAAACACAGGTTTAACAAACCTAGATTAGGCTGGCCGTTTAATAATATTAGCTAATACCATTTAAATCTGTTACCATAATTACTCATTTTAGTCATATACACTAGTTTTTAGTTTTCCATAATACTAACACAATAATCATGTGTACACTAATCCCTAATTAGCTAAGCCTTATGTGTTTATGACATTATTTTGTCAATTTTTTTTTTTTTTTTTTTTTATTAGTAATGAACATTTGTGTTTGTGTCGAGTCTGGATGTAAATATCTATTATAAGTATATATTTACAAAAGAAAAGTATTATATGTATAGTTTAAACCAGTTAACTGGTTTCCATGGCACAAGCTCTGCTTAGCTTGGAACCAGATGACCGTGTGTGTTGATGTCCCAGAATATTTATTTATTTATTATAACCACATTTCCTGAAAAAAAATTAATTGCCACTGTCCCGAGGTGGTTGCTGATTTGCGTGGAATGTTATAAAATCACAAGCACATGTTTAAATTAGCGGCTGGATGATGCGTCATCTTGATTAAAGTTACAGCTCGTCGTGCTCCTACGGACTGGCAGAATGGTTTTGTGATAGTGCGTCGAGTTTTCAAAATATAAGAACTTCGTTGCGTGGGTATGGTTTCTCAAAACTTTGATTTGCGTGGTACAATTATCTCTAATTTCTGCGAATTTATTTATTTAATAAAATATTGTAGCGAACAAATATAAGGTAACGTGACGTATAATCAAAACACAGTTTATTTGCTTTAAGGGTTTCTGTGTATTTTTAGCAAAAAGGATTTATTTTGACTTTCGTAGTCGTGATTAACGTGGCAGTTTTTACCTATGCTAATCAATAATTGACCCTGCAAATGAAATAACTTTGATTTCTTACTAGTTAAAAATGTAAATTAGTTTAAATCAAACTTAAAATATTACATTCAGTAGGATTCTGTCTTCATAATTATCTAATAATATTGAGAATAGAATAATAGAAATTGACAACCAGCAGGAAATTCCATATGCCATTAACTTATTAATCGTTCTCAAATAAATAACTAAAACAAATAAAACTAGCGTTAGCTACCTTTATACATGATTAGTAAAATTATAACCGATTAAGACATTTAAGACCAAAACTGTGGTTAATAAGAAAACAAAAATAGAAAAAAGAAGATATCTGAGAGAACAAGAGAGAGGCTTAAACATTATGAAGACTTCAAGGCTAAAAACAAGGCGAGATTTTGTAAAAAAAGCCGAAGAAAAAATACTTAGTATTTATGACTTAAACTGCCGAAGTTTTATTTGGGTGGGTAGTTTAATTCGGTAGGTCTGCAACCTGGTCAATGGCACTGCTTTACCGGGCAGAACGATATCTGCCGATTGCGCTACTATTAATATACCTTTCCAAAAAATATTTTGCAAAACATTTTAGAAATTATCTATGTAATTATATCACTCTATGAGGTGCCTCTTCTAAAAAAATACTAATTTTACGTATCCTGATATCATTTATTAAAAAATATATATAATTTGAAAATTGCCACGAAAATCACCAGAATATGTCTTACTTGAAGAAGCATCCAGCTATTATAAAAATTACTTTACATATCGAAACAAAAGAGTAAATTAGCAATATTTTGTTAAAACGCCAGCACACAATACTTGGCAAGCTCTGTTTAATAATATTCTCATTCAGTAGCCAGGATCACCATAAATTTTGCTCACGTAAGTGTAAATTTCATAAATTCGTTAAGAACAATTAAGAAAGAAAATAAGCCTTTCGAAATTTATGAGGCCTTACTTTTACAAAGTAATTGTCAGTCGGTTTCCAAGTATTTTTTGTTCTAATTTTTCACTCGCTTCGAGAGTTTCATCTGAATTTGTATTCGTGCCTTTTCAGTGCGTGGTTTGAAACTTTTTTCGTGAAAATGTTACTTTATGTAGAAATTGCTGGATATTTCTGCCTGGACTTAACTGTCTTATTTTCTGTCTATTATCTATATGTAAATATGATGGCTAGACTATTCTAAGACCAACGCTTACTATTATCAGATTACGCTTATTCCATTCACGAATACATATTACATCACGCTTTTTGCCATGAGGGTAGGTAGACATTTTTATGGGACTTAACCCACTTAGGCTAGGATCAATAGCGGTGCCATGAAGAGACTCGGGATTTAAACCCGGCCAAGCCCCGGGCCACTTAATCGGTCTTAGATCACGCACAATTTTAATTAGTAAGATAATGGAGGAGTTTTAAATCCACCACTTCCTGACAGACATACATAAAACACTAAAAGGGAGGTTTAAATTGCCTATTCAAAATGGACAAAGGCAAAGACTGTGGAGCGTCAATAACTATAATTTAAACACGATTCATTGGCTTCATTTATATGCATACATCTAATTATTATAAACCTTACTACCTCCGCTTCAATGCTACTCATCTATCCCTTTCGATGGACGTCACTTAAGATCAGAGAATATTCTTAAAGGCCAGCCGCTCAAAGCGTTTTACATATGTCTACCATGTATAAAGGCACCTTTCATGAATCGTCATCATCCATCTCAACATGAACAAACTCCTTTTGTACCTTTGTCACTACAATGGGCTACAAGTTTTAGACCACAGACTTTTCTTGTTAGTTAGTTCTCGATCTATCTATATTCTGTGCACATATCACGCACAATTAAAATTAATAATTAACAATCAGTACGAAGTTTATTTTGATATTAATATTTCACACTTTCTCGTGTTTAGAATGCAATGACGGCACAAGCGCATTATACAAAATGAATGAAATATTATTTGTGTCAGCAGGCCATCGTTATCGTGTAGTAAATGTACATACTCGTATATGTAGGTAAGTACAATATTACCGAGATTTATAACGTACTCAAAGATGAAAGTAAACGTAATTCAAAACAATTGACTGTCGACTAACACAAGCTAACCTTCGTCATATAAATGAGATGTAGTAAAAGCTTTTTCGTATAGTACTATTGTACTAAATGGGATCACTGGATAAAATGTGGATGGAATAAAGTAAAGTGAATCGGCGCAATCTGTGGCTCGAATGACTCAGCCCTTCGGCAGCAATTTGGACACCATTCACTCGTCGCTCACATCGGAAACCACACAGAAGATTGCCCACTCCTGTGAATAGTTCTTCACTAAAAAGCCAGCCTTTAATCTCTTTCAATTATCTTTTTGTGAAAAGGGATTAAATGTTGAATCGGTAATGGTCAAGTTTTTGTGTTAAATAACGTGAGTTTAGCCGCAGCCTATGTAATTACATATGTTTTTTTTTAGGACAAAGTTAAACCGGTTTCTGAATCGGTAACCTCCAGACTCATAACCTTAATTAATTTTGTGTATATTCATGGCCCCTTTAGAACCTAGTATATAATACATGTAAATTATAATTAGCAATTAAATGTGTATTAGTAACTATGTGTATTTTAAATCATATCTATTAAGGTATACATGCGCGTATATTGGATTCAATTCGTATGTAACTTGATGCTATTCAGAATATTGACTGTACGCATATAATTCAATACCCGTGATTGATTTGTCTGTTTGCCATTATGTTTGTAAATGTTATGACTGGATGTAATCTGGTACAGAGATAGATTAAGTCTCGAATACCACGCCGAAAAATCGAAGAGCGGAACAGTAAAATTCTAATTGATTTTGCATCTATAGTAGCCCTCGAAAAGACAAAAGCAGATAGACACATCTAACTACAAAGATAATGAAAAACTCTTCTATATTACTAGAGTAATGTAAAAAATCTGTCTCAATTTGCAAGGAACGTAAAGGTTAAGTGTGGTGATCTCTCAATCTTGATTAATTCTTTGTCCCACTTTTAGGACATGACCACTTTTTCCTCTCGCATTCTCTGCGGCAATATATGTAATCCATGTTAACTTATTTAGTTTCTTAAAGCCATTTTTTAAGACTATGTTTAAGAATTAAAAAATGACAATTAGAAATTACGATCTTGTTTTATTCTGCAATAGGCATGCGCTTGACTACAACTTACCTAATGTTAAGCATTGATGTAGTCTACGATAGAACGCGTTTGCCCGATACACCGATACGCTCGTGATTACGAGTGATTTTCGATGAGAAGGTGGCAGTGGAATGAGGCTCCCTGTGGTCAGAAACCATAAAGGGGCAACAATTCCGAACCTATCTACCAGATATTGGCTTGGGATTGGGATTGATTGGGATTCAGATCAGAGGTGCACTCCCACAGACGAAAGTGACTCAGCCCTAAAACATATACTTATTAAGACATGCCACTATAAAATAAATCGTAAAGCGACTATTTCTGGTACAATCCGCTCAGAGGCGCGAAACGGCGACGTCCTCGAAGCGTACTCACCGATTCCGACGACGAGATCACTCTTGCGATCGCCCGTGACAGCGAACTCCGATCCGCTGCTAGAGTAGGTAGGGACAACCAAAATAGTAGCACACAACACATGCCGAGATATCACCCACGCTGTCGTGGGCCGCGCCGCGCCCCTCCAAGATAGGCCCTCAGTCGATTACGGTTCCGGTCAGGACCGGGCCGCGCGAACGAGAAATGCCCCCCGATCCCCTAAAAAACTAGAGTGTCCGGCAACGTCCTGAGCCGAGGTTCGTCCCCACATGGGGAGCCCTCATGGCAGTTGCCACACTTGATCGGTTCGACCGTCCTCGGACGGCTCACCGAAAAAGTCCGCGAACCAATCCAGTCCCTTCAGGCTAATTGGGTTAGGTAATCAGCAAAAAAAAAAGACTATTTCTGGTCTTTAGTGAATGCTTGTTTGTGCATACAGATTTCCGGAACGGCGATAATATTCAAATACGGTGTTTAGTTAAATATTGACATAATTGTTTGGCTACAACTTCAAGCACCTTCCAAAATTTTGGAGTTTGTTTTAACAAGTTCTCCAACAAGAAAAGTTACATATACTGGACAAGACAAAATCGATAACTGATTGATTAGTTCTATAATAAGACTGCACGCATAAGTTTGTAGAAAAACTAACTTCAGTTACTATAATTCAGGTTTAAACATAAAATACTTACTACAGAATTCAATAAGCACATCCTTATTTGCTTGAAGAGGTATCGCCGTAGTTTTAGTCATATACAGAACTCCGCAATTCATTTTAAAGTTAAAAGACATTCCGCAACATACGGAAGACCCGGGGAAATATATCGTATTGATAAAATAAATGTGAAGCTAAATTTCAACAAATACGTAGGAGTGAATACTTGCAGTAGAGCAGCGGTGGCGAAACGGTACGGGTTTCGTCTTATAAATATAAGGTCGTGGGTTCGATTCCCAGTCGTGCCTACACATCTTTGTGTGAATTTTTACATCGCCGCTGCTCAATATCGGTGAAGGAAAACATTGTAAGGAAATCGGCATGTCCAAGAACTAATCATTCGAGGACATGTGACATCCACCAACCCGTACTTGGCCAGCGTGTGTGAAATATGGCCTTAACTCTCTCTCTACTTGTAAGATAGTTGAGGGAAGATCCATGCCCAGCTGTGGAACACTAAAAAGAGTTGAAGTGAAATAAAACTATTTTATAACGGATTTTATCTCGGTTTATTTTAGATTCCGACATTTCAAAGTCTTTCAGACTTCATGGTCACGGGTGGGTTGAAGTGAATACTTGCAGTAAACTATGCTATCCTTTGGTGGAATTTTATTCATGGTTATTTCATTGCTTGTAACTACTTTTGAGTATTCCTATCTAGTCAGGAAATCTTTTTGACACGTATTTTTTGTTATGATATGTATCGCTAACGGAAGATGTTTACTATTTGTAGTGTCACCCGTGCGCTGCCTGCTGTGCGTTAGCTAGGGTCACTGACAGCCAATTGCACGTCGCGAGCTATTATTTTTATTAAAGAATCTATAATTTGCAGATATAAATTTCGAATGAAAAGTTACTGAAACGTATTAAACAATTAATGAAAATGTGTTTTAATTACTGATACAGAATCAAAACAAAAAATATAGGTTAAAAATTTATCCTGTGTTTAATTTATTTCACTTAATGATTTTTCATGACCAAAATATGAAACTCTAGATTTACGTAAAAACTTTTTATCTGTAATCGTGGTGATTACAGAAAAAAAGTTTTTACGTGAATCTTCATCTGATTTATAAAGCTAAAAGTTACTGCAATTCGAACATTTTATTCCACGTTAGTTTGTGTTGTGGTTTTTGTTTCGTCCACGATGTGGGAGATGCAAACGACTTAGGGGACAAGCTATAAAACCAAGGTGATATTGTAAACGTGCCCTTTTTTTCGTAAGTAAATATAAAGTGATTGTTATGATAACTAGACAAAATGCACTTTGCATTTGAATTTAAGTTAGTATTTTTTGCAAAGGTGAAAACATAGATCCTAAAGGACATATAAGTTACACATCAAATAGATATTTATAAAAATCAAGTGGATATGTATCTGTTTATCATAGTTTGGTAAGTAGTGGTAATCCACTACTTACCAAACTATGATAAACAGATACATAAGTATAATTAATTAGGTACATATTTTTAAAGATCTTTTGATATGGAATAAGCAGGTTAGTTTCTGTAAAATTAAAATAATCATGGAGATATTACTTATAGAGATTGTACGGTTGCATGTTCACCATATTTGTTTGTTAGTACTTGTGTTATCCTAATACAGTGGTTTACTATTAAGAAGTAAATCCCATTATCTGATCTACATACCTAGTAGTTACTATATTAGAACAGGTTCTTATGGCCTTGTTCATAAAACTTATGAAATATCTAAAGGCTCGCTGAAGAATGAATGTTTCGAGTCGTTATCTACTATATAACGAAATTTTAGACCTGATGTAAGTTTTTATGAGTGGGCTTAAATATTTAGAGACAAACATAGGAAAACAATACTGAACTTGTTTAGTGTGATAAAACGGTACCTAAGTCTTCTCCGGTACTTAAGTACTTCTCCATTGTTAAAATTATTGTCAATATTCTTTTCTTTTTTTCTTTTTTTCTTTTCGGCCTTAAAAAATTATTGTAAATTTACTCTGTTGTGAAATAAAGAATCGAATCACTACAAATATTTTTTTTAATGTCATCGATGTCAGCAACATACCTACAACAGTGTAATATTATAGAAAATAATGATGTACATAATAAATACAATAACTAAGGTATGTGTCAAAAATACATACCGCTCTGTCTGCGAGGTTCCGTACTTTGCAGTGTAGGAACGCGGGCTGGCCCACGGCGGCGGTGGCCTCGCGCTTCGTGCTGTTGTCGAAGTACGGAGTGCCCAGAGGTTCCCAGCCTCCGCCGCCGGCTGTTACACCTGCAACAAAAAAAAATGTTTTATAAAAACTACCTAACAGAGGAATTTGGATTTGATATCTACCTCGTGGCTAGATTGTAGTATTGATTGATGAGATTAACCATTTCATAAAATGGCAAACATCAGCTGCCTACTTCATACTATGGCCTGGCCAGATCTGTGAGCACGCGATCTTTGCTCACGTTGTTACTATTTGAAGACATTTCTTTGGCGTTCTTTTATATTTACCTATTTGTTTTTTATCTCCTATATAAACAAACACTGCCAGATTTTAATGTGACTGCGTGTGGTTGACAGCCTCGTTAATATCTGTTTAATACGAAATACAATAACCTTATGGAGAAGTCGCAAATGGGGCATGTTCACTAAATCAACTGGATTGTTTCATCAGTGTATCATTCCGCACAAATCGTTAGCAAATTGAGGAAAATGGGTAACCCATTTCCCTCAGTCGGCGGCTACCCTAGTGTTGTGTAACCACACTGCATAAATGCAATATCTTCGTTCATTTAATGTTATTGTTAAGCTAGCGTTGCATTATTATTGAGTTTGTTTTGTCACAATTTTGACAGTTTTTTATTTTGCCTAAATCCATTTTTACATAGCTATAGCATACCTAATATTATTTAAAAGTAGAACTTAGAAACATAAAAAGGAGTCATTTAATATTTTTTTATTTACTTTTATAGTATTATTTTAGTTAGTAGTATAAACGCACTTACTTGTACGAGTCCTGATTAAAAAATATCTCTGCAATGAAATCTATGAAACTACAATAAATTTAATCCCCCCCCCCCAACAATGCGCGAAGGTGTTCCTTGAGCGTATAGGTTTTAGCGCCTACGCCCAATTTGTGGAAGGCCTTAGAGGAGGGATTACAAATAGCAAAACTCCGCAATAAAATATATTTCAGAGTATTTTTTATACATAAGGGGGAATAAAATAAAATCTCACAATATGTTAATGTCATGTTGAAAATTTATTCATACTTATTACTTAAATAAAATGAAAACCCCTTTTCCGTCCATAATAAAGTAGTGGGTAAATAATAAGAAAGGGTAAATCTAAAATAGGAAACCTACCAAAAATCATCATCTAAGTAAAATCTATACTTAAATACTTTATGTACTTTTGCAGTCATCAAAAAAGTACTAACTCAAAGCAAACGTACCACGGTAAAGTACTTTATACCTATTTCACCTTATACCACAGATATGGTCGGTAATGATCACTCCTACGACACATAGAACTGTAAAATGCTAACTATAGAATAATAATATTGGTAGTAGGTGATTAATCTTACAGTTTTCTCTTTACATGTATAACCTATTTAATACTTGAATACCAAATATGTATCAAAGTATTAATAAGTTGTTGGATTTATCAGAATATAATTATCTTATTATTTATTATCGAAATAAGCAGATTTTTCAATGGTATTCCGGGAAATGAATTAATTACTGAGCTGTTTTTTACGAAAGCCTACTTTGGCCTATAAATAAAGTTTTATTGATTCATCAAGGCTCAAATTCTCTTCCCTCGTCTATTGTATACATTCTTTAATAGAAAACCAGCGAGGAACGAATTTGCTACGAACACTAGTCGGTAACAACATTAAGAATAATGAGGTCCTAACCCTCATACTTACATGCAAATATTTTGCGTTCTATTTCGCAGAAATTCTATTCCGCTTACTATGCTTGGCATGATGTTGGTTAAAATTTGCAATTGTATTCGAAGACTTATAAAGGTACGGAGATATAATAAAGTCAGAATTTTTCATCGTCAACCAGAACTCGTCGACATCTAAACAAAACATACAAGGGCTTCCCGAGTAAAAGACGAAGTTGAGAAGGTTTACAAGTGTTTTTTAACAGACTAAAAAAGGAGGAAGTTCTATGTTTGGTGAATATTCATTTACCATGATTTCTCCATTTTTGAATATTATTTTTGTACACATAATTTTGGATATATGGTACCACTTTCCAAAATTAAATATTTTCTATGCATCACAAAATATACGGAATAAAAACTCAAGGAACAGCCTTCAAGATTATGAACTCAAAAGTAAAAAAAATTGTATCCACTTCATGTATTTACGGTGGTTTTAGTACCTACTATGAAATCTGTCTCATAGCATGTCTATCATTTTTCTCTTAAATTACTAATTAATGTACCTATCTAATGTTTATTTCTGACCCAATACTTTCAAGTTTCAAACTAAACACATCTTCGCGAAATCATTGAAAACTTTAAATTAGGCCAAAAGTCCTTAAGCAACACACTCCGCAGTATCAACTACCTAACTGAAACTTTGTCGCTCAGTTTGTCTACTTGCTTTGAATTAAAGTTCACTTTGCGTTCTACTCTCTGTTGGAATTCTGTTAAAGGAGTTTGTTTAACAAAATAAAAGGATGATGTGAACATCATACGCACGGCGTGGCACGCGACATTTAATTTTGTCTGTAAAGTTCTGAGTGTAAGTATAAAATTTAACTTTCGGTCGCATTTTATCTATTATAAACTTGCCACGCAAAAAGTAACAACTCTTTAGTTTCATTTGTTCATGCTGTGCACACCTTAAAACAAAACGCATTTAATTTATTAATGATAGTGTTATTATACGAGTAACGGTGGCGCAGCGGAGCAGCAGTGGCGCAGCGGTACTGGCCTCGCCTTAGAAATATAAGGTCGCGGGTTCGATTGCCAGTAGTGCTCACACATCTATGTGTGAATTGTTTCATCGTCGCTGGTCAGAATCGGTGAAGGAAAACATCTTGAGGAAACCGGCAGGTTTAACAACTGATCATTCAAGGACACGTGACATCCGCCAACCCGCACTTGGCCAGCGTTTGTGGAGCAAGGACATTCTCAACTCGTAAGATAGTTGAGAGAAGACCTGTGCCCAGCAGTGGGACACTAAAAGGGTTGACGTGAGCGCTATATAAATTAAAGTCATCATCAGTCAGTTTTGAGAGGTAAAGGAGGCCTTAATAATTAAATAGGTACCCAGGTGTCAAATTCTAATTAAATTAAATTGATTGGTACGTACTGAAGTTATTTTACATACCTACAACATGAAAATGAAATATCTGTAATTAATTTTACCTATTAATTTTATATTTACCAAAACAATATTGACCTACAAGCGTTGTAGAAATGTTTGTTATAACAGAAGCAATAATTATTAATAGTAGAAACTAAGTAAATTGCCAGTCGGTGTCATAGAAATTATAGGAATAAAACAACAAAATTATAGTTGTTTGAATGTCATACACATTTTAGTAATTAGTAATTTTATTGTATATGATAACAAATAAAAGTTTATTTTATTATCAATCTAACCGTAGGTATTCTTTTTAAAATAACCAATGGGAACGTAAGAATTAATTAATAAGTCAATGTGTACATTACATATCTGTCATTTATTTATTGTGGTTATGGGCTCAAATTGCTTAGTTTGAACCTCTGTTACGTCAAAAGGACTGATCTATAATTTTGAAATAAATATGTGATAAAGTTGAAGATCAATGCTATAATAATATGATTTCCTAAACACGATTACATCAAAAAATCTCAACAGGAAAAATTCGCAAAGTTACCTCTAAACGATACATTAAAACGATAGTATTCAAAAACTATTTAATAAAAGATGCTAAAACTTAAGATTATATCTGAAACAAGTAAAAAGTTTATTTGAATTTTCCATGTTAAGTACCATCACTTTTAATGTAATAAAAAAATACGGGCTAAGACGCGCGCTCGCGTTCCGTCTCGTTTTAGCTCACCCGTAGCACTATGTGTGTAAGATAGTGCTGGAAGGTAATATAGGCTCCTAATGTGTAAGGGTATATTTTTCTTATATCGGACCTAATACCATAATAGGCATCAAAGGCTTTCAAGAGTCATTTGTGCTTCAACCTCACTCCCATCTAAGTTTTCCTACATAGATACACTAATATTGTTACGGAACTTTAAACTAGTCTCACTGTACAAGTACATCGTACTTTATTAGTTGTACACTTGAACTTTGTCGTTTTGTATGTCTTTGTTCCTTGTGTTAATATAATGACATTTCTACCAAACTTGGTAGAACATTACGATTGTACAAAAGTTCGTTCGTCCAGCTTCCATTAGTGTATCCTTTCAGCGATAAAAACCTGCTTTGTTTCCCGTCACGTGCCGTTATTTTTTATTTCTCCAGTTTTAGAACATTAACTGGCGTATACTGTTAATATTTCATTATGTAGTCAGCGGATCGGAAAAGAATTTTTTTGTTGTTCGCAGATAAAAGGGTTTCGTTTGTTTTGTTCGAATTAAAAGGCGAATTGCGATTAGGTCATGACTGTTCTCTTTATTGTTCATCTGAGCAAACAAAAGAGATTTTTTTATTTTTCCTATTTAATTCACGTATGATTTTTTTACATATGTCAAGAAAAACTAATGATAAAGCATTAACAACCGATTTTAATGAAATTTGAAATGCAGACAGTATAGACTCTAGAATAGGATATAAGCTAATAATATTATGAAAAATCATCTTTTAGGAGGGTTAAATAGAGGGATGAAATTTATTTTGTTTTGAACTTTTATTCTTTGGGCCTTAAAATACAGTTATTACATAAAATTCGGTTTATGTAAACCTCAACAAAAATAATGAAACTCGTATTACCATATATTTGTAAAAAGTGAATTGTATTTGACATTACGTGCATTGGGACAATATATCTGCACTATGTAATGAATATGCAAATTATTCATATATGTATTCTGCTCTTGTTTAGCGATACGACTTCAAAGTCTAGCCTAACTGATGCATATTTTAAGATGTCAGTTTTAGAATAGTCGCAGACGTTACAGACATAGGTATTTATCTAAAACTTACAAAAGAAGTGTTTACTCCTAATGTAACTATGTACTACCTACTATGTTGTTGTATGCATAAAGCGACTATAGCAAATCTATTTAATATTTTTTTATATTATAGCTTACTGAAAATAGCAACAAATTGATACTAGAACTCTTTGAACTTGGCATTGAGGTACTTAAGTAGAGGCACTTTTTGTCGTCCCAAGAAATGTATCAAGGCTGCCATAAAGTAGCGCTTGTAAAATTGATTTAAATAAAGTTATAAATAATGATAAAATATCCGTTGTTGGATACACAATGTTCTAATTAATTAGTAATTGTATTGGCTGAAGGTAATCGTATTCATATTAACTTACCGAACAAAAAGAAAATACAGCTGAGCCGGGTCGCCCACATCGTGCTAATGCGTGTTCACATCACATGTCAAGAATTAATCACTGCACTGATACACAAACACTGTACTACGTCCGGTCCACATTCGCTCCGTTTAATTGCTTTTGAAATGTCACTTATCTTACGTACGCCGCTGCTACCGCTGTAGTACCTAGAATAAAATACGTTTTGTTAAAAACTATTCCAATTGTTCAATATAATGATTAAGTTCGACACGTTTTCGTTTAGCTATTCCAAACTTATAAGTACTAAGTTCGGAAAAAGACAGAAATTGTGTTATAATTAATATAATAGAAAAGATGGATTTTTTTAAAGACACTTTTTTCCAAAAGCCGCACTCGACACTGAGTAGATAAAGTGTGTGTAAAGCAAAGAGCAACCAACCGACGTGGTCTGTTTAGGGCTTTAACAAAATTTGGTAATAGTTTAATTGTGACGTCGAAAATTACATAACTTACAAGTTAAGCTAAATATAAATGTATTTTCAATTATAGATAAACTGTTGAAGCTTAAGGTTAATAGATGTTAATGTCTAAATACCTAAATATAATAAGAAGACAAATATTACCTAAATATTTGGCCAGAGAAACCTGTTTTATTTTTCTCGCTTAATTAACATTTTGTATTACCGATATCTTAGGGACAGTAGCCAGACAGAACAATAAAAGAGCCTTATTGTGAAGTATTGTTCAGTCACAAAAAACAAAAGCAGGAAAAGTTACCGTCATAAATTTTAACTTAAAAAAGAAAGACTTAAAAAATACCTTGCTTTATTTTATCATTTTAGGCTCTATTAAATGTTTTGTTAGTAGGTATCTACCTATTTTTTCCGCAAGAACACGTTATTTTGATCTATGTATATATGTACGTAATATGAAAAATAATCCCTATTTCCTTTGGCGGACATCAACAAACCGAATTAGACCCATGGACAAAAACATCTTGCTAAACAAGTTGGACCGGGTTCGCTAATTATTATTTTTTTGTTGTGATTGTTATTATCAGGAAAAGGTTCGTGAAAGAAAAAATAAGTACCTAAGTTGGACGGAAATTTAGAAAATTAGAAAGGAAAAGTAGGTAGAAGTTTCCTTTTTCATATGTACAGTCGTAGTTAAAACAGGACATCGTTTGTCGGGTCAGCTAGTGTTATGTAATAACGTATCAAAGTATATTAGTAACTGCAGAAAGTTAGATTACAAACAGAGGAGTGCAGTAATTTCTTCAAATCCTTTCTTCTAGAATCCTTTGTCTAGAAAAAAAGGATTTTCAGATATTAGCTCGTTTAGTGGTGAAATGGGGGAATAGGTCTAACAAGTGTAGTGTACCTTTGCGTTCGAAACTGCATTGAGAGCAAAAATTTATTTTGACTGTATCACTTCAACCCTTTTTAGTGTCACACTACTAGATGCTGTGCCCAACAGTGGGTCACTAATAAGGGTTTGTGGTTCCCCAATAGTAAAGTTGAGGGAGACCTGCACAATTATGATACGTTAGGTTTCTGAGTTGCCTTTGTTCCTAATCTGTTGAGGTTAAGAGCACCTGAAAATACAGCTTCAGAGTAGGTACTTATACTTCAAAGACTAGGTTTTGTGTTAAAGGTATTACTATAAAAGAATATAAAGTGACAGAGCACCTATTGTTGAAATTACATATAAATTTTATTAATATCAAATATTTCTTGATTTATTCATAACTATGTGTAATACGGACGCCGAGTTAACCACACGACAATGATAAGCGGCGTCCACCCGTGAACTACCCTTTGAAAACGAGTGGAAGCCGAGCGACAAGATTTCTAACTACATATTATAGTTATGTCACAATAACTTTTTCAAATTAAAATGTGCTTGATTGTTTTGTCATGCCAAAGCAGACTTGATTAAGTATTCTTTCTAAGCATGAAAAGTCTGCCCAAAAAAGTGTGTTAATTATTGAATTTTTGTCAAATACGATATCTACTCTACGATATAGAGCGAAGCCGGGGCGGGCCGCTAGTATATAAATAATTTATTTTATTTTTTATTTATTTTTTTACGCTCATAACTTCCGAACGACTGAACCAAAATAAATATTTTTTGTCTTGTTTATTTTGATCAGGACAAGGTTTTCGTTACGAAAACTTAAAAGACAGGTAGAAATAAAAATCGGCAACTTATAAGAACGAAGTTGAGGCGGCCAGTTGGTTTAAAATTAAAATAATACCTCTTCTTCTTTACCTGGCCAGTACTCATACAAGTCCGAGGAAGGTTTAAAAGGTAAGAAATATGCGGTACGAAGTTCGCCGGGGTTTCTTAATGGCAGTAGTCATATTATATACTACTTTTTGCTGGACTCGGGTTTGTAACTTTAGAGGTTATAAGGTAAGCGTAAACGATTATCACTGCTGGACTAATGAGGCAGATATTTCATAATTTGATTTACTAAAAAATTCAGTGTAAAATGTAGAGCTTTTCATATTAAAGCGTCGAAGTGGATATTATTTATTAGTTAAGTTAGCACTTAAGTATTCACTATTAAATTAGGCCTACGAATGCTTTGTAATTATGTCATTACATTTTAATATCTCGTAATAAAAATGTCTCTATCTCACTTATAGCATGTAATTCACCATTAAAAATTCCTTTTCATCAAAGTTAATTATGTACCCACCTATTCATTAGAGTATATTTTATTAAACTACCTTTTTTGTTACCTGAGTTTAATAATGGCACGAAAATCTGTGTCATGTTGTTATTTGACATTCGTATGGGTCCTACCAAGTACAATAAACTACCACTTGAGTACTTTTTAAAAAGTAGGTAATTGCGATTTCTATTTTATTTGGACTATGATTTAAGTCATACATTTTCAAACTCTCAATGTTCAGCAGCACCCACACCAGAAACTTTGCTTTTTCTAGGGTCCCATCTTTTTTTTAAGCGAAGAAAAAACTATCTTTAATTTTTTTGGATCTTTCCCCCTCAAAGGCTTTAACGGATTCATTGCGGGTTTTAAAGGTTTTAATTGTTATTTACGTTTCGTATGTAAAGGTAAGTTTCTATGGTCGCGAGGGAGTTCTCCGCACGTACTTAATTGAACTTCAATATTATTATTATGCTATGTATCGGACAATTACCGATCTAGGTACTAATTTCAAAATCAAACAGTTACGAACTCATCGTGGTAAGGAATTACAAAGAGGCCTTTTGAATTCCAGAATTAGTTAATTTAATTACTCTCTAATTTAATTAATTAAATTACTCGTAACTCAATATTTTGTTGCACTTAATGTATTTTCACATTCCATTTATCGAGGATATTATGGTTATGGATGAATTTTCTAAACTTGACACCCACTCATTTTATGTCTATACTGATAAGTAATCTTTAATAATAAATTGGGTATTCGTAGAAGCTGATAAGGTACTTCAAAAAATGTAATAGTCTACATTTAAACAAAATAACAGCAAGTTGCACCTAATAAAAGTGTATTATTAAGTTCAGTTTCAATGCCGAACTAATGGATCTACTAGAAACGAATAATGCAAATATCCACTCCCAAACTATTTTTATCCTATTGTACTCTGAACATTCACCTATTCGGTAAACCATATTTTTATCGAATTCACTATACTACTAAAAAACACTACACAAAACTCGTATAACTTATGACACGATTTTTTACGACTGATTTACTGTCGTACTCAGAGACGTCAATCAACTTTAATCTAGCATTAAATACTCATTTTTGCATAGCTTTTTACAGTATTTAATGATACTTATCGTTAACTGATGTCTCTTAGTGCGACCGTTAAGAACCATATAGATAAACATAAGTTACCCATGTTATATACGTTTTTTAAATCAGTCTATTGATCTGCCCACGCAGATAATAAGTCATCAGAACATTGAAGACATTTTAGAACTAACTACCTACTTATTTTTGGAGGGTATACATACATATAAAATAACAAAGCTCATATGTGTGAGCTTGCGTAGGCGGTACACAAAACCGCATTGAAAAAAGTATTTTTGTGAAAGCAATCTCTATTTAAATTACATATTTCCGCAACTGAGTAAGACGTGCGAGATATGCACCCACTTATCGTCCAAATTGGGCTCTGAAATTGTTTAGGGTGACGTTGACAGGTCACGTACGTAGCCGCTAACGTCTTAACATGTGTGTTGAAATCGGAAAGGCACATTTTTCTTTCTACTACATGCGCAATTTCATTTCAATTTAATTTTTTTGCATCTTGTTACTGTTTTTATAGACTGATGCTGAGCTGATGAAGTATTTATAACATCACTACTCTCTAACGCACATTATACACAAACGCCACTAGAGTATTTTATTTAAATGGATAAAATTACGCAAGTGCCTGGATACGATGGAGCCTAAATTCACAATCATGTAAGTCAGTACTAGCGTTCCTGTACTTTCTGTGATCTAAACAATGATTGGTTACAATTGTTTGGTGATTAAGTTAACACAGGATAACCGTATAGAGGGTTTAGGTTAGTTTCACATGAAAGATAGGTAATAGGGGTTCTTAAAATAACCTGACTACTAGATCTAAGCCTTAAAAGCCATACACGACTGAGACAAGAAACGATCAAGTAATGAAAGTAGAAACTGGCAGAGTTATTCCTACTTTCATATTCGACCCACAACTTCAGAATACAATGTGTAATCAATGTAGTGTGACTATAATAAAATACAAAACAACAAACATTTATTAAATATAAATTACAAGTGGCTTCGTTGGAGTAAATATCTTTTTTGTAATTAAAAAAATAATTTCGAAAACACTCGTAATTGAGCAGAGCCTGCTCTTTGTGATTTATACTACAGTGTTTACGAAGAACGCTCCTAGACAGCACTGTGAGTTTAAAAACACTAATCGCTGATTGGTCGATCAGATGTACGATCGACCAATCAGCAATTCGAGATCGGCGTTGTTTCTGTGCGCTGGCCACAGTTCGATATGGCTGTGGAATCTAGTGATAGCTCGTGACGTCGAACCATCTTTTTTTCCAAATTCTAACATTTGTTAGTTAGTTCTAAAATATAGTATGCGATGACCCTTAGTGTACGCAAGTACAATTATAGAAGAATAAACCGAGTGATTGCCGAGAGTCTCTGTAGGATTGTGGAAGATAAATATGCCGGCCGGCACCAGCACGCCTTCCATCCGAGGCTCAAGAGTAAAGACTAGTAGTTTGTAGCTGTTTGTGTATATGATCAAGTGAGTGGGCCTTTTCCATTTCTGCACAGTTGGCAATTTACTTGTGTTTTCGTCTCTGCAATTCTTTAGGCTTCTATTAAAAAATTAAAACTACCGACGCAAGTTTTAAAGCCAGCAAGCAAGCCAAAATAATTTTACTTAGCATAAAGTAATTCGTAATCAGAAATGATTTAATAAATATTTTACATAGTTTGATGTCGGTGCTAAGTAAAGCAATAACTAGGTATTATCAATCTTTCTCACAAAGAAAGGTTGTTGTAGTATTTACTTGGCACCGACTTCAAATAATATAAACTACTTATTTAATCATTCCAGATTAACTAAATTAAAATACGAATTACTTTATACTACGTAAATTTATTTTTTACTTAGTTGGTTTCCTTTTTGAAGTTGGTTTTATTTTTTTCTTAATTTTTTTTTCACAATTTTTAGGGATAACCCTAAGGGTGTGAAGTTCTCATCCATAGAAATTAATGAAGTCCAAATACAAGGTATTTACTGTAAACCTTTGAAGAGTTCTCTAGGGGTGGGTAGGGGTGTGATGATGAAAATTAGGACGGTCATCCTAATTTTCATCATCACACCCCTAATGATACTTACAATACATCTAGGTGTATAGCTCTTATCAATACAGATTAATCAAGAACAAATATCAGGCATTTACAGTAAATCATTGAGGAGTTCCCTGAATTGTTTCGGATCCATCATCTGATAGACTCCAGATCTTTATTATGCTTTCAAATATTTAATGAAAAATTTAACAAAAGCACTAACTAGTCACCGATTTTCGATGATTTTCGATGGATCCCTTTGATTTCTCTGGGATGCCATTATAAGATCCTGTTTTTCTTATTATGGTGTTAGTTTTAGGATATCACTTTTCCCACAGTAAATATCATTAAAATCGGTTCATAACCGACGAAAGTATCCGCAAACACACTTAAAAAATACGTAAATTTCAAGGTTATTCGCGATTTTCCTTGGATTCCATCATCATGGTGTCAATAATCAAATTAAAAAAGAATTTTAAAAATGGGTCCACAAATTGAACGGATAATTTTTAAGTAGAATGCAATTGTGATTTTCAACTATAATTTTATTATTAATTGTACATTATGATTTTATTGTTATTTTATTTTTCATTTTCATTTAACTAATATATAATATAATAATGGACCAAGAGTCTAAAATAAATAAATTATTATTATTAAATGGAGGAAAAATCGCTGTACATACTTTAAAAAAGTACATAAAGTAGAATATATATAGCCTCTGCCTTTTTAAGAAGTTGGTTAATAAAAGTACTTCTTTTGTATGTTGCATTACCGTAATAGGGTCTCATGTTAAAACTTTTAACTTGTTTAACAAAACATATGTAGCTACACATGAATACAATGAACGCTTTGAAGATACTTATATTAAAAAAAAGTTACAATAAGATAAACATTAGGTCTGGTAAGCATATGAATTTAAGATGAAATCTGGTGCAGTAACATGCATATTCCACGCGAAGTTTTCTTGCAGTCAAAGCAAAGACTTGCAACTGTGTGTTCAAGCAGAAGAATGTATATCTGTGTATTATACAAAAGAGAGTCTTCTAAAGCAATTTATGCAGATTCTTAGTGATTTTCAAGCGGTTCTTAAGTCGCTGATATCACCAACTGTTTCAATCAAGCCTAATCAAAAGGTTATCTGAGATATCAGTACACAAATAACTTAATGACAATAAAAAATCTAATGAATAATTAGCGATGGAGTTATTAACCAATCTAGAACCATTTGTTGATGTCATGACTAGGACAGTTAAAGCAAAAGTAAAGTTAAATCCAAAAGAAATATTAGGAGCTGATAAAATTACCCCAATCTGGTTCAAAAGAGAGAAAGAAAAAAAGAGGAGCTTAACTAGAAAGAAAATACAACTTGCAGTAGGTGTACTAACTAAACACTTTGGGATACAAAGAAGCCTACATAAAAAGGTATTGCGTAGAAGTTCATAGCTTGAGCTAAATTCAACAGACCTCTTTGTATCGAAGTGCTCCTGAATTGTCAGCTGCATTTGATGAGATACACTATTACCTACTTTACACAGAAACCACGGAAGAAAGACACTGGTTCTATGGTACACAACAACAATCGTTTGACAGAGCATGATGAAAGCTAACAGCCGACAGTAAAGAAAAATGCGACTTGAACAAAGCAAGACAACGCACGATATACAATACCTAGTCCCCAGGAAAAGCGAGATATGAACATACATAGATACATTAATTACATCCATGACTGAAAATTGCCCAGACCAAATCTAAGTGGACTGATGGATAAAGGACACAGCAGAAGTTACTTACGAGTGCAAATGCAAAGGTAAAGGAACAAGATTTTATAGAGATTCATACCTGTAGGTTTTAAATTCTTCAATAACCTTTTTCGACAATTTAAGAATTGCTCTGGTTTGAAATAGGTGCGGTTAGGTTAAGCTTAGGATTCGTACAATTAAAGATATTTAGAAAAAAATCCGCATAGTCCTCTTAAAACTTGTTAACTGCAGGGTTTCTAATTTCATGAGTTTCCTGCAATTTGTAAATGGCTCAGGTATATTTATATGACAACCCAATCCTCTAGAAGAACTCTTCTATGCAAGATTTCCCTATGTAATTTGGGCTAATTTAATGAGTTTTGACAAGCACACGGTTCTCGAATTGGCTTTCAGGGTGTTGGGTTACTTTCCCTTTTCCTGTTTAGAGTTGTTAATTATTTTTAGTCGGTATTGTCTTTAAAATTTTTAATTAATGATGATATTCAAAGAATTTAAAAGAGAATCACTTTCATTTGAAAATCATTGCACAAACACAAAACGCCGTCTCTTGTTACAAAACGCCGCTAAAAATCAAAAAACATTTCACTGAATAAGTGAGGAAACTCTATTGGTAAGTAAAGAATCCCATAGTTTTGTTTAAAAATAGGTATGCTAGGTATACGAAAATGAAATCAATAAAAAAACCATCTTGACTAAAAGTAGGTTTTCAATGGAGTCACATTTCTTTACGCTATTCAAAAGTCACAGTTGCGTGATATAGAGTTGCGTTTACTGCTCTGAATAGAAATTAAATCTAAATTTGTTGGCTGTATGCTTACTTATGTAATTTTGGCAAGAATCTGGCCGCAATCTGCTTAGGAAGTACTTTTTTAATAAAAATATTCTCGTGAAGTTTTTCCTTTTTATTTACTCGGTTAATATAATTTTAATGGAAATTAATAAAACAACTAACCTTTTAGTCACTAAAATAAAATCACGAACAGTTGTAACAATGCTTTTAAAAACTTTCACACAATTGTCACAAACGTGGCACTATTGGTAAAGAACTAGTTGTCAGTACAGTAGTGTTTACATTACGTGAAGGAGCGCGGGACCACGGGCGGCAGACGTTCAGCCCCGGGACTTACTCGCGGACTGGAGTAGAGTCGGCCAACCCGCGAGTTGCCGCACCGAACATGCGCACTCACGACTCTCGGAAGACCCCGGTAAACGCGCCGCATTACTTAAATATAAAGCTTTTTAGGATAGTGTGCAGATGGCTTTATCGTTTTCTAGTTTATCCCGAAACTTAGATTTTAGCGCTGATTTTATTTTCCTTTACAATAGGAAAAGACACTAAGTGTGTAGATCTAGGAAAAGACACGAGGATTAAAGTTAATTTTTAAAATATTAGCTAATTATAAAGAGTTTATTGTTCTCTTGAACATTTGTGACCTAAACTCCTAAAATGACGAATTTTCTTTAGCTTTATCATCCGAAGGTGTAGGCAGAGGTGAATATCACCGATATTTTGCCGGTTATGTTAAAGGTTTGCTTGCTCGCTCGAAGGGTCCATCTTGTCGTAA
Source organism: Meganola albula (assembly GCA_936450015.1). Taxonomy (NCBI): domain Eukaryota; kingdom Metazoa; phylum Arthropoda; class Insecta; order Lepidoptera; family Nolidae; genus Meganola; species Meganola albula. The sequence continues at coordinate 6,026,421 of OW388157.1, forward strand.
TAGCGTGCAAGCCTTTTGTGGTTATTGGGGTACCTTATATCTTAATCCTGATAACAAACTTAGTATCAATATAATTTTGTAACCTGTACACAATATTTTAAAACAAATACGTTTTTATTTGAAATTAAATGCATGCTGAATTTCATGCAAACAGTGTAGTAATTTTGCCATATAAGAGTAACGTAACATTCCTTACACACAAACTTTCAAATTTGTAATTACCATATAGATAATAGTAATACTATGACCGATCAGGCCTTTACTACTATATGTCTTTTAAAATGACGCATAAATATTACTAATATCCCCAATAATCATAAATAGTTACTTGTCGACTTTATAAGACATAATAATCGATAGTCGATTATAATGCTAGCAGTGGCAAATCGCAGGCAGATTAATCGACATAAAGACTTAGCAACAAGCAACTTTCTTGCAGTCCATTGTTTTATCTTAAATTGGGGTTTCTATGTGGTCAAAATTAAGGCTTGTCTATTCTAAGATTGATGTACAATATTAAACATACACAACCCACAACCAAGAGTCTGATACCAAACTGATCGTTTTTCAAGTATAAACTTTCCTTGTTAGTACCTACTTTCCGCTCAAGTGGCACATTTGCATTATTATACCAACGTTCTTGTACAACAGTAACCTACAACGCTGCACAATTGGTGGTAAGAGCCCGCTAAAAGAGTGCCGAAGTGCATTAAAGTTTAACGGTACCACAAACTCTTAGTTGTTGTTCGATCGATTGTTCTTAACAAGCTTTAAACTCAATGTGGTTGAAGTAAAAACTAAATAAAAGTGTATCAAAAGTACCTAGTTATACTGTGTAAACTACATATAAAATTACCATCTTCGTGTTTTATGGAAGTTATGAAAAGTAAAAAGTTTTATATTGTTTTTGCCACGCTTTTATTGTAACCATAGTTATTTTTACTGCGTACTTAATAGAAATAAACTTGTAATTAAGGAAGCTGATAGGTATACCTAAATATAATACGTTCCTTAATCACCACATAATCCTTACATCATAAAAATTAGATAAAATAAAGTCCCTCTCTGCGTCTGTTTGTCTAAATGCCTTAAACTCAAAAACTATCGAATAGATTTTCCTTAAACCAGTTTTGTTAGGACATTTAATGTCAATTCGGTGGGATAAATTGATTAAATATGGAAGCGTGGGCAAACAAATCACACAAATTATAAGACCTATGAGAAAATTGACAGAAATTGTCATAATTAATGACAACGCGGTCAACAGCCACATCGCCCACTTAAAACATGTAAGCATCAACGCATATTACTTATACGCCTATACGAAAATTTCACTGAATACACACAGTGGGTTAAAATTTATGAGGTGATCGTGTGGTTTAATATTGGGGCCCCGTGTATCGCATCCTGTGGGGTGCCTGACTCCACCTAGCGTATATGGAGCCTGTAATTTGCATTTTGAGTAAACGTGCAGTTAAAACTTTTACCGCTAAAAGCTACAACGTCTGCGCTGCTATATAAACTTTGTCCTTACGATCATTTTGGACCGTGTCAGTCCTTTAGAAATAATTTCATAGCTTGCTACGTAGTGAGCATGCTATTAAATTGATTAAAACGCAAATTGGCAAATCTAATTTATTACATTTTTTAAGCTGTCTGCATTTCTTCGATATGTATTTATTTAAATAGTGTAACATCGTAACTAGGTATCTACCTCCCTGATTACGGGTAAGTGTATATTATTAACAAACTATGTAGATGCAACCTTTTATTTTCTCACATCTACTTGTATAAATCATCTTACGATGATTACTAACATAACTTGTACATCTACCTTTCTTCAATTTCATAAGTGGATTGTTATTTTGAAAGGTTGTATACTAAAGGCTATTTTATTGAAGTAATTTATTTGCAGCACTTTCAAGAATATGTGTAGTTTATTGTATCTTTTCTATTAAAGTATACTACTTCAATAAATGGACTGAAATCTAACATAAAACATGTCTATATTTTGAGTTAGGCTAGACCACTATTAATGCTATACATTGATATAGAAATACATAGATTTTGTTGGAATTTAGTATTGTAGTTTCACAAATAGTAAAGTAGATAGGTACTTTGATGTGATTTTCTTGAATATATTTTAATCTTTTCAATCCTTATAATGTTTTCAACCCGTTTATAAATGTAATTTGTAGTTGCAGCATAAGATAGACACTTAAATCTTTTGTAACTTCAATGTAAAAGCTCTATAAAACTTTTATAATGTGACCGTGAAATATGTGAAGCTCGGCTAAAACTTTGTCATGGAAAGTTTTGCCACATCTGTCCCGGACTCTGTTGTCACGGTTTAAATGCTATACTTATTTCCGATATAGGTTTAACTATTTGTATTATGTCAATTTAAATATAAATCAACAGCCGGCTTTAAAATTATCAAACGCAATATTGAGCTTTGTCCTTAATGTATGGAATGAAATAAAAAAAATAATTATAATAATTTTTATGTCCTTACTTAAAATTTCACAAGATTAAGGTGGTAAAATTCACAGCTGCCTACACCTGAACTATCGAACTTTCGTAGAGAGTACTACGAAAACAACTAAAACCTTACTTCTTACTTACTTACTTAAAAGTATCAAGAAAATTATGTTTCTTAAACAACTCAGTATCACATTTCACAAATTCTAGAAAAAAAATATAAAGGTTCCATATTTCACCACCAGGCCATTGAGGTAGTGAATTGTGAAGTATCTACCTACTCTATTTTCTTAGCATGCTGTGCTCACATCTAGTAGATTTTAAGGTGAATCTAATAAAAAATTATGTTATCTTATTTACCTAAAGGTAAACGTAAAGGCAAACATCCTAAATTTTAAATCTTAAGAAATGTTTTCAGAACCACAGTAAAACCAGTCAAATTGTTTATCGCTTGATGCAAAAAGCGTAAGTGCGTTATAATGTCCTATCTGTTCGGAGGATTCCGAGTAAATTTTACGTCAAGTCCATTCCAAGTGTCCCCGCTGATTTTTTATTATTGGCTGAACGAATTTAGTATCTGGGGAGATATAAAAGGAAATGAAGCTAAGCCCTTCGGAAATCTCAGAAATTGGTCTTTTTTTCAGAGTGCGTATGAGGACAATGGTGCGACTCGGAACCAGTGAAACGCGGCCGTACTTTCTATACCCCAGAGAACTGTTTTTACGATCGACTGCGAGATTTACGCTTCAATAGCATTTCGAATATTTTAATGCGTTAATAATATCTTTTTACGTTGAAGAATGCCTTCCTTTTCATTAATAAGAAAATGATCATTTTGAAATAGCAAACGACCCTTCTTATCACGATACCTTAAAAGATGAAAGGTTGTAGATTGAGTTTCTGGGAAATAAGTACGTTGGATATGAATGATGTTTGATGTTTGAATGAATGACTTAATTTTGGTATTTTGAGAAATCTGTGTTTGCATTCGACACACACAAAAGTAAGTGTAGTTGATCACACTCGCGGGTCCCATTATAACTTTGTTAATCCGAATAGGGCTTTCAAAGCGACGAGTTATATAAGGTAACCTTCAAATACCTTTACAAGTAACGTTATAAGTTAAAATGAAATAAGGCTACGATTGCTTTACCTAGTAAACTAAGTGTAGTGTGACGTGATTCTGCAAAGAGTTTGCAAGCAAATGGCAATTTTTTGCAACCTACTTTATATCGGTAATCTGTTATGCCGAGAGCTAACGTATAAGTTTCTAAATAAATTCTGGTATTTAGTGAGAGTAAGCGCATTTTCAGTTCTACTGTAAAATTGAGAATGCAAATACGATCAGCTATGTAGAAACTTTCCGCTGACTTCGGAGCCATCGGTAAGTCTCAGTTGGAAACAGTGGCACCATATATTTAGCGGCATATTAGAAACTGGCGCACACCTATGTAAAGTATGGAAGTTTCCGCCTCGAACATGCTCTGTTAATTGTAAAATTTGGAGTTTGATAACTTTGCTTCTAACTTTTACAATGCAGGGTTGAATTTAGTGCGGCAGGTAGGTAAAGTTTTGACAATAACTGGTCACTTCTGCGTATACCAACTGTAAAATTTGTAACGATTCTCTTCATTAACTGCTAACCCGTTGAAACCGGGACAAAGGTTGAAACATAAATCATAATTTGTAACATTATAACTTTATGCTTTAAATGTTTAACTCTACGCAAAACCATTAATTTACTTAAATGATATCATTTAGGTAACTAGGCACACATCTAAATTTATTTTTATGTTTGTTTATTACGTTCTTAACAGCTAACTGTAATAAAATCTATTAAAAATAATGGAGTAACAATACGCCAATTACGAAGGACAAATGACAAAACAAATATAAGAGTAGGTTTAATTATGACTATTCAGTATATATACAATCTTAATTTTAAAATTAAAGTGTATGTTAGTGTGAAATATGTTATGTTGTGCGTGAGATGATGTGGGCAAATGAAACTGAGGCCCTAGCTCTAGGTATATTACAGATAAAAATATATTATTAATAGTTTAAATTATATAATTATGAAGTTTCTAGGATTTGTATCTACTGGTACATTATTACCTATATGTTAATGCAATTTAGGCTCAATATACGAAGATCATATCATACATCAGCGAGGCAGATTGTGGCGACATCTATCAGAATAGTTTGCTCGCAAATTTGGCAGCTGCTAACCAAAGGGGATTATGTGATACTGTTGTGCACGAGGATTCAGTAATAATCTGATTTATGTACCATGTGTGCCGAGTTAACCCTATAAATATTATATCTTCTAACCCTACATGTTGGGATAGCACGAATATCATAAAATATTGAAAAAGAAAATTATGTTAGTATCTATAGCAATCCCCGCAATCAAAATTCCTGCCAACGCACACAAAAAAAGTTTATTGACTAAAAAAGTCACCAATAGTCAAAATTAAAACCTTTTAATCAGTTGTAATTTTGGTCTAGGGTCAACAATAATAGATGTAATAAAAACATAAAGTTAAATCATAAGTTATTACCGAATGTTATAAAAGAGATATAATCCACAGAAGGGACAGTTTTTTCAGTAGGTACTTAGTATTTTTTGTACATAAATGTAAAACGCTTTAATACCGTCATAAACATACTGCCTCCAGCCGTTTTGGATTGGCCTTACAAGCTTTTTATTTTTCACCACACTGTTAGACTACATAAATATGCTTTGATTTTTTAAACATTTATAATATCTATACAAGTACATACATAACCCATCCCGAAACATATACCTGTTTACCTATAAACGTGGTCGTATAAATGTCAGGATACCTAAGGTTAATTTGTCTGATTTATCAATTCACCTGGAACAAATTAAATTAACAATATACGTCAAAATATCTAGGCACTGTGATAGTACCTACGTAACGTATTTTTATCAATTCTTGTAACGACTATTACTGATATTATAAATTCCATTAAGTCTAACCTTAATACCGACTTCTTCGGTAGGTATTTTGGCCATGATTTACTTAATAAGCGACCTAACTACGTAAAGAAAAGTCGTTTGTAAGCTGTTACTAATCCTGTTACTTTCAGAAAGTTCCTGATAAAAGTTAAGTTGTTTATCAAAAAATATTACGTCTTTCCAAATGTGTCAAAGTTTGCAACGGTTGAACATTTCTGCACTTAGGAAGCAAAATCCTCCCAAGTCTGCAATAAAGCAAGATTAATTACAAATTCTCAAGTAGTTTTCACACTTGTGATCTTTTGCGAATTCAACGTTACAAATGCAGCACCTAGAATTCGGAAACTAATTGCAGTCTAATGAACAGGGGTTGGAATAAGTAGAGTTATGAAGTGGATACGTAGATAATTGCATACATAACATACTAAATAAGAAATTCCGGAAAACCATTAAAAATACAACACTAAACCAAAGGGCTAAATATATAGCCACATTGTTTAATTGTCGAGCCACTCAATAGCCTATCAATTTTGATAGGGTTATTGAATCGCATGAATTTAAACCGCAAACCCGCGCAATAACGTATAACTCTCCCAAAATTGATTGGCCAGGGCTTTAAAAATTAAACAGTCTTATTGTACATAGCAAGTTACAGCATATTTAGTTCTCCTAGGTATTAACAATTTGTAGGGTGACTGGTTATTAGTGTAAAAAACTTTACCGCGTGGCATGATTACAAACAAGTTTCCCACAGAAACTTAAGCGTTTTTTTAATTGAATTTGCTATTTAATCTCGCGCAGTATGATTACTACTAAGATAGAGTAAGATGATTGGTGCACCTCGCCGCGGCGTGTCAACCTTCCTACTCTACACTCCTATTGTCGACTCTACTAAGCGGCTCAATATTAAATGGTAAATTATTTTACGCTAATTATCAGTCACCCTGTGTATGTAACTATGGATATAAAAGAACCCCACTATACTTCAGTGTTCTGTAGCTTTGGGATCCTAAAGGACAATGAAAAACAAAATTATTAGAGATCTCTAAGGCCATCCTAACAGCCATATAAGTAGTAAAGTGTTAAGTCAGAGTTCGCTCATTAAAAAGCAGCCTAATGATGCACTTGCTTGTTAGCTACGACTTGTCTAGTGAAAAAGCTTCGTGGACATAACTAGTCAAGTGCAAGCAGCCGCCAGTAATTAGTGTCTTATTTGCCATGTATTCCTATAGAAAAAGAGATTTAAAGGTGAGACAAATATAATTTGTTTTAAAACTTTTCATAAAGCTAAAGATCGATGATTAATGATCTAATAATTTCATATTTTAGAGAAAATAAGAACTAGGGTGTACTTTAATTAGCTTCCTATCTGAAGAACTAGTTAAATTTAAACTAAGACGAAGTAATCAAGGCAAATTTAATTTTGAACTACCTTCTTAAGACTCTATTTAGTTTAGTAAGTACTATAGGTACCTGGTCAAGTTTTAGAACATAACATAGGTACCTATCCTACGGTTTAGTAATAATAATATATATTTCCGATCATAGATCCATAGTACACAAGTTATTATTTTAGATAGATCAAGGATGGTTATACATTATTTGGCTATCCAGCCTGTTCGCCACAATACTGACAAGGCTGTTGGAACTGTTACGCACTCGCCGCATCAGAGAAGCAATTCTGGATCGTATGATGCATAAAAATCTGGTATACCTGATTGAGCGAACATCCCTGATGCATTGCAAATGCTTCGCAGCCGTAGCATCACCCTGAAGGCGTTGTTGTATTGGACACGCAGAGCGCTGTACGAGTTCTGTGTATAAGCCACCCATAGCCCTATGTGTACAGGGACTGGCAGTAAGTCCTGAATAACGTTACTTCAACGTCCCTTGTACAACGTGTAGCATGTTACACCTAACCGACAGCGCTCTGCGTTCCCTTTCTATGTCATCAATGTCTGAAAGATTATCGGTTACCCTGTGTCCCAGGTACTTAAAACGCATAACTCTCTTAAGGGGAACCCCTGCCAGTGTGACTGGTGGAACTGCATCGTAGCTTTTGTTATCCTAATGCAGCGGAGCCTTGATGAGGACGTGATTGACGTGATGTGATAAAGGCATAAATGATAACGAGTTTGGTTAGCTGTGTTCATTGGTCCTACCTCATCTACTCCTACACATCTATTTGTTGACTGAACATGTACCATCTTCCTCCTCATTGTCCACAGCTACAGTGTGAAATCGAGGACTATAGTGCTGTCATTTAGTATAAAAATCGACTAGCCTATTGTAAATAAAATTCCTGCTAACTATGAGCTGCTTTCTAACTAGGTACGTTAATGTAGATAGTCTTACAACTTGAGTAATAATTGCTTAATATGCAACAACACAGACTGAAGAAGTGGTATTTTGTTAGGTACGCTAATGCATCACAAATTCGCTTTTAGATCGCAATGGGACATTTAGCTGTGCTGGCTTTACAAAACATTGGCTAAAGCAGCCGCCCGAATAATGTTTATTAGGAAAAATGTGTTACCTACAACGCGTAACGCATGTTTATTTAAATGTTTGTCATTACTTAGAAGAATTCCCGTTTCTCAAATTTTCTTTGTTACTTATATTATGATGAAGTCTTCATATTTTATGGTACAATTTAATGTGTATTATGTGTTTAGGTTAATATGGGCACCAATCTTTTCTTTATAACATTTATTGCCTATCTTATAACAAGATAAAAAATAAGAACATTCTGTAGCTCTACCTAATTACACTTATACAAACAATTTACTAATTAAACTGAGAAACCCGCCGAAATAAGTATCGAGTATGATCTTCACAATTTTAATAAAGACTAAGTTTAACAGTGCCTTTCTGAAATCATATCTCGCTAAAGTTCCTAAAATCAGATTCCAAGATTATTAATTACATAATTCGACCAGCTTGACAACTTCAAGAGGTTTCGAAAATTCTCTAATTGGTTTAATTTATATTTAAGTGATTCATCACATCTCGAGACTAATACAACGTTTATTATGAAAGGTGGATGAAGGAAAGTAATTGATTAACAAAGTTTTTGTGAGTTTATGTTGAGTGGTTTCCCATTTCTTATTTATCAAAAGCTTTACAACATTATTGAACCGTTTAAATTTTGGTACTTTTATGTTTGCTAGTGTTCTAACTTTACATATTTAGTACCCTAAGTATTTGTTAAGTGGTCAACTAAATAACTAGGTAGAGTAACTTAATGGTTGAATAACCATACTATTTTTTTTTCTTTAAATAAATCTTAAAATAAAAAAGTTTTGTCGCTCAGCGAGTATGTCACCCCGTAAGTTCACAAAATGTATAAATTGTCACGAACATCGAATTAGATCATCTTCGATAATTTGCATAATAATATAGCAGTATTACACAGAGGCATAGATAGTCTACAATACCATTGTCGAACATTATAAATTTCATTTTTAATTATTGTAATATTTAATTGTATTGTAAAGCACATAAAATATTCTATTCTATTCTATTTTTAAGTTGTTTATTCCGGACACATTTCATCAAAATACATAAGTTGTATATCATTTACTTTATCCGAATACCTATTTAAAATTAGTTTTTGCCATTTAATGTTTTATCAACCCAAAAGTAACTAATTTTGTAGACAGGTCAGTATTCAACCTGATTACAATATTTCAAAGATTTTCTTTGACCGTTTAGCCGGTTTTAGGAATGAATAAGGCAGTTATTTAAAGATGATTTTTGTGACTCGTAAATAGCACTGGCTACCTAGTATAAAATATCTAGATACTGGGTAAGCGCTTCCTGTGCATTTTAGTGAATGTTTCAAAAATCGTCCTCACTGGCTCACTGGTCCGTACTATCTATCGGCTGAGCGTGACAGCGAGGATGAGCAATGTCCACACACCAATAGGTGACAGTTTAATCTAATCTGTTTATTTTAAAGCTGTACTCTAAAAAGTTCTGGAGGTCAACAGAAAAAAAATTAAGTACCTAGTTAAAAGAATTGGCATCACATTTAAAAAAGCACATAATAAATAAACATTAAAGAGGTTTCTGTGTGAGTATAATGTCATTTAACGTAAAATAGGAAGAAAATAGTTCAAATTTCGTATTTACTACGACGAAAATATCTACAAATTTTCTGGTGCGTCGATGCTGCTCTGTAATATGAATTCTTAACCTTCAAATCTTCCCGGCTTACAGCTAGCTGTAATTTCCTTCTAAGTAAAGCTACAAAAGCCAATCTACGAAGTAAACGGAGGCATAAATAAAATTAAACTTGACCTAGATTTGGGCCATTTTCCTTCGTCAGCTTACATCGCTGTGGGTCGTTTACCGTCGCGTCCGTTACCTTTTACTATTGTTTTGACAAAGATGATAACTCTTTCTTATGATTCTATTACCAAGAATTGAAAATCTTGTTCAATCACTATGATGACATTTTGCTTGGTTTTAGTTGCAGTTGTACAAGTTAGGTTACGGTAATGAATATTTAAAAGATTTCTTAGCATAGTATGTTTAGGTATCTACTATTATCTTTAAAACTAGGTAAGGCCTGTGCATGATAAATACATAAATATATTATTATGATGCCTTATTCACAGGTGGTGTTTTTTGACCAAAAAATTAAATTAACTGTGGTAAATTTTAAGTGTCTCTGAGCTTGACAAACGGTAAGAAGTTTAGGCTTATCAGTTTAAATTTATCCTCAAAGTATTATAGCGCGGTATTCAAAAATTAAAGTCAAAAGTAAAAAGGTACAGTATCTTTCTTTTCTTAGAATAACTTTTATTACCAAAGGCGTATGCTGTCTAAAATAGTACAGTTGTGGCGAACGAAACGTTGCCACTTTATGGTTTACGTTTCCGAACGAAACTAGAACAGGGGATTGTCTATGACTTCCCTCGGTTCTTTTCTTTTTCCGCCCCGTGGTTTTTCGGTTAAGACGTCCATGGTGCAATATCACCAGTTTTATATCATTACATCTAAGTTATAATTGTCTCGCCAATATATTGCTTATAACTGTTGTACCAACCTAAAGCATGTACAAGCGCAATTGTGTGATCAGTATTACATGCATATTTTTCTAACAACAACATTGTATCATTTCGCGGTGTGGGGTACACCGCCATTGGAGCCCTAGATCACATACCCCAAACAGTATTAGGCATTGTAAGACCATCTCCTTCGTATATACAAAAGGCTTCTAGAAGCGTGCTGTTCTTTTGGCTAATTTGCTACAGGTACTTATTCTCTATTAGATCTTCTCTTGGACAATCATGTTTAAAATATGACTTTAAAATATAATTATTTGTTACTCATCAAAATCAAGTAGCTGAATCATTATTAATATCACAAAACATATAAGTTTGTTTAGTTGAACACTCTAATCTCAAGGACTACCAGTTTGTTTAGAAAAAATCTGGCACAGTTAGAAAGCCCATTTATTGAGAAAGGTAATTTAACACTTTTTATCCTACTGACTGATGATATAAATCCAAGATATGCGGGCGAAACCGTGTCTGGAAAGCTAGTAAGTATACTTAAACAAAATCAGTCCCAATATTCTATGGTTAAAATCAAAGAATTAAGGAATACAAGCGTATTTTTATATAATCCTCAATGAAATTCGTACAGTTGTGTATCCTGCAGGAGTTTTCTTATCTCAACAGTAATTAGAGAACACAATAATCATAAAATCTCTTGCCACGTCCTGTTGCGCAACAAGAGAAACAATATAATAATATGTAATTATATATTCTTAGTACTCGGGGTAATTAACATGAAAATTCTCGTTAGCGTTCGCAAAGGGGAACTTTTGATGTTAAGGAAGTGGGAAAAAAATTTCAAGAGCCTTTGCCGGCCTCATTAACAGGCCTTTAATACTAGTGAGATGCTTCCAGGCAATAACTCCTTAAGAATTTAAGCCGGTTGTAGCGTAAAAAGTGTAGCGTCTGGTTGAGCATGCACTTGACATTGTGTTTGATCGCACACACATAAAGAAAATGGTAATTTATACGTTTTAGAGACACACATTGTTAAATTAATTTCTTTAAGTGCATTATCAATACTGTTGCTTTTACAAAAGCCACTTTATACCTGTAAATCTCTAGCATTCATACGTAATCTTTGAATATACATTTCGCCAAATTCAAGAGTCAAATCGATCTACCTCTAGTAATATAATTCTAGGGGCTGAGGTACCTTCGTCCTGGGAGTCCACCTTTTATCTGAATCCCCAACGTAGTCCCCGGGTGGTGTAAATCAGGTGACAATCTACTAGTAATTAACTAGTGGTAGACTTCGGCCGTGGTTAGTGACCACCCACCTGACAAAACTGCACCGCCAAGTGGCGTTGCCGTGTTCCGGTGCGATGTCTGGTGACACAATTTAAGTGTATGGGTTAAAATTGTAGCTCCTTTATGATTTCTAACCATATGGAGCCTCATTCCACTGCCATTTTCTCTATGCTGTCTCCCGTTTTGCCTCGAGGGAAGTGGACAATGCAACTTTCCAACTCCTCCCATATTATTTTTCTGATTAAGTTCATGCGGGATCTAAGACAGTTTAGGTGTCCTGGGACTTGGCTGAGTTCAAATCCCGAGTCTCTTCACTGCGCCGCCGTCGATTCTGATTTACAGGAGTAGCAATAGCGGGATTGCGATAGTGGGTTAAGTCCAAAGAAAATGCCACTTTCTCAGCGAAAATCATTCGTATGTCTAATTCTCTCTCATCTCGTCACGAATCATTTAGTATAATAGGCACGCGCATCCTAACGTAGACTATATCATGGCTTAACATCAGGTAAGCCTATTCCAGAATAAAAAAAAGATAATTGATATAGAGTAGTTTCTTGCATAGGAAAATCACATTCAGTTTACTTTTTATAAACTGTACATTTAAAACAAAAATTGAAATAGGATCTAAGGTATAGGTACCCGCCTAGTACAGACATTCACAGCTTTATAATACAAAGTGAGAAAGACATTCATTGCAAAGCACGTGCTGACATTGAACCGTAAACAGTCTTTCAGTCGAGTTCTGTACGTGGCTCACACAAGAATGTTATTAAGTTACATTCTTTTATAACCTTCGCCAAGTTTTGGAATTCTTGCGGCAGTGCTGAATACACTTTTACAATATTGTGCCGAGTAAAGGAATGAGGATAAGATCAGGCTGAAATTATTTTCCATTGGTTAACATCGCTTGTGCGTTGAAACGAACTTTATATTGACTGCTTAATAATACTGTCAATTAAGTATTTTTATAATTTTATTGATAAAACATCGTAGACCTGAATAACAAGTCAATTTAAGTTTATATCGATAAGTATAATTAAAATCTTAGCTTAAGATCGTAACTCCTTTTTGGAGTCGGTTACTGGTCGATGATGATCATGACTTTCAACATGATTTTCAACTGAAAAACGTTAGAATTAAGATCCTAAAATCATAAAACCATATTTTTTACTACTTTTATTTAAAAGAATGATTAAAAAAAACGCTTTTGTCGCTATTATAAACGACTAAACTAAACTTAGTTAATTGTAGAAAACAAAGTAATAACATTATAATAAAATTGTTAAGTGAAACTCAAGTAAAAAAAAATTCAGCTCCCTAAAACAAATACTTAAAGTCTTATGTGCAAAACAGACGAAACAAACAAAATAAAAAGATAAATAGAAATACTGATGCATACAGATGCACAGGCAAAGCTTTAAAAACACGTGTGTTGTTCTGAAACATCCCTGTGTCAGAAGTAAAGTTTGTAAAACGAAAGAGTGATGCTCTCGTGTGTTGGTGCATAGTCACAAACGGACCAAACTGACAAAACGCGTTTCACTACCATATATGTGCCAAAATATACAATGTGCTAGGTAAAAGATAAAAGGGTTATCTATCTCTGTTACGAGTTTTATTGAATTGTTTGTTGTTGATGATTTTGTGCACTTTTTTCTTTCACTTAAATGTACAAGTATAGTGAAGATAGTGGTAAACTGCTATGCTTTTTTAAGAGCATATAACATAGTTGGTAGAATTTCTCCAAAATATTAGGCCATATCTAAGAATAGATTCTATCAGTCCATGGTATGCTACGATGAGGGTACTGGTGTTTATTTTGTATGCAAGTTGATGTAGGGCATTGGCTGATTTACTAACTCTTTTGCACAGTTGATCAACATGTGGTTTCCAAGTCATTTTATCGTCAATATATACACATAGAAATTTATAATTGTCAGTTTCTTCAATTGTTAGCTGATTAAAATTGACGTGACGATGCAGAGGAATGTTTTGACACATTAGTTTAAGTTAGGCATTAGTTTGCAGCTGCACTCAGAGACGTCAATTAATGCTAAGTATCATTAAATAGTGTCAAAATCTAGACAAAAATGAGTATTTAATGCTAGATTAAAGTTCATTGACGTCTCTGAGTACGGCAATTAGTTCTTTTCTATTGAATTATAGATTTTTAATCAAAAACAATAGAAGGTTTTCTAACATTGCTATGCTAAAGTGTTACGGCCTTAGGTATTCATATAAAAGTTATAAGACTATTTAGTTAAAATGGACTTTGTTTCTTTCTTGCTAGTATAAATGTCAAGATGACAGACAAAGACATACGAATTATAACCTATTTTAGCTATAATGAGCTACGTTTATGAATACGGGGTCAAACTATAATTTATTTTGGACAAATATTGTGAACTATTATACTTTAACTATTAGAGTCATTTGTAGTGGGTTGTTTCATAGTGGGTAACTTATATTTAAAAATCTTTATTTTCTATAGAAATTATTTTCATTACAAAAATGTTGTAAAGTATAAATAAATGATATAGTAAAATACGATGCTTATCTAAAGAAACTAACTGTAAGTAGAGCTGCTCTCTAACGCTTTCACAAACCAACCACAATTACTAAAGTACCTCCTCATATTTCAGAGAAAACGTTTGCACATTTTAAAAATTCTCCACAAAAGTCTTTTGCAGTTTCATCTAAACAGAATGCTCTTTATAACAGAGCGAAGGTTTGAATGAAGTAGTGACACAAAAATTTCAGGACGAACTCTAGAAAATAAGTAAAAGTAACAAAGCCAAGTGCTAGGATACATAAAATAATACTTTTAATCTTCAGTACAAACAGCATTTTCACTCGTTTACACAACACGCTCGAGCTGCGCTGGTGGATTTGGAGATTAGTGTTCACCAAATTAGATTAATAATAATAGTGAAATTGTGTGTTATTAAAAAAGATGTGGCTAATAAGAAATTATTGAAAAATCTTAATAGCAGATAAAAGTTGTGAATTGTTCCTGATAATAGGCACGCCACCTATTGCGTATAGGTAAATCCTAACCATAAGGGCGACATGTAAGTAATATTTACTTCTACCATAAATGTTTGCTAATATAAGATAGGTATTAAACTGAGAACCAAAGACCTTCATATTGTATTTGTAAAGAGGCATATATAATAACAAATACAACAGACTTTGATAGCGTTTCGATTAAAGTAGGCGAGTAACAAAAGCTACAATTCACTATTATTCAACAGAACACGGTTCTTTTAATACAAAAATATAACTTGAAGTAAAGAATCGATGAAGGCGTGGTTTGAAAGGACCGCCGCCGCCACCGCCGCGCCGCCGCCGGTGGCAAAATACCGTAGATTCATTGAATGCAATAAAATTTTCTGCACAATTGAAACCATTAAAGACCGTCATCACTGCGCTGCGCTGAATGTTAATCACGAGCTTGTGTGAACTGAACAATCCTATTGTAGAAAAGATCTCATTTTTATCCAATTTCGTTTAAAACAAAGAATCTTCTTGATAGAATAGGTGTGATTAAAATAACTCAGTCAACTACTATTACTATATTTATGCTAAAGCTGGACTAATGGAATAGCTGAAATAGGATTCGCAATTTAGTTTACAAACGTTGAAGAACTCATTTCTACTAGTGCAATTGTTGAAGGTAAACACCTAGAGTGCCTTTAGCCGCAAAATAACTGCATTTTCTTGAGTTCTTTGTCATTAACCAAGTAAATTGCTCTTCCCGTGCGACAGTTGAGCTAGATTAAGTGGTAATCTCGGCTAATTTTCTTTTTTCATAACATTAATTTATAAAGCTACTTACCTTAAAAAAAAATTGGTTGCCTGTAAAGTCGGTATACGGGCGAAAGTTTTACGTGACAACGACTTTGAGTGGTAAAATAATTTTAATGTGAATATTCATTCGTATAGTAGGAAGAAGGATGAAATAATAGTAACAATTTAAAACATTTATTTATACAAAGAATTATATTTAAAACATTAATTTATACAAAGAATCTCGCTCTTAGGCGGGCTAACTGTGCTCGAGTGGAAGGGACGCGTGCCTTTCACTTTTTATGTCTGTCTCTCTCGCTCTTAGGCGGGCTAACCATGCCCGAGTGGAAGGGACGCGTGCCTCTCACTCGCTCTCATTGTGAGCGCATAACGTGAGCGGAGCGTAACGCAGTTTCTTGAAGTGTCACCCGGCAAACCAATTTATAAGACGTCGTTGTCACGTCAAAAAAAGTTTATAGACAAGATGAATAACGCATACGATAGGTCTATAGAACTCCAGTACCTAATATAGTGTAGCAAAAATATTTACATGGCATTCAAGATTATTTCTATTCACTAAAGTTTGTGCACGTACCTATTTATCATCGACACTGAGGAAATCCCTTGGCGTATTGGAACGTAGGGTATATAGATTTGACAAGAGTACACACTGTTTTGTCACGTCCGTGACCGACACATCGAGAAGCGCGCGTGATGTCACGCACTTCCCTGATTTATGAAAGGAAAGCCATTGGGGCGTCCCTACGAAAAATGTTACTCCCGATAGCCTCTGTGGGTACGTGCGGCCACCGTCAACCAAACAAAACTTGTATTATTCTGTTACTAGCGGGCGATATTGGACATTTGTGATTCTTGTGACTATATATATCGCCTATATAAACTGTATATTATTAAGTATTAATACAAATATCATTGATTTGCGAACTAGTTCTCAGATGTTAGTGACGTGGTTTGATTGCTCAATGAATATTTGTACGCAGATGGAGTAATATGGCTTAACGAGCACTCGTGCGGTCTGGTAATTACTGCTAACGTTGTTTATGCATATTGCAAATATTGTCTGCGGAAGATGGAATAATGGATACCATTAAAATAATGTATGCAAATCCATATCGTATATTATCATAATACCTAGGTTGTAGGTACCGCCTTGGTAGGTACCTACGTACCAACATAGTTATAGGTATTTTAAATATTTTTATATACTGGCAAAGGATCATTATGCACCATTAGAACTCAATACCAGCAATTTAATATTGTTATAGGTAATATTGTAGCAATATTGTTTTTAATTCTTAATTGTTTATCATACAAAAATAAACATTTACATAGACTTTTTAGAGTCTAAGTTTAGTTTTGTACATGTTTAACGCAAATATGAGTTATCTACCAGCAAACCTTATGTAGGAAAAAAAAACCGGTCAAGTGCGAGTCGGACTCGCGCACCGAGGGTTCCGTACAAACCTGCAAGGTTTACAAAGTTCGTTCATTACGACAATCGAGTCATAACTATGGTATTTTTATTGCAAAATGAAATTCATAACATTACAATGGGGAAAGATGGAGGAGCATAAATTTAAGACAAAGATCTCTTTATCGTTTAAGTAATCCTTTATTTTATATTAACACATATCATTTATCCATAATATAACTGAAACACTTATACTAGCCTTGCAGCAGACTTGCGAAAGTTCTTTTATTAAAGTTATTTATTTACTAAGTTTTTAGTCACTATTAGGTTTTAATTCCCTTGCGTGTAGTTGCGAGTTTCAAAATATGCGGTATCAATGGTTGTACTTTTGCGTTTTGCGTTTTTGCGTTGACTTAGAATTTTTTTTTTTTCAAGGGTTAAAGGCAATTAGATCTAAGTATTTGATATGAATTTCAACTTGATAGCTCTACGCGTTCATGAGGAAAAAAATTGGTTGCCTGTAAATTCGGTATACGGGCGAAAGTTTTACGTGACAACGACTTTGAGTGGTAAAATAATTTTAATGTGAATATTCATTCGTATAGTAGGAAGAAGGATGAAACATAGTTGAGTGGGAGAGAGACGCAAGGCATTCGGCGGGCCTCTCTCTCGTTCGGTGACTCATCGTAACGTTACCGAGCGTTACACTTTTTCATAAGTGCCTCCCAGCCGCAACCTAATTTAAGACGTTGTCACGTCAAAAGTAATAAGTTTATATTTATTAAAAAATATATATTTTGTAATGTAACTAAAAATTTAAGGTTTTCGGAATTTTTCCTTTATGTGTGCTATAAAACGTTGCTTCATGCCAAATTTCAAGATTCTAGGTCGACTGGAAGTACCCTTTAGGTTTTGATTCCCTTGCGAGTACTTGCGAGTTTCAAAATATGCAGCTTAAATTGCTGTTTCTTTTGATTGCGTTGACATAGAAGTTTGATTTTGTTACAGCTTAAAGGTATTATAGACCTGAGTATTTGGTATGAATTTCAATTTAATACCTCTACGCGTTTATGAGGAAATGGGTAGTAAGTTTAAAATTATTAAAAAAAAATATATTATGTGATGTAACTAAAAATTTATGGTTTTCGTAATTTTTCCTTTATCTATGCTATAAGACGTTGCTTCGTACCAAATTTCAAGATTCTGAGTTCACGGGAAGCACCCTGTAGGTTTTGATTCCCTTGCAAGTGTCGAAAATTTGCGGCATAAACGGCTGTATCTTTTAATTGCGTTGGCTTAGAAGTTTGATTTTTTCACAGCTTCAAGGGACAGTAGACCTAAGTAATTGATATAAATTTCAGCTTCATACCTCCACGCGTTCCTGAGAAAAAGGGTCTTGACAGACGGACGGACGGACAGACGGACAACAAAGTGATCCTATAAGGGTTCCGTTTTTACCTTTTGAGGTACGGAACCCTAAAAAAGATGCTCCTAATAATTTTTGCTCAGATTTCACTATGAAAGTTAGAATCAGTGAACTTCTAGAAAACAATATCACAGAAAACTATATACCATTATAATATTCTTACAAAATCACAGAAAGTGAAACATCTTAGATATAAGATATACAAACAGAGCATTCTGAGATGAAAAAGTCTGCTCCTACTTTACTGTTGTAAATCTTAAAGTTCCGGGGTGGATAAGGTAAAACCACAGAGTAAATAATCCAACGCAATCGTTCAATAGAAACGGCATTATCTATACTAATTTTATAAAGCTATAGATTTTTTTAGTTGAAAGCACTAGTCTGAAAAAAATATGAAGAGGCCTTATACTGTTAGTTAGCCCATTTCTTGAGGAACGCTATAGGCTACTTTTATGAGCATCATATAAAATTTAGTTCACGGCGGAGTACTACTTACCTAATTAAGAAAGGTACGTCAACAGAGTTTCAATTTTCTTTAATAAATAGGTACTCACATATGACCATCTAGTTTAGTCTAGTTAGTTAGTTAGTTAGTTAGTTGGAGCGGGCTATTTTCCGCAACTCGACGTCCTGTAGGTGCGCCTATTTTGCGTGGTTGGGCTGGCAGCGCTATTGCCAGCCCAGCTCCAGGAGGAAACCTAGCAGACCCTTTATGTTGCCGACGGCTTCCTGGAGTGACCTTGGCGATCCAAGGTGTTCCGCTCTGTATCTCGCCACTACTGGACAACAGATGACCACGTGAGTGGCTGTTTCTTCCTCCTCCATACATGCATAGTTTAGTCTATTAGTTATGCGTGTTCGCTTTATAACCTCCAGCTCTCGGGTTCGAAATGTGCTATTCCACTTTTGTAATGTGGCAAAATCTTATAATTCTAAACATAGTGTCACATAAACGAAAATTAACTCGTCCTTTGGGTATACCTACATTGGGATCTCAACAAAACCGGCAAAATGCGGATAATATTGACGGGCCGGTGGCGTGGTCGGTAAGATACTTGCTTTTCACGCCGCAGGTCGTGGGTTCGATTACCACCCGAGACAAACATTAGTGATGAAAATTTCTGTTTGTGTCGAGTCTGGGTGTAAATATCTATTATATGTATATATTTACAAAAGAAAAGTATTATATGTATAGTATATACCAGTTATCTGGTTTCCATAACACAAGCTCTGCTTAGCTTGGGACCAGATGACCGTGTGTGTTAATGTCCCAGAATATTTATTTATTATTTATTTATTATTATAATATACACATAATAATATGCCTATTTTTGGACAATACAGGCCTAAGCGCTTTCTTAGTTATGTGACATTTTTGAGTACCTGAACTTCAAATAGGTATAACGTTATTATAAATATAAAAATATTGAAAATACCATAACTGATTTGAACTCTGTGGACGAAGCGAAATATCGTATGACAGCGCGAGAACTCACGTATACCTTGAAGTTTATCGCTGCGGTTGTTACTCGTAAATTAGGAAAACGTCAGCTCGTTAAGCTACCTTCAAAGTAAATTAAGTATGCATTTTAATTACCTACAGTAAAAAAATATTATATATTTTTCAAAGTGCGATGTGTTGCATTGGCTACATGGTTTGATATTTATGACATGAAAATTATGTCAAGTGTAACCAATTGACAAGGTTTGACAGCTTTCAGTTCTGCACGTAAATTTACGTAATATAACCACTAAAACTTGTACTTAATTCTTTACATTCTCTTCGCTACACTCTCTTGCTTAGCATCGCCGCCATTTTGTACTGTGCCTTAAAAGTTATACATTTTAAGTACGCAAGAAACTAGCGATTTTATGTTTTATGGAGCAGCCACTACCAGTTTACCTCCCCATACGATGTTCAATAGTATTCCATATAAAATTCAACTGCCCTCCTATCAATTCAGTTGTTAGACCAAATGTACTAGTAACTACTTATAAAACTATATGATAACATTTATTATGGCGTCATCTTCTAAGAAAATTTAAGTTACAAGACTCCGGGATACGATATGTTTACTGTAGTACACAGTGACTCTAGGTGAATTCTAGAGTGAACCAACGCGCAACGTTTCACTTGCAGTTGTGTTCACGCTTGGTTGCCTATATACCTACTTATTA
The DNA here is from genome assembly GCA_936450015.1 of Meganola albula. Lineage (NCBI taxonomy): Eukaryota > Metazoa > Arthropoda > Insecta > Lepidoptera > Nolidae > Meganola > Meganola albula. Next base: position 6,047,027 of record OW388157.1, read on the forward strand.
TTTATACGTTTATTATCAAAGACAACAAACAAATACTTTAAACAACGAACCTCTAACTAGAGGTTCTTTTACAAACAACAGATTTTTCAAGTGAGACCGTGAAGAAATAAACGATTTTAATTTTTACAATAAATAAAACGAAAATAAAAATAAAACTTTTATCCTTACTGAGATGATGATAGAGTAGGTATTTAATAAAGTTACATTTTAGTTTATTTATTCACTTTGTAATATTTTTTCTTATGTAAAAATCATAAAATATTAGTTTAATTAGCGTAATTTATTGGAATGTAATCAGGGAAACCAAGCTCCCGAACTAAACTTACCTACTAAGTTCAAGTAAAGGAACATTAAGCACGAGTAGAATGACTAGAGTTAAAAACAAAGTGGGTTATTATAATGTCTTTTGCTTGGCGACGCTTGAACTTTAGACATTGCCCAAAGTTACATTGACCGACTTTTAAGTAATTAATTTTTTTGTCATTTTTGACTACTCATTTTATACTTACCCCGTATCCATAAACGTCTTATAAGCTCAGTAGAGTTAAAATAGGTTTATAATTTGTTTGTCTTTGTCTGTCACCATTACATTTATACTAGTAAAAAAGAGACAAAGTCCTTTTTAACTCAAGTCTTATAAGATCTGTAAGTGAAGAAACAAAACTGCTACAAATTTAAAACCATAATGTTGTTCGATTTCAGCAACTTATTTGGGCATCTTTTGGTATCTACTCGTACTTCACTTAAACCCGTTTAGTGTTCCGCTGCTAGGCACAGATCTTATTTCAACGATCTTACCAGTTGAGATAGTTTGTCATATACGTTGACCAAGTGCAGGTTGTTGGATGTCGCATGTCCTCGAACGGTAAGTGCTTAGCGATATTGAGCAGCTGAGGTCCAAGTATCACTTAAAGATATGTAAACACCACAGGGAATCAAAACCGTGACCTTATATTTCAACGTCGAGGCCGATACCGATGCACTACTCTACTTAATATTGCACTTTATACAATGGCATTTGTAAGCAGATTAAATGTAGAGCACCTATAAAATAGTTAAAGTGAAAAAAACATTGGTCATAATATTTTCTTATTTGTCGTCCAGTAAAAACGTTTTCGCTTGAAAGTTGTTATTTAAAGTATCTAGTTTATAGTTATTAGGTAATTTTGTATTCCTTATAAAAGCAACTTCGTGCCTTGTGCCTAGATGGCAGAATTCAGCGCAAATTGCCATATCGACCTCGAGAATGGCGCAGTCAAAAGCGCGGACTGAATTATGTACAGAACGACGAGGGAAAATTGATATAAAAATTGCTCGTAAAGCATAAAATTAAAACGTGAACCGCGGCGGACGGTGTTGCAACACTCTAAATACCTGTCGTATTTCAAACGCCATCTGTCGACGACGGCGCTGAGACTGCCGCTTTTAATTTATTAACCAATTTGCTGAACGTTCTGAACCGCGCTCCACTGCCGCTATTTTGTTTCTTGACTTAATAAATTTGGCGTCATAATCCGTGAAAAGCACTTTTCTCTGATAAGTAGACACTACCTCACCGAAGCACGCCAAATGGTAAATAATAAACAAATTTCATTCTGCATAGCAGATCAAATGAATGACCAAAAATACCATATTTTAGCAATACACATTGTAATTAAGAAATCATCTATTTGACCTGGTTAAGCTGCGTCTTTTCCATTAAATCAGCCTTGTGAGTAGACAATTAAATAATAGATGATATCTATTACAACTAGATGATGAACATTACTAAAATGAAAAGGCCTTTTATAATCCAATATCGGGTTAGCGATAAATTTACCACTTGCATATTCATTATGGTAAAACCAAGCTGTATTTTATTTGACCTCAGATGGCTTTCAGAGGATCATTCTATTATGTAGATTAATGCATAAGTATAGAAATGTTAGTTCGACAAAATTAGGTTACGTAAGTATATTTTCAAACGACCAGCATTAAGTGCTCTTAAAATAAATATTCTACATATTTACAAAGTTATGTTTTTAGGCAGCACTGAATATTGCATAAGTGAAATGTTGTTGCTTTGTTTTCCTTTCGTTCGATTCAAATAAAACTAAAGTCATTCAAAGCAATTTCTGAAGCTGAATATGCCCTAAATCCAGAAAGATTTAACATCGACGGAGGAGGCTTCGGTAGTGAGTGTCACGCCCGAAGCGGATTGGAGAGATTTTCCGATTTTCCGGCAGAACGCCACGACTGCTGTTACTACCCCAATATTCTAGCATTCAAACCGATACCAAGGTTATCTTTTATAAGGCTTACTGTTTACCTTCAAATAATCTACCTAACAAATATCTATTTGTGAATAGAAACAACAATTTAGGTTACAATGACATTTGCCTATATTCATTTACGAAACACCGTTTTCCACGTTTTTCATCACGACGAAGTTATTTAAATTTAATTTTATTGCAAATTAGTAACATACCTTGAGTACTTACCAATCTGTTCTATTAACAATAGAAATAAATAATGCGGTCTTCCAAAACTTTGAAATCACATTGACCCAACACCCTACAAAATTGCTTATACCTTCACAAACCAACAATCGAACAAAGAAAATAAAGTTCATTGGATACGAAACGTATTTAAACATATAAAATCAACGCAATATTTGCCTTAGAGAAGAATTTCCTTAACGAAATGCAGGAAATTAACAGTTAGTGGGGCCCATAAAGCGGCCGCCGCGACTTTGTAAGCATTGAGTGCTTTTAGCTATTAGGTTAACTCGTCCATTAACCACGCTCAGATTCGGCGTCTCGTGTTAACTCCTTGAGTTGCCCATGCTCAGTTATTTTATTGGTCAACGCCCACTGCTTAGTCTCACGCGATCTTATGACAACTGTTTTTATAAGAATTTCTCCTCAACAGTTATCAAATTAACAATAATTGAATTTATATTTTTTAAACACTTTTTTAACAAGATGTTTGAAGCTAATAGCAAATTTTAAGCTAAACTTTTTTATTTCTTAAGTATTTTGAACATACAGTCAGTGAACGATGTAGAGATAAGTTACGTATAAGATTGAAGGTAATACAAAATCTAATTTATAAAAATTTAACTTTCTGCCTTTAGCTCGGTTCGCGCAATCGTGAGTTAACTCGCAAAATCGTTATCACTCTATCACGTTATCTCTGATAAAACTACTGCGACCTTAGTAGGGTTGAAATAAACTCTGTAACAAACTTGATCAAAGTTGGTTCAGCGTAATTTAATAACGTAATAAACCAACAGACCGATACATAATTACTTTTACATTTAACATAAAAAATAATGTACTTGGGGATATATAATTCCAATCTGCCATGTAGTCTATTTAGTGGTTCTGGCTTGCATATAGTTTACAATATATTATGTTTAAATGTCCAACTGGAAGTTCTAGAGATAAGCGCATTAAAGCAAATTGAAAAGCTCTAAAGCTATATATTTCATATAACCATTATTACAGGAACTCTCTTTTGTAATTATTAACTAAGGTAGGTAATATGTATATACGTAGGTATAAGTGAAATGGTAAAAACTTTGATTAAATTAATCCCGAATTGAATAGTATTGGTTAACTAGTTTGTCTGTTTGGAAAACTACAACCAATCCAATTATATGTAACAATTGTATTAAGGCTACACCTGGACGGCGCCCTTTTGTTATCTTTCATTTATTGATCAAATACTATGTAGTACAAGTTGGGAATGGATAACTTCGTGTATTGACTAGAATTTTCTTGAATTCTATTCGAATTGTTATTCGATATTATGTTGATGCAGTTGTAGAAAAAGAAAGAAGTACCTCCTTACCTATCTAAATCTGAAATATTTTCATACTATCTAACGTTGTTATCTATCTGAAATGAATAACTGAATACATAGTATTCTATTTATAATGCATATCATGTGCATTTGTAATCGATAGCAGGCGAATACAATCGGTTCTCGTAACAAGCTCGCGATGTCTCGCATGATTGTTTGCGACCGGCAACTGTTTGCAGACTCGCAGTGCCCTCAAAGATTGATTTTCAAATCAGACTGAGCCATACATGCCCAAAAGGTCCTGATTGTAATTCAATTTATAATTTGTTGCTGTTGAAGTGTCCTTTAAACGTTTTTTCTGATGTGATACGGCCGTATTTGATTCGAGTTTTATTGAATTATACAAATTTGATTAGCTTTGAAATGTATGTGGCGTTTTATTTATTTATGACTTAGATTTGTTTCGTTTTATTGGTAGTTTGAGAGCAATCCTGTTGAATTAAAATATAAGCTGTAATACTTGCCACAAGGCAACAAGCACGTTCTACTTACACCGTCTTACTCGTAAGAGAGATTTTGTCATTAAATTTTTAAACACAAACGTGTTGACTCAAATTTGTATTTGTTTTGTTTTTAAAACAATTTATAAGTAGCTCGACTGTGTCCTTTCATTGTCTATTTAGTTTCAATATCATTCGTGATCTAAATATCCACGATGCGGTGTGCCCATTATTGTTATTTGATCAAGCCCGCGCTGTATTAGGATAAAAAGTATCCTGTGTGCTATTCGAGACTAATCTATCTCTGTACCAATTTTTTTCCATATAACAAACATTCATCTACACACACAACCAAACGTTTGCATTTATAATAGAAGTTTGAACACATAAAACTAATTTAAAAAATTATCCGACTTCAAAAAGGTCGAAGTAAAGAAAAGAGTAAAATAATAATATATACAGTTAATAAATACATTTCAAATATTATGTCTAGTATATGTCCTACTAAATACGTTCATACACCAAAAAGGTTTTTTGAGGTCAGTGCCAAGCCTAAAACAATTTTTCATTCACGCATATTAATTGGTAGTCTTTTACTTTTAATTTTATATAAAAATTAAGGCTACTTTAGTGCCTTAATTTTATATAAAATTTTCGTGTCACTTGTTTGTGTCGAACCCCCTCCGAAAAGACTTGACCAAAATTTCGCGTGTAGGTTAAGAGAATACATCATAAAGCCTATTTTATACCACTAACACCACACATACTTTCGCTACTTACGGTAGGCAGTATTAGCTAAAATGTCAAAGGAAACATTAAAAGTTATGGCAAAAAAATAATTAAATTCAGTTTAAATTCCTATTCAAGTCATGCGTTCCGGGCGGATTGCCCACCCGGGGGCGGGTGGTGCTCTATGATAATATCCCATGTCTCACTTGACAAGCATTTCTACTTATGTCAACATTCAATAACATGAATAGCCATTTCCTGCTGTGTCCGTCACCGTCCAATTTACAAGATAGTACAATTACTAGTAATAGTTATCATTACATTATGATGTTCACATAGAGCTGAGCTTCAAGTGATTATAATATAATATTTTAAGTAGAAACCACGTTTATCAATTAAGGTACCTACAAACATAATAGAATAATAGAATTAAAGAAATGGTCAGAATTTTCTATGATCTATTTTATATTGACAACTATAGCTTTCCAACCTTGGCTCCGCCCGCGCGTAATACGGTTACCGCGCTAAACCATGAACCTGCTTTTACACAGTCGGATAAAAACTATCGTATGTTCTTATCCTTATCTTTGAATATAGTTAATTATTGTTAAGAAAGAGGGGACCTCATACCACAAGCACCAATTTGCTTAAAATGAGGTTCCGAATACCAAGTTATTAATTTATATAAGAAACAGAAAATAAAAATATATTGTAAGTATTTTTTCTTCTCCGGGTCTTACACTATCTCCATACAAAAATTTATACAGATTGGTCCAGTAGTTTTAGCGTAAAAGCACGACAGAGTTACTTTCGCATTTGTTATATTAGTAAGGATGTAGTTGTTTTTTTTATCACATACTAAAGCATTTTGTCCGTCTTTTTTTTTAATAACTTTTTCTTTTGTAATCATATTGACCTTAATTTGTTTCAATACTGCGATTCTATGCAATGTGACTGCTATTTTAATACCATATTTTGTTACCAGACTTAGTAAGAGGACGTTTTTGCCGATGAACGCAGTGTTTTTTTATCGCAAACCCGTCATTGCTACTCCTATAAGCCAGGATCGACAGTAGCACCATGAAGAGACTCGGGAGCTGAACCCAGACAAAGAAAGAAACATAATAGGAGTTGGAAGGTTAGATAGGCCACTTCCCTTTAGGCAAATAGCAGTAGAAGACGGCATAGAAAATAAAAGGAGAGGTTAAAAGGTTGCCTACGCTTACCCATAGTAGTTTTAGCTGATTATCTGGAGAATTTAGAGCGGCGGTGGTTCACTTTTTGGCGGTATTGCGGTGGTTGGCTATAAAAAAAAACGGTTTACCTATTGTATAGAAGCTTTATGACTGTTCAAGTCATAAGGCTTCTATAAAATAGGCGAGTTTCTGTGTGAAAGACTAATCTAGTAAAACCTACCTACAATTGTAGGTACGTAATTAGTAATACCATCTCAGCAAGTTTTAAATTTTAATTTATGTTAGTAATTAAAATTAAAGTGCATTGTTACGATTAACAAGACATTGTTATATATAGTACCTACTAGAGTACCTATTAGTCTTAAGTTTCACTCTATTTTACAAAATTTGAATATCGTTAAGACAGATAATGGACATAATTAATTAAGTTGATTACTTGCATGCGCTCTTTGACATGTTTTTAGAAAAGCGTTTGCTGGACACAATCTACTGGTATATCCACTTTAAAGTTTTTTTTACATACGTCGAAAATAATTGAAGAGCCCAAATATGTCAAATAAAATTGAATAACAAGACAATGTCTACAAGGTTAGCATACTGAACAAACATAAGGTAAACGATCCCTCTGATACTTTGATACGAGCAAACTTGACATTGCTACTTCTAAGAATAATCCTACAACTTTAGTTTTATTACTCCCTCGTAGTTTTATTAAACCTTAGGAAAAACTTAAGACACTATACTTTTCCAAAGTCAATGTAAGATATTCATTAATTCGTTCGATTTTTTCAACGCTCATTGTTCCACTTCGCTAAAAATCTACCGCCAAAATAGTAAAACTAACGTCAAATTACAATTTTAGCTGACCGTAGTCGTGTGTTTGCTGATTTTACCCGATCGAAATAGATATTGACATCCGGTCACTCAATTAAAAAAGCGATTTCGCTGCTGCGCGAATACACATTGCAGTTCAAATAAAAATTCAAGCTATGATTTTTGTTACAATTTTGTGACTTTTATTAATCTCACAGGGAAACACAGAGTTCTGTTTCAATCCATAACAGACAAATACCTTCTATTTGTGAGCATAACAATAGGAAACAAAGCTCGGCATTTCACTGGAAGCGGCCGCGACATGTCGTGACAGGGACAGCCAAGTAACAAGATAAGCAGTGGAGTACACGCGACCCGTCCAAACTAATCCTAGCGCAGCTAGTTGTGATGCCGTATTTAGATTGGCTTTACATCGCTTTTACTTGTCAAAATACTCTTGTTAAAATTATACTGAGAGGTTGCTCTACGTTAAGTCTTTTGGGGCATTTATAGAGCCATTCTGATAGCAGGTCTTACTCTTAAGACAAGTTTAATACACCTGAACGCATTTTTAATATCTAATAAAATTTTAATGCAAATTATAAGGGTGATAATTCTGAATACTTGGCCGGGTTCAAATCCCGAGTCTCTTTACAGCGCCGCTGTTGATCCTGACTTACAGGAGTAGCAGTGGCGGGATTGCGGTGGTGGATTAAGTCCCAAAAAATAGTACTTACCCATGCTATCATGACATCTAACATAACTAATTACTAATATAATTAATCTATTAAATAATTCATTAATTTATTATTTATTACAAGTTAGGATATAAGTCTTTCGTAACTTCTTTAAATGCCATAAATAAAATAATTTTTCTTCCGTTCCCATGATGTTTTTAATTATAATATCTTTTCCATGATTATAATTTACCAAAATGTTAAAAGAAATATATTTACGGTGCTCTTTATGTTAATATCAGTCCAGATTTTAAAGAGACCTCCCGAATATTTGCTCCAGAAGGTACACAGCATTAATGAGTAGCTTTTCCTTGTTACACTCTTGTTATTTCAAATCTATTTAGCATAATGTATTCATACAGTATTTTATTTACAAGTTTAGGAGGGCGAATTTACTAAGAAAATGTGTCAGCCATAATTTAGCATCTTCTCGGTTCTATATTTCGTTGGATTAGAAAATATAGGTCTTCAAACTTAACCAACCTTAAAATGTTTCTTACGTACTTTCTATCTTTGCAGGGCTAACTTCCTAATCGAATTATTTTGATTCATTTAACTATCTTAGGATTTACATTTATTAAAATTTCAGTTTTCTAAAAATTTTGTGAATTTAGAAACTTCCTTAATAATTACCTCCACCAGTGGACCACTAGCTATCTACCTAGACAGTAGTCTAGGTAGGTATTACAGACGTGGAACTGTATTAGAATTTGATTGTTTTTTCCTTAGTTACCGTCTAAATGGCGTTGACGAGGCTTTTGACTGAAAATAAATACGTACTGATAAGAAGTCTATAACATAAAGGAATAAGTTTGCATGCAATAATCTAGCGTCAAGTAGCTAACGATTCGATTAATTTTGAGTCATTTGGGTCTTTACAATGGTTAAAACAAAAATTATGTTGAAGTATTTAGTTTTGAAACGTTGCTGTTTAAAAGATTTAACAATTATTAGAAATAAATTTTGACTATACCAGCATATTTTTGGCATAATTGTTATTAATTGTAAAATTGGTTATAAACATAGACCTACAGGGATAGGTCCCTGTTTATAACCAATTTCACCTACTTGTAATTCGGGTGCTTACTATTTAAACATACAACTCTATGTTGGTGGACGGTATCTTTATTGTGAAAACTTTGGTTCCGTGCAGTGTTTTACTTAAAACGACATACAACTGAGAGAGGTTGTGCACATGAGACCGCAGATGACGAGGGTTCGGTGTCAGAATGTTTGTGAGGAAAACAAAATTTTAATATCTCCACTGTCTACATAGGCTAACCTGTTTCCAATTTACAGTTTGATTTATAAGTCCGGTGAATTATGTTACTACCAACCTATCATGTTATGGGTTTGAGACCAAATTTCCAGTACCTACGTAGATAACATTTGATTCTAAATTGACCGGTTTTAAAGAAGGGTTATTAAAATTTTAAAATCGTGGTATACATTTGGGAACATTGCAGCTAAATTTACAGCATATGTCGCGCAATAAGAACGAGGAATTTATTAAGACAAACATATATCTCTATAGAAGTATATGAATATTTTGCTGGTTTTGCCGGTCATCCTAGCCCGAATGTCCCCCGAGAGGGATGTTGTAATTAGTGAGTTATGTACATGCTAAGCAGGATTTGTGAAGTACTGTGGGACTATTGTCGAACATTATGTTATGGAACTTAGATCGAGTAATCTATCCAATACAATACTTTGCAACCTAAACACAGATTCAATTTTTTTTACTAGGTGACTCGTAAATTCTCATCTTGTTATTGCGGTGCGGCGTCGAGCGTGCTTTAAGCCAATTGAACAATTTGTTAAAGGTAACCTTAAGTGATGATTAGCACAATCCTCAAACACTTGGTGTTCACGTCACGTAACCTGCTTAAAGGGACACCTTTGTCGACCCTTTTATTGCGACCAAAGCCCTTACACATACAGAAACAGATTCGCAGATAAACACGCTCAAGTCGTTAGTAAGATATACATTCATCCCCTTCCAGTGTGTTTACATTGAACAGTTCAATCAATAGACACCACAACTTTATATTTCTTTTAGAAAGTTTTTAGATTTCCTTGTTAGTCTAGTTAGTGGTAGCGTAATCGCCCATGACCTCGAGATTCAAGGTTTGAATTCCCGATTTAAATAAAATGTATTTTGGAGCTCATAGTGATTTTGCACTAATTAGGGGGCGCGTAATAGGTAGGTGAAGTTTCAATGAAAATCGAAGACCGCGTTTGTTCGTTTGTGCTGCGCCCGATTTTTCATTGCTCATGTCTATCTTATCCATTCTACTTATTAGACTTTCAGTATGAAAGTAGAAACAATACATTAGATAACAAGACGTTTGAGTAAATCGTCCGCCGAATGCTCAAATTTGAAGATATTATTATAATTTTGATTTATTTTTATAAGTTATTTATTGCCTAAGAAGTTATTGCTTTTTCGATAAATGATCTGTGTATAACAACGCATCAATGACATAGATAAACCTATCACATAACTCATACCGAAATTATGAGGACTATTCGTCCCCAAAGTTGACAAAGTAGTTGGCAGCTTATCATCCACAGACAGAATCGTTACAGACGAACAAAGTAATCGGCGAGGTATCTGAATGAGTAATGAGAGTGGTTAGTTTAAACGAGTTGTCCTACAGTTCGGATCACATTCTCACTAATCCCCGGCATCAATTATGAACTGAATACGAATGTAACAACCGATGAAAACCATTGGAGTGCGACAAACGGTCATTAAAATTCGGGATCAGACCTGGGATTTGCGTGAGATTCATCAGAAATTAATATTTGAGACGTCAGCTGTTCGACACCCGAGACAATAAAGCTGCCTATGAACTCAACTTTTATAAACTTTGTAAATTTTAAATGTTATTCTCTCTTGGAAATAAGGAAGATGTTCCGGACGGGCTGGAAAAATTCAATATATGAAAATCTAGCTGACGCCCTGAACACCTACGTGTTCATAGATTTCGTGACGACGATTTATACTCCCTGAAATACTGCCCACTCCTGCTTTGTACTCCTATCCGCTACGGGAAAGCCACCGGGACACTAAATGAAACACCGACTTGACAACATACGCACACACTTGAGATTACTGCTTGATCATTACTTTTTTCTGCAGTGGTAGATCGCAATTACGCCGTGCTACGCCCGCCGAATAGTGCGGTACGCTTAGCTACCTCGAAACTTTACTGTAACGACGACCGCAGTAACCTCTCCTGTGTTAACTTTAATTTTATTTCAAAAACTGTACATTTTGGTTCCTAGCTATTTAACTATTAGGGCTAGATCTATACGGTAAACACTATTAGCAAGCCTACCTAACTCTCTATCTAGGAAGCCTAAAGTTTTGGACCTAAGTTCCTAGGCTTCGCAAGTATAACGAGAAATATCTGCAAAATCTAGGCACTTTAGGTGCAGTTAGTACTTTCACTCGTTATACTTGCCAAGCCCTAGGACCTAGGTTCACTATATCCTACCTATTGATAGATAGCCTATCTAGGTACAAATTAAACACAAAACTATAATTCATTTATTAAAACTTACAAAGTTATAGCGGACTTTCTAACAACGTCATACAACTTTCTTACAAATTTTAACATTTTACAATTTTACTATAAAATTACCTGAAAATACATTAGATACTGCTTATACTGTTTAATTATAATTCATCTACAATAATATTAACGATTTTGGAAAATACAAAATCTTCTATTTACTTTAGCGAGATGAAGGTACTTATTTTATATAAGTACCTACATTTTTTAACATTTTTAACAACAAAAATATTTCTAAGAAAACTGTTAAAATGTTCTACGATATGCACTATCACATTTTGCAATACTGAATTTACTGATAACACCAAACCTACTGATAACAATAACATACTGATAACAATAAACCTACTGATAACAGTAAACCTACTGATAACAATAACCTACTGATAACAGCAAACCTACTGATAACAATGTCTGGCACAGTCTAAGTCTATCGCAAACACTAAGTCTGTCGCGAACAGAAGATCTATGACAATATTTAGCTTAGCCACAGATAAATAATACCTTCTATGCTTAGCATTTGGTTGTAATACCTGTAGTACCAGGGGAAGATTCGTTTGTTTGAACGTCCTGGAATTGGAAATAATATGTTTGTATTTAAAAACATGATGCAGTCGCAAAATCGAACGCTGGTAGCTGACGTAGCTAAATGCCTCATCTTTTGAAGTAGTAGATGTTTAGCATTAAACTACGACGCGACATAGCTCTAGAAGCGAAACGAAGCAAACCATATATCATAATAGGTATCTGTAGGGACACACACACACAAATGTTTATTTATGTAAGTGCACATGGATTCGCATGTGTTGGCGTCACTCATCGTTCCCGATCCTATACTTGCAGTGCTAACACCAGTCCGGTTGTGAACACGGAGTGTAATGAATGGTATACTGTAATTGTGGACTGAATAAAATAATTATAATATAATTTAATCTATCATTTGGGGACATTCAACTGGGCTCACACCTAGAGTATCTACAGATAACTAGTAACGCCGGCAGTTACAAAAACTGTTAAAGCATACAAACACAGAAGAACCTACAAATAGTGTAATTGTATTAATAGTAGTGAATTTATAGTTATGAACATTGTATATTGTGTAGGAAACTTGTTACTTAAGTAAGAACTCTTATTTCGAGGTAGATATCATACGTAACAACCGCTTTAAATAGCGGTCTCAAGAAATATCTGAGTTCACCGCGCTGTCTTGTTAAACAATTTTCCAGCTGAATATTATAAAGCGCCCGAGGGGTCAAGTTCTGCTAGGCAATTGTACCGCAAAAATGCTTGTGAAATAGCTCTTTGCTTATAAAGCTTGAATTTTAAATAAGTAACCTTACAGTAAAATAGTCACCTCTTATTTTATTTGTTCTTATAAACTTTCTAATATTATAAATACGAAATTAGCTCTGTCTGTCTGTCTCACTTTCACGCCAAAACTACTGTACCGATTTGGATGAAATTTGGTATGGAGATAGTATGGTATGGTCCGGAAGGACATAGGATAATTTTTATCTGACTGCGCAAAAAGAAGTTAATAGTTCAGCGCGATAACCGAAATACGGGCGGGAGCCGCGGGCGTAAAGCTACTTGCTTTCTATAAATATTTCTCTGGAGGTAAATTTGGTATCTACCTATAAATGTCGTGTTATGAGTTTTAATAAAAAGCAAAATTGTTAAGGTTTTTTAAAAAAATATTAAGTGTCTAATTTCGAATTGCTCAATACTTCAATTGAATTCAATCATTAATTACTTAGTAAGTCTATGCGTTAATAAATTGAAATATATTTTAAAATTATGTAGTGTCACAATAATAGATCCTGTTGGGTAAAACAAATTTAAATCAAAACATTTTTTTTTACCTTCGGTACGTATCTCTTCATTGCTTAATCTTTTTCATAACTTTAAGAGTAAATAGCAATAGTATTAAACCATACTGAATAAAGATGACACTGATATGTATAACAGTAATTGGAAGATTTACATAGCAATTTGACAGAAGACCTTTGATAACTATGATTTTCCAGAAATCGGTCTCAAAGGGTTATAGAGGTATACTGTGGTAAATCGGTCATCGGTCGACGAGTGATTGGAGGGTAAATTCGCTCCGTAGTTAGTTCAGCCAGCGATGGCTACAAATACAGTTTGCACTTAAAATACATAGTTTGAATTGTAGTGTTGTGAATGTTTTTGGGTATACCTATAGGAATTTAACAGTTTGCAAATGGATGATAAAATTAATTGTAAAAACTTACATATGCTCACGGTCGACTGACCGACAAACCGACCGACCACAGCCACCGCTGCCGTGGTGACCCTTACTACTTTACTAACATTATAAATGCGAAAGTAACACTGTCTGTCTGTCTGTTTCGCTTTCACGCCAAACTACTTAACCGATTTGGATAACATTTGGTACTGATATAGTTTGAGACCTGGGGAAGGACAGAATAGTTTTCATCCAACTGCGCATAAAAGATTAGTGGTTTAGAGCCATTACCGACATGCGCGCGGTTGGAGCCGCGGTTGGAAATCTAGTTTTGTACAAACGGACTGCTCAGGAGTAGCTGGAGTCGGCTACTCGCTACAGCAGTATCCGCAATTTGCCACTTTTGGTCAATGTGGCCATACAAAATGCCGATACATGCGACTGTAGCATTACTTTACTCACTACTATTCGAAATAGAATATACCCAATAGACAAGCTAACAAACACTAGTGGATGCGGTCGGCCGCTTGCTGTGCTGTAGTCGTCGGAGTTTGTGCCAATTTCGGAATGATTCCATTATGAGAATGAAATTAAATGCGCTTTGTACAACTGCATTCTTCCTTTTACTAACACATAACTAGGCACCTAACATTCGCTATTTAATTGTTGTCTGTGTTAATAAAGCCGAAGTTATTTTAATCTAGTCAGCACTAGCTGCAGTATACCCTGAACAGTATTTATCGATATTCACGCTTTCAATTCCTAATTGAATTGTGGCTCAAGTCCAACCTTTGATCAAATGATTAAGTGCTAGACACCCAATTTCCTCACATAAAATCCATGCTTGAATCACAAACCTCGGACTTGAAATTGGTAAACTTACCTAGGTCTTAATGAGGATTATAATTAACCTTTGTTCACGGATATCAAACGACTTTAACCTGTAACACAAACAGGTAATAACCGTCGTGCTCTTTACTTTATGTGTTTATTTAGGTAGATGTTAATCTGTCAAACATGATTAATAACGGCAGACGCTTATTAGGCCCAACATTACCGACGATAATCGACTATTTAGCTTTTATATACTCGCCCAATATTTTATACGAAATTGTATCTGAAATGATTATACGTGAGAATGAGACTAAGTTGACTATTGACACTTGACTTGTTCCTAATTTGTGAGGAAATAAATAAATATAATATCAAACCTCTATCTTGTATAAACCAAGCTGCAAAAAAGTTATAATACATTTTTTACGTAAGTTCATTCGTAATGTTCTAGACCAAAATATTCGGTTCAAATTTCTAAACGTTTCGACACTACACTTATTGAGAAGCTGTTTAGTGTTTGTAGGGTACACTCGTAACCCTCGCTTCGCTCATGAATATTCGCTTACATGTATTGTGTTCGTTCTACAAGATAGCAGTATGCATGTCGTCCGGTTCACTTGGCTTAATGTTGACTTTTCCAAACATTGTACACACTTAGCTTATACTTATACAAAGGTGTAATAAAATAAAAAGTTGAAGATAAAACTATGCTAACTAAAATCAGTCAGAATGGATGCCGCCATTTTCAGGCGGTACACGGAGTTGCACGTTCGTGTATAAGTTTGTGGGCTGCGTCCATTTTGCCATTACCTATCTTTATATTTTACTAGTTTTCCGCCCGCGGCTTCGCCCGCGGATGTCGGTTATCGCGCTAGACCATTAATCCCTTTTTTCGCAGTCGGATAAAACTATACTTTAGCGGGTCTCTAACTATCTCCATACAAAATTAGTTCAGTAGTGTAGGAGTGTAAGCAACATTTTGAAATCGGCAAGCCCCCATAGGTATATCCATAAATCAATAGGTGTTTCTTAAAAAATACTACGGCTCTTAGACTATACCTATAAGAAGAAATAAAATTTAAATTTCGAATTCTAATCATCGCATTCAAACATGTCATTGTGTCAAATTAAAGAGTAATTTAAATCAAAAGCATGAAAGAGTATTGATATCAACTTCGAAGAAAATCGCACTCAGAATAATTTCGCAGGCTTCTCCCGCGTAGTATTAGGGTAAAAATAAAAAAAAATGGAAAAATAAAAAACACGTGTCTCATTATTTGTTTTAAGCTTTATGTATACCCAATTTGAAGTGAATCGGACCAAGGACTAAACAGTTCTGCAATATTTAGTATTTCCAAAAAAACTCATTTTACACTCTTCCTGGGGGTAGTTTTGGAAAAATAAAAAACACGTGTTTCATGATTTCTTTTAGGGTTTATGTGTGCCGAATTTGGAGTGAATCGGACTTGAGACTATGCAGATCCAGAGAAACTTTAATTTTTACCATTAAAACTCATTTTTCACACCCCATGGGGGTAATTATGGAAAAATAAAAAACCCGTATCTCATTATTTGTCTTAAGGTTTATGTGTACCGAATTTTAAATTAATAGGACCAAGAAGTAAAAAGTTGCATACAAACTTCACCCCTCTATTTAACCCTATTAGGGGATGATTTTTGGAAATATTATTAGCCTATGTCCGATTCTAGGGTATACACTACCTACGTTTCAAAGTTCATTAACATTGGTTGAGCGGTTATGGAGATACGCGGTAACAAACCTTCACACACACACACACACACTTACTTTCGCATTTATAATATTAGTAGGATAGGATAGGATAGGATTGTTGCAGGTACTGGTATTATGTATATTAAATTATGTCTATGTATTGTTCTCTTGTACTAACATAGTTTTGAAGTTCTTTTGTCTTATATTACTAACAATACCTATAGACTGTGTTGTCTGAAAATCAAGTTTTTTTTTATTTATTATTATAATAATTATTTTTTATAACCCTTTCGTCACTTTATTTGCATTCTTGCACTGTGTCATGTTGAATGTCGTCTAAATCTAGCTAACTTATCTTAAGCTTTTTAAATTTAATTTGTCTGAGTAGATAAGCCTAGGACTGACTACTTTATTAACTAATACCTAGAAATTACTTTATTTAAAAGAGCCTCTTTTTAACATTAAAAGTTGTATAGTAAAATCTCCTCGTATAACCCCTTACAATACATTTTCAGAACGGTAACGTATCTATCAAGGCGTGGTGGTGCGGTATCAAGATTCCCATCTAAATTACCAACGTGCTGAAATAAAACCAACACTCCTTATCTACACTCGCTCCATACTAATCTTCTTTTGTCTATTAATAAGGCTTACAATATAATTAATGGTCATAATATCTTTATCAACTTCCCCGTTCAAAGCAAATCAGTGGATTTATACATAAAATATTTACTTACACTTGTATGGTATTATATTATTTAATTTTGTGCTTACATCACGCCTTTTCCGGCATTATTTGTAACGTTAAAATAATTAAGCTGGTTCTTTTTATAAATTACCAAGAATATTAAAATCATTTAGCTGATATCTACAAACAGACAAAATTACTCGGTATATCTTTAGCATACAACATAAACAAAAAAGTACTTAAGTACTTATTAAAAAAAAACTTGAGAGGTGTCAAGGGACACCCAGATGGAACGAAGTTCCTTTCGATTAATTAGTGAAGGAATTGTAATAAAATTTTATTTTTTACGTGAAATGGTTGAGAAATTAGTTTCAGTATCCGAATCAGACGCATCTGGAAATATTAAACTGTAAACACATAAGCACACAATAATAAAATATAATACTACCATTGATGCAGTTTTTTCAAGACATTTAAATAAAATAGAATCCCAAACATATGTTTCCTATAACATATGTTATTTATATTATAATCGTTGAAATTAAAATAAAAAAAAAATAAAAAAAAGAGAGAGAGAGTGAGAGAGAGAGAGAGCCAGACAGACAGAGAAACATGCGCACGCCGCACAGCTTACAATAGCTTACTATAGCAAAAAGTGTCGTGACAACTTTCACAACGCGCGATAAGGAACTTCGTTCGGCATTTTTGGAGTTAATAACTCCTCTTTCTATGTGGTATACGCCCATTTTGCTGTGTCCAACAGGGTCCATAATGATCCAATGTTATTAATTAACCATCTATTATATTGTCGCTTGCAATAAATAATTGAGTATTATTATTGACTCTTACTAATATAATTGTACAAAATTAGGGTTATCGAAAAAGTCTCTGAAAGAAAGGATTTACAGGTGCCAATAAGTTTATACTCAACTGATAATCCAAGCAAGATAAATAGACAACTAGTAAGTAGACAAAAGGAGTGCCAAACACAATGGAGCCTTTCAATGTGAGGTCGACTGACAAGCGTAGACAATCGCCTTTGTAGGCAGTTTATGTGTTTTAGTACTTTGTAGTGCTTGCAGACCATATTGGTTTACAGACAACTACATAGATAGGTAGGTACCTACTATAGTTAAGAGCAGCGGTGGCGCTGCAGTATGTGCCTCGCCTTAAGAATATAAAGTCGCGGATTCGATTCCCAGTCGCGCCCACACGTCTTTGTATGAATTGTTACATCGCCGCTGCTCAATATCGGCGAAGGAAAACGTCGTTAGGTTAGTCGTATTTATAGGAACTACTCATTCTAGGACGTGTGCACGTCACACGTCCCAGCATATATGTAGATTCTCGTACGATAGTTGAGAAAAGACCCGTGCTCATAGTAGGACACTAAAAAGGGTTGAAGTGATACTTGACTTGGTATAAGTTCTATGGTATACTTAAAGTAGATACATACTTAAATAAATAAGAAATTGGAATAAAACTTCTTTATAACGGATTTTATCGCGGTTTATTTTAGATTTTAGATCCCGGCGTTTCTAAGTCATTTCAGACTATATGTTACTGGGTGGACGTTATAAAGTAGTTTTATTTCAATGTGTGGTATTCGCAAAAATCAGACAATACTAAGTAAGAACTTTTTTGATCCTGCTTCTCTTTTTCAGATTTCCACCTTTCGCCACTGATATGTAGGTAGGTATAATGTGACATATCTCCTCAAAAATTTAACAGAGCAAAAGTGAAAATTTCAGCCTTCTTTCAAGCCTTTGATTTAAGAAGCGGCTTCGGTGTTATAGTATTTGAAGTTCCAAAGGCTCTTGGGATACACCACTACTGGTTGATCTGCTATCTCGCTGTTCAAGAAGGTACTTTAGCACTTGACGGATTGGTATCAAAGGAACTCTTGGCTCTTCAGTTGTTTGAATTACGTTAAATAAAGAATTGGGTAGTATTATGCGTAGGTATCATAATATTTCCTGATATTTCCTTTGCAAGTTGGTAGTCCCAGTCTCGTGTTGCTGTCGTAATTGACTATGAGAAAAGACATTATTATGTTTTCTGATAACATGGAGGTAATTAGTGTCATTAGCAGAATATGTGCTAATTAATCTGTAAATAAATACATCAGCCCTCAAGGTACGCCTAGTGTATAATAAAACATTTTAACATCAGTTTATTGCTGCTTTTTATTTCCTAATATTCCATTGATAAGTGAAAACTACTTAAGTATTATATTCTTAACAATGATTTTCTATAGATACTTAATAGGTATTAAGCAGTGAGCCGAGTGGTATCAGCCTCGCCTTTGAAATATAAGGTCATGGTTTCGATTCCCGATCGTGCCTACACATCTTTGTATGAATTATTTCATCGCCGCTGCTCAATAACAGTGAAGGAAAACATCGTGGGGTAATGGGCATGTCTAAGAACTAATCATTCAAAGACATGTGACATCCACCAACCCGCACTAAACTCTTTCAGAGAAGATCCGTGCCTAGCATTGATACAATAAAAAAGGGGACTTCAAAGTTTATTGAGGATATTTATACTTTTATTTGCACTGAATATACCT
The DNA here is from genome assembly GCA_936450015.1 of Meganola albula. Taxonomy (NCBI): domain Eukaryota; kingdom Metazoa; phylum Arthropoda; class Insecta; order Lepidoptera; family Nolidae; genus Meganola; species Meganola albula. The sequence continues at coordinate 6,066,404 of OW388157.1, forward strand.
AATTTTTTATCATTAGATATTATTGAGCTGTTATGTAAAGTCGTCAGTCTCACCACTACAGACTTCACTACTCTACTCATACAGCTATTGTCAGTCACCTTCTGTGTTGACGATCAGATTGTCTTGTGTGAGGGCATTTTTATGCTCCTTTCGCAAATCTACAACCTCACTAAATATTTACAGAGCATCTACATACTCGTACTTCGTCAAACTAAAATTTAGTAAAGTTCCCATAACGGGCTTGTGATCTAGCGCTGATTACAGTGCACAGATGGATCGCTATTAATAACTATTTAGTCGAACGTTTAGCACTTATTAGTAGAGCGAATCTCAGGCTAATTTGAATTTAGTTCGCTGACACATTCGTTAGGCGCGACCGAATTAACCGAAGTTCGTGATACTATGTCGTGAAATATTAAGCAAAATTGTTTTATGATGATGATATCAGTATCTACATTTGTAACTATATATTTTTATATATTTAACCAATAATGATCTTGCGAATTGTGCGCATAGAGCTAGTACTGATTTGCTTAATTATAGTTTTATTGTGTCAAGTCTAAATTAAAGTCATAGTAAGTACAAGTAGTACTTATTGAATTATGTGTCACTTTTTTGCCATACATTTTCGTAGCAAATTTAAATAAGTAAATTGGAATAGTATTGTCTTAGATTTACGCGAATATCACACATTGAAATAATATACCACCAGCTTGGGACCCAGTGCTTAATTTACTTGTACCAAAACCCAAGCAAAAACAACTCAGAATTCAAGACACTGTGAGCTCAGTTTGCTTAAATCGGAACGCAACTTAAATATTAATGTTTGAAGGTAGTCTGAAATAATTGTGATTAATAGTTTTGGACGTCAAATATCACAGTCCACCCGTGAACATGAAGTCTGAAAAGACTTTGAAACGTCGGGATCTAAAATCTAAAATAAACCGCGATAAAATCCGTTAAAAAGTAGTTTTATTTCAAAGTAAATTGGAAAATAAAATCTCTTATGGATATCCTTAATCAGTTTCCTTCAAGGGTAATGTGACAGTAAACTGGTGATAAACTTCGGCTGTGGTTAGAGTCCAGCCTCCAGACAGTGCGGCTTTGCCGTTCCAGTGTGATATATGTATGACACACCATTAAAGATGTTGAGTCAAAATAGTTGTGTTATGTTTTCCAACCTTATGAAGCCTCTTTCTACTTTTGCTTACTCAACAAAAATCACACTGTATTTCAACGTAGACACTCAAAATAGCTTAACATCAGACACATTATGGTCAAGCGCAAGCCTATTTTAAAACTGTAAACATTTTATAGACTGATTGTATTTATTCATTAAACCTTTTTACTCCTCTATTATCAACACTAACATTGCATAAAATTCAAAATCTATTCATTTAGTAAGTAATAAGTTAATAAGTTTAAACTTTATTAATGAAATGATATTGTTTCAATTTTACTGACTCGTTTCAAATGAAATTTTTAAAAATGGCTATGAATTGATAAATTTAAAATATTGTATTCATTTTCTTAAGAGTCTAATGCAAAATAGAATATTATTACGCTTTTTGACATGTTGCTTGGTAAAAGTGGATAGGTAAGTGAAAATGTTGCATTTAGACATCGCTTAGATTCAAGATTATTGTAATACATCATGATGACATTGTATAGGATTTCTGTATAATGAGAGGTCAGTTTATAATAAAAATGTATAGCCTGATGTGTAGCCGTATGTACCTGCTTAGATACTACCGAAGTGTCCTTCAAATGCTTAAAATAAAATGATCTATATGAAATACTAGTTTTCTGCCCGCGGTACCGACATACGCGCGGTATGTCGGTTATCGCGCTTAACCATTAACCTCTTTTTTCGCAGTCGAATAAAACTATCTTTTCCCGGGTCTCGAACTATCTCCATACAAAATTAGTTCAGTGGAGTAGGAGTGTAAGCAACATTTTAAAATTGCAGCGAGTTCCCTCATGTTCACAAATCTATAGAGGTTTCATAAAAAAATATGTCTAACTTGGTTGTCACACCGCCCGGTGAACGTCGATTATCTACGGCTCTTAGACCATAATGTAAGCTTTTTATTGAAATATCCAAGAAGAAATAAAATTTAAATTTCGAATTCTATTAATCGCATTGGGTTATCAAATATGTCACTGTGTCAAAATAAAAAGTAATTTAGCTCTTTAAAGCACGAAAGAGTATTGATATCAACATCGAATAAAATCACCCTCAGAATAATTTTTCAGGCTTCGCCCGCATAGCACTAGACTAAATTTTTTTTTTTTTTGGAAAAATAACAATCAAATGTTTGATTATTTGTTAAAACTCTTTCACACCCCTTGCGGGTAATTTTACTAAAATAAACAACACGTGTTTCATTATTTGTCTTAAGGTTTATGTGTACCGAATTTTAAGTGAATAGGACCAAGGAATAAAAAGTTGCATACAAATTTCATCCCTCTATTTAACCCTTTTAGGGGATGATATTTGAAAATATTATTATCCTATGTCCTATGCATGTCCTATGTAAGGTATACACTACCGACATTTAAAAATTCATTAAAATCTGTTGAGTGGTTATGGAGATACGTGGTAACAAATATTCACACACATATATACACACTTACTTTCGCATTTATAATGTTAGTAGGATACTCTTAATTATAAAACCCATATAGGTCCAACCCTAAAAAAATATTTTTCGGATACAATAACCCTGAATTTTCACCTGTTTACCACCCTAACCCAACCCCAATTTTTTAATAGCGATATTAGTATTTTAACAATTTCAAGGAAGGTGTATAGGTAAGGTAAGAAATACTTGGTACGAAGGTCGCTGGGGTAGCTATGATGTTATAATAAACACAAGACAAAAATATTAAATTACAACTCGGTTGGCCTAGTAGTTTTTAGTATTTTAAAAGGGCTTCGTTTTTTTTGCACCTTTTGAGTTAGTGGATTTTGACTACCTATTTGTCAGTGAGGCTATACAACAACATACCTACTTCAGCACTTCTAATTCAAATCCATTTGTATATTCGTACTAGAAAGGCAAAACACAAACTTCTAGAGAAGTTTACTACTGGCTAGTATTACAATTTGTTTTAAACATGCTCCATACAAAGCTTAGTTCATACTCGTAGAGGTTTGTGGCTGGTCTGGAGAAATATGACCACAACAGACACGCAAGTATTACCGCAATGCAAACAAGTTCAATACAAGTTTAGATTGCACGATCATTTATCATGGTACACACGGCTACAGATCAAGCTATAAAAACCAAAATAAGCTGATCTCTTGTTGTACGAAAATAATTTATAATGCTAGATCAGCTTATATTGGTTTCGTATAGCTTGATGTGTAGTCTGTGTCCATTTTCAAATACTTTGGCCCTCTGTACGATTACTTTGTAACCTCAAGAACAATCAAAACATGACGTTTTTTGTAGCTTGCTGAACCACTTAGGTAAAAATAAGTATTAAAAAATGCAAGCAGCATTCACACACCATTAGGCCACCTCAAACGAAAGAGGGAAACTGGGGTAACCATTTACCACAACCCGAAATCTGCTTTTGTCATTTGTTATACCGCTAATGATATAATGAAAGAACCGATGCATGTAGCTAATTTCGTGTTTAATTTTATTTTAAATAGTCAATTATAAACATACTTTAAATTCGGCTTAGCAATCTTGTTGTTAAAGAAAACCTCAGAGAAAATACCGTTCAGTAGGTTTTACATCCCAGAATACTTAATAATAAAGATATAACATTACATATGTACTTAATGTAAACCAATATGCGTATTGAAGAAGCCCTTTTGTGGTTATCAGAACAGAAGAACAATATATTTTTCACCTTCCTGTGTTAAAAGATAGATATCTACTATATGACAGCCGAATTCTTATACTGAAAAAAAAACGGAATAAAAAAATCTGAACGCAACTTAAATATTAATGTTTGGAGGTAGTCAGTAATAATTGTGATTAATATTTTTGTATGTAAATACTCAGTCCACCCGTGAACATGAAGCCTGAAAAGACTTTGAAACGTCGGCATCTAAAATCTTAAATAAACCACGATAAAACCCGTAAAAAAGTAGTTTTATTTCAAAGCATAATATCGAGTTGAAAATTGATACCATATCTGCTAAACCAAACAATTAGTAATAAAATTCAGAAATCGCATTACAATTTTTTTTGGCTAGAATCCAATACCACCTTAACAAAGGACATACTTAAGTAGAGGAGGAAGCAATTGCGCAGCGTTGTCGACCACGTCTTTGAAATGTAAGGTCGCGGGTTCATTCGCCGGTTGTGCCTACATATCTTTGCTTTATCGCCGCTTGAGCAACAGTACCGATTATCGCCGATTTTCACAGATACATAGGTGAGGAAACCGACATGCCTGAGACCTAATCATTCGAGGACATGAGACATCCAGCAACCCACTTGGTCAGTGTGTGTGGAGCAAGGCCTAAACTCTCAATTCGAAAATAGCTGAAAGAAGACCCGCGCAGAGCACTGAGACACAAGGGTTGAAGCTGGGTTCTCTTAGTAGGTTGAAGTGTCGTGTAAAGCGATTTTTTTGATCTATTAAGGCACCAAACGTCAAATGTCGAAAGACACCTATTTTTATTCAAATAATTCTGTTCTATATTATTTTTACTGTTTGAAACGTTTGATAATCGTTTTTATAAAGCTTAAGTATTTTTTAAAAAAGCACCTGTTTTGTTAAAGGTCAGCTAGTTTGTAATAAAACGGTTTCATAAACCTCGTTCAGTCCAGTCCAATGTTATTATTAGGCTCTTGTGAAGACAAGTGTCATTGTGTCTTGGGATCGAAGTCCACAAACTTTGAGAGGCATTGTCAGGCTGATTCAAAATTACTTGAATAAGCAATCCCTGGTTGAAAACCTCAAAATGAAATTGGCTATCTTTGAAAGAAACTGTAAAACCCTTGTCCATGGATACTGACGAAATATTATTCTCTTACAAAGAGTATGTATTTAAAATCTATTAATAAATGTAAAGCTGTTTAATAAGATGATTATACGTATAATTTATTCACATAAACCACAAATATTCCGACTTTTTTATATATTAATAGTATCTTACATATATAGGTATACATCATAATTTACTGTTATTATTAATTATTCGTAGGCTATATAATTGCTTAACATCAGGCAAGTTGTAGCGCCAACCTATCGAAGAATAAAAAAAAACCTCAATAAACCTCATTTGAGGTCGTAACCTGCAACAACAACAAATGATGGCTACAAAATTATCACCTATCCGTTTTTCCGTATACGGCGCGATGGCCAGTCTAAGCTGACTACCTAAGTACGCAGGAGATAAATATTGTAGTGCACAAGTGCAACACTAGTACACTGTCTTTTCCCATAACTGGGGACGAATTTACCGACACAACCGGTGAATGACCGGGCGCAGAATCGACGGCTTAAAATGCTCTCCGAATCACAGGAGCATCACAACACAACACTTGCTGGCTCTGGACTAGTGTTGACAAATTAGAGAAGTCTCGACTTAATATTAAGCTAGAAGGTGTAAAGAGGTCTTTTAATAAACGCTTGTTCCGTGAACGACAAAGGCCTTTGTTTTTCGGTAGCGGTCTCATCTATACGTCGTAGCCTTTTATCATTTCCACAGCGTTTTCGTTAGAGAAATATTGACGCCGTTATTTGGCAATTTAGTATACGAGGCACATATTATTAATTATTCACAGTTTGTATTTTATGCAACAAGCAACGGTGGTGCAGCGCAATCGGCCTTGGCTTTAAGAAAACAATTTAGCACTAGAAGTTGCATATAACGCTTCCCGTATTAAATACTCTAAGGATAAGGCATTTAGACTTATGAAGATGACATACAATCTCGGAAAGACTTACTTCAGTAAGTAAAGGTGGACCTACTGTCTTTACTGAAAGAGGCACTTATTTTATTTTGTACTCCAAAACCTGTTCAAAACATAGGCGGTCGGGATTGCCAGTATCCCAATTGCCCTCAAGTAAATACATTAATGTCACCAGAATTAGATAAACTTCGGCTCTCGTTTCATCGTTGCTGCGCCAGTTTGTTAATTATTAAAGCGATGTTCCCCGAATTAGTGGCAACATTGCCCAAATAGAGTATATACAGGCGAATCTATTAATTTTAGGCTTAGATATTTACTTACTTTGTAGCTTCTTGCCTACATTCGTTTCGGTAGATGCAGATTTAAAAATATGTATTTCATGGGGGATAAATAATTAAAAGGTTAAACTAAAATAACTAGTTAATCCATTTTGATGTTTTAATGTTACTGCACATGGGTACGCATTGAACGGCAACCAACACTGCGGTTAAATAAAGCCACAGTAGATATAACTACTGCTAAAGCAGTAGTTCGATACAGGCGTTTCCTTGAATTCAATGGCTAATGTCAAAGGCACTAATCGAGTCGAGGGACTGTTAACAATCGAAGTACTGTTTAGTTTATATACTGTGAGTCGAGCTGTAGTCAGCGGAACTGTTGGCCTACTGGTTAAATGTTTAAACAGGCAAAAATGTATAACAGTCCACTTAGTACCTAAGTCTTGTTAGAGCAGATAGGTACATTAGGCATTACAGAAGGAGCAGTGACGGGGTTGTGGTGGTTTGGTGTGGTGGTTTAGGTTTACGCCCATGAAAAACACTTACTTACCTCCTCAATATTTATCTCGCTAATGCTTTCGTTAAGGGCAGAGTAGACGATGCCTAAAGTAAAATGTAAACTTTTGGGAAAGCCACAAATTAATTGCTTCGGTTGTTGATGGAATTCATTAACAATCATTAGAATAATGAGTAATTTAATTTGAAAACTTAAATTAAAGTGAAGTTTTGATGGTTCTTTATAATGGATTTTGTAATAGTAAACTAACAGCCTGGGATTGGATTTTGCTAAGTCGTTTTATAGATAGAGAAAATTGAGAAATATAATTTATGTAATGTAACTAACTGAAATCGAAAACACGATAACCTATCTAAAATACCCATAAATTAAATTATCGTTTTTCCTAAAAACAGGAAATAATTCGCTAATTTGTCAAAAAGTCATAAGCATTATAATTATGGTTAACCAAATATTTATAAAAACCGACCAAGAGCGTGTCAGACCACGCGCAGTGTAGGGTTCCGTTGTGGTTAGTCCTAATATACCTACGCACTTATAAATAGACGGAATTGTTGTCGATAGTATTAACTACTAAAAGCAGTCCCACATAGCGTAATCGAAAAAAAGGAATTGTAAAATATTTATAAATGCGTTTGTATGAGCAGCGGCGGCGCAACGATACAAGCCTCGCCTTAGAAATATAAGGTCGCGGGTTTGATTCCCAGTCGCGTGCACACATCTTTGTGTGAATGGTTACATCGTCGCTGCTTAATATTGGGGAAGGAAACATCGTGAGGAAACCGGCATGTCTAACAACTAATCATTCGAGGACATGTGACATCCACCAACTCGCACTTGGCCAGCGTGCGTGGATTATGGCCTAAACTCTCGCAACTCGTAAGATAGTTGGGAGAAGACCAGTGCCCAGGAGTGAGACACTAAAAAAAGTGTTGAAGTGAGGCAGATATTTATTTAAGTAATAATACCTTTTTAACCTAGAAAGCCAACTTAGCCGTGATATTTTTTTCTTTTAAATTCATCATTACCCGTATACCTACTACTAGTGTAATTTTTTGACATAACTACAAACAGTGCTTTAGCTGGTCAAGAGGGGTACGCTCAACTCTTACTAAAATTATAGCTTTAAAGATTAATATAACGTTCATGGAACCATAAATTGGAAATCGTTCTTAACTTACAATATAATACAATCAACAAGCTATCTAACGATATGACACACGACAGCAGGTACCAGCAAAAAAGTAATTTAATCCCCGTTTTACGTTTGTACTGTAAGTACATAAAAAAAATTAAGATTTTATTTTACAACTGTACGCTTTTTATCTATACTAGCATGCCAAATTTTGGACCCCGATTCTAACGCTTTAGACATTTTACTTTAACAGACAAATGTCAAAAAGATCTAAAAAAAACTAATGAAATACTTATTTATTTTCGACATATGTCTATTAGAGATTAATGTGCACATACTCACACGCGCACACATATGCGTCATATCTGCATGCCTCTGTCAATGATTGTGTTTTCACTTTTATCTGTTTATATGTGTACTTTGTTATTGGCGTATAGTTAAACTTTTTTAATAGCTTAAAACTTTCTCTGTAAGCTGTGAAGTGACCAATGATTAAAAAAAAAATGTCTAAAGCGCGAGAGCTCTGCTCTGTAGTACCACTGCGGAGGGACTGACGGAGAATCGAAAACATGTTAAGACTTTAAGGGTTCCTAGTTTACTACGGAACTCTAAAAATGGTTTTATTACCAATAAACACAAAGTATTCAATTTAAGTAGGTAGGTAAACGATCAAAATATTTTCTTTGATGCTTAAAATATTAATACAGAAACACATTTTATATTATTATTGAGCAGGTAATTCATTCAACTTCAAAGAACGAAAATGGAGCGGGATATTTTCATCATTATTTTGAAAATAATGCTACCTATCTTTTATGAAGGTCAGAAATCAATATATATAACAAAAAATACTCGGCCTTAAGCGATGATACTTTGTATCTTTACAAAGTTGTATTTCTATGTATTTAATCTTTGTCGATCTATACTAACACATTATAAAGCAGAAGAGATTGTTTGGTTGAACGCGCTGATCTCTGGGATTACTGGCCCGATTTGAAAAATTCATGTACTGTAAGATAGCCCATTTAGGCACGGGCGTAAAGCTAGTATTAAAGTAATGTTTTGTGTAATAGTAAAAATGCGGCCGGATCACACGATGCGTTGCCGCGCCGCACCGGACTTCCAACGTACTTGCAACTGCCGAGACGTGGCGGAAAGGGGTGAATGCGTTGCGACGTCGGAACGGCACCACTCAGTTGTTTATGCGACACAAGGGTACATGGTCTATCGCAAAATGATTATTAACATGGAAGATAAAACGAACGAATACCGCTGGTGAACAACGTTGCGGCGTGTCGCACCGCCGCTTGCGTGCCCGCCATTAACAGCGAAATCGTTGGGGTGCGGCCGCATCGTGTGATCCGGCCTTTAAGGTCTGTAAAAACAGGTTTAGAAAAATATAAAGACAAGTATGTAAGTAGTAAGACTAGTTCATTTATTTTGTTATTTGAAAAATGTCGGGGTTTTCTTTCCGATTCGGTCATATAATAAAAAAATATTGCCAGGTTTATGTCATTTATTACGAATTGTGTATTGTGGCAAAATAACCGTTTACCTTCTTAGGCAGAAAACGATCTTTACGGCTATTTTCTAGACTGCTTTATATACTTGCCACGTACTGACCTATTCATCACTGGGCAAGGCTAACAAAATATTTCTTGACCCTTACAATACTCGGACCGGCTTAATCTTGTTCGCGGTAAATATTCATTAATAGGTCTAATATTGTTTTGTGTGTATTCCATACTATACATAGCTACTTATTTATTTATGTCCAATTACTATTGGTGATTGTTCCTGAAATGAAATAAACGAGATATGACTAAGGAAATTATGGTTTACTGTAATAAATTTATTGGTTACAAATTATGGGATATTAAAAGTAATGCACTTAAACTATAAAATAATAGCAATATACGTTCACGTTTAAGTAATATGTAAATGTATATTCTATATTAAAGTATCTTTGTGTACGATACAGTTTATTTGAATGCTATCACGGAAGCGTTCCTATGACGAATGCAGCTATTTTTCCGGTGTTATCATGTATGCACGTCCAATTTTTATTGCTTTTTGTGCGCAGTTACAAATCGATTTGGCTTAAAGCCAATGGCACCATTTTAATAGCTCCTCTGTGCAGCCGACAGTACCACATATTAACCTTAAGCACGTAGATATTTAAATCATAAATGATTAATTCTAGGAAGTACTCTTTACCCATTTAAATTCCCTTTCGGCTGGCATAAATTGTTAGGTAAATACGTGTATTTAGTAAGTAAGTGTTAACCAAATTCAAGTCTCGAATGAATTGGTATTTACTGGGTAAGCACGTTCTATGGTAACCCATATCTTAGCTGAACAACAGGAAAGTTGTGGTAAAATGAAAAGAAATCGACTTATTCGTCTCATTATGTCCTGCCTCTCTTCGAGTGACTTACAGTAAACAGGCGCTGATTCGGTTCTAGCTCTCGCCGGCCGCTGCCACAGCACGCTCGTTTCGCTCACTCGGCTCGTGCGTTGTTTTTAAAACTAACCCAACGTTATTAAAGTGAAAAATTGACAAACATATTTCCGTCTTTTGACAGGACCCCATGTACCCCTAATAAGAGTTCGTCTATACGAAAGAAGTTTTCTAATACTGTCTTGAAAATGTCAAAATGCTATTTTAAATTAATTTTTTTTATTGAAATCATTTAATAAAAAGTAAGTAAAATGCTAGAAAGATAATAAAAAAAATTGGCAAAAACTAAGCAAAATATTGTTTATTGTAATTGTGGCATTCAGATTGAAGGTGCACTGACACGGACAAAGATGTCTCAGCCCTCCAAACGTGTGCATAGTTTACAAAATCCCTTGAGTCGATTTTCCGTGAAAAGTAATAAACATCTCAATTACCTACTATATTCATATTACGATCATTTGTAACTACAAACGTCTGTCATTACGGTTTCCTAGAAAATGATCTCTTTGATAAAACTTAGATGAAGTTTCAAGATTAGTGCATAAAGCCTACTTACATACTTTTCACAAGGTAACTAAATATTAATTAAAAAGAAAAAAAGAAAAGTAAATTATGATTATTATTATATCAATTTAAGACGCAGACTCAAGTCTCGGTGCGCGTATTGGTGCGAGTACTAGTGCGAGTACTGGTGCGAGTACTGGTGCGAGTACTGGGGCGAGTACTGGGGCGAGTACTGGGGTGAGTAATAGTGCGAGTACTGGGGCGAGTACTGGAGCGAGTACTGGAGCGAGTACTTGTGCGAGTACTGGTGCGAGTACTGGGGCGAGTACTGGTGCGAGTACTGGGGTGAGTAATAGTGCGAGTACTGGGGCGAGTACTGGAGCGAGTACTGGAGCAAGTACTTGTGCGAGTACTGGTGCGAGTATTGGGGCGAGTACTGGTGTGAGTACTGGTGCGAGTACTGGGGCGAGTACTGGTGCGAGTACTGGAGCGAGTACAGGAGCGAGTACTTGTGCGAGTACTGGTGCGAGTACTGGTGCGAGTACTGGGGCGAGTACTGGTGCGAGTACCGGGGCGAGTACTGGTGCGAGTACTGGGGCGATTATTGGAGCGAGTACTGGTACGAGTACTGGTGCGAGTACTGGTGCTAGTACTGGTGCGAGTACTGGTATGAGTACTGGTGCGAGTACTGGTTTGAGTACTGGAGCGAGTACTAGTGCGAGTACTGGGGCGATTATTGGAGCGAGTACTGGTACGAGTACTGGGGTGAGTACTGGTGCGAGTACTGGGGCGAGTACTGGTGCGAGTACTGGGGCGAGTACTGGTGCGTATACTGGGGCGAGTACTGAAGCGAGTACTAGTGCAAGTACTGGTGCGAGTACTGGGGCGAGTACTGGGCCGAGTACTGGTGCGAGTATTGGTGCGAGTAAAAGTGGAAGTAAAAGTGTGAGTTACATTGGTGCGAGTAAAAAACCACGCGTGACGCGAAATTTTATCATAGACTTTTATCAAAACTCGTAACAAATTACAATAGTAACTTTCTGACTTCACATAGCAGTAATGATAATAACCTAAAGAATGTCTGGTTTCAAGTAGCCTTTCTGGTTCAGGTTGGTACTTTGTGGTATGACTAAACAGTTATTAATATTTTATATTTTATATTTTTATATTTATATTTTGGGACATCAACACACACGGTCATCTGGTCCCAAGCTAAGCAGAGCTTGTGTTATGGAAACCAGATAACTGGTATATACTATACATATAATACTTTTCTTTTGTAAATATATACTTATAATAGATATTTACACCCAGACTCGACACAAACAGAAATGTTCATCACTAATGTTTGTCTCGGGTGGGAATCGAACCCACGACCTGCGGCGTGAAAAGCAAGTATTATACCGACCACGCCACCGGCCCGTATTATTCAGTTATATTTCTATACCTACTTAGATCTCTCTATAAAATTGATATGACGGATGTTTGTATTGCTAAAATTTGAGAACGGTTAAACCGTTTCGCTTATTTTGGTCTTGAAATGATCGTACAGATCCATAAAAAGGTTTAAATGCATTTTTTTAAATATTTATTTTCAACCATTATTGGTCATAACAATAATTTGTATTTAATATCTATTAAGAACTAAACATAATAATATATGTAACATTAATATTTTTTTTATTATTGTGCACTTCTACCCATTCCACAATGTTTCTTTACCTAGGGTTTGCTGGTAGAAAATTCACATTTAAATTAAGTTCGCCTGTGTATAATGTGCTGTTTCTCATAAATTAATTGTTTATTTAAGTGTTTTGTGTACAATAAAGAATGAGAATAAGAATAAAATACATGATAAACTAAAGTAGCCCATGTGCTTTTCCAGACTGTAATCAATCTCATGTCAACATAAATCCATAAAAACTTTCACATTTGTAATATCAAGTAAGAATAAATTTAATACAGTTCACAATATTAGGTGACAAGAAGCCCGTAGGGAACTAGGATACAAGAAGTGCCTTCATACCTAGTCATTGTTAAAATTATGAAATACAATTTCCCGTAGCGTGGCGTAATACGCCAATGTAATATTGTATTTGAATACCGTTTATTTTTGTTTGAATTGTGTTGGTCCTATTTTTCCATAAGCCACAAAACATCACATCCTAAGCTGTCAATAGATGCAATAAGATTACCGGATTGTGTAACAATGTAATATGGAAATTGAGACAAGTAAATACAATAAATAATACTGATACTGACTTCAAAACTTTATAAAACTTTTACTTTATTTAGTACTTCAAATAAGCAAACTTTTAGGAAGTTTTACTATGCAGTCGAGCGGTGTAAGCTGTCCGATTGAGCTATACTGTCCCCGGAAGGACACGGGTTCGATTCCCACTCCGGTCAATCTTTGTGTAACAAGAAAGACTTGTTTCGGTCTCTGATTGGTTAAGGACTACCCTCCGTGCCTCGGAGAGCACCCGGTTGTAATTTAAAAAACATTATGACGATCGTTACAAGTAGTCAGAAATCTAATATAATAAGACACCTGGTCTAACCATCACGGTTACTGGTTCCCTACAGGTTTCGAGCTCAGATTGTATCGTTTAATTAAATTAATTATTGCTCCCTGTCTAACCAGACAGGAAGCCGACCTTAATAGAAATGGGAAAAAGGCAAAGAATGCCGATGAGATAAGCCAACTTTTACACTCTAGTTAGGTAGATACCTATTGTTTTGCGAATTATTATCATTAATCATTACTTCTTTTTTGGCACATCCGCTTCTCAATACATCAGCTGTCATTTTATACTGCCATCACGTTCGCCTTTCGAGTCAGCTGTCACTCGAAGGAACACCCGAATGACACATGAACGAACGAATGAACACCGAGCACGGGTGGAGCGGCCATCTTAGAAGAGCTGACACTTTGTGTTGGACCGTTGCGTCGTCGGGAAGTGTGAATGCAACCAAGTGCTCAGTGGACGTAATGCTTTTAGTTTTAATCCAACTTAATCTAATCAATCTGTAACTATCTAGTAGAATTAATTATTGTACTATCGACCGATCTGGGTGAAGTGATTGTTGTCGCAGTTATTTTAAAACCGCCTTTTTACCTTATAATCGATGCATACTCAAAGATGCGTGATAACCCTGATTTTAATCTAAAGCCTTCATATTTATACCTTAAATTCCTCAAGACTCTCCATTCTGTACACAGGTTGATTTTCAAATGATGAAGCATTTTTTTAGCTAAAAATCATTTTGAATACTTCGGCTTTAAAAAAATATCATTAAAGTCAGTCTACGTCCACAAACTTGGATATAGATCCACACGTCAACCAAATAAATTATACTCCTGTATTTCGTTGATGATTAAAAATGGAAGAATAGGTACCTACGTAAGACGGGTAAAATATATTTGCATCTCAATAGATTTAGTTATTGTGTCCACGTAAACAAGCCTCGTTTGTGTGAAGAACAGATGAGATGTGTACAAAGGCTATGAAAGTCCAATGTTGCACCAGACAGCCGTATCTACTTCAAAGACCAGTGGTCTGTCCACTTTACAATGTTTCGTTGTTGTTAGTAAATGCAAGCAGATTTACACTAAATTATTACTTTGTCTTTGGAAATGTTGTAGTATAATTTTCATTTAATTCCTGGTTAATGTAGTAAATCTTAACATGAAGTTTTTGGTTTTATATAGGTACAACGCATACATCAAAGGACTTTTCTAGCGTACCTTTCTATCAGGTCGAATATATGCTTGTGAGGCAGCTTATGTTTGTGGAATAACAATCGTTTAACTGCCCATAAAAGGGATTTATTGCGGAGGCAACATATGAAATATCCGGAGAAGGAAAGCATTTAAAACCTACTCCTATTTACTGCAAAGGAATAAGTAGTCTTACAATTTGAACACATACAAAACGGTCAGTCGTCACCTACATACTTATTAAGAGCCCAAGGTTCTTCATGCGTGTCATTGTTGTTTCAGGATTCTTAGGCTCAGGAGCAGCAGTGGCGAAATTAGTTAAAAAATGTAAACAAAACACTAACTTTCAACATAATGTTTTGTTTACATAATACAGTGTGAGTTTGTACGGCTACATCCCACAACGCGAGTTGCAGCCCATCGCGAGGATCGAGTCAGCAATTGCGACATCGATGGCCTGCCTCGTGCCAGAGCTGATTTGCTGACAAGACTCTTACAACATGTGACCTAGATAGCCCCAGTTGTACAGTATTTGTTAAGTAATTTTAAGTTAATATTTAAGTTGCGCAGGGAAATTTCAGTTTTGCGCAGTTCCAATTTCGAACCCATTCGCACCTAGGTTAGATAGGTTTACGATCTTATAATATTAGTTTTAATTATAGTGAATTTCGTTTAAATTAATTCTAGTTTCCTATCTGTTCCCTCCGTCCGCCGCCGTTCACGTAATTAGTTATACACCAAATTGGTTTACTGAGGTGAAAAATACAACATTAATATAGAGTAGTTCAATTTTCCAATTTGGAAGTTTCACTTTGTTATATTCATATATAAAGACAAAAACGAAGATTCTAAACTCAGCATAAAAGCCACCTCGACTTCCTTAGACAAACGTCACCCCGCAAGAAATGCGCAAACATAGTCGGAATATTCATGTGAGTTAATATTCATGGCCACGAAGGCACCTGGTGCACTTCAGTTAAGGATCGCGTTGTCTACTGTCATGTGTACATTTCTACTCGAGACATTCGTATTAAACAACTTATCATAACAAAGTTTTGCGAGTAGGCAAGTGTAGGGGTTGAATTTCAAAGAGGTAAAGGAGAATCTTTGTATAGTTTCAGAAAAAGTTTAGTTACTTATAAGTATTATTATTATGTTCACAGAGCACACAACCTAAGTTCTAATATTAAGTGAGTGTCAGCTGTACTAAAATGTTAAAGATGAAGAAGTTTGCAGTTTAGTATCAGCTTTGTGGTTAACCAGTAAACCGCTGAGACCACCAGATGACTTGCAACTTAGTTTGCATACAGCGTTCTCTTGAAATTATTCGAACTTAGAATTGATTAGACATTAAGTGAATCAATTGTAGCCTTAGAAAAGTGAACTAAAACAAGTTAATTATTTCTTTCATGATTGTAGCTGAATCTAATAAACTCCTAATTCATGTATGACATTAAGAAGATATATAAGAGTTTATTTTTGGTTTCATTCAAATTCTAATTTATTACAGATAAGATGTTCTTATTGAATCTTTACTTTAGTATTGCTAGAAGCGAAATTTCAGGATTAGCTAATAAGTCAAAGGGCAGCAGCTCTTTATGGCATACTGCAGCCTTCATTATTGCCGATGCCGTTGTCGCTGTACTATACCTATACGTAAGTACTGCTATGCAATTTAATTAACAATACGCTGGTTTCATAGATAGGCACAGATCGCTATTCTACGGAATCAGAGTCTGTTAAAATCATTAAGACACTAGTTCCACTGTCTGATAGATTTTATCACATTAATATTTCCTAAAGAATTTACTGTTACGGAAAACACACGCCCAAAACATTTTGGCAAGAAAAAACTTTCAGAACTATTTTATGTACTACGTATTTAGCTCGTTTGCAAGCGCAGATACAAAGATTTCACGGAACACGGAATAAAGTATTATGCAGAACCTTCTAGGAAAAGTTGGTGCACTTGGGCTGTAACTGTAACGCAAAAGGATTTAACATTTATCCCGCCAAAATGTAGCTAGTCTATTCAGCTGAATTAGATTTTCGCGATTCCTTTGTTTCATCATGCAAATGCGCAATCAACATACTAATGTACACTTCGGTCCTAAATAGTCATAATTGAGATTATGGTCATTCGATTGTAATGGACAAATTTTGCGAATTGGTTAAATAGGTTCACACACTGCGAGGGATTCCAAATATGATTCGTGGAGCATCACCAAGATCTATCTACCCAAATAAACTTAGGCCTTTAATCTAGATGTAATGAGATTTACTATACCTATCTGAATGAATGGATGTCTGAATATATAATTGTATGTTTGGTACTCTTTCATGCAAAAACTACTAGACGGGATTGGATAAAATTGGGCACAGAGATAGGTTATGGTCTGGATTAACAGAAGCTACTTTTTATCCCAACAAGTACCACGCGGACGAAGGCGTAGGCGGAAGCCAATACTCGTACTATGATATTTGAATAAGAAACGTCTATTCAGATGAATAGACTTTGCATAAAAAATTTAAAGAAAGAAAATACATGTACTTGACACAAACAGGACCCATGAACAAATTAAAAAACTCAAGTTAAAAAGAAATAGTAGCGAGTAGAATTATTCTTTATTGATAAAATATATCTGGTTACAAAAGCATAAAGGCATAGAAGCTCAGATTGTACATTGCTTAGGTCACGCAGAAATAGGTGCTAACCACAGAGGACCACCAGCTCAAAAATGTAAAACGAATTCGATGTTCTGTGGGCTAGCAAATTGGTTAAGTATACATATTTTGGGATCGAACACGAATTTTCAGTTGTCAGGATTATTTTAAAGTGGATCAAAAGATTCTCCCCGTATATAGGTTTATAATTCGTTTGCCTTTGCCTGTCGTCTTGGCATTTATACTAGTTAGAAAGAGACTAAGTCCATTTTAACTAAAGAGTCATAACTTTTTTATGAAAAAGGCCGTATGTATATTTTCGGACAGAATTTTATAAAAGCTGAACTCTTCACACATGAATATTTAATTTACTAAGAAAATTACTAAGTAAACAAACAAACTAAAATGTCTTAAAATTAAAAATTCAAGGATATAGGACATTTATACTCACACTCAGCCAGCGTCTGTAGAATACCTAAACTCTCTGAACCTTTAAGATAGACGGGAAAATACCTATGTCCAGTCGTGGGACCACCGAAGTCTAATAGGTATTGATAATAATTCAATGAGTTGGGCAACAAAGGGTTTTTACTATGAATTTTACTCAATTTTATAAGAATTTTAGGTACCTACGAACATACAAGACTTATTTTTCGTTCAGTAAATAAAAATATAAAATTATTCATAAGGTAGAATTTAACGCCACATCCTAGACAAAATAATAATTATGTATAAATATTTGCCAATTTCATATGGGTGGCAAATACATACTAATTTTTCGTTCAGGAAGTAAAAAAAATGTATTCAAGTAATTTCTATTTGAATGTCTACAAAATATCTGTAAGTACCTAATACTAATACTAAAATATGTCGTACTTGCCTAATTTATTAATATCTGATATGTTAGTTGTAAAACTTAGTGTTATTTATGGAAATAAACCTAAATTAAGATACTTATAACAAGTACAGTAGGTACTTAATGTACTTTTAGTTATGCTTTAACGGACTTTTAAGTGCAAGATTAAATATTATTTAGGTCTAATTCTCTAAAATTACCCATTTTACTTTAATATAGCTTTTGTTTGTAACTTAGCCTCGGAGGCATTAAAATACAAAAACTTCGCATTCTACTGACTAATTAGTTTTCTCTGGTCTTGTCTAATTATCTTTGTTCCAGTACGTCAAATGTTCACCAAAATTAACGGTAAATTTCGACTTAAATGTACATAATGTTGTGTATTTCGTAATTAGGGTACTTAGGTAATTGAGACATTTAAATTATAAAGGTGCCCTTACTTTGTCAGTCAGAAAATGAATGATGAAAACCCCTTAAAAACTAAGAAGTACTTATTTAGAAAATCGCTGATATACTTAGGTACATACATAGTTACGTACGACTAAGTTAAAATTAGCCCGGAAACTATTAACTTTTCTAACATGCGCATGCAATGCTTACTTACTTACTTAATCATAATGTGTGTGGCATTACAAAAAAATAAGATTCTTATTAGTGCTTCACCTAATTTGTAAATTAGCTATCGATACCTAGATATTCCTTAATTAATCAAAGTAGTGTATTCGCTCACGTAAATCACTCGTTCTATTGGAGAGCCGCGCCCTAAACACGATTACCGCTATTATCGAGCCCGATTGGCCTGTCACGCTCGCTTAGTGTACCGTGCCAACTTATAATACTTAGGTAAGCTCTATACATGGGAAAATTTGGCTCACAGCATCATAATGTGTAACCCGTAGCGGTGAAATCTTTGCTGCAAAAGTTAATGAAGTTGGGCAGATGTTTCACTCTTTTACAAAGAAACAGATGGCCCGATTTAAATGACAATTTAAGGTATTAAATATATTATTATTTAATTATCATAACGGGAAATTGGTTTTACGTTTCGACACGCGTTGCACCGGTCGTGGTCGCAAGCAGAAAAAAATAGCCAAATTAAACGTGAGCGCGTTAATTGCCCTCTATGATAAATATATATATATATATTTAATAATCCATTGCGAAAGTTTAAAAGTATATAACTAATTTAAGGTTTATTTCTGATAGTATGCGGGTCTGATGTGCTTTTGGTGATTTATTTTATGAGTACCTATGTATTTATTTTATCTCTAAAGTCACATAATGGTACACACAAAAAATAAGTGACAGAAACAAATTTTCGAGGCATATCCTTCTTTCTCCTATTTTTCTTAATATGTAGTACCCAAGTAAGTCTGTTTTCGACAAATTAGTAAAGTTCACAACGCACGAGCTCATTCTCTACATATTTTTTGTCATTCGGTAAATTAAAAGGAAATGAAATAAAAGTTCATAATATTTTTAATCAGAAGTACTGCAAAGGCCGGAACCATTTGCGGGTGGCGACGTCAGCAGCGCCGCTGGCGACTGACAATACTGGCGCCCTCTATTGTGCACAAACAAGTTTTTATTAGAGGCTCTAAGACCCAATTTCACCAACTTTTAATTTCGGTTTGTTAGATAACATGGAGAAACGTAGGTATTATTAGTTAGGTAGGTATATTGGGTGTTAAGTAATACCGGTAGAACTTTCCCGTAACCTGTTCTATTGTTCTATTCTTATTCAGAATCACTTATCCAAAGATAAGTTGGTCAAGTAAGTCTTAAACTACTGCGTAGGTGGGTATAATTATTATTTTCTTTTCCCTTGCACATTGCAAACTGTAAGGCAGACAAACTGCTTGTAATTTCTATCTACACTTGCCATAAATTTACGACACCGGTACAGCTGTGTAAGCTCTACCGTAGATTTGTGGGTCTGCAGCTAGACAGAATGTTTGTATTACTAATCTCGAAAACTGTGAGTGAAATCACGGTTTGTTACTATTGGGTAAACTCCTTGCAAACAATACCAGTTGATAGTAAGGCCCTATGAGCAGCGGTGGCGCAGCGAGCAGCGGTGGCACGTTGTGCCGCGGTGGCGTAGCTAGGCAGCAGTGACGGAACGGTATTGGATGCGGTATCGTTGGTCGATTCGATCCCCGGTCACCGATCGTTCCCACACATATGTGTGTGAATTGTTTAAACGCAGATGCTCAATTTCGGCGAATGAAACTTCATAAGATCGTGATATCCACCAACCCGCACTTGGCCAGCATGTGTGGATTAGGGGCTAAACTCTCTCAACTCGTTCGATAGTTGAGAGCAGACGCGTGCCCACAAGTGGGACACAAAAAAGGGTTGAAGTCAAAGCCCTATGTCCACCCAAACTATTTCAAATCATAATGTGTTTAATAACTGCCAGTAAAATTTTCATCTTTATTGTTACCGTCAGGAAAAACCACGATGAAAAACTTGGTCTCTACTACATAGAACAAATCTGATACCTACCACATCTGACGAAGAAGTGATAATAACCGACGCAGGCGAGTTTTTGGTGTAGTTTCAACTTACGTGAATTGATGATTTATGAAGGCCGCCGGCACTGGTTGGATGCTACTTGTTGAAGACAGTGTGAAGTAGCAAGGCTCTTATTGAGAGAAACCTTGTAGCAGTAGACTGCTTAGACCAATTATTAAGACGACATCACTCGCTTCCCTTTACTTCAACCCTTTTTAGTGTCCCACTGCTGAGCGCGGGTCTTCTATCTACTATCTTACGAGTAGAGAGAGTTAAGGCCTTATTCCACACACGCTGGTCAAGTGCAGGTAAGTGGATGTCACATGTCCTCATATTATTATTTCTTAGGTTTCCTCACGATGTTTACTTTCACCGATATTGAGTAGCAGCAATGAAACAATTCACACCAAGATGATGTGGTCAAGACCGGGGATCGAACCATCGTCCTTATATTCCAAAGACGACGCCTAATACCCCATGGCTTGCTGCTTAAGACGACATGTGGCTGCATATATTGAATAGATTTATTTTAAACTAGCGGACCCCGCAAACGTCGTCCTACCCGTTATAGCAAAACCACCTACCGAGTCCGATGATAGATTAGATTACCGAATATAGATATAAGATTTCATAAAAATCGGTCAAGCCGTTTCGGAGTGTTAGTTTTTTTCATTTGTCTCCGAGTAATAACCATCCTCGTAAAGAATATTAGTACTTCAATAAATATTCTAAAATATTAGTGAAATCAGTTCAGCCGTCTTCAAGTTTCGCGCTACGCAACACACATTTAGTGATTAATTTTTACTATACAGATAGCCTTAGATTAGTTCTAAAACAAAAAAGGTTTCATGTATATTTTTAACGTCCTATAAAACACAAACCTAAATAAAACTGCTGCAACGATTTTCACCAGATATTTTATATCGAGGTACCCTTTTAAAAATGTATCTTCATCTGGAGTGCTCTTGCTTTTACCGGCTCGAACAAATTGCGGTTACGTTACTGGCACTTTTTAGCTCATTAACAGGTAGGAAACTTGTTGTTTTATTTAGACTTGTTCAGTTAAAGTAGACCACGAATGTGATCACAAAATTATCGCGGAAAGCATGTGTTGATAGTATTTTATCTTAAATTTATTGTTTCATATTTAAAATTATTAACTACGAATTGTTAGAGTGCGAACAAAATATGTATCTTCTTGAAAAAGACCTATTTTATAACTGATTTTACAGCGGTTTTTTTTTTAATTGTAAAACCCGGCGATGTTTCATAGTCTTTTCAGACTTCAGGGTCACATAACAATCTAAAACTAACCGCGATAATATTCGCTAAAAAGAAGAGTTATTTCAATGCGTGATATTCACATAAATTTAAGGAAATACTATTTCTCTATGCACCTAGACCATATCTCATACTCGATGATGTTCAGATTATATAAAACTAAACCCACCACGATAACCCCACCCTTGTTACTTTTGTAAAAAAGGACGGAAATCAACAGTGGCACAACAAATCCGATTATGGATAATTTATTTATCTCTGTATCGATCTAGATAGCTATAAATAAAAACTATTTGCTGTAATGTATGCGCATAACTTCGAAATGTCTTCACCAATTTTAATATTTTTTTTTGTTTTGTTAGTAATTGACAGAACAACAGGTATCAGTATTATTTGTCATAAATATTTTTTGACTGGACAGCAGAAGGTAGTAAGGTATTTATAATGTTTATAGCCATTTTACCTCTGCGAATTACCGCTATACTTACCGATCTTCATACTTAAATAATATTACTAATTTAACTTATTAAAGGCAAATGGCTACGAAAGCCCTAAAAAACATCTTAATGACAATATGACCACTTTTTCTTCTTTTGATAGGTACCTACTCTTTATTGTAACCTATAACAAGGCAACTAGGCAAAATAACAAGTAGAGCACAATAAGTGCAGCACTATTTTAAAACGCCTCACGCCTGTCTAGAGGGCAATTTTAAAACCTTCGTTGGTAGAAAATTGCTCTCAGAAGTGACAAGTTGCCAGCTCATCATCATTACTGCGTGTCACGGGTACCTATAGCTATGCGCATTCTCTATAGTTTCTTTCTAAGCTTTTATAAAAATGTTTCGGCCTGTTCTTGAGACTTGTATAGATCAATATTAACACTTGTTCTATAAGAGAACCGTCCTTGGCGCTAATTCACCCTATACAAGAATGGCTAAGATGGTAAATCACTACAGCGACGTTGTTGATCTTCATTTTTAATCCATTGCCAAAATAAAGTCCATTATTTTCACATTTTTAAGTCTCCAACAAACTAAGTCACAATAAAGATCTTTCTTTGTGATATTAGGTCGATGACTCTCAGTAGAATGTGTGTGTATTACTTAAATTTTAATATTCTAGTATAAGTTAAAACGAAACTTGATATTGATTAGTGCACGCTGTGTTTACCTATAAGTGCCTAATTGTTGCATTGTTACTAGCTCCTAAAACTACATATACCTTCATACTTACTAAAAATCTTTTAAGACTAGTTAAAATGGACTTTGTGTCTTTCTTACTAGTATAAATGTCAAAATGACAGAAAAAGACAAACGAATTAAAAACCTATTTCAGCTAAAATGAACTTATAAGACGTTTATGAATACGGGCTAAATGTAAACTATTGCTGGTGAACTTTAATAAATAAATAAACATACTTAGTTCTGTTATGTTCCTTGTTGAATTCGAAACCTGTCTATTTTCAAATTCAAAATTATTATTATTATTTTGTTGTGTAAGTATTCTGTTAAGTTATCCACTTAATGGAATTGTCCTTATTCGTGGATCATGTTTGATTTCCTTGAGGCACATTAAAATATTATTATCATTATTATTATACAACTAATACACCAGTGCGTCTATGCTTAAACTTATTATTGTCTTAGATTATAAAATCTTTATTTAAGATTTTCTTATTATTCATAGTCTTATTTGAGAAATGCTTTACATTTACAAAGGGTTAATCCAAAAAGGTGTCTGACTTGGGAGATTACTTAAGCACTGCGGTATTTTACATTTCAACGTCAACGCCCGCATTTTCGTTTTCTTTGCTGACTTCGTTTCTGGTAATGTATGGCCGATCTAGATCTCAGGTTCAGACGAACCTACAGAATAAACGGTAGGCAATGTATTACCTTTACGGTTTTAGTTGACTGAGAAGTTTACTTATAGGTACGTTTCCGTATATTATTTGTAACAATTTAATAAAACTTAAATATATAGGCTTCAAAACTTTTACAATTAGGTATCTAGTTTAGACTAGTTATCTGGCAAGTATTTCACTGTAGCCTGTAAAAGTTTTTACAGATGTTTTTAATGACTCAAACAAATTGTTCTAAAAACCTTCATTTTGAAGCTTTAAAACGAATATTTCACTTTTAAACTTGCGCCTTAAAAGTGATGTCTGTGTTAATACTAAGTAATTTAAGCGTTACGAGTTTACGACTTAATTTGAACTCGTAATCAGTTTAGCGCGACGCCTCGCCGCTCGGAGATTACCCCGCGAAAACAAATGACTGACACATAAATCTTCCTATCCAGAATTACGTAGTACTAATATAACGTTTTTATCTTTACGACTACCTTTTATTGTCATAGTTTCTTCCCGGGTCTTGTTCACACTTCGCTCTTTGTAGAAATAACTTAGATATCGGAGTTTGAAACATTTTATGAAATGCGTAAACGTATTTCTAAGAAAAGTTTCTTTACAATTTAAAGACATGAAAATTCATTCAAGTTAACATGTGGTAAAGCAAATATATTTTACCTAATAATTCAGCATGTTCTTACAATAACTTTTGTCACTTATTTAAGTACATGGAAACTCTATTCAGTAAATGCGTGGGTAAGGAAATAACGATCACCAAAATATTTATGCGGTAAGTACTACCCACTGACACTACCTACGCATTTATTTCTTAACATTATTAATTTACCTTCGCATTTATTTTTTAACATTTATCAGACTTTTCACAGCTATTTTTACAATCTAAAAATACTTATAAGAAACATTTTTCTAAGAACTGTAACAAAGTATACTAACACACAAAAACACGGCAATCAGCGGTTAAGATCGCAATGAACATTAGAACGTAAAACAAGCACTTCCCATTGTAAATGCAGCGAAGACAAAGGATGGTTAGTTAACATTTTAATCTGCTGTGCTAGGAGCACCCTAATGGCTTCACCGCATGTGATATATGGGCCCAGGCCGGATGCAAGCGGGCATTCTATTGCCCACTACATGATCTATGGAAGTGCAATGGCATTATGTTGCGACGCTGGTTTAGTAATCCCTTATCTGTGAAAGTGACGTCGGATTAGACTGCGGTACCTAAGATTAGTATTACGCCTCAGGCGGATACCCTAAGCTATAAAATAGCGGTCAACTCCAAAGATAATGAAAGCAGAACTACGTTAAGTATGATTTTAGCTAAACCAAAACAAAATGTTAATTTCGCTATTCTATTAGTTCAGAAGCCTTGCATAATATTTGTGTAGGTACTTAGGCACAATTGGTTTAAAATCCGGAGAGTGAGGGGTTGAGGGACGGATGAAGGTTGAGACTTACTACGCGCTTTATTGCCATCCCCGTGACAAACGATTATTATGAAGACGGCTCAATTTCCACACGTTTCGCTTTTGATTAACTCACATAATTTAAATTTACTGGTCTATATTTTGTTGTTACACTAATTGAAATAAAACTACTTTTTAACGGATTTTATCGCGGTTTATTTTATATTCCGACGTTTCAGTCTTTTCAGACTTCATGTTCACGGGTGGACTGAGGTATTTGACGTCCAAAAATAATAATCAAAATTATTACTGAAAACCTACAAACATTAGTATTTAAGTTGCGTTCCCATTTAAGCAAACTGAGCTCACAGTGTCTTGAATTCTGAGATGATTTTGCTTGGGTTTTGGTTCAAGTAAATTAAGCACTGGGTCCCAAGCTGGTGGTATATTCCAAACATTTTCTCTGTTAAAATTAGGATGTTTTTTAATTTCAATAGCTTCGCGGATCATTCTTGGTTTGATGTCCCCCATGCTAGGAAGTAACTGCGTAATGAGTGCGTTTAAATATCCACCATTTAATTGTGAGCGTGAGTCGGAATCATGACTACTTTACAGTTTCTAACTTTATGGAGCCTGCCATCGTCTCACCGACAAGCATTCGTAATAACGAATATAGGCAAGCGTTTTTCATCGTACACCACATCATTGGTGTTAACCAATGATGTGGTGTACGATGAAAAACATCAGGCAAATTGTGCTTAAGCGCAAGCCTATTTTAAAATAACAAGAAGTAGCCTAGATACTTAATCAATTTTGAATTTCATATATGTTGTAAGGTTGATTCCGATTTATGAACTCGCTTTACATGCTTCATTGACTTAATAAGAAAGTTGACGAAAAATTGTTTTAAAATTACCCAAATTATTATCATTTTACATTGTCGTTTCACAGCTAAACACAAAAAAAGAACTCAAACGTTAGAACTTGTCAAAAGGAGTAAAGCTCTAAGAATGTTGAAATAATTATAAACCCAAAAGTAGATGCCTACTGAATAATAAACTTAAATTCAAAACGTTCGTGTGTTACTCACACACCAGTGTAATAAGGACTCCTCGAATTTACATTGAAGGTGAAGCCAAATCTGTCCCTATTCTGTTAGTACACAAATACTGTTTACTTCAATTAGAGGAACTAAGTTTACGTGTATGCCAATTGAAAGACGCTTCAAATTTTAGGCTACATTTAGATAACAAAAGCCTTTTTGCGTGCCTATAACCAGACTTTATCAGATTTTACCTGTATCTGCCTCTAGTATTAAACATTTGGTTCTCTATTTTTATTGCTACGATTTTATGTCATAATTTAACATGGCATACGTTATGTTTGCCGTAATCGTAGTTACGCATAACATAATTTACCCATACCAGCCAATGCATGGATCAGATGATCGTGTGTGTTAATGTCCCACTATAGTATTATTATTATTATTATTATTACATGTGATGATTAACAGTCTAACATAACCTAACCCACAGCATTTCGAAGTGGGTGGATTTGTTTTTGGGACTTACTAGCCATTAACCATTATGTCTAGTATTATTATGGTAATTAAAATTATGGTAAATAAAATAAGCCAAAAATATGATTATGCCAACATAAACTGTATGCCAGAAAACAATTATGGCTAAGAATTATTATGACAAAAAACTAATTATGGCAAAGCTGGTATGCCAAAGTATATTAGGACAAAAAACTTTGTGCTAAAAAAGGGATCACGATTAGAAATGGTATTGCGCGCGGTCCCCTCTGCCGAGGTACATGTTTGTATGTATCGCAGTAAGATAGATCTAGCCGTATTATAGTAATATCCCTAGGGATATAATTATATACCGTAACATAGTTATACGAAAGCGATTCATAAATATCTCACTAGGAATATAGTTATAAAACGGTACAAGTTTAGTGATATGCTTAGTTATATTACTAGATTAAGTTTAGTGAAATAGCTGTAGGTTAGGTTAGGTTAGACTTTTAATAACCACACACACGAGCGAAGCGAGCGTGCCGAGCCGCTGCAGCGGTCCGTAAATTTAGTTTAGCGAAATAGCTGTAGGTTAGGTTAGACTTTTAATAACCACTCACGCGAGCGAAGCGAGGCTACTGGCTAGGCTAGGCCACTGCAGCGGTCGGCGAGTGCTAAGTTGTGTTATGGCACTCGCCGACCGTTGCCACGGCTCGGCACGCTCGCTTCGCTCACGTGTGTGGTTATTAAAAGTCTAATCTAACCTAACCCACAGCACTTTAGAGTGGGTGGGTTTGTTTTCGGGACAAAAAACTACTAGTCTTCGAACAGCACACTCCGAAAGCTATTTCACTAAACTTAATCTAGTAAGATAAGTTTATCACTAAACTTGGACCGTTTTATAACTATATTCCGGTATATAATTATATCCCTAGGGATATAACTATATTACGACTTGATTTATTTCACTGCGAAATATGCATAAACTGTTCATGTTTCGTGTTTGTGTGAACTTTTCATTTACGTGTGCATTAGTAAAGACGCTTCAACTTTTACATATCATGTGCTGTTACCCTCCTTCCTCCAAATACAATTTAGTACTAGAAGTTCCTCCTTCCTCTAAATTTATTAGATACTTGGATAAACATGGGTATAGTTTCAAATAAAACCTAATTTCAGTATTAAAACAAAGTAAAACTAAAAGTGTTCACTTTGTAACCGAATCATATTTTTCAACAAGCCAATAACAAGCCATTGTCGTAATGTTCACAGCTGCTTCGGTCCCTACAGATTATGACACAAACGACAATTTATACGACCTCCCATTATAAGGCTAGTTCAGCAAAAATTTGGTGAGACAAGGCTTGAACGAATTTACAGCTCTCCCAGACCAAAGTTAGTCTAGAAGCAGCGCTCACGTCCCATTTATATTGTTTTATGGTTTCTTTCCTTCCCACTGAGGCTTCAAGTTAGCTAGAAAATGTAGATCCGTTTTCTCAGGGAAGTTTTCACAGTCCAAATTGAAGCAGCTAAGAAATTTTCATAAGTTTGTTTCTGATCGACGAGTATTTCTTGTAAATGTAAATATTTTTACAAACAAAACGATACTATTATAAAGTGTTTATAAAGTGATAATAAATAAGTTGGGACGTCACATACCTTAGTCTCCCGTGACCATAAATTGTGAAGAGTATTCGAAAACTTGGGATACAATAAATAAAAAAATATATAAAATCCGTTACAATTAATATAATATAATCCGCTATTTATTTCAATGTGTGATATTCGCGTTACTTTATGAAAATACTACAAAAACATTTTTATGTAACTTATATAATTTTTAACCAGATTTCAAATCGTTTATATTGTACTACAGCTAACTTCAATACAATTCGAGATAAATGAATGGAGTCAGTAACAAAACTAGTCCAATTAATTTTCTCAGTTGGAAACTTGGTCTAAGGCAAAAATAGGTAAAAGTCGAGAAACTAGCAGTTTGTCTATTATTTCCAATCCGACTTGATTTGATCGGATTCACATCGAGACTTGCCCAACTTATTAAAGTTTCATAAAACTTGCGGTTCAGAAACAAGTTTAGTTTGAGATGAAAGAAGTGGTTTCAAAATGGAATCATTGTGAAAGGCTAAATACCTACAGTAGGATATATAAAAAAAATCATTGATACAAATTGATGTTATCACAAAGTAGTAAGTAAATCTTTATTTTTCTTTGTTTTGTTACAAACATCTAATAAAGTAGGTAAGTAGGTTAAATTAAATTGAATGACGACGCTTAATAATCTTTAATACCTAAATGCTCCAATAAATCTAATTACAAGGGTGGATCGAAAAAAAATTTTTTTTTTCTTAGCATGGGGGTAGAATTTGTAGCTTATAAAAAAAAAATTTCAAAAAAAAAAATTTTTTCGCAACATTTAGAGATAGCCCACTCGTTTTTTAATAAAATAATGGATCAAATGGACTTATTCTAGCAAAAAAATTTTTTTTCTGTCAAAAATCGTGGAAAACATGAAAAAATAATTGAATATGATTTTTTTTCACTTACCTTTTATTTCAATACAGAAAAAAGGGCTGCTTAATTCTTTATTTTTCGCTAAAGTTACAAAAATAATAGGAAAAAATTTTTTTTGACTTCTGATTTCCATTTGGCTTTCAAAAAGACATTCCACAGTGTGGAATGTCTTTTTGAAAGCCAGAATTAGAATAAGTCCATTTGATCCATTATTTTATTAAAAAACGAGTGGGCTATCTCTAAATGTTGCGAAAAATTTTTATATTTTTTTGAAAAACGTTTTTTTTTTATAAGCTACAAATTCTACCCCCATGCTAAGAAAAAAAAAAATTTTTTTCGATCCACCCTACTAATTACCCTCCTTTGAAAATGCTTATAAAATGGAATAAACAAAACGTTTGATAGAAAAACGTTTGGTGGTTTTCAAAGATGAAACCTCTGTGTATTGAGCAAAATAAAGTTAAGTTTTTGTATTTGGAATCTTTTGGGCCCATGTGTGGTATGAACAATAAATCAAAGCTGCTCAATAAGTCTTGACTTCGTGAGAATTTGCCAAAGATGTTTTTCAGTTTTTACCGTTTTATTTCAACGTCATGTCTTTTCACAAAACATGAACACGAATTACGCTAACAACCAACCAGTATAAGTTGCTCTTTATTCAAGATTTTTCAAGTCTGCCATCCATTAAACAATATCAGGAGAGGCGTGACAACATCCGTGACGCGCACAATAAGCGTGTAAGAATTTCTAATCTTACTTAACAAAATTAAACCATTTGTAAACGCAGCAACACCCCGATGGGGTGAGGTGAGGGGCAAGTAAATCAATCTATACCTACATTGAATTAGTTGATGTTGAACGGGCGATTTCGGCAATATTTTAGCGGCGACGGCAATAGAATGAGGCATTTTGCACTCGGCGCACGTTCTACCCTATTCATCAAGTCGCTGAAGCCATTACCGCACCCGGCACCTGTACGATCCCTAGTTTGTGTTTAACTAGATTATATACCTCATTATTATTCATGCATTACAATAAGATATCGAATCAGAAAAAAAAAATCTTTTTAAATACTCATTTGAAAAGCTTTGAATTTTTAACGCTTTTTGTGGGTTCTATGTAATTTTATTATTCAGGCAGAAGTTTTTACCTGAATCCTGAGCGCTTTACTAAGATTGTGCTGCCTACTACGTATGTGCCTCAGTACCTACTTACTGTTTGATTTAAAAATTACCTGAGCTTCATTTGTAATTAAACTAAATTAAAAGTTTTAATATGAATTCATACGAAATTATACAAATTAGTTACATGTTGTTAATTACGTCTGGTGCTTATCGCGTTACAATTCTACCTTCATGAAACTAGTGATAGATCCAGTATTAACTTGAAGCTCGTTTTAATTTCACGGTTCAGAGCACTGATTTATTCGAATGTTCCAAAAAGCTAAACTTTGCCAACTTCTGATCAGTGATCATGGCGTGTGATTTATCCCTGTTACGGAGATATATTCAGAGCCGCTTCAACCTCCTACACCACCGAACTCAGCAAAAATGACACTATTATGACTTATGTGAAAATTGTTCAACCAAATTCTGCAGCCACTAGCAAACTGTGGTCTTTTATGTAAATATTCAGATCAAATAAAACAATTTTGATATATTAACACGAAAATTTATTCTGCACTTAAACTGAGACGAGAGCTCGTGCATTAACAGAATCTAGAAGTTGTGTTCACTGTTCTATTATAGTAATTTCGGGCACGTCGAAACTAATAACTAATGTAACTTGCAAATCGATATCTGAGAAAAAGTCTGTAGCGCTATACAAAAACGCAGAGCTTAGAAGAAAACAGTCGGGCTGATGTCAAGGCGTTGAGACAGGTCCCTGTCCGCCACGGTCAGATCCATGATTAATTATCCCTGAGATTTATGACGCGGGAAACCGATTATTCGTGTCAATAACACAATACATAGATCCCTCAGCAGATCCAATAATGCTAAATGTATTTTGAAGAGCTGGATGAACCAAAAAAGGTTTATAATTTCATTAAAATATTTAACTAAGTATAATATTTAACTAAGTGTTCTATTATCTAAGTAGTGGGTACATGTTCTTCCAATTAATTTTCAAAACGTCCCATTCCAACTAATATTTAACGCATTAAATAAATTACACTTAAATTATGAAATCGTTTGAAGTAGGTACTCGTTCTTATACATTTATACATCATTAGTTTCAAGATCTTATCTGTGAATTAATGTAATTTTTTGATACTACAATGATACCAATTCCTTCGAGAACGTATTAATGTTTTTTTAATTCATAATGTATTTTATTATCTATCATATCAGTTTACAAAATGTTTTAAAAGAACTTAAAACGTTTAAAAAATAAAATCTATTAAACTTAACGTCATCTTGATAGCAATCGATTTTATGAAATTCTTTAGGGAGGAGGAGATAAATGAAATTTGTTACAAAAGTTCTATTGAATGGCTCTTGGTTACGATATTAAATTTATGCCATCAAGTGGTATTCAAGGAATGGGCATTTAACTTAGATTTTCAATCGCAGAATTCAATAATGCTTGAATGTCTAAGCACGTAGTCTAACCAAATTTTCAAACAGAGGATTCTACTTCGTAAAACAAAATTTATTTAGAATTTATTTCAAAAGCCGTAGTAAGTACCTAATTCAAGTGTTATTATTTGTGGTTTGGTGTCTTAGTAGAAATACGTCGGACACGACATACATGAAACAATTGGAACGGCTAAGAAGTAGGTGGCTAAACAAAATTACATATTCCAAGAGATCACACAACCCAAACCGGAATAGAAAACGGGATCCAGGAAATGAATAATTAATTTAATGTAGCCAATGGAAATATGTAATGCTATTCAGTCTGTCAATAGAGTACAAAATACACAAGGATCATGAATTTGCAGGAGGTGTGGTTGAGGAAAAATATTACATGGATAATCCGTGTTGACCTGTTTTACGGCCACAGGTTTTCGACATATCTCTTTTATACTCCGAAAAATGTTATGTTTTCTTTATCTAGGTATGGACCCTTTGTAAGAAGTACTTTACAATGTATATTTTATATTTACAAAGAAAACTACTTTAAGAAAATTTCTACCATTTGTTATAAAAATTTTGATTGCAAATGAAGCAACTTCCACATCAAAACCTATAGATTGTTATTTAGCATTCACTTCAACCCTTTTTAGTGTCCCACTGCGGGCACTAGTCTTTTCTCAACTATCGTACGAGTTGAGAAAATTCAGGTCTTAACTAACACACGCTGGCCAAGTGCGGGTTGGTTAATAATTAGTTCTTAGACATGCCGGTTTCCTCACGGTGTTTTCCTTCAGCGATATTGAGCAGCGGCGATAAAACAATTCACATAATGATTTCGACGCTGCGTCACCGCTGCTCTGATTTTTAGCATACTTAGTAATTAACAAATAGGGAAGTACTTATACACAAGGTGATAAATAACAATCTACATCATTCAACATTTAAACCTGTCAGCAAGATTCTGCAACAGTTCCCTAATGAAAATGATTTAACAATTAGGGTAACCCGGGTTAGAGGGTTCCCGTGTTAAAGCTACATTGTCTTGAAACTCATATGCCAACTCAATTAAGCAATTTAATTTAAGTAGGCTTTAAATGAGTTACACTGGCTGCCAACCCCATTCGATAAGATAACTAACATTGGTGACTAAGATAATAAATTTAATTAAAAGGTAAAAAAATTCTTTCAAGCTCAAGACCTATTGTTTGATAATTGACTATTAACATATTCTGGTAGATAAAAGGGATTATTTATCGAGCAAAATTTCCATCTTGTTTACCGGTCTCAGTAATCTCTATTACAAACAGTATTAATATGCAGAAAGAGCTTAGGTACGTCTTAAACGATTAATATTTCCTTCGACTCTTAGTTCTTAATCGGTTGCATCTCATCATCCCAAAGTTTCTTAACGGATATTAGCTAAGCAATGATCATTATTACATAAGTATATTGGATACGAACAATGAGTAGTCAGGATACCAAATTAATAAATGTTTTTTGTCAAAGAATACCAAGTAATACATTATATTAATTAAATATGCAGCTGCTCATTGAAAAGATATATACTTACGAAATGGAATACCTAATGAAATGTCCACAAAACTAGCCTAATTCACGGAATCAACTTCAAACGTGAAAAGCTTATTACAAGCAGTGAATTTACTGAAACCGTTGTTGGGCCAGTTAATGTTATATCATTAGATGTAAGTGCTGTGCCGTGTACCCACTATACCGTCGGATAGTCGTGGGTTTTCACACTTAGAATACAAACCAGATTCTACTTGACTTATCCTTTATATAGTATTATATTATCTGTGCTTTATACATAAAAAAGGATAATGGGATGGGAATGATGCTTTGTTAAATTGTGACTACAATAAAGGCTAAAAGATAAAAACTGAAAATCATGCAGCAATTTAATATTTATGCAAAGTGCACAAGAAACTTTCTTGACATATGATTAACGAAACATATTTTTCACAATATCATTTATTACTCACTAGCTATAGAAAATAGACACTGTATTTAACATTTGTGGACTATAGGCACTTGAAATGTACACAGGAAATCTATTTAATCAATGCACAATTCTTTTGGTTATGTTGTATCAGTAAAAGTACACACTTCCGATAATTGATCAATACGATATTTTTTATTTCTTTTTAATCCATATAAAATCAGTAAGTTATGGACATTCTATTCATTGTTGAAAACGCGAAGTGTGAAGTTATAGTGCACAGCTGATACCGCGGCAAGCGGGTGACCATACAATTAGCATCAATAGTAAACATTTTTCGTTTGCGATTACTTCATTTATTTAGAGCTAAAACGTATCAAAATAATAAATACACTCATTTATTATAATTTGATTAAGTTTATTCTCTCAAAGTTTGCACACTGGTCAAAAAGTTTTTCTGTTTACACATATTATGTATAAAACTACATAATATCTAATACAAAACTGTTTCCGTAGTGACAGCTACACATAAGCGTAAAACACAGATTAGGTTACACGAACAATTACAAGTTAATCGCTAATAGTACCCTGTTAGTTCGTTAAACTGCTAATCGGCCCACAAAATTAGGTTACATAATAAATGTCCCTCGGAATAGCTAACGTTAGCTGGATTGCCCCAAACTAGAGCGTGCTTCGAATCATGGAACTATTGTAAAATGTTGCAAGCACTTTTCACCTACCGTAGTAATAGACTACGGTTTCTGTGAATTTAATAGTGCTTGCTAATTGTGGTTGACCGACACGTGAGCATTCATATGATTAATTAAAGTGATAATTTGAAATTTATTGAGGCTTTATTAATAATGATTTAATATAGGTTTGCTTTACCAATAACAGTGACAACTGTAGATACATTTGAAATAATTAAAATAGTGATGTCTACTTTAATTGAGTAAACCTAATACTAAGTGTCTTGAAAACTTAACCATTATAATTATTATCAGATTAATTTTTGGTAGCTAGGTACGTAGGTAGGTACTACTTGTTGAAAACATTATAAATTAGGATTGAGAGAAAATCTTGCCAGCCATTATTAATCATTCAAACTGGTCTGGCTTAACAGGATGAACGTTGGTCCAAAAATTATTAAATCACGGATGCATCTGCTGAATCGTAAATTGTTTATGGTAATGTTCGGCTCCACGATACGTGAAATATTCTGCCTATGAAATACGTTCCACAAATTTTTCAATAATAATATAACGACGTCATTACACTAGGTACCTATATTTTAAACCGACTTTTTCAAAAAGTCGAAATAACATCTATATTTGAATTTCTATAGTATTGTCTTACATTTACGCTAAAATCACACCTTGAAATAAAACTACTTACCTAAAAATGGAATTATATTGGTTTTTGGCTTGAAGTAAGTATTTATAGAAGCACGCTTAAGGATATAGCTAATCTTGTCGGAACGCAACTTAAATAATAATATTTATAGGTAGTCAGTAATATTTGTGATTAATATTTTTGGACGTCAAATACTTCAGTCCACCCGTGAACATAAAGTCTGAAAAGACTTTGAAACGACGGGATCTAAAATCTAAAATAAATCGCGATAATATCCGTTCTATCAGTATGTTCCAATTAGCGTTGTAATTATAATAACAAAATATTTTCAACTCAATCAAATGTCCTGTAGTTAAATTTCTAATGATAATATTTTCTTGAAACTTAGCTAACAACCATTATGATCACTTCAGCTTTCAAACAACAAACCGCATCAATTTAACCGACTGGTTTACTATCTACGAGACCAGGGCCCCGGTTCTCGCGCTTTAGATATTAATCTCTAATATACCAATATCGAAAAAAATGTGTCATTGAAATCGCCATTCTTTTTCGACATATATCTATTAGAGATTAATGTCTGAAACAAATGGGGCCAACGGCCTCTTCTAGACAAATTACATGGCAAAGCTGTAACGAAAGTTCGAATACAACAAAATGTATGTGACTGACATAAGATTATCACGTAACATTTCGAAAATGAGAGTCAATCTCATACATTTTGTTCTTTTTCGTCGAATGTTATGAAACTAGGAGTTAAATTATATTTAAATAAAAAATGATCAAACTAAGAAATTGCTTGTAAACAAATTTTCTTTAAATAAATACGTAATGTATTATTTCATTCTGCCCCAAAATCAAAAGTAATCCTCGTGTTACAGTGAGCGTGCCTAGTTTGTGCTCTTAATGAGTCTCTATTTCGCAAGCAGTAGGTAATGTTGCGTAAATACAAACAGTCTGCTACCGGAAATTGTGCTGAACTGTTGCCTAGTGCGTGAAGTATTCTATAGTTGAAAACATTTTGTTTGTTTAGCTTTTGGGCACTACTTGTAGGATCATTCATTTGTCTTTATTTACATAAGAGATGGATTTGTAATAGTCTAATTTCAATAAGTAGATGCAAGTTATTAGTTAGTTACTGGTTTATTCGATAGGTTTTATTAGGAAGTGAAGTATATAGTCAGTAGTAGTAGTACTACGTTGATTTTAATCTCAGTACTTATTTCAGGTTTTCGTGAAATTTTACGAAGAAGCTCATTACTTCTTCCGGTATCCACCTAATCTCTTTGTTATTCAAAACCGATTATCGAAATCTTGCCTCGAGTGGGACGATCATAATGATTTATTTATTTATTTAGAGTATTTTTTTACATGAGGAAACAATTATAAAATGAAATACCCTCAGAAAAAACACTTAAGCTAAGCCAATTACAGCTAAAAATCTATTTTAAGTAATCTTATTTTCATGAGATGAGTTTTATAAAATAGCTAACCATCTTGAACTACATCTGTTTATTATTTCTAAGTGAATAAAAAGCTAAACTAAATAAGACGATTAATATACTTAATTCATTCGTTAGGAAAAAAATTCCATAGTAATTCATTAAAGGTAATAGAGACACTTATCGACATTACTTTAGAAAATAACAATATTAAATTGTGAACATAAATAATAAATATTCACTTGTCAAATTAATTAAAGTTATGGTAAATATTAAAATTTTAATTCAAAATCTTTGTTATTAACTTAGTGTACAGAATTTTGTAGATGATGTAGGTACGTGGTAGGATCTTAGGACCTAGTTACCGGTTAAGGCATTGCACTTTGAATCGTCGACTAAACATTGATGTCGACGTTCCCGCTATTACACATTACCTACACATTACCTGAGCAGCGGTGGCGTAGCGGTACGGCCCTCGCCTAAGAAAAATAAGGTCGCGGGTTCGAATCCTGGTCGTGCCCACACATCTTTGTGTGAATTGTTTCATCTCCGCTGCTCAATATTGGTGAAGGAAAACATCGTGAGGAAACCGGCATGTCTAAGAACTAATCATTCGAGGACATGTGACATCCACATACCCGCACTAGGCCAGCGTGTGTGGATTAAGGCCTAAACTCTCTCAACTAATAGGATAGTTGAGAGAACCCGTGCCCAGCAGTGGGACACTAAAAAGGGTTGAAGTGAGTGACACATTACCTACTATAATTTCAATTTATCCTTTATACAGTTCATATAAATAAATCATAGCTTATAAATTAATTCTTAATAATCATACAATATATTAAGCTTTTCTTATAATAAAATGTATCATCTAATATTAATTAAGTATCGCAGTCAATTCAAGTCAAGTCAAATTCAAGTTTAATTTGTTATATAGAAGTTAGGTACCCATTAAAAAAATATTATATTATTATTACTTATCTTCTTTTCCTTTAAATAAGGAAGTCTTTTAGTTTCCTCTTAAAAATTACAATAGAATTCAGTGCCTTAATATCTACCGGTAAGTTATTAATTAGTCATCTATTGTCCTTACTAATATTATAAATGTGAAAGTAACTATGTATGTCTATCTGTCGCGCTTTCTTGCAAAAACTGACGCGTGATTGGAACCGAAGGCGGAATGCTAGTAATATACCTTAATAATAATAATAATAATAATAATAATCATTTATTCATACCCCAACACAGAAATTGACAGCAAGGTGAGAGAATACAGAGATTATGGGTGAGACTAGTTACTTTACACTAAAAAATGGACCCCTGACTCCGAAACTAGGTTAACTGTACTATCAGAGTCAGTGATTCCTCATATAGAAGCGCCAGTGATAAGAATTTACACACTAAAAATATATGTTATTGAAAGGGTCACGTATAGATACCTAATTAAATCTGAATAATTCTGTCTGAGTCCTCCTTGACGAATTCGTCAACGGCGAACTTTGCAAAGACAACTAGCTACATAGTCTTTGTTCGTGAGCCAGCTCATGTCTGGGTTATAAACTACGCACACAGGACGCATAATAGAGTTGACCTTTGATATTGCAGGTGTAGATATAGGAAAGTTTAGGGCGGGTCTTTTTAATGAAGCGCTTGGCATCCAGGTCTTGTAAACGCTTTTCTTTAAAATTATGAGACTGCTTCATACACAGAATTGCGCCATTGTTGCCTATTTCGTGCAACCTCTTCCCAATTCTTGCATCGGATGTAACATGTAGATAGATTTTGCTTGAAGACATTCTTGTATCGTAAATACTGACCACCAGGCACGCGCTTACCCTCCTTGAGCTGAGAATAAAATACACAATTATTTAGAAATAAAAAACAGATTTTATAAACTCTGAGTAATTGCTAGGATTAAAAAAAACAGAAATTTCAATAAAAAATTCAGTATATTCCCCTATAAAAAGGTAGAATGGGGGGAAATATACAAAAACTATGCAACCTACGGCAGCTTGTAGTTAACCAGTAAAATATAACGCTTTACAAAGCACAGTACACAATGACCGTATAAAGCCACAAAAGGGCTTAAAAAACGAAACATTTTGCGCGGAACGGATAAGAATCTTGCCTCGTAAACCTAAGTAAATACAACGAAGCTCTTGAGTTGAGTGTGCAGTGCATAAATTGCCCCCTATCTGACCATCGCCTGACCCTTAATGGCCACAAGGTGCGACAAGATCGTTATCGAGAAAATGGGAATTCTGGCCGGCTACTTTGTCGATACAAAGAAATTTTGTAGCTCGTTTGCGCTCGACTAATGTTACAAAACTTGGTGACTACTTTTCCTGATAAAACGAACGGAATGATTTATTGTGTTGACATTAGGCCACGGTTGGGTGAACACGTCAGGTGCATGATAGGAGCACGTCCGTTTTTTGCACTTGAATAAATATGATTGTGGTGTTCAATATCCAGTAACATTTTTCCTTCCACATACCTGATAATGCTACATGTATCGATCATATAATTTGAAGATATTTACTTTTAAAGAGGTAGGACTGTCATGTTATTCATAAATAAATTTATCAAATGACTCGTTTACGTGTTCCTGTAACTTCAAGAACGTAAATGATTATGTAAAAGGCATTGTGGAGTCAATGTAGCAGTGTTTTCCAACTAGCAAATCTTATTTCCTCAAAGTAGATATTGGTATTCGAACTACAATAAAAACTACGATTCCGAAGTTTATATTGCTATTGAGTAAAAGCAACTGTAAGTTACTTAAAGGCGCTGAGACAGAAAGGTGACTGAAACCTATTGGCAGTAGTTTTTTATTCAGATACTTTTACTAACGAACTAAAACTGTGCAAACTAACTGTATAAACTTTACTAGTCAGGTGTTTATTCCATCTGTTTGGAAGACAAATGCCATTGATGTTGAATAAATAGATTTAATTAAATCTCTTTAGTACGTACTCGTAGGTGCTCATATAACTACGTTATGTAAACTGTAAGAGGCGGCCGAAGTGATTGTTTAAAGGAAAACTTCGAGTAATAGATATGAGAGGCGGTGAGAGTTCTATAAATCAAAATTATTGGCAAAGTTTTAGGTTAGCTAGGTACCTGAAATATTAATTCTCTCAATATTTCATTACGCTTCAAACATTTCTCGTCAATTACGAATAGTTTACTAGTATAGTATTATATCTGTTGTTTAAGTAAAAGACTTCCGGTAGTGTATACTCGTGCTAAATTAAACGCCAGGAGGTTTTTACCATATTTAAACTTAGGATTAAATTCTAGTACGTCTTTCATTTTTACCTTAATAAATGTTGTACGCCTTTGTAATATACTTCTTACGGGTACCTACTAATACCTGCATATCTACCTAGACTGTTCAATGCAAAGGTATCTGATTTTACTTTAAAATTTACTATCCGCAATCTTCTTACCAATACTGACCATCATGATTAGGTGAACCTCTCGAGACGAATAAAAGTGGACAATAAAATAGCCCCACAAACTTGCACCTACATGATAACGGCACACATTTAAAGCGTTGTGAATTCTGCGAAAAATATTTCTTTCGTGAAGAAAAACAAAGCGACTTTATCCTTAGGTTGAAATTTATGAGATGCGCGGCGGATTAAAAATGTTTGCCATACCCTCAGGCGCGGCCTCGGCTTCATTAGATCGTGTTTCTGGAATATTCTGATTAATATTTACCTTCCACTTCTTGCGCATTGTAGTTCATTAAACCTTTTGTCTCGCGATATAAGTGTGCAACGAAAGGAGGTTGCGATCTTTGGCAAAACTTTGAAATGACCTCTAGCCGCTTTTAACCTTAAGTATTTTTAAAGGATTTAGCTATTAACTTCTTAAATTAAAATTGATCAATTATAATATACTTCAGCGGTTTTAAGATTGATTAGATTACAAAATCGAAATAATTGTAGATAGATGGATTTAAATTTCGAGAGTAAATACAGTTTCATAATAACTTCAATTTACAATTTTATTTAGAAAATCTTTTACAATAAAATTTAGTAAGAACAAAATGTAAGGTTTGATATTAACAATACTTTGTAGTCTATACTCTGGGCGGGTTAAACAATCTTATTCTTCTTGTTATCTTATAGCGCAATACAGATTTAGCGACGCAATAAAAACTTATTACAGAGAGACACTGACAGAGATCAAAATGTGT
This sequence comes from Meganola albula, assembly GCA_936450015.1. Lineage (NCBI taxonomy): Eukaryota > Metazoa > Arthropoda > Insecta > Lepidoptera > Nolidae > Meganola > Meganola albula. The sequence continues at coordinate 6,107,096 of OW388157.1, forward strand.
TGGTAGGGCATTAAATTTTATGCAAATACAGCTAATGTTTGCTATCAGGAAAGGTTCCGTAATAACTAAGCTTAACATTGCTTGTTATAGTCTGACAGCCGATCCACAGATGGCTTTCTATATAGACCTAATTTGTCATGTTTGTATCATAAAAGCTTGCCACATGAAGTTCTTATTATATTTCTGGGAAGTTCCATTTCAAAGTCAAAATCAAAAAAAAAATCAAAATATGCTTTATTTTTTTTTAAACGCGTTCAACATAAAAATAGTCCAATTTCTTTTCCTACCGTGCAGTGAATGACTGGCAACTACTGAGGAACACTGCCAAAAAACTCAGTAGGCTTTGGCTCAGTAGACTTATATCTATTACATTGTGTTTGTTTATTGTGTTGAATCAGAGCGACTTAATTCCAAGCGTTTTTATCCGTTAGATAGTCTGAAATTTTACAATATGATTTCTTACATAACGTAGATTTCATAATTTTTGTTAAATTTGTTAAAAGTCATTTCCCAAATAATATTATTTGGAAGTTTATTGTAGAAACTTATACACTGCCCCATAAAAGAGTTACTGATTTTGTGGAGACGAGTATGATGTGGTTTAAAATCGAGATCTTTATTTCTAGTATTCAAATTATGTGTCGCTTAATTTTCTTAAATTTTGTAACATTTTTATGCACATACAATAAATTTTGTCTCTAAATTTCTCTTTTAGGGAAACACAGCTTCTTAGCTTATATATAGCTCTTTTTAAAATAAAGATGGTTGCTGTACCTAACAGCCGCATTTCCCCGAAGAAGAATTCCGTAAGACATGATACTATGAAAATAACTAATATAAACAATTCTAGCAGTATCCACATCAGTGAGCCCTGCAATAGTTTTGACTGCATACAATTTATTATACAATTTATCTATTTGAGCAAGCCACTATAATTTAAAATCTATAGTGATGCCTAAAAAATTTGATGACTTAACAGGGTCCAACTCATTACAATTAATTTTAACATTTGTATTTGCCTGTCTTACAGTAGGCATGGAAAACTTTATAACTTTTTTATCGTTGAGTAAAAGATTATTCACACTAAACCAATAGACCACCTTAGAGAGTGCGTTGTTTACTTCGTCATAATTGCTTAATTGTCGATTAATTTTAAATGTCAATGAAGTGTCATCGGCACACAACACAATCTCATGGCTATCATAACATAATAAGGTAAGTCATTAATGTAAACTAAGACCAGAAAAGGGCAGAGAATCGATCCTTGAGGTACACCCATGGTGACTCTTGACCCTGACGACTTAGTTCCAGTGACATCGACTTATTGAATTCTATCACTCAGATAAGACAGTTAATTCAAGAACTTTGTTCTTGATAGATACCATATTGGTGTAATTTCGTGACAAGAGTTTCATGTTGCGCACAGTCAAAGGCTTTGGACAAGTCAAGGGGAACACCATAAGCCCATAAAACAGAGGTTAGGTAACTTTTAAATAAATTTAAGCTATAATAAGCTAGCATACGCCATAATTATACATATTATGTATTTATTAGAAATATAAATGTTTACAGACTAATACCTAAATAATCATACCTAGCTGTAAATAGGTTTATTATACCTTTAAGTCGCAGAGTCAAGTATTTGGCCACTTATCTCAGACATCATGTGGGTTAACTGTGAGTAATCGTGCAAAATGAGAAAACTTTTATATGGTTAACCAAATTTATTTCATACTTTAGTATATTTAAATTATTATTACTTACACTAACTAAAGAGATCAACTTTTAACGCAACGCGAAACGTTAGAACAGTTCCGAGACGTCTTCACTCATACGCAATGATTGCCCAACGAGCGACGACATCAAGACCCTGTCGGAAGCGCGTCCAAGCAAAGTCAGAACGAACTCCTAACGTTGCAATGGCGCGCTTTCCGTTTCGCTTGAGAATCCGTAAACATGACCGGATGCTACATATAATTTATCTTGCTAATAACAATATGGTATATATAACACACTATGGTATATATAAAATCTTTACTTGGCTTTAGAAACATTATGTATAAAACTATTTTATAATCGCCTGAAATTTCATTAACAGAGGGTGTCCATCAGGGTCAATGATTGAGTGTAACGATAATAAACACTGTCCCGTGCCTTTGAAAGATAATTCAAGTAGGGATTCATTTATGCTTATCTGAAACCATTTTATTTTCAATCTTACTGAGTGTTTGATGAGCATGAATAAATACTTTGGGAGATAGTACGCCTAATAATAGAAATTAAAGTAAATGTAACGGGACAAATTATTAACCGAATATTTTAATCTAAATAAGTATGTAGGATCTAATGTCCTTATATTTGACCTTATATTTTATTCAATTGATTGAAACGCAAATTTTTAGTACAGTGGTCGAATAAATTTTGCATGTTACTATGCGGTATTGTCTTGAGGTTATGTCTATTTTATCCTGATGACATGACGGAGTGTGCGTCAAGATTATATTGCACCGATCTATAGTGAGAACGATGACCTGCTAAAATATGTTTATTATTATTTTATCAGACAATGTAGCTGCCTACTTACACTAAAACAAATTTTAATATGTCGGTGTTCCACAGGTGGCTGGAGCTACAAAACACACGTGTGACGGAATATTTTGTCTTGAAGATACACCATAAACGAAAGGTAAAGCATACAAGATAATATTACTAAAGGTCAGAGTTTGGGATAAAAAAATTTCGTGTATAAAAGAAAAATGTGTAGAGATGCAAGGAATATGTTAAGAAGGTATACGTAAGGTATGCGTATTATAATACGAGCCATATGTATTCATATTAGGTTACCAGATATTAGTTTGTATTAACCTTAGATTAGGTATATCATTATTATGAAGCGCGCGTAGTAGGGAGTGACACAGGCAATACTGGGAGCTGTCTTTAATCTTAATCATTCGCTTATCCACCGCAAAGGCCCTGCGATTGAAGGAGATGAATATAAAATTCGTATCTCGTAATAACAAAGCTTTCCATATAAGTAATATTAACATTACACTTGACAATCATAATAGCGAGTATAGAATCGCCACTAATTAATAAATCCACCCAGTAAGTGTTGTATTTTAATATAACGTAATGAATATACTCAGTAATACTTGAATATCTCACCCTAATATAACACTAGAAAGGTGAAAGGAAAATCTGTGTTGTGTTATGTACAAATGTACTTCCTAAAATACGTGCGTAACTTCGTTAAAAGAATTTGTATGTCTTTTGTTTACTTGTGGTACCTATTCATGATCATACTAATCATGTCTCTTCGATTGTTTTTATTGGGGTAGGTACCTCCATATACAAATAAGATTCACTCATTAGTTGTAAATAAATGCTAACAAACATTTTACAACATGCTACTGAATATAAAAAAAAAACAAATTAACCAATGTCTGCAAAATAAATACATTGTATCCACATTGGAAGCCGTTGTTTACAGGCCCATAGATAAGAAGTCGGACACGCCACCTGCTAGATATTTACTTCGACGCCATCGATCAGGCCAAACTTATCTGATATTCAAACTACATCACTCAACATGAATTTTCCCTGTTTCTTTATTAAGGAATAACATTTATTGTAAGGAATCGCATTATTTTATAACAATCATTATCTAAAGATGATCAAATTGGTTTGTATAAAGTTTAAAGCCAGTTATTTTACCTACCCACAACACATAATCCATTAATAGAGCTAATAGATCTTAGATGCACTCACCTATCTGAATTAACAGTTCAGTTCACCCCTGTAATACCCAAAGTTGTTCACAGAGGCGAGTAACACTTACATCATCTTTTATCTCACACGAGTATACAAAACTTAATTTTAGTTACATCCTTTTAATTACTGAATTAAAACGCCTCAATGTTTTATTTTCATATAAAAAATAATAATATAATAAATAATAATTAATAATAATATTAATATTATTATTTTTGTTTTTTTTTATTACTAGATAAGTGCACTACTAGACACATCATGTTTCATTTATTTACTTTTTCCAGTTCACATTTTTGTTTATATTTTGTGTATAACATTCTTGCACTGTTAGATAGCCCATTTATTGAGGAAGGCTATAGGCTACTTTTTATCCTACTGCTGGGCATGACATGTAGTTTACGCGGGCGTAGCCGCAGCGGAAAGCTAGTATTATAAAAGATTTTTCTTAAAAGTATTTTTGTCGAATGTCTGTTTATCTGTATCTGTCCATCAGTTCACTTCCGACCTTCTTCAGTTTTACTGTGTCTTTGGTTTATCCCGCTTATCGCTTCCAACTACTAGTTATAAGGTTTAATAAAATAATATAATTGAAAAGAGACTATTTCTACACAGTAACGTTGTCGAGTATAAATCATGTAGTTGTTAAGGCGTTGGAAGTGTAACAACGCAGCATTGTAGATTCGAGGGTGTGTGCAAGTTGGAAGTACGGGGCCCCGGCTGACAAGTGCAATTGCCGTACGCCAGATACTAGATTGCACAGGAACGCCCTGCTGTTAACACTTCCTAAGCACGCCAAAGAACACTGACCCCTTACAGACTAACATAATACTTTATTTTGAAAAGTTATAGAATCAATCATAATAGCAGTATTACTTATATCACGTCAACCCTATTTAGTGTCCCACTGCTGGGCACGGGTCGTCTCTCAACTATCTTACGAGTTGAGAGAATTTAGGCTTTAATCCACACACACACTGGCCTAGTGCGGGTTGTTGGATGTCACATGTCCTTGAATGATTAGTTCTTAGACATGCCAGTTTCCTCACGATGTTTTCCTTCACCGATACTGAGCAGCGGCGATGAGACTATTCACTCAAAGATGTGTGGGCACGACTGGAAATCGAACCCGCGACCTTTTATTTCTAAGGCGAGGCTTGTACTGCTGCGCCACCGCTGCTCGTATTAGTTATAATAGGTTAACTGAACAATTATTTCCACGTGTATGCTTAAGATGGGTTACCGAGAGTGGATCCAAGAATGGCACGAGATGAGATGATATGTGTTTATTTATTTCCTTTCCTCGTTCAAATTATAACATACAAGACTTATTTGACACAGCTCTACAAATCTGGACACAATGGCTCAATCCTCATATTTTTGTTGAGAGTATTACTCAGGTACTTACTTATAACTCTTAATAATTAATTGACTAAATTTAACAATTTTAAATTGCATAAATTTGCCAAGTTAGAATAAAAATAAATCTTCAAAAAGAGGAACCATTTTGAAGTCAGTTAACCAGTACTATGGCCTGTGTAGTGGCGTTATCGCATAATAATTAATACTTAATACTTAGAGAATCTTAGTTGAAACTCAAAGTATAGGACTATACCCGATGAATGGCAATAGACTCGCTCCCTATTAAGTAGTACCTTAACATTGAAGCGAGAAGTGGGTGATATTCACGTTCAGGTACCTAATACAGGCGTGACTCTATTTTATGTTAAACCAGTGCACGGTGCAAAAAAATTATTCGTTTGACTAATCGCTTTACTACATGTTTTATATACTTATAGCTACCATGGTTCGGATATTGTTATCTATGCAAGTCAAGACATTTAGCACTAGCGGTTTATTTATTACCCTCGCCTGCCGCCGGTGCTCCGGATACTCTCACTACAACACAACCAGCGGAAAACCACACTTTGCACTATTGCAGTTGTATTTAAAAACATTGGTTAAATATGGTTCTATTGCGGTAATAAAGCGCATCGTTCCTTTGTATAGATTTTTAAGTAGTATAACTACAAAAATAACTAAGTATCTATATTAGTAAACTGTATCTTTTATTTTAATAACTTGTTTCGTTTTTTCGTGATGTTCATACCGCTGAAAATATGAGATGTTTTTACCAAAAATTTATATAAAATGGAATTCAATACGACATATTCAGTGTAAAATGTATTTTATTAACTCAATACCTCCGTTGCAACATAAATTTCAGCGAAAGTATTCCCAAATTAAAAACCAGTTGGTTTCAATTAAGGACAGCATCGCTTTGACACTAATGCCAATGCTGTAAATATTTTTAATATGAAATTAAAATAATTACAGATTTAATTTAGGTATATGAATTTATATTGAGTTCGTTTTTTTAATTGTTTTATGTCATTAAATCAGTATTGCCTCATAAAGGCTTGACGTTATTAATTGTTCGTTGGCGGAATTTGAGAGGGTGTAATAACTCCCGATGTAATAACTAGATGATAATCGCATAATCGCATCGTGTAAACCTGTCATGATTATTTTATGAATAGTTTAAATAGATTAATAATGTATAAAGGTACTTTCAATTGAAATAAACGGGACGTAGTTACAACATTCGTAAAAGCGAACGATGAAAAGTATTTAAAGTCAGTGCTTAAAACAAATACCTCACGAATCCCGCGTTTAATTTGCTCGCCCTGTGTAGAAAATTTCTTTACGGTATAAAATTACTCAGTTTATGCGGCTACTCTGGTACTTGAGGTTTTTATGAATTTAAGGTTCAAAAGAGATATTCGTTATATTATGACGCAAGGTTTTTCTTTAGTTTGTTTTTATATAGATTCCTCCCACGACTTTATCCACTTAACATAGAGAAACCATTCCTAGGACATATATTATCGGGATAAAATGTACTGTACTTGGTGATAGATATTAGCTGTATGTGCTTCTTAGAGTATGTACCTACACATGTTTAGTTTGACCGCACACGGGCCACCGACAAACCTTGCCTCTTGGTTAAAACGCTAGAAAGCCTTGTGCCATGTGGCGTCCACTGGCGTCAACCGTGTACGGGCTTGCGCGGCGAATCAATTAGTCATCGGTGGTGGTGTTTTGTGGTTGTGATAGTTAGGTCGTATGCGGCTAGGTGTACTTTTGTAGGAACATTATAAAGAATTAAACCAATAAATACCTACTTAAGTTTTATGCTAGAAAATGTAACCGAATGTTATATTTACGAAACTAATTTACTTGAGAATGGCATGACAAGAAACGTTTAGAAAGTACTTTACCTTCTCACCATTTGAATAAGACATTATGCAAATGAACACTTTTCAAAGCTTTTAGAGAAATATTTGAGTGGAAGCCATTAACAATAAGTTCTTATACTTACATACACTTTTGTAATTTACTGGCGTCTGGCACCTTTAACTAAGTATTAATTTTAGTAAATAAATACTGAAAAATAATTTAAGTTTTTGGAAAGACTATTATGCCCTACTTACTGGGCGTAATAAGGTATGGAAGAATAGGGGCTGAGTCACTTTCGTCCGAGGTAGTAAACATTTGGCTATTTATACGTGTACAGAAGCACAGAACAGCAAGACAGGAAAGCAAGCCACTAAAGAGCATAGTGTAAATGGGGACAATCCAATGCAGTTTTAGTAGCTTGCTGCCCTGTCTTACTGTCCTGTCCCAGCTATTGTCCTCATGTAAATGACTCATCACACATGGTCCCGTTCATATTTGCTAAACCTAATTTCCTTCAAACCATTTACTGCGTAAAGCGGGTTCGGTCTCCGATCGCGCCCACATTTATTTGTGACAATCGTTTCATTCCCGCTGCTCAATATCAGCGAAGGAAAACATCGGGAGGAAACCAATGTGTCTAAAACTAATTATTGACACATACATCCACCAACCTGTACTTGGACAGCGAGTGCGGATTAAAACCTAAACTCTCTCAACTCGTAAGATAGTTGAGAGTAGACCCGTGCCCAGCAATGGGTATGGGACATTAAAAAGGGTTGAAGGATGAACCGATTTATTTTCCCGGTAAAGCCATTCTATGTTATTGTAGAAATAGTCGCGCTCATTGTATTTAAACCGAATATTTCCTTTGTGAGTTTCTTGTGCCGAAATTAACAATTAAAAGATACACCTGTTCTCGTCGCAACTCGCGCCGTCGCGCATTCAAATCGATTTTATAGGAAGTATTCTTTTAATGACGGTCATCGAAAGAAATAGGAACCTTCTCGCTAATGGTTCGCGAACTGATAAATCGAGCTGGGCGGGACTGTGATAGCTCGTAAAACTTTTAACGACTCACCAAATTGCTACCTATTACAGCGTGTTTCACGTCGGGTTGGTACCTATTCAATAAATTATATGCTACGAGTACATTAAACTAAGTACACTTTATCAAAATTTGCTGTGCGGACCAGCGTATACTATTCTACGTATTCCCGTGGGCGTCATAGCATAATTATGTACTTATGTACTAGCTTTCCGCCGCAGCTCCGCCCGCGTGAACTACATTTTATATCGTGCCCAGCAGTTAGATCAAAAGTAACCTATACCTTTTCCAATAAATAGGCTACCTAACAGTACAAGAATTTTTCAAATCGGACCAGTAGTTGGTTCCTGAGATTAGCGCGCTCAACCAAAGTAACTAACAAAGTCTTCAGCTTTATGACAATAAGTACTAGGTATAGGTGGATATAGAGTAAAGTACAAAACCTAAACCGGTTTGTTTCTATTAAAACGGTCGACAAATTAAGAGTTGCTCAAATGTTTTTAAACTATAATTCATTCTTTTGATACGGTGTTTCCCTTGACACAAAACCAGTCTTTAGCTAATCTTTAAAGGGTAGTAATTTCCTTATAACTTAAATTACTTTCCTACATAGTTAATCATTTTTTTATATGAGGTTATTTGAAAAGTAGGTACTATGTCTAAGAGAACAAACCCGGAACACTTTTCTAGAATACTCAAGGTATTTTGTAGCAAAGAAATGTGTTGTTTCTGCTAGGTGGATCTAACGAAACATTCTAGCAATTCGTTTGTTTGTGTCGGGAACTGAGAGATCTTAAACATCCCGAGATTCCTTGTTTTACATTTCATTTGCTCAAATGCTGCAATGTTATGTTTGGTACCAGTCAAACGAAAATGTAAAAATTAACGAAGCGTTTAAGGATAATGATATTGAAAATAGTTTGCTCAATCAGTTTTAGTTGGATATAACTCAACTACTAGACAAAAAATAATACTACTATTTACTTACTTAACTTCGAAATAAAAGAGTAAATTCTCTTTACCTCAAATAAAGTATTCATACAAAAGATCCCTATTATACCTTTGAGTAATATCTATCATACTCGCTAATAGGTACATTACTGTATTACCTACCCATTAACTACATAAATAACTTTTCCAATAAGTACTTATGTGTTACGAAAACACTTATCAGGAATTAAGTAACAGTATTTAAACAAGTATTCTCATTGACAAAACAAAACACAGTAGCACAATAGCCTAGTAACTTGGTATCGAGTCTGGCAACACTGTCTAATTAGTGTAGCCGAACAATCCAGAAAAGTTTGTTAATAAAACTGGTCTCAACTATTAATTGCCTCTATTCAAGTGTTACTGACTGGTTAGTTTGATTAATTTGGCTATAATGTTCTCATAACAGTATTACAACAGTGTACTACTATTTTCCAATTTCATGCGATCCTACTTTCATACCTACTACTAATATTATTTATGAGAATGTAACTCTAATTCTTTGTTTTTTTTACGGCTAAACCACTTGATTAAAATGAATTTTAGTATTGAGATAATTTCTTCACTAGTGTCGGACATGAGCTGTTCTAGCAACCCTAGTATTGTAGGGTTTTTTTTAGCGGATGACCTAACCCAATTGGCCGGAAGGGCCTTTATTTATTTACCGGACGTTTTCGGTGAGCCGTCCGAGGACGGTCGAACCGATTAAGTACTGCGGCAATGCCATGAGGGCTCCCCATGTGGGAACGAACCTCGGCTCAGGACGTTGCCGGACAATCGTTTTAGAAAGTCAGGGGCATAGTATTTTAGGTACCCGACTGTACTTACTGTACTTAAGTAAGGTAATTTTCTGCGCGACAAACGACAAACGAGCTTGTCGATAGTACTGAATAAATACAAACTGAATTAATCTGAAGAATTTTCACGTTTGTACAAACGAGTCAATCTGGGAACTAATAATCAGTCTAAAAACTATTTTTGTAAGATTTCACTTCTATAGCTTCTACCTCAACTTTGACGTCTATGGCACGTCATATTATTTAGTAGTTGACGGGCCGGTGGCGTGGTCAGTAAGATACTTGCTTTTCACGCCGCAGGTCGTGGGTTCGATTCCCACCCGAGACAAACATTAATGATGAACATTTGTATTTGTGTCGAGTCTGGGTGTAAATATCTATTATAAGTATATATTTACAAAAGAAAAGTATTATATGTAGGTATAGTATATACCAGTTATCTGGTTTCCGTAACACAAGCTTTGCTTAGCTTGGGACCAGATGACCGTGTATGTTAATGTTCCAGAATATTTATTTGGTTATTTTATTATTTATTATTTAGTAACTATAACTATAGTAAAGTCTTCAAGTCACGAGTAAATCGGTATTTACTGGGTAAGCGCGTCCCATCGTAGACTGCATCACAAGTTTTGGTCAAGCGCAAGCCTATTTTAAGAATTAAAAAAAAATCTTATTCCTGCTATTATAAATGAGAAGGTATGTGAAGTTGTATGAATGTTTGGTGCTCTCCCAAAGCAAATGGCTGAACGGTAGGTAAGTAACTACTCAAACTGAAACTCAGAAAAAGTTGTGGAAAGCAATCGCGCGCAAGGTAAGTTTTTTGCTGGTAAAGTTAACGTAGAATAATTTTATGGTTTCAAAAAGTTGTAGCTCATAACTTAATTGATTAGTTTTTAACCGTACACAAAACAGTGACAATTTTTTACCGTCTTCCAAATTTGAAAATGTCGAAATTGGATTAATTTTGGCAAAGAAATAAATTCTATTCAGGAATAGCAAAAAGGCTATTTTTATCCCACGCCAGCCGAAGCGAAGCAGAACTAGTTAATTTATAAATATAAATATAATGGTTTTATTAATTTATCTACTCGTACGTGAAATAACTATAGTCTCACTTTATAATATTATTATATTTATGTAATTATATCAAATTTAATTAATTCCACATATGCGGGTAAAACTATTCTCAAGAATTAATAACCATATAAATATTACTAGTAGGTATCTGCTAGGTATAATATAACAAATGAATTCTAAGGAATCATTATAACCGTGAGAGAATATAATCATACCTATACTTTCCAATTTTATCTAAACCCATTTCAATGTTGTTATATGATAGAGTTACAACGATCCGATGATGAGATATCATCTCATGTCATAGTGACCGGTAAATAACAAGACCAACGGCCTTGTCAGCGCATTAACTGATTTTCATAATTTTCATTCGTAGTTTAGCTATGCCGCTTCCTGTATCATAAATTTTATATATATATATTTTTTTATATAGTGGGACATTATCATACATTCTGATTCCAAACTAAGCAGAGCTTGTACTATGGAAACCAGATAACTGGTAAAATAAAACATATAATACTTTTTTTTTGTAAATATATACATAGATATAGATAATTACACCCACAAGACAAACATACATATTTAAACAAATGTTTGTCTCAGGTGGGAATCGAACCCACGACCTGCGGCGTGAAAAGCAAGTATCTTACCGACCACGCCACCAGCCCGTCTGACATTAGGTATAAGCAGAGTAAAGGAATCCTTTACTGCTTTTGTGAAGAGATTAAAATCTAACTACAATAAAAATGAGAGGTACCATTCATACAAGTCTGTGCAACGTAATCCATTTTCAAGTTGGGAAGTTTCAGAGTGAACTGTCTATTTCAGAAGGAAGGATTGACATAGAAATTCTGCTCCTCATTTAGGTTCTCAACTTTGATAATTGAATTTAATATTGAATTGAGTTGTGAAAACATTATCAAAGCCATTTTCTTCTCAGACCAGTGAACAAACGAAACAATATTATAAAAACTTTGAATAAAATAAAAAACGGAATGTGGTAACGAAAAATTTTGTATTTCTTATTTACAGATACACTATTAGCGCACCGAAATGCGTTTAACCGCATGCGGTAGACGTCACCATGCGCGGTGTACCGTAAAAGTGCGTTGAGATCATGCATTTTCGTATCCAAATTTAAGCGCGGCCAGCCGCATGAAATACGCCGCATTCCGGTCAATTGCTATTGCGTTCAGGCTTGTTCTGTCAACCTAGCTGTCAATATAACTATCTCCATCGAAGGTCCAATTATTTAAGTGTTACGTGCCTTCAACTTGTGCACATGTATACTAATACTTATATGGGATACAGATATATAAATATTGCTGGAATATCATTTTATCAAATTCAATTCGTTTTATGTGATTCTTGATTGTGTTATGTATGCATTGTAATCTATTTTATATCTACTGCCTTTTATTATTTTTAAGGTAAGATTTCTCAACACGTAAGATAGTCGATGATAGACCCGTGCCCAGTAGTGGGACACTAAAAAGAATTGAAGTAAGTGAAGTCTTATAAAACGTCCGCCATGAACGACTTTTAGGATTATCCCTCTTCGAGGCACAGGAAAAAACCGCGAGCTAAAGTTTACTTTGTATCAAAGTTTTATCAAAATATAATACCTTACGAGAAAAATGCTTAGAACTGGTATTTTATTAATGGAAATAAATCGTTTGTCGCTTAGCACGAATCTGTCGCGCCATATCACAAATAGAAAATTTAGGTGTTATTATGCGTCACAACTTCGGAAATCTGCGACATTCTGTATCATATTTTCTACGTAAAATGTCGTTATCTAATGTTAACTTCAAGGCGTTGTAATAAATGCTTCAGGTGTGAGTAATTTATTTCTTTGCCTTTGGAATTATTCATTTTTAGAAAATGTCATTTAAAAAAAAATACCGAGCAAAGCTCGGTCGTCCAGATATCTTATCTTATCTTATATCTTTAAATGAGCAATTCTTGTATATATATATAATTGGAATCTCGGAATCGGCTCCAACGATTTTCATAAAATTTAGTATATTGGGGGTTTCGGGGGCGATAAATCGATCTAGCTATGAATCATTTTTAGAAAATGTCATTTAAAAATAAAAAAAATACCGAAATGACTGTCGTCGTGACTGACTGTAACTTTTAAATAACAGTTACATATAAAAGTGACGATTAAAAAACCTCACCTCTAGTTAATAACCTTGTGGAGCTGATTTTATCTAAGTATGTTGCCTATGTTGCAGGCATTATACGCATCTCTCTGAGAAATCTACGTTTACCCTTTTCTTTATTCGTATTTCTATTTTAATTCAATTTACTGGATGAAGGAGAAAAAGTAATCTCCAGGGTTGGGTCGGAACTCGGCACAGAGAGATTGGAAGTCATCGCCGCAGTATTGGGACGAACTCATATACTTTTATGACCTCGGAAGTTTTTATTCGCAGCAGAAGAAAAAAGATTCGGGCACCGCTCGAACCCTCCCACATGTGAGCCGAATACTTGAATAACTATGAATACGAGGATGCGCGATAAAAACATTAGTAGTCCGTTCGATTTCATCACGGATCAAATCCATTGGGATTTAGAGTAGGTACCCATCTGAACCTTTAGGTAACGTGGAACATACGTACCTACCACGCAAAATACTTTAACTAGAATTATTTACTAACTCGCGAACTGTAAACATTATAATATTTTATAACCAATAGAGCTACTAAATTGAAACATTGTAACCAATTAACATAACATTATTCGGTATAAACGAAACATTTACCTAATACAGTTATATTCCACAAACACCTGGCTATTTGAAATCGAATTCATTTGCCCGCATAAACAGTTCCAAACATGGCTGATGAAGCGGAAACGTATTTTATAAAGCATTCCATTACATTCGTTATTGTTACCATATTTGATTGCATGAAATTAGATATTTCAGATATTAGGTACACCGTGTGCAGAGACTTTGCCTGTGACAGTGATAATCGTTTTCCACAGTATTTTCCTGTTACCTTATATTCTTATGTGATGGGTGTATGTATAGACATCTCTGTGGAAAATTTATGTGAGCCTACAAAGTGCGAGTAATAGTAAACCGGTCCCCAAATGGAGGAATATGCGACACGCGGCACATAATATATCACGGGAGCAAAACTTTAATCTAACCCCTTTCCAAGTTTCCTTACCGTAAGTAAACGGAACTTACCTACGTTATGGTTCGGACTCATATATCATATACGGACCGCGAAATATCAGATACGAGTTATTACGGGAACTGTATATATGATAGAATATGAATAGCGCAATTTTAACATGTATTTTATTAAAGAGAAGATAAGGTAATTATAATTAAAATACCTACTTTCCTTCTTAAACTAATTGTTATGCAAGGTACTCAGACATGTAGGTAAACCTATCAGCATTTTATTTATTCACGAATTTATTTCTATCACGCAATGCGTAACATTGAAATGTACGTAATTTGCATGTATGTGATACAGAAATCTTAACGATAACAGATTTATCGGGATTGCTATCTTGTTTTTATGGGTGCGTGACTATAGGTTGTGCGGTAACGACGAAGCACGGGTTTACATCAGCCAGCGATACACCCTTGATTTATTATAACTAGGTAGGTACCTACTACAGGCAGATGGCCTTGTTTTCACTAATAGTATCTAGCGCAGAGTACCCACTTGTCATCAGCCAATCTCTGAAACTGTAAATATACATAATCTAAGTCTAAATATATAAAAGAAGGACTGATTGCTTGACTCCCATACCATGCGTCTAGAAACTCCAAATGTGGCACATAGGTTCCATGTAAGGTCTTGGGGTGCAATAAGGATTTATCAAAACTCACCCCCTAAAGGGCTGAAACAGGGACCACGTGGGTGAAGCCGCAGGCGGAAACTAGTATCTAATATAAATAGATACATAGGTAAGATACACAGGTACACATGTAATATTGTAAGTCGCAGATATCTTTGTATTTCAGCTTTATTCTTAAAATACTCACCACGTTATTAACTACATTATAAAATATTCTTCCGATATCCGTTGAAAAGAGTTGTTTTTGATGTTTTGAAAAGGGTGAATGAAAAGTAATGAAGTTATTTTCATTTCGGTTTCTTTTCCTCTGAATCTGTTGTTAAACAAATATAAAGGTCTCAACTCTTTATGAAAATTCACTGCGTGGTCAGAACATCTTGCCTCCTATATTATGGCTGGATATTAGGTAACCAGAAACGCCCTGAACATTTTGCTCGAGGGCTTTCCTCTTCCTTGTGGATTTATATGCTGCGTATGGTAGCGGACCATGTAATACCGCATTTCCACTCCAGCTATTTCATTGCGGTTGCATGAAGTTACTCTAAGGAAACATAGCCGGCTGTCTCATAATGAAATATAAAGTTGTACTAGGAGGAAAACAAACCAAAATAAGACAAACATTAATATATTTATCTTACTAAAATAACTACATGGTGCCAATTATAATTACTGTTTAAAGTAACTAGTTACCTAATATTTGACTATGCTTATGACATCCCAAATACTTTCTAATCAGCCGGGAACAAATCACAGTCATGATGATACCTAACTGTAATCTTGAGTGTACCTGTATATTGAATTTTACAGAGAGGATCACATTTCAATACGTGTTGTTAAACTGCTCTCATACATTGTTTTATTTTACCTTATTTTTTGACACAAATCTTATCATAATTAAATCTAAAAAGGAAACAACAATTACTATTATCCCCTTTGGTGCAGTCCGTTCGGATTACTCATTCGGTCAATACAAGCAAACTAAATTAGCTGAACGAGTAAAGATAAAGCAACTGTATAAATTAAAATGTAAACAAAGCAAAAAGGCTTAAATACGTGTACGATTACTTATAAGAAATTCTAAAGTAGGTAATGGTCAGTTTTGCTTATTTGTTTTGCGAAACGAACAGAGCAAAAACACTGTATGTTCCTCGTACCACCTGCAATAAAACGAAAAAGTTTTAATATACCTTTTTTATTCTGAGATAGGCTGGCACTTGACTTCAACCTGCCTGATGTTAAGCAATGATGTAATGGAAATAAATGGAACGCGCCAGGCCAGTATACCGATTCACTTGTGATTACAAATGATTTTCGGTGAGAAAGTGGCAGAGGAATGAACGTCCTTAAGGTTAGAAACCTTAAAGGAACAAGAATCCCACCCACTCTCTCTGCATGGTGTCACCAGACATCGCACCGGAACACGGCAAGGCCGCTTGGAGGTGCAGCTTTGTCTAATAGGTGGTCACTAAACACGGCCGAAGCCTACCACCAGTTTTTGTCACCTGATTTGCACCACCCGGGGACCACGTGTGGGGATTCAATTAAAAGTAAAATATATTTTGGAACTAAACTCGCCACTGCTTCTATTGTTAGAAGCACAGAAGTCTTAATCCAGATATAGTGTACAACATTTATTTTTAAAAATCCATTTCATAGTATTGTCTTAGATTTACGCGAATATCACACATCGAAATAAAACTACTTTTTAACAGATTTTATCGCGGTTTATTTTAGATTTTAGATTTTACATTATAAAGAAATACTCCGGAAAACTAGAAGGTCTGAAAGTAAACTTACTACCATCATGTGCTAAGCCTCCTAAACTGTATGGCCTACCTACAATACACAAACAAAACTCATCGCTACGTCCAATAGTGAGCCAAATCGACACTCCAACCTACAGATTGGCTCAACACCTAGCAAAAGTACTCTCTTCACTCAGAGGACACTCGAGAGCACATGTCAAGGATTCCTACCATTTTGTTAGTGAGTTAAAACACCTTCAGCTTGCTGACAATGAAACTATGGTTAGTTTTGATGTTCAGTTATTATTTACTTGTCTACCTGTTAATGACTGCATTGAAATCACTAGAAGGAAACTCTTAGAATATGCCTGAGGAATATGCAGACATTTTAAAGCATTGTCTAACCAGTGGTTATCTACTGTGGGACCAAAAATACTACATCCAGCTGGATGGAGTAGCTATGGGTTCTCCAGTTTCCCCCGTTGCGTTGTCGCCGATATTTACATGGAAGACTTCGAGGCGCGGGCCCCGAATACAGCTCCCATCATACCATCTTTTTATAAACGGTACGTAGACGATACTTTTACCATCTTACCAAAAGACAGTGTATCTACTTTCCTCGACCATCTCAACTCCATTAACAACAACATTCAATTCACAATGGAGTTGGAGGCAAATAACACCTTAGCTTTTCTAGATATACTTATAACCAGGAATCCTAACAATACCTTAGGTCATACAGTTTATAGAAAACCAACACATACAAATAGGTATCTAAACGGTGATTCGCACCACCATCCTAAACAGTTAGCTACCGTGGGCAAAACTTTGTTTCAGAGAGCACACGGGATCTGTGATGATGAACATCTTGACGCAGAGCTTAAGTACGTCAAGCAAGTATTGCATGACAACAAGCTCCGAGCACCGCGTCGCCGCAGATCACGTGTAAAACCAGCTACAGTTGACAGGCAACCTGCAATTCTTTCTTATATAAGAGGAGTGACCGACAAGATTGTCTATATCCTTAAGTGGGCTTCTAGAAGTACCTACTTCAAGCCAAAAACCAAGATAAGTCAATTTTTACCATCTGTCAAGTGTCAAGTCCCTCTACAAGATGCGGGTGTTTATAAAATTGACTGTGAGTATGGACTCTCATATATAGGACAAACAAAGAGAAGTATAGGGACCCCTGTAAAAGAACACATAGCTGATGTTAAACATCAACGCTCGACGAAATCTGCAGTGTGTGAACATACTCAAAAAAGCCCCAACCATTACTTGAGATTTGATAAAACACAGGTCCTTGTCAAAGAAAACCGGTTCCTACCAAGAATGATCCGCGAATCTATTGAAATTAAAAAACATCCTAATTTTAACAGAGAAAATGGTTGGAATAATAATAATAATATAATAATATACCACCAGCTTGGGAAGTGCTTAATTTACTTGTACCAAAACCCAAGCAAAATCAACTCAGAATTCAAGACACTGTGAGCTCAGTTTGCTTAAATCGAAACGCAACTTAAATATTAATGTTTGAAGGTAGTCAGTAATAATTGTGATTAATATTTTTGGACGTCAAATATCTCAGTCCACCCGTGAACATGAAGTCTGAAAAGACTTTGAAACATCGGGATCTAAAATCTAAAATAAACCGCGATAAAATCCGTTACAAAGTAGTTTTATTTCAAATATCCATTTCGTTTGAAAGATGCGTCGTGACGTAAAACGTTTTAATTTTCTCTAAAGGCACCTACTACATTATATCCCAAAGAGAGAACTGGTAATTAATTTTTTGTATTTTATTTGGATTAGGAAAGCTTACAGACAAAATCATTATATACCTAGTTACAGAGCTACAATATTGTTAACTAGGTTTACCCCGCGGCTCCGCCCGCTTCAACTACGTTTAAAACGTGCTTATCAATGGGACAAAAAGTTAAAAATTTTGTTCATATATAGTCGAACAATGAGGTGTATCCAAAGGGGGCCGCTGCCTAAGTCCGAGCAGATTAGTTGAAATATTTAGAGCAACTAGCGACGTTCACCACAAAGCAAATATCTTAAAAAATGTAATTTCTTTCATCTAGCTAGGTATTCAGATAAAAAGTTGTGAGCTATATAATCAAAATAACTCATAAATTTACAAAATCATTTAAATAGTAAGTAATATGATTATATAAATTAGATATTAGTATCGTAGCTTTCCGGCGGTAAAAGTTGAGGCAACATTACCAATACTTACCAACAAGAAAGTGCCGTACGTTAGTTCTAACATTTTGAAGGCTTTCATAACTAATGGACGCTGTGCTTGCATCACGCCTAGTAAAACCAGTTGCCTAATATTACGACTCGGCTTTGTCTTCAAACGAGGAGGGCAAGAAGACCAACCGCAGTAGAATATTGCGTCGGACACCAAAGCAGCCTGTAACAATACATTAAATATCATGTATTAAGTATCATTAATTAACCCTTTCATTTAGATAAAACTAGCAGCACACTCCGGCCTTAATTTGTAGTATAAATGTGAATTTATTTATAAACCTATATGTGTCGACCCTAAGCTATACGTATTATAAAAGAACAATTAGGTATCTCATTGGAAAACCAGATTAAAATCTATCCCGTAGTTTAAAACATAAACGTCTGTGGATTAGTGTGTATGTAGTTTAAAGTAGTAGTTTTATTTCAATGTAAGTTTAAAATAAGTTTATTGAATGTAGGTACTCTAAACACAAATCTACAGACTTTGTTTTGTTACTAAAGGAATGTGTTTCAAGAAATTATAGGACACCTATGCTTACAACTACATTTGAATAAATCATTTCAAAGTAATAACCTGACCAGTTTTTAAAAGAGAGGGCTTTTTATGTACGCAGCTGACATACCAATTTATTCAAGGGTCCTGACGTGATACATGATCCAATTCTGCCTAGGATAGGATAATTTTGTAGGATTTGAAGATATTACTGAACAGCGCAAAGTATATTACAGTAGATTGTATTAAAGCTGGGCAATAAATTAAAATTATGATTAGAATATGATCCCTCCAAGCTGTTAAATTGATAGGATCTGTCAAACAGGTACGATGGATATAACTGATGATCTCATTTCACATTACAGGTAAAATATTATCTTTAAGCAGTTCCGTATCTCATCGTTATTATTACAAAACATATTTATCGACTTCTTAATTTAGTTGAATGATTGTTATTATACAGAATGCTTAAATATTTACAAAAATTATAATATTATGGAACTGAATTTATAAAATCAAAGCCGTGATTGAGTTTATCTTTAAAGGCATGAGCAAGGAACATGATTGATGATGTTTTACGTGATTATAACACCTATATCAACATGCTATTGTGGCGTAAATTACAAATTCATATTGATTGCTGCAGTGACGAACCTTACCACTCGACTTATTTTTATTTGAATCTCCGTCACATGGGATTTTGCATAACAATATACATTGTAGAAGTTTAATAAGGGTAACGATAAACCACTTACATTTTACAAGCATGCGACTGTTACACTTATACAAATCTAGTAACAACCTGAACTGAACATGTTTAACCAAAAACTAGCTTTTCTATTAAATTGAGAGCTTGAATAACGTTATAATAAAGGAACTCTCAATTTTGTAAACAAACACATACGGCCTCGCCTTTGAAATATAAGATTGCAGGTTGGATTCCCGGTACCACCGGGTGCCCACACATCTTAGTGTAAATTGTTTCATTGCCACTGCTCAATATCGGTAGAGGAAAACATCGAGAAGAAACCGGAATGTCTAAGAACTAATCATTCGAAGACATGTGACATCCATCAACTCGCATTTGGCCAGCGTGTGTGGATCAAGGCCTAAACTCTCTCAACTCGTAAGATAGTTGAGAGAAGACCCGTGCCCAGCTGTGGGACACTAAAAAGGGTTTAAAGTGAAGGGCACTGAGGTCCAGTACACCACTTTGAATAAGGTTTTATTAAGGGATTTAACCCACCACCGCAATCCCCAATTGGAAATTTACACTGTCTACTTCCTTCACAAACGGGAGACAGCGTAGAGCAAAAAGAGAGGTTTAAAATTGCCCCATGAAAATGGACTAACGATTTATCGATTTTTACAGTTTATGTACAACAGTTATTAGAAAAATATTTTACCTGGTGTGTAATTTCTCCAGCATTGCAGAGATAAAGACCCAATAAAAAGAATAAAGCACTAACAAAGAATATTATTTTCATGCTTGCCACGAAAGTCAGTTGTTTGGAAAGCTGCAACAAAAGAACTGTTAGTTAAATCACAAATAAATAATGTGGTTACCGTGTGTGACATCCGCGTTTTATATACCTAAAGCATCCTAAGCGTATATAATACTTCAGATTATAGTAGAGGCTTGAGAGCTACTATGTTATGACCAGTACAAATTATTCCAGTACAGTAATCCAACGCATCAACCCAGGCCAAATTTCCTTGTAAATAAACCTCCCTTATAAAATAAACAGAGGGGTGACTCTTAACTCTTTTGAAATAAGAATCATTTTCCAACATACTGCCAAAGCATATTATATGCACCGAAGGGTGTCACAATTCGATTACTTACAGCAATTTGAAGCAGGAGAGAGACAGCCGATCCTGAGCTTTGACAAACTTGTAGAGCCATTACTGTTCCGAATGCTTGATCAATGTCTTTTGATATCCTACAGAAGTGATTGTATTGGAAATTATAATGTATCAAATAGCATTTCACTTGAAAGTGCCTTAATTTACGTAGGTACATGGAATCGAGTATAATAAGAAACTATTTATGCATGAAATCCAGCGCAACACCCCTAAAGTAAATTGTATGTAACTGAATGTCTTCATACAGCAGAAAATAGTTTAGGCATTCCATCTATACCAGGAAATACAGCTTTTATAGGGGTAATAGGTAATTCAGGTATGTAGGGTTAAAATTTCATTCAGTTTAGTTAGCCGTACATTTAATAGGTGATTTTTTCTTAAAGAATGTCAATATAAAATCAAATTCTTATTTTATTTACCTCAAAAGTCTTTTATGCATTTCAATTCCTTCAATCAGACCGTCGGCTAACGTTTCAGCAGCCAGATCTTTCTCTCCAGAACCATTTAGTCTTTCAAACTCTTTTCTCAAATTATCAAAATAATGTATTAAAGTAATGAATTTATATTTATAGGTAATTAAAAAAACAACTACAAGAGAATCCACTGATATTATCATAGTTATAAGCATTATAAATAAGAGAAATGTTGTAAATATACGAACTATTGTAGCTAATGCTGAATTATCTTCAAACGTCGGGTAATATGTTACAATTGTCACAAAATGAGAACCTGAAAACAGGAATTTAAAAAAGTAAAAATTTCATAAAATAAATAAATACATACAGTGGAACATATTATAACCTCAGTCATTTTTTGGAAGTCGGTTAAAAACAATAGGTAAATGAATTCGAATGTACCCCAAGCCAAACCGTCGCACTATGTGGAGATTGAGTCGGTTTCGGGTCATAAATCCATAACTTCCATGTTTTCATAGATTGACTGCTGATTTTTTTTTGTGTATTTTTGAATAAATGTACTTTTAAATAATATACAATTTATTTAATAATCATATGTTAATTGTCTAAAAAAAAAATAGTAAACTTAAAATGTTGAAAAATGTTCAGAAATTTACGACTATATTTAAATAATGTGACCTTAAATGCTATAATAAACACAAATTAAACTCTTAAAATTATTTCTGCTATTATTATGTACCATTACTTTTAATTAAAAAAAAAAACACTGTATTATTCAACTAGCTCTAAAGCTTCATCTATAAGTTCCATGGACTTATTACTAGATGGTTTTCTTAAACTTGTTATGTAAGGGTCCGAAGTATACAAAAGTATATGTAGAATATCTTCATTTGTAGCTATTCTAGAGCATTTCCTAGCATGATGAAGTCTGAATCGTTATAAACGATTTTTCTTGATTGAACGTCTTTGTTCCTTGATTCCTGCGCATCTTCGGAAAGTTGTCCTAGGGGTAACACTGAATAATGCCGAATGACGCTTTCCCCGTGAATTAGGACTTTATGGACAGATGATAGCATATAATACCACATCTTGAAGTAAAACATAAAATCGTTTAATCAATTCCTCGTCCACACCAGTAATTTCTGCACTGCACTGATAATTTTGAAAAAATCTTCTAGCTGTATTACCGTCGTTGCTGTTACCAGTACCTTGTTTAGGTTAATCTATATTTAAACCAAGTTCTTCTCTGAACCTTCTTTGTACATATGCCTTCTTTTGTTTTTTCAAATCTTTGTTTTCATTAGTTGTAGCAGACCATTTTTCAAAGCCTAGGTTATAGGATACATGTAAAATTAACTCCATAAATCGAATCCAGCAATGCAATGTCGATAACCCAAATTGATATTATGTATGTGAACTAAAAAATAGTGGGAAACACTCGATACATTATCTTAACGTAAACCGCAATTAATAAAATATCACAAATAAGACCTATAATAAACAAGTAGTCAAATAGCATCACCTACGTATTTTTAGGATTTTTTACTGTTTTATGCTATAATAGATTAACATATGTTGTGCAACGAAATTGCAACTTTTCTTTTCTTATTTTATTATAATATTAAATTTCTTATCAAATAACATAATTTACAGACCTTCGGCAAATTTCGGCAACTGTCAAAACTCTAATTGAAAGTTTCAGGTACGCAAAAATGATATGTCCCGAGATAAATATTTCTAGTGAATATATTTACACATATATAGCATTTTTATGCATACCAGTCAAAAGTACATAGTATAAGCTTTCTGTAATGGTATAATACTTGTATAGTTTTCATTGCTGGGTGGCTAGAAAATAATCTTGAAAAAAAATATAAATTCAGGTTGTTTTGTGATAGTTTAGGAATGATCGTGTTTAGATGATCTTATTTATAAACCAGTACCGACCACATACATAATTTATGTATAATATAGTAGATTAACTTCTTAGCTACAGTTTGAGGTATAATACGAGCACCTGCGCCCATTTTTACAAAATGTATTTATGGCCAGGCTCTCTTAGGCACCTCCACATAGTGCGTCGTATGGTTTAGATTCCGACTTTAGATCTAACACGTTATTATGGATTAGGTTTGGCATTCTAGTTAGTACGTAATATGTGTTCGATATTACCTGTAAACATCTTCCTTAACCCTTCGAAAACAAAACAAGCTGCAGAACTATAAACAGTTACAAAATAAGCGGCTACATTTATTTTCATGATCTTATATTTTTCCTCCATTAGGATTTTATCTTCGTATTTTTCACAAACTGTCACCATCTTGTAATTTATCTGTTTGATTAGCGATTTGTTCGCAATCACTAATAATATTTTCATCATAACAATGGTATGACTAACGGATAGAGCGATGGAGTCACGTTTTTCTTCCTCTGGGAAATCGCCCATCACAGCTGCCATAATTTCCAACACAGTCATGGAACCGTAGAGAAAGTATAGAACGTTGTTGTATATTCTATAAAATATGCTTTGATCATCGCCTATAACATTTTCTTCGTACCAGAAATTTCCTGATCCGATGAAAAATATTCTACGGCAGATGGATTTAAGAATGTGATAGTTTTTCATGTCTTCCGTTATCTTGCAAGTTTTTGTGAAGTATCTTTAACAAATCTGTTACAATTAAGAAAATATGATTTAATAACTGGATATTTAAGTATTTTAATACGAAAACACTTTTCCGTGAACAAATTTTAATTTACAGTTTAAAATTAAAAACAGGACCTAAAATTGTCCATTACAATGTTATGTAAATATAAAATCTTGGGAAAAAAACCTTAAAACTGTCACAACGCCTCGTCAGAACATACTTAAATGACGTGGAAATTATCCTGCTAGCACTTACAGTAAGTGTGAAACTTGAAAAGCAATTATTGAATAAATGAATACATAGTTCTACTAAATTATCAGCTAAGTTGATTCATTTTTGTTTGTTAAGTGTACATGGACAGTATACATTTAAGTAAGTACTTACAAATATTGTATTAAGAGGAGACACGGGGATCAACTTTAATGCCTACCTACACATAAACATTTTGACCAAAAAGGACCAGCTTTTAGGAGATAAGTTTTTTTATTTTATTTACCCATTGTCCTAACCTAATTATAAAAATTATGAATCATATGGATGAGAGTTCGTCTAGTTTACAGGGGGTGTAAACCTGATGAACCCTCAACCAGTAGGTTTCGTGAACGGAAAACTATATGTAAAGTGCCAGGATGTTTTTTTGTATTAACTTAACTTCCAAATCGGTGAGTAGTTACACTGTTAAGCACCTTCCTAATATGTATCGTTCAAACAGTAACACGCAGATTACCCAGTATTTAACTACTAAGGGATCCTAGAGGATTCAGTAAGTAAAACTAAGATAAAAGGTGGGTTAGCCGCGCACACGACCGCTCTACTGGGCGTCTCGTACATTAGTTAGTCTCCTGATTCGCCAGCAGACGTCTAACTCGCATGGGGTCCAACGATATATTCATATAGGTTACAGTTAACACAGACATAGGACGTCTTATTTCTATGCTTAAACTACTCTTCATTCACTCGAACAGCTCTGCGATGTCACCTTTCCGAACACACTATGACCGACAACAATAAATGAAAAAAAATTAGATGGTGACTTTAACTAGGTTCTTTAAGTAATCGAAATAGTTCTTAGCTAAGTTGTAAGAATATCTGCTCCTTAATGCTTCGGGGGTTTCATAAAAATTTGAATTTATGCTAAACTAGTCCTATATGAGATACCACCTTCAACGTTTAAATATTCTTTAATCTTTTATGCCTTTTAGTTTACTAAGTGTTGGCTTACTTAACAAGAACTTTTTTCTAATAACTACTTAACAACGTCGACTTTAAAACTTGAAATGACCATACCTACATAATTTATTTACCAAAGATAAACCTACTAGATTAGCAAATAAGTCTTGTTCATTATAATTGATTTGGCACTAATAGTGATTTGTAGACATCCACCCGTTTTGTCATTCATCTAGGTATGTTTTGTATCTTGTACGATTTGCCCTACTTCATACCTACTAGGTACCTCAAAATAACTTCACATAGGTACTACCAAAATACTAATGCTAGAATATATAATTGGTAACTGCGGGGACAAATCGATAAGGAAGATGTAACGTTAAACAAAATGCACCCTGTAGACAAGTAGAGTGGATATTAAAAATGCCGGTCGCAAATTATTTATTGCAAAATGTGGCCTTCCACAAATTTGTCTTATTTCCCGAGCCCCTGGTGTCCCCTGGCTCGCCGCCAGCTCCGTAGTCTTACCAAGATAACAATGTTCACTTTTACACTATACTTCATTTTAAATGCCTTCGCAACTTCATACTTGGCCCATCCATCAAACAATAACTTTAGAGTTCGTAAATAAAGGAGGCCATTATGATTTTATCACAGAAATTAAAAATATTAAGAAACTATTTCTGGGAAGATAAAAGCAGTACAGATTAAGGAAATCGTCGATACCACTAATAAGAATCAACAAGCTTAAGCGAAAACTAATTTTCTCTCTCGTAATCCTACTTAGATACTCGTACACATAATATAATGTACATACTATTTACGTTTTCATCTATAATAATATCTGTGGGGATAAGTTTAGTGGAACACGCCGGCACTAAGGAAATATCGATAGTTTAGATAAAAGTATTCGAGCCATGGCGCGATGTATCGTATTGTATAAACTGCACAGACACTTCGCCTTCGGTTGTATCAGTTATTTATTGCCTACCACTTTATTGCTTCACTGCGGATTTGGGGAATGGACACTGTTCGGCAGTTTCTATGGTATCGACTTTTAATATATTTTCGAATGCAATTACAACTTTCCGAGTCCACGTCATTTTATACCGTGCTCAGAAGCGGGATAAAAAGTAGCCTATAGTCTTTTTCAGTAAATGGACTACTTTTCTTCCCACTGCTAGGCACTATATAAAATGCAGTTCAAGCCGCCGGAGGGGCCGCGACCGGAAAGCGTGCAACACTTTTTCAAGTCGGACCTGCAGTCCCCGAGATTAGCGCATTAAAAAAACAAACACATCAACTTTATAATATTAGTATAGATAGATATGTGAAAAAGCTTTCTTACTTCTTAGTAATATAAAAATATTAATTATAATAAACATTACACACATTAATGAAATTTTGAAATTTAAATTGCTCAATTTCCTCAAATTTAACAATGTTTGGTTTGAATTTTGGTATATAAATAGAATAGAATCTCTATTCGCTTACAATACCTTTACATGTCGCATTGGACGGGGTTTTCTTAATACATTGTGTATAGGGCAATGGAATCCCAATTTACTTACCTATTTATATTTTATAAGTCTAAGCTAGGTAAATATTACTTGGCGCTGTGTGCATGAGTGAAAATATTATTATCATTATTACGTTACTGACATTTTGAGTAATGTCAGTTATTGTTGTTATTGTATTTGCATTGGTTGTAATTACTATTATTTTTTAAATGACATTACCAATAATGATAAAATAATATATTGACAATTTTTAAAATACATAATTAATTCATTAAAATTTAATCACAAATGTTCTACACTAGAAATGGTGCTTAGTACTTATATGTGAACTCATGAATAATTTTAAGAACTACATTATATTACTTTGCAAAACTTACAAGCAAGAAAAGTATCTACTTAGTCAACATAGCAGAAAAACATGGCGATCAATACGTGCAACCTAAGACAGAGCTGACATTAAATGATGAGGTGTTAATTACAGACCGGCCTTTCTTTTCACGGGCGCCGCCGCCGTCGGGAAATTAAAAAATATTTAAGAACCAAATATTTTAAGTGAGGTCATCAATGAAGGTCGTATTGAAATCGGCTGCCCCCGTAGATTGGTATTTACTGTCTTTTAATAATGTCCTACAAATAAGATAAAAATCATTACTTCCTTACTAATATGATAGATGCAAAAGTAACTGTCTGTCTATCTCTCGAACTTTTACGCCAAAACCACTAAACAGGTTTGGATGAAATTTGGTATGGAGATAGTTCGAGACCTGGGGAAGGACATATGATAATTTTTATACGACTGCGCAATAAGAGGTTATGATTTAGCGCGATAACCTACATACGTACGCTTTCGGAAACATAGATGTTAATAAATGCTGAGAAGTTAAACTTACATAAATTAATAAGTATCTTTAAAAACAGACATTTTGGCTTCAACCGATCTAGACCCGACTTCAAATGAATTTCAAAAATAAGTACATAATTCCGTTTTCCATTTTAAAGATTCTCAGAAATAATGAGTACCATTTTTCAGTACCTACGAAAATATTTAATATTCTCTAAATATGTATTCCCATCTGAGAGAGATTACTGGGCTTCATGCTTTGTCAGTTATTAATTAACATCATTTGGTTCTCATTATGAAACTTTGACACGACCGCAAACGGATGTTCGTATTTAAAAAGTTTTACACTCCCTAAAACATGCAACAATTAGGATCAGATTAGGATCGTGATGAAATTATTGTTTACAGTATTTGGTGTGTTTAGACAAAAAAAATATTATACAGTACCAATTATTGCAATATAACTAACTGCTACTTATTAATTATTACTGTAGTCAGTATCTTCATCACATAGAACATTAAGCCCTAACAAAAAATCCAATAAGTATCCACTTACGCCAACAGGCAGAAGCATGTTTCTTATTTCGCCCAGAGCTCGTTACCCCCCGCCGAAAAAAGGCGTGTATAAAAATTTATGAAGTTGGCCATTTTGCCCCAAATCATGGAATAATAAAAGACAAATGTCCATAATCTTGATAAACTATGTACTCGGGCAACGGCTAAATTGAATTACAAATTCAGCCCGGAGGTAGGTGAGATATTATGCAAATTGGCAAGTCATGCCGTCTACAAACATTACTGAGCCTCAACGAAATGTTTACAGCGCCTGAGGAACTAATAAAGTCATAAGATTCAGTATTGTGTCAGGGCCACTAGAGCCAGGTTTTATCAACATGCATAGTAACACCCCGAACATTATTTTGCTCTCACTTTTGCAGTAATTTCGTCGCTTTAATTAAACATTAAAATTAATTACAAACCAGGTTACATATTCATAGCACTTTGGTGTAATTGCAGTGTTCCTGGAGAGCGTTTGTACTTGTGGTTGTAATTAAACAAACTGACATGTTAAGGTACTTTAAAATTGTAACATTATATTCAACTTGAAACTTGCATGCATACTCAATTTTCTTTATTTAACTAACTTGAGCTCTTTGTTCGTAGATTGCCAGGGGAGAATAAAATTATAGGAGTAAAATTATGAGAGACCACTACAAGATCACCGTGGGGTAAAAGGAACCTAAGCTAGTTATTTTTTTTTATCATTCAAC
Organism: Meganola albula; assembly: GCA_936450015.1. Taxonomy (NCBI): domain Eukaryota; kingdom Metazoa; phylum Arthropoda; class Insecta; order Lepidoptera; family Nolidae; genus Meganola; species Meganola albula. The sequence goes on from OW388157.1 coordinate 6,136,076, forward strand.
AATGTCCCACATTCATTTCATTCTGTTCTAATAGGTACAAGTGTAGTCTTAAATGCTATTGAAAATTTTAAGTTTCAATCACTTTAAGTATTTTCTTTACAGATTACATAACAATATGGCTCTGCCTAACGCCGGCAAACAGTTAGATAACTAGAAGTAGTTACGGCTACCAAATCATAATAAATCTCTAACGGGATTGTATGTACTTAGTTATTAAACTTTAATATGTCGTAATTAACCACCAATGAATAAACGGCTCCAGATTGAACTGTTTAAGTGACTTTGTATCAGTAGTTGTTGCACGATCAATGCCTTAAACAAATTCAGATGAGTATATTAGCATAATCACACTGTAACAATCATTTAGTGTCCCAGTTCTGGACATTGGTCTTCTCTCAACCATCTTAAGATTTAGAGCCTTACGCCTTAATTCACACACGCGTGCATTTTGGTGGATATTACATTTTCTTGAATGGTTAGTTCTTAGACAATGTCGGTTTTCTCATAATGTTTTCCTTTGCTACATTGAGCAGCGGCAATGAAACAATTACTCATAGATGTGCTCTCAGAGTCCAGGCCGGTACCACTGTACAATCGCTGCTAACACATACACACAGCTCTACTTATCACCTTGTTATTTTATCAGTATTTTACGTATAATAATACAGTTAAAGAATAATTTATTTATAGGCATTTGAATCGAAATTATCGCATTTAACACTTCAGCAAGCTACCTCGAAACCATAAAGGCAGTAAATGCAATAAATACATATAATTACTGACAGCCCATTCATTAATCTCTCTCGACTATCATGCATATAAAATATGTTATGTGGAATGACTTATTACTTGAGCCCAACTTCGACAAGTGGTCTCTCAAAAGACATCGCATTTAGTATCATCATTTGTAGGGTTATTCACTCTTGACACACCTACTCCCTTTCAGATTAAATTAAAAAAATATGTACCAAACGTTTAAAGTTCTTAAAATAACTAGCGTATGTCGGTTATCGCACTAAACCATAAACCTCTTTTTGTGCAATTAGATAAAAACTATACTATTTCAAACTATCTTTTGGACGAAATTTTTCGTTTTTGTATATTATGGCATTAAAAAATACATACGTATTACATCAGTAATACGCGGTACGAAGTTCGCTGGGGCAGTTAGTTATAAAATAAAAGTAGGTTCGTTTATCTAAAAGTAATGTTAAGCATAATGCACCGTTACTTTCATACCTACGTATTAAAATACTGGAACATATTTTATGGTAGCAAGGAAAATCCCACCTTGGCTTACTTAGTCTTCCTTAATTAAAATAAACTTCCACGAAATCTATATTAATAAATGAATTGCCGAAAACACAAATTATTGTGTTTTCGTTAGAGCCAGGAAAAAGTTGTTATTTTTTATCCTGAAATAGGCCTGCGCTTGACTACGCTTTGCCTGATCTTAAACAATGATGTAGTCTACGAAGGGACACGCCTGTCCACTATACCGATTCATTTGTGATTACGAATGAATTTCGGTGAGAAGGTGGCAGTGGATTGATGCTCCTTATGGTGAGAAAACATAAAGGAGCAACAATGCCGACCCACCCTCTCTGCATGGTGTCACCAGACATCGCACCGGAACACGGCAAGGCCGCACCAGATAAGGCCGCCGTGCGGCTTTGTCACTAACCACGGCCGAAATAAATAGGTACCTAATTATAAAACTAGAAGAACCGCGTTCAGTATTCATAGGCAACAAACGAAATAATTGGTTTATATTAGTTATTTAATGGCACCTGTAACAAGCTCGCTTATACAGTGATGTTCGCATGAGCACAGTTATAAATTTTACGATTCTGAAACTCCGTGACGACGTTCGATCAAGGTAATGTTTATTTGAATAACATTCGCGTCCGTCGCACTCATTTACGAGGGCGGGATCCTGTAATATATTTTCATTACGTTCCATTTATCGTGGGCCCCGATATTGACTATACGCATACCTTCGAATGTTAACAACGTATTCCGAGGAGCTCTTATCTGAATATTCGACTAAATGCGGCTATTCCATTATATTTACATAACGTTTTTCCAGTTTGCCTTCCAAAGAGCTTTTATTGTAGGTTCAGCCAGCTATTTCAATTTCATTTATTCTGCTAAAACGTATGGAGATGAGAATTAATTTTGAACAATGAAATACTTCGTCATTTATTTTATTATATTTTATAAAATATGATAGCGCTATAGAAGAATGGAATATACTTTTTTCCGGCTACTAGGGTAACTAACCAGGTACTCAGAAGATAATTATAGTTCACAGGCGTGTGCGCAAAACATAAGTGCGCTCTCTATTCCCTTCACTTTCAAAATCCAGTGGGACCGACACGATCGTAGAAAGATCGGTATCGGGAGCAGGAGCGACGGCTTGACGTGCTTTCCGAGGCACACATTACACATAATACATAGGTAGTAAGGTACAACTTTAACTTGAGTTACATTAACTTACCAAGAATTTATTATAAATATTTCAGAAACATATTTGTTTCTGTTCAGAAGGTCCAGGAAGTTTGTAAGCCTTGTGGAAGAAACAAACCCGTATGATTGTTGCAGTAAATAATACTGTTATCAAATATTGCGAGCACGTTAACAAAGTTAGTTAAGCAAAGTTTGCTCACACGGCGAGGCGACAGAATAGCGTAATCTTAGTGGTTTCTATTCGCGCTGAGCTTCACGTAAGGGAATTAGTTAGTTCGGTGTGACCGACTCCAGTTACATTCCTTGAAGCGAAACCATTTGCTAATTGTATTTGAACTTGTACCGTCGTGTTCATTACAAAATTAATATTGTTGTAAGTTCATAGAACATATTTATTTACATACAAATAGGTTTAGTAGAGCAATATTATAAGGACTATCTTTAAATCACACTGCTTTTACTTCTGCCAAACTGCATAGCGGTTACAGGGTCTACTTAAAAAGCATAGATTATCAATTTCGTTTTTGAATTCAAAGTTTTTAAATTTTTAAGTACTAAAACATTAATTTTATTTACTTTATTTTGAAAAAAGTCTAATGCGTATTATTAGATATCTCTACCAGAAGTGCTTTTATGTACAACAAATTAATCTCTATGTAATTTCAAAGATGTTAACGTAAACTAATGCAGTTATGATTTCCTTTTCAACTCAGTTTCAAGTTTCAATCAAAAGGAGATGATCCGAAGTTGGTAATTAAAATATTAATGCATAGTAACAAACCGCAGTCGTCAAGGGGAACCCATAACTTCGCCTCCCATCACCAACTCTTGTGTGGCTAGTTAAACAAACTTTGTTTTGATAAGATGATCCCAAATTTAACCGTCAACTTGAAACGCATCATGCTGTAAACCATAACAGATTATTATTAGTCTTTAGGAGTTGCAATATAATATTCATTAACGATATTCGAAAATAGAACGCATTATATCGCTTCTTTAACAAAATTTGTGATTTTTCAGTATGTATGGCCATTTAATGTTATGGCCCAGAATTGTGTTACTATTGTTTCTATTTATTTAAAAATCATTCATTATTTAACGATGTAAGCCTTTTAGCTGTTTAGCTTCTTTCAAATAATCTAGATGTGTGTTTATCTCAAAATTACCGTCTTATAGTGCCACTTTTGTTTCAAAGGTGATCGTGTATAAACTGCTGTGCTGCACTGGGCTATACAAGAAAAATGCCGTGTGCGTATCCCGCCGCTACCACCGCCTTGAGTGTGCCTGGAACCATGGTCAGTTTAAGGACACTGTGGAGTTTAATGGGTAACCCCGGCTCGTTCCACAAAAGCTGAAAATTTATTTTATTAGTGTCACAAACCGATCAGAATGCGTATAAATTGGCATGTTATTATTACTATAATTATTATATTTAATATGACTACGTAGAATGTGACGCGCAGGTGTAATCTTATAAATAAAACTCAATTTCATTGTTTTATAATTAACTGGTCTTGTAAGCGGTTTAGATGTTGTTATGTCTGTTAGCTTGTAAGATGTGAATGTATAAATAAATAAATAATCACATTTCCCCATGCTAAAAAAAAAACACGACGCTTTTTCAAACAAAATAAATGGAGTAAATATGTACCTCAAATTAAACACCCTTATTATACAATTTCACTTATCGGCAGTGCGCGAGTGACGCCTTTATTAATGTGTCGTAATATCTGCACGTAGATACATGTGAGTGATTGCAAAGTAAGAATCCTAAAAGCTGTCTGCCGTCTAAAACATTGGCCTTATGATTGTTTTCTTTTTTGAATATGTTTATAGAATAGGGTATAGAATACATAGAATGCTTTATTGTGATTAGGTCTTTGGTACACTGTATAACGCAGGTAAAACCCTTTAGTCTTAAATTTAAAATAAGTTCTTGACGTATTGTTCTTGAGGATCTCTGAACTTTGAAGGTGCTACATGACAAGTGGCGGGGTTAATGTTTCAAATATACTTAAATACGCATAATTAGTGCGATATTAAATACTTTATGTCTTTACGCCCATTACTCGGCAATTAGTGAGCTACACTAATTGAAAGTTTGGTCGTATAAATTATGAAAAAATTTATTAGAAATTAGACGTGCAATCCCTTAAAATATTGATTATTTAATTTTATTTTGTGTTAAGTGACTTCCACAAATTGCGAATTGTTGTTAAAATTTCATATTACGTATTTATTTTTCTATTCTCAGTTTGTGGTAAAAGAAAAAGTTAGGTACGTAGTTGAGTACACAGTTTCGATGGTCTAAAAGGAAACATTTATTTACTTTTAAACATAATTAGTTACCGCAAGTAAACCAAATAAACTTGTTTCTAATAATATGATTAAAACAAAACTAATTACTTAAACAAAAATAAAATTGGATGTTTACAAATATAAGACCGCATTTAGGTCGCTCTCTGCGGGCAGGGTACCAAGAAAGCTGGCGACGTTACCCCTCTAAATAGCCAAACCTAAGCGTTGGCAGAGTTGCCAGCCCTTGGGTCGCCTTAATTAAACGTCTGGACAGCTTAAGAACTAGATTCTTAGCGTCAGCACCCTACGGTCCCATCGTTTCTACCGCAAACGGAAGAAATATGTACCCCTCTCCGATTGCCGCCTATTTCCTCCGTTTGAGGCTTTCTGCTGCCTCCGCGGCCGCACCAGCTACTCTGGAGGTGCCCTGGAAATGAAATGGCGCTAAGGTATCTGTGATTTTGATGGTTGATTCTATTTGTTTTAAAAACCTTCAAAGAAATGCTTAAATACAGGTAGGCATCTACTGCTTTACTTTACTGCCTGTAAAGTTTCGTATAAAATATATTAGTTACCTACTCTGAATTTTTTGCAAAACAACTTTAATAGATCAACAACTTTTCTGATGAAATTGATGAAGTGAGAAAAATATTTCGTAACGTCGAGGCGAGGAACAGGAGACAAATGCCGTTCATTACTCTAAGTTGATAGCCGTGGCAGCAACATTTCGATAGGACGAGATGAATGTCCATTCACTATATTCTACAAGTATTATATTGTACTACTTATTATACACTTCAAAATGTATTAAGCCACTTTGTTAAATGCAGTTATTCTAAAAAATAAACAAAAAAAATACAACCTCGCGAAGGAGGTTAATATTTTTATATGATTACATTTATTTTACACTATTCCAGTCCAGTCTGCAGTGGTTTATTAAATAAAAGAAGACTTTTGAAATACAGTTGCCGAATTCTAGCACGAATGTACTCTATCACGAGTCTTTTGGGAACAAAATTAAATGATGGATCATGGCTCCTTATAGGGGACGTCCATAGTTTCGGGGACGTTAATCATACCATTTATGTTAAGAAACTAGCGTCCACCCGCGACTTTGCCCGCGTGTTATTAGAGTAAAAAGTATTATAATAGCGTATATGCTATTCCAGACTGTAATGTATCTCTTTGGCAAATTTTATTGTGTAATTGTATTGTGTAGTTTTTGTGTAAAAGTGTAACAAACACGTTCACATATACATAAGTAAGAAGTAAGACAAAAAAAGTAAAAGCTGTTTTACTGCTGATGGGTATGAGTTATGGCCTTAACCACACACTTTTACCAAGTGGAGTTGGTGAATATCACACGTCGTCGTATTTTTTTTTATTCTTTAATAGGTTGGCACTTGACTACAACTTGCCTGATGTTAAGTAATGATGTAGTCTACGATGGAACGCGCCAGCCCAGTATACCGATTCACTCGTGACGAATGATTATTTATCGGCGAGAAGGTGGCAGTGGAATGAATGAGCCTCGTTAAGGTTAACCTTGAAGGAGCAACAATTTCGACCCACCCTCTCTGCATGGTGTCACCAGACATCGCACCGGAACACGGCAAGGCCGCTTGGCGGTGCGGCTTTGTTTAGTGGGTAGTCACTAACCACAGCCGAAGCCTACCACCAGTTGATTGATCGTATTTACTTTTAAAACTTCTCATAATTTAAACTTTGCAAAAATTTATAATTGAAAATAGGTTCACACACACAGACACACACACACGCAATTATAAAATATGCTCACGCACACTCACGCACACTGACTCACACACCCACAAGCACACTCGCATGCGCAAACACACTCACACATGTCATAAATTTTTGTTTATATTCTTAAATTATACCAACGCTTATAACATAAGTCCAAGGAAAATAATGTAAAACTCTCGCGAGATCGTCCTGGGGTGAGTGCCTGGCGATCTGTAACACAGGTTTTCCTAACACGGACGCCAGCCTCACACAAAGGAAAATATTGCAAAACTGTATTTCTCACAATTACTTACCATCCTTTGTGTTAGTGGAATAAATAAATAAATAAATTATTATTATTATTATGTTTGTCTTTGTTTATCTCGGAGCTATGGAGCTCCGGACTTTTAAAAGGCGTGCGTGGGGCCGATTGTCTAACGACGAAATTGTCTAACGGGCCTCTACGTGTTGGCTTACACGTAGAGGCCCGTTAGACAATTTTGCTGTAAATGTAATATGGCATACTATCTTATTATTATTATTATTATTATTTGCAGCTACATTGCTAAATTGGTTGCGTAAGAATAGTAGCTTATAGGTAGCTAGCTCTGTGGTACTCATTCCGTAGCAATTATTTAACTAGTTATAGCATTGTTTTCATTTTTAATAATAATCATAGTCGACCAATGTGTGTGAGCGATTAGATCTTTTCAGATGCCAATTTGGATAAACAGTAAAAGTTAGCATTCTGCCACTAAAGCAACCTGTTGTTAGATGACAGGTCGGCACAAGTCGGCACGCTCTAAAGAAACATCACTACAAATCTAGTTGAACACAATTAAATCAAAAATCTCGCTACACTACTTATTTAGTCCTTACCAATCAAATGAAACTACTGGTCGCACTTCAGTTAATCGAACTTATAGTACTTTTAATAAATACCACGATTTTTACATGTGTATTGTGGCTAAATTTGCTAAGGTTCATGGTAAGGATAATTTTATAATGCTTGTCTCCATGATTGATATGAAAACTCTTTTGATTTTCGTACCTTCGAAAAATCTCGCAACAGCTTAGTCTGTAGTATAAAGTACGTACTTGCATTATTATGATAAAAATACGTAACATAATCGGACTTAAATCTCACCGTATAATTAAAACTGTGTTCTCTTTGAAAATAAGAAGAAAATCTATTATTTGTTGGTAATGTTTTGTTGCAGTGCTCTTGGCAGTTTACAAAGGAAGCCGATGTGTGCGCTGTTAATTGTTAAATGTTCTACACGGGGCGCTGATGCACAAATAATGTTTCAAAACACTTGCTCCAAATTTATATTCGTATATTTTGGATTTATCTTAATTTAATAGTTACTAGACATTCAAAGAAGAAAAAAGAAATTAAAGCAGTAAGAAGCCCGCGCGTTTTGAATATGCAAGATTGCATGATTGCTGTCCGCGCATGAAGGTTTAGTTAGACTAAGCCAGCAACTCTGGCATCAGTCCTTAGACAAGCAAGCGCTGGTGTTTTTAGGTGAGGCCAACTGGAATAATTTTATTCCTGGATGACTGGCGCGATGCGTCTACACGCGTCCTCATACTAGCGCGGGATTTACGAAGTTGCGAGGCGAGCGGCCGGAGGTCACTGGCTTGAAAAATAAGTTGACGCTCTATTCCCGCCAGTACTGGTAGGCAGCGCTGGCTTTCCTTGAAAAACTGTTTATATGAAGCCAAGCCCGCGCCGGCTGCCATAGTCACTGACAGCTAGCACGGGCCTAATCTAACCAGTACCTTGTTTGCCGCACTGCTTGTCAGACACTTGGTGATACACGTGTGAATATCTACAATAACAAAATATGCTCTGACAATTAGCTTAGCTTACAAGCACGCTTATAATAAAGGTCAACGGGGATTTTCGTCCAAATAGCTTTCGAAACTCGGTAGATAGTAGAGGAACACCGAAACAATAATGTCGCGTATCGCTTCAAACTGCGCGTCTTGCGAACAATGAGGGTGGCCGAGTTAATGAAATTTTGCTCATAGGAAGTAGGAGTAGAAATCACCGTGTAAAGCGCTTTTAAAGTTTATTCCAAAACAAAGTCTTATGAACCTTTTCAGACATGGTTTTAAACTTGTTTTGGAATAAGGTCGCTACAATTTTAAAAGCATCGATTTTCGCGGCATAATTAGAAATTCGTTGAACTGTGAATTTCGGTTTTCCGCTGTGGGTTGAACTGTTTCGATATGCTGGAGCCTATATTTGTAACAATTTCGTCATTAATTTCCATCGGTTGAGTTACCAAAGCTGAAATTGATTTTGGATTTTACCTTTATAACCTTCAAGTACCTATTAACCTAATTTTATTCCATTTTATGTACCCATACTGTCAACTACCAGTGAAAAAGTATAATAAATAAGTACCTACCAATAAATACCGAAAACAACAAATATCGGAAACTTAAAAGTTTATAGCTAAACTCTCCGTTTGTGTCAATTTTAATGTCAGATAGCTAATTGTCGTTATGTTCTGCTTTATTTAAATTTCCCAAAGGTGCACTTAAATTGCAATTTGATTTCTATTTTAGATTTTGGGATAGATAGGTATCCATTACATTGATTGATTGAATAGATATAAGGTATTTCAATTAAGTTTATATATATCTACATTTTTCCATGTACATTTTGGCTTACCTGAATTAAAGTTTTAAAGTTGTTAATATTTATTAATTAATCTTGACAAATACTACAGATTTATTAGAAATTCTTTCTGTATTCCATGACAAAAACAGAGATATAAATACAATACGCCAGCGTCGCGGCAATAAACGCTAAAATCACAATTTGTTTGTTAGGTTTGTCGAAGTTAAGTGGAAAACTTTTTGACATTCATTGATCGTAACATCGGCCAAACCGGCTAAACTATCAAAGCTAAACACGGCACTGTCACCCTCACAATTAATGACTCTACCGGGATATGCTTACCCTAACTAGTTAAAAGGTGATTAAACTGTTTATTTACTTGAATTATAGTATGTTTTAAAATCTAATTTAAAATGAATAGTAACTACCTACCTATTTAGATATTTTGCGGTCGATCATTTTGTTAAGATATTAGTCAATGTTAGGCCGGTGGCGTGATCGGTAATATACTTGCTTTTCACACCGCATGTCGTGGGTTCGATTTCCACCCAAGTCAGACATTTGTGTGATGAACATGTCTGTTTGTCTGGAGTCTGGGTGTAATTATCTATATTGAAGTATGTATTTACAAAAGAAAAGTATTAGTAGTACTCTGCTTAGTTTGGGATCAGATGGCCGTGTGTGTATTAATGTCATACTATTGTTGGCAACATTGGATGACGTAGGTGGCGCGAGAGTAGCGACTGCCAATATGACGAGCGAGATCTACTAACACTTGCTCATTCATTCAGAACGGAGTGATTGATTGGCTCTTATGGCTTCTTGAAGGCATTCTTTGGAAAAAGCGCGCGACACATTGTAGTCGGAATTGACATTGGGTTTATAGGCGGTTGAAATATTTTATAGAACAATCATATAGATACTTATTGATTATAGTCTAATGTGCAAGTTTTAGGTCATAACAGATATCAAGTTAACACTATATTATTATTATTACTTACTATGGTTATTATAATGTTTGTATAGCTATGACGTCGAAATATTTTAGACGTAGGTACGCTTAACCTGAGGTAAATACCTACTCACTAGTCAATATAATAAGACCTACAGGTAAAAACTGTTGTTTACCACAGTACCTACCTACATATTACGTAGATTACAACTGCATAAAGTAGATATAGGTATTTCAATAAGCTAATCGTTCCAGTATTTAACAATCCTGCCTCAACGGGCTTGTTATAACTCACGTAACGTCAGTCACGTACCACCACAACTCCTTATTACATTATGGCAAATCTGACCTGAATTAAGTCCTTTAGACTGACTTGACGAGAAGGTAACGTCGTAACTGGCTTCAAACAATTATAGAACACGTCAGAGCCTTCACTCTCCGACCTTCAAACGAAATACATTACAATTTGTACAACTCATAGAGAGTACGACGCCAAAGTTAGACCGCAACTTGTAGGTACTTACTAATGAATAAAGACTTTGCAAACTAATTTGTCACTGTGCCGCAATGACAGCGCCCCTTAAAACTATTAATATTGTCGTGCATGTTACGTAGGTAAGTACCACAAGTGTTGTGTTGCTGGTATAGACACGGCAACACTGGTTTTTCGTTAAACTTGGGCATACATTATAACAGTGACAGGGCTTTTAATAATGTCTTTATAGTAACGGCCCTTTTCATACTACTCAATATGAGAGTACTGGCTTAGCTAACTTGGTTATATAGGGCTATAGGTATAAAACTGGAAAGTATAACAATCTAAATAACATAAAATTATTTCTAAATTAAGAACTAAGCTAACTGCCTAAGCTAAACTAATGCGTCAAAAAGTTGACAACACACGTGACCAGAAGGCTGGTTTGTATCTCGGGCAACGGATCTATTGCTATCCAACGCGGCAATGCTGCTAGCCTTCTGGGTACGTTACATGTTCCTTCAAGATACAGATGCAGAATTGTGGCTTGTCCAATTGTACCTTTATGTTCATGTGTTTTCTTCAATCTCGCCGTAACTAGAGAATGATATAAACGATTCATTATCTCTTTTTCAAGTTTTTAGCAATTTGTTGAACGTTCTTAAGGAAAGGAAAGTGATTAAAATTACACGGAAAATTTTAAATTTCAGAAAACTTTAAGAAAATACAATTTTATTTGTAAGAGTACCTATATCATGCATCTGAAGCTAATTTATAGTATAACATCATTTTTTTCTCCAATGTGATAATTAAGCCCAGCTAAATTATCCAGAATCAAGTAATAAAAGTGGCAAGATTCCTCTCATCGCATTACGCTGATCTCAAAGGGCAACCATGCTATCATTCCCACTGGGTCACATAACTTCACACTAATGAACGACAAGTTCATGTTTGTCGCCTTACGGTGAAGCTCTTTGGTGCTAATGAAATTGCGCTCTGAGAATTCGAGAGGCGAAGTGTATTAGGTACTTACCCAATTTGAATTTTCGAACGCCTCGCCTCGTGACAAGCAAACCTTATTTTGAGTTTGTTGTCTAATGCCTGTATGTCGACAACTTATTTAATGTCAAGTAGTAACAAAGGTCAGAATAATTTTGGCCGATTGTAACTTTATCTACCTACAACTAATTCAATATTGTCCAGACTTCGTAACTCCCTTTAAGGGGTTAGTAAGGGTTTTATATGATCTCAACGTTTCGTATACTATCGCTCGCATATGTATTTAGCCTGCACAAAATTGATTTTAAAACAGTATATGCATTTCGTACAGTAGGTACTTACCGTTCTTTTTAAGTACACTAAGCTACCGCCCACGGCTTCGCCTGCGTGGTACATATTGGAATAAAAAGTAATAAAAAAAAATAAAAGTAAAGCTAAAAGTAATAAAAGTAAAGCTTTTGTGTTAATCCAAACCATAATCTATGTTTGTGCTAAATTTCATTCAAATCCGTCCAGTAGTATTTGCGTAAAAGACTAACAAACATTATTACATTCTTACATACTTTCGCGTTTATAATATTAGTAGGATTAGTAGTAGTTACCCCACCAAAGTCAAATTAGATATGAACTTTTAAAATTTAATAAAAAAAGTAAGTGAGATACTAATAAGACAGCTGGATCTCAAATAAAAAATATGGATTATGTTGAATTGCAAGCTGAACGTCGATGTTGAATTATCGGGGTGTTTGGCTTACGGCCAGGCGATGGTTCCAAGCAGTATTAGCAGAACCATTGAGTATCATATACGGTAACGCAACACCACCACTGAAGTTTGTGCTAAGACCAAATAATTGCGAAATTAATTTTGAACTTAACATCATACCGGCAAACCAATGTTACTTAATAATTTTCACTGAAACATCATTCAACCTTTTCTAGTCTCCCACTGGTGGCCACGGGTTTTCTCTGTACTATCTTAAGAGGTAAGAGAGTTTAGGCCTTAATCCACACACGCTGGCCAATCGGTGGATGTCACGATTTCACTATGTTTTCCTTCACCGTTATAGAGTAGCGGACATGAATCAATTTACACAAACATGAGTAGGCACGACTGGTGAACGAGACCACGACCTTATTTTCAAAGGTGAGGCTGATACCTCTTTACAACCGCTACTCTAAAAAATTTAGGTAATGAAAATAATCAATCGCGAACGTACTATGCCAGTAGCATCATTCAACTGCGTTGGCCACATATCAGTGCGTTGAGGTCATGCGGTTTTATATGAAAGTTGAAATACAGCCAACTGTATGCTGTACACCTTACAAGTAGTTTCTTTCTTCAAGATGTTTTCGGCCAAACGCTAGTGTGTTCAGGCTCTAGTGCTCCACAATCTTCAATCTTACTTAATAAGAAATGTTTAATTACATTCCTTCCTGGTAGTGTCACACTTTAAACATGTTTACGGGCTCTTTCTAACGGAGCGATCCACTTTGCACATCTTACGTTTAAAGGAGCGTAAAATTTATCTAGTTGAAATAATCGCGCCAAACAGCCAAGTCGGCCCATTATGTCTGGCCGAACGCCAGACATAGACTCTTCCGGCAAACGAACCGCTGCGCCGCTGGTGATTAGTATTGCATTGTTCAAAAAATGTTATGCAGCAAAAAAAAGAAGCATAAAGAAAATACACTTAAACTACGCCTACTTACGCATAATGAAACTTATCAAGCCACGAAGAAGGTTACAATCTGTGTTGGAACTAAAAATTATAACCTTCTTCGTGGTATTTTTGAAGCATTTTTTTTTTGTAATTATTAGGGAAAGTTGAAAGAAGAAAGTTTCATTCTCTAGGTTAAAAGTGGAGGTAGACCAAAACAAAAGTTTATCAAAAAGGAAAATAACTAAAAATTCTACTGTTTCAATATTTTGTAGGAAAAAGCTTTAGTAGAATAAACCGAAGACTTAGATTAGATCACAGCGCGAAAGCACAATATTCTAAACTGTTACCCAATACCTTCTCGTTGGATCAACGCCAGTTAACATTAGTTATTCCAACCGATCCAGATTAAGTACGACTTGGCCGCTACCTGCATTCATTTGAACTCTTGAAACCGATACCTATCTATCTATCTATCTGACCCACCCGAACCTTCCTTAGCAGCACTAGGAGTGAGTACCTATCACATCCACCTAATTAGCTAAATTGTCAATTGTAAAAAAACTTACTTGGAAGATACAGAATCGGTACATGGATAGGTACGGTAATTTTAAAAATAATTTGAAAATACTTTATACTGTATTGTAATCCCGAATCCGAGAGGGAAGTAGTCCAGATTAGTAATGTACGAGTAGAAGTAGTTTAAAATAATGCCGAGACTAACAAATGCTATTTTTAAGTAAATTGAACTGAATTAACACGATTTTTCCATATCGTTGTAGCTTGACTATTATTAGTGTTATTGTTCTCATCTATTCCATAAAATACCACAAAGCAGTATTTTTGGACTAAATTAATTAAGAGTCATGTTACGATTAAGTCTCTTGTTTTCCCCTAGGCTGAACAAATAATGATTTATCTATCTACCAAAATGTTTTTGTTAAGGTCGAAGAAATATAATAATACTTATTGTCTTAGATTTACGCGAATATCACACATTGAAATAAAACTACTTTTTAACGGATTTTATCGCGGTTTATTTTAGATTTTAGATCCCGACGTTTCAAATTAATATTTTTGGACGTCAAATATCTCAGTCCACCCGTGAACATGAAGTCTGAAAAGACTTTGAAACGTCGGGATCTAAAATCTAAAATAAACCGCGATAAAATCCGTTAAAAAGTAGTTTTATTTCAATAATAATACTTGCTATCTTGTGTTACACCGATAATTACTCGAGCTGACGCTGAGTTCAATTAAGCTCTGGCGTTATCGTCTATCTATAATCATTACAGAAGCTTTGTTTAACAGGTTTTAAATCGTGAATTTGGTAGAAATGAAACTATAACTCAGTTCTTGGCAAGTAAAAGTATCATCCATATCTTTATTATTTCTATCAGCATTTCAGATTGTGGAACTTACATATTTTACAGCTTGTAGATTACAAAACAAACAAAATTTTCCGTTGAGAATAGTAATAGGTACCTAGCACAATCCATAAAAATCTTTATAACGTTTTTCTAAATGGAAAAGTGTCTATGGATGAGTCTGATTCGTTTATAGTAAACTCGTGATAGAATTTTGATTAAAGACGACAGATTCGCAATTTCCTAGATTAACATATTTAGTAATAGGTACTTTCATTCATTTCATTTGACGTGGCGGTGGCGTGGTCAGTATGTACTTGCTTTTCACGCCGTCAGTTCGTGGGTTCGATTCCCACCCGAGACAGACATTTGAGTTCATGAACACGTATGTTTGTCTTTAGTCTGGGTGTAATTATCTATTATAAGTATAATTTACAAAAGTACAATATGTACCTTTAAAGTGCGTCAAGTATACAGAATCAGAAACCCTTGTGTGTTAATATCCCAGAATATTTTTATTATTCCAGTTATAAGTTTCCTTCATACACTTTCTGTATTTAACATGGCTGAATTCAGGAGCATATAATCTCTATGTGGTATCCCAAAGAATAATGTAAACTAACTTTTTCACATCCGGCTAGTTATTTTTATTAATACAAAGCGTTTTCCCTAATACAACTGTCGATGTCCAGATGCTGCAATGTTCTTACTGAGATGCAATATCTCTGGCTAATTGCCAGCATTGTTACAAGCACAACAGACGCATTCTTGTTTATTTGTACCTATCTGTATTTTACATAACCACTTTAATCAAGTTACGAAAACTAGAATCATAATATGTATCTATAGATAGACCGTTTAACTCGCGTATCGCCTCAGATGGCGATACGCGAGTTAAACGCGTACAAAGTATTACTTTAATCTCTTAAAGATCTATTTAACCACAGGTAAGTAATGTAAGACTATTCGTCACTAATATCCATATCGCTTGAATCATCATCATTGTCTGTGCAGCTTGAGCAGTCAGAATCTTGGCGATAGGCGATACGCGAGTTAAACGGTCTATCTATAGTAATCTATATTAAGTAGTTGCAATTTTCTATTATCTACACTAATATTATAAACAGAAAAGATTTGTATTCTTGTATGTAACGAATAAACTTAAAAACTATTGGACCAATTTGGATGCAGTTTGGGATGGAAATTGTTTGAGACCCATAAAGGACGTAGGATAGTTTTTATCAGACTGCACAAAAAGAGGTTAATGTTTTAACGCAATTACCAACATAAGCGCGGGCGGAGTAGCCGTGGTCGGAAATCTAGTATTGGAAGTGAGTAGGTATAAATAGACTTGCTGCTACTTTTTCGAATCAGCTTTGGAATAGAGGTTTGTTTGTTAAAAAGAGTGTATTCAATTCTATTATGTATTCTATTCCTAAATTCTTAGCCAAACCTTTTCTTTTGTTCATAAAACCTTAATCAAAAGTAATACAATAGTTAGAAATAGGTGTATATACGCAGACAAAAACACAGGAGAGCCACATTCGGTGGTAAAGCTATATCCAGACAACTATGACAAACTAATCTAATGCTAGTGCACGTTCGAGACTATTCTGACTTTTGCTACTACATTCAACTAGACTTTACCAATTTGTTGTAACACGACACGATAGGGCCTAACAATGGCTGCCTAAATAAAAACGTCTACAAAGCAGGACAGATATTTTAATAACTAGTTTTTGTAACTATTGGTGGTACCACAAGTAAATTCCCAATAATATATTTTAAAAATGTATTATTTGAGTTAATATTTTTCCACAGGTACTACAATCCCTTTACAATAGGTAAATTTATAAAATAAACAGTCTACTTCTGTATCCAAATAAACTAAAGTCAGATATTTCCATGATGAAAAACAGTAGGATTTAATAATTGGCGTGAAGTTTAACATAACCGTTTCAAAAGAATCGATGGACGATTGCCAACTCGTTACGACCGGCGAAATATCCGCGCGGCGCCGGACAGTGGCCGGAGACACGCCGCCGGACCATCCGACACACATGGCGCTTTCATTCCGCCGCCACTAAATATCCGATGACATCTCAGATGAGCATGCTGATAATTAACGTCGTAATAATAAGCGGCTGTCGAATTTCAGTGTTATGTAATAACAGTGAAATTCGGTAAGTGCTATTATCATTGCTTTAGAAGTAGAGAACTGAAGGCTACAATAGGTTCCTTAACTTTGATTTTGGCAGTATAGGTATTAGGTGGGACTATACTAATTAAATAAAGGTTAGCAGATTTTTAAAGTGAAAACTTTTTAGTCGCGTTGGGTACTTTTTAGCAGACGAAAATCTTATGGGTTCGCGTCATCGACATGATAATGAACATACGCCGGAACACATGTTGGCGCATGCGTTTCATGCGTTCCCGTCACCGACATACTTAATTACAATAGATGTAATATTGATAATTTTAATTATAAACCTTCAAATATTAATACTAAAAGTTCTAAGTTGTTTTCACTTCTATTGGCAGTTGCTAATACTGCCAATATTGTTTTTATTTTATATAAAAAAATACACCATGTCATAGCAGAGGTTCGGTGATTCAAGCTTAGGTACTAACAACGTGCGGCCTAGCACCAACCACAACATTATAGTAATAAAAAACCTTTTAGGACTTTTTCGTATTGCTGTTATCCGCCGACGATAATATAATAATATATCAAAGTAACGTTCGTCAAACGTCCCTTTTCCATTCAGGGACCATACTTTGTTTTAAATTAATGTCTTCTATATCTCACGATCCCAGAGAATAGTCCTTCCTATTTGTCACATAGATTACCTACTTTTTCTATACCCAACACGTGCCGCATTATATTATGTATGTATATTCGCACGCTTTGCCTATCTCAGTACTAGTACTAGTTACATTCACTTGTAATTACAAAACACGACTAATCCCTGTAATACCCTAAGACAAGACGCAAAGGTTAATATCACCCATGCCACTCACCCATTCTATCCGCAACACAAAAAAGATTTGATATTTTAGCTTGTCATGCTACAAATAACCTACAGCTAAAATGAACGCAAAAAAAAACACATTTTCTCAGTCATTCTTATTAGTAATGCAACGATAAGTTATATATTTTAAACTCCCACTAATGTTATAGCAAAATAAACTTTACATTAAAGTATTTAAGATGATTTCAGGGAAATATTCGCTTAAAATCGAGAGCTCGCGTGATGTCACGGAAAAATTTATTCCCCAATGATAGAAGGTTAACGAGGTATAGGCGTTCGTCGTTAAACCTGCCGTAAACTGCGCTAATGTGACGTAAGGTCGCCCCAACGGGGACTAGAAAAGGCTAAACTGGAACACTTATTCATATTGGTAAATCGGATTGTACGAATTATGTACTTTTGAGAGATTATTTTGCATAAAAACTGTGTTTACAAGTTAATATTTTCTTTGCAAAATTGTTTTTTTCAAAGAAAAATTTCACTTAAGTAATTTTACCTACGTTTCTGCAAATCCTAGAACGATATTTCTTTAAATCCTTTCAACGTACGAATTACTTATGCATCTTGTGCAAGTTTCCTTGCTACGCTTTCGATTTCCGAAATAAATTAAAGATTTTCTTTGCTATAGGAAACGTTATTTAGACTTCGCTTTATACCTACCATTTTTAAAATGACATGCGAAGTATCGTACATATAGTTTTATATCATGCTTTGGCCTATAGGCATAAAAAGCAAAATGTTTCATATGCGCTACAAACTTAACATGTTTTGAAGCCACACCTACCTAAAACATTTTATTACACTACCATGAACACAATACGCCCATAAACTAACTAGGATGAAACTAAAATTTACAATAGCAAACTGCCCAAGCGCCCGGCCAGAATTAATCCCACTGGAGAGTCAACTTTTTAATAGGTTTCAGACCAAAAAATCAGGTTGTAGAGCTTAATTAGTTAAGCAAACAATAAATTCTACTGATTTGTAGACTAAATTTGGTTATATAAATTTATACAAGTATTGAAACAAGTAGCACTCAGTAGACACTGTATATGTATGTACCTAGTTAACATCAATCACATTAGTTTAATATTCTGTCCACTTGCAACAACTACAGAAGATACAGGGTGTAACATTTAGAAAGATCAATATGGGAAAGTCCGAAACTATATGACATACCTACAAGGACTTGTTCTTAGGAACCATGATATCGATTTTAGTAACAAAAAAACTGCATTCAAACATTAAAAAAAAGTTGTACTCAGATCGGGAATCGTATACGGAAATTTTTGAAAATGATTTTTAATATGAAAATCACGGAATAGAAAAAACAAGATGAAAATAATGCCTTTCTTAATTTAAAACATCATGTTTCATAGTCACATTGACTGCTTTAGACCTACACAATGGATATCCAAATAGAAATAGTATTTGTTTTATTTCTCAAAAAAAATAAAATGTCCGATTTTAATCCCGGAGTTGAGTACATTTTTTTTTAATGTATGAGTTCAGAGCATGCATGCAGTGTATGTAGTTCTTATCGTTACTAAAATCAATGACATGGTTCGTAAAAATAGATCTTTTAGTTTCAAACTTTCCTTTTAGTTTCATCTTTCAAAGATCTAAATGTTACCTTGTATTAGACACCTACTTTTAATTGCCTTTACAAAAAACATAAACGCGCAATAAAGATTCAGCTACACCACTAATTGCACCACTCGTCTTCGTCTTCGTCGTAACACAAACACCTTAAACTTCTTAAATTACTTATCAAACTAGCAGGTGCCTAGGGTACATACAAAATTTGAACTCTAACAAACTTGGTATTGTTTGTTCAGCATATTGATTTAGGTGGAAAGTGGTACTCAATAACCACTCTATCTAAAACTGAGACCTCAATGAGCCAAGTTAGCTATCTATTGCAAAAGTTTAGCGTAAAATTACATCTTTACCGGCGATATTAAATTTCTGTTGGCTCACCTGATTTATTACTTCTTTGTTCTGTTATTAACGGTTCCATTAATACATATTGATTTTCCATAATTTTACATTCAATAAGCTTCGGTTTCAAAAGGATGTTTGCGTTCATTTCTATGCATATTGTTTTAAAGAACCAATGGTAATATTTTCTTAATATATTTTTCACGCTAAATTTATATTGCCGATTGAAAACATATATTTTATTTATACATTTTGATAAATGTACCTACGTATCATCACCTCGTACAATAATCTAAGCAAAAACAAAACATTAAACATTTTGAAACCAGGTAAAACATATAAATCAAGTTGAATCTAATGAAATCCATTTCATGATAATACTTAATTATATTTTGCGAAAACATCATTCATAACTACATTTACTCAGACAAAATTAAACGTAATACAGGTATAATTTAAATTCAGATATATGTAACATTGGGGGATAAATATAGTAAAACACATCCATTAATGTAAATTTCATTTCACATGTAACCCGAAATAGATAGGTGCTTAAACATAAATAGATAAGTACATTTTACACCAACTACATGGCTACAAATACCTCAAGGGTCTAAGGCTGAATTTATCGAATGTTTCCCAACTTATTATGAGAACCCTTTGAGAGGAATACTAATTTCTCAACCTCGCTAAAGCCTATAATGTGTTAGACAGTCACTTTAGGCTCCTTCTATTTGATTCAATTACTTGCTTTGTTGTTAAGAAATAATTTATAATGAATACATTAAAACTTCAATTTAACATAAATTGTTCTTAAAGCGGGTAAATTAAGCTAAATACATGGTTCAAATCTAATTGAAGTATAAACTTTTAAAAATATTTTTTCTTACAGATGTAGATCATATTTTACTGCATAAATATTACTCGCCCCTTTGGTAAAACACTGCAAACACTGAGTAAGTCATTCGGGCAACCTGAAAACGGAATCAAACATTTAGCAGTTCTATAAAACTCCTGAATTTGGTCGTACTCGCAAACGTCCGAAATCTGTGTAAGTGAACCATAACGTCCAAGAAAAAAATTGAGTTACTATATATATATATATATATATATATATATATATATATATATTTGCATCCCGGTATACATGTTGCGTCATATATGGCGATTTTTACCGATGATGCTGCGTCCGACTGACTTGTTGCGTCTTATATACGGACGCAAGATTGACCATCCCTCAAATTCAGCCAGAAGTCATGTAAAGGTTAGTACAATGGCTGGGTGAAATATTGGCATGGACGTTATTTTGTCACCGGAGTGCTTTTCGCCGTATTCTTTAGTTCCGCTGCTTGGCGCGCGAATTTTTGAGGTCGCGCCTGTGCGCCGTATATTTTTGGCGTATATTCAATATTTTTTTTACGTATAACACGCCGATAATGTGGTTTCTGTATATATTAAAAGTTTTTATCAATTCTAATGTGTGATTTAATTGCGTCACACAAAACTACATCTTCCCGAGGAGACGTGCGGGTGACAGAAGTGAGGGGGGCGGAGACTCTAATCTATTGTGCACTCGTTCCAAGTTTCAAACATCGCACGCGCTAAACGTAAGAAGCGAATACGCATACACGACATTTATTGGCAATTCATTACCTACACTTTTTTGCATTTTTTAAGTAACTGATAATATAATAAGAACTTTTCAGTGAAGCGAATTGGAATTTCAGTCATAGTAATCTGAATACATATCTTAGTAATAATATTAATTATATTGATTTGTTGGATGTTTGGAGATGTGTGGATGTTTGTTACTCTTTCACGTAAAAACTAGTGGCCGGATGAAATTTGGAATAGAGATAGATTAAAAATTGGAATAGTAAATTATTATATATAGGCTACATTTTATCTTAATACAAACAAGTATAAAAATGGGTGTTTAACCTGAAAAAATCTACAACATAATATAATATTGAAATAAAACTACTTTTTAACGGATTTTATCGCGGTTTATTTTAGATCTCGACGTTTGATGTGTGATATTCGCGTAAATCTAAGACAATACTTTAATATAATACGCTATTTTTTTGTTCTTTTGCTTTACAAATCTTTAAATAATAAATCCCTATTTTTCTTGATCAGAAAGGACATTTTGCTTGTTACAGTAAAAATCTAATCAATCTGGCCAATTGTTTTTATTATTTTTTTGATTATTTTATACACTCATATTTGAGCTAAGCTCGCCTATGTATGTGTGAGATGTGTTGTTTCCTAAGTAAGTGTTTTGTTAGTGTATAAAAACATAATTCAAGGTACAAGTACGTGTTTTCCCGGATCGGTTCATGCACAAAGTATTTTTTAGAATTGGTACCAGCAAGCCCCGCATTAAAATATCACTTGCCTAATTTTACTTGCTCAATTTTCAGTCATAACAATAGTAACCTAAGAATACATTATACCCCTATTAAACAAGTACCTTGTAATTCCACGTGTCCGTTAGGAGCTGAAATAGGGCCAATAAGTATCAAATTGGAGCCCCTATATTATGGCCGAACGAGATTTTTTTATATTTACCCAAAATTTGATTTTCAATTTAAAAATAAAAAAAATATCTACACAGAATGGGTACCAATTAAATTGTGCCAATTAAATGGTAAAAAATTAAATTGTAACTGGCACTTAGATAAAGTTATGAACATAAAAAAGCACTTTAAAAAATTAACCCGACTTTAAATATGCCAAAGTTAAAAAAAGAGTTAAATAATAATAATTTATACAGTTAATAAATCCAATTCTTAATATGATTATGATATGTCCACCTAAAAAGAATCATACACCAAATAGTTTTTTGAGGTCGGTGTCAGCCCTTGACCAAATAGATTTTCATTCATGGATATTATGTGATGGTCTTTTTTAAAACTTACGTCAACCTCAATTTTCATAATCTTATTAAAATTCTTGTGTCACATTGTTACATAACTCCGCCGAAATGGCTTGACCAATTCTAATGAAATTTTGTAGGTTGGTAAGTAATATGTTTTAATTCAGAGCTGGAAATAAACTATTCGGTGTATAAACCTTTTTAGAAGGACATACAATTGTTTAGAATTGGATTTATTAACTGTACAAGTTATTATTTCACCGTTTTCGTATATGACTACCTCGTGGTGTTCCTAAGAGGTCTTGGACTGCTCCTCTATCAAAATCTATTGCCATTGTGTCCACACTGATAACTCTAGGAGTGTGGTTGGTGTTATCAGTTCTCTCGCCTATTTGTGCCAGTATATCCCTCGCCTGTGAGTACGGCGTCTGGTGTTGAGTGCCTTCGAGAAGTATTGATGTTTTGTTATTTACACTTACCAGGCGATAGTCTATGTTCTCCAATTTAAGTACGGGCATAGCCATTCGATGTTTGCTCTTGATAGTTGGCTTTGTAGTACTACCATTCAGGAGAAAGGCGAGGCCGGGTGTTACTACTACTCTATTTGCTGGTTTGGAATTAGAAAAGCTGATGCCAAACCTTTCCTTAGGTTGTTCATGAAGAGAGGGATGGGCCTCAGCCTTATACCCGGTACTCCTTTTTCGGAAATATTCAGCAGATATTGGATATTCCCAGTGCTAGTTTGTATAGCAGGGTCGTAGCTGTTTTGTGTTTCTACGACTAGTAGCTTACTGTTCCGCTTTATAGCCGCTTTAAATTCTCTTTCGACGAATTTTAATTTAATTTAGGAATTCTGGCCGTATATTGTATACGGCCATTATTTCTTGCATTCGGGATCGGGTTATATTAGTGTTGACTAGATATTCTAGGTCCTGCCATGCTGCCCCATATCTCTTGCAATCAAATCGGTTTCTTCCTTTTCCGGATCGCATTCACACGCCGAGCTATCCTTGGAAGCGGTACAAGTATTCGGCTATTACTCCGTATCCCGTCTGTATTTGCACTTGTGTTGGGGTCCATTTGGTCGTACGGGTGAAACTGTACGCTTTGGGGATGGATGGTAGGAATTCCCTTGTGACTATAGCTGTGCTGGAGGTAGTGTATCGGTCCTGCCATTTTTGGATAGACTCCACTTTTTGAACACTTGGGTTTTATAGTAGTTTTAATGATGACCTGGAGTCGCTCAAGATGCTAATAGAACGTACTCCACTGGTTTTGATCATTTGTGATGCCCTAAACTGCTCATAGAGTTCTGATTGGAAAACTGTGCATGCTAGATGTAGGGAAAATGTAGCTTTATACCTCTCCTGTCCCTCTTCCCACCATATGAGGGCGGCACCGACTTTATCCTCGATTTTGTTTCCGTTAGTGATGTGTGGGCTCCTAAGTATTTTTCTACAAAGCCTGGGTTGAGATCTTCAAGAAGTATATAGTCCGTTTCTACGAGTTTCTTCTGGATGTGGTTTGCTTTTTGGTTTCTCTTTACCTTCCAACAGGCTTGTGGCAGGTAGTCAGATGTTATCCCTCTATTTGTAAGATTCATATGACATGCCTCCTGGATCCGAAGATCTAAAGGAAGTTGTCCAAAAAGTGAGAGCTGATGTCAGTGAGATTGTTCTGTATGATCTACAAAATTTTTGTGCGAACTATGTTATAATGAATGATTTGAGTGAGTTAATTTTTTAAATATGTAGTTTTAAGTATCTAAATGAAGTGAAGTTGAGCGTTGTAATTTTACTATATATTTTTTTCTCAAGTAAGTGACATTATGTTTTTATTGAGAATAAAGTTTCTTTGAACCTAAACCTAACCTCGCTGAATAGCGTTAAGGTAGTTTTTGACAGTTCCCAGTTTCGTAGCCTTGTACCATACCTTTGCGGCATACATCAGTATGGGTTCGATGACTGCTACGTAAATTGTGCGAGTGATCTCGGAGTTGAGGCCATGCACGCTAGTTTCTTGTAGATGTCCATTGCTATTTTACTCGTCTTTACTATGTGGGGTGAGCTTGTGGTCCATTATGAGGCCTAGCAGTTTTATCTCCTTTACTAGTTCGAGCCTTGCTCTGGCCATTTGTATGGATGAGGTGGTGAACTTCAGCTTTCTCGTCAACAGCATCACTTTGGTCTTGTGTAATGCGAAGTTGAGTTTGTTTTCTATTCCCTATCTTATAGCAGTGTTGAGTGCCGAGATGACCTTTTCTGCAAGGCTTATTCCTACTGCATCCGAAATCACTAAAATTACGTCGTTTGGGCCTCTATGGAGCTTTGCACACAACCTTTGTTAGCCCCTTCTCGTACTTCTTTCTGGCGTAATAGACTTCATTGCAAGAAATTTAGTAGAGAGTAGAAATTGCAATAAATGTAGGTATGATCATGGAAAATAATACCATGATATAAAACCTCCATTGACAGTTTTCTAACAAATACCTAGAATACAAAAATTAATCCATTCCATTCTGTTGTCAATAGTAAAACTCATTCTTGACAATCTGTCATCATTATGGTTAACCTAAAAATCATTATTCGAAACATATGTCATTGTCATTCGTCGCAACATCAATGGTGGTAATAATGACGTTACGAAAAATGACTAATTGAGAATAAAACATGTACAGGCTTGATTGGGAGCATAATATATCACCTCTAATTTTACAACATGAACCCAATTTAAAATCATACTATAAAGAAAAAGCGAGAAAATATTTAATGTGCTTTTTTCGAAGAAATTAAGCTGTTGTTGCAAATGATATTTTAGGTGAAAAAATTTTGGAGAACGATAAAAAATCACAACTGACGAACGTACGCGTGCTTCTTCCGCATGCGTTGACTAACGGTTGAGGGGCTCCTCGACGATGTGCTTGGATGTATTTATGTCTCGTTCAGAAATATTTTGTCTAAGAAATCTTTTTAAACTAACACTGTTGCGAGGAATGACTATTTCTTAGTGACAAACTTTGATTGATTATTATCTCATAAATATTTTGATGTTAATCAGTTCCTTGTTGTTAAACAATGTGAAATTGATTAATAAGCGATAAATTGTTAGTCTAGTATATATTAAATTCAAAATTAAATATTTTATTAAAGACATGTTGCGTCGTAACTACCGAAGTTGGAATGTGAGGAAAATGACGTTTGGAGATGTTTTTGAAACCAAAACCTAATAAATAAACTAAAAATAACCTGTTTTTAATTGGCAACTAATGAAATAACACGAAATACATTGTAAATACAAATCATAATAAATGTAATGATGTAAAATAGCCAACCAAAGCGCCGGAAGTGTTTTTTAGCCCGTTTCCAAGAAACACCTAGGTACCTATGTATGTATCGATATAACACAAGGTCAGAAGGAAGCAACAAACTTAACAGTTTATGGCGTGCATAAAAAAATATTATACGGTACCGCTATAATCTCAAATATAGTAAGAAGTCGTTTAATTAGTAGAATGCATGGAATAAATATAGTACAATATATGGTATCAATATATCCATAGATTTAGATGGATGTAGGAAAAACGATTAAATGCATGGAATGAATACAAAAATATACAATGTGTCACATGATTTCCATCGAGAACGGACGCAAAAAACCAGCGAGAATTATTTCAAATTGAATATCTACATTTCGTATCTAATCAAAATTTCTCGCCGACAATGGAATTCACATGACAAAAATGTAGCTATATTCACACGAATAACAATTAAAAAGTCATTGGAAATCGTAGACGCCGTAGGATTCGACTTTGAAAAGACGCAACAAGTCTAAGGCGATTTAAATATATATATATATATATATATATATATATATATATATATATATATATATATATATATATATATATATATATATATATTTATCTCGCAAACAAATAGCCGTCCCCTGAAGGCAAAAGTGCATTTAAACTGACGTCCACCTGCTTTTGGCGTCCGTATACCGGACGCCACTTTTTTCATCGATGGCACTAAGGTCCTATTGGTACTGGCTAGCTGTAGGACAAAAATCGATAGACGCCAAAAAATCTTCTAAATGGCTGTAATAATATATTGAAAAGTTCTCGAAGAAATCTCAGCGCAGTTGAGGCGCTGCTGTAGCGCGTATATTCTCAGCCGTATATCTTGGAAATTTCTTGACTACGAATCCGCGTATTTGGCGTCCGCAATTGCAACGTTGCCAGGCCGCTTTTTAAATATGAGACAAACAATAGATCACCGCCACCGTAATATGAATAAAAGTCATTCATATAAGTACGTGTTCTTTGTTTTTGTTTACTTACCTGGAATATTAATGTTACCCCATATAAATAAATCTTATTTCTCACCTATCCTACTTATAATATTATAAATGTGAAAGTTTGTATGGATGTGTGATGTTTGTTACTCGTTCACGCAAAAACTACTAGACGGATTTGTATGAAATCAAGCACAGAGATAGATTATAATTTAGAATTATACGTAGGTTACTTTTTATCGTAATACCATGCAGGCGGGGCCGCGTTCTTCCATTATATACGGACGCCCAATAGCTTTTTACGGATACCCAATAGCTTTATACGGATGCTCAATAGACATATACGAACTAATAACTATATACGGACGCCCAATAGATATACGGACGCCCAATAGCCTAGTGATCTTAATTGTAGGACTGGGGATCTTTTTCATGTTCTTAGTTTTTGTTTACTTACCTGGAATATTAATGTTACCCCATATAAATAAATCTTATTTCTCACTTATCCTACTTATAATATTATAAATGTGAAAGTTTGTATGGATGTGTGATGTTTGTTACTCTTTCACGCAAAAACTACTAGACGGATTTGTATAAAATCAAGCACAGAGATAGATTATAATTTAGAATTATACGTAGGTTAATTTTTATCGTAATACCATGCAGGCGGGTCCGCGGGCTTCCATTATATACGGACGCCCAATAGCTTTTTACGGATACCCAATAGCTTTATACGGATGCTCAATAGACATATACGAACTAATAACTATATACGGACGCCCAATAGATATACGGACGCCCAATAGCCTAGTGATCTTAATTGTAGGACTGGGGATCTTTTTCATGTTCTTAGTTTTTGTTTACTTACCTGGAATATTAATGTTACCCCATATAAAGAAGTCTTATTTCTCACTTATCCTACTTATAATATTATAAATGTGAAAGTTTGTATGGATGTGTGATGTTTGTTACTCTTTCACGCAAAAACTACTAGACGGATTTGTATGAAATCAAGCACAGAGATAGATTATAATCTGGAATTGTACGTAGGCTACTTTACATCGTAATACTACGCGGGCGGGGCCGCGGGCTTCCATTATATACGGTCGCCCAATAGATATAAATAAATAAATATTCTGGGACATTAACACACACGGTCAACTGGTCCCAAGCTAAGCAGAGCTTGTGTTATGGAAACCAGATAACTGGTATATACTATACATATAATACTTTTCTTTTGTAAATATATACTTATAATAGATATATACACCCAGACTCGACACAAACACAAATGTTCATCACTAATGTTTGTCTCGGGTGGGAATCGAACCCACGACCTGCGGCGTGAAAAGCAAGTATCTTACCGACCACGCCACCGGCCCGTCGCTGATCCCAACGTTTCAATTAGATCCCGACGTTTCAGTCTTTTCAGACTTCATGTTCAACGTCGGGATCTAAAGTCTAAAATAAACCGTGATAAAATCCGTTAAAAAGTAGTTTTATTTCAATATATACGGACGCCCAATAGATATATACGGACTCCCAATATATATATACGGACGCCCAATAGCCTAGAGATCTTAATTGAAGGACTGAATATGGATCTTTTTCATTTTCATTGTGGTAATCCTCGCTTTTTCGCTTTCGTCTTCAGAAAAGTCCTACTTCGAATTGACTATTTTTTTTATCTTCACATGTTTCTACCATTTACTCAATGAGATATCAGCCTTCTCCCAAGGGAGGGACTCACCTTCATCACCTTTGTGACCTTCAGCACTTCTGTTCATCAGACTCGTAGGTAACGACCTACGTCTCAGATGACCAGAAGTTCATAACATTTATAACTTGTTATTACATAGGTACACTTATTCAGCTCATTAATGATATTAGTGGAGGCCCTGGCAGGATTCAGTTCCATTTCTATCATAGCAATACCTACCTTGCAAGAACAATGAAGTTAGTACCTACCTACTTGTCCAGAATTATAAAAAGATAAAGTTGTTATTATAATATTATATGAACTTTAAGGAGTTGCCAGAATTGTGTCTGACAATGAATGACTTGATTTTTTTATTATATTCTTAAAGAAATATAAAAAAAATGGGAATGTGTTGAGAACATGCGCTGACAAACTTTCAGCCTTTATAAAATGATGTAGGTATGTTTAGCGTTCAATGGCTCTTGCTCTCTATTAGCCTACCAATTTACAAATAATATACCTATTTAAATATATAACCTTCATCTCGGAAACGGCTCCAAAGATTTTCATGAAATTTTTAGTACCTACCTATGCAGGAGGTTTGGGGGCGAGTAATTGATCTAGCTAGGTTTTAATTTTAGAAAACGTAATTATATTCGTGTTTTGAGTCAATGAAAAACTGCAACAATATCTTTAGAAAATGAATACAAATTTCGCCACAGTTTATAAATTTATAATAGCTCAAGTGGAAGATGATCCTAGTATGGATCCTGTTATATATTAATTTCCTTTTTTTAATTCCTTCGTTTTGTGAAAAAGCTATCACTGGGAGCATTATAATATCAATATCTGGATGACCGAGCTTTGCTCGGTATTTTTTTATTTTTTTTAATGACATTTTCTAAAAATGATTCCTAGCTAGATCGATTTATCGCCCCCGAAACCCCCTATATACTAAATTTTATGAAAATCGTTGGAGCCGATTTCGAGATTCCAATTATATATATATTTATATATATTCAATAATTACTCATTTAAAGATATAAGTTTTCTAAAAAAACTCTTCCAGGTACTTAATATTATTGGTGCTGGTCCTGCTGGCTGGATCCTATCCCGTTCCTATCATACCAATACCTACCTTAGCTCACCAATGATTTTAGTACGTACCTACTTGACTTCATAATTATCATCATCAGTGTGGGGATGTTCACAGCTGGACATATAACTTTAGAAGTCTGCAGCGATCAGCGATTTTTTTTAACAAATTAAGACAAATAGCATCGCCTCGCGGCGTGCCAGCCGATGCTATTTGTCTTAATTTGTAAAAAAAAAGACTTGACAAACATTTAAATTTTATTATAATACGTACTTATTATATCTATGTTATTTTAGCTACTGCCTACTGTAAGTAGGTAGGTATATTGTACTTTCAATACAATAGAGTTATTAACGATTTCAATAAGATAATTATGGCAGGTTACTCGTGAATACATAATATTATATTATACCGTTATCGGGCATCCGTATAATTATGTACTTACAGATGTTACAAATATTGGAATTTTATTTGAAACTGTGTATATACCACAGACAAGCGATAGTAAAAGAAAGAGACAGGTAAATATAAAGCTGGCAACGTCGCACTCCCAAGTACATTCCTTCCTCTGAGGGCGTTAAATAGTCGATGCCGTAGGTAAATCAGGATCAATATACGTAGGACTCCTAAAATACACCACCATGGTTCGGGGTTCAAAAATGTTACGGCATGACTGCAAGACGAATATCGCGAAAAATGAAATTATCGAATAATGGCGTATCCCACTGAGCTGGAAATCGAAAAACTAAGCAACATTCACGATGACATGTAAAAAAAAATAAGGAGAACTGGGGGACGTCGTAATGATGCGCAACGTCAAAAAGATTATAGGATGTAAATATATATATATATATATATATATATATATATATATATATATATATATATATATATATATATATATATACAAGTACTTACCGATACAAAAGTTTCGTACGACAAATCCTGTATACCAAACGCTTTAAGAATAAGCGGCTTCTGAGCTTGTGTGCTGCCAATGATAATCAATCGACGGATGTCTTTATATGGATGTTTCTCTGGCTTGCACATATGCCACCCGCAGTTAAACATTGCATTCGGCAACAGGGATGCCTGGATTTATAGCTTCATTGACTATAGGTAACTAACATCTTAGAATAACTGATTATTCTTTTGCAAAACAGGAATACATTCAAGTTTAAATTACAAGTGCCATCTAAAATTCAATTAAAGCAGGGTACGCGAGAGCAAATAATGTCGCTTGTAGAAGGCAAGTTACATTAAGGCGAGTCCATACACGACACATTACTGATGACTTAGCTCGTTACTCCGTTCGTGCTCCGCACTGAAAGCTCTTTCTAATCCATATAATATTCAACACATATTCTCGTTTCTGAAGACAGTATTACTTAAGAAACGCAAATTTAACTAAATAAATACTTAAAAATCATAAAATAATTAATGTTTCAAGAAAAAATTTACCTACATCAAAGATATTTTCATCATTTTGTATTCAAAACGTATGTTATTCTACGGTATCACACCAAGCTTCCTTTTGTGGCGAACAAAAGGACCTCGATACGCGCCACTCAGCGTTTTAAAATGAAATATTTACCTGATACGATACCTCCCCGGCGTTCCACAAGTTGAGAGCGAGCAGTAGAAAGAGGGAACTGACGAAGGTATACGTCATGAAGGCATTTGTTAAATCTAGATGTGGCGATAACTGTAGATATTCAATAAAAAGGTCGTTATAGCTAAATAAATAATTTTATCATCACTTATACTCCTCTTTTAAAACCTACTATACATTTTTTATTTTTTTATTTCGCTTTGTGGTTAAAGATAATGGAAGTCAAGGCGATCTTCGTGCAATGAGTAATGACGGCAAGACCCATTCCCATTTCTGACTTCATCAGACATCGCGCCGGAACGCAATAAATGCCCGATACGTAGTTTCGTGTCTCGCAATTCTTCTATTTATGAATTGTCTATTTAGGACTCATTAGTTCGAAATTCTGACATTGAATAATTTACATACCTTTAAAAAAAGTAATGGTTGCTTACCGCTAAACGCAGCAATAGTAAAACAGCTACAGCGGAACTTTCGCATACTTGTAGCGACATTATTAATCCAAAAACTCGATGTATCTCATCTGCCAAACTAAACAAAGAGACGTTAATAATACGCAATCGATCGAACATTGATCTATTACCGTTTAGAATCCTACTTATTTTCCATAACTTTATTACTTACCTAAGTATAAAATATACCTAGTTACTATTGATTAATTACAAAAGTGTAACTAAGTAGGTACCTACCCAATATTAATTTATTACTATCTGATACCAATAAATATATTGTCAAGTTAGATACCTACTCGTAATTACTTATTATCTCTCTATTTTAGTTTCTTATTAACTCTACTATTATTGTAGAGTAGTATTGCCTTGTGTATTTTTAACACTACATTATAATATTCTGAATTGGTAATAATGTAGTGGGGCACAAGAAGAACCCACTTCACCGGGTTTTTACACTTCCTCTTCCAGACTTCGTCACTAAGGACTAGTGCTAGGAAATTAATAAAATCTGAATACTCTTTAAAGTTTGGCCCGGGATGCGAACCAGCGGCCTTTAGCACGTGTTGTGACCATTGTAGCCAAAATACGGCCAAGAGTTTATATTAATTAATAGGTAAATATAACTACCTTATAAAAAACAAATAAAAATATTACGTCTGTTCTGTTTGAAAATACATAAATACCCTACGCATAACAACAGCTAGCAAGTTAATCAACTTACTACAAAAGCTTTTGATGCATCCGTATACCATCTAAACAGCCAGCCTTAAGTTTCTCTGTGGCCAATCCTATATTCATAACAGTAATATCCTTATCAAACTCTGCCCTTATTTTCTCGTAATGGTGACATAGAGTAATAAACTTGTAAGTCATGGTGATCAAGTGCGTGATCGGCAAGCAGTCAGCCGACATCATCGGAAGCATCATATACAACCATGTTATGTAAAAAAATATTCGGAACGTTAAAGCTATGTTTGAATTGTCGTCGTAAAGAGGTAAATATGTGACCACAGTATAAAAAGGGGTGCCTGAAAACAAATGAAATAAATAATTTATGGTTGCCTTTTATCCTGTATACAAATTACGTAAGTAAAGTTGCATGCATTGGAATAACAAATATGATTAAATTGCCTCGGAGGAAAAATTACAATGGTTAGGTACTTATAAGGATACATTTTTGTTACGACAATATTAAAAGATGAGGAAATCCTGAATTGGTTATTTGGTTGTAAAGTAGCCTGAAATTATCAACGCTCCTCAAATATCTTTGACTCACGACCAGCCCCAACTTCGTGTGGGCAGCAAAGATGAATCATACACTAACCATTCGTATAAATCTCGTGTACCTTAGTGAAAAGCATATGCAAAAACTTTTAGTAGTTCGCGAACATTCATAAAGACAGTCGCGGAGGGTTCTGTAAATACATGCAATCACGCCTTTTTCCCACGGGGGTTGGTAGAGACTATTGAGCCTGTGGATCCACTTGTTACGATCTAAACATATTTCCTTAGCCTCACTAATGTTCATACATCTGGTCATAGTATTCTGTAAATACGTAGTTACCTAAAGCAGATTAGACAGATATCTAGCTTGTCTAATTTTCATGAATAAATTATTTGATTTGACGAACCTTCAATTATCGACCTTCTCGCGCTTTCCACACCGTAAGCACTAAGAGATAGATAAACCGATATTATGTACAGCCAAATACCAATTTGTGCTTTTCTATATTGCTTTTTCATTACATATTCTTCTTCGAAAGTATCTCCAACAGTTGCCATCTCGTAATTTAATATCCTTATTGACTTTTTGTGGTATAACAATAGAAACATCTTAGTAAGAACTATATTGTGTATAGCGGCAAACATAACTGCTGAATTTTTCTCCACTTCTGGAAATTTCCCGAACAAAGCAGCAAGGTTTTCAAGGAAAATCATTGTTGTATAAACGGCGAATGTTATCACACTGTACAACTGATAAGATTTACTTTCTTTATATATTTTTTCGTACCAACAATTGCCTGCTCCCGCGTAATATACGTACTTACACACGTTCTTAAGTAAAACTTTCGTTTTAACCGACATTTACACCGGCAGCTACACAATTTGGGTAATTAAATTACTAGGAACAATATTTTTTATATGTCTGAACGTAATAAAGTTTATTAACGTTATGAGCCTAGAAAATATTGTAGTAAAATTTAATAAATATAGAAGTTACAGTTAATTAGTGGTAGCTGAGTAATAACTGGAATAATTACCTACGTGTTTTTCATAAAAGAAAAAAGAACTTTTAGTAAAAGCATTATCTTACACAAAAACATTGAGCAACCTGTAAACTTGGGCTTTCATTAACATCATAAAGTTTTTCTAATAAAATATTAAAGAATTAATTATAAGCAACATTTCGTTTTTGAGTATTATATAAGTAAAAGGAAAGTTAATAATTATATATAACTGGTGGTTAATTAATCACTAACCTAATTAATGCGAACATTACACGTACGTCGTATTTTATTAAGCAATGATAGGTAGTTGGGAGTTGATTATCTTGTTTCATAATGGAAAAATTAATTAACCTGTAATGCTGTTTGTGTGCTTTATAGAGCATTATCATAGTAACAAACAATGTTTTACGTCTGTATATAAAGCGTATCCTTAGTTAATATTATAAATGCAAAAGTAACTCTGTCTGTCGCGTTTGACGCTAAAACTACTAAACTGATTTTGGTGAAATTTAGTGTGAAGATAGTTCGAGACCTGGGGAAGGCCATAGGATAGTCTGATTTTTATACGACTACGCAAAAAGAGGTCAATAGTTTAGCGCGATAACTGGCATACGTGCGGGTGGATTGCTGGTCGAAAAATGTATGTTCCTGAAGTTCAATGATTAAGAACACATTCGATAAGACGCGAGTGACCCCAACTAGGGTTTTCTTTATACTCGTACTAGTGACCTACCCTGACTTCGCACGGGTCGTAGAATAAAATTATACACACAAACTTTTCTATAAAATCCCTGAAAAGGCGTATGAAAATTCGTTTGGCAATTTTCAATTGACAAGCTTATGCAAAGATTCATGTTATTGATGTCTGATACATTATAAAAAAATACCTACTTACAAAAGCACCTACTTACAAGAAGATAAAGCCTATAGATAAAGCCATAAATCTTCGTGATGACCACATTTAGAGCCACATCCATCTTTCATGAGGTGAAAACAATTTCCGTTCAGCACAACAAAACCTAAAACAAAATGTACGTTATGAACTATAAAGTTGAGACGACACTTAAGTTACTTACACTATCTAACAATTAGGCTACAGTACAGTCTAGGGTCTACAGATAAAAAATAAATCGTGACCCATAAGGTTACCATCTAAACATCTTTAATAGCATCTACCTACGTAGGCACACCACTGTACCGTAAATAAATTAATTGAAAATCTACTGTGAAATATTAAAAACAGACCAGGAATAGGTACTACCTTGTTTAATATTTGACGAAAGCTCAAAGGAAATGTTGCATAATCATTTCGCGTAACAATAAATTAATTTCAAGTAAAAGTTGCCTGAGAACGTGACATAAAAGAACTTTTAATTAAGTCATTACAACCCTCCGTCTAACTATGAATACCTACTGCAAATTGACACTGAAAAACACTTAATGTACCCAACTATGTTTAACTACCTGGTCACGTTAGCGGAAATCTGCCTGACCAATAATACACCTTTACCCTTTCCCTAATTTGTATTCAAGGCGAACCCACGGACCCAGCAAGGATTACAAAACTGTGTTCGGGAAGAGACTGTAAACAGCTTTAACACCTTCACTCGTGTTACCAAGAACGCTATATTGAATTATACCTACCTAAGTATAGATAGTTCCTCATTATATTTTCTATGAAGATCAAATTTTGGGTTAAAATCTTTAAGAAAAATCCGTTTAAGTCAATGGTTTTAGCAGCAAAGAATACTGAGAAAAAACATAATCAACTCTCTACTAAAACTACTTTATAACGGATTTTAAAATCCGTTATAAAGTAGGTTTATTTCAATGTGCGATAAGTCTCTACTAGTTTATATGTCTTATGAGACACAACCTGCTAACATAAACTGACAGACAAATAAAAAAATGACTCAGATAAGTATTATATTTTACCGCAGCAAAAGGCGTCAAATGACGATAAAATGAATCCTCAAAATCTCGTAAAGTACACAGTTTAATTCTATCAGTGATATATGTTCTGGTGTGTAGGTATTTGATCTATTAGAGCGCAGCAGTGCTACGTGGGTAAGCCGACTACGCACGAGAGCGGAACAACTCTGTTGGGATCAAACCAGGCGTGTGGAAAATAAATCTAATTGCTGGCTGTGTTGTGTACGACACGATATCAGACGTTTAAAGTTGGCGATACGACATATCTCCAACTGCTGGTGATCGATTTGTTGATGACAAAGAAGGTTAACATATTGTTTTTAATTTGTGCACTGATTGGATAAAAATGATAAAACCAAGTACTAAATGTGTCGCTTGCTACAACGTATGTACCAGCAAAAACGGCATTC
The DNA here is from genome assembly GCA_936450015.1 of Meganola albula. Classification (NCBI taxonomy): domain Eukaryota; kingdom Metazoa; phylum Arthropoda; class Insecta; order Lepidoptera; family Nolidae; genus Meganola; species Meganola albula. The sequence goes on from OW388157.1 coordinate 6,172,245, forward strand.
GTTTATGCTTTATCTGAAATTTACATTTAGATGTTTTTAGACATACTGTTTTTCAAATATCGTAGGGATATTTAAGATTATTATGAGGGATTAAAGACTGATATTTTCTACTTATAGCATCATATCATCACGCCTGTATTACCCGAATGTTTAGGCGGAGGTAAAGATCACCCAAATATTCCGGCTGTATTTAGGACTCATGCATAATAGGGGGCGAGCCTATTGTCATAAATTCAAACTTCAAGCTGCAACTAAATTTTTTTTAACTATTTTAGAAGTCTTTTTTCTCGACCCGGGATCCGAACCCTGGACCTAGCGGTTATTAAGCGAACATTCTTACCACTGAACCATCGAGGTATCTAGTACTTATGTATTATAATTAACTTACAGAAGACCCGTAAATGAATTATATTCCGGTTTGTTTGCAATGTCTATCGGATTCCGGGTCAAATGAACGAAACTATCGGTTTGGTTATTTTATGCGTACACATGTTTTCAGCAGATCTAAATAGGCAAAGCGGGTTTAATTGATTAAAACAAACAAATAAATTGAATTGATCTTTGAATAGTAAACAGATTGTTTCGGATTCAATGATTTGTCGAATCAAATTACTGTGTAAAGCTTTCCACGAGATTTAGGCACTGTAGCCGTATCACGGACTAATTATAAGTAAATAATACTAAAATAAGTGTATAATTAAATTTAATAAGTGTAACCGCTTGTTTTAACTTCTTTGTTTTTGTGTTGATTTGTAGAATTAAATAATGTTAATAACGAATTTAGTAAGAAGTAGATAGTTAGAAGCCATTTTATTAGAACTCTATGAATAAAAAAGCATTCACTATTTAACAATTTTTAAACAATGTAGAAAATGTGTATCTAACATGGTTTTGAGTATCGCGCCTGTTGCCAGTCCCCCTATTGGCTGTTGGCGACGCGATGAGTTATAACGCGACGCGACGTTTTATAAATAGACAATAAATATTTTTGTGTATTTAGAAAAATTACGCTGAGCTTAGTTGATAATCCATTATAAAAACACGTATCATACAAAAAAGGCTTTACACATAATCTTATTCAATAATATCATTATTGATTGATATCAATGTTGTTATTGTACCTTGTTCTATTTTGTGATCCTTTTATGTGAAAAACTATTAAGTTTCTTACATAAAATACAATACTTTCTCAGAGATCGCGTAAAATCGACACGAAGGTTAAAGATTTGTACATGTAGTTTTTAACCGGGGACAAATACTGTATGTATTTGTGCTCCACCTTCCAGCAGTTCACGCTGGACGCGTTTACATCTTAGTGGCCGTGCAAGGTTTTAGACGCTATTTCAATTATTCTAAGTTTAACATTTTTACAGAGGCAAGATAAGGCGTGATATAAATTATCAGAGGAGACAACATCTAACTCAAAATCAGACGTTTGTTTTTTTTTTAAGTTTATTCTATCAGCACATTTATTCTAAATTAATTAGATGTTGTACAGCGTGTGAATTATTAAGGCCTAAACCACAGACATATATTGACATGTGGCCTTAACTCTTTCAACTCGTAATATAGTTGAGTGTGGACCCGTGTCCAGCTATGGGACACAATGATAATAATATCTAGGATATTAACACACACGGTCATCTGGTCCCAAGCTATGCAGAGCTTGCGTTAAAGAAACCAGATAACTGGTATATACTACTTTTCTTTTGTAAATATATACTTAAAATAGATAATTACACCCAGACTGAAAAGGGTTGAAGTGAAGGTGTTGTAAGTAAACCATCGATTAGAAGTAACAAGATGAACTTAAGTCTTGTGGGATTTAGGGCTCCCAGCTGGCGGCCTATTCAATGTAAAGTTGTAAATCACTGTACGTCCAATACACCTACAGGCTACAACTGTAGGCTACAAGTTTAATTCAACTACAATGTCGAAACTACCAGGCGGTATATTGGCCACGAGATTGATTGTAAAGCACCAAAGGAGATTTATTGACGAATACAATCGCACTAGGGTTCGTGAGAATTATCAAAAACTAGCTTTCCTACCGCGACTTCGCATGCGTGCAATACATTTTTATCGTGCCCTGCATTGGAATAAAAAGTAGCCTTTCTCAATAAATATGCTATCTAACAGAGCAATTATTTTTCAAATCAGACCAGTAGTTCCTAAGATTAGCACGTTTAACCAAACAAACAAACAAGATATTAGAGCTATCACGAATTGCAGACAAAAAAAATCAAAGTAAAAAAGAACTGTCACACACTGTCATCTAATCCCTAACAAAGGACAGCTTGTATTATGAAAACTAGATTAATAATTAATTAGCCGTCCTTGACAGTCAGATTTTTTCTATTGATGATATTTTGTCAATACAATGCAGTTAGCATTTCCATCAAAAACAAAAATAATAGTTACTTATACGAGTTGCCTACTTGTAAAACATTAGTACCCTTTATAGGGCAGTCAGTGAAAAACTATCTCCATAAAATCGTATTAACGGCTGTACAATCAAAACAACACGTAGAGTAGGTACTATTAAACCTTCCCAATAGGTTTAATGAGCGATAATTCTCCGTAGCGGGAAGATTTACACACTCCACAAGAATGTTCCGTGAGATAGGCTCCCACAGAGCTCCTCGATACTACAATATATCAATGAGCGGTTCCCGAAGGATTAAGTGTTTGGGTCACGTATCAGAACTGTTTTTCGACCAACCTTTACATTATCTCGAGATGAAAGAAAAGTTTTAGTATCTGAACTACAAAGGTATTCGATAAACATTACTTAGATTAGGTGCTTTTGGTTTAGAAAGTAAATGATCTGACTACTTCACTTTAATGAATTGTTGCCTATTTGTTCTACACTAGAGACATATCACTTGCCTATAACAGTTATTTTAATAATTCAAATATTTATTCATTTATTCAATAATAGGTAGAGTTACAGAACCGATGTACCGATTTTGAGTTTTTTTTGTTGGAAGCGTGATGTCTCCTAGTGTCATAATAAGGAAAAAAGGTGTAGCCGAGAGAAATCGACGGGAACCCTCCAAAATTGTAAGGCGACTAGTGCTTTTGTTAATTTTTAACAGACTTCCACATGCTTTTAGCATTAAATATTTGAAAGCACTACTATTTAATAAAGGTCTGGAGACGATCTGATGATGCATCCGAAAAAGTCAGTTTTATTTTTTTGTTAATAATTATTTTTTACATTTTCTATGTAAAAAATAATTAAAACTGCACTCCAATTATGAGTACAACTGTACACAGCTTCCAATATTCATACGGCTTGAAAGACATCTCTTAAGTGAAGGTAACACAAAAAAAATATAGATAATTATGATTAAAAAAAATAATGACAATAAATATATCTAAGTACCTATTTAGCAAAGATTGGTTAAAATTAAACATTTTTATTTATTGAGTTAAGTTATTTTCTGTTTGGTATAGCTACATACTTGAATATTATTTCTTAGAAAATCCAGTTACAATTGGAAGTTAGCACCCGAGAAAAATCCATTATTTCTTTTCGCCTCAAGCTTCGCACTTGGTGTTGGAGCTTTGTTATATTTTTATTTATTACCTCCCTAGGTACGTGTAGCGAATATATTGAGGGTCGCATACTATGTCATAAACTGTTAGCTACAGATATAAATATTTATCCAAAAAGTAATATCTATCTGTAGGCGTGTCGATTAAGTATATTATATTTTCTTTCGTGAAGTCAGACAACTCAATAAACACTAAATGACTAAAACTTGCTCGATAAGGTATATGAGATGCATATTATCGAATTTTATTTTGAATTCAATAACAGCTTCAAAATACTTGTTCAGTTGGAGTCTTGGGGCTGTCAAACGGAGTATTGTTGCAGAAATAATGATAAAGGGAGTTCTCGTTCATTCCCAGATGACTAGCCCCTTGTCTGTTTATTGTCTCTCGATATTCAATACAATAGACTCGCTTAATATTAAACTAAGTATTCATTTTGTATACCGTTTGTAAGTAAAGCCAGATACCTACTATTTTATGGACAATCTACTTACCACCTTACTCCTAAAAACTTATAACGCATCTAAAGGGTCGGTACAGTTAGATTTCCTTTGTCTTATCATTTAGATGCGTTATAAGTTTTCTAAATAAGACCGAGTGTTTGACAGGCGAGAGATCGAGGCGTAATCAGTAAGTAGAGACCACGCAATGGTCGCCGCAGCGTCGGCCGGCCCGCCTCAAGGTGAACTGATGACATTGTTAAAATCACGGGAAAACGGCCGGCTACGGATCGCTGTGGCGTTCTAAAGAGGAGGCCCATGTCCAGGTGTGGACGTACCCAGGCTGATGATGATGATGATGATAAATCAATAAGATACACGCTTTTCAGGTCGTGGGTTTAATTCTCACCTAAGACAGACAATTGTGTGAAGAACGTGTCTGTTTGTCTTGAGTCTGGATGTAATTATCTATTTTATGTATGTATTATAAGATTTATATGTATGTATATATTATTTATGTTGGGTGATTTCAATACTGCAAGCTCTGTTTAGTTTGAATTCAGATGAACGTGTGTATTAACGTCCCAAAATTATTATCATCATAGAGAAGTGACTGATTGAAATTTTGAAGTCCGTACCCATAAACACAAGTTTACTCCCAGGGTACCTACTAAAGCATAATATAACAGCGATAACAGAGCTTGAACACAACAAGATTTATAATAATATAATTGACATACACCTACGAAATGTCAGGTATCTTATCCCTTAGATATTATTTCGCTAGCTTTTCGACCGCAGCTCCGCCCGGGCGTATATCTGTTATCGCGCTAAACCATTAACCTCTCTTTGCGCAGTCGAATAAAAACTATCCCATATCCTTCCCCAGGTCTCAAACTATCTCCATACAAAATTTCGTTTAAATTGGTTTTGTAGTTTAAGCGTGAAAGCGCGACACACAGAGTTACTTTCGCATTTATAGAATTAAAAAATAATAATAAAAAAAGTTAAAAAAATAATCTTTACTTCCTTACTAATAAGTAAGGAATTAAGGATTATTTTTTAATTTTTTTAATTAAATATATTTTTTAAGATACAGCTACCGTTACAGGTTTCTTCAATTTGATAGTATAACATATAACACATGCATTATATAAATCATTACAAATACACAAAAAGTATACACAAAAAAATATTAAATTTAAAGTAAAAATTTAATATTAATTTATAAGATTATAAAGGAGAGGTCAAAAGTGGGCTAGAATTTTGAACACCAATGTGATATACCTCATTGGAAAGCTTATTTAATAAGATGTTAGAATTTAACTAAACACGAATTTTAGGAGCAACCATTTTTGTAAAAATAAAAAAAATGTAATAGAAAAACAAAACGCACATTACCTTTAATTATCCGTTTTCTAAGCAGTATAAATATTGCAATCACGTCAATAATTGCATTCTGTTACAGTACCTATCTCTTGTAATATTATTCTAGCTGCAGCTTAATGTAATTATGACGAAAAATATTTGTTATCTTATTAGTGTAATAACAAAACGCGTGGAAAAAAGTATAATTACGGGAAACGTCATGATGTCATTGTCATTGATCAGTTTGATTGACAGCGTCGAAATAATTTTGATTTTTTTGGTTGCTCAATTGTCATTTGACCATGGGGTTGCCAATTGCAATAATCATAATATTGCATTAAGGATTCTCATTTTCAATTTCAATTTTTTAAAAAACGGGGGGGTGTAAAATTATTTTAAATACACCAAAAAATTTAATTAATTATGCTTTATTAACCTATGTAACTCAGATTGCTGTTCAAATTTACAATTATTTTAATCCCAGGCTCTATACATTTTTTGAACGTCTCCTTTTGACTTAGTCTAGTCCCCATGATACCAATTTGTGGTAAGTACAAACGTATCGTCGAATTCGGCGTTGTTGTAATAACAGCAAGCAGCATGCTATTGAAATGCACAGACTGTGGACTAGTTAATTTAACTTTTAAATAGCTTTTACCAACTTTAGTACACTCATGTGTATGTTATGTTGCACTGCTTTTTAGTGGATCTCTTACAATAAAAGATAATTTGTATTAGAACTCAACAATATGGGTCATATTATGACTAGATATATTTTATTAAGGCACACTTAATATGTTTATTATTTAGATTGGATTCACGATGACTTTAATATTTATCTTTTAAAAAATATAAAGGTAAAGTAAAAACAACCAATGCTCATTTGCTAGTGTTAACACCTCGCATATATGTGTGTCGTACACTCATACGCAAGTTCTTCGGAAACGTCTGTCCCCAAGCACACATCTTTAATGGATAACTGTCAAACAACACGTCTTGTATACCTACCACTAGCGAAGGGTGTAAGTAAGGGAGCAAAAAAGTTCTTCCTTAAGAAATTAATAGTTGTTCACTACCGTCATCGATCTTAAACTTGATTCTATACTTATTTTTGTTGCGTTTTAAAACTTTTAGGCGGTACATAGTACATAATATATTATTAAGTACGTGTGATATTGACCATTCCCTAAAGGGAAGCCGATGGGAATCGGCTTGTATGGACTCTTCGTCACTGATACCTACCTATCAATTACATTTTATTACGGTTTATTATTGACTAACAAAACATACTACCGCAAGCGAGCACCCCATCAACGCAGCAAACGACCAGTTTCACATAACTGGCAGTTGAACAAGATGTTGATAAAACAACAAAACAAGGAGCTCCCAACAACACCAGAGAGTAGGTACAGCATAATGGAAAAAGATACAAACATAACGGACTATATGCTCCCATCAACATCAGGGGGCCAAATGACTGAATAATGTATAGGCTCCCGACAACATCAGGGAAACCTCTAGCTTAGTAATTATTAATTATATAAAATAAGGACGTTAAGAGATAAAAGTTTAAAAACAGCACGGACGAAAGGTCTGTGGTGTGTGCGTTTAAATTAAAAAAAAAATTGGTTGCCTGTAAAGTCGGTATACGGGCGAAAGTTTTACGTGACAACGACTTTGAGTGGTAAAATAATTTTAATGTGAATATTCATTCGTATAGTAGGAAGAAGGCGCGTGCCTTTCACTTTTTATGTCTGTCTCTCTCGCTCTTAGGCGGGCTAACCATGCCCGAGTGGAAGGGACGCGTGCCTCTCACTCGCTCTCATTGTGAGCGCATAACGTGAGCGGAGCGTAACGCAGTTTCTTGAAGTGTCACCCGGCAAACCAATTTATAAGACGTTGTCACGTCAAAAGTTCCACATAACTAGTTCATAACTTCATTAAGTATTCAATACGTTAATAGTTTCCGTAGAAATATTTTTAGAAAGCGTGGGACGCGGGAGGCTTGCGCTCGATCAGCGGTGGATGCCAATCCAGTGCCGAAACCAAGAGCCGAGTAGATTTATTCTGCCAGTTATTGCACATTCCCGGCAAATGTGCGCTGAATATGCACTCCGCCTGAATATTTCACAGCTTCAAGTGCGCGCTTAGCACTAAATGAAAATAAATGAAAAAGTTCCCTTCAGGCCCCTAACTTTGAGATAATTGATGGAAATTATTTTATACATTAATTTAATGGAATCTTTCAGGAACTTTAAGTACTTAAAAGTAAATAGTAGCGAGATCATCATCGTACAACTTTGGTATCAATCCTACCTAGTGTATTTTGACCTTACCTACATTCCTATATTCCCGTTTTTTATTTTTCATTTTATCGGGCGCTGAATGAGTAGATTGTCAATAATAGTGTAGGCTAGGTAGGCTTTAGTTGGAGCAAGCCAAGTTTAATGACCCAACCATGTTCCGATGTCAATAATTTAAAACAATTATAAAATCTACGTTATCTAACGCGCTTTATAAAATTTCAGACTATTCAACAGATAAAATCGTATTTCTCAGTACTTTCCAGTCATTCACTGCACGGGAAAAATATATTTTCCATTTCACTTTAGGCGAAGGCGTGAATGGCTACGGGTCTAGTGGATTAAGCTCGTTGGGTCTCAAATATATGCAATTTCCATTTACTGACTACATGAATATCATCATTTTCATCGTAACTTATAAGGAGAAATCAAGGACAAACTTGCTGTCAGTCACTAACAAATTTTAACGGGATTAGACCAGATATTCGTTTTATGTATATATGCAGAGGTGCGGAAGGTGTCACGTCCGCATTATCAGTAATCAGTTTAAACTTACCTGATTTCAAACATCACAATTATTTACTTACCTACAGAATTCAACACATAGCAAGCAAAGTTTAAATAGGTTTCACGATGCAGCAATCTATGCCAGGTCGTCACCGGAGATTGAGCCGGTGGGATCGCGGTGAACCGACCAACTTTGACAAAGACTAATGATTCGACGCAATCAGACCGACTTCTCACCTCCTAATACTATAATGTTAAATTCGCTTCATATGAATTAAGGTTTTAGATAATACTATTGAAATAAGACTATTTTAAAAAGGACTTTTTTTTTGTTTTATTATATGAGTGATATTTGCGTAAAAAGAAAATAATAATACGCTTTATATAATAGTTAGTCCAAGTATAATTAAAAGTAAGGCCGGGGCTACAGTCGATAGCGATTTGTAATGCGACTGAAAGAGCGAATCAAATAGGTAACTAGTAAAATTTGGCGAACAGTGTAACGTTAATTTGTTAAAAAAAAATTCAATTTGACTCTTTTTTTGTATGTACTCGTATAACGCGATAACTCCGCTAATTATAGATTTATTTTGTTTTTTTTTGTTTCAATGGAAGTACTTTCTAACTTTTGAGTAATTGTTATAACATTGAAGTCGGTTCGTATTTTTTTAATTCACTTCAATCAACCCTTTTTAGTGTCCCACACGCTGGCCAAGTGCGGGTGTCACATGTCCTCGAATGATTAGTTCTTAGACATGCAGGTTTCCTCACGATGTATAAAATAAAGACTTATCGTTTTCATAACAACCACTACAATATTGGTACCAAATGTAAGAGCGTGAAAAGAGAAATACAATTAATACAATATTTTTTAAATAAAATCTTAATTTTTTATATTAATAGTTTTCTTATTTTAAAAAGCTTAAGTAATTACATATTATTTTAAGTATAATTTTCGCAAGTTATCTGGTTTCCATAGTACAAGCTCTGCTTAGTTTGGGATCAGATGACCGTGTGTGTTAATGTTCCACTATATTATAATAATTATTATTATTAATTAGAGTACCAACTACACTAGATTTATCTACTCGTCTCCGTACCTGCACAACATACAATTGCAAACAATAAATAAAATAAAACCACTAAACTTGTCACTTGAAATTGCTTTATCTGAATTATAATCAGAAACTAATTTTTATACCTATACCTATTTATATTTATAGGTATAAATATAAAAACAAAGATAAACTTATTTTCTGTTGGTAATTTATAATACTGCCTCAATAGTCCAGTGGTTAGCGTGTTCGCTTAATAACCGCTAGTTCCCGGGTTCAACTCCCGGGTCGAGCAAAAAAACTTTTGTAAAATACTACTTGTCGAATCTTAGTTGCAGCTTCAAGTTAGGAATTGTGCCCGTGAACGGCAACAGGCTCGCCCTCTATTATGTATGGGATGAAAAAAATCGCTGACGAAAATGTGTGATACACACCTCTGCCTACACCTTCGGGTCTATGTATGTAATTTATAATAATGCCATTTTGTCTCCTAGTATTGGCTAGTATTGGCATTAGCTAGGTAATTGTCAAAACAATGGTGTTATCTTTGGCGACGTTTTGTTGAATTAGTAAATGGGTTAACAAACGGTTGTGTAAGAAACACGGAACGTTCTCCGCTCTGAAAGCGATAGTACTCCACAAGTTACGATAATAAATAGGGGCTTAACGCTAGTGAATAGCCGATTAGGGCATTCTTGACTACAGCCCGGGCGTTTGGATAAAGTTAGAGTTCGTATCACAACGAATCCCTTGGGCGTCTAGCTCATTAGTATATTGGTTTTAGAACTGAATTAGGTATTTGTGTTCAAATATATTGGTACATATTGATTGCGGTCTGCAAACAGAAATAACTCTACTTTTGTTCTTTGATTAAAAACTGGACCAAAATATTTTAAGTTACAACGCTTAAGTATAAGCTAAAGTAGTGTATAGATACTTACATAGGTATATTTCTTTTTCTGTACCCTTAGTACGAGTTATCAATACGAAAAAAGTTATTGAATACTATCATGAACCTGTCAAGATAATTACCTAGTTAAAATGTAAAATAAATCTTCAAACTATTTTACCTATTTTGTTACCAATGATTTCTTTTTAACTAATAATTCGAACAAAATAAATGAATTTGTAAACGCATTTTGACAAATTCTAGATAGAATTTGAAATTTTTTTTCGTAATGTTGAACTTGTAGTAAGGGTACTAGAACATAAACACACGGTCATTAGCAGCCGTACTATGACTGATGACACCATATAGCCGCAGTTGTATGAATGAGAAGTTGCTCTACACATTGTATAGCAGCATCCCTCTTCCGCAGCTTCAACAATACTGCAGTAAGCTGTTGTGGTACGACACCTGATCCTAAACTAAGCAGAGCTTGTATGTACCTACTATGGAAACCAGGTAACTGATAATATTCATTTACTATTTTACTTTGGTAAATACATACTTATTATACATAATATTATAAGTATAGTACGAAAAAAATATTATTACATCCACACTCAAGACAAACAGACATGTTATCACACAAGTGTCTGTCTCGGGTTGGAATCTTACCCACCACCTGCGACGTGAAAAGCAAGTATCGGACCGCCATGTCACCGGCCAAAAAAAGGTAAGTATTAGGTATCTAAGTGGTCCATTTATATTTATGTATTCACTAAACCATCACTACCATTCGATGTATAAAATTGTTTGAAAAAATACGTTTTTAAACTAAAAGTTTCTTAATCAAAACTTTAATAATATCTTGTCGAAAGGGCCCATCAATCAAACGAGCTTCTTTAATAGTAAGTAGATACGCAAGCTCTTTTTAAAATTATTATGACTTATAAAAATATTTTGGTAAATTATTTGACGTATTTTAGGTAGGTACCTAGTAACTATCAATAAAGTATCGAATGACGTACAAATTAAAATATTTATACGAACTTTATTGGTTTATTTTAATATCTCGATGCTACGAATTCTTTTTATTGAGTACTAAAGAAACTTACGCTGGTGCTTCAGATGGTTCCTATTCAAGTCACTAAAATAAAATGCATTTTTAATGTTATTCAATGATAATAACTGGTAACTCATCACAAATTTTAGTACCATAAAAACTCGACAGTAATATACGATTGCCTAAAAGTAAATATTAACATACTACCTTCCGCCACGGTTTCGCCCGTGGTACTTATTTGTTTAAAAAATAATAAAAATAATAATCTATCTATGTCAATTTTCATCGAATTCCGTCCAGTAGTTTTATACATCCTGACATTCTTAAAGGGTTTCACGTTTATAATATTAGTAGGAAGTAGGATTTACCTAGTTAGCTACCATACGCACCTAGATATGTTCCTCTATTATGATTATGTTAGGTATCATTTCAAAATCCTAAAACAATCAAATTATGTATCTATAAAAATATGCACCTCATTTGTTTTTCAAAACTTAACCTTTCCTACCCAACCGTACTTTTTACTTGCGTCGTTTTGTAATTATGTATAGTATAAGCACGTTCTACTCTAGCGAACTACTATCACAGTCTAAAGAATAATGTTACCTAAAAATGGGTTATTATGCCTTTATACGTAAGATTTATAAAAACCTATTCTGTGGAGTACAAAAGAATTATTGGCCCTATAACGTTAGATACATATCATAATAATAGCATAATGGCGTAACTACAAACTATCTAATAATACTGTAGATATGTGTATTGAAGATAACAATAAGTATGCATAGATACTATAACCCACTTATTGCATGACTAGGTACCTACCTACTTACCTACAGCAATAAAAATCGAAGTATATTTAGTATGTTCAAAAAAATATCTACGTGTTCTTAGGTCGTAAATTTTTAATCATACTTTTTATTAATACTATTTACTGAATTTAATAGCAACTGTAACAACTGTTGGCACATAAATACAGGAACAGTTAAGGCTACCTACCGATATTATCAAAAGATTAGCACAAGAAACCCATGGAGGCAGTATTAATAATACATTTTCTATCTAGATTTCACATGTATTTTTTTTTTGTTTTACTCTAGAGAGACGTTTTTTTGCACTTTTCGTCTATAAACTTTAGTTAGCTAAGGGGCTGAGCTCGTAGTTAAAATGTATTGATACTCAGGTACTTACTTACCTTTAAATAAAGTATTTTTATGATATGTTTGTCAACAATGATAATAATATGAATTTAACAATAAGAACGCTACTCGACGGAGCTTAAAGGCTTACACAAAAACACAATGAGGACCATTACAATCTCATTAAACCCACTACCGTACTTAGCAAAGGTTCTATGTTTATTGTAATAAAAGTTATACTTAGCTAGCAGACGATTGTGGAACGGGATTAGGAAATTAGAACGAATTATATTCGTTGCTATGTTACGAATAACGATAAAAGAAAAGCCTTCGTTTAAGAAGAAAAGTTATAGCTACGCTCGCAGGATGAAAGCTAAGAAACTGCTTAATTATTTGCAAAGTGAATTAAAAGCTTCAACAACCCATGGGTTGCCATACATTGCAAATACGGAAATACATTGGTGTGAGAGGTGAGTACACACATGCGTGATTTAGGTACGTAACGTTTATTAATTTAGAGTTCAATTTTAAAACTGGATTTGGGGCTAATTAAAACTGTTACAGCAATAAATTGACTTTGAAAGGAGGCAATCGCGTGTTCTTAGATCGTACCGTAGAAGACTACGGCGCTACGAAACTACGACGCTACGACGAAATCGCTTGCTACGACAAAATTGATTGCTACGACTCTATGCGCTACGAGTAAACTGCTACGACTTACTACGCCTATTGCTATTATTTTCGTAGCATTCTATGTATACTACGCCTGTTAAATGTTTATTGCATTCTTTAAACTATTTTACCCTTAACAATGTATGTACGTTTTTTTTTATTCTTCGATAGGCTGGCGCTTGACTACAACTTGCCTGATGTTAAGCAATGATGTAGTCTACGATGGAACGCGCCAGCCCAGCATTTATTACAGATTCACTCAAAATTACGAATGGTTATCGGTGAGAAGGTGGCAGTGGAATGAGCCACCTTTAGGGTAGAAACCTTAAAGGGCAACCATTCCGACCCACCCTCACTGCATGGTGTCACCAGACATCGCACCGGAACACGGCAAGGCCGGTTGGCGGTGCGGCTTTGCCTGGTGGGTGGTCACTAACTACGGCCGAAGCCTACCACCAGTGGATTGTCACCTGATTTGCACCACCCGGGAACCACGTGTGGGGATTCTATTAAAGGTGTACACCCACGGACAAAGGTAAGGTAAGGTTTGTTTTATATTTAAAGCCCTTATTTGTTTTCTACAGGATATTCTGGGCAGCAAGCTTCGCTATCTCATGTGCAATCATTTTCGTGCTCCTATCTTCTCAGTACACCAGACTAATGGTCAGTTCAAAATAATCATTGCATATTAGCAAATAATTTACCACACTTACTCGCGTTTATGTTACAGGCGACACCCATAGTAAACAGCGTTGAAAAAGACTATCTTAATTGGAATGTATCATATCCAGCTGTGGTAATATGTCCGTTTAATAAATTGGATAATGGAACCTTTGCGAACTTTATTAAGTAAGCACGGTTTTAATTTTAAGTTTTAGAACCCTAAACGCAAGTAATGAAAGTGACCCATAAGTGTCCTTATAACATTTTACCTACGTTACAGTGAAACTTTGAACAGAACAGGACAAGATTTGCAGTCATACTACTCTGCAATCCTTTCCGTTTCGTTAGAAGAACTCAATGTGTTAGATATGCCCCCTCCTGAGGTTTTAGAGGTAATATATCCATAGTTCACGACTGATACCTAAGACATGCAAATACCTTTTAATTTTTATTTACTACTAACTCGCTACAAACGGGTTAACAGGTCAAAATTATTCAAAGTATTAATTCCGAAACGTTCATATTATTTCCAAAGCTTATAGTGCCCGAGGACTATTCGACTATAGCTGCGAATTTGTACAAACAATTTCATAGCAATGAAACTCTAACAACCTTTCTCAATTGGCCCGTCACTGTTACCGCTGCTATGACTGAAATGGGAATGTGCCACATTCTGAACTCTAATGTAGCTGTGTTCGACGACCCCAAGTAAGTCCAAACAAGTATGATAATAATAATATCATGGGACAATAAATAAGCTTGTGCCTACTATGGAAACCCGATAACTGACCGGTGATCTACTATATATACCTACCACTTTTCTCTTGTAAATACCTACTTACTTGTAATAAATAATTACACCCAGACTCAAGAAAAACAGACAAATAGTATTTTCTTAGATTTACGCGAATATCACACATAGAAATAAAACTACTTTGTAACCAATTTTATAGCGGCATATTTTAGATTTTTTATTTTATTTTTTTATATACATTTTTTTTAAACTGACAATTTCATGACACCAATGTCTGTCTTGGGTGAGAATCGAACCCGCAACGCGCGACGTGAAAAGCAAGTAAGTATACCTAGACAAAAGAGTCTTAACTATTCATACACTGCAAATAGCCTATTAATTTCCTACTTAAAAAATGACTTAGAACAAATCTTATAATGTAGGTAAAAAGGGTTACCTACACTTTTAGCTGCCTAAGTACTTGCAATAATAATTCTACTTTTATAAACAAGGATAAATACAGGTATATGTATATGTATTTTTAGCTCATGGACACAAAGCGGAGTTTCATATTCCAAGAGAAACATTGATATCTCAATACACGACATCGACTTTTTTATTCAAATCCTCAATTATGCTGACGAATATAAGGTGAATAGAATTGTTTATTAAGTATTTCAATCAGTAATTTTGTCCCAAACTCGAATATAATCATACGTTCTACCTCTACACAGGGAAGACTTGAAATAAAAGAAATGATTTTTTATGGGAAACTTACACGTGAATCTATCAGTTATAATAATTACAGGTTTACGCTATAGGTCCGGACGAAGTGATTCTTAGTGGCTCACCATCTGTTACTTTTGACCAGGAAGGGTTCCTAACTTTTGGAGTACATGTCACCAGCACTAAAGCTGCTGATGACCTCAAGTATATACCGCTTCATCTTCGCAAATGTAGGTGAGTGCTATTAGTGGCAAGTAATAAGCTACATAACGATATATTTTTATAGAGCAGCAAAGGCGCAACGGTACCGACCTCTCCTTTGAAATATAAGGTCGCGAGTTCGATACCCGGTCGTGCCCACACATCTTTGTGTGGATTGCTTCATTGCCGCTTCTCAATATCGGTTAAGGAAAACATCGTGAAGAAACCGAAATGTCTAAGAACTAAGCATTCGTAGACATGTGACATTTTTCGTAGACATCCGCACCAATTTGGACTTGGCCAGTGTGTGTGGATTAAGGCCAAAACTCTCTCAACTCATAAGATAGTTGAGAGATCACCCGAGCTCAGGAGTGGGACGCTAAAAATGGTTGAAGTTATTTGCTTGTAACTTAATCGCTCTACACGTCCTACCTATGCATTGAACTAAAAGGTTTGAATACTAAGATACACAATAATGTTTCAGATTTCTGCACGAGTCGAACAGTAAGAGATACCCAATATATTCCTATAATCGCTGCTTATTGGAGTGCAGAATCAATATAATAATAAAACTATGTGGCTGCATTCCACACTTTTATAAACCCTTAGGTAAGACAGAATATAATACTTTTCAAAAAAATGTACGTACGTAAATCTACCTGTAATCTTACAAAATTGCAGACGATGAAAAAGTGTGCAGTTTAGCCGAGCTAGAATGTGTTCTTGAATACAAGCGGGAAATCGTGACGCTGTCGGTTGCCAATGAAACGATGAAAAAATTTAAAAACATAGAAGGGTTACCGAAGTCATCGCGAGATTGCGGTTGTCTCGGCAACTGTGAGGAAGATGTTTATAAAACCGATCAGACCATTTTGTTGCCACAAGAAAACATGAACAGATTTCGTATCAGTGTTTCCGCTTTCCCGAAAGTTAGAGTGAGGAGGGAAATCATATTCAGCTTTTACGATATTTTTCGTAAGTAATGTCTCTTAATAATTCTTATAGGTCGTCGATCACAGGCGCCTAATCTAGGCC
This sequence comes from Meganola albula, assembly GCA_936450015.1. Lineage (NCBI taxonomy): Eukaryota > Metazoa > Arthropoda > Insecta > Lepidoptera > Nolidae > Meganola > Meganola albula. The sequence continues at coordinate 6,188,597 of OW388157.1, forward strand.
TTCTTCGTGGGATACGGAGTCAAGTCTGCTTGCGATCACAGTCGGTGAAAACTAAAGAACATATAAACACAAATTTTTATTTTTAACTAGCTTCCGCCCACAGCTTCGCTCGCGTGTTACCTACTTATTGGGATAAAAATTAGCCTGTGTTTTCCCAAACTATAATCCATCTGTACCAAATTTCATCAAATTCAGACCAGTAGTTTTGGCGTGAAAGAATAATAAACATACATCCATACATTCTCACATACTTTCGCGTTTATAATATGAGTAGCCAGTAGGAGTAGGATTAGTACGAAGTAGGTGAAGATAGGAATTAAGATAATGCAAGCATATTCGCATGCATTATTGATTAAATACTTGGACATATTATATACTACCCATATTTTTAACTGACCTGCCATATGCGTTTGCAAGTCCTATAAACCATTTTACTTTTCAGTAAGAAGCGGGGGCGTCGTGAACCTTTGTATCGGCACATCAGTAATTTCATTAATGGAGTTACTTCTAACAGCTTTACGAATCCCAATTTATGAAATAATTCAAATTGTGAAAGAGATTTGGCGTAGATACAAGAGGTCTCGAACTTTGAGAATGGCGTTAAATAAAAAGCAAATTTAATAAAATTATAGTTTTATTTTCACTTATTACAATAAGAACTGTTAACAGAGTTTCGCAAGTCGCCGTGAATTTCAGTACTATGCATATACCTGAAAAAAAAAACAATTATTATTACACCTCTTTAGCATAGTCTGTCGTCACTAAAAGACTAATAGTAGGAATAATTCATAAAATATATTTACCGAAAAGCACTACAAGACAATAAACTCATCTCTCGTCTTTGTTTTCTGTTCTGAACAATCTGAAAAATTTAAATAATGTTAACCAAGTATAAATGAACCACACGCGGACGTCGACGTCGTTTTCGACAATAGCAACACAACTACGTCCTATATTCGACAGAAAATTACTACATACAGAAAATTACAAAATACAAGGATTAGTTTAACTTCAAAATTGAAATATTTTATTTACCTTCTGATACCGTCATAACGTTTCAGTGTTATTTCATCAGAGTACGTTGGTCTTTGTTTAAATTATTTGCATGGCAAAATTATTTCCAGTAGTTCCTGCAAATAAACTTTATTAAAATATACGCTCAACAAAATAAATTAAATTTCCGGTAAAATGCGAAAAGACCTTGTACAGCAGATTTCTCGACTATTCTCAATGAAAAAACTATTTGATACAAGACAAATTTTTGTACATAGATCACCACTCGTCTCTCATAGCGGAACATAAAGATCACCTTGGGCAGCGAATACTACCGACCCATCATCATCCGTCTTGCTCAGTTGAGAACACAAGAGCTATTTTTGCACGACCATTCCTTTAATTTCAGTAAAATATCTTCAATTGTCGCCGATGTAACCAAAATACTAGGCAGGAGAGAATCAATGAGTGTTTAATAATTGGATCCATAAAAAAAAACTATAGAAAACCCCATGCACACCCAACAAATATGAAAATTCCAAATCCAATGGCGAGAACTTACCATTGAAACCATTGACGCAGTACGCAGAGTTCCACACTGAACCATAGACTGAACGTTTGGAATCTCCGACAAATGCCCACGATGAACGACACATCTCAGAGCAACAATCTTCATGGGGCATTACTAATTGCAACCAATCTACATTTAAATCACTAGTTTCAAGCAAAAAAAACCATGCCCGGTACATTGTACAAAAGTCACATATATTCCCGACAACCTATTAAGTACAATTTCGTTACGTTCACAATAATATCGACCCAACTTTAACACAAAATTTCCAAGTTAGGAGAATTCATAAAATGACCACACCACATGGCTAACCAGCCCGAAGTGATGTTTAGTACCTTTTACCATTTATCATTATTTTTTAAATGATATTGACCATATGTATTTCCTTTTAAGAAAACCTGAGATTTAGAAAACTAGACAAGTTGAATCTTCATCTCAGATTTGGTGGTTATGGATGGCCTAAAATTGTCATCACTACAATCGACCATAACAGAGGTTCAATTGTTGTCAAAATTTCTAAGAAGTCATCAAATTCAATAACAGCCTTTGAACTACGACTAAAAGATGACTGCAGAGACAAATTCAACAACACTCCATTTTAAAGCACAGATCGTAAGCATATAATTAAGGTAGCACTAAGCGCCCTGCGCAACTCTACCAGTTGCATAATTCCAATCGTTCAAATTGCAGAAAAGACTGATATAAAAGGTGTAAAGACCAAGGAAATTATCTACCTACCAGACTTTTGTGTTAAAAATTACGAGTATATTCCTCAAATGAACTTTATTAAGATCTATATCATTAGGGCTACATGAAATTTTCAGGACTCTTACATTAACTTAACCTAATACAATTGGAATCCACAAATGAATTCAACTGACAAAAAACACTTCACGACATAATGATTCAAAACGATGATGTAAACAGTTTTCAATCCAGATGGCAGAGCGCATACAAACCCCATATCGAGAAACTTGAATATTTTTCCTGAAAACACAAAAACAATATTTAAAGGACTACACGAGGTTCCAGCGGAAGAGCATAGGGCATCGAAATGAGTAGATTTTTCAGCAACATCCGAGAAATAGGTACGTGAAATATAGTGAAAGTTTCTGGAACTGACCACTTACATTAAATAAATTATTAAAAAAGCAATAACAGAATTTGAAAATGGAACTCCTTAAACAAATTACTTATCAATTTACCGTCGTTTTGTGTCGTTATCGTAATGAAACTACTCGTGAAAATTATCGCTCAATGATTTTTTACGATTTTCGATGCGGCTTAAGTCGACATGAGAGTTGCCAAAGACAGACTGGCGTTCAATGAGCCCCCCATCTCGTAGCTCTAGCTCGTAGTTTCAAATAAAAATAGAACTGGAAAACCGCCATCTTGGACCGGAATGCGCAACAATTTCACATTTTTAGTAAGGTGGGCAAAATTTTTGTTCGATATAATAATCACATCAAAATGACAAAAAAATAAAAAATGCGTATTTCTTATTGCCGTTTAAGTAAGATGGGAAATCTAGAGTCAAATATTTAGGTACGAACTCGTTTCATTAACTTCCAACGAAAAAAAGCAATTAGAAGTTCAAACGTGTTTTGTATCCTTGTATGTATTGTATTTGTGTACAAGTTTGTGGCATCGTAGCGTGAAAATTTTAGGGAGGTTCTATATGTAACTAACCACATACCTAATTTTTCTACTTATTTTTTTACTTCCGTTCATGTTAAAATAATATTATTATCAGTGTTTTGGCATTTTTTGCTGACGCTGCTATTGCTTGGTTTTTGATACGAAGTTAGCCGCGAGTCCAATGTAAGTTATTCGTGGTTCGGAAAATTTAAACGTAGACTGGATCATCTCCATAACGATGTACGTGAAGGTCGGCCGGTGACTGCAGTTACTGAAACTAATGTTGATAGTACCGTTCGACAACTTGAGGCAGCAAAAAATTACCTGTCAGCAAATTCGTACTGTTGCATGAAAAAACATGAAACATTCATGAGCAACTGAAGTTCGCAATCGATGGATACCGCATGATTTAACGGAAGACCAGAAACGACTGCGTGAGGAGTGGTTTGTCTGTCTATAATATTGTAACAGGTAAAGAAATTGTACTGTTTCGAACGGAAAGAAAGAGCCAGTCAGAAGAATGGGTTGAAGAGTTTCCAACAAAAGTTAAGTCAAAGCACTGGTAAAAATTTGTCTTTCTTGGGAAAACTGGACATTATGTAACAATAACGCATCCGCACATTCCATTAAGAGAACGAATGCGTACTTGAAGGCTTCCAATGTGGAACTGATGACGCATCCGCCGTAGTCCGAACCTCGCACCTTACGACTTCGTTTTATTTAGAAGAATAAAAGATAAACGTAGAGGTTTACGATTCTCAAGCCCAGAAGCGACGGTGAATGCATTTCAAGAAGTCGTTGAAGAGGTCAAAGATTGAAGTCACTGCTTCGCACAATGGTTACAACAAATGAAAAAGTGTAAATGGTGAGGGAATATACTTTGAAAAACGATATGTTAATAATAAAATTCTTATCTAGTCTTATTTATCAGAATCCAGAAACTTTCAGTATGACCTAAGTACCTATTGGTAGTGAATTCAAGAAACGTAAAGACCCGAATAAATTGTAGCACAATAATACTCACAATGAGCACTCATCAATATCCTCGAATTGCCTATTGGGTATAATGTCGTTTTAGGTAAAGGGTAATAAGACGACAGATAATCTACCGAGTTACCTAGGTCCTTATTAGTAATGTGCTGAAAATACCAACTTTTATTTTTAGCTGTTGGTGGTAAAAGTCCTACTTCCTTATTCAAAAACTTATAACATATTTAAGGCTTGCTAAAGTATATTTCTATAGACAATCTTACAAGTTTTTATGCATAAAGTGGTTATTTTGTAAGAATGGTTAGTAGAATAGACAGATAAAATCTTATATAGACTCATAATAACTCCAAACTATGCCCTTTAACAAATGAAATTGACAGTTTTTAGCGAAGTAACCTTGACAAAATCCTCACTTAGCATTCTCCTTAAACTACTTAGTTCACAACATAAAACATGTTTATAGTTGAAAACAAGAATTTTGGAAACACATTAATTTCTAGTAATTTAAAACATAATTGGTACGAAATTTAAAACAAATGTGGTTTCAAACATGGAAAACCCATTGGATGTCCAATCGACTGTAGACTAGACAAGTTATCCACAAACTAGAGTTTATACATAAAAAGAAGTCATTGTCGATAGATATCAGCATATAAATATTGCAAATTGTACACATTGAAAAATCTACTCATTGCACTAAAGTCCTGGAAGTCAAAGAACAGAAATCACATAAAGGTACGATTGTCTGAACTGGAATAAATATAACGATATATCTAAATTCAAAAACGAAATAATAAATCAACTCACTTCCATGTTCTTAGAAGTAGCGAACATCAATTGTCCTGCCATCAATGCGGGTCCTGTCAAACATTTCTGTAAATTTTATTAAGGAAATACCATGTATCATAGGTTTTCTTTTTTACACTTACCTGTAAAACCTATGCAGGGCCTATTTGAATCATTTTTGACAGGATGATGATGATCTAACAATCCACACTCTATAACAAGCATGACTTTCACAGCCAAAAACTTTATAAAAGCTATTGTTTTTTTAATAAAGGATACTGATAGCTCTTTCGGCATCCCACTCTTTATCGAATCGGACCACTGCTGTTTCCGGACCTGTCATTTCAGCAAACTTGACGTCACCACATTCACTAAACTTTTCACGAATCAACTGCCAAGTCACTGTTGGTGGTAGCTGCAAAATAATAATCATAAGTAGTGTTCAAATTGTTGAAATTCAACCAATAAACCATTTTGAAGAAATATTCAATAAATAGCTTTTACACAACATAAATAATGCTTACATTATTAATTATCACCATGTCTGAAGTATTGTCTCGACTGTTCTGTTGCACTCCAGGGTCTCTGCCATACTGAGATGATACTGACACACTTCCCATTTGTCTATTTGAGCCTGTGGAAGTTGATTAAAATAATGTACAACATCAACCTACAGCCCAGTGTCTGTGAAAGTGTCAGCAAAGATCTTATAGTATCTATGACAAATTATTATGTTGATATTATTAATGAGAATTGCCAACAATTTACTTAAATTACAGATAGACAGGTCACACGCTATGCTGTAAAACTGATGAATGGAGTAAGCAGGCAACACTCTGGTACCCAAAAGATGGAATCAAACAAAGGGATGCCCAAGAAGAAGGTGGTAAGACGATTTTTGCTTATCATTGTGATCTCACTGGGCTGAAATTGCAGCTGATAGAGTACAATAGTTACAATTGGAGGAGGCATGTGTCACAAAATATCTACACCAAACTGGTGGACATAGTGGACTCAATTAATAGTTAAAACTGAATACTGCCATTTGTATCACACATCAACTTTTGAGTTTGTATTACATGATTTGCATTTTTCTTACATGACATAGGTCCAGAATTAAGTGAATTTGCTCCCAACAGTTTACTGTTGTTTGATAGACCAGCATTACCAAGTACATTACCACCCAAGTCATTTCCAAGAGCCAGGGCGTTAGTATTCACATTAGCCTGAGCCTGAACCTGGGCCTGAGCTTGGGCTTGGGCCTGAGCCTGTGCAGTTAGTACTGTAGCTAAGTCATTAGCAGTCAACCCTTGTTGTAGCAACTGGTTTTGAAGAGCTCCCAATCCTGTTAAACCTAGAGCCTGAAAATAAAAATAATTATTGAAAAATGTTAATAAAATAACCAGACCATTTTTGACACTAATGGAAAATAATTATTACATACCTGAAGTCCCAGATTACCACCAAGAGCAGCATTGGTGTTCAGAGTGCTAGCAGCCAGTCCAGCTCCCAACCCATTTAACCCAACAGCAGCAGTGGGTACAGCACCCAATACACTAGGACCCAAAGCTGGCCCAGTGTTAGTAATACCCATGTTTGCAGTGTTTGTAGCCTGAGGTGGTAAGTTCCTTGCTACATCTCGTAATGGTTCTCCATTAGGGCCTAAACCAAGGCCCATCCCTTTTAGCCCTTCTGGCAATTTAAATTCGGGGCCATCTGTGCCTCTGTCCATACGAACTGTCATCCTTCTGTCATACAGTGTTTGTTTATCAAACATTGATATGGCCTGTAAAAGAACATTTTATCTGGAGCATATATGACACCCCATTCTTTTCATATGTGAGCCAGCTAGCTCACACCTTTTATGAGTGTTATAAGTCCAAAATCAGCCAAATCAGTTCAATTCAGTTCTCAAGTTTTAGTGCAATAAATGGAAGTCAGTTAATTTTTTTAGACAAAATAATCCTGTCACATATTTGTAGTTGTATTTGTGATTTTATAACTAACAACATATGGTTTAGAGTTATTACCTGTACTGCTTCAACAGGATGGTCATACTCAATAACAGCAAATCCCCTGCTATTTCCATCCTTGTCAACTGCCAGGTTAATGTTACGAATCTTTCCGGCCATTTTGAAAATTTCTTTTATCTTTGCACGATCTACTTTGTAATCAAGCTAAAGCAAAAAAAGACCAGTTTATAAAATGTTCCGAATCATTTGCATAGTTTAAATGAAAGCTATAACACAAATAAACCTGCAATGACTTACATTTGCAACAAACACTTTTTTAACCAATGGTGGTTGAACATTGATGGACTCCAAAAACTGTAAACTTAAGCCATATGTGTTAAAGTTCTCAGGTTCTCTGGGCTTATTCATACTCCAACTGGAAAAAATAAGATAATCTCATTAAATCTTACCAAGATATGCTACATAATGAACCATAAGGGACCCAAGAATATTTTTCCTTCTAAATTTCACTCTCTAAATTTATCTGACTTAAGTAAACAAATTGTATGGTATTAATTTCTATGTTAAAAGAAGTTTTTTGCTATAACAAACATTTTTACATTAGTTTCCAAAAGTGATGACTTACTCTTTTTCCTCCCTGTTATTTCTAACAGTAGTGCCTGTTCTTGAGGTATTCATTCTTCTGTCATTGCCTAGGGTCAATCAAAGTCAGCAATATGAATAAATATTAATAACCTGTTGAATTATACTAATTTTATGGATTTCTAAAAGTAATTCACAGAGAAGACAAACATAGTACATAATAATATGCTGCCAGTCAATGAGAATGACATTTGATCAAGGGCCCAAAAGCTCAGTACTTCAGATCTTTTGCATTAAATTATATAAAAATAGCATAGCACTACTACAAATACTAATCTTACATACCACTTTCCTCTTTCAATACAAGTTTTCTCCCATTTAATTCATATCTGTGCATAACGAACAGGGCCTTTTTCATGGCTTCTGGAGTAGCAAATTCGACCATTCCACAACCCCTGGGTTTGCCATGTTCATCATTAAATAGTTCAACATAAGCGACGTCTCCAACCTTAATAAAACATTGTTTTTTAAACATAAAGTAATGATATAATAAAAATGCAAAATAGACAAACAAAAAATACCTTTTCTTTGAATAAATCCTTTAGCTCCGTCCAGCGGTATTCGTATGGTATATTCGAGACAAATAATCTCTTGTTATCCGATCGATCTCGGTCATTTGAGCGGTCTCTTCCAGCGTCCGAGAATCTGGATGGCTTGTCGCTTCTTCTGGATCGATCACGCGACTTTTCTCTTTGGCGATCCATGGTAGATTACAGTCACGTCCTTAAAAAATGAATAGGTCTGCCTGTACCTAGAAATTACACCATTATTTTATAAATATACCGGTAACCATCCGGCAACAATAGCAGATTTGACTAATTACCTTAGAAGATAATTATAATCCAAATCAGTGTTAATCCTTAAACACGTGTATGTTCTAAATACCTATGAAATTAAAGAGTATCTACTTAAAAAATGTCAGCACTAACAACAAAATTATAATAATTTTGTATATCTACTTTCGCAGAACCACGCATACAAAATGGTGGCCAGCTGCGCATAGACAATGGCGGTGGCAGAAACAAGTCAAACAAGTAACTATAGAGTTTGCATTTTGTAACCATAAACTATAAACAAATTGAGCATAGACATATTGTACCTTAATTAATATGATGTACGTAGGCAAAAGTAGGGAGGAGAAGCTAGCGACTCACGCTGCGCTAGGTTAAACCGATGGACCGATGGTTATGCTTGCATTTTATTTCATAGGTGTGATAAGTGACTGCACGTGTCTATGACAAACAGTAAACAGGTGTTTATCCATATCTCGCCGACTGCAAATTAACGATAAAGAATGTCATGACCAAAATAAAGGGGCGGTAGCGTATGACAAAACTTTTAATTGAACTGAAGGATGCGATGTTTGGTGACACCATTTACGATGGTGGGGCGACATTGTCGTTCCTTTATGGTTTCTAACTATATGGCCTCATACAACTGCTACCTCCTCACCGAAAATTATTCGTAATCACGAGTGAATCTGTTTATTTGGCAGGCGCGTCCCGTCGTAGACTATAACATTGCTTAACATCAGGCAAGTTGTAGTCAAGTGCAAGTATATTTAAGAATAAAAAAAAGGAATTAGAACCAATTGAATTAGATGCTCATAACACAATATTTAAAGGACTAGGTTTCGCATGGCAACATACAACATAAATGAATTATCCCAGAAACAAGTTGCTTCTTCAATGATTAACCCAAATAATAATGATACCGAAATGTTAATGACTCATCAATTATTGATATCGGAAGGACACTGCATCTATGTCTCAAATATAATAGCTCGTTTACATTCAGCCCATACCACTGCCACTCGTACTTTTTTTTTGCTGATGACCTAACCCAATTAACCGGAAGGGCCTCTATTGGTTCACCGGACTTTTCCTTTATACTGCCGTGGCAGTACCGAGAGTTGTAGTGTTTATATACTGCCGTACGTATAAATAACTCATTTTCGCTTTCAACTTTCAGAAATGGCAGATGTTGAGGTAGAAATATTTACTATGTCCCCGCTTTGGCTTCTTACAATACAAATCACAATTTATAAAACAAAGTTAGAATTTTTGAAAGATTTCATGCATAGCTGCATGACTGTATTACTCGAAGGTGGTTTTGGTCTCATGCATAAAAAGGGACGAAACTATTGCCGTTCACTCAAACTCCGAGCTGTAACTAAGATTTTCTTCTAAGCATAATAGAAACAAATAGAAAAGACTTTTTGCTCGACCCGGTAATCCAACCCTGGACCTTACGGTTACTAAGAGAACACGCTTATCACTCGACTACCAAGGCATTTCAAATTAAAATAAAATGTCATGGCCGCAGAAGATGGTGAAAACTTTTTGTTTTAATTTATGGCTTTGTTTTGCTTAAAATTCACTGCTAGCTAAAAGCGGTTCTGACGAGAGGGCTCCTGGTGGTAGTGTGTCCTTGTGTATCTTGCCAAATTAAGAAATCTTTAAGGATTGGTAGAAAGTAAAATTAAATTAAAATTAAAATTCATTTATTTCAGGTAAGAATGAACCCATAAATTTAAAATTAATAATGAAAAAATAAATAAAATGTAAATAATATATAAACTGGTACAATTTTATATTTTACTTTTTTATGATTTAGCGAAACGAACAGTTCTTAAACGTAGCAACTTATAGATATATTTACGAAGTTTCTCTAATTAAATATCTATTAGTTGTTCTTTTGGTTGCTTGGATGATTCCCGTGCGTCCATTTGCGATTGTATAAATTTTCACAATAAATCTGTTTGTTTTTCATGAAGAACTGTAAATACATGTTTGACAGGGTGCAAAAATGAGTCTTAACGTTTTAGCAGCTTTTCTTTCCACCAAAAGATAAAAGCAGCTGTCATATTCTTTGGGGTAACCATGAATTTTGTCGATCAAATATTTTTATACAATCTCGTAGTTGTAGGCAGGTAGATATATACTCAAAGTATGTACCGACTGTCTTAAATCAAAACTGTTATTGTTCAGCATTGTTTAAAAACAAATTAACAAAAAATTATTAAAATTTCATTGTTTTATATTTTGTCCAGAACATTGCATCACGTTCATTTAACCTAACATTCATTTAATAGTATTAATATGTGGGGTTATCTCTCATTTCACAAACATACCTAGCTTTTTTGTTCACACGGCTATACATACACATCAAGCTATAGATTACCAGTACATATTAGCTGACCTCTCATTGTACGAAAATCCTATACAATGCGAAATCATCATCACTTTGACTTTTTTTACATACAATAAATTATGTAGATGTAGGTAGCGTAGTAATGTAGCCTCAATTAGAATATTGAATCGTTTTTTAAGCAATATGCCCTGTGTTATGTTTGGTCATGGTCACATCATTGAAAAGGGACACACTACCACCAGGAGCCCTCTCAAGCTGAGCTGAATATAAACGGGGTATTAAATATAAAAACTATGTATGTTGTATTACCCTAAACCCATTTGGAAAAGGAATTGGTGGTACTATGATGACGTGGGAGAGATTTTGGTTATCTATCCGCTCCATCTTGTATGTAAAAAAATATTTTTTATTCCAAGAGCCGTAGAAAATAACAAATTATCAACATCGTTACAAAAAAACATGCTTGAATTAAGACAATAGTAGGTCAAACATCAATAAATTTCAAACATAATTAAGCGCTACACTTGTATTATCTGGAGTTGTAAGCAGATATGAATAGTATTCACTATTCCCTGGATATGTTTAGGTAGGATAATATACTAACACAGTCTTAGTTTCAGCTGAAAAATATTAAATAATATTATTATTTAATTAATCAATTCATGAGTGTCACATCACTATTCACTATTGTAACATGAAAAATATATATTGAATATCAAGCATATTTTAAAAGCTTGATTTTAATATTTCATATTTTTTACGCATCTCTTCACTAGCACTGTTAGGAATGGCTAAGTATTGTAAAATAGAAATGTTGTATTGGTAGTGGACAAGGATAATCTCTTTCGACATCATTGGCTTTACAAAAGGCTCATAATGTGAAAGCAGCCAGTCACAAATTAAAAAAAAACAGGTCGGTGACATATACACGCACACAGCCATGATATTTGTATTGTATTTGCTTCATAAATATTTTTTCGCTGGCCATGCAGGAGGCAACCTGCGTTTCATTTTTAATTAAATAGGTAGATTTAATTCCCCCAAAGTATGGAGCAAAGCAAATCTAATTCACCTAAACTTTTTGTGTGCACTGCCATAGAAAATAAGGACGAAGTTGAGGAGGTATAGTGTAGAATTTTATAGTTTTCCAACAAAGAATATGAAGTCGGCCATGTAAAATCGTATTTCATACATTGATAAATGGTGGCGCTGCTGTTTGTGGCGCGAATTTTAAACTTATTTTGTTGAACTTTCAACCATCTTATTAGACCTTCTAATTACAGAGGTACGAGAGAGCCTACAACTATTTTCAATCCCTGGTAGCCGATTGTAGCGAAAAGGAAGCTCACGACGCACTCAACAATGCCGTATGTAAGAATCACGAGGAGGTGTCACTTGGCATGCTCATGTCCATACTCACCGAACCACATAACGCCACCAAGTGCTACCGTGACCTGACGCTGGTCACAAGAGATGGTCTGACATGCATACTTAACAACCTATCAAATCTCATAATGGATCGCTACTTAAAGTTCCAAGACACTACTCGTAACCAATTAATATGGCTAATCAAGGAAATGATAAGAAATGCAGTAACTGGTGTTGACAGTGTATGCTGGAATCTAATGCGTTATGCATCTGGAGGAGATATTACTCCTAAAAACATAATTTTAGTAGAATCTCTTTTAGACATTTATATTGAAAACAGGGCATGGTTAGATAAATTACCTGTACTTATTTGCATGGTGGTGTACACTTATTTAAGGTTAATTGAAGACCACAATATTCCACAACTTATGAATTTGAGACAAAAAGAAGTTAATTTTGTCATAACTCTTATAAGAGAACGATTCTCAGATGTACTAACTCTAGGTAGAGACTTAGTAAGATTACTTCAGAATGTTGCTCGAATTCCTGAGTTCAATCAACTTTGGCAAGATATATTATTGAATCCTAAAACTCTTTGCCCAACATTCACCAATGTATTACAACTGATGCATTTAAGAACATCTCGAAGATATTTACAATCCAGACTTACTCCAGACATGGAACGAAAACTTGTGTTTCTAACATCCCAAGTTAGATTTGGTCATCATAAAAAATACCAAGAGTGGTTTCAAAGGCAGTACTTAGCCACACCTGAGTCACAGTCTCTTAGAAGTGATATGATCAGATTTATTGTTGGCGTCATACACCCAACTAATGAACTCTTGTGTTCTGATATTATTCCGAGGTGGGCTGTCATTGGATGGCTGCTCACTACATGTACTTCCAATGTAGCTGCTTCAAATGCTAAGTTAGCTCTTTTCTATGATTGGCTGTTCTATGACTCGGAGAAAGATAACATAATGAACATTGAACCAGCTATTTTAGTTATGCACCATTCAATGAGATCACATCCAGCTGTAACTGCTACTTTATTGGATTTTCTTTGTCGAATCATTCCAAATTTTTACCCCCCATTTGCAGATAAAGTAAGGCAAGGAATCTTTAATTCCTTACAACAAATTATAGAAAAGAGGGTATTACCAAACTTACATCCCTTATTTGATTCTCCCAAATTAGATCGTGAATTGAGAACAACTGTGAGGGAAACTTTCAAAGAGTTTTGTACCAATGGAAATGGAGAAGGTGCATCAGGAATTAAAGAAGAAGGCAATGATGATGTACCAAGAGGAGGTCCAGATGAACCTGCCTTCTCTGATGATGAAGAAGATAGTACACCAAACATAGCAGAAGACACAGACGATGATGATTTGCCACTATCTGAAGTCCGTGCACGTGAGCGGCCTGAACTTGCGGCAGCTTTGCCACTTGTATTGCGACCTCTCGCCGAAACATTGTTGGATGAACGCACATCGGCTGCAGCCACGGCACTGATCACTGCTTGCAGTGCTCCCATGCCTACTCCCACTGCTCTTGCAGATCTGTTCACTGCAGCAGCCCAAGAAGTACCCCCATTACGAGTAAGTCGGAACCCAACCCCAGCAGAACTTGAAGTGGCATTAAATTCACCAATATTCTCAATGTTTACTTTTATTACAAGTTCAGGCTCAGGCAGTGATGGTGAAGCTAGAAGAAAATTGATATTAGAGACATTTAAAGAAATGCAAGCTCAAAATACACTTCGTAACGTGGGCTTCTGTTTATTATTTTATTTGAAAGTTTGTTACGAGCGGGAGAGGCGTGGCGAACGTGATGCTGGCAAAAGAAGAAACGTCAAATTCAAATCTGAAGTGTATAAAGAATATTGTAGTTATTTAGAATTAAAATTGCCTGAAAGCTTAGCAGATGATTTTGAGAGATGTCAAGAATGCGATCCAAATGTATTAGTTTGGTTAATACCAGACGTGTATAGGGAATTCAAAGAGCAAGCCCAAAATCATATTAGACTGCTGCATGCTATAGTTTCCACATTGGACGCTGGTCAACTGCAACGCCTGGTCTGTTTAACTCTGCAAGGAACCTTGATGATGTTCAAATCAGATGACATCACAACTATGTTATCTACTAGTCTTAGTTGGGAGACATTTGAACAATATTGCCTGTGGCAATTGCTAACAGCACATGATATTTCAGTCGAAGACGTGTTACCAATAATACCCGATTTATCGTATAAAGACCACGCCGAAGCTCTGACATCAGTGTTGCTGATGTTGAAGCAAGAAAAACCTACAGCCGATGTAATCAGACAATTATTCTGCCGAGCTGTCGATGTGGAGGATACTTTCGTCGTATCAACACTGATGTATTGGTGCCAAGATTATGAAGATAAAGTAGGCGATTTAGTCGCCGTTTTATTAAGCACAAGATACCCAGGAACAAGCCCCAACAAAAGAAAACGGCCCGGGAAACATAGTATACCGCCTAACGCGCCGCCTTCCGCTGAATTGGTAAATCTACCTGTCCTAAATTAACCCTAGTGTATCACAATGTAATTAAGGCTTTAGCAGCACCAGTAAGAAGACACCAATAGCAGCTCTGTTTGAATGCGTGTCCGCGCAAGTTGTAATACAAGATACTCTTTGAACTGATTTACACCAAATTCTAACGCGGGCCCGCGCTCATACTACTCTGCGCAGCACGTCGAACGTGGTTGATGACTGTTGTATTTTTTTACATTCTGTCTAACCCGCCATACTGAACACGTTGTAATGCGGGCCAACTTTGCAACGGCTTTAAAACTGCATCTGCGTTCAGTGTGCCGACTCCTGCGCTGCTACAGACCGGCCTCGATTCTCGCGCTTTAAACATTTATCTCTAATAGACAAATGTCGAAAAAATGTCAGAAACCCAATGAGATCTTTTTTTTGACATATGTCTATATAGATAATGTCTAAAGCGCGAGAATCGGGACCCTGAGCTGCTACAGACCTGCGTTACTGCTGACTTGCGATTGGTGTGCCGAAGGCTTCAAATCTTTCAATTTTCGAATAATTATGTTTCAATTTCTTGTTTTACAGGTGCTTGGGCATTTAGAGCAAATGAGGGTTTGCTGTGTTGAACAAAACGACATGTCAATTTTTAATATGGAGTGTATGCAAAAATCACTTAACCAAGCACAGTCGAATAGTAGCGATAGTTTACGGGTTTGTAAAATTTAATATAATATTATTATAATCTAGGTTAGTACCTACACACGTACTTGACGTAAGTATTGTGAACATGCACGATGCCAACCGTTGATAATGGTAATACATAGAAAGACCTAAGACATAAAACCCAAAACCATGACAGTAACATGTTTGACAATAATCTCCTATAAATAAATAATCCAAAGAAATTGACCTAAAATGCCGAAAGTGTCTTATTAAAATGTGTCCGAGTCTTGTTGGTCCAGTGGCAGCATTTTTGCTATAGCTATAGTCTATCGAAACTATCGACGATACTATCGATTTTAAAAATAAGTAATACTATTGCATAAGTTCCATATTATTGATACTACCCATAGTTACTATATTTTAATACGTCGATAGTTACTATATCAAAATAATCGATACTATGGAAACGTGTCGATTAAAAACCGCCGGAAAATTTAGGTGCGGGCAGAAAGCTACTTAGTCACCTCATGCAGGCACACAAGGTGTAGGCACACCTTCAAGCAATACGGACGAGTGTGCATTATTTGCCTCTGATAGTTGTATTTTTTGTTGCAGAGACAATATAGTGAATTGCTGGCTTTGGCGTGGGAAGATGAGCTGCCTATATCCAGACGAGCAAGAAAACTAGTTTCAAGTTTGTCACCATTAAACCCGAATCTGCATTCATCAAACGATGACAGTGAGGTAAATACTATTCACATTTTATACGCTTTTCCTTATTCTCCCTTTGGTTCGATAGGATAAGCAGAAATATTACTGTTATTAAGGTATTATCCTCTTACTAAGTCCAAGTAATATTTAAATTTTAATCATGAAAGATTTTTGTTTATAATTTTCAGGAGGAGGAGATAGTGAAGCCTAAACAAGCAAAGCGAAGGAAGAAGGCTATCTCAGACAGCGATTGACATATCTTATTTAGAATGAATGGTAATTTTAAACACCAAAGTAGACAATGTTTGTTACCTTTCGTTAATATAGGTACAGTTCTAAGAATAGTACCTAAATATTACATTATTTTGTCTTGGTATTCTGTAAAGGTAATCTGCAGGTATTCTTTTATTAATGGCACTTTTATTTAGGAAAAATTAAATAAAATCCTTATTGCCATAGTTTAATGAATTTAAACATGTTTTGAGCAGACTTAACATCAATCGAGAAATAGCCATTAAGTTTGAGCTACGGTCAACAAATAAATGTTATGTTTGTATGTTCTGTCAGACATGCACTGTAAATTTTGAACAGAAGTCATTTATTGTAAAGTAGCTATTTACCTTATTGTTGTACAGATTGTTTTTTACCCCGTACGTGTTAAACTTATTTTAAGAGTAAGGTTATTGAAAGGATATATTGTATTCTGAAATTTTCGAAATACATTTTACACTAGGATCAATAAAATATTTCCTCCTATTCTATGTTTTTATTCACCTTATTTTGTGACAGAATGTATGAATATAAAAGATGGTTGTCTATTTTAGTCTTATAATTTCTTTTAAAACATCTAGATATTGTAAACATTTTAATAATAAACCACAATAATACAAATAATGTTAGAAGTACAAAAATGACAACTAAATGTATAAAAATCTAAACATTTATTAAATTTTGAGAAATTGGTAAATATTTTGTTATTAACACTTATTGTAACAATATGAAACATTTTAAATAATTGTCTTTTTGTTTAGTCTTTTGACAGTATTAGCCACTAGGTATTTATTAGACTAGTAACCCTTAACAATGCCCATCCCCATCTCACATCAAATCACTGATATATGCTTAATCCTATTTAAAAACAAACATTAACTAAAAGTAACATTCTTATAACTATATTTTGCCTTGCTTATACCTTTGCCTAGCTTGTGCTTTACTGTACTTTTTCTTTTCAGGCATTGCAGTTTCTTGTTCCTTTAAATTGTCATTTACACCTGCAATTGAACAATAACAGCATTTTATGCATAAATATCATTAATTTATTCGTTAAACTAGTTTCCAAGATCATGGAAAGCCTTTTTCTTACAAAGATGGAAGTACTCCCAAAAGTATAATTATTTTATGAATGTATTTATTGTTATTTATTTTTAAAACAACAAAATTTATTATTATAAAAATAACTTATAAACTACTTCACTTGTGTGTAATTGCACACAGATAACATTGCAATTATGTGTATGAATGTGTAAATTCTGTCATTGTGGGAATCTGGCCTCTATACAATCATAAAACATAACCAACAACCTAGTAAATAAACACTTAAAAAGTATATAAAATACATACCTAAATCTTCAGGTGGTTGAAGGGATTTGCCAGCACTCCAGGATGACATGAGTGTTACACTCTTTCCCACACCCCAACCCATACCTGCCAAGGCTAGTGAAAATGCTACCATGCTAAATGGATGCTGAAATAAAATAAATATAAGTGTTTTCTACTAAGTAATATTTATTCATCCAATAAAAAAAATATGGAACAACCTTTGATCAGAAATTAAAGAACTAATAACAATCATACACTAAGTTCACTTTAAAACTGTCACCAATTGTTTTTGGGTAATTTTGGCTTAAATAAATAAACTTTGTTGGAAGTTCATCATTGCCTCCAACTTTGTGAAAAGCCATTATACATTTCAGGATGTCATTTCAGCCATTATAAATTTAGTCCTACAGCTCCGAGAGTGGTGGGACTTTCTTGTGAAATGATCTCTTCTTTTTAATTTTATTTTCGAATTAAAAACAAATTCAAATAATTTTAAGTTAGTTCCAGAAAACCAAACCCCATTTATTTATTATTTGTTAATAATTGTTTATAACTCTTACAATTGTTGTATCTATATGCTATTCTGAATCGAAGGATGCCTCGTTAATATTGACGTGACAACGTCTTATAAATTGGTTTGCCGGGTGACACTTCAAGAAACTGCGTTACGCTCCGCTCACGTTATGCGCTCACAATGAGAGCGAGTGAGAGGCACGCGTCCCTTCCACTCGGGCATGGTTAGCCCGCCTAAGAGCGAGAGACAGACATAAAAAGTGAAAGGCACGCATCCCTTCCACTCGAGCACAGTTAGCCCGCCTAAGAGCGAGATTCTTTGTATAAATTCATGTTTTAAATATAATTCTTTGTATAAATAAATGTTTTAAATTGTTACTATTATTTCATCCTTCTTCCTACTATACGAATGAATATTCACATTAAAATTATTTTACCACTCAAAGTCGTTGTCACGTAAAACTTTCGCCCGTATACCGACTTTACAGGCAACCAATTTTTTTTTTTCAGAGGCTGAGTAAAAAGTTTGACCATAAATGCAATTTTTGACCAAAGTTAATTTAGTTGGCATGCTTTAATCTATACTAGGTTCTTAATCCACATGTCATGTTCAGGTTAGTGGATATCACATGTCCCTTGATTTTTTTTAGTTGTAAGATAAGACAGCTTCTTTACCATGTTTAATTTAATATTCTATTCTATATTATTTTAATAAATTAAATACTCACTGTTAAAGTGGGATTTGAAGTTAAGGTGTAATCTAAAACCACCACAGCTATTCCAATGATTAGGCCCACACAAGCACAGATCCATATAATATTTTGACTATCTACAATTAAAAATGATATATTTTATTCATAAATTAATATTTGGGATTTTTATCTTTAGTAAGACCTACTTGGGACTAGAACATATAAAAAGATTTTCAACAAAATAGAATAATTTATGTGACAGCCTGAATAATTATTACCTCTAATTTTCTTTTTTTGCATGTCTGTAAGGTTTTTAATGGACTCAATTAATTTAGCATTATGTGGTTCAAGCTGTAGTGCTCGTGTGTAAGATATAATAGCTTCATCATATAATTCACTTGCTGCTTCTACTTCAGCTCTGCGAAAGTATCCCTGAAATAAGTCAAAGAACACATAACTACATTATGAAATACTTAACACCCTAGATACAAGCTATACCTAGTTTAATGAAAATGTTTGATTATGAAATAGTACAACTTTCCTCAGTACAGTGGCGGATTTATAGATTTGCCGCCCGTAGGCTATTCAATTTTTGCCGCCTCTAAATTTTGATATCTTAGTCCACAATCATATCAATTTTCTATCAATAAAATTCCAACTTTATAATTTGTGCTCCATCATCCTCGTTACATCAACTTTTCCCATATAGTTATTTTTATTGAGAACTATGGTACCGTGTTAGATCCTTGATTATTTTTATAGCAAAGAATTATTAAAAAACATTATTTTAAGGAAAAAATATCTCAATCATATACCACTTTTAAAGTAAGGTAAGGTATGTCTTAAAACTATACAATATATTATGTAAATAATATGAATTAAGCTTACGTAAAAAGATACATTTGGCGAACGTTGATTAACATTTATTATTACACTCACAGTTAAAAAACAATACAATAAATATATCTTTTCTTAATTATTTGTCAGCATTATGATTTAAGTTAAATTATAAAAGCATTACAATACTTTTTTGCGAGACTTTGAATTCGCAAAATCATTTATTATATCGTCGTACGAAATCTTGCTCATTAGCTCTGACTCTATGCACAAGAGAGCTAAAGCGTTTAGCTTTTCTTGACTTAAAGTCGATCGTAGGTAGTTCTTTACTCTCTTCAAGCAAGAGAAGCTTCTTTCACCTGAACAATTTGCCGCTGGTGTACAAAGAGCCATACGAAGTGCTATATCCAAGTTTGGATAAATGTTTCCTAGATTCTGTTCTCGCAGGAATGAAGACAGACTTATTAATGATCCAGAAATTGGTTTTATTGAAATTCTTTCAGACGAAATGTAGCTTTGAAAGTGTAGTAATTCCTGAACTAAGTAATATCGAATCGCTATTGCGATATTCTATATATTGACGGGCCGGTGGCGTGGTCGGTAAGATACTTGCTTTTCACGCCGCAGGTCGTGGGTTCGATTCCCACCCGAGACAAACATTAGTGATGAACATTTCTGTTTGTGTCGAGTCTGGGTGTAAATATCTATTTGTATATATTTACAAAAGAAAAGTATTATATGTATAGTTTATACCAGTTATCTGGTTTCCATAACACAAGCTCTGCTTAGCTTGGGACCAGATGACCGTGTGTGTTAATGTCCCAGAATATTTATTTATTTATTTATTATTTATTTATTTATTCTAAAAGTTCATAATCAGTAATGTATAATTAGTAAAGCGTTTAGGAATTGTTCATGCAGAGATGTTGAAATATTTATTAATTATCACTGTATATGAGAATATTTCGATTATTGTTAAATATTTTAATTTCTCTCCAATTTTCGAAATTCGTATTATGTGTGTATAATAATTTTTTTTTAAATTTGTAAACCGAAATAAAAAAGGAGACGTTCAAAAAATGTATAGAGCCTGGGATTAAAATAATTGTAAATTTGAACAGCAATCTGAGTTACATAGGTTAATAGAGCATAATTAGTTAAATTTTTTGGTGTATTTAAAATAATTTTACACCCCCCCGTTTTTTTAAAAATTGAAATTGAAAATAAGAATCCTTAATGCAATATTATGATTATTGCAATTGGCAACCCCATGGTCAAATGTCAATTGAGCAACCAAAAAAATCAAAATTATTTCGACGCTGTCAATCAAACTGATCAATGACAATGACATCATGACGTTTCCCGTAATTATATTTTTTTCCACGCGTTTTGTTATTACACTAATAAGATAACAAATATTTTTCGTCATAATTACATTAAGCTGCAGCTAGAATAATATTACAAGAGAAAAGTACTGTAACAGAATGCAATTGTTGACGTGATTGCAATATTTATACTGCTTAGGAAACGGATAATTAAAGGTAATGTGCGTTTTGTTTTTCTATTACATTTTTTTGATTTTTACAAAAATGGTTGCTATTAAAAATCGTGTTTAGTTAAATTCTAACAGCTTATTAAATAAGCTTTCCAATGAGGTATATCACATTGGTGTTCAAAATTCTAGCCCACTTTTGACCTCTCTTTTATGAACTAAAGGAGACGTTCAAAAAATGTATAGAGCCTGGGATTAAAATAATTGTAAATTTGAACAGCAATCTGAGTTACGTAGGTTAATAGAGCATAATTAATTAAATTTTTTGGTGTATTTAAAATAATTTTACAGCCCCCGTTTTTTTAAAAATTGAAATTGAAAATAAGAGTCCTTAATGCAATATTATGATTATTGCAATTGGCAACCCCATGGTCAAATGTCAATTGAGCAACCAAAAAAATCAAAATTATTTCGACGCTGTCAATCAAACTGATCAATGACAATGACATCATGACGTTTCCCGTAATTATATTTTTTTCCACGCGTTTTGTTATTACACTAATAAGATAACAAATATTTTTCGTCATAATTACATTAAGCTGCAGCTAGAATAATATTACAAGAGAAAAGTACTGTAACAGAATGCAATTGTTGACGTGATTGCAATATTTATACTGCTTAGTAAACGGATAATTAAAGGTAATGTGCGTTTTGTTTTTCTATTACATTTTTTTGATTTTTACAAAAATGGTTGCTCCTAAAATTCGTGTTTAGTTAAATTCTAACAGCTTATTAAATAAGCTTTCCAATGAGGTATATCACATTGGTGTTCAAAATTCTAGCCCACTTTTGACCTCTCCTTTGCCGCCCCTTAAAATTTGCCGCCCTAGGCTCCAGCCTACTCAGCCTGCTGGTAAATCCGCCACTGCCTCAGTATCCGAAGCTGAGGAATGTTGTACTATTTCATAATCAAACATTTTCATTTTAATTTTTTATCAACACAAAGTTGTATGTACAACAAAGGTGCAGACACTGAATGTATGCATAAGAAGCGTTATAAGTAAAACTACACTGACCTTAGCCCACTGAGGTTGTAATCTAACTGTCTCATTTGCATCTTGCAAAGCGAGATAGTGCTGGTCCAACTTAAGAAAAGCAAATGATCTGTTACTATACAATGCGTAATTGTTCGGATCCATCTTGATAGCTTGAGTATAGTGTAATACAGCTTCGATAAATTTGTTTTCTTTGACGCACTCATTTCCTTTAGTCTTTAATTCCTCCACACTGACCGGCTGACTGCTCTTTTTATTTTCCTCCATTTCTACAATTGCTAATATCCTATTAGAGAACAAATAAGTTTTCAATGTGCTTATGCAATATCTTGTACTTCTTAGACATTAATTATTAATAAATTGAGTTAATATCTACGGTTTTTTCTAAAACGAAAATTTTCTAATTGTTGCTAATAGCTGACAAGTGAGTGACATTTACATGACAGTGACAAATAAAAGTAGAGAATAACTGGCACCGACAACAGCTTTTTAGTGGGGTTTTTTTATTCTCTAATTGGCTTGCGATTGACCTCAAATGTTCATCATAAGTAATGGTATAGTCTACGATGAAACGCGCTTACCCAGTAAATACCGATTCACTCGTGACTTGACGACAGTCAGATTATAGCTATAGGGAAACAGAAATGCCGGTAGTGAATTCCACAACTTGCAAAGTGGAAGCTTTGTTTCCACTGCAAGTTTTGTACGTACCCGAGAAGTTTGTACCTTATATCGATGGCGTACAGCCGTGCAGCCCCGTACCTCTAGTAGTGTACTAGTCTGTGCTCTACTTGTTCGATGATAGAACGATGATGGGAAATATAACTATGTAATTCCAACGCGCTCAACCATGGCCTCTCTAAGGGACTGGATCTCAGCCGCACTGGCACGGGGACGAGACATATGGCTCTCTACAACTGTGCTGTCATCTGCTTGCATACCTAAAGTTGCCGGGCTTAAGCATCAATAACGTGCAGCAGAAAAAGAGTCGTAGAGAGCATCAAATCCTGAGGAACACTGGCATTAACATCAATTTCATCGGGAAAGCAGCCATCAATCCCGACTCTTATTGATCCCTCAGGAAATCCGATATCCAATCACCAATCCAGTCGGTTACCATTTACCAAAATAGGTATAACATCACGAACCTAACAAAACTTAGGTACCCGGTGTTTCATGAGATTTACTTCAGAGCAAAAAATGCCCTTTAATTTATAATGCGATCTAACTGGCGGACTAAATTATATTAGAATTCTGATTTTCCTACAAATTAATAGAGGCGATAAATCGATCTAGCTAGGAATCATTTTCAATGTCATTTAAAAAAAAAATAACGAGCAGAGCTCGGTCATCCAGATATTAATTATTTAACAGAGAAAATGGTTGGAATATACCAACAGCTTGGGACCCAGTGCTTAATTTACTTGTACCAAAACCCAAGCAAAATCAACTCAGAATTCAAGACACTGTGAGCTCAGTTTGCTTAAATCGGAACGCAGTCCACCCGTGAACATGAAGTCTGAAAAGACCTTGAAACGTCGGGATCTAAAATCAACCGCGATAAAATCCGTTAAAAAGTAGTTTTATTTCAATATGTGGGGTTTTAACAGGTCCCTTCCCACATAATATCTTGCCCTGTTGCCCTGCACCTACTCAGGGCAGGATAAGACTCGATCCTTGATTAGCCTAATATAAAGCATTTCCAAAATAAACCAAATATGTAACCAAATACGTACTTAATAATTTTTACGTACAGTATTGTTCACAAGTGCAGTATCAATTTTACACACAATCAATCGCATTCAGAGTACGGCGCGGCGACGCGACGCGATGAGTAAAAATTAGTAAGTAGATAAATGGGAAAGAATGTGCCAAAATTGAAGTATTTAAACTTCAATTTTCCCTATTGTTAGCTTAACATCTGTTATGACCTAAAACCTGCACATTAAACTCAATAATCAATAAGTATCTATATGATTGTTCTATAAATTATTTCAACTGCCTATAAATCCAATATCAATTCCGACTACAATGTGTCGCGCGCTTTCTCCAAAGAATGCCTCAAAGAAACCATAAATAAGAGCCCAATCAATCACTCCGTTCTGAATGAATGAGCAAGTGTTAGTAGATCTCGCTCGTCATATTGGCAGTCGCTACTCTCGCGCCATCTACGTCATCCAATGTTGCCAACACGGCCCTCCTGCATTGTGCATGTCCTCAGGCACGGGCTCCATTTGATTAGTCCCTATAACTTAAAATTAGGATGTTTTTTAATTTCAATACCTTCGCGGATCATTAAACCGCGATAAAATCCGTTAAAAAGTAGTTTTATTTCAATATTCGCGTAAATCTAAGACAATACTATGAAAACCCCACATGTTTGGATAGCAGTCTAGCCCGACTTACGAGTCAAACTTGGCCTCACAGGCACAGATGTGGTCTAGGAACTAAAGATAAAAAATAAAAAATGGGATGAATTTTGTTTTAATTAAAATATAATGTAACTGTCTTAGAAATAAGGAAGTATAGTTTATTAGGCTTCAATGAGTAACTGCTTATTCTTAAAATAAATTGTGACCGTAATCAAACTGTTTTTTGAAATGACTAGTTGAAAAAAATATAATTTTCCCCTTCAACGAGATTCAAGGAAATGAGATTCTGTTCAAATTCTCCATTAGTTAGATCTAGTTTAACACAAATAACTAAAGGCGGTTTAGCTTCAGTGAAGTGAATGACTGGTAATTTTGCTATTACTTTTCTCTTTTTAGAACAATATAATTCTACATCTCTTCCTATTTTGTTTTGGTCCACATCACAAAATGCCACAACTTTTTTTAAACTATTTTCACTTAAGGATCGCACAAACCGTCTACCACCTTTGCCTGCATTCCAAATAGTAAACTGAGGCCATGATTTTAAAATGTGATTTTCTAATCGTTCTAACTGAATTCTCCATATCCTTTCTCTTTTAATAGAGAATGTAGTAGCACCTTCATGGTAAGTATATACCACTAATTTATCATCCACTCTCTCTAAGTCTCCATTAACATCTAAATGGTTATAAAAAAATATTAAATCCTCAGGTGTTCCTGGGCCAGTTTCCACAAACCCACCTACTCTTTCGTACACAGATCTATGGCAAAACCAGGTTGGCATTAGTAGCGTAGGTCCATTAGAAGTGTATATTTGCAATTTTAATTGTGTTTTCGTTAAGTTGTTGGCCCAATTGACTAATCGGGGGGTTGCATTATCTGGTTCTCTTGAGATCCTGGTACCAATAAGTGCGTTATGGTTTAATTTAGCAACCTCCCATTGCAAGTACACTCTGTCAGGATGCATAACATCATCAATGTCTTGGAAACATAAGAATTTGCCACTACTAGATTGGACTGCTCTGTTCTTAGCAGCACCTACTCCCTTTGACGAAGTTCCACTTGTTAATATGAAACTTATACCTTGATCCAAGAAGTAGTCGCGCCATATTTCTAGCAAGCATTGAGTATTATCGGAACTACCGTCATTATAAACTGCGATTTCTAGGTTAATGTGTTTGGAAAAAACTGATTGTTTTGATACAGACTCCATACATCTATTAACCCACTTCTCTCCATTATAAACTGGGATTATGACTGATATTTCAATCATCATAACATCCTCTGTGGGTTTTAAAGTTTAACACAAAACTCATGTGTTTTATCTTCATTTTGCAGTCAGGTTCTTTCTGCCTATGTCTTTGCTTATACGACTCCAAAATATGAACAAAATAATATAAAAAATTGTAATCATATGCAAATTTAAGTTATGCACATTAAAAAAGCAAACAATAACAAACAAGTTTAACCCATAGACGTATATTTCTATGATAATGTCAAACAATTCACTCCGTGTATGTATGAACCATAGATTTTTTTTTTTTTTTTTTTTAATGGCTCGGTTGTAGACCATTTGCCAATAACAAAGTTAGGGAAAGTTATAAAACATTAAAACAATTTAATTTAGAGCGGATGGAAAAACCAGGATAGGATTTGGGAAGGATTAAATTTTTAAGTTGGTGTTTAAGTTTATAAAATCAGCTAGAATAGAATATATACGAGGGTGATTATAAGATAGAAGTAACTGGATAGATGTAGGTAAAGGGACAGGAATAGATATCAAATTATTAAAAAATGAATGGGAGTCATAGAGGGGGCAGGAAAAAAATATGTGATTTATATCAGCTACACCGATGCCACATTCGCATTCATCAGATTGTAAAATTTTGAGACGGGCAAGATGCGCCGGTGTGCTGTTGTGGCCCAAACGCATGCGTATAAGTGAGGAAGTTGTACGTTTGTTATAAATTTGTTTGAAAAACCACGGTTTGCTCGGGATAGAAGGCTGGACTATTTTGTAATATTTGCCCTTTACTGTAGAACTCTCCGCCCAGAGGCTATTCCAAGAATCTTGAAGATAGTCTGTAGGTAAAGAGCCAAGGTCATGGCAAAAGTTTTTATATGGAAACATATCACCATCGGCGACAGCCTCATTGGCCAGTTTATCTGCTCTACAGTTACCAGAGATGTTACAGTGACCAGGTATCCACGCAAAACAAACAGAGTAACCCGAGATGTTGCACATGTTTAAAAGCTGACGTAACTTAATGATAATGGGGAAAACGGTTTTCAACTTAAAAGGAAACTTCGATAACGTTTGTGGCGCACTCATAGAATCGGAAAATATTATGGTTTTCTTTAACTGTAATAAAAGGACTAATTCTACGGCCTTGAGGAGGCCATAGCATTCACCGGTAAAAACAGAGGTCTGCGGTGGGAATTTCACCTTTTGAACTATTTTAGATTGATGGTGGAATATCCCAACACCCACGTTACCTGAAGAAGAGTTTTTAGAGGCATCCGTATAAATGTATTGGTAATCTTTCCAATCATTATTTAAGATGATATTAAATCTTTCATTAGCCATGGAGGTGTCTTTATCTATGCCGAAGTTATATGTTATGTCAATAGATCTTACTAGAGATTCTAGGTCGCTGGAAAAGAGAGGGTGTGTAGGAGATCGATGCGTGGGGGCTTGTAAGGACATAAACTTACGAAAACTGACAACAGTGCATGGAAGTGGTTTATGAGACCAGGAATTACATGTTTCAATAAGAGTAGACAGAGCCTTAAGTTTATCATATAAGGGATGGTTAGAAAATTGAAAAGCTCTAAACAAGAATTTATCACATAGATACTGACGGCGAAGGAACATAGGAGGATCGACACATTCTATTTGTAGAGCATTGATAGGACTTGACTTCATAGCCCCAGATACTATTCTGAGAGCCTTAGCCTGAATGCGGTCAATTTTAGCAAATGCAGCCAAATTGCCAGGGGCCAATAAAAATGTACCGTAGTCTAGGACACTACGTATGAGCGCGTTATAAATAAGTTTTAAAGTATAAGGGTGAGCACCCCACCATACCCCTGCTAGGCATCTAATAATGTTTAGAAGGCGTTCGCATTTCGAATTTAAATAGTCACAGTGTGGAACACCTAAAAGTTTGGAATCTAACATTACTCCTAAGAATTTAACATGGCTCTTTAATGGGATTGGTTGGCTATCATAATATACGAGAACAGGAGAACGAAGACGTTTTCTGGAAAACAGCATACCGGAGCTCTTGGATGAAGAAAGTTCAAGACCGTTATAATCTAACCAAGTTTTCAAACTATTGAGTGCCGAGGACAGAGAAGTACAAGCGGACTCGATTGATTGGTGAGAACAGTATATAAGTAAATCATCAGCGTATTGTAAAACACTAACAGGGCCATTTAAAGAGGATTCTAGATCATAAGCGTAAATGTTGTATAATATTGGACTTAACACTGAGCCTTGCGGTAAACCTTTCCACACAATGCGTGTTAAATTACGCCTTGTGTGGAAAGAGTCTTCTGAAGAGTCGGCGTTCGGAGTTTGCAGATGTATGTATCTACTGGACAAAATATTAATAATAAAGTTAGACAGGATTACAGGGATATTAAGAGCATTTAATTTTTGATATAGAATACTTAATACTACATTATCATACGCAGAAGTAATATCTAAGAAAGCAGCCACGACTGATTTTTTAGATAAGAATGCTAACCTAATATCAGTTGTTAATATGCTGACACTGTCCAAAGTGCTTTTACCACGGCGAAAGCCATATTGAGAAGGACTTAACAGCTGGTTACTCTCAATATACCACTCCAACCGGTTTTTAATTAGGTGTTCAACGATTTTGGTGACAACGGGAGATAAAACAATTGGCCTATAAGAAGAAACATCTGATGAGTCTTTACCAGGTTTTAAAATCGGTATGACTTCTTGTACTCTCCAAGAAGAAGGTACATTACCAGTAATCATGATGTTATTGATGACATCTAGTAGGTAAGAAAGGAAACTGTCACTAAGATGAGAAAAAAAAGAATAAGGAATTCCGTCTTCTCCAGGAGTGGATTCTTTACTAAAGTTATTAACTATGGCTTTGAGTTCTGAAAGGGTAAATAAACTACTAATGAAACCTAGTGTACCTTCAGTATTTACCGGTGGTCCTATTAATAAAGGAATTTGCTCAGCCACTGAGGGAGGACAAAGTTTATCCAAAAATGAATCAGCTAGAGGTAATGGAAGCGTTGCAGAACATGTTTCTTTAAACGCAGATCTAAATCTCCTGATGTTCTGCCAAACAGCAGACGGCCTAGTTTGGGGGGATAAGGATAAACAGAAAGCTCTCCAACTTTCTTGTTTCTTTTTCCTAAATAGCTTTCTAGTTTCTCGGATGGAGTTACAAAGAATCTCAAAGTTTTCGTTTGAAGCAAACTCCCTATACCTTAGTTCGGCCAGCTTGCGATCCCTGATAGCTTGAGTGCAATCATTATCCCACCAGGGAGGGGATGGAATATAATTATGATGGCTAGACTTTTTCGGGAATGTTACATCCGCGACCTCTATAATGACATTTGCCATGGCAATGGCAGATTCATGTTCGGAGCAGCGTTAGCAACTTGAAGTGGACTGACTATCGTACCAGGGGCGTAAAATTATCGTACATGGATCGAAAATAATCGAAATTATCGTATTTTTTAGGATAATGTCTATTATAGATAAATAAATCATATAAATTGTAATATTGATATGCATGCAAGTACTTTATTTTTTATCTTTTTTAAACCACCGCTGTCAAATCAAAAAAACACTGAAACCCAAATGTTTTACACGTGGTACAGAGTTGACTGCTCGTACTATCTACTTTGCATGTAGGACTTACTCATTCTTCATTGCACAGATAAAAAATAATTAATAGGTTAGTAAGTTATAGAAAATATACAGCCACTGAAAAAATGTATTTGATAAATATACCTACTTGTCAATGATAACAATCACTCCGAGTGTGTAATCAAAATTTTGCTGTTCTAGAAAATTACTTTACAGTATCGGCAGTGGTGAAACTTAGCAGAGCGGATCGTAAGAACCAATAGGAATAGAGAACTTGTATTTCCCGGTATTTTCCCAAGATTTTATTGGACAAAATAAAATCATGCTACTGGGATTTAGACTATCAGCGCATGAGTGAAATAATATAAATTCTCAAATTTTGCATCATGATAGAAATTATCGTACAATCGACGTACGATAATAATATGCTATCGTACATCGTACGTAGGCACAAAATTATCGTATGTGTACGATAATTATCGTACGGTTCCGAACGCTGGTTCGGAGCCCTGAGTGACATTGGGAAGTTGTGACAGCTTGTCATCTAAACGTTGTTTGAACAAATGCCAATTAGCGTTATCTAGTTTGTATTTAAAACGGGATTTACGTTTGGGTTGAGTTTCAACCGCAAAAGCAAAATCTAAAAGTAAAGGATAGTGGTCGCTTCCATATGTATAAGGGAGGGATCTCCAAGTAATCAAAGATGCAAGATCCGAAGTGCAGATTGATAGGTCTGGTGCACTGAGCCCCTCCGTTGGGGCTGAACGCCTTGTTGGGGAGCCCGAGTTTAAAATACATAAATTATGGGAGTCAACTATGTCTAAAATTAAATTGCTATAACTATTTGAAACAGAGCTTCCCCAAGTTTGATGATGACAGTTGAAGTCTCCTATTAATATAAATGGTCTTGGAAGAGCCATTATGATTGTGTCTATTTCAGATAATATGTCATTAGTTGGACGGGGAATATAAATAGAAACAAAGCATATGTTCTTAACAGTAACTGCAATAATAGAGTAATCATTGTTGTGAGGTGGGATACTAAAGTGAGAAAATAATACTGGGTGGCGGATAAGCAATGCTACCCCACCATAACCATCAGAGCGGTCTTCTCTGACACATGCATAACCTGGAATCCTGAATATGGACTCAGGTTTTAACCATGTTTCTTGGACTGCTATGATAAATGGTTTGTATTTATTGATTATATGGATTAAATCAGATTTTTTTGATATAAGACTACGACAATTCCACTGAATTATTGCGGACTGATCCATTATTGTTTTTAATAAAAGAAGAAAATGCTTCAAGTAGTGGGGCAGCGTTTGACGGTAAAACTTGAAATTGGGAAAGCAAAGTAATTAAGGAGGAAAGGAAATCATTGATGTTAATTTCTGTATCATTTTCTTTACTTTTATTTGTAATGGCACACCCATTAGATGGCTCAGGCATCGAATATTCGCTGATTATTTTTCTATGAGCGTCCTTGTCATATCCCTTTCTTGGGCTAGGAGGAGGACGAGGTTTACTAAAAGTGGTTTTTTTATAGCTAAAAGAAGTGTTTTTTACAGGTGATGGCAAATTAACAGGTAGGGCTGTGGGTTGCGAATATGCAGGGGAAGATGAAAATGAAGTAGCAAGAACAGCATCTGCATATGAGACCCTAGAAATGGGAGGGTGTAATTTTGAAGCCTCTAGATAAGAAATACATGATTTTGCCATAACTTCTTTTATATTTCTTTGCCGAACATACTCAGGGCATTTCTTGTCAATAGCAAGATGTGCACCGTTGCAGAGGCAACATTGCACATCATCCTCATCAGCTGAACAGCCATGGCCAGAATGGCCTTGTCCACATCGAAAACATCTTGAAACTGAACGACATTGAGCCTTAACGTGTCCGTAACGACAACAATTATAACACTGAACTGTTGGATAAATGTATAATTCTACAGGCAATGAGTTATAACATACAAAAATTCTTTTTGGCAAAACCTGACCATCAAAGGATAAAACTACAGTTTCTGTTGCTTTAAAAGATGTAACACCATCAACTACTACCTTTTTATTTAATCGTCTCACTTTGATAATGGGGCCGCAGCCTGTAGGAATATTAGTGTTTTCTTTTATTTCTTCTTCAGACCAATCCGAAGGGATACCTCTAACTATACCTATTCTCGTAATGATAAAAGAAGGGATAAATGCTTTTAGGTTGCTGGTTATTAAATCAGTGTTACTGAGGAAAGTGTTGGCGTCATTTAACTGATTGAAGGAAATAGATAGGCGATTTTTGCCAATGCGTTTTAAACTACCATTGATAACATTTTTTATGATGTGTTTTTTTAAAAATCGACCAAATGTAACCGGGTGTAATGTGGTACCATCATTTTGAGACTGTGTTTCTTTTACAATATGTACAACATATGGGGCAGAGTCACTGTTGGTAAACAAAGACCTTACTGGTGGCTGTTGAGGAGGAACTACTGGGGGCTGAACAGGCTTTTCTACGTCGGAACCACAACCGCAATATCCGTCGATCTTTTTACCATCTTTAGTGCGTTTTGTATGTTTTTTGTTGCACGTCCTGCAAATACGTTTCGCCGCAATTCGTTTTCTTTTGTCGCCTCTTAATGACACGGATGAAGCATCTGTGTCCATGCTAGTTTCAGCATTATAATCTATAGTAACATTGTGGGCAATGTCGGGTATTGTACCCCCGGGATCCCCGGGGGGATCCATGGTAATGAAAAACTATGTACTAAAACTTACCAAGCTCTTCTGGCACTAATTTTTAAATTTACTTATATTTACATAAAAATGTACAAAATTATATTACATACATACAATTACATAAAAAGAGTTTAATTTTAAACCTTATCCTGGGTAAAAAGTTACGTAAAATAATTTTTTATCTGAAACACTAAAAAACCGCGTCAGCCAATTTTTAGGTTTCCCGCGCTTCCCACCATAGATTTTTTTTTTTTTTTTTTTTTTTTTTTTTTAATGGCTCGGTTGTAGACCATTTGCCAATAACAAAGTTAGGGAAACTTATAAAACATTAAAACAATTTAATTTAGAGCGGATGGAAAAACCAGGATAGGATTTGGGAAGGATTAAATTTTTAAGTTGGTGTTTAAGTTTATAAAATCAGCTAGAATAGAATATATACGAGGGTTATTATAAGATAGAAGTAACTGGATAGATGTAGGTAAAGGGACAGGAATAGATATCAAATTGTTAAAAAATGAATGGGAATCATAGAGGGGGCAGGAAAAAAATATGTGATTTATATCAGCTACACCGATGCCACATTCGCATTCATCAGATTGTAAAATTTTGAGACGGGCAAGATGCGCCGGTGTGCTGTTGTGGCCCAAACGCATGCGTATAAGTGAGGAAGTTGTACGTTTGTTATAAATTTGTTTGAAAAACCACGGTTTGCTCGGGATAGAAGGCTGGACTATTTTGTAATATTTGCCCTTTACCGTAGAACTCTCCGCCCAGAGGCTATTCCAAGAATCTTGAAGATAGTCTGTAGGTAAAGAGCCAAGGTCATGGCAAAAGTTTTTATATGGAAACATATCACCATCGACGACAGCCTCATTGGCCAGTTTATCTGCTCTACAGTTACCAGAGATGTTACAGTGACCAGGTATCCACGCAAAACAAACAGAGTAACCCGAGATGTTGCACATGTTTAAAAGCTGACGTAACTTAATGATAATGGGGAAAACGGTTTTCAACTTAAAAGGAAACTTCGATAACGTTTGTAGCGCACTCATAGAATCGGAAAATATTATGGTTTTCTTTAACTGTAATAAAAGGACTAATTCTACGGCCTTGAGGAGGCCATAGCATTCACCGGTAAAAACAGAGGTCTGCGGAGGGAATTTCACCTTTTGAACTATTTTAGATTGATGGTGGAATATCCCAACACCTACGTTACCTGAAGAAGAGTTTTTAGAGGCATCCGTGTAAATGTATTGGTAATCTTTCCAATCATTATTTAAGATGATGTTAAATCTTTCATTAGCCATGGAGGTGTCTTTATCTATGCCAAAGTTATATGTTATATCAATAGATCTTACTAGAGATTCTAGGTCGCTGGAAAAGAGAGGGTGTGTAGGAGATCGATGCGTGAGGGCTTGTAAGGACATAAACTTACGAAAACTGACAACAGTGCATGGAAGTGGTTTATGAGACCAGGAATTACATGTTTCAATAACAGTAGACAGAGCCTTAAGTTTATCATATAAGGGATGGTTAGAAAATTGAAAAGCTCTAAACAAGAATTTATCACATAGATACTGACGGCGAAGGAACATAGGAGGATCGACACATTCTATTTGTAGAGCATTGATAGGACTTGACTTCATAGCCCCAGATACTATTCTGAGAGCCTTAGCCTGAATGCGGTCAATTTTAGAAAAAGCAGCCATATTGCCAGGGGCCAATAAAAATGTACCGTAGTCTAAGACACTACGTATGAGCGCGTTATAAATAAGTTTTAAAGTATAAGGGTGTGCACCCCACCATACCCCTGCTAGGCATCTAATAATGTTTAGAAGGCGTTCGCATTTCGAATTTAAATAGTCACAGTGTGGAACACCTAAAAGTTTGGAATCTAACATTACTCCTAAGAATTTAACATGGCTCTTTAATGGGATTGGTTGGCTATTATAATATACGAGAACAGGAGGGGGAAGACGTTTTCTGGAAAACAGCATAACGGAGCTCTTGGATGAAGAAAGTTCAAGACCGTTATAATCTAACCAAGTTTTCAAACTATTGAGTGCCGAGGACAGAGAAGTACAAGCGGACTCGATTGATTGGTGAGAACAGTATATAAGTAAATCATCAGCGTATTGTAAAACACTAACAGGGCCATTTAAAGAGGATTCTAGATCATAAGCGTAAATGTTGTATAATATTGGACTTAACACTGAGCCTTGTGGTAAACCTTTCCACACAATGCGTGTTAAACTACGCCTTGTGTGGAAAAAGTCTTCTGAAGAGTCGGCGTTCGGAGTTTGCAGATGTATGTATCTACTGGACAAAATATTAATAATAAAGTTAGACAGGATTACAGGGATATTAAGAGCATTTAATTTTTGATATAGAATACTTAATACTACATTATCATACGCAGAAGTTATATCTAAGAAAGCAGCCACGGCTGATTTTTTAGATAAGAATGCTAACCTAATATCAGTTGTTAATATGCTGACACTGTCCAAAGTGCTTTTACCCCGGCGAAAGCCATATTGAGAAGGACTTAACAGCTGGTTACTCTCAATATACCACTCCAACCGGTTTTTAATTAGGTGTTCAACGATTTTGGTGACAACGGGAGATAAAACAATTGGCCTATAGGAAGAAACATCTGATGGGTCTTTACCAGGTTTTAAAATCGGTATGACTTCTTGTACTCTCCAAGAAGAAGGTACATTACCAGTAATCATGATGTTATTGATGACATCTAGGAGGTAAGAAAGGAAACTGTCACTAAGATGAGAAAAAAAAGAATAGGGAATTCCGTCTTCTCCAGGAGTGGATTCTTTACTAAAGTTATTAACTATGGCTTTGAGTTCTGAAAGGGTAAATAAACTACTAATGAAACCTAGTGTATCTTCAGTATTTACCGGTGGTCCTATTAATAAAGGGATTTGCTCAGCCACTGAGGGAGGAGAAAGTTTATCCAAAAATGAATCAGCTAGAGGTAATGGAAGCGTTGCAGAGCATGTTTCTTTAAACGCAGATCTAAATCTCCTGATGTTCTGCCAAACAGCAGACGGCCTAGTTTGGGGGGATAAGGATAAACAGAAAGCTCTCCAACTTTCTTGTTTCTTTTTCCTAAATAGCTTTCTAGTTTCTCGGATGGAGTTACAAAGAATCTCAAAGTTTTCGTTTGAAGCAAACTCCCTATACCTTAGTTCGGCCAGCTTGCGGTCCCTGATAGCTTGAGTGCAATCATTATCCCACCAGGGAGGGGATGGAATATAATTATGATGGCTAGACTTTTTCGGGAATGTTGCATCCGCGACCTCTATAATGACATTTGCCATGGCAATGGCAGATTCATGTTCGGAGCCCTGAGTGACATTGGGAAGTTGTGACAGCTTGTCATCTAAACGTTGTTTGAACAAATGCCAATTAGCGTTATCTAGTTTGTATTTAAAACGGGATTTACGTTTGGGTTGAGTTTCAACCGCAAAAGCAAAATCTAAAAGTAAAGGATAGTGGTCGCTTCCATATGTATAAGGGAGGGATCTCCAAGTAATCAAAGATGCAAGATCCGAAGTGCAGATTGATAGGTCTGGTGCACTGAGCCCCTCCGTTGGGGCTGAACGCCTTGTTGGGGAGCCCGAGTTTAAAATACATAAATTATGGGAGTCAACTATGTCTAAAATTAAATTGCCATAACTATTTGAAACAGAGCTTCCCCAAGTTTGATGATGACAGTTGAAGTCTCCTATTAATATAAATGGTCTTGGAAGAGCCGTTATGATTGTGTCTATTTCAGATAATATGTCATTAGTTGGACGGGGAATATAAATAGAAACAAAGCATATGTTCTTAACAGTAACTGCAATAATAGAGTAATCATTGTTGTGAGGTGGGATACTAAAGTGAGAAAATAATACTGGGTGGCGGATTAGCAATGCTACCCCACCATAACCATCAGAGCGGTCTTCTCTGACACATGCATAACCTGGAATCCTGAATATGGACTCAGGTTTTAACCATGTTTCTTGGACTGCTATGATAAATGGTTTGTATTTATTGATTATATGGATTAAATCAGATTTTTTTGATATAAGACTACGACAATTCCACTGAATTATTGCGGACTGATCCATTATTGTTTTTAATAAAAGAAGAAAATGCTTCAAGTAGTGGGGCAGCGTTTGACGGTAAAACTTGAAATTGGGAAAGCAAAGTAATTAAGGAGGAAAGGAAATCATTGATGTTAATTTCTGTATCATTTTCTTTACTTTTATTTGTAATGGCACACCCATTAGATGGCTCAGGCATCGAATATTCGCTGATTATTTTTCTATGAGCGTCCTTGTCATATCCCTTTCTAGGGCTAGGAGGAGGACGAGGTTTACTAAAAGTGGTTTTTTTATAGCTAAATGAAGTGTTTTTTACAGGTGATATCAAATTAACAGGTGGGGCTGTGGGTTGCGAATATGCAGGGGAAGATGAAAATGAAGTAGCAAGAACAGCATCTGCATATGAGACCCTAGAAATGGGAGGGTGTAATTTTGAAGCCTCTAGATAAGAAATACATGATTTTGCCATAACTTCTTTTATATTTCTTTGCCGAACATACTCAGGGCATTTCTTGTCTATAGCAAGATGTGCACCGTTGCAGAGGCAACATTGCACATCATCCTCATCAGCTGAACAGCCATGGCCAGAATGGCCTTGTCCACATCGAAAACATCTTGGAACTGAACGACATTGAGCCTTAACGTGTCCATAACGGCAACAATTATAACACTGAACTGTTGGATAAATGTATAATTCTACAGGCAATGAGTTATAACATACAAAAATTCTTTTTGGCAAAACCTGACCATCAAAGGATAAAACTACAGTTTCTGTTGCTTTAAAAGATGTAACACCATCAACTACTACCTTTTTATTTAGTCGTCTCACTTTGATAATGGGGCCGCAGCCTGTAGGAATATTAGTGTTTTCTTTTATTTCTTCTTCAGACCAATCCGAAGGGATCCCTCTAACTATACCTATTCTCGTAATGATAAAAGAAGGGATAAATGCTTTTAGGTTGCTGGTTAGTAAATCAGTGTTACTGAGGAAAATGTTGGCGTCATTTAACTGATTGAAGGAAATAGATAGGCGATTTCTGCCAATGCGTTTTAGACTACCATTAATAACATTTTTTATGTTGTGTTTTTTTAAAAATCGACCAAATGTAACAGGGTGTAATGTGGTACCATCATTTTGAGACTGTGTTTCTTTTACAATATGTACAACATATGGGGCAGAATCACTGTTGGTAAACAAAGACCTTACTGGTGGCTGTTGGGGAAGAACTACTGGGGGCTGAACAGGCTTTTCCACGTCGGAACCACAACCGCAATATCCGTCGATCTTTTTACCATCTTTATTGCGTTTTGTATGTTTTTTGTTGCACGTCCTGCAAATACGTTTCGCCGCAATTCGTTTTCTTTTGTCGCCTCTTAATGACACGGATGAAGCATCTGTGTCCATGCTAGTTTCAGCATTATAATCTATAGTAACATTGTGGGCAATGTCGGGTATTGTACCCCCGGGATCCCCGGGGGGATCCATGGTAATAAAAAACTATATACTAAAACTTACCAAGCTCTTCTGGCACTAATTTATAAATATACTTATATTTACATAAAAATGTACAAAATTATATTACATACATACAATTACATATAAAGAGTTTAATTTTAAACCTTATCCTGGGTAAAAAGTTACTTAAAATAATTTTTTAACTGAAACACTAAAAAACCGCGTCAGCCAATTTTTAGGTTTCCCGCGCTTCTCCCACCATAGATTGTATGAACAGTATTTCGCGACTCAGCGAATGATGAACAAACACGAATGTGTGAATGCGGAATAGTCTGTGACGGTGGCATAACCAAATATTATACTAGTCTATGGAAGGTTCTCTTACTTAGGTTCTCTTAGTAGTCTGTGCTTACTCTTTACTTACTTAGTCTGAGTCTATGGACGGTGGTACGCCCTCCCTTCGTAATTCGCGCAATTCGCAAGTTTGTGATTTATTTTGTGTTCGTGTTCATCAGTAAATTTATCAAATGGGTCTTAAAGAAGCTAATATTTATTTTGACAATCAGTGGAACACTTACTATGCGGGTCAAACCGTTAACGGAAGAATAGAATATGTATTTGATACACCGAAAAAAGTTAGAGGTAAGTTTAATAAATGATTCAAGTTGACCTCTTAAATGATTCATTGAATGTTATTTAAATTGCGTGTACGATGTTATAACCTAAAATTGTAGTCATTTACTAATAATATAATATAATGTTCCTGTCACAAAGTTAAAGATTGCTTTGAGCAAATACCTAGGGTATCTAAACTTTCTTTTTAATTAAAGGCATCCACGTTAAGTTCAAGGGAGAAGCGCATACCGAGTGGTCGGAAAATAAACAAGAAGAGCATTCAGATGGAAAATCTGAATCTACTACCACCATGCATACTGGCCACGAAGAATATTTTCAAATTTCATATTACATTTTGGGCAGTAACTCAGGTACATTAAGCTCTAAACTAAAATAGGTTCTATACGCTGATCCCGTATTCTAAACGTCAAATATAATAATAATATATTCAGAGGACTAGATATCGACTAGATATCACATTATTAAAATTTGTGATATTGTAATCTTCAAATGCTGTCAGGGTATTGGGGAACATAGCTAATTTTGATTGGTTTGTTCAAGTTCTTGTCCATGAATGAACCAATCATATGGTGTCACAAGTTATATGGTGTCTATAGCTATCTAGTCAGTGCATTTAGGTAACTGCTTGGAATAGCAACTAACACGATTACCACATTTTATATGGTGGCAGTCTCATACCACTTCAACTAATGTTTGGTATATGGTGTCAGGTGCAGCTAGCTAGCTCAGATAGCTATTTACTGAAAAATTAAGAATATTATTGTCCAAATCCACAGTTCTAAATTAAGCAATTGTATTTGCTTGTAAAATGGGTACTAGGGACTGATATACTACTTTAATATATATTTTTTACATTTATTTATACATATTATTATAGATAAATTACACCCACCAGATCAAACAATCATGCTTATCACATAAAGATTTGTCCCACAACCTCCAGCATAGCATTCAGGGTCACTTACCACTATGACAACAGGCCAGTCAAATATATCTTTGAACTTTTTTGACTTTGATTTTACATTTTGCAGGTAATGAGATAGAAATTCCTGCTGGAAAACAGGTGTACAACTTTACTTGTGCTTTACCTCCAGTGTTACCTTCATCATTTGAAGGAGAATTTGGTTACATTAGATATACTGTCAAAGTGACTCTTGATAGACCATGGAAGTTTGATCAAGAGACTAAAATGGCCTTTACAGTCCTCAATGCCTTTGATTTGAATCTCAATCCGTCCTATAAGGTATGACATTTTGACTTTTAATTGTAATAATGTCTGCTAATGGTTAATTATCACTATTATTCAGGACTAGCTTTCTGACTGTGACTCTGCCTGCACATATGTCGGTTCACATGCTGAATCATTAACCTCTTTTTGTGCAGTCAGATAAAACCTATCCTTTGTTCTTCTCTAGGTCTCCAACTATCTCTATTCTAAATTTCATCCAAATCGGGTCAGTAGTTTTGGTGTGAAAGTATGACAGCAACATTCGTATTTAAAAATATTAGTAAGGATTGGGTGTAGTGTTAACGTCTTTTTGCTCCACTATCTTTTGTTTGGTCAATAATATTTTTTATTGTAGGAACCAATTCATATTCAATTGGAGAAAACATTTTGCTGTTTCTGCTGTGCTTCTCCACCACTGTCTGTGGATGTTCAAGCTCCAGTGTCTGGATATGTGCCGGGCCAAGTGATACCCATCCGAGTTGACATTGAAAACAAGAGTAATGTTCAACTACATCTTGTCAAAATTTATTTAAGAAAAGTTAGTATCCAATACTGTTTTTACCTTACGTATGTTTTACCACATTAGCAAGACTGGCTAAAAATAGAGAATACTCCAAAGGTGGGCATTGACACCTGTTAGGGCATGGCAGCCAAAGAAGAGAAATGTCTTAGGTACTTCAAGTGTTTACTTGACTGAAAATGTTTAGTGAAAAGACAGGTCAAGTGTGAGCAAGACATATTATTATTCATAAATTGGTAAAATACCTAATAAGCACACGAATGAGCACATGCCATTCTTTGGGCACTTGTTGGGGATTTTACAACTAGTCCATCTCTAGTTCTATTACATTTTATTATTTGTTTCTTTACTGGTAATAGAAACATAATCTATGAAAATTTCAATTCCATACCTATTTTGTTCTTTTGGTACAGCCTTAGATTAGAGCATTTAACACGGAAGGTGTTATACGCAACTTCTAGTAGGTACTAAATTGTTTGTTCCAGTATTTGGGGAGACGAGGAAACCACGTACATCACACATGTGAAAGTGGAAGCATCTTTATGAATGCACACGTAAATAAAAGCTACACACAAAAACAAAACATGAACAGTTTATGCATACAAACTGTTCATGTGCCTCGGCAGAGCGTAACGCGCGCCAGACTAGTTCCGTGTTAAATTTTCTAAGCTATTAAATGGCTAGCTGATAGACAGATGGGCTGACTATAGAGGCTCAGTAAAAAAGTCCCATTAGCACCATTCGCATACTGAACCATAAAACCTCATGCAATGCTGTTTAATCCACTGCCATGTTACAAGCACTGGGCAAATAATCACTGGTTACATACAAGTACAGTCATTGCCAAGTTATTGCTAATTATATTGTTCATTCAGATTATAGATATTATCTAATGATAGCATAGTTTGTGAGTTGTGTTTCAACATCGTCCTTCAATCGCGTAAATTAGCGTAATTTTAAACTTAGAACGAGGGCCACATTATCATTGTTTGGAAATTCACATGTAGATTTAAATGCAAATAACAAATAAATACATTTGTTGTAGCGCCTTCGGATGTATCAATATTGATGCAGTTTTTTTTCGAAAGGTGAAGTGATTTAGATGGTTTAAGGAAAATGGGTGTCGCATCTGGCGTCTTTTATTTAATTTACAGTTATTTAAATAAGTTTCTTATTTATTCTCATTTTTATCTGACTGCCAAGGGTGGGTCAAATGGGTGCGGCGGCATCATAGTAACAAAAAGTTTTGGAAGGTAAAAAGTTAAAACTGATTAAAAGTTGCGGCACTCGGCACACCTTGAGGCACTCGGACAGGGTACTCTCGATGAAATGTTTTATTCTAGTGCCGTACTTTCAACTAAATAGAAAAAAAATGCAGATATTTACTAGAATTTTGGCTTTTCAAGGTAGTAACATACAGAGCGACATCTCCTAATAACACGACAAAGAAAACTAAAGATATTGTTTTAACTATACAAGAGGGGCCAGCACCAGCTGGTACTACAAAGAACTGGAACTTGACTATGGAGGTGCCACCAATACCACCCTCTGATCTGGTGAACTGTAATCTCATTGATTTAGATTACGACTTTAAGGTTAGTTTCATGATTTTTTTTTTTTCAAAACTTGTTATGAAAAACTAAAACATACTTTCATCTTCAAATAAGTTGTCAAGGATTCACAGTCTCGTTATTTTATTGCAACTAATGACCTCACTGTGATGATGTCATATCCTAAATGTGAACAAATATTGAACTGTGAGTGCCACAATTTATAGACACGAGTCATGTGAAAGTGATACGAGCTCCGATTTGCATGTGACGTGCGTAATGTGGCCTCGTAAATGTAGCTACAGAGCTAGCAGATATTTTAATCTGCAATAGAACATTTATTTTTATTTACTGACGGGGTTATTTGTACATTCAAACGTTTATAACATGTTGTCTCCATAATTTTTGTTTGCAGGTGGAATGTGTAGTATCAGGAGCTCATCTAAACATGAGTGGCAAAAAGTACATAGCTATCGGAACAGTACCGTTAGTTGGTATGGCCGGCCAGTCGGCGCCTCCCGCGGCTGTGAATGGAAATTCGGGACAATACTCCCCTAGTCAACCTGCAGTGCTACCTGTTGGGCCTGGACAGCCAGCACAACCTAATGTAAGCATTTATAGTTGGTCTTGTTTTCAGCTGTCTACTCCTAGCTCTCACTACAATTTTGTTGACGTTGTTTCTTCTGTAGATGCCATCGGCACCTAGTGGAGATGCAGCACCAGGTGGATGGGTGATGCCAGGAGCAGCCCCGGTTCAACCTCCCTACCAAACATTGTACCCAACTTTATGTAAGTATAAAACATAAACAAGTCGCTTTTACCAAGATTTATTTCGCTTTTGTTCACTGAAATTTTAATAAATAAAATTTTATTTTTATTTACAGCCGAGCCCGTTTACAAGGAATCTCCGTACACTGCACGCACAATCCATGAGAGAGGCGAGTCCAATCACGTTGTTATAAAAGGACCAAACAATTTCGCGCCCTTTTATCCCACATACGCAGCCGTCCAACCACCGCCGCTACCTCAATAGATTTTACATGGTCCTTTTTGATAAAAATATTTTATTTAAATTATTTACAACTTAGCTTAGGCTTTTGAATATATACTATCTAGGTTGTGAGGATAAATTGATATTTTTTTCTAAAACTAACAAAGCTATTTTACATAAAAATTGTTTATTTCGCTGAAGCAATTTTGATATGTATTTATTTGATGTTAGATAATAAGGTATGTTATCTGTGTTTAAGAGCAACGTGAATAATATTCTGTGCTATATTTATTAAGAGTAATAACCAAATATTGTATTTCTTAGCATCGCGTCAGCTGTTATTTTATTTAAGCTTCGGCGTTTCGTATTTACTAAATAGGGATATCGCTATTTTTTTTGTTTTGTCCGTCAGATAGATAATTTTGTTTGATTAAAGATGACGACTCGCTTATTTAAGTTTTATAGCGCTGTATAACGTAACGCACTCGCACTCCGTAACTGTTATAATATCATAATATTGTTTCATTTCAATGATAAAGATAAAGCAAAAAATACGTGCGTAACATTTTTTATATATATTAATTAAAACCACATTTTAATTAGTCAGGACTAATTAAAATGTGATTTTTCATATCTTTTCGTCGAAAATGAAAAATTAAATGAAAATACAAAAGGATAACTCCACCAAATGCCATGGTTTTCAGCATTATGTTTATAAGATTTGATGATGTTCTCAAAAATATAAATAATAATTCAGTATTAATGAGAGATTTATTCGAAAATGATTTGATGAAAAGTTTTATAGTGTTGTGCCAATCTCATTTTATATAAAAAGTCTTTGTTTCATACGATTTTTGATCAAATTGAGTAATTGACCAAGTAGATTGTTCAATAGCCAAATAAATTTTATCTGAGGAAAGCTTTTGACGTGTCAGTTTTTGCATATATCTATACTAATATTATAAAGCGCGCTGTTGTTTTATGCGAAAATCGCAGCGTCAGACGCATGCGATTAACGCACATAATTTCATATCAGTTAATATAATTACAAACTATTGTTTGCATTGCTGTGCTTGCTGCTGCGTCAACCGCGTGATGATGTGCGTTAATCGCATGCGTCTGACGCTGCGATTTCCGCATAAAACAACCGCGCGCTTAAACGCGAACGCAACTGTCTATCTGTTGCGCTTTCACGTACAAATTACTGAACCGATTTGGATGAACTGATATGGAGATAGTTAGGGACCTGGGATGGACATCGGATACTTTTTATCCGACTTCGCAAAAGGAGATTAAATAATAATAATAATTAGTGGGACATTAACACATACGATCATCTAATCCCAAATTAAGCAGAGCCTGTACTATGGAAACCAGATAACTGGTAATATACTACATATTATTATAATACTTTTCTTTTGTAAATACATACTTAATATAGATAATTACACCCAGACACAAGGCAAACGGACATGTTCATCACACAAATGTTCGACTTGGGTGAGAATAAAACCCACGACCTGCGGCCTGAAAAACAAGCACCTTACCGACCACGCTACCGGCCCGTCAATAATGATTTAGCGGGGTAATCGATGTATGCGCGGGCGGAGCCGCGTGCTTCAAGCTAGTGGTCAATAGTATTGTCTTAGATTTACGCTTATATCACACATTGAAATAAAATTACTTTTTAACGGATTTTGTCAAGGTTTATTTTAGATTTTAGATCCTGATGTTTCAGTCTTTTCAGACTTCATGTTCACGGGTGAACCGAGGTATTTGACGTCCAAAAATATTAATCACAATTATTACTGACTACCTTCAAACATAAATAACTAAAATATTGATAAAATCCGTTAAAAAGTAGTTTTATTTTAGTGTTCAATATCTATATTAGCCTGTATTCTCATTGTGTGCTGCTGTTCTTCCGAGTTACATACTTTTTTCTACATTGGCACTTTTGTACCTTAAAAGACCTTTAAAATGTATTTTGTTATCTAAATAAAAAAATATAAATAATGATGACTTTCTTTATTGGTTTTCCTTCACAAACAATATTTTTTTTATGCATTAAGTCAGGCAGACTGTCCATTTTAACACTGATTATGTACAAAAACACAAAATAGACAAATATTGATTTTGCATAAAACACATTTAATGATTCCACTGCATATTTTTCTACATGGATCCTGACAAG
Source organism: Meganola albula (assembly GCA_936450015.1). Taxonomy (NCBI): domain Eukaryota; kingdom Metazoa; phylum Arthropoda; class Insecta; order Lepidoptera; family Nolidae; genus Meganola; species Meganola albula. The sequence goes on from OW388157.1 coordinate 6,233,430, forward strand.
AATTCATTTTAGTAGTGTAAAGATAGACAACATCAGAGAATTTACAGATATGGTTCGAAAAAAAAATTTGGTACAAAAGAAAACCATCCAAAGTTGAAATTACTCTTATAACATAAGTGTGAATGTTAAATAAATACAGTAAATAAATTAATATACATATTTCATACTTTTGTTACAATCAACTTCTTTAGTACAAGAAGTAAGTCTAAGTCTATGTTTTACATAAACCTGGAATGAGAAGGAAAATCAATAGAGTACTATTCAATTGATGTTTTGTCTAAGATGTAGATCTGACACTGTTTGCAAATCGTCCATGATAATGAATTTTATGAACTATGAAGATATAACGTAAACAAACCATTACTAGAATTGTTATGTTATAGTGTTTCAAATTATGTGAGTTGACTGTGGCTTACAACCTTGTTCAATTAATTTTGACTAAAAATAAAATTTTCTACTGCAAATTGTATACTTATTTTTACCCAAATTTAGATTTCCTACATTTAGCACATCTAGAAACGAGGAAACAAAATGATTTGTTAATTTTCATGTCTCAACAATCTGTTGCGTGTCTTAACCTTTGTTTTATCCTCAAGGAACTTAGTCAACATACTTTTTGAGTACGAAGTCTAATAAGTGATGTTTTAGATACTAGTCGAATGTGGTTTTCATCTGACTTTTAATAAGTAAAAGCTCTCTGGGCGTAATGGTTGCTGCCCTTAAAATTTATGACTGTTTAATGGCATTCAAGGCGAAGCGCATTGTTTGTCGCCCAATACCTATAATTCAGGTAATTGGACCACAACTTGAATTATAAATTTCGGCCTCAGTCTTAAAACATTTCACCTCATATTGTACTCTTGATATTAGGGTTATGAGGATTTCAAAAATTAAGTCAGTCTTTCAATGATCTCCCATGACTTGTCAGGGTTGTCCACTCGTTTCTAATTGTAACATTGTCTATTTGTACCGATAGAGAGATAGATATTATCGAGTTAACATTGATGTCGATTTAGTAAATGTATCTTAACATTCATAATTCAACCCTCAGAATTGAAACATTAGATTTTGCAGCCTCAACATTCTATAAAAATGTATCCCTGAAGTAAAGGTAATAATTTCCAACGCGGCGGTGCAGCCGCGTGGAGACGCTCCGCGCGTGACACAGTTCCTGAGTTTGGAGAAGTCCATCTTCGGCGTCGGTCCCGAGCCGGAGCGAGCGGGGCACGAGCGGGCGGGTGTCGTGTCAGTGCCGAGCGTGGAGGCACCCCGGCGGAGTGCGGTCGGGTGGTGCGGGCCCGCGGCGGTCCGCCCGCCGCCCTCAGTAGTGGCCGCAGCGCGCGCGGAACCCACCCTGGTACGTCGAGTCCTGCGACAGCAGCCCGTCCGGCTGCGAGGGGCAGTCGGGCGCCGTCGACTCCTGGCTGAAGTCGGGCTGCGAGGCGCCCTGCGACAGCGAGAGCGGCGGCTGCTGCGACAGCGGCTCCTGCGAGAGGCGCGGGCGGCGGCGGCGGGGCGGCGGCGCGCGGCGGCCGAAGGCGGCGGGCGGCACGGGCGCTGCGCCGGCGCCGGCCTCGCGCGCCACCAGCGCCAGCGGGTCGCGCACCACGCGCGCGCGGTCGTACACCGACCCCGGCACCAGCGCCTCGCGCGCGTCGAACATCGACGTCGACATGAAGTGCGACCCGGGGTTCGACGCGTTCACCAGTTTCTTCGGCTTCGCGAACTGGATCGCCGACTCCTTGAGGTTGGAGAGCGGCCCTTCGGTCAGCACCCGCCGCTCCTTGTAGAACGCGAGCAGGTGGTTCCATAGCGGCTGTTTGCTGAGCACCTTCGGATTGCCCACGACGATCAATCCGTATTTTGCTCGCGTCAAGGCGACGTTCAACCGTCGAGGGTCACTCAGGAAACCGATACCCTGGTGTTCGTTGGAACGAACGCACGACATGATGATGATGTCTTTCTCTCTTCCCTGGAAGGCGTCGACGCTCGCGACTTCGATCTCCTGGTACAATTTTGCGTGCAGACTACCCTGGTACTGCATATGCTGGACGAGGTAAGATCGCTGACCTTCGTACGGTGTAATGATGCCGATCTGTTCGGGACGCACACCAGCTTTCAGGAAACGCGTAGTTAACTTCTCGACGTTGGCCGCCTCGGTTCGGTTGAGATAGGACGTTCCGGAACCGGCGATCTCTTCTTGTCCTTGCGTTACGTAAAAGAACATCGGTCGATCGGGTCTCGGCCACGGGAAGTCTATCTTGTGCAGCCGGCGCTCCTCGGCGCTAACTCCGTTCTGAAGCGAGCCTTCATAGAAGAAGTCGGAGGGGAAGCGCGACAACTCCGGGTGCATGCGGTACTGCACCTCGAGGCGGAACGGACGGATGCCGAGCACGACGAGCCGCTCGAACAGGCTCTGACTGAGACCCGCCTTGGCCGCCTTCTTGCACATGACGACGGGGCCCAGCTGGCAGTGGTCGCCGACGAGGATCAGCTGCCGCGCGCCGAGCACGACGGGCACCATGCACTCGGGCTCGGTGGACTGCATGCCCTCGTCGATGAGGATGGACTGGAAGCGCATGCGCGCGACGCGCGGGTCGCCGGCGCCGACGCAGGTGGTGCAGAGCACGTCGGCCGCGTCCAGCAGGCGGCGCTCGGCGGCGCGGCGCAGCGCGCGGTGGCGCCGCTCGTCGGCCGCCGACAGCTCGCCCGCCTCCTCCTTGAGCCGCGTCAGCTTGCGCAGCTCCGAGTCGCCCGAGCCGAGCGCGCGCGCCTGCTCGTGCAGCGCCAGGAACGACACGGACGACTCCATGGCCTCGCGCGATTTGGCGCACAGTCGCACCACCTTGAGCCCGGTGCGGTGGATCTTCTCGGTCAGCTGGTCCACGGCGGTGTTGGACGGAGCGCACACCAGCACGGGCCCGCTGTTCTGTCGCACCAGCTGGTACACGATCGTTGCCGACGTCACCGTCTTGCCGGTGCCCGGCGGACCTTGGATCAGCGACAGAGGCCGCTGGAGGGCATGCTTCACAGCGTAAACCTGTTATAACGATAGATAAGAGTACAGTCAAGATCCATGACCAGACCAAGATCAGACTGAGTTTCTGGTACATACCTGAGAACGATTGAGGTCAGGTAGATTAGGAGCACTAAAATGTTTCGGTAAATGGACGCGAAATAAGACTTCTTCCACTTCGTGACCTAGAAGGCGACGGTAGATGTAGCCAGACACAGATGAGTCATCCACGGCAAACTTACGCAGGGCTAACTGCATCCTAAATAAAAAAAAATACCTTAATAAAATGATCTCCTTGTAGACTACAATAACAAAAAAATCAAGAATTTAAAGCGAGGATGTCTCTCTTTTACAGAAAACCAGCTTAGATTGGGAGTATAGTTATAGTACTTACTATCTTCCCATGGGATACTTTTTGTAAATACAAAGATTTTCCGTGTAAGCTAGTAATCTAACAAAAAAAAAAGACAAACCTGTCAAAGGAAGTGCTTTTCCATATAAAATCAACAACAAAGTTAGAGGTGCAATCCAATGGTGCTCCTGCACCACTTTTTAATTCCAGCCCAACATCATCACCATAGTTATCAGGGACCTTGATCACATGACCAACACCAGACCACGCTTTATGAAGCTCTCCTACATATCTAAAAATTAAAAAACGACATTAAAAAAAAGGGTTTACAAGTTTAAAAAAGCGATTTGAACATAAGATTTTAGAGCCTACCTCAATCTCAGTTCATCACCATGCATAAGTTTCATATCACTGTCAGTTTTAGCCAAGGTGAAGTAGGCAATGGTCTTCTTGTTAAGACCCACATCCCAACGAACCTCAATACCTTCCTGAGTTTGTGATTCCTTCAGCCTTTTGTCATAGTCTGCTTCCAACTTCACAAGTGGACCAAAGATGTTCTGGTATTGATAGCCATCTTCATACCTAAAAGTTAATTATTATTCCAGTTAGTCATATTTTATGATGAGAGCTTTTTTTGTATATCAAATGGTTATAAGAACACATATTACCATTATTTGAAATTGAGTATTAACTGTCAATTTATAATGAGTTAAATTTAGATAATATTCAAAGTTAAATACGGAATTACTAAAATATAAAATAGATATAAACATTTAAAAATCATTATAAGATCAATCTACTAGTCCATCTCAGGACTGTAATACTAATAAAATGCAAAGATTCTGTTGACAGCAAAGGGTAAAAAATTAGATTGTAGAATAAATGCATTAATTTCAAATTGTGTTTTTGTATTACCGATATATAAATTAACATTGTCTAAACAAAATTAAATGAGCTTATGTTTCAAAGTATACCTCAAAAGCACTTGGTGTGGTTCCTCATCAACACCAGGTTTCTCCAAATCTTGGAAAGTGGCATCAACATTATCACGCCACAGTTCTTCAAGACGTCCTATTTGTTGTGGTGTCACCTTGAATACATAATTACTTATGTTAATTACACATTACATTATACATCTCAAGTTTATATTTGAATTAATTCTTTGTGTATTGTAAATGTTTTAACCTTTACTAAACCTTTATGGGCTTTATTTTATTATACATTGTTCAACTTAGAATCAGAAAACAGCCTAAAAAGTAAGAGTTGTAAGTTTCTAAATAGAAACATTTCCATAATATAGCTGCCAGTATATCTTTATATATATAATTCTTCTGTGAGTGTGTATGTCACTGAACTTCTCTCAAACGACTGGACCGATTTTGATGAAATTTTTTGTGTGTGTTCAAGGGGATCTGGGAATGGTTTAGATTCACAATTTTGTCCGCTGGCGGTACGAAGTTCGCTGGGGTCTATATATATAAAAATCAATGCCACTTTTCGTTGTAATTTTATAACTCAAAAATGTTTAGGCATTGTTTGGACTATTTAGTGGATGGTTTATGTGAAGTTTGCACAAAATCGGTTAAGCGGTTCTTTATTTATCACATTTTTTGTAAATTGTTGAGTGGGCTGAAGCTACCCGGGTGAAGCTGGGGCGGGCCACTAGTAATTGGATAAACTAATCAGAAAGTATCATCAACTAGTGAACTACTGACACGAATTTTATCACAAAACAGTGTACAACAATAAGTGACCAATGTTTAATGAGCCTATATTTACAAGAAGTACTTAACTGCCTACATATTACACATTTTTCAAAAAATAAACATGCAATGAAGCATTTTAGGAATCACTTACTTGACGAGCTCTCATCTGTTCAGCTTCAGATGGTACTTTCACTAACCAAGATAGGAAGGCTCTGTCAGCTGAAAACATAATTATATGTTTCGTAAAGAAATACAGCAAAATAAAACCTCTAATGAGTGATAAATTGTTATGCTAATAATGATGTGTATACCAGGTTGGAATACACACAAAATATGCACACATTTGACATCAAGCTGCGGAAAATCAGCCCACTGTGATCTACAGGTTGTAAAATTTAAAACACAAACATTATGTCTTAATAAGGATTAATATTTGTTATGTGATAATACTTACAAATTAAGGGCTTCCACTGCTCTTGGTCCCAGTTCATATCTTTCAAAGAACTTTGTGCTGCACATGGTTGGCTGCAATATTACATTATTTGTCAAATAAAAAAACACTAAATAAACCTAATGTTTCGGAATTTAATTGGAAAGTAATAAAACTTTACTTTAAACAGAAGAATCCATTTTTCATGATGATTTAATAATAAAAAAGTATGAATTATAATTCAGTCAAATCTTATGCTCATCCCATCTGCTTTCAGTAACCTTTCCTTTATTACCAAGACTTAACATTGTTAGGTGATTGATACAGGTAGTTGGAAATAAATCCATGAACAAATTAAGTATAATTTAAACAACAGTAGTTTAACATAGGTATTACAACGGTACATAAATACTATTGTAACAGTAGTTCAACATATCTTATATCTTTAAATGAGCAATTCTTGTATATATATATATAATTGGAATCTCGGAATCGGCTCCAACAATTTTCATAAAATTTTGTATATAGGGAGTTTCGGGGGCGATAAATTGATCTAGTTAGGAATCATTTTTAGAAAATGTCATTTAAAAAAAAATATCGAGCGAAGCTCGGTCATCCAGGTACTTAAGTTTTAAATATCTTACCGGCAAAGCAACACAACAACAGAATCAGCTTTAGCAGGTATAAAACCGAGCACAAACACATTCCTTGCTCCACAAGAGTAACACTCCAACAATGTTTCTCCTAAGGGGCCATCACGGTGTAGTGCCGCTTCCTTGTGCTTGGCACGGACCAAATGATTGATAATATGGGATCCAGAGGTGTTACCACGCCCATTACAAAACCTGCAAAAGTGTGGGAAAACATTGTTAATTTTAAATAATGCAAAAAAAAGATGTTAATATCAAGTTATGCTTGTCTAGAACTACAATGAACTTATAATTTCCTTATAGTCCCACAATATAAAACATTTATGCAATAATCTTGTATAGGATTAACATAGATCTTTGTGTTATGTAAACAATGATTTCTGTAATAATTTCAATAAGTCAATGACTCACCACTTGTTGCATATGTTACACATAACGACAGTGGCCGGGTCGTGTATGCCACAGTACTTGCAAGCGTGGTCAGGCAGCTCCTTGCTACTATACAATGCCTCATCTTCCTCCTCAAATTGTAGCTCAGCTATAGCATTCGTCACATTGGAAACTTTAGAAGACAAATCAGATCGGCCAATACCATTAACCTAAAGCACAAAGAATACAAAAACTAAGTCCTTTAAACGCGTTTTACGAAATTACGTGTTCGTCAAATTAAGGTTAGAACAAAACAAAAATAATAATGTTTTCACTAACCTGGTTAGATGAAGTTAGGCCATGGTCATGTTGAGATGCTTGTGTTTGGCTTTGCGAAGGAAGAGTGAAATCTGTGAATTCGAATTCGGACCCCTGAGTATCAGCTCCGATTAGATCAGCTTCCTCGGTGTCCAGAAACGTGAGTGTTTGTGAACTAGGTCCGTACGCGTCAACACTCATTTTTCCTCAATATGATTGTGATGGACAAAACAAAGAAAATGTGTCAAAAAGATGAAATTCTGAACGATTATACCCAAATCCCATAACAGCCACGCAATAATTATCAAACGACATACGAAGGACGATGAAAAATCGCCATGTTAGCACATGGTTTGTTTCCGTTTACAAACTGAAAAATTATTGCTTGCTTGTCAATCAAATCAGATACAAACGTGTCAATATTGGGCCAATCACAGTCATGCTTAGTTACACAAAACGTAATATTGACCAATAGCACAGCGAGAATACACACAAATACACATGTATAAATCAGACATCCAAAGACAAATAGGAGTTAGATCATAGACAAATGATAAAACTCAACAAAATATGTGTTGCTTCACTTAAGAGTTTTTGTCCTCTTTCATTAGTTAGAGCACTTAGAGCCAAAACACATACTCGCGTTGCGGCGCCGCACCGCAAGAATTGGCAGTGCAATGCTCGTAGTGCTAGTACATTTTGTTCTATGTAGAGGCGGGCGGCACTGCCGATTCTTGCGGTGCGGCGCCGCGACGCGAGTATGTGTTTTGGCTCTTATTAAAATTTTCTTTATTTGCTGTTAGTGCATTAGAGATGGCAAAATGACTTGCATTCACGGACTACTCAGAGATGCTTGCATTGTTTAAAATCTTATATACCAAATAAGCGCCCATAAATCTTTATAAATTCCCGTAAGCGTAAGCGAAGCATTTACCAAAGATTTTTCGGCATTAATTCATTTCAAATTTGACCATAATTTATCCATCTGTAGGTGCATGCATTTAATCTTTTGTGGATGCGTCGGATTTGTCCTGAATCTTAAAAATAGATTCGAAATAATTGATCTACTAATGAAATCTTTACTTGCTTAAAAATATTATAATGCGACAGAAGCTTGTCTGTCTGTTGCTCTTTCACGCCAAAACTACTGAACATATTTGGATGAAATTTGTTATTGAGATAGTTTGAGACTCAGGGAAGGACGAAAGATAATTTTTATCCGACTGCGCAAAAATAGGTTAGTGATTTTGCGCGATACCCACATACTGTGAAAAAAAGGGAGAATAGCGGGAGAAGCCGCGGCGGAAAGCTAGTTACCTATAATGGCGACACGGAAGACAGAATCATCATAGTGTTCCTACAGAGTATCGTAATGTAACTCCTAATTTCCACTGGCGAAACATGCACAACAAAATATGTTGCAAGCTCTTTAAATCTTTATCGTTTAGAGATAAGTAGAAAAAGATCCTTGTATCATGTTTTGTGCAGTGCAAACGCCAGGTAATATCATACTAAACATAGTTAATATGTTGTAGTTATAGACTAGTAGGTATATTAGTAGTGTGCCTACCTATTAAAATTACTAGGTTGGGCAGTCGAATACATATCTACTCATAAGTAATTGTATAATCATGATTTGTAGTCTGGCAGTCTGGTTCTAAAGTAGTTGTTCTATTTCGATACATAATGGGGGAGAAGTTTGGTAACTTCTTAAGTAAACCAATGAGTCTTTGTATATAGGTAAACTAAATCAAATACCAATATTTATCCAAACTATTAATCGCACTACACCAAACGTGGCTTCCAGAATTCATAAAAGTTTTATTGGTTCGATGCCCGCAAAAATTTTAATGGATTTCTTATAACTTAATGTAATTCAAATCTAACGCAGCTACTTACCTAGTAGATAGATAGGTATCAACTGCTACCTCGTCTACTACATAATATTATTATATTTGTAAATAAACGAGCAAGGATTATAACAACATTTGTAAAGAGTTTCTATTTGATCCTTATACTACTAAAAGCAGTACTGCAAGGAACAGGCTAAACCTTAATTTTTATAAATAATTTGGTTTTATCTTTTGTTATTTTAAACTTTAACAGGGTTTTCGTATTTGCTTGCTAGTGTTCTGAAAAATTTATATTGTTACATTACTACTATTCGTGAAAACCTATTATTGGCTTACTGTTGTTTTTTAGCTACTTTTTCAGTTTGTTATATAGCTGTTGGTTTTCCTTATCAAATAAATAAATAAATAAATAAATAAATAAACCTGACGAAACCGTTAAAATAAGAAAGTAGGTACTATCATATAAAAAAGCCTCATAATTTTGGCCTAACTTTATTGGTCACAACTTAAAGGCTATTGAGTTGCTAAACAATTAAAGAGTCTGATTGTGACTACTAACTACTGATAAAATCACTTGAGTCTTGAGTTTATTACCTTTTGAGCATCTTTTGAGTATTGACGCTACTATTTCCGTATAATACAGTGCTATAAAACTCGTAATAATTTCCGCTTCAACGATCGCGGCTACTGGAACATAAGTATGCCGCCGTCGGCTGCAGTTATTTTAGACTTATCCCAGTATGTTAGTTGGATTGGAACTAATAAATTATACAGAAAGTAAACCGTGTATCGACACCCAAATTATGTGGCAGATCTTGAAGACACGCCAATCTATTTGCATATCTAAAGTATTAGCGGCGAGGAGGTGGAGTTACAATGTGGCGACATGGCAACAAGGCGATAAGTGCCTACGCTTCGTAAATTAGCAATAATTTGGTGTTGACGTTTTGCATTGACGTTCGTTATTTTCAGCAAAATGCAATTCAGAACGATAGTAACAAGTTTATTATTGAAATAAAACTACTTTTTAACGGATTTTATCGCGGTTTATTTAGTAAAAAAGTAAAAAGTAAAAAAAAAAGTAGTAAAGTAGTTTTAAAGTAGTTTTATTTCAATGTGTGATATTCGCGTAAATCTAAGACAATACTAAGTTTATTATTATTATTATTTTATCTGTGGTTAAAATACAGTATGATTACCAAGTGTCACGTCCGTACATTATATTATCACTTGGTAATAATTTTCTAAAAAATACTTTGTAAGTTTTTGGGTGTACCTATGTTGTATATGTGTATTGGCATGTTAATGTGTGTGTGTGTGTGTGTGGGCTGCGTCCCACCCCAGCTTAGTGGAATAAATCAGTGTGCTTATAACAGTCAGTAGTTTCACTTGTCTCCGTACATAACAGTGGCGACGAGGTCAAAGTACCCTCAACCGAAAAAAAAATTTGTTCCTGATTTAAAATGGCACAGTCATTCTTTGGAATTTTGTCCGTTTTTGATCACCATACAAGCGATTGGAAACAATACAAAGGTCGCTTAACTCAGTGGTTTATCGCAAACAACATAGATGCAAAGAATGATGCGGCGGGAACCAGGAGGCGAGCAATATTACTCAGCGCGCTCAATGACGGCACCTACAAGTTGGCGGCAGATTTAGCGCTGCCGAGAGACGTTCAAGAGGTGTCGTATGAAGATCTAGTGGCGTTATTGGACAACCATTTTACCCCAAAAAGGTGCGGGTTCAGTGAACGTCACAATTTCTACGGAGCTACGCAGATATCCGGCGAAACGTATACCCAATGGGCAGCAAGGCTACGTGGACTCACTATGCATTGCGGGTTTACTAACGTGGAAGAAGCATTGCGCGATCGATTTGTAATGGGTATGGTAGCGGGTCCTGAGCGTGAAAAACTGTTCGCGCAGGATTTAGAAACCCTAACTCTGGCAAAGGCGGTGGAGATAGCAGAAAGCGTAAGGTGCGCGCGCGCAGGCGCCGCGGCTATTGCGTCTCCTACAATGGACCAGGGACAGGTTTTCAAAATCGATAGAGGACAAAACAGTGCCAAACCCTCCAGTGCCGAGAAGGAAAAGTGTTCGGTGTGCGGTCGTACTAATCACAAGTCGTTTCAATGCCGGTTTGCGAAGTACAAGTGTAAAAAATGCAACAAAGTAGGTCATTTACGCAAAATGTGCAACAAAATTAATTATGTGCTAACGGGGGATGTGGATGAGGATGACGATGATGGTAAGTCACTTTTCCACATTTGTTCAGCCCGTGGGGAACCAATGACAGAAACAGTTACAATAAATAGTATAAACCTACAGTTTCAAATAGATAGTGGATCAGCTGTGACAGTCATATCAGAGTGCACATATAATAAGTTGTTCACTAGTATACCATTGCAAGTATCTGACAAACAATTCTATAGTTACACTGGGAACAAAATCGAGTGTGTGGGCTACATACGCTTACCTATAACATACCTACAGCGCACGCACACACTCGATGTTTTTGTAATACGTAACGGCGGTCCGCCGTTGTTAGGCAGGGATTTTATATCAATATTTAAATTAAAATTATCTCCCGTTCACTTTTTTAACAACAGTCAAACCAAACTTGAACAGTTACATTTACGATTCCCTGATGTTTTTTCAGATAAGTTAGGTACGTTTAAATATTATCGAGTGAAATTAAATTTAAAAAATGATGCTAAACCTGTTTTCTTCAAAGCGCGTCCCATTGCATTTGCATTGCGCGACAAGGTAGATAAGGAATTAGACCGATTGCTTAGTTTAGGAGTGCTAAAACCGGTTCATTATTCTGAGTATGCGTCACCTATTGTGCCAGTACTTAAACGAGATGGTTCTGTAAGATTATGTGCAGATTATTCTGTTACCATCAATAAACAATTAATAATAGAACAATATCCGTTGCCTACTATTCACGAATTGTTTTCAAAATTGCATGGGGGCCAACAGTTTTCGAAAATCGATTTATCTATGGCTTATAATCAATATTTACTAGATGACGAGTCACAAAACATTACTTGTATCAACACCCACCGAGGATTGTTTAAATACACGCGCCTTGTATTTGGTCTTTCGAGCGCGCCGTCTATTTTTCAGCGTGCTATGGAAACAATACTGTCCGGGCTAGATGGGGTGTTATGTCTGTTAGATGACGTACTAATAACGGCTGAAAATGCGGATTTGCACATGGAAAGATTACAGCTAGTTCTCAAAAAGCTTCAGGACGCGGGATTGACGCTACGTAACGACAAATGCGAATTTTTTAAGGACGAAATTCATTATTTAGGATATGTAATTGATAAGAACGGGTTAAAGAAAGATCCGACGAAGGTAAAAGCTATCGCCGATGCTCCTGCTCCTACTAATGTTAACACTTTACAGTCATTTTTAGGACTTGTTAATTACTATAGGAATTTTGTTCCCCAAGCTTCAAGCATATTAAGTCCTTTGTATGACTTACTTAGGAAGGGAGTTAAATGGCATTGGACCGCAGTTCACAGAAATGCATTTAATGAAATTAAAAAATGTTTAACTTCCGAACAGGTTTTAGCACATTTTAATCCAAACTGCCAAATTATTTTGACAGTAGACGCTTCCCCGTGCGGTCTTGGTGCAATTTTATCACAAGTTGATGGTGAAGGATTGGAAAGGCCTATATCTTACGCGTCACGGACGCTCAACGCTGCTGAAAAACGATACTCTCAAATTCAGAAAGAGGCAACAGCAATTATATTTGGAGTTAGGCGGTTTCACCAATATTTATATGGAAGATCTGAGCCGTTTATATTACGTAGTGACCATAAACCATTGATCTCAATATTCGGGCCTTATAAGGGCATACCGGAAGTATCTGCTAATAGATTACAACGATATGCAATGTTTTTAAGCGCATATAATTACACAATTGTGTACGTTCGTAGTGCAGATAACAATGCAGATTATTTATCGCGAGCAAGCTTAGGTTATAAACAGGTGGGAACGTCAGAGGACAGCGGTCCTGCAAGCAGCGCGCACGCCGCGTCGGCTGCGCCTCTGATCGATCATGCAACCTACGTTAATTTTGTAGTTGAGGGCTGTTTGCCAGTGAACCTTAATGAGTTACGCAAAGAAACTTCTAAAGATGTAACTTTAACGAGGGTAACTAATTATATACTTAATGGGTGGCCTAGACACCTAATATCGGATTCGTGCATTAAACCTTATTATTTATGTAGAACGCAGTTATCTTACGAAAATGGTTGTCTTATGAGAGGGCATAAAGTTGTAATTCCTGACTCGTTACGTACAAAAGTTTTAAAAGAGTTGCATAACTCACATTTAGGTATAGTTAAAACCAAGGCAGAAGCTAGGTCACGTTTTTGGTTTCCCGGTGTAGACAGAGCGTTAGAAACAATGATTAATTCGTGTGAGATATGCCAACAGCTACGATCAACACCGGCGGCGCGAGCGCCTCTCGCTCCGTGGCAGTACCCGCCAGTACCGTTCTATAGGTTACATATAGATTTCCTCGGTCCCATAAACAACCAAATGTTTTTTGTAATTGTAGATGCGTATACGAAATGGGTTGAGTTGTATGACGTAAGCTCGTCAACAACTTCTACCAGTGTTATAGAGAAGTTATACGATTTTATGTCTAAGTACGGCTTACCGCATACAATTGTAAGCGATAATGGTACGGCATTTACTTCATTTGAATTTAAGAAATTCTGCTTGTTAAATGACATTAAACATTTGACCTCCCCAGCGTACAACCCATCTAGCAACGGACAGGCTGAAATTTTTGTCAAAATTGTTAAAAAGGGTATCAAGTCCAGTATTATCTCTTCGCGCAATAAAAGTGATTGCAAGTTAAAAATATTTAAATACCTTTTTGACTATAGAAATTCCGTGCATTCTGTCACAGGGTTCTCACCGGCTGAGCTCGTTTTTGGGCGCAAACTAAGGTCGCGCTTAGATTTGCTACACCCTGTAACCCCGTTGGCCTCATCCACAACCCCTACCAATAATGTTATTCGTCAACAGTGTTCACAAATTGAGTCATACGGAGGTAAAAATAAAGAAATATTTAAAGCTGGAGAAAACATACTGTACAAAAAGTATTTAAGTAATGCAAAATTTCAATGGTGTAGGGGAGTAATTAAAATGAAATTAGGAAAGGTATTATACCTTATACGGGATTACAATTCTTCTAATGATGTAAAAAAACACAAAAATCAAATTATACGGTACAAAGGTAATGTTTCACAACAGCAACTACAACATTACGATTTTGACGACTATAACCGTCAGAACGAGCCACCCCCTGGCGATACCCAGGACATTGCGGGGGAGGACAGAGAGGTGGCGATGCAGTCACCATCTACGGAACCTGTGCCGGCCTCAAGGTGTTCTAGTAGACTGTTGAGAGACATTCCTAGAGTTAATTACAAACCTTTTTTGTAGTGTTATTTTATAGTATTTAAACTGTTATTTTGTCAAATAGGGGAGGAATGTTGTATATGTGTATTGGCATGTTAATGTGTGTGTGTGTGTGTGTGGGCTGCGTCCCACCCCAGCTTAGTGGAATAAATCAGTGTGCTTATAACAGTCAGTAGTTTCACTTGTCTCCGTACATAACAACCTACTAAATCATTTTTAGATTTTCAGTTGGATCTAAAATGTAAGACAAGGAAAAACCAGACTAGGTAAATAGGTATAATAGTTTAGGCCGTAAGCGTTTATAATAGTTTATATGCTCTTTGGTTTAAGCGTTCTTAATACCCATATCACAAGTAAATTTAATTGCTTATGTTGGGGCTAGATGGCGCTGTGTGTATGTGTGAAAATATTATTATTTTATGCACCTTTTTAAAAGTGATAATAATAAGGATGAGACAGTACAAGTCATTGGACAAAATATGAATAGTATAGTGTACATACCTTTTTTAGGGATGTTCCCAGACTACCAAAATTGTATTACCACGACATCCATGAAATACAAAGTACAGTCGACATGAACAACGTTTATATATCTAATTGAGACTTGTTATTCGTTTTCTAAAGAAATGCAGTTTTTAACCGACTTCTGAAAAAGAAGGAGGTTGTAAGTAAGGTTGTATGTAAGTTTTTTTTACTGTAACATAGGCTTGCAACTCACTGCATAAAATTTGCCCACCACTGTCTGATTTTAAGCAGTGATGTGGTCTACGATGAAACGCGCCTGCCTAATATACCGATTCACCGAAGGATGTTTTTATGATTGACAAACAAATGCAGTTTTAACCAACTACTAAAAAGAGGAGGTTCTATGTTCGGTTATTTGTAAAGTACCTATCTATATTTTTTGTATGTTCGCCTATTACTCTGTCAACTGTGAACCGACTAAAATTATTTTTTTCTTTTTTGAAAGAAAATACTATCAAGTTAGTTCCATAGAAAAAAATGTGATGTGATGCTGTACTTCGGAGATATGGAACAAAACTCCTCATGAACCTCATCCTTGGCAACGATCTAAGATTGTAGGTATTATCAAAATTTCTCTTTTTGATTTAAGCATAATCTTATGTAAGTAGTAAAATGTAGTACCTAACCGATTTTAAAAAGGAGCAGGTTTTCAAATCGGATGAATGTGTGTGTTTTTTTGTTTGTTTGGACATAACATTACCTATAACAAGATAGTACTATAGGTACCTACCTACTAGTGCCTTTAACTACTATACTAATGTACCAATAATTAAATGAACCAAACTAAAATATGTTACACAAAATTTTGTTTAGGTATAGAAGTTATCCTTTATGTAAAACCCATGTAGAACAGGAAATGCATTTGGGTTTTCCTACCGGGAAATCAAAGGTGCAAGCAATTTGGAGTTCAATGTGTCTAATGAAATGCAAAATGGATGTTTTTAGGAAGAAAACCCTAATACCTAGTTTACCTTGTCCATCTGTCTTTTTCTTGGGTATCTACCTATCTCCCTTTGAGAATAAGTGGCGACAACAGTGTCTTTTTACTCTCCTTGCAGTGTGTAATTATCATTAAAGTAGCCTTTCAAACAGCGAGTGTTTGGTGCATTAAGTCTTGGAGGGCACCAGAAGAAACAGCATTTTTTTTTTGCTATCACTATTATTCGTGAAAATTAGCGCATTTGAAGTTCTCAAGAGCGCTACCTTTTGTGCTAGGACCCCCAAAGAGTAGAGACACTAGAGACTCACATACCTCTTACGTCTTTCATAGTTCTACGAATGTATCAAAATTATTTTGTAGCGCAGTTCAATTAAGGGCCTGCAAGTAGGCAGTGTTCAACAAATGCTAGCATATCAGATTACACTGCAGTCTTGCAGTAAGCTCTCAAAAGCTAATTGATGCAAACATCTTGATTGATGAGAGCGATAACCTTCAGCTTTATTTATAAAAACGAAGACCGGTTATGTCAATTAACATTTTACAGTGCCCTATACAATGTGAGTAAATACAATTATTACTGTGCAATGATTATATTAGAGTGTTGAGCAAATTATGCCTACTAGCGGCGAGAGTACGACAATTGTTCGCAATTGGTGCGTAGAGGCGCCATACATGATGTCACCTACCTTTGGCACGAGACTTGCTTTCTGGTCATCATTTCAGAATAGATACTTAAAAGAAAAGTGGTGAAAATATAAAAGGTGCCTATATTTTCGCAGCTTATACCTAGGCTGGTAACTATTATATATAAGAGGCAAAAACTCATTTTCTGTGTCGAACCAGACGCACTAGACGCTGTAAAACCCCACGCGACGATCTCCAGCCTCCATGAGTAAGTAGAACTTACGGAATGACAACTAACCAAACACAAATGAAACTAAGAATCCGACGTATTTAATAAAAATGGAATAGGTATACCTAATTTTCTGAAAATATATTTACTCTACCAATTGCGCGGAATAAAATAACTGACTAAAGGTCGCACTACTGAACTACACAGCACGTTTTAAATAAATAATTAGTTATGCCTTTTTCATACTAATAGTATTACAGTATAATGTTCGGCGCCGGACTTCATCAGAATGCACAGCGTGTAGCTGTCAGTCATACATTACCAACTCACTTGACTTGGCGACTCTACTAAATGAAAATACTTACTGGGTTCATACGTAACTTAGCAGTTAGGGTCAATTGCCATTCCTTTTGCTTCCTCGTATAAACTAAATTTAAAATGAGTCAATTTCAATTGGGACAGGGAAAGAGTTAAACTTAATTATATAATGTATGTAAACACATAACGACAAATACATATTCTTTTAACAGGAAAATTATTAATTACTAATAAGCTATAACTCCAAATTATTCCCGACGCATATTTTTTAGATAAAATCCATCTCTATTCAACTTCAGCATTAAAAATCCTCATGAAATCGGTCTATCCCTTTAGCATTGCGGTTTAAATCTTTAATTCTAGGTCTGATGCACCCAAAACTTTAAAACAATTAAAGAAACATAATTTTTTGCAAAACTGGTGGTCATGTTATTTTTCAGTCTCTGTACCTGCTGACTCCCTTGACAATTGGTATCATGAGTAAGTTTTAGAGACAATAAATCTTATTTTGACGCCTGACAAAAAAGAGAGTAAGATTGATGTGTAAGTTTTGTAGTATTTGTGTAGAAGTTTATGGCATCGTAATGCTTAAATGAATGAACTGATTTTGATGCGGTTTCCTTTATAAACAAAAGTAATCGTTCGGAATAGTTCTTAGATTAAAAGCTGCCCGAGGTTATCATTTTTTATTAAACTTAAAATTTTTAGTTTCCTAGATATTATAAAAAATGACAGTTTATTTTATAAAATGACTCACTTTTGTGACATTACTCAGTGCATTTCGGTTTAAAATACGTTAGGGAAAGAAACAGGCAGGTTTGTATGTACCTACCTACTACTTCTAACCCTCCCCTGCATCTATATATTAGAAACCTGTAATTTTGTCCGCAAACACCAAGAATTCTACACAAAACGCGAAGACATTCAATCAAGATACACACTCAGACACCCATCTAGGCTAAACATACCAGCATCCAAGTTAAGAATGCATTCCACGAGTCCCTATGTAATGTCTATAAAAATATACAATAATCTACCTGACATAATTAAGAGAGAAGATAAATTAAATAATTTTATTAATAAACTAAAAAAAATGCTAATAAATAAATGCTATTACTCTGTAAATGAATACTTCTTAGACAAACTTCAATAATTTTTTTTTTAATTTTAATGTCATTAAGAAATAATATATTAATAATAAAATTAATGTAAAAATGAATTATTATAAGAATTGAATTAATAATTGTTGGTATTGAAAATTTTAAAACGAATTATGTAATTTGAATTTTACTTTATGATACACTTTTATATTTTAATTATATATATTCTATTTTAATTATTAGTATATTATATATTTTAATTTATTATTCATTTAATCTATTTATGTTTGATTTAAATTTTTATCTTTTTTTAAAACTACTAACAATGACATTAGATCTTTAAATTAACGTCTCAAATAAAGCTTCCTCTCTCCTACCCTATTTTGCTGTGCCCTGCAGGGTCCATAATGATGTACTATGCTATATAATGTTACCACCTTATAATACTTATGGAATAGCAATAAAGATATTGAGTATTGAGTATTGAGTATACTTAATTAAATTATGCAACGCAATAGTGGGTACATAGGAACTGTATTCCCTATAAAAGGGTTTCCCAAACAAATATCGAACGAGATGGGTATTTGTTCATTTAAACGATACCTAGGCAACCTTTCCGTTTGTTTTGCGTATGTTATAATAACTATATATCTTTCCGACCGCGGCTCCGCCCATGCGTATGTCTGTTATCATGCTAAACTATTAACCTCTATCTACGCAGTCGGATACAAACTATCGTATGTCATTCCCCGGGTCTCAAACTATCCCCATATCAAGTTTCATCCAAATGAGTTCTATAGTTTTAGCGTGAAAGCGCGACAGACAGACGTTACTTTGGCAATCATAATATTTAATCGACCCCGCAGACCCTGTCCTGCCAAGTAAAACAGTGCCCCCTACCGGGTCCGAAAATAGATTGCGACCGATTCTCAGGCCTACCGAATATAACATTTCATTAAAATCGGTAAAGCCGTTTCTGAGGAGTTTTTTTTCTCTGCGTAAGAACCATCCTCGTACTTCAAGGATAACTCTAAACAAAATCGGTCCAGCCATTCACGCGTGATGGCGGAAACAAAAGAAATAGGGATTCATTTTTATAGATAAGGATACATATGACATAACATACCCATTACCTTACGCTCTAATTAACCGGAGGTAAAAATATCACCCACATTTTGACGGATTTAGGAGTGCAAACCTATTTAAGTATTTATTAAAATTTATTTATTCTTGAATAGGCTGGCGCTTGACTACAACTTACCTGATGTTTAGCAATGATGTAAGTCTATGATGGGTTGCGTCAGCCCAATGTACCGATTCACTCGTGATTACGAAAGATTTTGGGTGAAAAGGTGGCAGTGAAATGAGGCTCCTTAGGGTTGAGATCATAAAGGAGCAACAATGTCAACTCTCTTAAATGGTGTCACCAGACATCGCATCGCAACACGGCAACGCCACTCTGCGGTGCGGTTTTGTCTGATGGGTGGTCACTAACCACGGCCGAAGGCACCAGTTAATTACCAGTTGATTGTCACCTGATTTGCACCACCCGGGGACCACGTGTGGGGTCATCTATTGCCGTTCATTCGACACAGTTCCGAATTTCAAGTTCAAGCTGGTTCTATGATTTTTGATAATGAGACTGACATGTACAATGTACAAAAGTCCCTTTAAAAAATAAACAAAACACACTAACTAAACAAACAAAATGTAATACATAGATGTAAGTACTTCATTTAAAAAAGGAAAAAAAACCTACTGAGATTTTTGTCAGTTTCTCAGTAGTTCCCTGTCATTCACTGCACGGTAGGAAAATAAATAGGAGTATTTTTCTAGACTCTCGTCTAGACAGATTATTCGTATTTTAACTAGCAGACTAAATTAACAACAATTTATGATATGGTTGTTTTATGTTCACAGACAATTTGGTTCACGGCTCGTTGGCTATGTACTATGAAATTCTGCAATAACTTGTTAATTCTACTCCTAAATGTAACCTAAATACCTACTTAAAATTTTAAAACAAAAAGTAATACATTATTCTTGTAAGTACCTACCTACCTAGTTACATTTACTGTGTTTGAATATATATTATTTTTATAAGTACTTAAGTAAGTAAGTGTGTTGTTAAAATTCACACCGGTATGTTTTTATTTCTGATAATATGATAGATAAATAAAGCGAGTGATTACTAGAGACGAATACTTCCAGAAAAGATTCCATTTCTAAAGAAGTATTCTAGAATACTAAACCTTCCGGCAACTTTGGAAGTTTTAAAATACTTTTCAGGTAGGTACAATAATTTTGTCACATTGCGTTAAATAATTAGATTCATAAAGGTATATAAGTGACGACGTATAACATATGTAATAAAGTTTAAATAAGTAATATAAGTAATTACTTATCTTCTTAAAAAATAAGAAGAAGTAATAAAAGTTCGACGAAGCGGCTTTTGTTTGGCGGACTTCGGCGGATTTATGTCAAAGGATTGCCGCAGCTCGCGCGGCTGGCTGGGTTGGTCGTTGGCAACGACTCGTTGGTCACCTTTCGCACCCTACTGCGCCGGTGGTGTTGACAAAATCGGTCAGTCAAAACCAGCGCGTCAGTAGATCTATTTTGAAAACTTCAAAAGTTACTGTAATTTTTTTGAAGTTATTTGAAATATTTCCGAAAAATATTTCTTAAATATTCCAAAGTATCGGAAACTTTCCGAAGTTTTCATCTCTATTTAGTACGTTCAGTAGGTAGTATAAAACGTTTACTTATAAAAACATAATAAATGTTGTACGATTTACATATATACCTATTTCTATGTTATATCTCGATCTTGTATCTATCTCAGTAAAACCTACACGCCATAGAAATATGACCATTGTTTTGACTTTAATCAAGATACCATCCGACGAGCGGGCGCCAACTATAAAATACAGAGATACTCTATCTACTTGAATTCTTAATTGTTAAATTTACAACATGCTAGCATATTCAAATGTCAATTTATATTGGGTTCTATTCTAAGATTTAATACCTCCAAATTCTAATCAAATGTTTAATTACTTGACAGCAGAATTTTTCACACCAACTTCTGTAATCATGATCAGAATCGTCAGATTTAGACGTTGGTCAATATAGACCATAATTCACATGTGTAATGGTAAATTAATTGCATCTGACAATTATTATTATCCTTAGCTGTACTCTACTGCTCTAGTCACTTATTTTCTCGTTTAACCATATTAGCGTGGCTCAACTGTATACCGTTTTAGTGAAGACCTTGACAGACCTTAGTTGATAATAATGTAATTACTCTGTAATCCATTTGGATGACGTGGGAACCCAAATGTATCCTTATGACGTCATGCAATCTAGTTTGGGTAACTTATGGCCCATTTGCAAACTTAAAATGTGTGGAACTGAAAGATTATAATATATGACGACAATATGTAAGAACTGATTTCATGTACAATCAGATTAGCTAATTGTTGGGCCTCTCAATGGACTATCAATTTTGGTAGGGTTATACAAATAAACCGGAATTTGCATGTATTTAAACCGCGATTCTAATAGTGATTTGGAATAAAGATTCCAAACAACTCCCTCTGTGGTGTCATTCTGGTGGTGTTGAATGTAATGAAGCGCAATAATGTACTCTTTAACTCTATATGTGTCTATAACTCTTCTAACATTGATCGAAAATTAAGTGGCTTAACAATTAACGAATCTGATCATACGTACCCAAATGCACAGGACATGAATAAGTTTAAACTGTGTCATGACACTTCTAATTAAAGCAAGTACAGTATGTTAAGTGCGCTGTATAAAGTCTGACATAGTAATTGCTAATTACAAATTAAAGTGCATTCATTTAGTTTCAGCTCAAGTGTGAAATGCATTATATCTCCCTAAAACAAAAACACACAACGAATTTGCAAATGCAGTCTTGGTTTTTGGATAAACACTATTACTGTAGATTTGAAAAATGATAATCTGTTGAGTATTATGAGATTGGAGTCTTCTACTTGACTGTCGTTCTTCGTAGATAGATGTCAGTTCTGCAAAAGCTGTGAATGTGAAGCTTCCATACGTATTACCTACAGAGGTAACAGCAACTGTTTGTGGAGCCCTTCAAACTGATTCGTCATCTTGCGGTAGACGTCCGCCTCCGGCCTTCACCGTCTGCGGGGCCTGCCGCCGGTCGTTCACGCGTCTCCAAGGCTAATTATAGCCATCGATTGGGTGGCGAACCCGCGACATTCTTTTTTGCTTTAAAAGACCCTCAAGTGCGTACCGTAATACCAAATTACATTTAATAAAAGAGGTCAAATAGCTGTTTCTGATTCTCATCAAATTGTTTTATATCCAAGACTTTTTACAGGTCAACTAGGCTGTAAACTTAACAAGCAAACATAAAACAAATTGTAATAAATTGACATTAATTCGTAATGCTCGCAGTTAAATAAGTCGTTCCCATAAGCCTAGTGTTACGGCCTTTGATTTAAATTGAGATTCGTTGAGTTATGTGGGAGCTCGGTAAAACGTTATTTTTGACATAGAATGGAAACAAATTAGTCAGTTGATTTATATTTTTACCCGACTGCCAAGGATGGGTTGTGTTTTTCGTGCATATCTTGTATGTGTTTCTAAATTTCTTAATTATCTCGCATCTTCCAAACGAGTGCATGGATTGCGTCCACAGAACCATTAGTACAAATTGTCAATATGGAAATATTTTACTTATTCTGTTTCCAATCCATTCTATTCTATTTCTAGCATTAAGTACGTTTTCTTTTTAACAAATGTTTCGAACGAAGGAAATGAATTTGAAAACGCATTATGAGAAGTTCAAGATAGTACCAAAACTTTTTTCGTATTGATGAACTCGTATCAAAGCCGGCTGCTCTGTGATTGCGACGGGGTTGATATTGTTTGGTTCGTCTCATAAACCCAAGTTTTTAGATAAGGTCTTATTTTAGTTATTAAAATTGTCTTTGGTAAAAACAAATATAAGTTTCGCAACAACCGTTTGAAATACAAATATTACCTATTCGAGTGAGACAGTTTAACCTCTATCAAAACAATGAGCGATACATTTCCCTAGCTCTGCTCAATGGAGTATGTCTTGCTTTGTCGAGTTGATAGAGCTTCTCAGCCCACACCCAATAATGCTACCATTACACGCTCGATTACTTCTAAATCACATTTGCTCTGTAGACTCTATCATATCACGTGATCAATCACTTTCAAATAATGCCTAACCTGGTAGAAGTTTGGGATTATTTTTATGCAAAAATTTGCTAGATATTTTGAATACCAAGTTTGATTAGAAGAACTTCAAAAATTAAAAAGCATTAATTTTTTATAGTTAAAAAAGTATCAAGCTAATTTTTCCTTTTAAAAGGTTTTTCAGTATCATGCACGTGGGAGAACCAACTACTTTGCCTTTAACCAATTAAAAGAAATTGGACCATTTTATGTAGGTATAGGTCCTCTCCAATCAATAAAGTAAAATCTGTTACTGTAATGCGAATTTGCAGCCTACTTAGTTGTCTTTTTTTTAAATTATTTGATTACTAAGTTTAACATTTCATTGATAATGACGTCGTCAACGACTGTAACGAAATTACGATTCTTGAAGAGGACGATAATAACATAATTTTGTATTATTTATTTTTAAACATTGCTTGAATTCTACTCAAGTATTAATAAAATAGTTAAACTAATATCAAATTGTTGTGGGTACCACTCGTGTTACATTTTGTGAGAACTACTTACAGATTTTTAGCCCTTCCTATTTCAATAATGGTCGCCGTGTAGTGAATATATACGATATTTAACGCAAACACGTGTCTTTGGACCACACAAGCGCTTGATATTGAATCAGTGTTCGCGTAGCTTCAGTGTTAACACAGCTGTTAACAGCTGTCTTCTATTCAAGAGTAGTGGTACCGTAGGTATTCGGGTAGGTGGACCTTGAACATGGCCTAACAATTCTTATATTATGGTAATTAATTAATACTGTGCGAATGTTAATCGTGATATTTATTAGGTACTAGCTTCCGCCAACAGCTTCGCCAGTGTGGTACTTGTTGGGATAAAATGTAGCCTATGTTAATACATAATATCTATCTCTGTGCCAAGTTTTATGCAATTCTATCCCGTAGTTTTTGCGTGAAAGAGTAAAAAACATCCATACATTAATTTTTTTTTTTTTTATACAATACCAATGCATTCTATGTATATTATTTGTATTATAAAAAAAACTCTCACACAAATAAACCATGAGCAGGCTTAACCCATTAATCTACGCTTGCCGATGCCGTGCCGATGCCGTGCCGATGCCGTGCCGATGCCGTGCCGATGCCGTGCCGATGCCGTGCCGATGCCGTGCCGATGCCGTGCCGATGCCGTGCCGATGCCGTGCTGACGCCATGCCGACGCCGTGCCGACGCCGTGCCGACGCCGTGCTGACGCCGTGCCGACGCCGTGCCGATGCATACATAGTTTTGTACTTTATTAAATTGTACTCAACAAAATATGTAAATGTTATGTATAAAATGGTTTAATGGATAATCTTTACTAATATTATAAATGCGAATGTAACTAAGTCTGTCTGACGCGCATTCACGCCAGAACTACTGAACCAATTAGGAAGAAATTTGGTATGGAGATAGTTTGAGACCAGGGACTACTTTATCCGACTGTGAAAAAAGAGGTTAATGTAAACCATTAACCGACATACGCGCGGGCGGAGCCGCGTGCGGTATGCTAGTAATGTAATACTTCAGTATGTAAAACAACGTTGCGTCAGAGTTAGTGTGCATAAAATTTTAAGTAGATATTACAAAATTCATGGATACAATGAACCACCCATAAGCGGTTTAACTGAACCTCTGAAATGTATGCAGGACAAACGAAAGCGTTTGTGTGGGCGCACTGTGCACTCCGAAACAAACGCATTAACATCCGAGGTAATTGTTAATGATGCGTGTGTTGCATCGATAAAAACTACGTATTTATTACACCACTCGTGAACACAGGATTTATATTCGACCTCACTATCGAGTAATCTGCAAAATTGAGAGAAAGGAGCAGTTTATTAAAAGGTTAATATTGATTTCATTGTTTCAAATGTTAATCGGATGAATTAATTTAGAGGACAATGGATGATTGACATATCAATATGTTTATCAAAAATGTGCTTAATACCTATCAAAAAGTAGGCATCCAGTCTTTGAGTCCACTGTGGGTGGAAGCTTCTCCTACGCTGAGGATTTTAACAGTCTCATGGGTCACATAGGAAGATGACTCACGGCTAGTCAGCGTTAGCGAGAAATTCAATTTAGTATTCTGTTAAGGAGACTACATCGATTATTATTTTAGCGGAAATAATGTCCGGTTACTGGGTTCCTGTTCGATTTAGGAGTAGTAAAGTACTGACCTATTCAGAACTAAATAGATTTAAACCCTAATAGTTTTCATAATATATTTCTACTGATATAGGAATATTTATATATTTGTGACATAGTTTGTATTACACAGTCGAGTAGTTATTAGCATTTAAATCCAGCGTGTTATTTCAACAGAAGCAACGTAAGTTTCATACTGAAGTTATGTTACGTAACAGGTGGTAATTGGAAATTTGTGGATAGCATTATGCATGCTGCAACGCTAGTGCAGGTTATTGCACCACGCTTAAATGTCCTCCTAGTACCTACTTGTATCGTAAGGTTATAATGTATTCCTACTAGTGGCGAAGAGTTCATATATGTCGATTCCCATCGGTTTCCCTTTAGGAATTGGTCAATATCGGCTGCGGCTGCTTGGTCGGCGGTTGAACATCCCGTCTCTTTCATTTCATTATAAGGTGTTTAAATGGCACTATTTTTAAAATACAAGTGCAATATATGAAGGTGAAGGTGGTGGTCGCCATATAAACATTTGTAACGGTAGTGAAAAGATATCATTTTCATGTAAGAACTTTTTTGCTCCGTTTTCCCTTTTGAGATCTCCCTTTGAGATTTCCCTTTGCCACAGATTCCTACACAGCTCAAAGGTACAAAATAATTTACTGCAATCTGTTGAAACTACGAAGCAACCCGACAATTTTTTAGTTCAGCACATAGTGGTGGCTTACACGACCTTAATTTATTCACAAACTAACTAATTCATAGTTCTTTAGCAACTATCCAAAAAACCCTAACTTAAGTTGTAAGTATGTAAATGCGGTAAACTCTTAAACTCATAATAATTAACTGCATTTCAAGCTAATCAGTTTCAATGTGCTCAAAATAATTAAATTACTTGTAAATTGTAAACCTTTACAACCATTAAGGTCTCGTTTATGGAGTTCTTGTTTAACATAAATATTTATTCACGCGATAACGACGTGTTCTGATTTAAATTAACGAAATATAATTGAGTTCTGACAACCTTATAACTGTGCTGATTAAGAAGTGAAACTGCTTATATACTGCAGAGAATCTAGTTTTTTAGTTGTTCAGGTGAGTATGGATGTGACTTACCTACTGTTTTAGAACTCATATACATAGAAATCTACATTTGGATCACTTCACTTCACTTCTACCCTTTCTGGTGTCCCACCGTTGGGCACGGTTCTTCTCTCAACTATCTTATGAGTTGAGAGAGTTTAGGCCTTAATCCACACAGGCTGGCCAAATGCGGGTTGGTCGATGTCACATTTCCTCGAATGATTAGTTCTTAGACATGCCGGTTTCCTCACGATGTTTTCCTTCACCGATATTGAGCAGCGGAGATGAGACAATCCACACAAAGATGTGTGGGCACGGCCAGGATTGCGACCTTATTTTTCTAAGGCGAGGCCCGTACCACTGCGCCACCGCTGCTCTCACGCTGCTAACCTAACTAGCATTCGGTAGTAATTTCGTATTTATATTATTTTTTCCTTGTCATAATTTCCTTTGCGTTTTTCAGCTCCCAGTCTAACCAGATGCGGCTAGCTACGTGAATTAAACGAGTGACTGACATCAGACCTCGAAACCCGTAGGGAACCAGTAGTCGAGATGGTTAGACCAGGATGTCAGATTATATTAGGCGTCTGTACCTATACCTTTAACATTTGTCATAGATGTTTTAAATGACAACCGGGACAGACGGCTTAACGTGGTCCCCGAGGCACGGAAGGTAGTCCCTCAATCAACCAGACACCGAAATAAATCTATCTATGTTATAGTATTTTCTTTTTATTTCAATCTATCTATGTTGTTATACAAAGATTGTTTGGGGCGGAAATCGAACCTCTGTAGTTGGGCAGCGTAAGCCACCCGGATGGGCGTCAACAACTCTTATTCTTTTGCTGGATGAAGTAATCTTACCTCCATAAAACATTAAATTGAAAAGAAAACAAGCACGATTTTTGCTAGATTTTTAAAAGATTAAAAAAAAGGGGGGCTGTCAATACGAATGTTTATTATTTTCAATAAACTTCAACTGAACTTCGTCAAAGATGTATTTGAAGATTTTAAGGTTTGTTTCTTATTGACTGAGTAAATTACTAAAAGTGTAGGTGTAATTGCTGCTAACTTCCTTGCTAAACTAACTACCTTTTGCTAGCTTTATTATATAAGTAAATACGATACTAGTTCTTACGACCAAATAAGTCTTGGATATCAAAGCCCAGATGCTTCAAGATAATTACAGTAAGTAGGTATGTTTGAACGTTCATGGATTTCCAAGTAAAGTGAACAGTGCACCTTGTTTTAGCATCTTTAAACTGTATTTCCCTTCCATTCAACGAACCTGACCTTCGAAGCGGAAAACGTTAATGAAGACGATGGTTCTTCTCAAACATTTGACATGAATTAGTTTTCGTTTATAAACATCTTAAGAAAATCGCCATGATTAAATGCAAATCTATGGCAGTGGCGGCGCAATGCTGCAGGTTTGATTTCAGGGCGTATGATGATTTGGTAGTTCTTGTTTAGGGAGGTACCACAGATCATTAAAATTATCCGCCTAAGGAGCGGGCGGTTGGCTGCTCTGTGATAGGTAGCTACCAGCCGCAAGTTATGTGAATTTCCGAATAGAATGAAATATAATTTTAAGCTAATTTTGTACTGTATTCAAAGGTTTTAAAAATGCTTTTTTTTTTGCTTATTTACGAAATCTTTATTGGTGTGCGTGGTGCGTGCTCTGAATGTAAACATGAAAATTGTGTAAGAACAAAGTTTCTGTAAACACGATTATGAAGCTTACATAGTTTCAGGGCTTCTAGTACAAGGCAAAGGTTAATTTTCATTACAAATACCCTATGTAAGCAAATTCAGTGTGGTCCTACAATGTATTTACAATAAGACGATTTCGAGTAGGTCAATAACGGTCGACAGCCAGACTAATGGTCTTTAATAAACTTATTTTCATATACCATGAAGCATGAACTGCAGTGAGTTCAAAGGGGAAATCATTAATTCTGGACTTGACAGTAAGATAGTTCCCATCTCCAGAAGGTATTTTAAGATGGTAAGTAAAATCTGAACTATGAAATTAATTATGAAAGCCAGCTGAATTGAACATAGGGACTGGTTATAAAAACATTTTCTATCTCTTAGAAGCAAGTGGCCTAATAACGAAAATCCACTATAATATCAACACCTAGCTTTCCTCGCTTTTCACATCATAAGATTCAAACCCGAGATCTGGGCCCCTAGACAAAGTGACTTAGCGAAGCAAAAATTATCGCATTTCGAAAACGATCGGAAAGAACAAAATGTATTGGATTGACATAAGATTGTCACGTGACTTTTCGTTAAGAATGTCAATTCCATACATTTTGTTTTTATCGATTTATTGTTATCGCTTCGCTATGTAATTTGTCTAGAGGCCCTGAAGCTTGTAAGATTCCACTTGCGACCACTAGTCTATCAAGCAAAATATTGAAAGGTCACTCAAAGGTAACAGTTATTTAGGTATTTGAAAAGCTTTTAAGCCCGAAATATGCATTCCCAAAAGTCTTTTACGCGTTGCGTATTCCAGTCCATGTTCTGTGGGCCAAAGAGCATATAAACGCTTACGCTGACTGCGGGCTATGTAATTCAACAAAGTGTTTGCATTACAACTTGTAGTCCACGCTATGCCATCAACTGAAATGTCAAATTAATTTGAATATTCGGCTGTTAACTATTAATTAACATGTAAATAAAAATGTTTTTCCACGTCACTTCTGAAAAGTAGGTATGAAGTGCGAATCTCATGATATCACTGATGTCTAATTTTGACAATTACCTAAATTACTTCTTGAAATTAGCATGTTCCGAGACCGCACGTGTATTCAGAAGCCGTACGCTCCAGTTCAAACAATGGAACGTGTTAGTACGAGCATAATTTTATGATCTGCTAATAAAAGGCGTTCTATTTTGACAGCATCGTTTACCATTTTGTTGCCCGTTTCTGTTTCATAGGATTCGGATAATTGGTAGTATCATTTGACTAGACTGCGAGGCGCTTATGTTTTACAGGTAAGTAAGAACGTCTTTAATATAATAAATGCGAAAGTGACTTTTTATTTTCCGTGTTTTGCAGGCCAAATCTTGAGAGCTGAAATGTACTAGCTTCCGCCCGCGACTTCGCCCGCGAAATTGATCTCACTAATCTTGTTTCTCCATACAAACTTTGGAACCCCGTTTCACCCCCTTAAAGGGTGAGTTTTGAAAAATCCTTTCTTAGTGCACCCCTAGACCCCATGAGGAACCTATGTGCCAAATTTAGAGTCTCCAGACCCAGCGGTTTGGGCTCTGCGTTGATATGTCAGTCAGTCAGTTTCTTCTTTTATATATTTAGAAGATGATTAAGCAGAGACTATAATTCAGTATACTTGAGTATTTTCGGTAAAATGGCTCAATATGGCGCTAAAGAGCTGGTCCCTTGAAGGAGTTGGAAGGTGGCCACAGGAACTCCTAAACTTAACAAGATAAACTCATCAAGTTTGGGCTTATTTGTCCCTTATGGACTCAATTGCTAAATCTATTAGATGATTTTTTAAGAAAAACTTGTCTTAAAAATAATTTCGTTGACATTTACCTATTTGTTAGATTGTCACGCCAAAATAGCAAAACTGATATTGATATAGTTTTGTACATTGACAGAAGGCCAGAAGTTAACAAAAGGTAGTTACCGAATATTTCATTATTATTTTCACTATACAACATTTTATAAAATTCCTAATGACATTAACCTCAGACTATATAACAGCAATGTGCATCACGGAATAATTGTAATACTATTCACACACGATAACCATTTACCACAGTATCAATATTCATCTTTCATTGTTATCAGCGGGAAACAATGGGCCCATTTAATTTTTGGCAAAGTGTAGAGTTCATATCAAGCCCACACGCTCCGTTAAAAGAGTGTTAGCCATGAAAGACGCCGACTAAAATTGTAAGCCGTAAATCATAGGACTAGACGCCATAGCCATTTATGAAACGACCCAATTTTGGGGCATAACGTTTTCTATGAATAGATAGTCTATGGTATAGGAATAGTCTATGGTACCAATTACCGATGCAAAAAACGTAATCTATAGGTTTCTACATGTACAGCAGCTCATTGTACTGCGATTTCTCAATCAAAATACGAAAATTCTTTTTTCGTAATTTTTTTTATCAGTAGAGTTTCGTTGTTTATTCTTTTTTAACTTTTATTTGTTTGTTTCTTTCTTTTTTACATGTGTTTTTTATTTGTACATATAAATGTTTTTAATCGCTTTCTTACCTTTTTCTCTTCATATTATTTAGGGACTTTTGTACATTGTGGGTAGACACGTCAGTCCCATCGTACCCTGTTACGCAATAGGGTCGTCCCTATTACTAATGGGACCTAAATAAAGCCAGCGAAAAGTGGGTGATATTTACCTCTGCCTACACCTTCGGGTAATACAGGCGTGAGCGTTCCATGTCAAAGGATTTGCTTATATGTTAACTTGCATCTGGTAACAGTTAGATCCAGCAACAATTTCTACAGTACGCGGAAGGATTTTGTGAATACTGTAAAAAATAACTAGGGCGTCTAGTTTCTCCTGAGAAAGCGAACCATAAACAAAGTCAATTGGTCTAAACGAGTAAATTTTTATTCTAGGGCGATGAGATCATTAGGTGAATGGCCTGCCTGAACGGTTTCTGTGGAAATGGGTCGGGGGGACTCCACCATGACATTGATGGGTTGAGCTCGGCCTGCTCTCTGAAAGCAGTTTTATGATTGTACAGTCAACGCTAAACAGCATCAACTATTAAAAAACAGCCTTTAACTGAATTAATACAAGCATTACATTATTGAATATTTTTTAAATGAGTAATTAATACATTATTTAAAATTGAATCAATAAAATCGAATCTTATTGATTCGATTTTAACAAACATATTTTTCAAGATAGCAATAGTATTTTATGTTGACTGTACGTCCAGTAGATAGGTGGAACCTAGATAATGTGTAACAATAAATTTTATTTATGTGTAGTCTGATTCCAACTGGGTTAAGTATATAATGTGGTGAGTAATACCTAATAGATATATTTAAACAATAAAGATCAATATAAATCTTATACAAAAATATAATATGAGTATATTCTGACCTTGAAAACAAATTTAGCAAAAAAATATTGGGGTTTACGAAGCATCTATTTTGTAAATAAATTCCTTGGCGACATGTTTTGCATAAGAACGGAAATTAAAGTTAATTTAGATGGTGACAAATGTTATCCAGTGGAGTTACGAGAGGAGGTTAAAAATAACCAAGATCTTTGCACTAAACGTGTATTTTTATTTGGATCGCAACGTCTAGACAGAGTTCAAATCTGACCACGCTAAAACAAACCAAATCCCAGATTATTCCACGCCAGAACTCTATCTTATTTTTAGTAACACTATTTATTACAAACTAAAAGAATAATGGCTTTGCAATATAGTGTTTGCTTAAATCGATATTGATCTAAAAAGTATTGCAATAAAAATATATAAAGTTATTTTGTTTAGACGTTGAATATTTGTTAAAACAATGAGTCTAAGATTTTTTGGGTAATTTCAGACAAACACGAAACTTCGTTCAATAACTTAAAAATAAAAATTGTTGATTAGAATTGGAGTTAGTGTTGTGTAAGTAGGTATTAGGTTGTAAGTAGGATTAATTCCAAATCTAGTATTTTAATTAAAACTATCTTAACAAAACCAAAACACGTGACGATGATTGTAACTGGAATAGAATAGAATAGAATAGAAATTTTATTTGCTTGAATGTAGGTAAATAATACAGGTGTGACAAAGATTGGTTCCATATACATTCTACCAAAATGGCATGCAAAATATTATACATTTATAACACTATTATGGCAACTATTATACACACTAACTATTATACAACACTATTATAACACTATACTGGCAACGCTTGTGTTTTAATTGACAATATCCGGCTTTTCATATATTTAAAGGGATTAAGAAGATGTGTTATTTGGCTTTCATTTAATCTGAATATTAAAGGATGGTTGCTTGAATAAATAATTTTCTTTTTCTTTCATGTAAAAAAGGAGAAGGTTGTCATGCCAACCATTTTTTTTAAATTGTATGAAAACACATAACTCTTTACAGAGTACCACCATTAGTATAATTCAATTGTAATTTAAAACCACCCCTAAAATAATAATTAATGAAAATTACTAGTAGGTATTATTGTGAAAAAGTGTAGGGCGTTAGATTTACGAAAAAAATATAACAATGTGTGTGCCCTCCGCTTTTTTCACAATAATACAAGAACTTTTCATTCATTATTGTTTTCAGCCAAAGAAAGGAAAAGAAGAAATTTAAAGGATTTTTCTAATTTTTTTAAAGAATTAGCCATACAACGTGGCAATACTGCCAGCCTTCAGGGCACATTTCCCCAAGGCCTCAATTGAGAAGAATTTTATGACGCCTTATCTAGTTTTTAAGATAGAATTTTAGAATTAGTTTATTTATCGAATTATATTAAAAGTTAAATTTCTTTTTTTAATTTTTAGTTCGATACTTTTTTAAACTATTTAATGATTCATGGCAAGTATACAAAGTTAAATTTGTTTGTTTAAAGTAGGTCAAAACGAGTCCAAACGAGTCGGTTACAATCATACAAACCCATAAACATAGATACAGGTGAAGCTTATAAAAGTGTGTTAAAATAAGGAATAGTAGATCAAGGTAGTAATGCAACTGAAGAAGGTAGGTGTTTTAATTTCAATCAAACCTCTTCCACAGCAAGTAGCACTACACAGCAGCCTAACTTTATCTTATTTCCGGGATCTCAAGTTTATTATGAAGTGTCCCATTTGTCGTCCGTCGACATAATAATGGCTGTTGATAGATTGACCGGCATCAATCTGGCTGATTGGTGAAATTGATAGGCGCCAGACAACCCGATGCACTATGACTGGGCCTGACTCACTCGCACCACGTGATTGCTATATTTGTCCAGAATCTCCTCTATGGATGGAATTAGTTATCATTAATTGAACAGTCAGACTACAAGATAGATGACATTCAAACTGAAATAATTTATTTAAATCAATTATAGAACAATAGGATAGCCACAGATTTCCAGGGTATCGCGGTTTCAGAGTGTCGCGGCTGTGTCACTTGTGGTTTCCCTAACACCTTGGCCAAGATGCGCGAAGGAACACCAGGGGAGTTTTAGTTCGGGTACCAGTAGCGGGCGCAGGGCGGGGGTATCCATAAAGGATTTCCCCCCGGTAAACAAAAAAAAGGCTAGTTTAAATGCGGTTGGCTGCTCTGCGATTATCTATAGCTAACATATAGTAAGTAGGTGAAAGAGAACGGCTTTCGTCCGTTTGTAAAAGTAACACAATCCCGAAATATATTTTTTGCACTAGTTAATGAAAGCTACAAGAATAGCAAGAGTGGAAGCTAAGTACTTCACCTCTTTACTAATGAATGGTTTAAACAAAATACATCTTAACATTTTTGTTGCTATTTTAACTGCAGATATTCTGGCGCCGTCTGCAAGTTTTGTAAAATTAACTGCTCTCTTTAAACACACAGTACGCCAAGCTAAATATTTAAAATAAGAAAATAGTTATAACATATACTTACACCTTCATCTGCACCTCGGTATTTGTAAGTAGTTTTATTGTTACTAACTTACATATGGAAAAATATAGAGAAGCATAATCAGGGGACACGTTACGTAAATCTGTAGACTGACAGGTTCTCTTTGATATTAAAATCCAGAGCTAATTAAGACTGTCCTACTGTCTACTATTAAATTCATTTGAAAACGACACAATAATAGCATTTGACACACTTAAAAATCATTGGTGTTCATAGTTCATGAAACTGGCGCCTTGCGGTTCGAACTGTAAATCATAATAATTTGGCAACGAGCCGGCGAAGATTAGCAACTACTCTAAGTCGAAGGACAGAACAAAACTTCGTGAAATACAAACATTCAATCGCAAGTTGATGTGTAATTGACAACTAATTTATTGTTTTTGGCAAAGTAAATTTTCATGTACAAGTAACAAATTTAAAAAATATAAATGTAAGACAGTTGTTAAGACTTGTATAGGTTTTAAACTGTTACTTACCTAATTTCTGACTGTATACTTACGTAAACTTTGAGATCAGTGGGGGTCCTATAATTCCGGAGATGTTTGAGAGGTTTTTGTCCAGACGAGAAAAGAGGTAGAGGTAGCTACAGCTAGAAAAACATATTATATACCTATCTTAATAAAACGTGTCCTAGATTTAGCAGAACATATTGGGTTAAATAACGGATGTAAGTAAAACCGCATCCCGGATTAATGCGCGGTAGCTGTATAAGGATAGCCAATGAGCTGGCCGCTGATCTAATTCTTTAAGTGCCTCTTAGTAACACTTCCTTCATAAATATTTTTTTTATCCTATCACAGGCTTGTGCTTGACCACAACTTGCCTGTTGCTAAGCAATGATGTGATCTACGTTGGAACGCGTCTACCCAGTAAATACCGATTCACTCGTAACTTAAGGACAGGCAGATTATAGTCATCGGGAAACCGAGATACCGGCAGCGAATTCCACAACTTGGCAGTTCAAAAGTAAAAGTGGCAGCTTTGTAGTGGAATTTTCCAAATTTCGGTGGAGCATAGTAGTGTCTCTAGATGTCCGATGAAAGAAAGGGAATGAAGAATAAGATTGTGTAGTTCCAACGCATTTACATTACCTCATTTACTTACGTACATAGTTAGGTAAGTTAGTAAATGAGTTAATGTTTTATTTGCAAAAGAATAACGTAAAATAACCCCCGTATTCATAAACGTCTTTTTATAAGCTCATTATAGCTAAAATAGATTTAAAATTCGTTTGTCATCTTGACATTAATACTAGTAAGAAAGAGACAAAGTCCATTTTCACTGAAGAGTCATATAAGATTTTTATGAATAAGACTGTAATTAATGTTTAAGGTAATTTTAAACTCTCTTTAGCTCCTACTTTTCTGCTGCCATAAAAAAACCACTATTAGTATGTTTGTACACAAAAGAGAGGTGAACGAATTTTTCGAAATATTCGTATAAATCGTAAAACTAGCAGAAATTATAACTTTCTATTTCTGTACTTGTAACGCGTACAATATGCTTTTATTACGCTACTAACTAATAACATCCAGACGAGAGATACTAGGATGAAACGTTAGAACGAAATTAACAGTGCAATAACCGACGGGCATATTTCAAGCACTTTACGTTGACACGAGACGTATCGTGCCAACAAAACGAATATGTCTTGATTATTTATATACTAGCAAATAGTAACAGAAGTTTTATCTAGGTTATATCCACGGAGATTATTCTTTAGTTAGAGGAAATTAAACAAGTACTTCTCTCTTCCTTATTACCAGTTTCTTAGATCTTATTCGTCATCTGTAATTGCACAAAAGAGATCCCTAATAAAAATCAATACAAGATTCTTAGCCTAGTTTTACTAATTGTTATTTAGAACACAGTTTATTTCGTGGCATCCAGAGCACATCCGTTTTTGTGCTATTATGTACGAAATCTAAAATCTATATAATAAAAATGAATCACTAAATGTGTCGGTAAGCGCAAAACTCGAGAACGGCTGAACCGATTTCGCTAATTCTTTTTTTAGAATAGTCCTTGTTTTTACGTAGAGAAAATTAAAAAAAAGGCTTGACCGATATTTATGAAATCTTATATTATATTCGGTAGGTCTGAGGATAGGTAGAAATCTATTTTCGGACCCTCGGTGGCACTCCTTTACCAGGCAGGACGACGTCTGCGGAGTCCCCTAGTGTAATCATAAATTACTGTTTTAAAAATTGGTTATCCTAAATTATAATAAATTATCCGTTTTTGATAGGATAAAATCATATCCTAACAAAAACGGATAATTTATAGACATCATCATGATGCAGTCCACTGTCCCTGTAAGCGCCATTTCACACTGTTACTGCCGCGGGCCGCCGGCTGTCTTTCGCAGATCATCACTCCACCTAGCTGGAGTCTTAAGCGGTCTACACACCAAAGCCGCTGATCCGGCGGCACAGCCCGGCGGCTTAGTGCCGGTGGGTTAACCCGGCGGCTTCAGAATGTCCAAGCCGAACGACTTTGCCGGCGGCACGACAGCCGCGGCATTTCGTGTTCTAGTAATTGCCAAATACTATGAAAGCCGGCGGGCAACTGACTGAGTGAGTGGAGAGGAATGCCGTCGGCTTGTCCGCGCGGGCGCAAGCCGGCGGCATGATTGTACAAAATAAGGCCGGCGGGTTGGGCCGGCGATCCGTGCCGCCAGGTCAGCGGCTTTGGTGTGTAGACCGCTTTACACTACGTTTGCCAAGACGTGGTCTCCATTAAAGAACTCGCTTGCTCCAGTATTATCAGTTCTACGACAAATATGGTCAGTCCACTGCCACTTCAGTTTGCTAATCCTTTGCGATATGCCGATAACTTTAGTTTATTTTTTCTTCAAAGAAACGCCCCAATTTATTGAAATTTCATTCAAAAGGACTACTCAAGGAAAAATAATATGCATCACATTTCGATTCAAAGATATTCTTAATTATAATTTATAATTCGGATGTAGTTACAGACATTATAACAACTTCTATGAATAATACGCAGGTACGTAGGTACATAGAAGTATGTTAGTATACTCTATTTTTCTTTAGGTACTTATTTTATTGTTTTGTTGGGGGTTGCTAAGGGTTGTTGCTAAGGGCATAATAGAGGTGATCTGCGGTTATAAAGGAGCGTGCAGAAACAGAGCAGTGGCGGTGCAGTGGCCTCGCCTTTGAAACACAATAATCACAAATACTTATACAGTAGCATCCACTAGTTTCCATATTAGTTTCCATATTAGTTTTAAAATAAAAAGCAAAAATATTTCAATAAAAATAAGAAAACGCATGTTTCTGACCAAATAAATAGCATCAAAATATTAAGAACTTACAATTTTGATGCCAGTGTTTTTATTTACACTGATAGTGTATAGAACAATGAATTATAGTTATCGTAATATGGGAGCTTAGCCCAATGACGACATTCTTAATCATTTGTTTAAATTATTAAACCGTATATATCCTTTCCCAGTTTATTAATAATTTAGCAAATATATTCCCATATTTGTATTTTATGGGAAATACTTCATGTTAAATGGTTTTCATGATTCCCAATTACGTAATGTTAGGAAATAATAACCGGTACAAAGACTGATATTTCGGGAGTCAGTAACGCTTAGTAGGTTTGTTTGAAATGTGTTTGAAGTGGCTTCGTAGCTAAATCGGAGCGTTGTTATGACAGACAATCACTGCCGCAAACGAGGCACTTAGTACCTATTTAGATACTACCGACGACTAATGGAAACGCGAAAATTAGCTACTAACCACTACAGTGTAAACTAACAACCAACGTAACATGACTGATGTCAGGACAAGCAGGACTTACATTAGTAGGTTCCTTCCGTATGATTGTACCTACACTAGAATTTTACAGTGAGGCGTAAGAACGGCTCTCAGAAGCGAACTGTATAAAAATCCAGTTGTTGAAAATTATGGAACTAATTTTCGATAGGAAATTCCTGTTGCCGAAATCAATGAAACCGTTTTATGCCTATATGGTTCATGCTTTTGATATAAATAAAACTTCATTGAGAGAGTGCGAACATTGTTATAACATCGTTTCAGACGAAATTCAACGCTTGTAATTTCAAGCTTTATGCATCAGATGGCTCGTAAATCTTACTTAATTGGACTCTACCTTAGTTTTATGAATAACATTTCTATACTATGAATTAAATATACATACTTCAATTAAAGTGTAGGTAAGCCACACATTACACAAGCTTACCCACTGCTAAGTAGTAAAAATAATTTAATTATGTTCTAACAGCAACAACAACCGAGGATTAGCTCTTATTAGGAATAATAAGTAGATTCATGCAGGTCTGACCAAATGTGTTGATGCTGATATGATGTGTGACAAGATATGAATGCTATTGTAGAGGTGACAATTGATATTATCTGACAACTTGTTGATGGCTCAACGGGACCACACACGTTATTATACTGACTACAGTTAATTACATCTAATTCAAGCGAATCCAGTTTTAGTGTTTGTTTGATCTATATCAGTGTGCTGATTCGTGTAATATAGTATCAACTGATTTATAGTTATTAGTGAATTTATAGAATGTCGCTACGTTTCGTACAAAACTTGATAATCCACATTGTTCTGAGATTAGTAAATTGGTAGTCTACGAATTAGTTTGTTTTATAGTCCTATTACTTAGTTCCTTAAAACTAAAAGTAGTAGTTACTAACCCACCTAGTGGTTAAGTTTGTTTGTTCATCTAAACAACATACAAAATAAGATACTGGCCTACTGAATGGCATTTCAACGCAACCAGTGATTTAGGCTGTCTAGAGATTCCAAGTTTGGCACATAGGTTCCGTATGAGCTCTAGGGGTGACTAAGAAAGGATTTTTCAAAATATTTTTTGAAAGGGGTAAAACATATCAAGCGAAGCACGGAAGCTAGTAAAATATATGAAAGTAAAAATTACTGTACAGTCAGTAATTATTCTGCAACAGTGTAGTACTCAAATTCTATTCTTTATGTGCTTCGCAATGTCAGCTAGCCTATAATGTAAAGCTGGGAAGTTTCTGAGTTGAATGTGAATTGCTTATGAATTCTAATTAAACATTAGGTTGTCATACAAGGATGAAACAAATTTTCTTTAAATACCGGCCATGGCTTCGTCCGTGTGATATACCGATAGCAACCTAAGGAATACTACTGAGATGAAAATGTCATAATATACTGTCTATCCTTACCTTTCAAACTTTCACATAAAAAATAGTACGAGTACCTAGGTAAATAGAATTGACATAATATGTCACAATTAGCTATGTAGATTAAATTTGTAAATATTTACAAGATAAATAAAAAACCTGTCTCGGTGGTTTAGTGGTCATCGTGTTTGCTTTATAACCGTGAGGTCCCGGATTAGATTCCAGGGTCGAGCAAAAAGACTTCTAATAGACTTAGAGAATCTTAGCCGCAGTTCTTACGTTGGATGTGTCCGACGAACGGCCTAATGCTCCATAATACGTATGTGACCTAAACAAAGCTAACGAAAAGTGAGTGATATACACCTCTGCCTACATATTTGGGTAATACAGAAGTGATGCTTGATATAAACAAAAAAAAAGTAATACTTAGTAACTCGTTTACCTTATTACTCCACAAAATTAGTAACGAAATTATTGCATCTTTCATCGTACATTGTATTATATACATAGAATTATATTATCTGTGGTATTATTAATTACTATAAGTAGTTTTTATTATAGTAAACGAAATGTAGAACGACCTGCTCATTAAATTTTCTCTCAGTGCTGGACAAACGATGTAGCAGCAAGCAATCGGCCGATGGGTTTACGTTGGTTCAAGGGCTGGGAAGCTTCGCCCGGCCCTAATCCTTACGAGTGCCATAGTGCCGATAAATCAGTCGCAATGGTGATCGGTGACATCATCGCGTCGTCTGCCGACCTTCCTATTAATGGTCTCATACATTTTCATAGCAAATAGACACATGTAGGCCGAGATGCCTTTTAATTGTTGATGTTCATGAAAATTAATTCAGAATATTTCAGATGGCCAATTACAGTAAACTTGATAATAAAGAAAACGGCTTGTCAATCACATTCATTTAAGATCTCATAGCTTACTGTTATTCTCGACGATACATTTCAGTACTAACTGAAATTTAAGTAAAATCTCACATAATTACTATAGTAAAATTATTTTCTAACAATTGCCAAAACGGCGCGTATTACGTTAAAATATTAAATATTGCGCCTAGGTCATTAAACGCATTTAGGATTTTTTAGTTATAATACAAAGTTGTTGCTAACCAAGATTCTACAGGAAATTTCACGTTGCTTGATTTTCATTCTAATTAAATTACTTTTGAAGTCATGAATATTGATGATTTAGGTTATAAGTACAATTTTGGTGCTGCTACGTCGGGTAGCAGCAATGTGCCCAAAAGCTAAAAACTGTCACTATAAAGATTTTCAATAAAGATTACACATGTAGGTACTAAAAATACTTTTAATAAAAGCAGTTATTTTGCTCTAGAGTAAGTAGCTCATAGGAATAGGAGGTGTGTCGGTCTCTACATGCAGGGCCAGCACAGTCGCGAATAGCTGTAGATTTACCGAAAGTGGAGTCGGAAAAGCGTGCGTGCGTATTCGTATAGACGTCGGCGGCGGCGTCTCCGATATTTAAAATTGGAAGAGTTGAAGATCGACAGCAATCGGGTACGCGCGCGCAGTCAGTGGCCCGCAAGTCGTCGTGTCGCGCGCTCTTCTCTAAGCCGCATATCCACGTAGCACCCGGCTCATTTTCCGAACGCACTTACATTTCTTACTCTATAAATTCGAATAAAAATACCGATTTATTGACTTAAAATAAAAAGGAATATTTTATAAAATATCGTTTATTATAGAGTTTAATTTTAAATTATCCAACACGTGTTTATATTCATTTGGCGCGAATAGATACGGTGTAGCAGATCCACGTTTTTCACTCAGAGTGAATAAATAATTAGCGGTCGTCTGGTCGCAACAAATTTCACTTTTTACTGGCAAGGATCGTCTTTCTGGTTTCGTCTACGGACTGTCTATATTCAATGAAAAGGAAATTACGCTATCGATACAAGTAAGTGTATACTTATGATTACATTTTAAACCTTACCCGTTTATCAATTGCGTCTGCGTCTACTCTTTAATATCTTATTTTTTAAGTGAGTACTTATAAAAAAATGAAGCGTTTACTTAGGTAGATTTAAAATTTCCAGATTATTCATACACACATTTATTATCCTTGTAGGTACATAAGTATTTTATCTTCAATGTTTAAAGGCGTGAAGTACCTATGTTAGAATTAGTGATAATTACCCAGCTGTAGTATCCACAGTATACCGTATTCGCCTAGCAACTCTTGAACTAGAACTAGAACTTAACTAAATTTGGAATATTATCTTCAATGGTATCTATTACCTTAATTAAAAATTTAAATAAACCTTTTTAGAAAATGTCAGGTAGCCCTAATAATAGTTAGATTTACCACTGCACCAATGAAGTAGGTACCTAGTTAAGTAAGCAATTACAAACTATCTACTTACTTGTTTAAGAAATTGCATTTATAATACAATACACCTGTACAAATGCCCTATCACCACACAGTGTTACGATAAACGTATTCTTATTTATTATATCCGTAACGTTAAGTTTTATTTATAGCGATTAAGATAACAACAACCAAATTTGCATTAAAACAAAATATAATTTAAGTAGGTATGTAGATATATTATTTTAAATATTATAACAATTAATTCGTAGCCGTTAAAACGATAGGTACAGGTAAATGGGAAATTTCGCTGTTAGAAACAGTCGCATGCGCCTCAATTGTGTTTATCTGGCTAATTAATTTTATAGTGTACTTTATAATAGGAACCATATGAATATATAATTTAATATGCTGGAATCTATTGACTGTTCGTAATTGGTCGGGATTTTTTAAATTTAGAATTCAGTCTGACTGAAACATTTACAGGACAGATCACAATCTGATAATACAACTAACTTAACAATCGAAATTAATTAACTGAAGCAAATATAATAGTCATGGAATGGGGCAGAATAAGTATGGAATTTATTTATAATTAATTATCCTTTTACCAAAAAACAGGCTAGGAGTCGGGAAGTCAGA
The DNA here is from genome assembly GCA_936450015.1 of Meganola albula. Classification (NCBI taxonomy): domain Eukaryota; kingdom Metazoa; phylum Arthropoda; class Insecta; order Lepidoptera; family Nolidae; genus Meganola; species Meganola albula. The sequence continues at coordinate 6,275,600 of OW388157.1, forward strand.
AGTTTAAGGTTTAATTTGCGTATTTTTGCAATACTAAAAGCCCAAAACTTCACAACTTAAAATTCAATTTAATAATATTGTCTAAAATAGTATAGGCAGGTAAATGCCATTGATATTGTCATTCCTGTTTAAATCGATATTGAAATTAACTGAAAACAAGTTATTTAAATTAAACAAAAGCCACACAGCACTTTGGATTCATTAACTTAGAAATTATCAAGTCTGGCGTATATGCCTACTTGTATCACTTTGAAGATAAAATAATAGTTGGCTACAAAAATAGTTTAATTTTATCGCACAGGTACATGACCTTATGACATTTGGACACGTGTGTTTAGTAACTATGTGTAATATTTGCCAATTATGTCCATGTCAATGAAAACTTTTCTAGATATATTTAACGACAGTCATCTGTCCTGTTATTTGGGTTTTGTCAACATAATGTGATTTTTAATTGTGATATTTGTCGTTATTTTTGCATTTTGACACTTTCTATTATGACGTAATAAATAAATAGAAGTTTTAAATAACTAATCAAACGGATTAATGATTTTTAAGAAGGTAGGCACATAGAGAAATAACAATTGAAATTTTTTGGTGAATGACCTACACAGTGGGTATGATGTGCTAATTTTTGGCTTTGTCATTACTTAGCACCGGATTTTATCGATACTAGAAATGTAGTTGCGAATTCGTACCAAATGTAAGCGAGGTAATTAATACTCGTTTCTTTATGACGTTTTAGTACCGGCGGGTTGGTTAATTAGTACTTCCTTCTCAGTCCTAAAGATTCTCTTTTGGGTTATATTTCTGGAACAAAGGTCATCGTACATGTTCAATATCGTTATTCACTATAGATTGTAGGAACGAAAATAGTACTTTTGAATTACTTTGTACTTGATATCCTGTGTCAGGATCTCTCTTAGCTTGGAGAGGATCTGCTGTAGTGATTTTACATTTCTGCGTGATTGGGGTTATTTACTAGCTAGGTTATCTTAGCTATGCTGAAGAGATACGGTATAAATGAATTTACGTTTTTAAAAATAATTAATTGCCTCCTTAACTTGGTTTTGGTCGATATTGTAGATTATATTCACACATTGTGTAGCAACAACCAAGACAGATTTGTCGCCAAATATTTTATGTAGTTAGTCACTGTCAGGCTCTTTTATTGTCCGATTAGACGAGCGACATATGTCTGGCTATTAAGTATTGTCACGTATGGGCACCTCGCAAGCAGTTTGTATCAATTAAATGGCCATTGTTAATTTTCGCGAGCGCGATGCGTGTGAACGACAGTTTCGATGACGGGGTCGCGCGGTCAATGATGTGGTGACGAGGCCCTTAAGATAACGCTGGTTAGACATTAGATAAATTCGCTAATATTAATACTTGTGATTATATTGTTCTCTTACAGTTGAAACTCTTTGATAACTGAAAAGATCTTTCAGAAGATCACTGCGCTATCTGAACCGTAATTAAAGGTTTAAAGCGCTTTAAAACATGTATCTGTATTTTTTATAGTTCGTGTTAGGAAAGTAGGTCTACGCAGTTTAAAATTGCATACACAGATAAGTTTTCTAGTCTAGGTCACGTTACGAACACTTATTACTATAAGTAGGTAGGTAAGTATAATATTGTAAAATGTTCAAATAATTTCTTATGGATGTCTATGTCAGACTATACATAGGTACCTAATATAAATTAGCTGTTACCTACCTAACATTGATCGCAGAAGGACATTTATCTTTCTTTGTTTTTAGTAATTGTTGTTTTAAGCTCGCCTGTGTACATGTGCTATTTCCTATTTATAAATTGTTTTATGTAAGTGTTTTGTGTACAATAAAGAATAAGAATAAGAATAAGAGAAATACCTACCTATAGGTAATAGTGTTTAATACTTATAAGTAGACTAGCTGCCCCAGCGAACTTCGTACCGCGCAAAATTGTGAATCTAAACCATTCCCAGATCCCCTAGAACACACACAAAAAATTTCATCAAAATCGGTCCAGTCGTTTAGGAGGAGTTCAGTCACATACACACGCACACAAGAAATATATATATTAAGATACTTAAGAAACCCGCTAGGGATTGTGTTCATTTGTGACCTTTTCTTCTAGGTAACTTATGCTGATTGCAAACAATTCACAAAACTGACTAAAAGTTTCATTATTCCATTATAAATGCAATACATAATACACAACATAGGTATTTATATTACTCAAAATACACGTTTATTTATGATAGTCATAGTTTATGTTTAGTGCATAGCAACCGAAGCAACTATCAAACACATAAAAATGTTTTACAAATCTAAGCCGGTGATGGATAGGCAACGTACACAGACTATACCGTACATCTAGTCTTTATAATAGGTATAGATCTTTATACGTGCACGTACTATAAATTTATATATCAAATAAATTGATATACATAAGCGACCGCTTGAAAGTTTAGAGCAGTTTCATAGACTGCAGAGCATCGCTAAAGGAACTACTCTCTATCATTTTGCATTTGATCGATTTACGACTTAATATAGTGTGCTTGTGTGTGTTGTAGATAGGAGCCAAAAAACTAATAATTCTACTTAAGCTAAGCTTTACAACTTGGATTCCATACAAATCTATCCGCAAAATATCCGAACGAATACAATATTGTAAGTGAGTAAGGCCAGCAACCGCCGGCGCGAGCGCACCTAACGATAAAACTGTTAGCATTACGTCAATGAAATGGGTTAAATGGATTGAAGCGTATGTAGCCCTCGCCGTGAACTCACACCGCGCGGTACCGTGGCCCCGCTGAAGGTCGCCATTGTACCAAGCAGAACACTCTCTGTAAATATTGATTAACAGGTGGTGTTTTGCTTCTCTTGTTAGTTTAAGAAGTTCATACGAAACCTGTAAAGTACTTGTACCTGTAAAGTAAAGTACTCTTTTTCGTTTTGTAGTTTTGTTTGAGCTGACGCCGGCATTCGGTATTCTGTAATGGTAGGATCCTATATCTTTATGGTCCTTAAGTATAGAAAAATAATATATATCGTGAGATAAATATCTTCACAGTTTGGAATGAATTACGATGATTGCTTACCTATGTGCTTAAACAGATGAAACATGAACAACCTGCAGAATACACACAGACCTACAATTTCTAAATAGTGAGCTGAATATAAATGCATAACATCAATTGTTACCGCTAGGCTCTATATTTTTCAGAAGTCAATAAAGTTAAATGACGACTATACAATAATAATAAGTTACTTTCAATCGGAAGCCTACATACATATGTAGACTGTATAAAAATCCTATTAAAATTATATTAGTAAGTTATTTCGGAATGTTTATATGAAGAATTTTTCTTATAAAATGAAGAACTACTGAAAAGATTTTCATGCAGTTTTCACCAATAAACAGAGTGAATCTTAAGGAGGTTTAGATGCGAAAACTGCGCACTAGTACAGAATACCTAACTAACCTAACACTACTGCTATTTTTTTATTTTTTCTCCTTTGGCGTGTGAGACGTAAGTTAATTACGATATTTAGGTTCAAAACAAATAATTAAAGTTAAAATATGTTAATATCACGGCAGTAACTAAACTAAACGAAGCGTCGCGTCGTCGCTTTGAATGGTAATGATAACAGCGGCCATTGAACGAACGGGCCGTGAACTTGGCATAGTGGACTTGGCTCGAACCATATTGTTGCATAAGTACAACACATTGTTCCGTCACCCTTTTTGGAACTTAATTTAAGTACGTAGCTCTAGAGATTTGTTGCACTACACTAATATGGTGTAGCCACTAGCCAGCCCTAAGCCTTGTATACACTAGTCAACGGCTACACGTTGCGGAAACATTTAGTAACTATAATAACTATGTGAGTGTCCCGAGAAATAATTTTATGGAACATTTTGTAAGGCTTTATGTTTTAGAGTATTAACGGTGAGTCTCAAGATATGGTATAGCTAGCCCTAAACCTGAAATGCCGTCGAGAACGGCTACATGTTGAGGAATATTTTGAGAAACAATATAACGAAACATTTTGCAGGGTTTTTATGGTCCAAAAGGTTACTTAGCAAAGTTTTCGCCAATTCAGGCTTTTAGAGCGAGTCTTATAATATGTGTATCAAGCCCGTAAATAGCTACACCCGAGAAAAAGATACATGTTGCGAAACATTTGTATCAAATACACAAATTTCTTAAGAAACAATGTTACGGTACAATTCTTATATGCCTAAAAATCTTACCAAAAATGTTTCTGAGTAAGCACCCAGAAACATTTTTCAAGTAAGTTTCATATTTTGAGGTATATAATAACATTTGTTGGTAACGTTGTAACTAAGCAGTTGCATTGTTGGCAAAAAATTAACAAAATAGTATATTTGCGGCTTTAAGTGACACTTGAGAGAATTTTGTTCCGCTTCATTTCACTTCAACTCTTTTTGATGTCCCACAGCTGGGCACGGGTCTTCTATCAACAATCTTGCGACTTGAGAGAGTTTAGGCCTTAATCCACATCCTTAAACACATTTTTTTTGTTCCGCTTATTAACTAGTAATGACACTTACTAATAAGGTACTGCCTCGTTCAAGGATAATGTCCAGCAAGCCTAAGTTCATGCAGGCAAGGTGTTGGTAGTGAGCTTGGTTAATGATAAATAAAAATAAATTTATTTTCATACCTGACTTTTATAGATCTTTGTTGTTCTCCTATTCAACATAATTTTGCAATTATTAACATACATTATTTTATTGTAAAAAAACCATAATGCTATATATGAAGCTATCGGAATGCAGGCGCATACAAATTTAAAGTGCTAAATTAACGCGAACTTAATTTTTTGTAATTATCCTTTAATTTAATCACGGAACATGAACTAAATACTCATGTGCGAAAAAACAAAACAACGCGATTAAATTCAAAATAAATATTTAACCCTCAAATGGTTAGTCAAAATAATTTTGATCATTTTGTGAGTTGAATATTAGGATCTGTAACAATAAAAACATTAAATGTTATTTTAAGGAAACTTTAGCTATACTAACTACATTTCACATGTGACTTCTTTATCATTAGGAAGACAGTGATAGAAAACTCGTGTATGCAGTGTCTCATCGTGTTTACATAAAGTTTGCATATCGACAGTTGATTAGAAGGAATAAGGAAGTCTACCTGAACTGATTCACTTGTAGTGTAGGTAGCATTGCCTTATAAATATTTATAAGAAAAAACTGACTGACTGACATATTAACGCACAGCTCAACCACTGGGTCTAGCTAGAGATTTAAATTTGGCACAGAGGTTCCGTATGAGCTCTAGGGGGTGTACTAAAAAAGGAGTTTTCCAAACTTCAATCCTTAAGGGGCGAAACCGGGACCACGAGGGTGAAGCCGCGAGTTGAAGCTAATATTTCGTATCACTAGGCACTACATATATTCCGTGACTTAGGTACCTATAAAAATTTTTATTTCAGTCAGTAATTTAAGAAATTTAGAAACTTTTTAAAGTAGGTTCATAGGTGCGTAACGTGGAAATTATTATGAATAGGTACAGTTCCAAAATCTGTTAAAATTCTAGTGAAATATGACATGTGTGATTTGTGGTAGCAACTATGTTAGGTTAGATTTAGGTCGTACGTGATTTTATCCGAAACTGTAAACTACATAGTTTTACTCTAAAACCGTCAGGATCCATATAACCGACCTCAATTACTTTGATAATTTTGTACCATGTATTTTAGCACACCGACAGATTGAATCTCAAAATAATGTAAATGTAGGACGTATTACTGATGGAATATTGAAGTCCTACAAATACAGTCTAGCCAAGTTTTAATATGTGAAGAACGCTGACACATTGCCCTAATTTTCTTGGTTCAAAATAATATTTCCTCGAACGTTTCCCCTGAACTTGCACGCTGTCGAACTGATACTAACGCCGCGTAAAAATAGATCGCAAACCGTTGAATCACTAAACGTATATAACTATAGGATTGTACTATAATGTGCTATGTCGTGTCAGACTCATTTTAAAAATTGAGGTTGTTTAGTTTCGTCAAAAAAATGTAGAGCCTAAATGTTCTAAACAGTGGTAAATTCGTATATTGCATTGTATAAAATTCGGTTATAATAATTGTAATTTTGAATAAGTAGTCCGAGGTCCTTATTTATATATTTTATATATTTATTTATTTTAACTTACCACATTTAATAGTAACATTTTTTGTAGTCATAGTGACAAAGTATTTATAAAAGCACATTGCATATAATTAATCTTATGACATTTCAGTGGGTGTAGTCGCATGTGTTTTATTTTAGGCGGAAGCTCATACTCGCTTCATTAATATTTAACTGCGGCTACTCTATGCGACACTGCAAATAAGTATGGATGAAAACTATGGTTTAAAATATAAAAATATTATAAACCATCACTTAATTCCTGTAACCAATAACTATAACAATAACAATAAGCCAATTAAAAAGTACATCAAGGATAACTATACATACCGCAAGTTGGTTTTAATAATTTTAACATATTCCCGTAAAAAAGGCTTGACAATTTATTTGACTCACATATAAATTCTTCTCTAGTTATTTGAATTAGCGCCAGGTCAATTCTCAGTTTCGCGAACTTGTAAAATCATTTTATGTTTCCTGTGTTTCATCTCTTTTCCATCAAATATTTTGACTTTTTCTATAAAACGGAAACTTGTGTTCAAACATAACTATAGTCTAGTGTCACAGACTGCCTCGAAAACCGTCTTGATGCTCTCATCATGGCATCTCTCATTATTCAACCTCCACGGTCCATGGTATTGTATAGAGATACAATATCTCATGATGAGACGTAGCTCTCCTGTGACCGTGGAGGTTGAATAACCTTAAGAATATGTATATTCAAGCCCATGAAAAAGTTTCACTGCAAGCAATGTAGAGCATATTGCTTACTTAGATCTCCATCTTCTATCCTCTAAAGTCTAAACTATCAGATTGAGCAGTATTAAGATTAGTGCAAATAAAGTGTTACCTACGCTAAAAAAACTTAGCGCCTACATCAGGACGATGGTGTCATGATATCTTTAAATTCCCAACTTTGTGTAGTCACCAAGACAATCGTAAATATACTGATCTACATACAGATAATCAATCATTTATGTTACACATTGAGCCTATCTCTAATACGTTAAAGATACAAGATATAATATCAAAGATATCTAACAATCATCGTGCAGTTTTCAACCGGACACGATTGCGCCTGTTAAATAGCAACCAAGAGAAAATTGATAAAAGTTAAGATAAGGAGAATGGTGTAATAATTTGACATTATCATCTGATGTTTAGTTTGATAACACTCACCTACTGCTGCACCAAAAACGTCAGTAGGTAACACTAAATATGAAATTTAATTGAAAATTTAAAGATAGTAAATACCGATAAATACCGAAAATGTTCATCATCATCGTCATCATCAGTCTATTTTAGTTCATTGCTAGACATAGGCCTCTCCCAAAGTACGCCACTGAGCATGATCTGTGGCTTTCTCATCCAGTTCTTGCCGGCCGTCCTGCTGAAATCTTCACTCCACCTAGTCTAAGGACGTCCTACGCTGCGGTTGCCAATTCGTGGTCTCCACTCGAGAACTCGTTTACCCCGGCGGTTGTCAGTTCTGCGGCAGATATGATCGGCCCACTGCCACTTCAGCTTACTAATCCAGTTGACTAGGTATGTCGATAATATAAGTTCTAAGTTCTCTGTCGGAACACTTCATTGCGTATTCGATCCTTTAGAAAGACTTCGAGCTTAGCCTATTCTATAGCTCGCTGAGCGACTTTGAATTTAGGACCAGTCCTACCATGAGTGTCCACGTTTCAACTTCGTGTATGTCATAACATAACGGGTAGGATGCGCTGGTTGAAGATTCTGTGGAATGGACAACTTGAAGACTCTACGTAATTTGCCTTATATTGCTCAACCCAGCTGTATTCTTCTATTAGCCTCATTCTCGAACTTGTTTTTACCTATCTGCAGTGTTTATCCGAGGTATATATATATTCTGAATTATATTTTATTATTATATTCTGATGTATATTCTTAAGATGTAAAAGAGCATTATTTCATATGACCGAATTGTTTTAAAGGTCCAGGATGATAATAACTTGATAGAGGTCAAAAGTCTGGCAGTTATCTGTATGTTGCTGGTGCACCGTCTCACGCGATACATACTCTAAGATGACAATTCGCAACTCAAACTGTGCTGGTTGTTAAAATGTTTGTGGACCTCATTTTTACCAGATATAATAATTCGGAGAATCCCACCAAGTCTGTCTGTACGAATGTTCGCGATGATATCAAAATCTAAACGAATTTTCATGAGGTTCCCACTAATGGGCAAAAAGATTCACAGTTCACCACACATAGCTGTACAAGGTACGAGGGCGTGTAGTATGTAAGAAACTATTAAATTAACCCGTTGTTTGACCAGTTAACTTAAATTTTAATTCATATTTTTACATAGGATTTCACCCAAAGGCGGTAATGTAATATTTTATTTAAGTATTAGTGTAAGTAGCCTTACGAGGACGACATGGTCGTTACCTTACTTCGTTCCAAGTCCTTTAATTAAAGATTTAAAAAAAAATACATAGTATCTATAAAATGAAGTCACTTCCGCTGTCTCCGATAAACTCAAAAACTACTGAAACGATTTTCATGCGGTTTTCTCAAATAGACAGTTATCCATTAGGAAAGGTATACAATTTGTACCCGCGCGAAGCCAGGGTACAAATTGTTATTTATTATTTATTTATTATTTAATTAAGTTCTATTGAACAACGGTACATTTTAACATTTCCCGCCAATTGAATTAAATATTGAGGGCTTTAAAATCGTAAAGTAAAATGTGTGGGTGCAAGCAATAAGCTAACGCCTACGTAACACATTGACCTATTTTGTTCTGCTAATTGTTAATGGACGATAATACTTACACAAGAAAACGAAAGTTTGGTGACCTCTTTTAGGAAATACATATTACCATACGACTTTAGTTCGTTCGTTCTGGTTTGTGTACAGTAGTCGGCGAATAAAAAGTAAATTTGACACATTACACGTAGATCCATAAATTTTTCCATACAAATGTATGTATTGACCAATATAAGCTGACCTCTCGTTGTACGGAAATACTATACAATGCGAGATTAGTTTAAACTGGAAATGTATAGCTTGATGTGTAGCCGTGTGTTGTGTACTATTATTATAAAGCTGAAGACAGTTTGGTTGAACGCACTAATCTCAGGAACTACTAGTCCGATTTGAAAAATTGTTACATTGTTAGATAGCCTCTATAACGAGGAAGGCTAGTCTTTTTTTTTTCTTTATTGGTCTTTTTTTTTTCGTCCCCCCATGCCCATAATATTAAATTTTTGACGTGGTTTAGAATTACTTCTCCCATAAATTTCTTTAAATAAGGTTCACGTTGTATAAAGTATGATAGTGTATTATTTAATTCTTCATAAAGGTTTATACTTAGAATAGATATTTTGTAGCAGCGGTCACCGATCCGGTTCATCCTATCTACAACGTTTTGATAAGAATACAACTACTCTAACGTGCAAATCACATTCATTCATCCTATTCTGTGACCCTTAATGGTATCAGAACTGATAAATTTGGCGCCAGAATTAAGTATATTCTATGCTTTCAATTTCAACTTGTTACACTTGTGTCTTAAAGTCATAACAAGACTAAAGTTTATCTGTGGCATGATTATTTAAATGAAAATGTTCAAGTTCTTAATACATTTTTATATTTTGTACAATTTGTTACTTTATCAAAGCACAAATGTTTTAATGTTTCTACATTAAGTTAAGATAGGCAAAAAAATTGACCTTAGGTTCATTGTTTATAATTAACGTTGTTAAATACTTGTCTTAATTGATCGGCTTGGACGTTGTAGTTAAATAATCATGAATAGGTAATTATTATTTACCTAAACCTGTTATTAACATAGAGCAACACAGACCACCGCACCGACGCGTCTCCGACCTATGCAGCGTTGCTCTATGATTACTAATTATTAATAGAGGTGATTGTATTGACATTAATAATATAGAAATCTGTCATTATGGGATCAGTTTCCTTGACAGTTGATAGTGACAGTGTTTTATTTAATTTTAATAACAATTATTGTACAATTTATCATCCTAATAATGAAATAAGGTAACAATAATATGTCTTTGATTCGATCCTTTTTGCCATTAATGTAAACGTTACCTGTCTTAACGACACATAAGTTTTTATAATATTAGTTTTAATCCCATTACAAATTAAGTAATTACAATATTTGTCACATAAAAGCGAACTTTGCATAATTACGATATTCTTGATAGGTACTAAAATAAATAAAAGATAATAGTTGACAGATGGCCTTGTCTAGGTCATTATCGCCGAAAGTTGAAAGATAAAACCTTATCGTGGTAATAGATGTTTAAACATACAAGATACAGTTCGGTTACTGTAGTAATTACATATATATTTTGTTTGCTTTTGTATGAACTAATGTATTTTTAACCACTACGTTAGTTGTTAATATATGAAAAAAATCTGTCATTGAAAAAAAATTTCAAATGATGATATATTACTGAAATAGTGAATAGAAGCTTACTCAATTTCACGATAGATTAGAATAGAACTAGATTATGTATCACACTGAATACAGCAACAACTTTTATCAAGTCATATCAAATCAAATCTGTTTATATACACAGGTAAAAGTTAGGTACAATATACTTAGGTCTTATAATAAAATAAGCTCATGCTGTGATCAGACTCAGGCGCATAAAAAATTATTAAATATGTACTAAATTAAATTAGTCAAAAACATTAGCCATTAAAATTAGTCAATAAAAATTAGGTGATTTATAGTATTAGGTAATAAATATGCGCTCAATCAGACATTATCATTACTGCTACGATCGCAAGGTACTCCATAGCTATAACAAAAAAGTATAATCCCACATTCGTTAAAGTAAATCTATTCCACCTACTTTGCTTATCTTGTTTCTTTATCTTATCAATCTACTAACAGAAAGTTGTATCATGTTGTATGAAAGGTGTTACTTAGTGGCCTTACTCTGTAATAAATATTAAACTACGAAAATGGAGCACTTTTTTGTAGATTACAAACCTAAAAAAATAATAGATAAATAAGTAGAAATACTGATTTTAGGTGAATCCAGCTTGGATCCAAACTGCTCAGTATAGAATAAAATGGGTTTCTCACAGAATCAACTAAATGTAAATGTAACTTTAATTTGGGTACTCTACAATCATTAGTTTAAGACTCTCTTATTTAAACTGATTTATATTTATTTATACTGATTTTATACATACTTGCTAAGTAATAAATAATTTATAGGTACTTAACTGAATGAGCGCAAAGAAGAATGGGTAAAACCAGGAAAGGCATAAAATAAAACGGTGCCGCGGCTATTGAATCTAACCAGGCTAGCCTTTTAGTTATTCAGATTTAAAATTCAGGTCTTTAGTTCAATTCCTGGTTATTTTACGTACATTTTCCAATTTCTCCATCCGCCATTTTATAGTTGGTGGTTAATTCTACATTTATTACGTAGGCAGAGGGTTAAGACTTTTCTCGGGAAACTTTCCTCTTTTTAGCACTATTATATGATGGGACTATGTCTCTTTATCTAAGATTCAAATAAATATTTCACTATTTCTGTATAAGTAGATACTATGTCAGTTTAGGCTCTTGTAAAAAGGCTTGCAGGCTTTGTATCAGTGAGACTACTGTATTAAGTACTCGCTATTTAATGAAACCAAAGAAAAGTAAATTATAGGCCAACCGTTTAACTCGCGTATCGCCATCTGAGGTACAAAGTCATCCAACATAAATTAGATCTCTTATAGAACTATTTAACCACAGATAAAAGTAATGTAAGACTATTCGTCACTAATATCCATATCGCTTGAATCATCATCACTGTCTGTGCAGCTTGAGGAGTTAGAATCTTGGCGATAGGCGATACGTGAGTTAAACGGTCGGCATAATAGGAATCAAACTAAACTTGAATAGGAAAAATGTAACAGTAGTAAGTATGAGCGTGTAAATATAACCTGAAAATATCGATGTTTTTTTTCGAACTTACTAAAATAGGCTTGCGCTTGACCACGACTTTCCTATTGTTATGCAATGTTGTAGTCAACTATGTAACGCATTTTCCCAGGAATAAAAAATACTTTAAATAAATGAGTAGCATTGTGATTTTATTCTAAAAACATAAGCCGTATGGAGCTGATAATGTAGGAAGACCCGTTACATTACAATTTTTTTTTTTGCAAAATTCACACAGGCTACTAAGAGAACCTAGCGGTTGTTATTCAGCCAATGTGTTACAAGTGAAGACTAATCTTTAAACAAATATTAGATGTTGAAATAAAACGATATACAAGCCTTATACATGCTTTATTTCGGGATATAAAATCTAAAATAAACTACTATAAAATCGTTATACAGTAATTTTATTTCAATGTGTGATATTCGGTAAATTTAAGAAAATACTAAATATTACAAATATTAATTTATTATTAGATAGTTTAAACTGGTATAAGTTATACTTGAATAATTTCTTCGCCCACATTCTTTATGCTTATTCCAAGTTACCCTACATTTGGTTGCTTGATTTTCTCTGACAATCACAAACAGATTTATGGTTTGTTTCCAAAGCCTACGCGCATCTAGATCTTGTTCTAAATGCATGTATGTCTTGTCAAAGAATGAAAGCCTCTTTAATTTCTTTTGTTTGTTTTTTCAACCGGCCTGTCAGACAGTAAGTTTTTGATTTATGCTATTCATATTCTGTGGCTTTAGGCATCATAGTTATTCCAAAAAAACAAAATTAATAACAAAAGAAAAGTAGTAGGTAATAAATATTTAATAATACAAAAACATCGGATAATATGAGGTGCTTTTGTAGTTACGTGGTTCGTATACAAATTACTTTGTTATCAATTTTGCATATTATAATAATTTACGCATTAATTTTACGCCTTCTACTGGACAGTTTCGAATAAATCATGAATGTTCCACCTGTTGTACTATAAACTATAATTCAAGACGTTTGTGAATGGAACACGAAATAATAGTACCGCTGATTAGATTCGCTTCGTTTATATTGAAATACGTGCAAATATAGAGAGTATGCTATTTTCAATAAAGATTAACATTATGTATTATTTACACAATTTTTTTGTTAAATAAAAAGGTATTGTATTTAATATTTTTGGATGTCAAATTCCTCAGTCCACCCGTGACCATGAAGTTTAAAAAGACTTTGAAACGTCGGGATCTAAAATCTAAAATATACCGCGATAAAATCCGTTATAAAGTAGTTTTATTTCAATGTGTGATATTCGCGTAAATCTAAGACATTTCTACAGAAGAATTTGAATTAAGGATTTTTTATATTGACAAAAGGAAGTGTAGCAATGAGTTACATCACTAGTGGTCGACCTTTGCGACGAGTTGGCAGGCATTATTTTGTGCGTTAGGCGTGTGGACTAAACACAAATCACATCACAAGGCGAGGTAAGGCCCTGTTTGAGTAGCACTGGCCACATGCAAATCTTACAACTGACAAACTGATTTGCACTTTATGACGTGCTCATTGACTGCAAGAATTATCATAACAAAATAATATGATGTAAAACTGCAAAGTGGTTTCTTACAAGGATTATTATTGTAACGATTCATTGAGTTTTTACTAATTAATAAAACCGTTCGCGCTATCAGTAATATTGATTCATGTTTCTACACGGACACAGCCTTTATTCAATGGCATTATCACCGGATCGCGTGTAAAATTGTTCGTATTCGCATTAATATTATGATTTAATGCAAAACGGTGTAATTATGTTAATCTGTCAATACTGGTTTATGTTTAACAGTTGACATCGACATCGTCATTCACATGTACTGATGGCACGTGGTATGAATTGATACGCACATTCTGTGTCATAACAACTAATTAATAGGTACCACGGATATGGGTAAGTAACTACATACCTTACTTCTAGAACAACTAATATTAATCCTTCTCAATATTAACCACCACCAAAGTTAAATATGGAGGATGAGAATTATTTTTGTTTTGTCCGTGCGATAGATATTTTTTTTTATTTTTTATTACGGCTATACGTCCAAGCGTATTCTTGAATGACTCTCTGTATGACATGGCGCTGATATTAAAACGAAGATGCTGATGTTACTGATAGATTAAATAAAATACTAATATTGCTAACATACATCGTTTTAGTCTCATGTTTTCTTAAAAACTTTGTTAAAATAACTCTACGTAAAAAAATTATTAACACTCCGAACTTAATTTTTGTTAGCCAAGAACACTCAAAACTATTTTACGTTTTGAAACAGAAAAAAACAAATCAAAATCTGTTGATCCGCTTAAGAGCTGCAATTTCAAAGACAGACGCACACACACAGACACGTCAAATTTACTTTAATTATATTTATTTAATTTATTTTCTACTTTTGAATGTCTCGATGTCGGTCAATTTGAAATTTATAACTCAATCTTCTCAATTACATATGACATGCATTGAAGTATTAAAATTTTTACAATAAATCAAAATGTTTCGATTGTAAATTTTACACTTGATCGATCATACTTGTGATCCTAGTTGGTTTAAAAAAAATTGTTACACAAGTCTTAAAACTTATCTTCGTTGAATAAGTTTATCATGATGTGATTTGTAACTAGAATATAGCGGATTTCTATCGGTAGTGTGTGAATAGACTGAATACAATAGAACATTACACGATCGATATTCCAAACTTGGCCTACGCATTCAAAATGTAACTCGAAGGAATGATGTGCCCACTCTTCTAGGAAGTTTACGGTAACGAACAGTTTATTTAAACTACGTAGAAGTCCAGATTTTGTTAAAGTGTTAATAAAACGCATTGCTAAAAGTTATACACATAAATCCAAGAAATATACAACAGTAGAGGTAAATTAGGTCAATTTTGAGTAATTTTGTTTTATCGTAGTTAATCGAACCTAAAACATTATTTGATTTATCCCAAATTTATTTCTAAGCCCAGTTACCGAAACAATAGTATGTTTGAATTATTCATGGTGCCTCACAGACAATAATAGCGTTAGAATCAGTGAGGTGACGACCTCCCTTTTAGCTTGTCGCCTTAAAGGTAACACGTACGCGGTTACTGGAACAAACACAAGTCGTAGTTTTATATTATTTATACAGTACATTTGGAGGTTGATATCTTTTAATGAGAACATCCCTTAAATAGTTTAATATAGGAGTACTTAGTTAATATAAATATTCACCAGAAATCCAATTTGCCGCTAAAATAGCATTTGAATTGACACAGAAATACTAGAATGAATGGGCTTCTATTGTGACAAATTAGCGCGCAAGATTTCTTGACCTGTGCCATTGATAACGAAGTGCCAAGTGTGACAGTGAAACGTGACGAATACTTTTTGCTTTCAACACACGATAAATTCGTCTCCTACGACTATTTGTTTTTATACTTCACACTTTGTATGTTTCATAAACGGATATTGCCGCGAATGTGTCGTGGTGCAATGTGTCGTCTGTCACATCGAATGTATACAGATCTGATTTACCTGTATTATTGATAATAATATAATCAGATGGACGTCAATATTGTCATGTTTTACAACACAGGGTTTCACACAACTGATAAATAGGTAGTGATGTTTTATTTTATCAAAGCTAATGCGTCACTATCATGAAGAGAGTAAAGAGATAAACATTAAACTAGACACTGATAATTATTACTCCTCAACAACTTAATCCTCAATTAAACGATACCAGCTTAGGTTACAAGTTAATACATTACCTAGATATATCAGGTAAGATAGTTTACAATGTTGAGCCAAAGTTCAATAGCCGAATGTGACGTAGACTCACGTAGTAGATTTTGGACGGTAGATAAGATAACTAATAACAACGTAAATCGAGTTACTGTTAACAAAGTAGATGATAGGAGAAATTATGATAAATTTTCATTGATTGCATGATGAAAGTGAAATTATATAGATTACGTAGGCACCTAAATCTACTGTTAAGTGTAGGCAACAACTAGTAAGTGTAAGCAACCAGTAGATAAAAGAGCACTGTCCTATGAGATAAAGAGAGAAACATTTGAATAATAGTGTTGTTCATGAAGTCTGGACGCGACACCACCATTTGTTCGCCGTCCTCACTAATGGCACCTGTCATAGTGACGCCACGGCGCGTCGCACATCGCGGAGACAATGGACTACAAAAAATAACCCGTATTGCCTGTCTACACACAACATTATAAGATTCCTATGATATTTCCGGGTGGTTAAAAAAGTATTACGTGAGCTTTCAATGCGATTGTAAGACTATTTAATTAAAAAGAGATATTTGATTTTGTACATTATCGATAGAACAATATACTTAGACAAAAAACAGCAACATTATGTGCATGTGCAGTTTTATCCGCAAAATGTCAATGTTTGGTTTATAAGAAAATAAAATTCGTAAACAGAATAAAATAGAGGTAGATAAAAAAGGAGCCGTTGTTATATAACATTATATAATAAGTTAACTTTTTATAAACTAATAACAAAGTGCAACTGTTTTTTACACAAAGCAGTTATGAAATACAAAAAGTGTTGCATCTTTTTACCAGTAGAACATTTAGGTATATGTAGCTGTCTATATGATTTTGATGTATTTTTTCTTGCTAATCAAATGTAATAATGGAAAATTTAATAACTTCCTTATATCATACCATGCAATAGGTTTTTTATTATCTATTTAATTTCTTGCAATCATAATTGATAGCAGAAAAAGTCTTGCACTTTGGTTTTAAAATTCTCGAAAATTGAAACTTTTTTTGCATAGTGTTGAGGTATATTTTATTTTTAATTAACATTTATATAAAAAATAGCCAATCGTATAATAACTTCCATATAGGTATACCCATCAATCAACGTTGGTATAAATAAAAACACATACGTCAAACGGTCAATAAGTAAATGCTCCATTAGTAATATTTATTTAACTGTCTGTCTGTAAGTGTTCTTAGTTAAATTAAACGTTAGATAGGTACAACAGGTGACCTTCAACTAGGTCCGCGATCATTCTATAGGAAGAAGTTCAATTTAACAACGTCATCTGGCAACCTTTTCTGCGATTCACGAACTTCATCTATTGAAACACACTTCATCATCATCTTACCATCATCACTATAATAAAACATAGTCCAGCGTTTAAAGTCGGAAAACTAATAAATGGATTTTCACATAGTTTTCACCAATGGTGACATATGGTAGTATAATTTATTTCTTTCTTTCTACTACCTGTCCGAAGTAGGGGCGGTCGCTTCGTATGTACTTAATTACCAACCATATATCATCTGAAAAACAAAATATTGTATACTTATCATAGTTTGCCTCTAATTTATTCATCGTCTAGATGCTTATAGACACCGTAAAGCTGGGCACCCGCACTCACTTGATTTATGTCTTACCTCTAGATACACCCGCTAATGATGATTGGTTAACATTGGATAACAAATTGCAATGAAACAATCAAAATTTGTTTTTTTACCACCCCGCCAACTTTTGATGATTACAATTTCACACAATTTTTGATGAAAGCTGCGTGTAGTAGGTATCTAATCGATCGGTTTTTACATGTATAAGAAGTTATACAACATATACATACATATTATAAGCAAAATTTGAGGCTAGTCACGAATGAGGAAGAGGCGAAATTATACTACAAGATTCCTTTAAAGTTTAGGTACACGTGAACCTAAAAGAAACATCGGAATACCTTAGCAATTTTAAATCATAGAAAATATTTATAGGTACCTAGTTCAGTGATTCAGTTCAGCATGTACTCGTTTAGCATTTCATAAAGGGTAATAATATGAGCCGAGTGTAACCGGCGCTACCAGTCGACAGTCACGGTAACAGAAACTGCTTAGCTACAAAACACAGAACAGAGCGACGCGAGTAGCGATTTCGTTGTTCATTACTTAATCGCCTTAGTTTAAATGTACAACAAATATGACATACGTTGGGGGCACATAATGGATTAATCGCTGGACGCACTCTGCTGTTTCGTGGTCTCAGGGGCAGCCGACAATGACGGATGCCCCAGACGCGACGCGGCACATGCGCATTGTTAACTCTCCTACATATTATTACGGAACTTGACAAGTTTACATATTTATTCTTTTTATAATTAAGGCTCAGTTATTCACAAATTAAAAGAGCTCCAATTCGTCGTTATACAAAGCATAACAAGTTTAAGAAGTACCTACCTATCTTCTTCCTAAAGGTCAGGTATGCATAACACAGTAAGTTATGCTGTATTAAAACATACCTGACTTCAAAAGTAATTATGCATTTAATTAATTATTCTGCACATAGTGATTACAAAGTTGCACTACGCGACTCGGTTTTTAGATAAAGTCTGTCCTGCCCATTACATTACATTCTTAATTTGAAGATGTTATCGTGCATGTTGAGTTAAAATGACGAACTCAGGAAGCATCTACTTGATGTATACTAGAATTAAAAAAAGAACACGATATCTGAACCTTTATTGGTACATAACATAATAAATAAATAATGGGTAAAAAATATGAAGTAAGTACGGTTCGGTATCTGCCTGCCCTTTAAAGTGGATGATCTGGCGCCAACCTGCCGTTCATTCTACCACTTTTTGTTTGAGTCCATCGCATTATCTATAAGCATACTGTTGTACTGTAATTTAAATTCACTTATTTGTTGCTTAGCTCCGGTTATGGCCAGTAATTCTATACCCATCGGCTTCTTGATCATGATTGAGGTGTTTAACCTTACATTTGTACGAACCAAAATCTATTTCCATTTCGGTAATGCCCTTCTCTAATTAGTTGACTATCCTGTATGTAGTATGTGAAATACTTACATATATATACCTATTGATAGAGCAGCACGTAATTATATAACTTCACACACCGCCATGGCCTCAAAATGACGGCGTCTAAATCTCTATTATCTTATGTTTGATTAAGACAATGGAAAAGATGAGTTCAGGTCATACGTCATTATTAGCCTAGGTGCAAACCGGGTCAGCACTTAGATTAGGCGATGTACACACTGATGTAATTATCTTGGTTGATAACAACGATGCTCTCTGATACTAAGAAATCAGAGAGTTGTAAAGATTGCGGTGTTGGCACTGGCGAATAGTGTCGTTCGTCTTGGCGATATCACTATACTATACAATTAATTTATAACGTCTGCAGAATATTTAGCTAAACATCTTAATAAAGTTTTCCGACTAATGGGTTACTTACCCAGTTTAATGAAAAATAAAACCAGACGTAAGCCATTACACAAATGATAAGCCAATAACACAGAATAAACATTTGAGTGACACGTTACACCCACAGACTACTGTTACTCAGAGGCGGCGACAACTAATTGCATACAACATCTTCCGGACTGCACACTTCCTAGTAAAAATACCAGCCGCTTAGTTTTACATCTCATATATCATGAGATTTAATGATCCGTGAAAGGCGCAGTCCTTGCGGTTACCATGTCGATTTTATAGTACACAGAGAACTAGTGATCTAAAAATGTACACAGCTGTAGTTACGTACGATATACACCATACAGCGATAGTAGGCACCTAATGTTTGATACAGGTGGCCCATATTGGCACGCGGCTTGTAAATGTACTCGCGGCTCATAAAATATAGAGCAAACATGGTTTACTCACCCGTGGCTTTGGTTCCTAGTGGCTGTAACGATTTTTATTTGCACTATTATGAGGCTAATGTACCAGTAGCACATGACTTAATATGTATTTCTTTGTATAAAATAAATTAAACATGCATAAACATAAAAATCAATTTATTTCCTACTTACTCATTCCAGATCACCAGTAATATGGCGAGGTATAAATATTATTTCAATGTTCAACCTTAAAGCATAAATGCATTACCATTAAACAAATATTTTAAAGAGTTCTCTCGTGTTCTCGGTCATATAACTTTAATTACGCATCCATAAAGCGAGTCGCTAAACATTTTTAACAATTCATCATGGCGCCGAGGTAACTCGCTCAATCCCGAAGGAGCCAACAAAAACAAAGAGAGGCGAAGTGACTGGCGCCATGTTATCGCGGCACGTGGGCCCTACCATCGCCCTTTGATACTTATTTCCTAGAACACATTCCTGACTCTTCAAAATTCATCTTAACCCGTCTTTTGTTTCACTATATTTTCAAACAATTGTTAGTAAGTACTTACGCTGGAAATTGCTTTACTTCCATGTTTGGCAAACCACTAATGGGTGCTTACATACTTGCAGTGAAGTCTGCGACAAGCTGTCAATCATTCGTGTAGCAATGCTGATGAAGAAAGCATCTCCGTATACAGTAAAGTTGTGAGATACTTGCTCTGCGTTAGATGCGCCTAGTTTCTTGGCATGAGTATAAAATCGTTATGCTACGATCATGATGGCATGATTAATTTGATTGTTTCCAAAAGTAGCATTTATTCATTGCTATTTACTAAAGTAATAAAGGGTTTATTAACGGTGATCATAAAATAAGTAGGTATAGTATAGTTAGATGGTAATAAGTTAAATGTGGCGATATTATTTTATTACTAAATAAAACTTATTTGATAAGAACATTGATTCTATATTTAGAAGGCATTAATTGTAGTGAATGAATCTTTTTAAATGATTTTAGATTAGCGTATCTTTAGGACATATGTCCAAATACATGTTCACGTAGAAGAGATAATATCATACGTTGATAATTATGAATAATTATGTAACACAGTACCCTACACTCGTATTACAGCGATAGCGATCTTAGTCAGCGGTCGCGTGTTGCGCTACACGTTACTATTTGCGATATATTTAATTTTGCCGTATTATTTCAACACAATTATCTGTTTTAAATAAAGTGAATCCATATTTTTATATTAAGTAGTATAAATTTGATAAACATTAGAACAGTATTTTGATGAGAAGTTATAGATAATTATAAACACGTTTACGTGGTTTTTTAATAATAAGTTCGTTGATTATTCAGAAAAACTGGAGGCTTAGATGTATAAATAAATAATTAAGTTACATCTTAATAAGGTATTATAATTAAGATAAAATGTGATCATTTTATCTAAATAATCGTGTAATATATTTTTTTGTATCTTTTCAGGTAGAGTGATGAGAAAACAAATGAGACGACGAATAATGAACGCACTATCGATATCAAATTACAAACATAAAACTTCGTAAATGAATCAAACATTTTGCATTCTACACTTTAATAATTGCCGGTAATAGTGTGGTGAAAAATTGGACTAAATTAAACGTGAACTGTAAGATGCGTGTAACAGACGGTCGGGTTCTAAGAAAGATGGATGTGCGGTGTTCTTTGTTCAAACTTTTACTATTCCAAATGTTAATCGTGTGGTGTGCGGCTAAGCATGTGACGATAAGCCTCTCGAAAGAAGCCGTCGACGTCGAGGAAGAAGTCCAGGATAGCATAAGAAACCTTATACATACTGGTAAGTCAAACATAATATAGGAATACTAAATAGGAAATTCTCAAATATACAACAGAGCATAAAACAAAAAATTGTCTTAATTTCATTTTATAGTTACTTTAAAATAAGGCTAAGTTTCAAATAAGGCCCATTTTTTCACCGCACAAGTGGAGGTCCGTTTATGCAACACCGATATATGGTGGAAATTCCTAGGGTACACACTAAGCGTTTTGTTTCCACTTTTATTGTGCGTACTGCCTGTGATGGCCGGCAGCGGTTTCCACAGCTAGGCAGTACTTTACTAGTACTAGTCTTCTCCTACAAAATCTCCTGTTAGTGTCACAATAATTATTCCTGACTTAATAAACTAAATTATTACTACCTCTACCTGCCTAGTCCACCCACTTATATAGAGTTATATCTAACCTAGACACACGAACGTATAATTATTTTAATTATAAATGTCATCTAGCAACATATCAATGACTGTAGTAACACTGTCATTATTTCAAGCTTGTTATAAAACACTTTGAAATAAATACATTACCTAGAGCTATGAGAAACAGCATTAAACATAGATATTGCAGATCATCGTAGTCTAACAGTATTATATCTGTGGTCTTACTAATCTAACTTCCTAATAAGTTTGTGAGGATGTGATTGAAATAATAATAATAACCATTTATTTAGTAATAAAAAAATATAAATAATCATCTTAGATGGAAAGATAGAAGGAAAGCGTGGAAGAGGAAGGCCAAGGATAAGTTATATGAACCAAATAAAGGGAAAGGTTGATGTCGTGTCGTAAAGGGAAGTAAAAGAAGTGGCTCTAGATCGAGCCAAACGGAAAGAACTTTATCATATTATGCACTGACAAGGGCTAACCTTAAATTAAAAGGGAAATTTTAACACTATAAACAAATACAATATTAAATTTCAAATCTAAATCGGTACTACAAATACAATGTAAAATATTTTATTTTTAGCAGAGGTAGCACAGCGGTATCGGCCTCGACTTTGAAATATATGGTCGCATACGTGCCCACAGAGTCGCTGCTTAATATTGGTGAAGAAAAACATCTAGAGAAAACCGGCATGTCATGTCAACTGACTATTCGAGGTTTTAAGATTGTTGAGACACGTGCCCAGCTATGGGACAACAAAGGGTTATTACTTTATTTTCATAGGTCAAACGGGCAAACGGATTTGGATAAAACTTTGAATATACCTAATTTAAAACCTGGATTAAAATATAAGGTTATTTTTATCCCGATAATTACCTTTTCATACTTCTGTACATCACGCGGCCGTAGTCGCGGACAGTGCTAGTTAATCAATAGGTAAAATGCTGACTTTTCCAATACAATCATACGATAAATTTTAACGAATTACGCAAATTATTGCTGCAATGACTACGTATGCAATTATCTGTTAGACATAGCGACTACAAAAACATTAACCCCCTTATTCATAAACTTCTTATAAGCTTATAATAGCTAAAATAAATTTATAATTCGTTTGTTTTTGTCTGTCATCTTGACATTTATACCAGTAAGAACGAGACAATACCCATTTTAAAAATAGATGCTTCGATTTTTATGGATAATACCGTTATAGTCTTCAATTGGAGAGGATTACTAATGATCAGTTCACATTATTCCAGTAATCAATCATATGGTTCCCCATTCTACTGTCACCTTCTTAGCGAAAATTATTGGTAAGCACGAGTGAATAGGTGTATATTGGGCAGGTGCGTTCCATCGTTGACTACATCATTACTTAACACCAGATAAGTTGTAGTCAAGCGTAAGCCTATTGCAGAATTAAAAAAATCAATCCCGTCCATTACTGGACTGAATTGTATCGTTTACATTATTTTAGGAGTTGGTATTGATTTGAACATAATTTCTACTGGAATAATGTGAATGGAGCTCGGATACAAGCTATTACTTGATAATTCTGAAAGCTTTAAAAGCAAGCTTAAACGTAATTGAACCAATAGCTTGTATAATGGCGTACAGTTTATAAACTCAAATAGCTTTAGTACGATACGGTCGACGAACTTTCAAGCTGAATTTGTTTCATCAAACACAAATCAGAACATCAAAACGTACCGATATTATTTTCCCTCTTGATTCTAACTACAATGACATTCACGTGGTATGTAGATTCCCATGGAAATGAGAAACAACTTTTTTAAATACCTAATTTATCTATGAAAGCCAGACTTTAATTAGGCACCTCTTTGCTAAATGTATAACTGGAAAAGCAAAGTATAAAGATCTTTACACTCTTATCTTCTAATCTCAATATTTGTTGAGCGAATCTTATCAGGTGTAGAGCAAGGCGCGAATCTGTTGATTTATGTGACGCGGCCGGTGACGTAGACGTCTCTCGTCGCTTGCAGATATAAGACGTGATGCTTTCCAGTGAAGTAAAGTGTTATTGATGTTATCTAGCTATAAGGGTAAAATTAAATTGATTTTTTTTTAATATTTTTGAGATGCGAGTCTAACTAAACATAGTTCAATTTATTTTCTTACCGTTCAGTGAATGACTGGCAACTACTGAGAAACACTGTCAAAAAACTTAGCAGGCTTTTATAATTTTTTTAATTAAGTATTTACATCTATTACATTTTGTTTAGTGTGTTGTATTAGAGCGACATAATGATTATGTAAACGTAGGATGCATGTACAGCACGGACGGCATTTGACGGGCCGGTGGTGGCGTGGTCGGTGCGATGCTTGCTTGCTGGTTGGATTTCAGCCTGAGACGGACATTTGTGTGATGAATAAAAGTATATACTTGCAAAAGGAAAGTAGTAGGTATATGTATAACATATACCATTTTATCTGGTTGCCATAATACAAGCTCTGATTAGCTTCAGACCAGATGACCGTGTGCGTTAGATAATGTCCTAGAATAGGTATTATTAGGATTATTATTGCTAACAACTTCTCTGGACCATACCTACCACCTGGGTTGCCACGCAGCAGCCATAGCTCTGGGTAGCAGATTTAATGATCTGTGGTGGTGTTATTTAATTTTGGTAACTACGGTCCTGTCGTTTAGTAAACATCGTTTTCCTAGAGGCAAATAAGAGATGATAAGAGGAAATAAGATCATTATGTCATCATGATCTTCCGAATGATAAGTAATCGTTAACGATAAATTCACAACTTTTTTATTTATCAGCACCTCATTTCAGTTAAGTATGTTGTTACTAACAAATAATTTTATTGTTAACGACATCCCAGAGTGGAGCAGTCCAGTTGCGACGTAGACAATATTTAATGGAATTGTATAAATAGAAATATAATTGTGAAACTTCTCAAGGCAATCTATTTAATAGTTATTTTAAAATAAGTAAATCGATGATGGTAGACAGAGACTCGGTAGGCCTTTCCGTGACGTGGTTTCAGGAGGTAGCGGTCGCCTGATAGGACCTATGGAAGGCTATAGGACCGGAAGCCAATCTAAAAATAAGTATGATAAGTAGATGAATGAACGGAACGTGTCTAGAAAACTGTATTTCCCTGCCTCATAGTATCGTAACGTTATCAACGTTTGTCACTATGTCAATTGTTACGCATCTTATAATTTTACAGGAAATTACTATTAAGACGTTTGTTCTTATCAGCTCTCACGTAATACATTTGTTTGCTAACACTCATTACATGTACTTTACCTAAGTAAAACGTTAAACATCATCACCTAATTTAGTTTTTATTCTCAGTTAGAAACTAGAATTTAATATTAAATTCATTAAAGAAGTTATTTTTGTTCAAGATAAGCTAATAGCTTTTCAAGTTCAGCATAATGGCATTTAGACTTCGTTCTGTAATATTGTAAATCACAACAAAAGGCGACTATTCCAAACTTCAAGCGTATTGTGGAACGTGATATTTCTACATGGTGACCCTAATTATATTATGGATTGCCTTGGCTAGTGTAGGTAATAATGATAAACATAACAAAATCAATATTAAGACGCGAAGATTATTAGACTGGTTTCTATCCGGTATTAACAGTTGAATAAATATTAATTGTATAAGATTACGATCCATTATGCTCGTGTCAAATTATAGATAAAATCTAAATCGTTTTATAAGTGCCTAAACTACGTTGATATGATTTTCAATGGGCCACAGTTGAGGCGCACTACGGTGATACTAAACCCCCGTGACTGTAGATTGCTCATTAGTAAGTAAATACAATAAAATACTGCAAACAAAACACAGTCACATCCTTTAATAAATAAACTAGATATACCTAAGTACGTATCTATGTACTTTACTTTTAAACAAGTACCTTAAAAAATTAGAACCTAAAACCCATTTATCGTAGCGCCTCGCTAGCCCCGTCTCGTCGGCGTCGTTTTTAATAAGCCATTTAAAATCTAGAAATACCACCAGTATTCTTAAAAAATACGCAAGTAATTAAAGTTCATCGCCTATACATTTTCAAGGCAACATTAAAAAAAATTATCGCTCTATTAATCCATTTACCGTCTGGGTGAGCAGTTAAACCCAGTATGGCTCGAACAATTGCTGTTTTTACCTTAATTCAATTCATTTATGTATGAGACGTAGACTAATATGGAGTTAGAAAAACATGAGGTGTAAGTGGAACTTGGTGCTGTGTGGCCTTAGCAGTCAGCGAGTGTCGAGTGGCTAGCGCCGCTGGGCCGCTGACCACGCACATAGATTTCATATGAATTTGTTCATACGATGATTGATAAGCTACTATTTATGTTTGTCTATGAAAAATTGAATTTCTTACTGAGAATTCCAAGTCTAGGAACGTGGTGCGCTACAAGGATAGGGTTTCAGTTACTAACCAAGTACTAAAAATAACTGACTTGTGATTAGAGATCTGGTTCTTTCTTTCACATTACAACCAATTACTTTAATAAATTCAAATATGTTTTAAAATAATTATGCTGTCGACATTTTATTAGCAAGATTTCTTAAAACTTTAAAAATATTATGGAGATACTGATATAAAGATGTTATTTAACGAATCCAAATGTCGCTTTGATTAACGATAGAATTTTGTTTGTGAACAATTAAAATAAATACAAGCTGTTAAAAAGTAATAAAAAACCAGAGCTGATGTTATCATAAAAACACAACTTTCTATGTTTGAACAGTAGCCTACCTACATACGAAAATGTACTATTCAAAGTAGTTCTAAAATCTAAAACAGTTTATTGTTAATTAAATATAATCAACTCGTGTTACCCCGGGTCTCAAACTATCTCCATAGCAAATTTCACCCAAATCGGTTCAGTAGTTTTGGCGTCTAAGTGCGACGGACGTCTGTCCGTCGCACTTAGATGCCAAAACTGTAAAGTTAGTTTGGACTTATAATATTAGTAAGGATTACAATACCTACTAAAGTGGCGCCGCCAAATGACTGCCGTGTTCCTGGTGTGGTAACATTATTTAGGAGCGTGTGGGTTAAAATAATTGTTCCTTATAGAGCCTCAATCATTCCACTTCCACCTAAAAAAAAATTATAATCATGAGGGAATCGATATACCAACTGGGCAAACGCGTTCTATTGTAGACTACATCATTGCTCAACATCAGCCAAGTTGTGGTAAAGCCGAACCTCATCGGCTCATGTGCATTTAATAAAATAATTTTAAAATTCGTAGTATAATGTATTTTTTTGTATTCAAGGTACTATACAAAATATAGAACCTGTTAAAATATGCTGACTGTAAAATATCAAATTACTGATATGGTTCGATATTGCGTCGGCACTCGGCAGTCGGCACACATGATTGGCAGCACGTCGCTTATTTATGTAGCAATCGCTTCCGCTCGCGACTGCATCCGCGTAAAATAGGGTGACTAGTAATTAGTGGAAAATAATTTACCACGTAGTAGTGCTCATGATTACACTTTCCCAAAGAAACCTTCTTTGAAGAAACTGTTTTCATTTAAATTTGCACTATTTAATTAGAAACAATTTACAGATGAAAATCGTTCCTAAGGCGGCGGCGCGAGTGGCACAGTGTCCTTCCCAACTCTTCACTTCATTATTGTCGTCTTTATTGCGCAGTTCAATATAAAATAGGAAATTCAATAAAAAAAATCAAAAATGAGTTTGCATCGAAAAGTTGTTTGTAATTACCACGTGTTAAAGTATTTTACACTAATTACCAGTCACCCTGTATACCGAAAGACTCCCCAAGGAAGCATACTACTGAATCCCAGGATAAACGTATCTTTACGTAACGTACGCCCCGGGGAGTGTTAAAACCTTCCTCAGCCCTCTAAACCTACCTGCGTGAATGTCTGCAATAAACCATTAACCTCTTTTTGCGCAGTCCTCAATAAACTGTTCTATGTCCTTCCCCAGATCGCATCTATCTCCATACCAAGTTTCATCCTAATCGGTCGAGTAGGTTTGGCGTGAAAGCGTGACAGACAGACTTACTTTCACATCTATTATATTAGTAAGAATAAAAATTACATCTATATCTGTTCAGTCATTATACATAACATAGGAGGTAACAAACAACAATCCGTAGACTTTTATTATAGTAGTAAGTAACTGACTGGATTACCGCAAACTAAATGTAATGAACGGTGACTATTATGATAATGATACTAAGACGATGAATATAAGTTTACGAGTACGTTTTGTCAAATATTTAAATCATTTAAGTCATTAAAGATTGAAGGCATGTAGGTAGGTACTTAAGTAAGGTACCTTACTTTTTTGTTAAACGATCATTTAACAAGTAACTACATTGATGATCGCTGAAATGCAAATAAAAATATTTGTTTTGTGACCCTTTAACATTACGTGTTGCTACTGCATACAATCCAACATAATTTCCTAGCTAATAATTTTGGAGTAAGAATTTCAAATATTAGTTAATATATGAAACTCTCAACTAAATTGTCAGTTGAGAGTATGTATTTCGTAATTCTTGAAAACCCTTAGTCCAAAATTCTGGTCTAGGACGTATTCCACACGAAAGAGTTGTCATTTAAATTTTATGAGAAACAGAAGTAAAACACGTAAGTATTAGGTATTATGTTATACCTATAACTTAATACCTAATATGCATTTTATGGTATTTAAGCAAGCTACTATGTAGTAGCACAGACAGGAGATTAGTAGAATGTGTTCTAGACTTGTGTTGCGCATTGAATGACATGTGGGACAGTAATTGTTTTTCCCTGGTAGTTTTACGACCAGTTAACAATAAGCAGTCTGCAGCCTTTAAACCCGAATAGTTGTTTGTTAGTACTGTACCTCCCTCTACAATACATAATAACCGTCTGCTAATTTCCATTGAAAACTTAAAGTGCTAGTAATTTTGTTTGGTTCTTGCGGTCTTTCTTCGACAAAAGATATTTATTTACGAGTAGTATGTCTCCCAATATCATGAAGATGATGCAGACTTGCTTTAACAAGCTGATTTAAAGGTCTTCCGAACAATAACATTATGGTGACCAAAACACTATGAGGCAAATCTACGATCCTTACAATTTCGATTGCCTAATATTTTTAGGTAAGTAAGTTACATGATTTGATTAATTAGAAATCTAACAGTAATGTGTATGTCCAGGTATCTACTCACACGAGCACCTGGACTCGTCACAAGTGCAAGTGGTGCGTCCGGTGAAGGTGACCCGCGACGGCGAGCTGGTTTCCCGCGCGGTGGATCACACGCACGAGCACGGGCACGCGCGCGCTCGACGCGACCTGCGGCACATCGAGCACGAACATCCGCACGTGCTGCACTACAACCTCACTGTAGATGACCGACAACTTAGGCTGGACCTACGGTACGTCTTCTTGGTCTTTAACCCTTAATTGCCTTAAGAATATGAAGGTTAATTTACCCAGTAGAGCAGTGGCAAAACAAACCTATGGAAATTAAGTGAAAATATGATTTAAGATATTTAATGGCAAGCGCAATTTTATACCATTCAAGCAAGTGCCGTGTTGTGCCAATACAAGTTCTTGAATACCTAAGTGAAGGAATATCAGAAAGGTTCTAAATCCATTTAGCAACCTCTTACTGACATTAATAAGTAAGTAATTCTTTATTGCTTTTGATTGAATACATAATACTTAAGAGAAGTTGAGTAGGTATATTAATTAAGGCAGGTTCCTCTAGCTAAATTATAAAATAATTGCTTTATCCAATAAAAGCTAGTAGGTATAATTCAGGGCATTGTCTAGATGTTTCTGCTTGCGCTAGATAGAGATAAGAGTAGGTACCTACGTGCGTATACCACTCAGATCGTACGATTCAAGTTCAGGGGCAAATCAAAGAGTTCAGTTAGCAACGAATATAATAGCTAAAATACATTAAATAGATTGTCTACAACGTTATAAATAATAACTTAGGCTAACAGGTAATAGGCTAAATTTGTAAAGAACAGTAGATAGATATACAAATGTTTCGAAAATGCGCGTGCGCTTCGCTCTCTGCTGCAAACTGGACTGACACAGTTTATTTTTTTGTATCTCGCATCGACCTTCTCAAATATTTGATGTTGACTTTCTGTCGCAGAGAACATGTGAGACTTTTATCTACAAAACTACAAATGTCATGTTATCAGCCTTATCATATGGGTTAATGTAATCTATGCGAATTAAATACGGTTTCTAGGTTTCTCTTCTTGCTTTTTTGAAAACCTTTCAAAATATTGTGTTAGATAAGTATTTTGACTATATAACTACCGAACCGCAATAATAACGATAGGCAATCCTATTTCATACATTATAAAGGTACATATATACACAACAGCACAGCTAAAGTTAACAGACAAAAAATTTCAATAACCAACAATAGACAAGAAGTGCATACATGTACAATTACATAAATTAATTATTGCTTCAGACAACCGCTCCTGCAGATCACCATTGTGAAAAGATCATTAGTGTTGTAATAAATCAAACTTGCCACAAAAGCAGAAACCACAGTTCGATACATCACAATGACTCCGTAGTCTGAAATTATTTGATTTAAAGTCAGTATGCCCCGTTTCCAGGCACATAAATCTTTATAAATCTGCCTGTAGTTCTCTTGACGTTGCATTAATACTGTTGTCATTTCAGAAGCAACTACCTACCTACTTTATGGTTAAATGAGGTTTAATGTATTTTTATAATCTTTGTATCAGTTTCACTAGTATTAAAATCATATAAAATCTATTTCCTTATTATAAAAATAATACTACAGCTACTCAAGCGCTTGCCACAATTTATTTTAAGAATAAAGTACTTATCTTCTCGACAAAATTAAATCAATGACAATTTAAACTTTAGCAAAGATGATACATAAACGTGACCAGTATTATTCGGACTATAAATTCAAATTAAATCATAATTGAGGAAGGAACGAGGCTTGAAGCAAATCATTGTGCTGTACAAGAATTAATTCAGACATGTAGTTGGCCAAATGCCTAACTCACAAACACTACTTACTGAAGCTAATAAATTTCGTCGGCTATTTTCGAACATTTTTACAGTAAATTTTAACCTAAAGACCGATTAATGAATGTAGGCGAAAGCCAATGTTTACGTTTATTTATTTCCTACAAACTCGATTATACGACTTAGGTAGGGGAGAGTGTGTATGAAAGAGCCAAGCTTTAAAAAGCCGATATGATTTCGTAGAACTGTCATATTTTTGTGAGTAACAACTATCTAGTGTTGCTTAGTTAAAAAATAAATTGAACTATGGTAGTACATATCTTAATATATATATTTCTTGTGTGCGTGTGTATGTGACTGAACTCCTCCTAAACGACTGGACCGATTTTGATGAAATTTTTTGTGTGTGTTCAAGGGGATCTGGGAATGGTTTAGATTCACAATTTTGCGCGGTACGAAGTTCGCTGGGGCTGGCTGGTAAGTAGTTATTATATAAGTAGTTAAAAAAACATTTTTGGAAGTATACCAGGGGAATAATATTGCCTTCTACTCGAAATTAAAACTAAAAATAAATCCAAATAATTCTCGAAAGTAAGTTACAAAGTAAGCATTTGATCTCACTTTGATAAACTTCAAAGATATAGTTGATATCATAAATCAGTAACTACTGTTTCTGTCCGTTAAATAATGCTTACAAATTTCCTAATCCAGCTAAAACTTGTTTTATCTAAAGTCAGATATAATGAATTCCTAATCTGGAAGGTATAACAGCATTCCTTAGACGAATAGTGATAATAATTTATGAAACACAAGAGGTTAATAAAATTAATTTTGTTCCTAAATGCTTGCTCTAGCTTATCTTATAAACAGTTAAATAATTACCGTTATAGGCATACCGTTATATACCCTGCAATTGCAAAATCTAAAAACATTTTTTATGTTATTTATCACGATATGGTATTATATTCACTATAATTGCGACCAGGCTTCATATGGGCGACAAAATAGACTGCATAGCTATACTTATAGGTATGTATAAAGTAATGTATTATAATAAAACCAAAATGTTCTCTGAAAAGGGAACATTTTAATTGAAAACTAACTGATTAAGAAAATCGATAATAAATTCAAGTAGGTAAGTTTATTTGACATTCTGAATGAATAAGAAGTCGGAAGAACATTTTTAACCATCTTTTATCCCGGTTAATTTTAAGATAGTTCAAAGAAGACCCGTGGGAAGTAATAGGGCACTAAATGTTCATAGGTCGTGATTAAAAGTATTTAATTAGATACCTACTTAGGAGTTTCTATCATAAGAATACGAGTATAATGTCCCACTCGACATGGGGCTTTATCATCGTGATTAATCGGAGCTCTCTAACTAACCCATACAGTTCATACCAGCATGTCGCCATTTACTGACGCAATCCATAGGATATGTACAGCACCACTAATTATTTGTTGCGAAATATAGATAAACCTTTGCTCACCTGGACCTTTGCTATCATTTATCATTTGGTTACTAAATATCAACATTTGATTTTATATTGAACGTAAGATTTGACTATATACTATTCATTTAACTAATTAATAAAGTTAATATTCACAGGAATTGTTTTGCAGAAATTAATGGTTAATAAAACACATCACAATATGGATAACGTTGTCTTAATCTTTAATAAAAAAAAATATTATTGGAGAAAAGTCTAAGATAATGAATGCTAATTTTATCCTAATTTTATGTCGTTATAAGCAATAAAATCGTATTTCTAAGCAGTTACAGAGTGTGGCCCTTCTATTTGAATATCAGTTGACACTTTTCAAGGTATTTCTCTGGCTTTTACGACTTAGTAAAAGCCAGACGATTCAGTAAATAAAGCTGAGTTGCATCAACCACATTTGAAATTGCACCAACTAAATAGAATTGCACACTATAAACCGATTCAGTTTTCCTGCCTACATAAACAAAGCCCGAAATACGAAACAAAATGTGTATAAAATTTTCTGGACATGTATTTTAATATCTTAATATAAATTCGTGTTACTTACGAACGGAGATAAACTAGGTTTATTTAGGTACATTAAAGTTCCTTACAATAAAAAATAAAGATACAGACAGAGATGAAGACCTTGTAACATAGAGTTGTCACCAACTTGACTGGGCAGACGTACGAAGTGCGACCTCGCTGTTACTAGAGGAGGTAGCCTCTTGGTATGTAGCAGGGAAGTTTTCATAAATTTTTAATGCATTGAAGACAAAAACTGGACAATTTGAAAGTTGCTTATGGTGTTCGAAGTTAAAGTCATACATATTTATGGGCAATTATTGTAATACAATGAACGATGAATATTGCAAGGATTGCACAACGTGACCCTCCGTAGCGGGACCAACTGTTTGCCAAATATAGATGTACCGCAACATATGAAAAAAAAAACTGATTAAGAAAATCAAGAATAAATTCAGGTAGGTTTATTTGACATTCTGAATGAATAAGAAGTCGAATTAAGCCGTATCGGTTTGCCTATTGAAAAAAGCCGTTATTTCTATATGTATTTTCCCGTAGACAACTGAAAATTTATTCGATACATTAAACGGTAAACATTACGGGATTTCTCAAAATCTGATAATCGTGAACTATGTAATGATAAGGCCAAGGCTGAATTTGTGTATAATTCAGCGATCTACTGCCTCAAACTATTTTGGTGAAAATAAAATTTATTTAATCATGTGATGTTTACATCAACACAACCACATCCCTCAACGTAGGATTCAACAGGAAACAATAGCTACTTTTTAACAAAATCATAATTTTATTATTTTAATAAATAGCTATGGTAACGTAACTTTTAACACCGATATTCGTCAATAGAAAATACAAAAAGATGAAAAAGATCTCTTTGTTTATAAATTAAATTTACATGAGAAAAATACACATGTGACATTATTATGTAAGAAGCAAATAGTAGGTACGTTTGTACCAAAGGAACCTTAATAATTAGGTAACGATCGTACGTTCAATAAACATTTTCAATAACCGATATGTTGCTATATATGATACTAAATTCATACATATATTTGCAATAAAATATTTTCTATTAATAGTTAAGGACTGAGGAACATTCGGTTAACTGTCCATAAAGAGCCAGGATTTCGTATTATCGCGCAATATAATTTGCACTTTACTGAGCTCTTATCCTTTCACCTTTCGACAATAAAAGTGTTATGACTGTCGTAATTTCTAATTTATATTGTAAACTAGGAACGTAGGTACTGTACGTTTATTGAATACCGGTCGTGTGAATCAACAGGAATTTGTACCACTTTACAAACCGTGTTGTAATGTTAATCGTTAATCTATAGTAGCATAATTTTGATTTTGTCTTATTATTAAAAGCCGGCTTAAAAGTGTGTTCAATTTTTCAAATATTATTGTATCGTCTTTTCAGTAGTAAGTACTAATTAATAGATCGTAAATCTGTTTCGACTGTTAACAAAATTACGAGAGACATTAAAATAAAACTTACAAATTGGACACGACATGAGGTAGTTTCTTTTCTTTTCTGTTTAGTACCGCGCATGGGAACTGCTAAGTTCAAGTGCAAGGACCTCAAACGTTGAGTGTAATAAAATAAAGGTTTCTCGCTGCAGGGCGCCGAAACCACAGGCCCTTGAGATTTATGTGAACACACGACGTGTATATCACCGTGCGATACTTGATACACCAGCTCGAAACAATACGCCATACGACTCTTTTACTTTTTGTGCCACTTACGTGACTTAACAGGAACACGCAAAATGTCGCCTTTAGTTCTTATACTAGCGACTCACCTTATAGGTTCTATTTTGTTACTTTTTGATGCAATAGATTAGTTATTTATAAATAGGATCAAAAGAGAATCAAAGTTAGCAGCATCAAAAATTTTACTACTATTATAACTCTTACGCTCTGTTCGCTCGCTACTTGGACGTAAGAATGTAGCAATATGGAGAGTTGGAAGGCTGCGGGGACACTTTTAGCCAGTAGTGGGTACACATTACGGGCTCTCAAAAAAAATTATAACTACGACAGTTTGTGAGGATGAATTGATGTTTGATATTTTTTCATGGGAAAATGATTGGACAGATAGGTGTGGAATTTTGCACACGTGTACCTAGATATACAGTAGTGTGGTACTTATTAAACAGCCAGTAATATTTTGCCTTTCGGTACGTCATGCGGACGAATTTTCTTATTTAACTGGTTTAATCTATTATTCATAAACAGAGTAAGGCATATATTAATTATTGTAGTATTTGATAAACTGCACCATTTTATTCTAACTAGTACTACACGTTTGTATATTTTTACAATGTTAATTAAACCCGTTCACACAATTGATTGTGCGAGTTGCAAAGGTCCAAGTAACAGATTGCTCAAGAGTTTTCAGTTAAGTTTTCCTTTTGTGCAAACAAATTTTGTAGTTTCGTAGTATTTACATGACCTATGCCATTGTCGTACTATAACAACCGTAATAATCACAAAAGATATCAGTACTGCTTATAAACTTTTTATTACCCATCATAATTTATCCGTCATACAGTTTCCGAGAACGGAGCTATCTAAATTATTCCAACTCGTTAAAATCGCTTTGATCGTATTTATGTGTAATGTACCTAAATAAATAGAATACCTACTTATTGGTGTAAGTAGTTAAGGGTGAAAGTTTAGTAACGCATGTACGCGTTAGGTCAATATTGATGAGAGTGTTTAACTAAATTTGCACAGTAATCACCGGCATGAGGCCGTTATGGCGCGGTGATATCGTAAGGTCTTGAAGGCGCCTACATTTCCATACAAGGATACATGTTCATATTTTAAACTTGTCTAATCAGTATAAAACGAGCTTTTTAACACAACATACGTTTATGACTAGATTAAAAACGTTTTTCTTGGAAATATAATTTTAGATTATAATTGGATTTTAGTATTAATTATAAAAAAAGTGTAGCTAGATATTAGAATTTTATCTAGCAGGTCATGCACTCGTATAATCTGTGTTTACCTACAAGTCTTATAAATAACTATAGGAGACTTGCTGTTTAGTAAATACAATTAGTAATGAATGAGGTTATTCAGTATTGCTTTGTAAGTAATTGTAGGTAATATACGCAGCCATTAGAAGCAATCAATCGTCGAAGACAGGCTAAGTATAGATACCTATCTAGTTACAGAGTAAGACGGACACACATAAACATCTGTGCAAACATGGTAACCACGTATCTGGGCCGCCAGTGTTTACCTCTGGTAATTGCCGTAATGAGTCTTATCTGTGTGTTTAGCTTCGCCACTCGAACTGTTTGCCCCTGATCGACAGCTCATCCACCCTGAGGCTGATAATGTCCAGCGGCCAGAGTCAACACTTGCATAGCTAAGTGGCGCTGGTTATAGAGGCTTTTATCGCCTGTACCACTTAGGTACTTATGTGTACATAACGTGCGCTTGTTGTGCGAACACAAATTTAGAGATAGAGTCTAAAGCTATTTTCGTTTAAATTAATATCGTTAACTTATAAAGGTGTAATACTAATAAGTTTTAGAGCTCAATATATTTGTATATCATCAATATTGTTTCAGATACCAATTTATTTTTAATTATTTTTTGTTTTTGATCCGTGAATGCTTTTACTTTTTTTTCCGGGAGTCCACATGTTTTGGCTGTGATGTTAGGCACTCGGCTCCAGATATCTCCAATATACAACAACCAATAAGAGACTCATGGGGGCTAAATGGTCACTAATGAATATAAATGGCTATGTAGTCACGAACTCACCCTCTATGTATTAGAGACAACATTATTATGCAAGGCCATATACCATCCTTTCTATCGTCCATCAGTTAGGACTAATGGTATGTGTGCGTGGATTAGCTGTGGTCATGCCAACGGTCAGTCCTAACTGATCCAATTGGCAACGCCATGCCTATTGGATTACACGCCACTGTGGCCACTTGTACTACTCTATTCTAACACTTTTCAGTAGACGCCTTATGTTCGGCAGTAATAAACCAAAAGAGCTTAATTCAGTTTATTTTCCTTATGTTTACAACCGCATTATAATTATAAAAGTAGATACTTACCTGATTTCCAATAAGTTAGAGTATAAAGGTCGGTCAGTTATAATTGCCATAAGTAGTCACATAAACTTCGCCTTATTCTACAGTGTTAATGTATTGTTGCATTCCACATTGCTTCTGCGGCTGCGCGGCATCTGAGGCCGGTCCATACCACTCGATAAATCTCGACCGTGGGCCAGTGTGAAATCCAGTTTTTATGGCTGATGTAGCCGTCGCCTTAGGACACACATTCCTTGGCCGATTTAAACTTTAGTATTCTATTCTATAATGCTGCAGGCTGTCGCCATTTTGTGTATGACAGCGTTGTTGGCGTACGGAATATAGGTAGGTACTTTTTTATCTCTAGCTCTCACTGTTGCGAGTCCAAATCCTGTGGTGGATCAAAAAAGGGTTTAGATTTTTCTAATTTCCCTGCACTACGGAATCAGGAATTAGTGGAGCGATGCCCGCATAGCTCGGAGAGGACATTAAGCCGTCGGTCCTAAGCCCGATCTAACACCCAACCGGTGCGAGATTGGGCTCAAGACCGACGGCAGTCAGTCAGTCCGTCCTACCGCAGTTTGAGAGGAAGGAATGGATAGAATGCACTTGTGCTACCTGCAGTAGTAGTTAATAATTAGATACGTTTCTTAACTGAATATGAATCGAATAAAGATATGATTAACTAAGCGTAATAGGCCCGAATAAAATCAGCATAAAAATCCACTATATTTAAATACCTAACAATTTGTTCTACACAGTTTATTTGGAGGATGCGCAGGAATTTTATTCGTGCGAGATAATAATCAAGATTTCTTCTAGGAGCCCGTTGAAGGCGCGCCTTCCGGTCTCCGGCCGGGAATCCCAATTATGCCGAGATTAGGATCCGTGGTTGTGAAAATCGAAAAATATACTAATTTATTTATAATGTAACACAATTTAAATTCTTATTTGGAATATATAAATAAATAACAAAGTGAGAGATGAATTCGGGTTTAAATTCACTGTTTTTACCATTTTTATTTTTTAGTATTTTATGACTAAACGATTCTAATAGGACCCTGTTACTATTCTACTATTAGTCATGTTGTATTTATGATCCATAACTGGTAGAGCGGACCTGAAATATTCATATTATTTCGCCGTTTATTTACGCTAGAACTAAATATAATACAAAAATAAAAGTTCTTTCAACGTCTAATTATAACTTATTTTGTACACAGGCCATCAGTTTCATTCATAACACCAGCAATGATAGTGGAGCGACACAGCGTGCGCGGGCGCACGCGAGACCGACCACATCCCGACGCCACAGCTTGTCACTACATCGGCACAGTGCGGGGACAACCTGCATCTAGTGTCGCTATCTCAGCGTGCGATGGATTAGTAAGTATCTCCCTACCTACACTATAATAATAAGTACTGTTATCAAATCTTAAGTATACCGAGGTTTGCTATAGTATGCTCTAATAGACACCGTGAACTTAAGGTTATGCGTCAATTTTCTTTACTTACAAATAAAAAAAATAGAAACTAATATACCTACTCTTCAAGCTGTAACCTCCACATACCTATTAATCAAATGTAAAAGAAGAAGACAAACATAAATTATTCACTGGAAGCTATTATATTACTAAGAAGACCGTATATATTATTGCAAAAGGACAAAAATTTACATATTTGCAACCAATCATAGATCAACAGTTCCTGTCGCAGATACTAGTCAAAACCGTTCGCGGTTTTATGTATACAGTCTAGCTAGCGTAATTTTACATCAGATAAATAAAGGAATATAAAATAAATCACTAAGTCTGTGCAGTGTACGGCTGTGTCATAAAACACATTCGACACACGAATACGGAGAATTCACCAAAACCATCAGATAACAAATTTATAATTAAAAAATACGGAGCAATTTAACAAGATGGTTATAAATAAGAGAACAATGGGCGTTAATGTTATATTGATTGATGGAATCTGTCTTGGATTCATCAAAATCATTGCCCTTTTAATGAATAATGTATGTTGACGTAAAACAATGTTTACACCCAAACATTGTTTTACGTCAACATACATTATTTCTCATCATCACTTCCTAATAGGTACCTACATGATTTTAATAGTAATGGGGGTCTGCTATAATAACTGCTTAGTTACTGACTTGGGATTATGCGATTGTGATATTTTTTGGACAAATGTCCAGCGTTAAAAATAATTACAATAAAAAAACAACCAACATTAGCTTAAACTTATACAACACAGATACACAAAATAACTTAGGTAGGTAACGTAGGTACTCGTACTAAATAGTACGAGTACCTACAAAAGTTATTTTGTGTATCTGTGTTGTATAAGTTTAAGCTAATGTGTGGTTGCCATCCGTCAGGATTTCCCCGGATTTGTCCTAATGTAGAGGGCGTCCGGGGACCGTCCGGGCGGGGCTTCATTGTAGTCCGGGTTTTGTTTTCATAACAGAGTAGGTGTTATAATAATTTATGTTATATTTGGAAAAAAGAACGAACTGATTAACAAAACATTTTGTAACAAACTGTAATAAGATTTCATTTTGTTAAATGCATTTACAAAGATAAAAGATGACTAAATTTAATTTTAAGGTCGGAAAATAAATGAAAAGCTAATTTATGACATTTTCAACTGTTTTTGACACTATATTAAAATATACAAGTTCGGGTTCTAACGTCCGGTGTTTTCACGCGTCTTGTCCTAGTTGCCAAATTTTAGATGGCAACCGTGTCAGCATACGTAGCGTTTGAACTATTGGACCGTTTTTGATGGGGCTATCTTCAAATAAATAAAAGATTGGTTTGTAGCTATGAAAATTTTGACCATTCTTATTTCTATATTCTTTGGTTAAAATTATAGCCGTTAATAGATCTTAGTCCCATAGCAATTAGAATTTCTATATCTAGTTGCATTAGGTAGTTCAAGTTACTTTAATTTGAAATTATTTAAAGTTTTGTAATGTACGATGGAATCCATAAATATCTATGTAACTTTAGGTAGGTACTTCCTTTAAATTATTAATAGCTGTTGGACACAGTAACGACACCGGTGTGGGCGGTGCCAAATAGATTGTTACATAATTGTATGTTAGTACAATGAACCAAATCGTAATAGTGAACTCTAATTACCTAACAGTAATTAGCTGGCACATGTTAAAGTTCATTCACCGATAAGCGCTTGGATTCATATAAACAAAGTAA
Source organism: Meganola albula (assembly GCA_936450015.1). NCBI lineage: Eukaryota > Metazoa > Arthropoda > Insecta > Lepidoptera > Nolidae > Meganola > Meganola albula. The sequence continues at coordinate 6,315,951 of OW388157.1, forward strand.
GGAAAAAATAGAATAACGTTAGCTGTTGTTATCTATCTATATAGGGTGACTAGTAATTAGTGTAAAATACTTGCAATGCTGCTGTACAAATTACTTTAAAATACTTTACTTGTAGTGCTGCTGTACAAACAACTTTCCCAAAGAAACTTTTTTGGACCAACCTTTTTTTAAACCGTCACCAAAGCGGCGCTAGTCGCACCGTGTGCCCCATTGCACCTTATTCTACACTCTATTATCGTCTTCTCTAGTGCGCGGCTAATATAAAACAGCGAAATTTAATTTAATGAATGCTCCAAAAAAGTTATCTGCGAAAATTGATTGTAATCATGAGCACTACCACGTGTTAAAGTATTTTACACTAATGACCAGTCACCTTATATAATAACATATACCTTTAGTTTATTACAGTATACAGTTTTATGTGATCGATTTCATTTATTACTGAATAGATCTACTGAGCGCTCAATTCTACGCAGTCGCAGGTTATTTGTTACTTAGTAGAAGTCACTAATTTCCAAAACTAAACTATTAATAAAAGCTAAAATAAGGCCTATGATTTGACGTGGTGCCTATAAGTAAATAAAAAAATATTTTTGGTGCCTTTGGGAATATTGTACATATCAGATACCAAATCTAAATTTATACTTTTTCCTAGTTCGTCTAACCAAAGAGCATATAACTGCTGAGTGGTAAATACAGGTTTTTGGCAGGATTAAATATTTATTAGCACTATTAACTAACTTATAAAATGTTTTTAATTAATTCTAAGGCATAATCAATGGCTGATAAAGTAATTAATAAAGATAAAGAAATTACTATTTCCGTCCGCGAATTAGAAATCTAGAGTTTCACTGAATATAAAATAAATAGCGCTAAAAACTTATTGAAATCTCTATTTCATTGCAGTAGAAGTAATCAATTTATGGCTAATCATTTATTGAAAGACTACTTTCACACTTCTACGTAGTCATTTAGGTAGGTACCAATGTACGACCTGAACCAGAAAGGCTTTTCTAAACTTGAAAAAACTTTTATTTTTTTAACTTTTGTCAGAAGTTAATTCGTATAATTTTTTTTACGATTGATGTTCTAAGATTTAGCCAAAATGCGTCGCGCAACCCTAACCAGCTGTTTTTCTAAACTCTCTTTGACCTACTTAAATGTGAAAAATTAATTATAAAAATATTATTATTATTATGTATTTTAAAATTTTAAAATAAATATTTTTTTATTAATAATTTTATTTTTTTTATTAATTTTTTTATTATTAAATATTTTTTTTATGTTATTTTATTTCCTTCAAAAGTTAGGGGTATCTAAGAAAATAAATTGAAAAATCATATTTTTATTTAGTAGTGAGGTTATTGTTTTCAGTTTATTTGGTTTCGCTTTTATTAGTTTCACCTTTTGAATGTCACAATACTATTGCAATGCTGAAATAACGTAGAATTTAAGGTATGATATAGCCTTTTCTGTTCAACCTGTAGGTATAACATAGATAGTCTACCTACATTTTGCAACGATAAACACATTTTAGTTAAAAAGCTGACGTTTGGTTGTTTGTTTGCTTTGTGTTAAAGCTTTAAAAGCTTACATAGTCGTGTGTCACAGTTGCGGTCGCAACAGAAAGTGGAAATCATATTATGCCAGTCGTTTAAGTATAACAAACAAATTAAACGTAATACATATAGGTATAACTGAGGTTTGTGATTATTGTAAAGTATGCATAGGATAAATATGTAAGGCTAATTACAGCAAATATTTGCTGAGTACGGACTATTACATCTACGTGATTTATTCATTTGGTTTATACCTAATCATTTGATGTAAAAAATATTAATTAACCATGAATTGAACCCTGAAAACTCTTACTTCTGTATACTTTCTTGATTGAAAATACATTTTGGTTTTATTATATGTAGGTAGCAGTAGCGCAGCGGTATCGACTATAGCCTTTAAAATATAAGGTCGCGGGTTCGATACACGGTCGTGCCCACACATCTTTGTGTGAATTGTTTATCTGTGCTTAATATCGGTAAAGGAAAACATCGTGAGAAAACCGACATGTCTAAGAAAGGACATGTGACGCGCACTTGGTCATCTTAAGATAGTTGAAAGAAGACTCATGGACACTAAAAACGGTCGAAGTGATATTAGGTACATATATTATAATAATGGGCGTATACGGAAGATAAAAGCAATCTGGCTTACTGCTCTACATAATACGGGAAAACAATAAACATAGATCATATAAAAATAGTCGATTGATGACACTAAACCTAGTATTATTAGCTACTAGGTCATCGACGCGCCACGATATGCCACATGCCCCGAGGTACAGTTCAGTACAGCAGGTGTCCGCACGCGTCGCTATATTACATATTATCCATTGATCATTTTGTTATTGACTGTACAATTTAGCATAATTTTATCTAAATTAATGATTTTAATCAATAGATATCGCAGCTGGTGGTGTAGTCGGTGAGATACTTGCCTTTCACGCCGCAGGTCGTGGGTTCGATTCCAAACCGAGACAAACACTCGTGTGCATGTATTTATCTGAGCCTGGTGTAATTATCTATTATAATTAGGTATGAATTTACAAAAGAAACGTAGTATGTAAATAATGTTGTAATATATATGTAAGTACCTACATCGGTTTTCAGGTTTTCACAACACAAGCTCTGCTTAGCTTGATCAGACGGCAGTGTGTCCTAATTTCCCAGAATACTACATTATTATCTTAAAATATAAAAAACCATGTGGGGAGGATGGATGATAGACGTTTGACGACAGGTATATACACGGCGGAGGTGAGTGGAAACGCTGAGAGAGGATGCCCTAGAAGAACTTTCGCTAATCTCATCGGTAATGTCCTTCAAAAGAAATAGGTGCGTAGCACTTACAACCGCCGTGCGTGTATGCCAGATAAATAAACATTAGTGAAGCTAAGAAAGTGGCGCTCTTTAGGCTCTGCCTACCCCGATAGGAAAAAGGTGATTGTATGTATGTATAAAAACCGTAGCATAAGTAGGTATATGGTACCTACCTATGGCTACCTAATGCCACTGACAGTAAAAAATATATCATATATATTATAAGTCATCGGAGTTCTAAAAGGTTATATCCTGTAGTTTGGACATCAGATAAAATTCTTGATGTGAATTATGTCTTCGATAAAATCTTAATCCAATTAATCGAGAACTAACCTAATCGATTTACTTTTAATCAAAGTCACATGTGACTCGCGACCCAGTTAAAAGCCTCGATTGCAAAAATTACACAAATTACGCAATCGAACCTACTGAATGCAGTAGGCGTAGATTTTGGAACGTCTAGTATTCATTTAAGGTTATAATTATTACTAATTAGCTACACCTACAGTGTGACAGTGATCGATCATTTGCGCTGATAAGAGTGTTTTGTGGTTGACATTAAATTATGACAAGCGTAAATTAAATAACCTTTAACGATCTGTGCTACCGAGCAACTAATCGTAAAACATCGTAACAGATATCGGAATGAGCTTCTTAAAACTAACTAATAAACAAAACCTACTCGCAAAAGCGGCTTATGCGACGATGGCTGAAAAAAGTATCGTAAAATTTTAAAAGAGGTTTTATTTTACAACTAACTTTCCGACCGCAGCTTCGCTCGCGCTTATGTCGGTTATCGGACTAAACCATTAGCCACTTTTTGATAAAAATTATCTTAAGTCTTTTCCCGGGTCTCGAACTATCTCCATATCAAATTTCATTCAAATCGGTTCATCAATTTTGGCGTGAAAGTGCGACAGACAGACCGAGTTACTATTGCTTTTATAATATTATTTAAATTCATAAGTTAAATAGGGCCGATGACGAGAGTCTCACTTGCCCCTTCTTGTAGACAAACATGAAGCCCCGTGCTGTGAATGTACGTACCTATCAATAAAAATAATTGCTTGCTATGTGCGTAGGAGTATTATAAATTACAAATTGATTCTAAAACTAGGCAGAAGATTATGGCAAATTATGGGCCGATGTAAACTTCAAATGATCTGATGGAATTACGATAGATACCACACAAAGTTCATTGTATTTTTTTAATAACACTTTGATTCGTTGGTATAATGCCGTTGGCAATAAATTGGAAATGGGTTAAGTGTAAAAAATGTTTATTATACGTATAATATTTCATAAAAATATCTTCACCCACATCGCCTTCTATAAAAGGCATGAATATTAATTACCTGCCGATTTATTACGTACTACATTTTTAAGTAGTAAATCTGCAAACTATGCGTAAGCACAGTACATATAGGAAGTAGGTAGAGGGGCAGGAATTATAGATTGATCGTTTAACTCGCGTATCGCCATCTGAGGTACAAAGTCATAAAACATTAATTAAATCTCTTAAAGAACTATTTAACCACAGATAGAAGTAATGTAAGACTATTCGTCACTAATATCCATATCGCTTGAATCATCATCACTGTCTGTGCAGTTTCAGGCGTCAGAATCTTGGCGATAGGCGATAGGCGATACGCGAGTTAAACGGTCTATCTATAGGTACATAGGCCGTCTTAACTAATTGTGTACATAGGTACAATATCCGTTATAGACTATGTAATATAATCTAACCTACTTTTAGCTATTGTTGGATCCAGGCAATAAGATCGTCACTTACGCTACGTTTGCCAAGTCGGTTGCATTCAAGAACGGGTTTACTCCAAAATTAAATCATAAAATATATTTATACTTATATTAAAAGAAATGTTAATTTAACGCCTCAAAGGTTAAATCAAATTAGATTTACTTGTCAAAATTCTAAGACATAGGCTAATCATTTGGATGAGGGTATGGCAGTGATCTGGGTAGATTACGGGAGCTTAACGGTTTACTCACTTTAAGGCGAGTTATAATTTACTTTTACGTAATAAACCAGGCGAAAATGAATAATCCACAAATCTTTTAGTTTTGGTACCAACTGCATAATATTAAGTAAAACAGAGTCATTGAATCGAATATTCAGAATCTACCCTCGATTTTTGACGATTAATTTTATATTTGCTTATCTATTACAATTTCAATTTAAAATGTAGAGATACATTTATTAGGACAGCAATTAAAAAAGGAATCCATTGATTCAAACGATCATTAAGGTGAATAAAAATCAACTAAAAAAGACAAAGAAAGAGTATGTCACATACCTGTTAGCTAAACTTTTTATTTTCTTAAGGCCGATTAGAAAAGCCTACTGCGGATTTCGTGTTCTCCTTGTTTCTTACGTAAGATTTGCGAATCGAGTATTCATAGGCGTGGTTTTATGCCCACTTAATCTGAACACGTAAATTATTTAAATATTGATGGAATGGTGAGCCACACCACTTAATAGCTTATAATATTTATGAACGGTAATATCGTTAAACTTAGGTTATTACTACCAGACAGACGCGTTTTTGTTTTGTATACTTCCTGTAAACGAACCAACACGTTCAAAAAAGTTTTGCTTAACATTTTAATAAAAACCGAACAAAAAGGCAAAGGTCTCATACTCAGACGTTAAAAAAAACAAAATCAACAAAAAGTTTGCGAGTCCAGCCCTAGAACTGCAACATAATGAAATATCCTTAACTCATTAATCACAATCTCAAAAGCATTTTGACACCGCGTACAAAATTACTTGAATTATTGATTTTTTGTCCAACAGTATAAATAGCAAAGATTAAAATTTATTTAATGAGAAATAATTCTCAGGTTTTTTACCAAGAATCAGATTCTGTAGTATGTTTAATAGGAACAAGATTATAGACCTTCGTGGAAGTTAATAGATATCTCTTAAACGACTGCAAATTAAACTGAAGTCTGAGTTTTAGGAATCTGATTATAAATCTTTGACACTCTATTAATCTCTTTGATTTCAGTCCGTTAAATGTTTTGTATACCTAATGAACTTCATTATTTTATTTTTAGTGAAGAAAAGATGCATAAGATAACGAATAGATACGACTTATGTAGGAAATAGTGTACCTACCTACATTTATTTGGCTTTTATCCAAATTTGAGTATTAAACTTTGTGTCTGTTTTACATCATAGACAGAAAATAAATAAATGAAATCAATTGAAAAGTAATCAGATTTCTTTCTTTCTCTGTAGAAAATATTCTTGAAAGCAACGACTTACATTTTCCTTAAACTGTAAATAGAAGTAGGTACCTACCAACGTTTTTAAGTAAATATCTCGTAAAACAATATTAAAGCCAATATTTGTCCATTTAATGGACGCTATGTTAGAACCAAGTTTTGAACTACTTGAAGGAGTAAATACAGTAAATTAGCATCTATGAAGAAAAAATGGTAGAGTAACTATCGACACAGCTGGCCTCACGAGGCCACATCCGTTTTACCATTATGGATACTTTCTATCACCACGATAGTAATAAAATTGAAAGTGATTACGTTATAGACTAAATAGTGTTAGAGTACCTGTAATACCCATGTAATCGACACAAAGATAAGGGTATTTAATTAACTTATCTTATTTTAGTTCACAATAAAAAACGATGTTTAGAAGATGACTAAAACAGACTGGAACCAAAACGGTTATGGCAAAGAACACTAAAGCGATTAATCAAGTATCCGACAGCGTGTCAGATTTAATTATTTAAACCGCAAGATTGAGTATTAACATTTCGCGCGAAACTAAATCAAAACAACCTGCTCATTTACAGACGAAATCACATCTATCAGTTATTAAATACAGATTTGCATCAATCAATTTAATGAGGCGGTCAAATTGCGTAGCATGACTTTCCCGACGGCCTTCTGTCCACAAGGCCGGCGACACACCGGCTGGCTGACCACTCTACGTAATAATAATACGTACTTGAGTTATAAAGGCCTCTACACATAATCTTAGAAGATCATTTTGCAATTCGGTTATGACGTGCCTTACGACACGATTATGCGCTTACGCTTTTATGTCAAACAGATAACTCATATTGGAAACTATAAAACGTTATTAAGCAAATGTGAATGGGTGTTACACCACTTTAAGTACAACGAGTATACTGTGTGTATCTAAGTAATACATTTAGTTACTATAAGATCTACCTAAATTGTGTGTTATCCGTTTACGTGTATCAATTGTTAACCGTATTTTTGCCATTATGTACATAGAACCGAATTATTATCAAATCAGCACCTGCTCAGTTGTTAATATTCGAAATTTATTTAACCAAGTGTGGCTTTATTCAATTTTACTCTCTTCGTAGTAATTATTTACGCAACTTGATTTAAGTCATTTTTAATTAATTTTACTGATACTGTTCTAGCACAAATCATTGTACCTACAATCACACAGATCAACAGAGCGGCTGTTGATCAAGATATTCGCATTGGAACAGTTACCATTAAATTTCGCGCAAAGCCGCCTCGGTTCGTTATCAATCAATTTATCTAGCTTTACTAGCAAACATGCCAGATTTGTTGACCCACTACTTGCTAGACCGGTTTGGAGCTCTCAATGGACTGTAGGCCATTCAATGTTGTTTTAAACTCGATAATATTACATTCCTATACTTTGTCTTAACACCTAGATATTGTCATAATTTTTAATGGTTTTTATTGTTAACAGGCAGGACTCTTAAGAACAGAACATGGCGAGTATTGGATCGAGCCATCCCACAAAACACCTGACGATCACACTGAAGGCAGACCCCACGTTATCTTCAAAAGGTCAGCAGTCGATAAATTAAAAGCATTAGAAAGAAAAAAGAGAGCAGTAGATACAAAACCACACACAAATGCACAAAATAAGAGAGTGAACCATGATAAAAATGTCCATCCTTATAACAAACGAAACCGGTTGAACGCTAAACGAAATCGCGAAAACAAAGAAGCTTTGGATAAAAGAAGGAGGGAATATTTAGAACAACGACGAAGACGATTGGAAATGCTACGAAAAAACCCAACCGAGTACCGAAAACATCAGGCGATCCTTCGAATGGAAGAAAGGAGACTTCAAACAAATTCAAGAAGTCGTTCTTTAGAAAACAGTAAGTCCACCAGTCAGTCCGTAGAACAACCAAGAAGAAATCAAAGCAGATTAACAAATGAGCAACGAATGCGACGTATTCGGAATAGAAGAAGACGACGAAGGTCAAAGAACTGTGCAACTAAGCAACCTTCGTATCTTTGGAGAAAGGAAAACCAGCAAAGAAAAGAAGCAGCCAGGCAAAATAAGGTAGGCTTTTGTTAAATTGTAATAATTTTGCAGATTTTACCTATGATTGTTTGATTTTTAATTTCAGTTAAACGTTTTATGAAGGCTTTTTTGTGAATCTTACATAAGTTATTGGCTTGCTGAACGTTCTTATGAACATAGTTTGCTAATACCAACAGGTGAACAATTTCGAAAAATCTGTTTTTGACATAGAACTAGTTGACTGAAACCTAAAACATGCTAAAATTTATTTCCAACACTATGTTTTACTAAACCAGTTTTCTTCTAAAGTTATATTTTATTCCATACAGAATAATCGGCGCTATGGACACAACACACATTACCCCAATCAAAGCATCAGGCGATCCACACGATCTGTGAGCAAACCACGCCACGTCGAAGTCCTGCTTGTCGCAGACAAGTCTATGACAGAGTTCCACGACCGAGGCAATTTGGAAACCTACCTCTTGACCATTATGAATATGGTAGGACATTGACTAATACTAGTTACAAATGGTTATAATGATAATAGCTATCTCTTGTGTTGTTAGTTCATTTAAATGTTCAGCATTCAAATTAATTACTATTAAAAACTATTTTAAAACTTTCTTCCAGAATAGGCATTTTGGAAGTACATTCACGATATCAATCGATTTGTCCTTCATTTTCTCAATTGAGAACCGATTTTGAAAACTGTTTTAAGCCAGCTTATACTGGTAATAGTATGGTATTTTGTTTGGTTTTTTGATCAGGTGTCCGAACATGTGCCTGCTTAAATTCTTTTAAATCTAGCGAAACCCTATTATTGACCATTAACAGCCAAATTTCTCTTACCAGGTATCGTCATTATACATGGATCCCTCAATAGGCAACTATATTAAAGTAGTTGTTGTCAAAATAATCCTGGTAGAAGAGACGCAAGCGGCGCGGGAGCTGAACGTATCAGCAAATGCAGATGTAACCTTGGAATCATTCTGCCGATGGCAACAGCAGCTGAACCCCGAGAACGATGAAAACCCTCACCATCATGATGTCGCTATCCTTGTTACTAGGCAAGACATCTGTAGCCAGCATGATGCTCCTTGCAGGTATGTTTATATGTACTATCTCTTTCGTTTTTATCAATTCTTACAAAAGAAAAGAAAACTATTATTACAAATACGACGGCATTTATGTATCTGTAAATGTACTAACAAATAACATTTCTAAAAACTATTTTTGATTTAAAATTATGTCACACAGTGCAGTGGCCAGTATGTTTGTAATTTAATTTAATTGCAATTTCGCTCGATCCGATCACATAGCTTCTTTAGTTTTTAAATTTAGTAAAAACAATAGTGCCATAACAATGCTGGGCCAAAATTGTAAATACGCAACTTTTGTTTTGAATATTTTTTTTATGCCTATTTGTATATTTTGTTAAAGTTTAGTGATTAAATAATTCGAAGCATAGGTATTAATGCTTTTTTTATTTGACGTTGTGGCCCAAGAGGCGCGGTTTCAATGTAAATGAAAATGTCAATGCCCATTCTACGACTACGAAGTAAGTAGGCAACTTCAAATTATTTTACTCGCACAGTGCAAAAACTTTATAGTCATGCCTATAATAAGTATTATCTTTGTGATCCCGCGATGGACAAATGAGATAGACGTAATTAAACCGTAAATTAATTATATCTTAAATTAGATTGTAGTAATAACATGGGTTTTTAATGTATAATGAATTATAGCATTAAATTGCCTTGTAATGCGCAATTTTTTTTAAAACAAATCAATTTACAATAATTTATATTGTTAAAGGCACTTGCGAAAACGTTATAGCATTTTTTTTCACATTTGTAGTCAACATAAACCATTACAATCTAAACACTCGTCACACAGAAACCAGTAAACGCAACTGTAAAAAACGTACGCGTATAACTTTACTTTTTTACTGAATATCGAGACAAGGTCAATGGCAGGAGCAGTCTGTTAGCAAAGTAAACAGTACGACTGATGAGTAACCAACACCGAAATAGAACACTTTCAGATTTGATCGTTGACACCTGTGCCAGTGCTAAAGTGCCAATGCGATACTGTTTTGTTTTAGAGAAAAAATAGCTCTATTCATTGCATCTCATGATATTTTTTTATCCAATTTTATGCCTCTACAGCGAAAGCATTCTGTCGGAATAGCTATTATTTTTAACTTGATTATATACAAAAATAGTTGTCTAGATTGAATAAGTATTCAGTCGATTCTCCGGAAATACCACACTCGTTAGCATTGGTCATTGATAGCAATGTTTTGATGTGCTGTGATAAACGAGTTTACACATTGCCAAATTACTTTCTCATTTCGTTTTTTAAAGAACGTGTTTGTAAAACATCTGTGAGTTGATTAGATAAACCGATTCGTTTCGGTTAATTTTTTTTCCCTTACTTCGGTTTCAGTAATCAACGCTAGAATTTTTTTCTTTCTTTTCGCACTCTGTATTCTATTTGATAAAAATACAGGACAGGCGGTGGGTAGGTACTATTAAGTTACCGAAATTGCTAATAAACAATAACTAGTCAACGTCCACCGGAGGGAGTGAAATGGAATATAAATAGAAAAATATTATAGGGGCTTAATGTACAATTTCAAAATTGTATTTAGTGGTTCAGTAGTAAGGTATGATTCCTGGGTCGAGCAAAAATACTTTCTTAAAAATCTTAGTTTCATCTCGAAATTGTGCCCAATAAAATTTGCCCCCTGTTACGTACGGAACCTAAAACGGCCGGTGAAAAGTGGGTGATTTGCACTTGTGCCTACACCTTCGGATAATACAAATGTGAACGCTATGTATGTATTATTTGCAAATAGTCGACGATTTCAGCAAGCGTTTTGTTTCAGCTTCTCACGGTTAGTAACGACCATAGCAACCAATGATTAAAGTGAAGCTAAAATTGAACTGTCTAAATAACTCGAATGCAGGGCACTTATGTATATTTTACGCCTTGTTTAGTCTGATGCTATTTAATTTAAACATTTACTTTGTCTAGATTATAATCCGCAGAACACTTAACGCTCAACACTTAATCGGTTCGGCACCTCGATGTCTGTCTGACCACTCAACGTTACACACACTTCGACACACATTTCCACCTACATACTCACGCCGCAGGTATTTTTATCTGCTTTCAATTTGCACGATTCTATTTTAATAATGTAAATAGATAAACAGCATAACGCAAACATATCTACTATTTAATTTTATTCATTATTTGCATAATCCTACGTATGTTTTAGACACATATTTATATACGTTACATTGAGAATATACTGAACCTTAACTTTATGAAATATTGAACAAAGAACCTCTTTAATGAAGTCTTAATTTCTACTAACAATGTGAAATTTAATTAAGCATTCTTGGCTTAAATTATGTTTAAACGTTTGGTGTATAGGGCATACCGGTATGTGTCATATGTATTAACAACAGTTACTTTCACGGTAAAAAAGATGTTGCCGAAAATCGGGACCTTTCAACAAATTACTGTTTACCTACATGATTATTGGATTTTTTGCGTGTATTTGCGAACCGCTAACGGCTATGTACGTCGACGGAACACATCAAAAGCTCCGGCATTAAGGCCAAGGATGTTGGTCGAGTACAAATTGAGCGTTCATTATTTTAACAAAAGCCTGTAACCATATAACGTTAATAATTACTAGTATGTTTTTTGGTGCAAAATTACACCATTGCGTTGCATAAAGAACTGATCTATAGAGCCTGTTAAGTCAATTGTAAAAAATTAATACAAAGTTAAAAATAATTGTATGATTAATCTGAACAAAGCATCGAGATACTTGCATACCTAAGTCCCTGAAGTGTTGAAGATAGAACAACTATTAGATAAGTCATAAATTTTAAAACGAGGCCCAGACAGGTATTTTAAATATTTCAAGAAGGCACTTACGACAGCAAAAGTGTATAAAACACAGAAATATTTTAGTTTGAACAAACCTGAATAATTTGATGATAAGCAGACGTTGTGTTATATAACTTCCTACACGCACCATCATAGAAACTGAAAGTTGTATAAAGATTAGATTCTCATCAATCATGTAGCACCCATAAAAATATCTAGACTATTTACAAATAGTATGACAGGTTTATGTTTTAATAATATATGTAATGTAATTCTCATACTTTTTTTTTGTGTATAACGTGATACTTAATAAAAAGTGTGAGTACCGCAAAAAATCTTTACAAAGGGGCTTAGAATAGCTGACGACAGCAAGCTTTAAAAAGTTGTAAGAATATTTTAAATTACATTGGAGGAAAATTACAGTTTTATTAACTACCGGTGTTTATTTATACGGCGTTGAAGTTGAGATACCGCGGTTGACACGTTGACATGCGATCGAGTTGTTACTAACTACATTAACTCGTATCGGGATCACGCGTCCGAAAACCAGTGTTTAATGAATGCAACGAGGAAGCTCTGTGCTTTTGGTAAACGGTACAAACGAGTAGTCGAATGTTCTGAGAAGTCGGCAATCAAAACACAATCGCCGCCGTAACGGTGTCGCGGCGCACCCGCGGGCGGTCGCGTCGCAGTACCATGCATTATGCATCCGCATAAAAATTGCAATCACCTCAATGTTAACTTAATACTGTGAAAAACGAGCTGTGGACGCGACACACGATCTCTTGGTAATTGGATAAAACGTTGATTAATATCCTTGAAACTTTCAATTTCGAAAACAACGACACGATATTCTGGATCAGCGATACTAATTGAAAGCAGACCTAGAGATACTAATTGATATCAAATGGCCCCGATTGCGAATCCTAAATCAATCAAAAAGTTCAGGTATGCCCCAAATCGCAAAACAGATGCTTTCAAAATCATTTCCAATGAAGAGGCAGTGTGCCGGTCATATCTGCCGCAGAACCGACAACTTTTGGGATTAACGAGTTCATCAGTGGAGACCACGAATTGGCAAACCTAGCGTAGGACGCCTTTAGACTAGGTGGAGTGGCGATATCAGCAGGGCGGCCGCCAAGAATTATATGAGAAAAGCCGCTGATCGTGCTCAGAGATGTGCTTTAGAAAAGGCCTATGTCCAGAAGTAGACTGAAGATAGGGATACAGAAGTTGGCATTCAACTCAACCTTCGTTTATGTGTTATAAAAAACTCATCTGCTAGGTATTTAAATTGAACGTCATATACATTTTAATTAACTTTTGCATTTAGCTAGTATAAATTATACTACGCTGCACCAATATAATTACGAAACCGAACTAGCTCCCAAGCGGTCTCATTACACGTAAAGATCAGATAAGCTAGCGTCTAATCTCCTTTATAATAACGTAATCGAAGGGGTTTCTTAGTAGCGGCCACTGGACAAAGGGTACTCGATAAAAGTAATGATGTCGGTTAATTTTAATTCGTAGTTGTGGCGAGGCGACGACGCCACGCTGTCTCGGCATCAGGTGACCGCCGACCATTGCTCCGCTTATCTTTTCCGCTACACGAACACTAATCTTTATTTGAATACTCAGATTACGATACTTTAATTTTAAATTCATAATTAATCTTTTTAATTTTTACATAGTATTTTATAAAGCCACTTTCCGCATCTGTCTGTCTGTATCTCGGCTTAATCCTTCTAATCTATCCAACCGTAGAGAATAGGAATGACGATATTTTCGTCAGATAGATAAATTAAAAATATTGGACACGTATTTTTCTTTTTTGTGTGATCGAAATATTACAGCGATATCTCGCTGTAATCTCGAATGAAATCACACCTCGGTAAGTTTTATACAGAGTTATGACGTAGCACACTCCCGTTCCATAACTGATATTGTTGCATTTCAATGAAACAATATTAGTTAAAAATACTTATTTAAAATTTTTATATAATCTTACCGACGGACTAATTAAAATACGATTTTTCATACCTTGTCGTTATCCCTCCAGAAGGTTTACGTGTATGTCTTATTGTACACGCACGAAACCGAACGGGTTGTTACTTATTTTATTTTTACATTGACATTAATGGTTGTGAAGAAAAATCGAAATATGTTATCAAAATCTGACGAGTTCGTTCACACCTTTTACTCCACATTTTCATAAAAACACAATAGGTAAGTTATGACACTTCGATGCAATTATTTAACAAAAATGGTTGTATTCAGAAATTTGTATTCGTACTTATTTGCAATGAAACTTTCACTGGCTTTTGATCAAGCCGCCTGAATAATACGAGCGCAGCGGGTTGTGATCACAGAATCATTCGATCAACACTTTTTTGCATCTTTCAATAAGAACTTTCGAAAATCTCAGTAATAAATCTGTGGTAATAATCATCTGTTCCTCTTAATTTATATAAATAGAATTACTAAATAACGTAGAATTATTAATTAACGTAAAAGATGAACAATTACATTCAAAGACAAAGGTTTAGTGTTGTTCTATAGTTGTTCTAAGCGCACAAGATTCAAGGAAAACCAGTTCTATACAAATATTTCACTAGTCGGAAAGGATTCCTAGATAATTTACTAAAGAGTAAACCTACTTAAATTGGCTCTAAGTACCCACTATTTGCTATCTTCACTATATTATAAAACTACCAGCTGCGTCTTAATTACGAACGGATTTTGTGCGATTTTCAGCATCAATTCCAGCTTCGCACGGGTGAAATAAGATGGAGGATGTATATATAAACCTTTCAATGGAGGTTTATTATCTGACTCCATCCGTGCGAACGTGGAGTGGGTTGCAAGTAACGTAAAAATGAGTCTAGCTCTCCATTATGAGAACTAATAAATTGACTACAAGAAAGTACCTTTCAACAGAAAAGCTTTCTATGGAGACTTCCAACTTTCTCTAAAATTATATTTAATTAGTTAATTAATAATTTAAAAAAAAATAAGTTGTGGATATAAGTTAATAGCTCATTATAACTACTGACAATTAAGCAAGTCAATAAATTGTACTTTCGATCTGAATCTTGCATTGGGTAAAATAGGAATAATATTGGTATCACTAAGTATAAGTACTAACTTTCGCTTTTAATCTGCATTGATTAATTGCAAGAGAAGTTGCAGTGAGACTAACAGAAATAATTAATATAATTTAAAATTGATTTTATAATATACCTACACTTAATGAAATACATTTATAGTTGACAATGTTGTATATAATTTATTGCTTATAAATCACCTATATTGCTGTATTAGGTATAATATTTCGTCATTTAAGTAAAATAATAATAATATAATTAACATATTATTATACTGAATACTTAGAATCAAATATTAGTATGCACTAATAATAGCATCTACTAGTAGGTAGACATGTCAATAAAATTATTATATGTTGCGAATTTCACAGGAAATTTATTGGTTATAAAACACCAATTGCTGTATTATAATATTTTACCATTTAAGTAATATGCAAAACATAATAATATTATTCAACACATTATTATTTAGAATACTTAATACCAAATACTAGGACCTACTAATAATAGCATCTACTTAAGTAAACTTGTAGGTAATAACATGTCAATAAAATTATTGTATAATGTTACAAATATGAGGAACTTTTTATAATCAAAGTCTATAAATGTGCTGGATGGTAATTTCATAGCCGCTCAAAAACATAACCTAAAGCAGATCTCTACCTACGCTAATCGATTTAATTATGTTGAATTTAATTAATCGATACCTTCAATTATACAGTTTCAAAGCAGAAATATTAGAAAAATATTAATTGTACAGACTTAATTATTTAAATTAAAGACTGATTTAAAATATTTATTCAAAACACGTACGAACAAAAGACATCAACGCGTTATACACAATGTAAATACTCTAGTCATAATGTTGTAGGTATTCTTAAGTAAGCACCTGAACATTGTTATTACTAAACGAAAATTAAGGCATTTTTGGTACTATACCTACAATCACAATCTGTACTACCTGTACCTAATTCCGGCTGATTAGGTAACAACGGCGCGCGTAAAGGGCCAAGTCCCGGGACACCTAAATTGTCTTGCATCACAAATTAATTTCATCAGAAAGATGATAAGGAGGATTTGAAAAGTTAGATTGTGAACGAAGTAGTAAAAATGCCTCGTCGAAATGGACCAAAATATAGGGGTTATTACAAATAATACTCACAGACGTTACTTTGCGAAAATCCATTGCAGAAAACTTAACTTAAATCTGGAATCTTAAAAATAGCGGCATAGTGCAAAATCATTTAAACGTACGAAAATGAACTAATTAAAAGATTATTTCCATATCAATTATATATTGTTAAACAATGAAGGTATTACTATAAGCGCCATGCATATTGTAACACGAAACTTATTAGTAGCTACTGCCTAATATTTATACCAAAGTGTTTACCAAACTGGACGTATGAGTGGTGTACTAGTGTATTAAATTTATTACATCATATATAGAGCTTTTCATCGGGTTCTCTGTGTAGCTATGAGTCAGCCAGCAGACGTGTATTAATAGAATCCTATTGCCGTACATGCCGACATCAAAGAATAGATATATTATCGTAGATATATCAACAATTAAACGTTTTATATTTACTTGCGAAGTACAAAAATTAAACAAACATTAAAAACAAGTTTTTATATTACTATGTGTTATGATATGATACAATACGACAAAAGATTGCTTAGACATAACGAGTTTTTGCATTGTGTGAAGTTTTTTCCTCTTCTACCTCTACTACACTTTTACTCTTAACCAAACGCTATGAAATTGAGCTAAGTCACTAACTTGGCTTCTTACAAACGTTAAAAACGCGTCTGTTGAGTGTGAACGTAAATGAAACATCAAAACGCAACGAATGAAATCAAAAGTATTGTTATACGTAAGCATTGTCCAGTTAGCCGCTGTGCGGTTGCTATTACGTTCCGATGCCATTAGCCGCACTGGGCTGGGCTGGCTACAAAGCCTTAAACCACCCTATTGATTATATTGGCTGCATGCTAAAATATGTAAACAGATACATTCGTGTCTCCCCCATACCTACTACATACTAACTTTGTTTTTATTTCAGTACGCTGGGAGTGGCTCATGTCGCGGGGATGTGCAAGCCAGACCGCAGCTGTTCCGTTAATGAAGACAACGGCATTATGCTGGCACACACCATCACACACGAATTAGGGCACAAGTAAGTTTCTTCTTACTTTAATACTTAAGACTACCTTTAAACATACTAATGCAACTTTCTTTCTGTACATCCACGTGATATACAAAAAGCATTCTAAAACAAATTTAGTAACGCATAACGGGAGAAAATGTTGACCCTAATAAGTGCTAATTTTTAGAGGTCTAGACACCTTCGTCGGTGGAAGTACACCGTCAATATTAATTCCCCACACTCTGCGTGGTGTAAATCAGGTGACAATAAACTGGTGGTAGGTTGCGACCGTGGTTATTGACAAGTCTGCACCGTCAAGCGGCCTTGCCATGTTCCGATGCAATGTCATCTGGTGACACCATTTGAGAGGGTGCGTCGGTTAAATTCATAAAACATTTAGTCTATTATCACAGATAATATAATACTATAATTATAGATACAAAGTATAATCTCCGATTTTAATAAAATAGCTGCGTAGGTATTTTATTTATTATATTTATTTCTTCCATTCATAAGTTAGATTTACTACCTAGTAAATCTAACTTATTAAAGCAATAACAGAATATTTTGACTGCAAAGTAGCCTTCGGCGTCGTGACCGCGGAAATCGAATGAAGCCTATAGTGGCGCTTTCAAAAATTTATGTGTATCATTACCTGATAGCGGAAAAGTCCGAGACGAAGTTTTACTTAGATCTAAAATAAAAATATTTTATTTGACAGAGCAATTCAGAGCATGACAATTAACTTACAGAATCTAGATATCGTTCATTTTATTTTGTACGTTCTTCTACGAATAGAAATTAATATAAATAAGCTGTAATAAATTATCATATTATTGACAGGTATCTTTATACGAGAAACTTTATTTCAATGCTTCATTAGAATAAAAATAAATACAATCTGTGTTATTCTTATATGATTATATTACTTATTATCGACGTTCATATGTTAATTCTATTAACATTGTTACACCTACATCAATTTTAAAAATGTACCTACCTACTTGAATTAGATGACTAAAAAATCATACGATAGCCGTTGGTACGTAGTAACTACCATTGAACCACAATTATCAGCAATGTAAACAGCAGTACAGTCGCGTGACGTAGATCAAGTAGTTACACCAGACTGGCCCCACTGGGTATTCTCTACATATTCCAAGAATAGAAGTCTTCAATCCTTCATAAATCTGCAACGTATGATATGTACTGAATGTTTTACTACGCTATAAAGAATTTAATGCAGGATTAGATAACACAAATGATTTTAACCATCAAAAAGATTTATATGTACAGCCGAGCATTATCGTGGCTATTGTAACCCCACCAATGGCGTCCAGAAGTACCTACACTATAAATTAATTATTATAATTCCACATCACCTTCGGATTTATTGTGATTTATAAGCCTCGTACGACAGATCTGCTGTATAAGCCTAGACTAAACGTTTTCCTTTTTATTACCTAGTAGTAGGTACGTTTGTACCGCGCAGTAGACAGCTTCTCTAAAAGTTAAATTTTAAGTTAAACATACTTATCGACTTTATTGACCATAAATTAGTATATTGTGATTCGTCATTTATTCCTAAACAAGATTGTTCCTTTTTAATATACCACACATTGGTAGATATATGTATGTATTTGGATATTTAGTGCATCTAGAGAACATAGCGATGATATTTAGGAAATAATATCTCGTTTTATTTGGCAACAGTCGCGGAGCGCTCGACCGGCTATCGGTACGTACTACACTGACTCATGTTCCTAAGCCGAGATTACCACAAGGACGCTGCTTTCAACATAGAATATTAGTTATGAAATACATACCTACCTACAAAGTTGCATCCGATACCTCTACTTACGAGTTTGTTTATTTATTTACTCTGATACTTGGGGCGTAATCACACAATGGAGTTTACGCAATGACTTTGAGCAGCTCTAGACAACGACTGTAATCATACTGCAAATAGAAGTTATGTAACTAAGTAGTGCAAACAGACGCAGCCATTGACCTTCTTGTAGACATGAATGCATCATTCGCGTGGTACGATGCACTCGGAGCATTGACGCCGCACTATCGGCCCACACAAGTTATTATTTTTCACATCGTTATCTTTTATAAAGAATAAAGAGGCAATCAAACTATTTCCAGGCGAGACTCGTTATATGACGACGGGGCTTGGCTATTGGTATTGCGTTTATTTATGCCAATCCGTCATTGTATAGGTACAATTTCTATTCAGAGTAAGTATATAATTCCTAAAAGAGATATACTTTTTCTAGGAAATCTTTATGTTTCGAACATAAGAATAATACAAAGCCAAGAAATAAGACATTTAGAGTCAATTTATAACGTTTAGACTTTAGAGGCTCAAAAGTGCAAAATGAGTTTATATTGATTTAGATCAATTACCTATGTACCTAACCTTCTCCGCCAACAAAGCGCAAAAGCCTACGCATCCTTTACTTAATACTTGACCATTAAATTACATCTACATTCATTCTCTACATGCCCTCAGGCGTCCTATACCGCCACTTGAATCCAAGAAGTGAAGTGTTGGCTTTAAGATTCCTCAGACAAAAACCTGACTTCATTAATAGTTATGAAATATTATTATGAAATAATTAGATAATGTGGAACCAACCTTAATATAATAGAACCCTACTGTTCGTCTAATCATTGATATCATTTAACGCGACACTAATAGAGTCATTATGATGCACGCTTACCAGCTTGTTGTTACACGAGCGATAAATATCTTTATCATTGCATTATTACGCGGCTCAATGAATGATAGACACACAACATAATCAACACCCATATATCTCAATTATAGGTTCTAAGTACTATCTACTACATTGAAAAGGTGACTTTAAATATACAGGTTGGCCCCCGTCGCCTTTTTAACAGTAAAGTTGGAAATGCCTAATGAACGGCAACCAGTTCGCCCCCGTGGAAATATGGGTGATATTTAGCTCTGAATACACCTTCGATAACACATATGTGAACGATGTGTACCTATTTAAGACTATGGGAGCGAATCCTCCGACAAAAAAACTAATATGGATATCTATAATTATACTATATCCCCTACCAATTTTACTGTTATTACTGTTATTGTTTTTACACAGCAATTAATAATACAGTAAATAATTATTTGTTTATCAAGACCTTTCACTGTAGTAAAATAATTTGTTGCGTTAAACAGTAAATCATTCATCCTTTGACAATAATTCATTAGGTAATAATCATTTAAGTATTGAGAGAACATTTGGTTTATGTATCATAATAATGATAAGGAAACTCTACAGTTTATAAGTAGGTATGTACCTAGTTAACAATAATCTGCCTTGATATAAGTTTAGATAGATTAGATACCACTGTTTTAATGCTTTTCTTCTTGCTAACAGCTTTGGACTGTACCACGACACTGAGAAGATCGGTTGTCATCGTCGAGACGGGTTGACCCTGCACATTATGACGCCAATATTCGAACCAGATTCAGTACAAGTCGCCTGGTCCAGATGCAGCAAAAGAGACGTCACCAACTTCTTAGAGTAAGTTTAGCACGGTTTGTTGTTATTGAATAGACCAACCTGTAATCACAGACAAACACCAAAGTTGTTCTATCCGTAGCCTACTATAGTAGGTAACTAGTTAGTACTTATTTACACATGTCCAGTTGAAAATCAAACATATGTATTGTAGCGCCTATAAAATTTATGCGGGAATCGATTCGTACATAAATAACAGTTCGACATCGGAACCCAATACCGGATGTGGTTGGAGACGATCTCGAAGATTAATTGTTATTGTCACAGCACAATCATCGATCAAGTGCCTATATTTTACACCCATTCACATAAAGGCGTTGTCACCGCAACATAATTAACTTGACCTATCAAATTATAGAGACTTTATAATTAATTACATCATAAATAGGATATGATTGATAAATGTAAGAATATAAAGTAGGCACATATTATTAATGGTTTTATGATGAACTAGCTTCCCCAAGGCTGCGCCCGCGTGGTACTTATTGGGATATAAAAGGTAGCCTATGTGTAGGTACTCCGTCTATCTCTGTGCCAAATTCATCCAATTCTGTCCAGTAGTTTTCTCGTTAAACAGTAAGAAACATATCCGGACATCCATACATCCTATACATTTTTACATACTTTCGCGTTTATAGTAATATTAATATGATCTTTTTAATAAGTACCTAGTATTGACCAAGGACTCGTGCAGTGAACTGTTGTGAAACTATCGGGGAATCTGTTTATAGTTAGACCTATTGTGGGCGCAATCATTGTAAAGTGCGTAAACGCGCTCGTAATTGTGAGAAATGTGCTGAAATGAATCCAATGGGTGCGGCCACTGTTCTGCTTCAGTTATATTATTTGCTACTCGATTGCGTACAAAATGCATTGTATTACAATTATACGGTCTATTCCTGGTGCAGTTGGCTGTTATTATACGTTCTAGGATACTTATGTTTCTACAAACTTGATACTAGGTACCAACCTAAGTACTGGTTTTCATATTAAACACCTATTTTCTTGTTGCAGTGCCGGTTTGGGAGAATGTTTAAGCGATCAACCTTCACAAGAATACATGTATCCCGAGGTACCTGCAGGTATGTTTTAGTTATTCTACCTTTGCACATAATCAGGTGTTATAGGGAGATAACAATGAACACGCACATTATTTTTCAGGAGTAATGTTCGACGCAGCTAGTCAATGTCACTTGCAATTCGGAGCAGAGTCGGCGGTTTGTGAACCGAACTTGTGTGAACATTTGTGGTGCTTTGTGAACAACACGTGCAAGACTATGTTGCGGCCTGCTGCTCCTGGCACCACTTGTGGTCCTAATATGGTATGAAAGAGTATCTAGTACCTAAAAGGTATTGATTGTAACAATTTTCGAGCCTCAAACAAATCTCAACCTCCTTCAATCTGAACTGCAGACTGTTGTTAGTTAGGTTTCCCTTTAATACCAAGGTGTTCAAGGTTCAAGAAGATTTTATCATGGTCCCATAACAGTTATGTAGTTTATTTTGTGATAGTGAACTTCAATTTTAATTTCACAGTGGTGTCAGAACCTAACGTGTGTGCCTCGTACACCGTCTCCTGCGCCTCGTGACGGCGGCTGGGGTCCATGGTCAGAGTGGAGCGAATGTTCTCGAACTTGTGGCGCTGGTGTGTCTACACAGACGCGCGAATGCAACAATCCAGAGCCAAACAATAATGGCAATTATTGCATTGGGGATAGAAGCCGGTACGTACCTAGTGTACCTACCTACCTACCAACTATCAGACTAGTAAAGAATATAAACCTCCTTATCTAGATTTAACTTATATGTAACCATATTTTTCTCAGGTACAAGATCTGCAACACAGAACCATGCCCCATAAATGAACCATCATTCCGCGCAGTCCAGTGCTCTAAATACAACAACATGACTTATATGAACGAAACTATATCTGAATGGATCGCTTACTTGGACCCAGGTTGGTACATGTTAAAGTTAAAAATATTTTTATTAGGTATCTAAATAGATGCTTATAATTTGAAGGTCAATATTTGTGAAGGATTGTTTCAAAGAGGGATGTTGTTACAGACCGACCGTGCGAGCTACAATGCAGGAGTAGTGATGTGGAAATGGTGGGCGGGTTTGTAGCAGACGGCACGCCTTGCAGACAAAACGTAGGGGCTCGGGACATGTGTATCGCTGGTAAGAATAAGCATTCGTATTATAAGTAAAAGACATTTAGTTAACTTCTGAACACACTTAGAATTTGTATTAAGAAGACCATACTAGTTTTGGAGTTAAGGAGGTATTTTATCTCCTATGCCTATATCGTCGGTCGGATTCATTACCGGAACATTTCCGAAATCATGTGTTGTGAGATAAGTACGCAGAATGGTAGGGAATTAAATATATTTTCAAAATCACTAACGGTACAACTCAGATTTCAGTTTTAATTGACAGAAAACTATATATTCTGATACAGAAAAATTGATTTTAATAATCTCTTCGTTTTCAATAGCAACTTTAAACCTTAATTACTCAGAACAGTATAATTTTGAAATGTTCCATTATTGTTTCTGACCGACGATATGTAAGACTTCTGCAACTGTCTATCAGCAGGCGTCTTATTCGATTTCGTTATTCCAGGTGTATGTTACAAAGTGGGGTGTGACTGGATTGTCGGCTCTAATATGGAAGAAGACAAGTGCGGCGTGTGCGGTGGTAATGGATCCGACTGTAAAACTGTGCTCGGCATCTACACGAAAGACACAACTAAACAATCAGGTTTCAGTGAAGTATGTAACAATAAATATATACTTTATATCTCATAAGAATTTAACCAGTATGGCATACAATTACCTATTTAATGTTACCAGGTAGCAGTCATACCTGCTGGATCAAGAAACGTAAAAATAGAAGAAAAAGTCAGTCCTGGCAACTACTTAACTATAGGAAGTGCTAGAACAAAGAAGATCTACTTGAATGGAGCTCGGTAAGTCTCATAGTGAACCAAAATTCGAGCAATTTCGTTAGAAATGAGATCATACAATATTAAATGTACTTACAGAAACGCAACATTAACAGAACATTTTGTGGCGGGAACTCAAGCTATCTACGAACGGGACAGAGACTGGGAGAAAGTACGGATTACAGGACCACTACGAGAAGACATTAAAGTCTATGTAAGAATTTGATTCTGTCACATGTTCCACAAAGACACTAACCAAGTAGTGAGCTACTTGGTAGTGTCTTTGTGGAACATGGTCTTTCGTCATTACACTTCTTCCGTCGTACATGTTCTAAAATGTTCTTTACTTATCTTCCAGCAACGAATCCATAGCGGACGCCATCGAAACCCAGGTGTAACGTTCCAGTACACAGTAGATAAAAAAGCAAGCGCCGCCAACAAGCGATATTGGTACCGACTGACGGACTGGTCTCCGTGCTCTGTAACCTGTGGAATCGGATATATGCGACGACAGCACGAATGCGTTGATGAACATAACCGTAAGTAACCATTCCCAACGCTATCTCAATTGAATATCAACCAATTAGCTTAAAACATCAGCAAAACCACCTAAACAACGAACAACTACTACAATTCGTTTGGTTTTACGTGTGTTACAACCTTATCAAAACTGCATACGGCGCCTGATGTGTTGTTGGATTCAATATCCAAACTAATCCCTAAGATTACCTATAACAATGCTGCCAGCTACTAAAACATCTGTATTAATATGAAACAAAATGTGTTAATCCCCGATAAGAAACTGTGTGTTTGTGTGTACAGGTGTAGTGGACCAGTCGCAATGCTACCACATCGAGTCGCCGCGCCACGAGGCGCTGATGCAGCACTGCCGACAGCCCGCCTGCGTGCCGCACGCGACGCACACGCACTGGTGGGCCGGCCCCTGGAACGCCTGCTCCAAACCTTGTCGTATGCCTGTATGTATCCACAGGTTACCCAAACTGATAGCTCATATAGAATACTAGAAAAAGTTGATTACAAAACATTACCAGAAAAAAGGTTAATAGGTTCCCTAAGAAAGTCTAGGGTAGCCGATAGTAGCCGGCACATACAGAAATAATGTAATTTTAAGGATTTCTTTAGAATTACCTAAAAATCAATCATTAATTATTGTAAAATTTTAGCCACTCTGACTACAACTATGAATGTTCAAATAGTGTATTATTTTTAGGGTGGAGAAGCAACGAAACATCGGAGCGTATACTGCGTAGATAAATTAACCAACAAAGTGATTGAAGACTCTGAATGCGATCTACTGATCAAGCCGGCGAGCACCATCAAATGTGACGTGCCGGCTTGTTAACTGGAAACAACAAACGATACTATGGAAATGAATTCCATAAGGAAAACATCAAACATGATTTTATATACAAAATCATCCACAAAAGTGCGACACCAAAATTCCCAGTGAAATAAAGATGTTTGCACTATATTCCGATAAATATCCGTCCGTTCGGGGTGATGCTAAGACCTGAGGTCAAATCGAATACGGATATTACCTGCCTACTCGAGCATTGAGTTTTATAAACAAAGGCAAAAAAGAATCTATATAAATCGAGAGAAAATGGGAATACGATTAGAGTGACAATTCGTGATGTGAATAAAGGCGAAAGTGAGAACTTTTGAGAGCAGTGGAATCGTGAAGTGTGACAGAGAGCCAGTGTTTGTTTGTACTTGTTACGTAACGTATAAGATAGCCCATCGAATAGACATTAATCTATGAGTAAGTACTCAAATAGAATACACAAGCGTGTGGTGACGTGCGAATCTCGCAATACTAAATGCTCTACAATATCACTACTGCCATAATATTAAGCTAAATTAGTCTTCGCTTAGTTATAAACTACTAATAAATATATTCTAAATTCTGTCACATCAGTATTAAAGTGGTGTATATGTATTTCTGTAAAATAATACATGTTAACATAATGAAGTAACGGTGTAATAAATTTTTGGACCAAAAATATTTTTAAATCAAATTCACGTTGCCATAATCACTATTACTGCCAATATGACACATTGTGTAATATAAGTATTTAGTTATACTGTAGGTACAAATCATTCATATTTTTGTACAAATGAATTATTTGGTCGTATTTTTAAGTGGGCTAATGTACAGTCTCCTGAACATAATTAAGTTTTAAGAGCTGAAATATTGTTTAGTCACTCATTCTGCAAATTTAAAGAAAATCAGCTAGTCAAAACATTAGGAATTGTAAAATCAGGTTAACGTTTTAAGTCAATGTTGTCGTAATCCAAGATAACGTAAATAATATTTAAGTTTTAACCTATCACTAAGGATCTAAAGTATGCATGTGTAGACGTCACGTTATGTAATAATTTATATGTATAAAAATATGGAAACTAAACAGTTGTGCTGTTGGAACAAATAACTCAGTAAATGTATGTAATAAGCATTGTTTGTGTCCTTTTTAACGTGATTACTTATATTTTATTGTAATGCATAAGAAACCTTTTATTTATCACGAATATATTTGTAAGAATGTAGCAACATAAGTGACTTTCCAGTTTTCTGATGTTTCAGTTCTAAGATACATCAGAGATAATGTCGTTCAATTGATACACAATTTTAATTTTCAAATAAAACGCTTTGAAACTAACACTTAATCTGCACAAATGTACCTTTAGTAAAAATATTATTGTTTAGACAAATATCATTTCTGTTTTATCAATTATAATTGTGTATGTAATTAGATATGGCAATAAAATCGTACAGTGTTTTAAATATGCTTTCATTTATTTATTAAAAAAATATAAAGTCCTAGTTATCATTCGGCTATGTATGTTTTAAACAAAATCACAGAATATTTAGTTCGTGTGTTCAATTAAACGCTTTTCATAGACTTAGTTTCAATACCAGACGATACACAAAGTGTAGAAAGCAGGTATGTAGTGTACAATATGATGCACTTGATGTTTTTTCACTGATCCCAGTTATTGAAAACCGCTTACTTGAAACAAATCTAGCAACTCTTTACAGCATTTTACGAATAAGAGACTAACTAAAAATATACAACTAGACAAAATCAGTTTCAATCGACATAAAAGCGTACTTCGTTTAATAATAGCAATGCTAATCTTTGATAGGACTCCGTTAGGTACCTGTAGCTCGCACAAAAACATGGTGATATTCTGTATACAGGACTTTTTTTACCAGTGCAAAAACTTTGAAAAAACAAATTGAAACAAATTTTAATAAGAAATATTTTTTATTTTAATTGTCTTAGTATTAATAAATGAAGTAATCGCTAACAAAGTTTACTATTGATACTAAGGGTACGGTCGCCCTCTAGCTGCCGTATCAATTGTGTGGTCAGTGAATTACGAATAGATCGTCCATAATTTGTTGATTTTGAAAAAAATAAAAGTATTAACTATACTCTATTGTATCAGTAATAGAGCGCATTTCCATAGAAACCATTATTTGAACCACCAAAAAGAAATGCGCACTGGTTAAAAAGTTTTCCTGTATTTATAATATACTGCCCTGTCAATCTAGGCGTTTCCATATTATGTATGAAGATGGTTTAAAGGATTTCAATCCAGTTTACTAAAAACCATGAATAATAAAGACACTTTTGTACGAGAAATATTCACGCATGTTTTAGATCGGTTTTTGAATAAATTTACTACTATTGTGGGTATTAATCAGCAAATTCTACCATGCTTTTGTGCGACGAATTAGGCCATAAAAACAAACTATGTTAAAATGCAGAAAGTTAAGCTAACGACAAGATAAACTATACTATTTACCTACACAGCTAAACATTCATACATCAAATCAACTAAATATCAAATTTGTGACAATTACCTTAACTAACATCTATAGGTAGTAGATAAAACGATAATCATAAGTTTACCCCCGTATTCATAAACGTCTTATAAGCTTATTATAGCTAAAATAAATTTTAATTCGTTTGTCTTTGCCTGTCATCTTGACATTTATAATAGAAGAAAGAGACAAAGTCCATTTTAACTAAGAGTCTTACAAGATTTTTATGAATATGACCGTTTGTTTATAAATTATTCAGTCTATGTATAGTGTCAGTTGCCTTTAAGTATTTATTTAAAATTTAGAAATCAAATATAATAACATTATACAAAACGAGATTAGCGCAATTTTTAATATGTTTTTGATAAACATAATTGACTTTGAAAGACCTAATTCAGTCTGTTCAAATTTCTTTTAGATATAACTAAATTATAATCCTTAAAATAAACCTTGCTTAGACCTGTTGCAATTATAGTTAACATTTAACAACACATATAATTATATATCCTAAGCCTAGGACATTATATACTAAACACTTTTTTTAATTTAAAATTTTATAGCTAATAAAAAATCTTACAGATCTTTCTCCATTTATTTCAGTGTTTATAACATTTATATTTTATTAAAAAAAAATTATAAACTTTGAGTTACCCAGTCCCTGAACTCGAGTCTTTAGATATGATTGCTTCTGATGAAACGTCAAATCGTATATTTTTCTTTCTTGTTGGATATTTCTGAAAGAACATAAAAACAGTCCGAAATACATCGTTGGATCTAAACAAATAATCCGACTCATAGTTGCTTAAGTTATTCGTCACTTTTTAAAATGTAATGTGTAATGCTTCTAACATTTAGCCATTATTAGAATGTGGGCAATGGTTCTATAACAAAGAACATATTATTATGTGTTTTCTTTATTGAATATTGGTGTATAATAATTGAAGTATAACTAAAGTTTAAATACCTTATCTTTAGATCTAGGGTCTGCGTTCTTCGAGCGCTCCTTCTCTAGGTCAGTGTGTAGCGTCGCAAGCTCCGTCGTGAGCTCCGCCTGGACTGCCCGCAGCCTCTCTACTTCCACCAACACTTCTGCTTTATCCTTCACTGAAAGTACAAATAACAAATCTCATTATTATCTTAGAACTAATCATTCAAGGACATCTGACATCCCTCAACCACGGATCCACAGTATTGCGCGCAGCATCCAGGAGCCGCGGATCGTGCTCAGTGGCGTGCTTTCAGAGAGGCTGATGTCCAGCAGTGTACTAAAATAGGCTTATGATGATGATGACATCGATCAACACTTGGCCAGCGTATGTAGATTATAGCATTAACTCTCAACTCATACGATAGTTGAGAGAAGACCCATGCACAGCGTGGGACAGAAAAAGGGTTCACTTCACTTCAATGTTTAATGTTTTTGGCATCCACCGTCATTCACAGTGATTCTGCCAACGTCACTTCACTTCACTTCACTTTTTAATGTTTTTGGCATCCACCGTCATTCACAGTGATTCTGCCAACGTCAGGTTGAAAGACACATTGTTTTAAAAATTGACTATGTGCGGTCACTGTGCGATTGAGTACGGTAGGTAGGTAGTTCATATAAGTGTGGGCGGGTAGATTGAAAAAATAAACAAGACAGACAAAACTAAACGAGTTTTAAGTAAACCGGCAATAACAAGTTACAAATACATAATAGGCATAGAATATAATAGGAGCAAAGGAATGTTAGTCGGAGAGATGGAGACTTATAGTTTAATATTATTGGCTTTAATAAATTTTGCTAAGACAAAAATAAGTGGAGAGGATGCATAGGAGAGAAGGAATTTTAAATTAATAGGACGAGGAGCATTTTTAGGGAGAAGATCGTAAAGCGGAATGGAGATGTATGGGCAGTTAAAAAAAATGTGTTCAATGGTACCATCTTCTAGTCCACATTCGCATAGGGAATTATCCCGGATACGTAACTTAGCCAAAAAAACTGGGGAACAAACGTGGCCTAAACGTAGGCGGATAATGACAGATGTTATTAGTTTTGGCAAGTTACGAAATTGAAAAAACCAGGGCTTTGTCGGGATAGTTGGTTGTAGGCTATAGTAGTGTCTACCTACGCGGGAACCAGACCTTTGCCAAGCGGCATTCCAATCTTTAAACAAGTCTATTTTAGCTGAAGACCGGAGATCTCTCAGATAAGTTAATTTGTGGGACTCTAAGCCAATCTGGGTTGCCTCTTTAGCACAAACATCAGCTATCTCATTGCCTGCAATGCCACTATGACCTGGAATCCAGGCAAGGACAACCTCAATATTATCTTGTTTGCAAAGAAGTAATTGTTCCCTGATATCAAGTATAACGCTAAAGTTGTCTCTGGACTTGAGAGGGTGTTTTTGAATAGCTTGAAGGCAGCTAAGTGAGTCCGAAAAGATTACCGTTTTATTGATTTTATGTGCTTTAATGTAGAATAACGCTTCTAAGATGGCTATGGCTTCACCGGTGAATACAGAATATGTCGAAGGACATTTAAAATTTAAAATTATTTTAAATTTGGGGATCCAAGCTGCAGCACCAAGGTGCCCTTCTTCTGATAATTTAGAAGCATCAGTGAATATGGCAGTCCAATCACTGAACGATTTATTATAAATTTCCAAAAACTCATTATTGGCTGAAGGAGAATCCTTACTAATGCCAAAGTTTAACAGAATAGGAGGTTGAAATATTAAGATTTCATAACTATAGAGGAAGATAGGGTTTTTGGGGTAGTGACAGTAATTTATGGAGGGATGACAAATTTTTTGGTAACTTTTTATTAATGGAGGAAGATCTTTATTCGTCCAATATGGAGAGGAAGGGATCAGCGAATGTAATTCTTGTAACTTTCTTACTAGAGGATGGGAAGAGTTTTGAAACACGTTAAATAAAAAACGGTCACAGATAAACTGGCGACGAAGGTGTAAAGGGGGCTCTAAACATTCGACTTGCATCGCATTAATTGGCGATGATTTCATAGCCCCAGTTATGATTCTCAGACATTTAGACTGGATTTTAGCTAATTTGGACATAGCTATCTTAGAACACGGTTCTAATAGAAAACTGGCGTAATCGAAGTGACTGCGAACTAGAGCATTATACAAAAGTTTTTGTGAGTATGGATGAGAACCCCAACGCACACCTGATAAGGATCTCATTATATTTACTCCTTTTTCGGCCTTTCTACATATATATTCTAGGTGAGGGATGCCTGACATTTTGGAGTCGAAAATAACACCTAAGAACTTAACCTTATCGTCAATGCTTATGGATTGACCATCAACTGAAATGTTTGTAAAAGGGATAATTCTTTTCCGGGTAAAGATAACAGCAGTGGATTTAGAAGGGGACAGTGACAGATTAAGATCTTGCAACCATAAATGTAAGTAACTTAGGGCAGAGTTGATGCGTGAACTGGCCGTTTGAATGTTATCAGAAGATACGTACAGTGCTATATCATCGGCGTATTGGAGGACATCGCAGAAGCTATTTACAGTCAAATTGAGGTCGTATGTATATAAGTTGAATAAAAGAGGGCTCAGGACAGACCCCTGGGGAAGACCCAGCCAAACTGTTCCCGAAGATACAATGGAGCCGTTTACTCTTACAGATACAGACCTAGCCATAAATAAATTACAGATAATGTTAATTAACCTCACTGGTAAACTCAGATTGAGTAGTTTCCTCCTGAGCTCAGGAAGTAAGACATTATCATAAGCAGCAGTGATGTCTAAAAATACTCCCACAACATAGTGATTTTTAGATAAAGCTTTTCTGATGTCTGTTGAGAAAACACTGAGGCTATCCAAAGTACCTAAACCACGTCTGAAACCAAATTGGGAGCTAGGTAAAAGACCTCTGTTTTCCACTATCCATTCTAATCTATTTTTTATTAAGTGTTCCAGAATTTTACACAAGGTTGAAGATAAGGCTATTGGACGATACGATGCTGAGTCAGAGGGATTTTTGCCCGGTTTTAAAACAGGGATCACTATTTGAGACTTCCAGGATGGAGGTACCTTACAAGTAATAAATATGGTGTTAATGATATCCAAGAAGAGTAATTTAGAACTATTCGAAAGATTAGTTATGAAGGAATATGGTATACCGTCTATACCTGGGGCGGAATCCCGTAAGCCGTCAAGAGCGCAAAGTAGTTCCGGAAACGAGAAAGGTGCGTCCATGCTGTCAGAAGAGTGAACTGGAAGGACAGAAGGAAGGGAATCTAAGGAGGGAACAAAAGGAGGGGCCAACCTATTAGTAAAATCCTGGACCCAGGAGTCAACGTAATTAGAAAGAGGTTGAGCTTCAATGGAACGTCTATAGCGTTTTATCTTTTTCCAAACTAAAGAGGGTGGGGAGCGTGGAGATAAAGTTTCACAAAAATTCTGCCAACCTTTGACCTTTTTCTTAGCAAGTAGTCGCTTGGTTTTTGCCGATGTCTTCTGGAACTTTAGATAGTTAGCCATAGATGTGTCACGGGATAGTTCAATTTCCGCTGAGTTACGCAATTTGATGCTCTTGGTACATTGGGAATCCCACCAAGGGGGTGAAGGGATCTTATGGCAAGCCGAGTTTTTTATGGGAATATGGTCATCCGCAGCAGCGATTAAAATGGAAACAAACTGATTATATAGGTCTAGCACATTTGAGGAATCTATGGCGGGAAAGGAACTAGAGCTACATTGAACAGTTAAGGAAAAAAGGTCCCAATCAGCCTGGTCAGTTTTATATTTCAGGAGTGGGGGTGGCTGTATCGGAGGAGGTCCTGGGATCGGTAAGGATGAAAGGATAGGAAAATGATCACTGCCATAAGATAATGGGAGGACCTTCCAAGAGATTGAGGTTGTTAAAGAAGGAGATGCCAAAGTAAGATCAATCGCACTATTGGACTGGGTGGGGGAAGTTCTGCGAGTAGGGGAACCGTCATTGATGACACAAAGGTTCAAGTCATCTAAGAGCTCAATAAAATAAGAAGAATTAGAGTCACAGTGCTGCGACCCCCATAGCGAATTATGAATATTAAAATCGCCGAAAATAACAACATCACCTGATAGTATGGAGCATAGGACCGATTTGAGCTCGGAGATTAAGGTGGGATTTGGGTGAGGGATGTATACAGAAAAGAAAGAAATGTTCATAGCTTTGGCTCCCACAATCTGAAAGCCGTCACTATGAGAAGGTATGGGAATCTGAACAAAAGAGATATTTCTTGAAACAAGAAGGGTGGCACCAGCTTTACCATCCAGCCTGTCGTCTCGGAGGCATGAATAGCCAGGAATCCTAAATAAAGAATCCGGTCTGAGCCATGACTCCGAAATACCGAGCAGGATGGGATTGAATTTATTAATAAGGTGAATAATTTCAGGCTTTTTATGACGAATACTTTTACAATTCCATTGTAGAAAGGCGAATGTTACTGAGGTGGGACATTAATTCTTTAAGTAGAGTAAAGACATTGTTCGGTACAGCGTCACTAAATTTTGTTAAGAAATTAACTAAAACGCTCAGTAGAAGTTCTATTAGGTTATCATTTGGGGAGGGTGATGGAGGATCAGCTCGCCCTGTATTCAGGGCACAGCCATTCGGGAGGGACTCAGAGGGGGTGCGGGTGATGTTATTGTGTGCATGAATATCATACTGTTTACTTAAAGTCGGACGGGGGCGTCGGGGAGTAAAAACAGTTTCCCTATAGGAACGTACTGGGGAGGAGGTATTCCCATTGGGGACAGCAGCACTATGAGAAGGAGACAAGATAGATATAGGGGGAGGTGGGGTGAACATAGTCCGAGAGACTTCTGCGTAGGAGGGGCGGGACGGACGGTAACGCAGAGCTGCTTCCGAGTAACTTAGATTTTCGTCTGCCATCACTATTTTAATAGCTTTCTGCCTTGAGTGTTCCGGGCAGGAAGCATCGGTGGCCTTATGACGGCCTAGGCAAAGAATGCACGAAGTTTTGTCATCAGATATGTTACATGTATCACCAGTGTGTTGGCCGGCACAACAGAAGCATCTGGGGCGCGATCTACATTGGGCAGCGGTATGCCCGAAACGGCAACATTGTTTGCATTGGATAGTCGGTAGTATGTAAGGTTCGACTGGCAGACTAGAGTAGAAACAGAAAATTTTTTCAGGTAACGCCTGGCCTTTGAACGTAAGTACGACTGTAGAAGTTGGAACCCATTCCGCAATACCCTCTCTATGTATTTTTCTATTCAGTCTCCTAGCCTTCATTACAGGCCCACAGTTTTGGGGAACAGAAATACCATTAACTAACTCTTCTAGGGTCCAATCGGTAGGAATGTTCCTCACCACCCCGTTACGAGTTACATGAAATTTTGGAATTGAGGTGGTGAGTTTATGTCTAGAGCTAAAGTCGCAAGTCAAAAAAGAATTTGCGCTTTCAGCTGTTTTAAAATCAACAGCTACTCGGTTTCTCCCTAAAGACTTGATCCCTCCTTCAATAATTCCCTGAATGTTGTTACGGAAAATGAGTTGGGCTATTTTCAGTAAACGGATTGAGAAGCCAGCAGAAGGGTCAGGTTCCGCGCGTGAGATGTGGACTGTGAAAGGACCGGAGTCCGAAGCGGTGTATAGCAGTGGAGCGTCTCCATCAAATTCCGGACGAGTATATGTGCTTTGGGCCGAACCTGATGGGCTACTGACCTTTTTGGCATTATTTCCTGCGATGTCAACGTCTGCCGGTCGTTTTTTTGAAGATGATTGAGTACCGGCTATTTGAGTATCCATTTTTTCAGGGGATGTTTGTGTAAACAAAGGGGTAGACAACATATTCGATGTTACGTTTATACACGAGTCTCCCCAATCAGGGGGATCATCGTCCCCCGACATGTTTAGACAGGATCAATATAATAAGGGAAAGCACCACACCTATAGGAAATAGTATGACGATCTAAAAAAAAAATTATTATGATAGCTAAAATAATAAAAAAAACAAAAACACCCGAACACTTGTGTCAACCAACGCGTGAACGAGCAGCTCTGCCAACGTCAGGTTGACACAGTGTTTAAAATTGTCTATGTGCGGTCATTATGCGATTGAGTCAGGTAGGTAGTTCATTTAAGTGATGGTGAGTTTAAAAAAATAAGTGAATCAAAAATGATTTAGAATATAAAGTTGGTACTTACTTTCACCCTGTCCAAGTATGTTACACAATTTCTTATTTCTTGATTTGACTGTAAGCAACTCCTGCTTGAGGGTGAGAACCTCTTGTTTTAACATTGCTATTTCTTGATCTTTCTTC
This sequence comes from Meganola albula, assembly GCA_936450015.1. Lineage (NCBI taxonomy): Eukaryota > Metazoa > Arthropoda > Insecta > Lepidoptera > Nolidae > Meganola > Meganola albula. The sequence continues at coordinate 6,350,953 of OW388157.1, forward strand.
TCCAATGTATCAGCAAACTGCACTCGTGTTATCACCTCATCTGAAGCTACTAGACGATTCTTAACTCTATCAATTATCTTGTCTTTTAACAGTTCACTTTTAGTTTCATTTTTGACTCTTTCAAAGAATTCTGTATCTTTATCTGGTGATTTGGGATCTTCGTGACTCTTCTCATCAATATGGTTGACTGAAAATAGAAATAATTAGTTTCAGAGCTATTACTAAACCATATTTTAACCTTTTGACAGTGCCTGTGGTGCTTGATCCCAATTACGAATTGATAAAATACACCTACAATGAATAACTATATGGAGGCTCATTCCACTGCCACCTTCTCACCGATAATCATTCGGAGTCACGAGTGAATCGGTATACTGGGCTAGTGCTTTCCACCGTGGAGTGCATCATTGCTTAACATCAGGCAAATTGTAGTCAAGCGCCAGCCTATCGAAGAATAAAAAAAAATACGTAGGTGCACTGGATGAAAATAAAACAAAAAGACATGCATGTTTTTGTCCCATAAATGCATGTGTGTGTGACATGTGTAAGTGACACGGACAGTTAAAAAGTCAGCATCATATGCCTTTGCATAATTATAAGAAGTGGCTAAGCTAATTATATTGACACTTTCTCTGGAGTCTGAACAGACAGGTTAGACTATCCATAAATTGGGACTCATTAGATAAATATAAAACGCAAAGCAGAAATAAGGTGACGGCTTACTTGACTGACTACTTTCTCATAAGTTTCATATGATACACTACAAGCGAACACCACACGTAAACACAAGTAGTTAGTTTTAAGTTGAAGTAAATAATTTCAGAACAAATTTAAGAACATTCAACTATGATTTAATCCAGGTCCTTATTTTAAATTAGCTTAGATTTAGCTTGATCAGAGATAGGTATATATTCAGTATAACGTAAATACAATCGGCGACATATGACTTAGCCAAACAGGTGCGGGGAGACTAGTGCACGTATATTTCTATGAAAATCGCGTAGGTACTGCTCAGTCAAAGCCGATCGCATTGTTATTTGCAAACAACTAATACTAGCCACAACTTATCAAGCTATGTGATTATAATTTAGTTAGACCAGAAGATTTAGACATTTATCTCGAACTCGACATATGTCGAAAAAAATGGCGAATGTCGATTAAAATCTAATTTTAGTATTTCAGAAATAAGTCTCAGACTCAACGCACGACATGTACGACAACGAGTAGTCAATCGACATCGTAAAATATGTTGATTTCATCTTTCGAGATTAATGTATAATGCACGAGAATCGGGGTTCTTTAGCCTAGCAATATATAAGAACGTCACACTTACATTTCATATCTTCAGTTCCTTGCACCATATCATTGAACTGGTCAAGGCTCATAACATTCTTTTTCTTCTGTTTCTTGGAGTTGGCTCGTGTGTTTTGCTCACTCAGTTTCTTTTCTACATCTGCATCTTTCTTCAATTGCTTATAGACATCTTTTTTTTCCTCAAAGTCAAGCTTGGATAGGAGGATAGCCTAGATCAAATTTTTGTAGATGCTTAAGTATAAAATTACAAATTGATTTCTAGCCATCCATTCATAGGAGCAGTGGTGGCGCAGCGATATGGAACTCGCCTTTGAAATATATCTTGAGTTGTGCCAACATATCTTTGTGTGAATTAAAAAAAAACATCGTGAGGAAATCGGCATATTTTGTAACAAATTCCAGGACATTTGACCTCAACTTAATCGCATTTGGCCAGTGTGTGTGGATTCAGACATAAACTCTCCTATAACTACCATCCCTACTTAAAACTAATGGGTATTATAAACAAGCTTCGGTTGGTGGTATTAGAAACAAAATCTATTATTTTGTATTATTCTACACTATAATGTATCTCTGTGTTAAATATCCTATTCTTTCTATATATTCTAGTAGTTGCTGTAAAAATCGAGGATAAAATTATTGGGCCACAAACCAAATACACAGAGCAGAGGCACACGTCTGCAAGCAGTTTGCATTTTAAAATATGCTAAAATAAACTTTGACAAGCTGATATGAGAGCAAAGGTGAGATCACCTTTTAAAACGACTTTACAATTCAAAACTATCTTCCTTACACGAGGACTTTTTTTAACATTTACCAACTAATAATATGGTAATAAGAGGGTCATTGTATGGAAACAAAGATAAAAAAAAATTAAGTTAAAGTTTTCAAAGATAAGTTTTAATATTGTTTAAATCTATGTTTCCAAATTTTACTTAAACCATAGATTTGAAGAACTTGTGCATATTAATTTAATTTGTGTTCTTTTACAAACTAGGCTTATGATAATGTACCGCAAAACCTTAGACGATCTAATACATTTGTAAGTGTATATTTAAACTTTTACCCCCTTTTTATCAGCTTGCAATATCTAAAATAGTTTTATAATTGTTAGTCTTTGTCTGTAATCTGCAAAATACCAAATATAGTGTCATATAATATATCCATTTAAAAGACTGTTACATTTTAAAATACACATAATATGTATATGAATAAATGCATGAGGTTATTCACTACCATAATATCATGAAATTTTGAAACTATTCTTTCTATAAAAATAAAATTTAGCACAGAGGTATATTACAAGTAGGTGTGATTCACTAAAAAAGGATTTTTGGATATTTCCATGTGAAGTGAGATTGCTAGAATTAGCCAAATCCATCTACACTATATAAGCAAATGTGGCAGAAGGCTAAATAAAAAGCAAGGGTCAAGTTCGTAGCCGATTGCTGACAGCAGCCCCAGTTGACATGGTGCTGCAATACTATTTATATTGGTTTCTATGAAATACTTTCCCCAGCTAGCAGCACATCACATTACAATATTTCATGGAAATATATAGAAACCAGTAACTCACTGCAATTTGTAATCTGCTGCTGCCCTCTGCAGTCGGTCACAAACTCGCAACTTTAAGTTTAAATATAAGAACCTAGTGTTGACAGAAAGAATACATTTTCCTGGGTCAGTGATAAGTTTATCAAGGTACCTGTTGTAGTTCAGACTCAAAGTTGCCATCCACAAGTTCTTCGTCCTTCTGTTTCCAGAGCTCCCACTGGTCTGCAGACACTGCATTCTGCTTGGACTTTTTCTTTTTGGTTACAATCTAAAATAGTGAAATTAAATTAACAAAATTAGGGTATGAAAAAATAATATTGGGATTTATTTGTGACCAAAAATATTTAATAATGTGTTTAAAATTATTTTATATAAAAATACAGTTATGTTTGTTTTGTCTCACAAAAACTCGAAAATGTCTGGGCAGATTTGGCTAATTTTGGTTTTAAAATATTATGTTTATGGCTAAGGAAGGCTTTAATGCAGTACCAAATCCGCTCAGTCAGCTAGTTATGAATACAGTAATAGTCAGAATATATAGTTGGTTATGTGGCAAAACAGGCACAGGAAAACAGCTTTTTCTCTCAATTTATTTTCTGTACTAACTTATTTCATCACTTAGTTCTACATTTTATTATGGGACCCACCCACCACTGCAGTCAACAACGGCACCGTGAAGAGACTCGGGATTTGAACCCAGCCAAGTCCTAGGACACCTAATCTGTCTTGGATCCCGCATGAATTAAATCAGAAAGATAATAATAGGAGGAGTTGGAAAGTTACACTGTCCACTTGAGACAGCATAGAGAATATAAGAGGTTTAAAATAGCTTTTGATTAATGGAACCCTCATTTTTGCAGTTCGAAAGCAGTAATTTACATATAAGTAGTTAAGTTTTAATTAATGATTTATGAGGACAGACCACCAGCCTACTAAGGCGTAGTTTCTTTACAATTACTCCATAAATATTAAGGTACCTGAGGTTTAGTATTGCCGTTAGTTTTAGGTTTTTTCTCGTTCTTAGGATCCGGTTTCTTAGGAGTGTTTACTTTTGTCTTCTTCTTCTGACTATCGTTAGCTGGGTTGTCATCATCTTCGATCTTCAGACCGGCAAATCTTGATTGTACCACAAGAGCAGCCATTTTATCACCAAAAATCAACCAGATATTTTGTAGCCCCTGCAAAATCCTCTAGAAGTTCAAGATAAACAACACCGATCAAAATGACAGCTTCATCGATTTTTAAGCGATAAGTTTCACCGGGAAGTAGGTACCTACACAAACTGTTTAACTGATTTCAATCTTACTACACTCTAGTAATATTTTCAGGATGCAATAATTAATAAGTGTCGTATTTTCTGCTAGTTATTCCAGAAAGAAGCGACAGCAAATATCCAAAAAAACAGAAAACCAGAAAACTGTAAAGTAAACAGGCACTGGCTGGCAGGCAGGCGGGGCGAAGGGGGGCCAAGGGCGGTCGCACAGATTCACAGATAGATAGTGGTGGGCGGCGACAAGCAGCGATAGGTTGGTACGACTTACAAAAAGGTCATTTACACGAGTTTGCATCCCGCGTATTTGTACTTTGTAGCATGCTACATGCGCCACGCCACGCCATGCGCCACCACATTATACTCCAATGAATTCACGTCTGTAGTCCCTTTCTTCCACTTTCGTCCATCTCTACTCTTGCTTTTTCCGCCGACTAGTGTCAATAATGTCAATGTCATCTATTGTCAGTTGTCAAGGAAAGGTTATTTTTTGTGAACAAATAAATTCAATTATTTATCTTAAAATTAAAAAAGTTCGAATAATACTAAATATAAACATGAAATTACAATGCCAAGTTGAAGTAGTAAACAGACATCATTGTAGCTTAAATATAAAAGCTGGTGGTAAATACTTGAAATCAACTTTAGCGTTGGGTAAAGAACCCAATCGTGAAACAGATTACTTTTTATTGCACTTTTCTTCTGTAAACAAAAGTGGTACAAAATATAAAGTTAAGTGTGTCCAAAAATTATTTATAAAATGTATTACCGAAGGGAAAGCCACCATACGTTTTAGAGAACCAGAACACGATTTGTATGTGAAAGCTGAAGCCATCCAATTAAAATGTTTTATGAGATTGTTAAAATCATGTTTGAGTGGTGATACCAAAATTTCGGAATTCGCTCCTTTATCAAGCCTGAGTGTAACACATAAAGATGCTGCCCCTAAAAAGTTAGTTATTCATGACCGAAGTGAATTTCCTATCAATGGGCTGCCACGAACATTAGAATCTTTGAATATCAATGGTTTGGGTTTGTGTAACTTTAGAAGGGATATATTGATGCTCAAACAGCTGGTTCTGCTAAATTTAAGCAGCAATGCTATAGAAAAGTTGCCTCCAGAACTTGGTAAATATATTTTCTTTATGTTTATGAAATGTGTAAAACATTAACTGCCGTGTCAGGCACTGGTGCTTGATAGACATAGTATTGGTTAAAGCCAAATTAGTCACAAGTGACTTTGCTAATGTATATAAATGATGTCAGGCAGCTGTCCAATATGCTTCACTCTAACTCTACCTTTTTTAGTGTCCCATTGCTGGGCCCGGGTCTTCTCTCAACTACCTTAATCCACACATGGTGGCCAAGTGTAAGTTGGTGGATGTCACATGTCCCCAAATGATTAGTTCTAGATTATGTCTAGATTAGTTCTAAACATGCCGGTTTCCTGGCCATGTTTTCTTTCACCAATATTGCAACAATTCACACAAAGATCTGTGGACACATCCAGGAATCTAACCTGCAATCTTATATTTTAAAGGTGATTCCTCTGTGCCACCACTGCTCACTTATGTTCAGCTTGGTGTGCCAATTGATCAGTTAAAGGTTATTTTATTCTGTCAAAATCACAGATAAAAGATAAATTGTATGTATTATGCTAAAATCCAAACTTACTAATACATATTTTTGTTCTTATTTTAGGTCGAATGCCAAATTTATGTGAGTTGTATTTGTCTAGTAATCAACTAGGAGTTAAAGGAGAGGTTGACTGGAGGTGGTTAATGGGTCCACAGGTAAATAAGCATACTCTACTTCAACTTTAAAAAACATCAATCTATTTTTGTTGATGTATGTAAAACCCCTGGTTCACACTGACAACAAATGCACAAGAAAACATGTTTCAGGCTCTGTTCATCTCTGTCACTTAGGGATGAGTAAAGATACTATCTAACAGATAAAAACATTTGAAATTAAGTCACTCTAATACAACACACTAAACAAAATGTAATATATGTATAAGTACTTCCTTTAAAAAAAAAATCCTACCGAGGTTTTTGACAGTAGTTGCCAGTCATTCACTGCACAATAGGAAAAAAAAATTGACTAAGTAGACTCCCGTCTCAGAAAAAATGTAAAGTATTTTCATTTCATTTCAGAGACAGACTCGCAACATGTTTTGTTGTGTAGTGCAAAGGCATAGTAATGATTAGCAACAAACATTTACATAATAATTATTGATTATTTACAGATAACAAAAAAGCTCAAACTACTAGATTTAAGTGAAAATCAATTAGGACACCTTCCAAAATCAATATGGAAATTACAAAGTTTAGTTACTTTGAAAGTGGACAGCAATATGCTCAGTACTTTGCCATCAACAATTGGCCGAATTGGCACTCTCAGGTAAATACACACAGCTGATATTACTCACTTCACTTCAACCCTTTAAGTGTCCCACTGCTGGCCAAAGGTTGTTCTAATTTGTATTCCTTTTTCAGATATCTAACAATTACACAAAATGAACTAACTACATTACCATGTGGTTTACTACAATGCCGTTTAGAGTATCTAGATCTTTCAGGAAACAAGTTTGATGTTAGTGAAACTCCAAAAGAGCCAATCAAACATTCTCCTTGGGAATTCTACATTGGCAGTTTGTTACATTTAGCATCTAAAGTAGTTTTAAAGAGAAGATTGTATTATGCCCCCAATATTATACCATGGACATTGGTAGAGTTTCTTGATAATGCCAATATGTGTGTTTGTGGTGCTCCTGTAGTAAACAATCTATATTATATGAATAAGGAACTTCAATTGAAAGACTACTTTCGTGTTGTTGTTTTTGATAGTAACAGAAAAAGTACTACTACATTTCAATGCTACTTTTGTTCTTTTAAGTGTTACAATAGGTGATATTATTATGTATACTCTATAGTGGGCCCAAAACCCAGTGATAATGAATTCTGAACGTTTTACAATATGAACAATTACTGACCTGTTGGCATAGTTCTCAGTGACCCTGATTGCTAAGCCGAAGGTCGTGGGTTTGGTTCAGACTCAAGAAAACTCTGTGGAATGAACATAATTGTTTTCTACTGTCTGGGTGTTGGTACCTATATCTGTTCCCAGTATCCGTAACACAAGCAAATAGTAGCAAATTTGGGAGGAAATGTTTTTATTACCTCTAAACCCACTTGTTAAACTGTTTTCAAAAATACCACATTAAACACTAGGTTTCGGGTCTAAAACAGGGTAATTGATTTTTTAAGGATTTGTAAATAAATCATCCAATAAAATAATATTTATTAATTTATTTTCAAATAACATATTTTTATTTAATACAATCCTTCTAGCTTCCAACTGATTTCTGACACTACTGGTGCAATTCTTATGTGTGGTTCTAAAAAATAATAATAAGAATTACAATATTAATAAGGTGTACAACCTAACATAGTACATACACAGAACAAAGAGAGAAACCAGATACCTGAATATTAAGATGTCTACAACGGCTTGTCTGTTTAGTGATAATAATAAATCCAGTAGACGCAATGAAAACTAACATTGATTCATGTTCAGGATTAGTAATGGATTAATTAGCAATCATATAAATTTTAACACGCGAATTCATTAGCATTTCACAAACTAAATGTAGTTGCGAAATTCTGTTAATATGAAATGAATTCACCACTCGCGTCATTCCACTCTAGCATGCACATTACACCGACTGTAACCGGCAGGGGCGCTCACGGTCCACACAACTACGTAGGTACCTACTAGATCTCTTTGATTCAAGTACCCTTGATTGACAAATTAGCTCGCTTCGCTCATATACTTCATTATTAAGAATTCATATTAGCTTAGAAGTATCAATTAGTGTCCTGAGACTCATACATTCATATGCTCATGAAAGTTATATTAATTTGCTTCAATTTCCATTACTATTTAGGATCCCTTAAAATTTAATATAATATAATAGTAAAGATTTTGAGATGAAAAACCACAACATTTTCACTTACCAAGTGTTGCAATGCCTTGTGGTATTATACTCTGACCTTCTGGAACATTTTGAGCTGCAATAGATGCATTTGTTGCTTCTAGCACAAGTTCATTTGTCCAAATATCCTTAAAACTATCCTTCATTTCTTTTAGCTCTCTTTCTAGTAATATCTAGAAGAAAATAATAACTTAATAATAAATTAATTTCCTGAAATTCTCGAGCATCAACTTGATTTAATATTACCTGTAAATTCAAAGCTTCCTTATCTTTGTTAAAATAACTTAAAGCAGTAACAACCTCCTTAACAGGAAGCCTCAAATCAAATGAAGAGGTGACAAGGTTGTGCAAGGCCATTACCAAAGCCACATCTTCATATTGAGATCCTTCCTTGAGAGAAGCTACTTTGCGCTCGTGTTTTCTTCTGTTTTTGCTGGATCGGAAGGACCGGCTGAAACAAAGTGTATAAACCAATAGTTTTAAGAAAGCCACTAAACTATTTTCCAATAAAAATAAAGTTTATATAGCTAATGAAATTAAATAATATATATACCTTGATCCTCTCGAAGAAGCTACAGTACTTCCAGCATCGGAATATAAATCACTGTCCTTATTTGTATAGAACTCATAAGTGTCTACTGGATTTTTAGTTTTATTTTCCCTCACAAGTTGTAAACGTTCACGATGTTTTAGAAATGTAGCAAAATTCTTTTCTATCAATTCTTTCACATCATTGTACTCTATTAAAACTGCTGGTAAAATTTTTTCTTCTGAAAAAAAAAACATTTACAGGTTATTATTATAGCTGTTTCAATTTGCAAATACAGGGTGTTTGGTGCATCGTTTGCCAAATTGAATTGGCCGAAAGAAGAGGTCATTTGCTATCGCTTCAGGCTCAAGTACTCATTTTTGGCCACACCGGTTTTTTTATTACAACTTTCTAATTTTTATTTTGAAAAAATCCAAAACTCAGCATTAAAGCTTAAATTAAAAAAAAAGTTTTAAGTGTAGTCGTCAAATTTCATTTTTATTTACATATGTACTGTTGTATGGCTCTATCAAATTTAAAATTACTTGCCAGTTACATCTAGTTTTTTTTTAATAAATCACAAAGTTTTTGGAAAAATAAAAAATGAACTTAAAACTCAACTTTAAATAGCTATAAAAAAAAAACTAAAAGCGATCGGGATCTTCGAATTATTTTAAAAAGTTCTCTAGTCTATCCCCTTTCCAACGGTATGCAATGTGTTTAAAAAATGTTTCAGTAAGTTCACTAATACGCTAAGTTTGTGTATCGGGACGCACCATCAAACTATTGCATATTCGGGATAAATAAGTGTTTTCGCGTAAACAATACATACGAAGCAGGTAAAGCCTGCTATCTCCCTCCTACACAGTAGAATTCATTATCTGTCTCTTTTTGTTATTGGGTTGGCCGCAAATTGGTTAAGTTTGTTAGTCGTTATTTGACTGTCTCTGAAAACTAACCCCTTGTTGTTGTTGTGTTATTTTCTGTTACTGTTATTTTCTGTTACTGTTAATTTCTGTTACTGTTATCTTTTCATTGAGTTTTGTGGGTGTTTGTGTTAACTTTCGTGATTTTTTTTGTGTTACAATATGGCTACATTCTCTAATGAAGAATACGCTGATATTTTGATGGCTTATGGAAGAGCCGATGGTGTTGCTCGCGAAGCACAAAGAATTTATCAGGAACGCTTTCCCAATAGACGATTGCCTTCCCGCCATACTTTCCAGAACACTTATCGACGCTTACGTGAGACTGGTAATTTGACTGCTAGTGAACCAAGAGGGATTGTAGTGCGTCATAATGTTGACGTAGATGAACAGATTCTGGCACTGTTTGAAGAAGATCCCACTAGAAGCATAAGAAATGTAGCTGCATTACTGGGAATTTCGATCTGGAAAGTATGGCGAGTACTTCGCCAAAATAACAAACATGCTTTCCATTACACTCCGGTGCAAGGTACGTAATTTTTAAATTAATAGACTCACAACCGTAGGCGCTAACGTAGATTGCGAACCCTTTCTAGCTTTACCGCGTACCCGACGCAGCAGCAGGTAGCGGCTTTGACGTCACTCTGCCAGATGTCATAAACCTTCAGCGGTCAGGCCATTGTCTTTTACATTGTACTGCCCGTACTTTTTACAAACAATAAAAAAAAATCTTGCGAGAAAGTAATGCATTCTTACGCGTATTTTATTTGTTGTAGGTCTCGAGAATCAAGACTTTGATAACCGTGTCCAGTTTTGTCGTTTTTTACTGCATTCAGACGTGGATAATCCGGTCTTTTTAAAAAGAATTCTGTGGACGGATGAGTCCAAATTTACTAAAGAGGGAATCCTCAATTTACATAACTTACACCACTGGACAGCAAAAGATCAAAACCCACGCGTAAAACGACAAAGGTCATTCCAGAGACGATTTAGTGTGAACGTTTGGGCAGGAGTCATTGCAAATCATGTAATTGGACCACACTACTTACCTGACAACCTGAACGGGGATAATTACTTAGAATTTCTGCAAACAGAGTTGCCCTTATTATTAGCTGATTTGCCAATTTTCAGTGAAGACAGGTCTTTTGTTTTCCAACATGACGGTTGTCCCGCTCATTGGAGAATAACCGTCAGGGAGTACTTGAATGATGCATTCCCGGACTCATGGATTGGGAGGGATGGCCCTATTCCTTGGCCTCCACGTTCTCCAGACTTAACTCCGTTGGATTTTTACGTCTGGGGACGGGCCAAAGAACTCGTCTACGCCACGGAAGTTGAGACAAGAGATGATTTAGTCCAACGCATTGAGGCGGCTTTCATGACGATCAAAGCAGAAATGCGTTTACGCACCACTACAGTTGAGATAAGACGAAGATGTCGCGCGTGCATACGCAATAGTGGTAGACAGTTTGAACAAGACTTGTAAGATTAGTATGTAATTAAATTACTTATTAATAAATGATTATTTTTGTAATAATGTATTTTTTTTTCAATTTCGAGGAAAGTTCCCTATGTAAGAACGAGATAAGAGACTACGTAAGACGTGAGATAACAGTATCTATCTACTAAATAGCATGTAATTTATGCGAAAACTAGTGTTTTAAACGTAATATCCAATATCAGCCTGATGTGTCTCGACTACACATTTAGCTAATTATTAAAGATATTAAAAGAGTTTTTTAACACATTACATACCGTTGGAAAGGGGACAGACTAGAGAACTTTTTAAAATAATTCGAAGATCCTGATCGCTTTTATTTTTTTTTTTATAGCTATTTAAAGTTGAGTTTTAAGTTCATTTTTTATTTTTCCAAAAACTTTGTGATTTATTAAAAAAAAACTAGATGTTACTTGCAAGTAATTTTAAATTTGATAGAGCCATACAACAGTACATATGTAAATAAAAATGAAATTTGAAGACTACACTTAAAACTTTTTTTTTAATTTAAGCTTTAATGCTGAGTTTTGGATTTTTTCAAAATAAAAATTAGAAAGTTGTAATAAAAAAACCGGTGTGACCAAAAATGAGTACTTGAGCCTGAAGCGATAGCAAATGACCTCTTCTTTCGGCCAATTCAATTTGGCAAACGATGCACCAAACACCCTGTATAACGGAATCTAACCATAGTTACTTCACCTTTCAGTTCACTCAAATTATATTGCGAGCAAAGACATAATGCTGTTTTATAGTATCCACATTCAATTGCATAATTAATAGCATCTTGTTTCCCATAAAACTGTTCTAAAATAAGCAATGCTTCTTTATGACGCTTTTCTTGGTTTAACCCTTCTACCAACTCCCTAAAAATAAGTGTACAAGTGATGAATATTTTGAAAATAAAATTATCAACAAAAAAATCATTTAATGGATCTGAAACATACCAACAGAGATTTTTAAAATCCTTCAGAGGCCATGAGTGTGCCAAGTTGATAGCCAATTCCCACTCTAAAGCATCTTTGTAACAGTCAATAGCTTCATCAACACTCTTAGCTTTTTCAAATACAATGCCTGCTTCTACATACTGCTTTTTCAATCTTAAATACTGACCAAAGTCATTAGATATCTCTATAAATATTTCATCCGAGTTAGAGAACAGACCAAGAGCAATTCTGTACAAACTGTGATATTTTACAAATGTTTTTAACTCATTGTGCCTACTAGGACCACATAACACTAAACTTTCAACTGCCTTATCAAACCTCTTCAGATGCTTATTAATTGTAAACCTCTTATAATTTTCTTCCATTTCATTCAACTCGTCAAGCATTGGTACATACTCTTTGGGATCTTTCTGTGATTTATTTGCAACTAACAAAACTAAATCAAAGTCGTACATTCCCAATGCAACATCAAACAGCTGATTTACATCTACCATGTAGAGTAAATATTTGAGGGCTTCATCAGAACCAACTGGCAGTTTAGAGCCACTTGATTCTTGGACTTTTAACTCCTTTATTATATTTAAAGCACTTTCTAAAGCCAGAATTGTATTCTGCTTTACATATGTTGTAAGTAATGGCAATATTTTACTGTCACTATCTGATCTCTTCTTCAAGTGTTCTCTTACCAAATCACAAACCTTTTCAACTTTAGTTTCAATTTCATGCTTTGCCTTTTCAGGCTTGTTTGCATAACTACTAGCATACATGGTTTTGGAAACATCAACATTTTCCAAATCAGATAAAAATAGGTTGAGCCATGATATATTTTTTACTGTGTCTAAGAATACATCAATGTGACTGATGAATTTTTCAGGATCATGGTCATATATTAGATTCAGGTTAATTCTCTGTTTTCTCATTAAATCAAAAGCCTCATGATACTGAAGAGAATCTAAACATTCACTGATGATCTTAAGAGATAGTGGCCTTGGTTGAATAGTCTCAAGATTACCCCTTGGCAATTGGAAAATAGTCCTTGTATCATTAGGCACAGCAATTACCAACTTCGATCCCCTTTCCACTTTCCTCTTATAAACATGTTCAGATTCATTTTTCTGATATTCTTCAATGGAATTGATACCTGATTCTGACAGTTCAGCACACAGAAGAACATGTTTCAATGTAGTTATCAACAGAAAATGTGTGTGTACAAAATACGAGCTAACATTTGGCATAATCATTTTATCATTGATGTATAGATTGCCTTTATGTGACAGTCCAATGAATTTCAGCTCTTTCTCTACTAAAAATACACTGAATTTTGGACAGTGTACACCAAAAGATATTTCATAAACTTCTCCAGACCCCCCTGAATTGTACTCAACTATATCACCATCATTCATTTGCAGAAACATTTTGGATAACTCAAAAGGATGTTGATAAATACTTGCTACTGCTGCTGGCAGTGAACAATCGTTAACTTCTTCTATAACATCTGGTCCAATTTTATATTCTACAAGGTCATATATATCACTACTTTTAATTCTTATACATACAACTCTATCAGATTTCACCCAAAACCAATTATACATCTGGTATGGGAACTGACCTGTTTTTATGTCTAAAATGTTAAACATATCATACTGCAAAGGAAATTTTGAAGTTTGCTTAAAAAATACCAACTTATTATCTGTAGTGTAAGCAAAGAAGCTATTGGAGTTTGCATCCTTATCATTTGAAGGAGCAAAATGTACTGAGTTAATACTTGCATCAATTTTAATTTCCATTGCTGCCATTGGTGGAGGAATAACAGTTTGCCTAAATCCAGTTACAAGTAGTTTATTTCCATCAATCACAGCAACTATTGCATCATCTCCACCATCTTGACCTTTACTATGTTCTATACTCCAAATCCATGTATATGAAATGTGTTGTCCATTACTTAAAAATATATGCAGTTTTTTGTTTTTAGCAATATCAAAATCATTGTCCCACAGTATTTTACTTATTTTCTGTTCAGGGGTAAAATTCAGAGTTTGTTTTAAATACCAGTGATAGTTACCAACAGTGTATAGTAATAATGATTGTATATCTCTATCTAAATCTCTGCATTGTAAAGTTAATATTTCAGAATCAGAACTCCAACTTATATTTTCAACTATAGTTGTAGAAGATATTGGTACAACAAACTCCCCATGTTTCAGGCCATTCTTTTCAAAAAATGAAACAAGGTGTTTTTCATTAAGTTTCTGTGTGGTAGCAATGAGGTTCCCACTAGGCCTCCATGACAAATTGCACTCTAGACCTTGTTGTTTTTCACTGGTGTACTGTAGTTGACCTTCATTATCAAAGACTTTAAACCTTATAATCCCATCTGTAGAGAATCCAACTAAATACAAATTACCATCACCTCTCCATGATATTTTAACTGTATCATCTACAACTTTATCCGGATCTAGAAAATAAAAAATTAAATCATTAATGTTAAATATTTTCTATACAAATGCATGAGTTTTGTTTCCAATTATGATTTTCAACTAATCATGACTAAACATAGCCCCAATTATGTCTTGTATATTGACAAATTTGAAAGTGGTATGTAACTTATTACCGTACTAATATAGTGTCACACTTGCATTACCCAAAGGTGTAGGCAGAGGAGAATATAATCCACTTTTCAATGACTATGCTTAAGTCACATACATAATAGATGGGCCTATTGCTGTTCATAGCACAATTCCAAACTTCGAGCTGCAAATAGGATTCTCTAATTTCATATTGGCAAATTTACAAAATTTGCAGCCCTATGTCAGATAGACTACTTTTTTCATGGGTTTGGCAAAAATTTAAAAGATTTTTGATATTTTTTAAACAAACCTGCAGTAACTTCAGTAGTGACTTTAGCAGCCTGTTTCCCTGCTGAACCATGGAACTGAGTTTCTTTCTTCCCCCAACCAACTGTGATGAATTGTTTCTCACCAAAATTTTCATCAAACAGGTTAACTTCATTTATTGGATCAAACATATTCATGAGAATCATTTTAAACTCTTTAGTTACCAATACAAGCAATTCTTGGTCAGGACTCCACTCCATAGCCTTAAAAATAAAATAAATATATATACAATGGTGAATATTATCACTACTTATAGGAGAAAGATGTTTTACCATAATTAGCAAAACCTTAGTTGGAGTTTGAATTTGGGAGCTGGCTTTTAGCAGGTTAAATGTGGGTGATATTCACCCCTGTTCACATCTTTGAGTAATACAGGCTTGAATACTATGATATAATAAATAAATCATAGATAATATACAGGTATTTCATAGCTCAATAAAGAAAGCTTGGAATTAAAAACTAACTTGTTCCAGTCAAAGGGAACTAAACTAAAGATTAGAAGTAAATTTAACAATACATACTAATAATCCAGAGTCGCAAACTCCGGCCAAATCCACTGTGTTGCCATCACTGCTGATTGTTATTAGCTCACCATTAGAGAGTCCCACACACAAAACATTTGTAAGCGTAAGATATGTGATGTTCACAGGTTTATTATCTGGCGAAACACTGTCTGAAATATCTTTTTTCCACTTGATACCACCACTTTCATCGAAGTTTACCACACATAGGTTATGTGTGCAAACAAACAACTCGTTGCCAGAATTCTGGCCGTCGCTATCGTTACCATTACATACAATGAGACCATTTTCAGATTTATGCTTTAGGTCGGTTATAGAAACGTCGCAAAGCTTTAAATTCTTCATAATTTTATATTAATAATAGACACGTTTTACAAATAAACACCCTTTACGTCAAAAAAATGTCATTTGTCAGGTCCACAGACTACTCAGAGAACCTAGGTCAGGTCTGAGACTGGGTCTGAGCAATTCAATTCAATTTTTCATTTTTGGCCTGTTGTGGAAGGCTACCACAATTTTGCCAGTGTCAAGTTTGGAGTTGTCAGTTAGTTGTCAGATAGGGGGTAGAAAGAAATAGAGAAAAAGCGGATATAATAAACTAAATGTGGGTAGTTATAGTTTAATTTTGTTTATTCTAATAAATTTACACAATATATTTACAAAAGGAGAAAAGACAAGTGAAAGAAGAAGTCTGAAAGAGGTAGGGCGAGGGATATGAGATGGGATGATATCATAGAGCGAACATTGCAAATTTTGACAATTGAAAAATAAATGGTCCACGTGCCCCTCTTCCAAGCCGCATTCACATATGGATGAGTCCCTGATCCTAAGTTTGGACAGAAATACTGGAGTGCAGGCATGGTTAAGTCGTAAACGGCAAATAGTCGAAACTGTAGCTTTATCAAGATGTTTCCACTTAGAAAACCAAGGTTTACAGGGGATATTAGGCTGGATATCACCATAAAACTTTCCTTTTTGGGACTTAGAAATTTGCCATACCTTATTCCAAGCTCTGAAAAGACTTGATTTAAGACCCGAACAAACGTCGTGGCTATAAATATGAGAATAATCCAATGAACCAGTTGTAGTGGCATTTTTGGCGCAGGAATCTGCTGATTCGTTTCCTGAGATTCCAGAATGACCTGGAATCCAAGCTAATATGACAGACAATCCAAGTTTATGGCAATTCAGTAATTCTTCTCTAATTAAATGAGTGATAGGGAAACGAGATTTTGACCTGAAAGGATTTGATAGAATGGATTGGAGGCAGCTCTTAGAATCTGATAAAATTAAAGCTTTTTTAAGGTTATGTGACTTAACGAAACGAATGGCTTCTAACACCGCGATTGATTCTCCAGTGAATATGGAGGTAATATGGGAACATTTATAATTTAGAATTATTCTATATGAAGGAATCCAAACTGCGGCTCCAACTGCGCTTTCGCTAGAAAATTTGGAAGCATCTGTATATATAAGGAGATAATCACTAAAGTCTGATTGGACCATGTTGGTAAACGTTTTGTTTGCTTCGGGAGAATTTTTAACAACTCCGAAGTCCAGGATAATGTTAGGTTGGAAAACAAGAGAGTCGAAAGAAGAAGAGAATAGAGGAAGTAATTGATTTTGATAAAGCGGGTTTGGAAGACGAATAAATTGAAGGTAAGAAAGAAGGAGGCAAGGTGGTTTAACACGAGCATTTTCTCGTAAAGAATGTATCGCAGAGAGTTCTTCTAATTTAGTTAACAGAGGATGACTAGAATTTTGAATTAATTTAAAGAAAAAGCGATTAGAAAGAAACTGTCTACGTAGAGAGAGTGGAGGCTCACCACACTCAACTTGCATCGCGTTAATTGGTGACGATTTCATTGCGCCTAGAATGATACGCAGACATTTGGATTGAGTTTTATCAAGGTTCTGTAAACCGGATACGTTGCAAGGATCTAACAGAAACGTACCATAGTCCATAAAACTACGGATAATGGCGTTGTAAATCAACTTGAGTGATAGTGGGTGGGCGCCCCACCACACTCCAGATAAGGAACGAAGAATATTTACATTTCTTTCACATTTTTGGATTACATAATCAGTGTGAGCGGTTCCTGAAAGTTTGCTGTCTAGCCAGACACCTAAAAATTTAACCTTGTCCTGTTGAGGAACACTCTCGTCATTAATTTTTATAGAAATTGAAGGGACGAATCTCTTATTAGTGAAAACTACTGAATTGCTTTTAGACGGGGAAACGGAAAGACCGTGAATATCTAGCCAATTATTTAACGAGTTGAGGGAGGAATTTAAACGATTTACTGCGCTATCCAAAGACATATCACACGTATACAGGGCGATGTCGTCTGCGTACTGAAGAATCTGGCATAAAGGAACTACGGATTGCTCAAGGTCACAAGTATATAGGCTATACAATAGAGGACTGGGAACAGATCCTTGTGGAAGTCCCTTCCATATTTTTCTTGGAGGAAGAAAAGTATCAAGGTGTTTAACTGTAATAGATCTTTCCATTAAAAGGTTACAAATAAAACGGACCAACTTTTTTGGGATGTTTAGCTGGTGAATGAGTTTGTTTTTAAGGGTCGAGAGAAGGACATTGTCATAGGCAGAGGATATATCCAAAAAAACTGCCACCAGGTAACCTTTTTTAAGCTTATTGATACGGATATCAGTAGTGAGCAAGCTAAGACTATCCATCGTGCACGAACCTTTCCTGAAACCGTACTGAGTTTTAGCCAACAAGTTATTATTTTCTGCATACCACTCGAGTCGATTTTTAAGCATGTGTTCCGTTATTTTTGCTAGAACCGAAGATAAGGCAATTGGTCTATAGCTGCTCGGATCAGAGGAAGTCTTATTGGGCTTCAGAATGGGTATAATGGTTTGAGATTTCCAAGAAGGAGGCACGATGCCTTTATCAAAGAGGGTGTTAATTATGTTAAGGAGATTTATTTTACATTTTTCTGACGAGTTCTTGATAAACGAGTACGGAATACCATCCAACCCCGGCGCTGAATCTAACAAACCATCGAGGGCCAATTTAAGTTCGGGGAAATCAAAAGGAAACTCCAGAGGATTAGAACTAGGTAAGGATCCAGGAGGAGATGGTAAATCATCTATAGAAGGAACGAAAGGAGGAGATAGTTTACAGGCAAAGGTTTCAAGCCAGGAAGAAGGGTCGTTAGAGGAATTGTTAGGACAATTAAGTGAACCTCTATAACGTTTGATTTGATTCCAAACTATGGCGGAGGGAGACCTCGGGGATAAATTTTCGCAGAATTTAGTCCAACCTTGCTTCTTATTTTTAGAGAGAATACGCGACGCAGCAGCAGCTTTTTTCTGGTAAGCAGCGAAATTATTAGGAGACATATCTAAGTTATAGTTAAGTTCAGCTTCCTTGCGTTCTTTCACTGCAGTAGAGCATTCGGCACTCCACCACGGAGTGGATACTCTGTATTTAGCTGCCTTTTTGCGAGGAAACTGTTCATCAGCGGTGGAAATTATAGCATCCGTCAAAGAGGTATATGACTCCAAAATATTCTCAGAGCTAACAGGTGGTAGCAAGTCAATTTTAGCATCGAGAGCAGAAGAGTAAGCTGGCCAGTCAGCATCCGATAAGCGGTATTTAAGAGAAGGTGAGAAATTATAAACAGGTATTGTTTTATTAGGGATAGTAACGACAATCGGGAAGTGATCGCTACCATAAGAAAGGGGCAGAGTTTCCCAAGAGAGTATAGAGGACAAAGATGTAGAACAGACGGTTAGGTCAATGGCACACTTAGGGTTCTGGGAAGGGAAGGGTCTACGGGTGGGAGAACCATTATTAATGACACAGAGATTTGCGTCATCAAACATTTCAATAAGGGATAGCGCAAACGTATCGTTATGGCTTGAGCCCCAAGATAGGTGATGGGCATTAAAGTCGCCCATTAAGACTATTGGTTCCGGAATCGATGAGATAATACATAGAATATCCGGAATCAATCTTGAGTGAGGGTGAGGAATATAGACAGACACAAATGAAATATTATATACAGAGACAGCTACAACATTCATTTCAGGAGAAAAAGGAGGAAGGGGGATTTGGGAGAAGGGCAGGGAGCACCTTATAAGCAAGGCACTACCTGCGTAGCCATCTGCCCTGTCATCCCGCAGACAAGAATACCCGGGGACCCTAAATCGAGATCCAGGCACTAACCATGTCTCCGAGACAGCAATGACAGATGGATGATATTTGTTGATTAGATAAATTAGGTCAGATTTTCTTCTATTAATGCTTTTAGTGTTCCACTGAATTACGGACGTTTGATCCATTATTGGATAGGAGTGAAAAGATATGGGAAAGTTTTTGGGCAACGTGGGACGGTACATTAGAATTGGACTTTGATATTAGGTCTAAAATGAGGGTGAGTAAGATTTCCAAGAGGCCATCCTGGGATGAAGCAGAAGTAATTTGTTGGGGGCTTTGCGAGAGAGCATAACCATTCGGTAATTGGGAAGATTCATTAGAGATAAAGGCATAATGGGCCGACTTGTCATACGAAGGGCTCAGAGGGGCTCGAGAGCGTGGTTTTTTATAGACGGTTTTTTTATAGCTGATTTGGGAGGGTTGGGAAGATATATTGGATTGTTGGGAAAATAAAGGTTGGGATTGCGAGATATTACTGGGGTGAGATTGAGCCACTTCGGCAAAGGGTCTAGATGTTTTAGGAAAAAATGTCGAAGCTTCTTCGTAAGAAATGTTATCTTGAGACATTAACATTTTGATGGATTTTTGTCTACCAAGTTCTGGACAGTATCCACTAGTAGCAAAGTGCCTACCTGAGCAATGCAGACATGTAGCCTCGCTTTCAACAACTAGACATTCGTCTCCGATGTGAGGCTGAGCGCAACGATAACACCTAGCGTTAGACCGGCATTGTATTTTTACGTGCCCAAATCGGCAGCATTTAGTACACTGAATAGTGGGAAATTGGTAAGGATCGACTGGAAGGGAAGTATGGAATGAAAATATCTTTGAAGGTAAAATTTGGCCTTGAAAAGTTATAACTATGGTTTGTGTTGGAATCCACGATGTTTTCCCTTCTACTACCGTTTTGCGGTTTAAGCGGCGAGCTTTAAGCACAAAACCACAGCCGGAAGGGAGGATGAGCGAGTCTACAAACTCGTCCATTGAAAGATCAATTGGGACGTGCCGCACAATACCCATTTTAGTTATATTATAGGTAGGAATAACTGCTACATACTTGTTCGCCTCGAGTTTTGGGTTGTCCAAGAACTTGTTGGCATCCTCAGCCGATTTGAATTCTACGGAAATTTTATTTCTGCCTACTCTCTTAACGCCGTCGCGACAAATATTAGCAATATTATTTCTGCATAGAAACTGCCCAAACTTAATAGGACGAATAGTAGTTCCTGCGGCTGGGTCTGGCTCGGATCTGGACACGTGAACCAGAAATGGCCCGTTGTCCGTATTGCAGTACGCTTTGAAGCCTATAACTAGGTTTGGATGCGTATACACGTTTTGTGTAGATGCACTAGCTAACTCAGTGTTAGTTATGAGCTTCTTGGCAGATGGGGAAGATTCGGACGGTTCTAAGTCAATTATATGCCGCTTGGAAGGCCCGGGCAGCACAACAGTCGTGTCCGTGTCCATAATTTCAAAATGATCTGGTGGATCAGGAGGATCAGGGGGCCTTAACAAGTCCATTATAAAGGACTTTCAAAACGCCTACAATTCACTCTAAACACAAATTAACACAATACGGGGATAAGATTTTTTTTTTTTAAGATAACCTTAAAAAAACACAACGTCAGTCTCCGCACTCTTCACCGACCATCTACGGGGTCTGAGCAAGGCAAGCGTTTATTAAGTTTGTAAGTTAGGCTAGTCTGTCAATGTCTAGTGTCATCACAGTGTCATAGTCACAGACTAAAAAGATGCTAGCTAAATAAAGTCTTAAATAGAACATTGGAGCGCGGGAAACCTAAAAATTGGCTGACGCGGTTTTTTAGTGTTTCAGATAAAAAACTATTTTACGTAACTTTTTACCCAGGATAAGGTTTAAAATTAAACTCTTTTTATGTAATTGTATGTATGTAATATAATTTTGTACATTTTTATGTAAATATAAGTATATTTATAAATTAGTGCCAGAAGAGCTTGGTAAGTTTTAGTACATAGTTTTTCATTACCATGGATCCCCCCGGGGATCCCGGGGGTACAATACCCGACATTGCCCACAATGTTACTATAGATTATAATGCTGAAACTAGCATGGACACAGATGCTTCATCCGTGTCATTAAGAGGCGACAAAAGAAAACGAATTGCGGCGAAACGTATTTGCAGGACGTGCAACAAAAAACATACAAAACGCACTAAAGATGGTAAAAAGATCGACGGATATTGCGGTTGTGGTTCCGACGTAGAAAAGCCTGTTCAACCCCCAGTAGTTCCTCCTCAACAGCCACCAGTAAGGTCTTTGTTTACCAACAGTGACTCTGCCCCATATGTTGTACATATTGTAAAAGAAACACAGTCTCAAAATGATGGTACCACATTACACCCGGTTACATTTGGTCGATTTTTAAAAAAACACAACATAAAAAATGTTATCAATGGTAGTTTAAAACGCATTGGCAGAAATCGCCTATCTATTTCCTTCAATCAGTTAAATGACGCCAACACTTTCCTCAGTAACACTGATTTAATAACCAGCAACCTAAAAGCATTTATCCCTTCTTTTATCATTACGAGAATAGGTATAGTTAGAGGTATCCCTTCGGATTGGTCTGAAGAAGAAATAAAAGAAAACACTAATATTCCTACAGGCTGCGGCCCCATTATCAAAGTGAGACGATTAAATAAAAAGGTAGTAGTTGATGGTGTTACATCTTTTAAAGCAACAGAAACTGTAGTTTTATCCTTTGATGGTCAGGTTTTGCCAAAAAGAATTTTTGTATGTTATAACTCATTGCCTGTAGAATTATACATTTATCCAACAGTTCAGTGTTATAATTGTTGTCGTTACGGACACGTTAAGGCTCAATGTCGTTCAGTTCCAAGATGTTTTCGATGTGGACAAGGCCATTCTGGCCATGGCTGTTCAGCTGATGAGGATGATGTGCAATGTTGCCTCTGCAACGGTGCACATCTTGCTATTGACAAGAAATGCCCTGAGTATGTTCGGCAAAGAAATATAAAAGAAGTTATGGCAAAATCATGTATTTCTTATCTAGAGGCTTCAAAATTACACCCTCCCATTTCTAGGGTCTCATATGCAGATGCTGTTCTTGCTACTTCATTTTCATCTTCCCCTGCATATTCGCAACCCACAGCCCTACCTGTTAATTTGCCATCACCTGTAAAAAACACTTCATTTAGCTATAAAAAAACCACTTTTAGTAAACCTCGTCCTCCTCCTAGCCCAAGAAAGGGATATGACAAGGACGCTCATAGAAAAATAATCAGCGAATATTCGATGCCTGAGCCATCTAATGGGTGTGCCATTACAAATAAAAGTAAAGAAAATGATACAGAAATTAACATCAATGATTTCCTTTCCTCCTTAATTACTTTGCTTTCCCAATTTCAAGTTTTACCGTCAAACGCTGCCCCACTACTTGAAGCATTTTCTTCTTTTATTAAAAACAATAATGGATCAGTCCGCAATAATTCAGTGGAATTGTCGTAGTCTTATATCAAAAAAATCTGATTTAATCCATATAATCAATAAATACAAACCATTTATCATAGCAGTCCAAGAAACATGGTTAAAACCTGAGTCCATATTCAGGATTCCAGGTTATGCATGTGTCAGAGAAGACCGCTCTGATGGTTATGGTGGGGTAGCATTGCTTATCCGCCACCCAGTATTATTTTCTCACTTTAGTATCCCACCTCACAACAATGATTACTCTATTATTGCAGTTACTGTTAAGAACATATGCTTTGTTTCTATTTATATTCCCCGTCCAACTAATGACATATTATCTGAAATAGACACAATCATAATGGCTCTTCCAAGACCATTTATATTAATAGGAGACTTCAACTGTCATCATCAAACTTGGGGAAGCTCTGTTTCAAATAGTTATGGCAATTTAATTTTAGACATAGTTGACTCCCATAATTTATGTATTTTAAACTCGGGCTCCCCAACAAGGCGTTCAGCCCCAACGGAGGGGCTCAGTGCACCAGACCTATCAATCTGCACTTCGGATCTTGCATCTTTGATTACTTGGAGATCCCTCCCTTATACATATGGAAGCGACCACTATCCTTTACTTTTAGATTTTGCTTTTGCGGTTGAAACTCAACCCAAACGTAAATCCCGTTTTAAATACAAACTAGATTAGGGATATTCACTTAACATCGATATATCGAATTTATTCGATGTTTTCTTTACAATATATCGGATTGATTCGATGTTTTGTCAAATATTTATTGTATTCGATATATCGATATATTTATAGAAACATCGAATATTTGTTTTTTTATTTTCTTTTTGTATAATCTACTAAAAAACTAAATAATTTTAACACTACTTGATGACTTGGATTTTGGATTTTAAATATGGTTCAATAAGGTAGTGACATCTGTGAGTGACCAGCTTAATTACCTAATCTATTCCATCCTGACAGATCGATTGATTATTCACTCTAAATTTATATAATCTGTGGATTCTATAGGTTCATTCTATTTATTTTCACTCTCATTCACTCATTGGACTCATTCATTGTTTTTACGTCGACTTTTGCTGTTTGGCGGTAACGCATTAAATCATTGTTAATTTCCTAAGCTTTATAAGATTGCCTTCAAATATTTAACTATTGTCGGGACTTCTGTTCCATCCGAACGATTATTTTCTAAGGCTGCTCAAATAGTTAATCAACAAAGAAATAGAATGAAAGGTAAAAGATTAAGTAAACTTTTATTTTTGCAAAGTTTGTCTAAAGAGCATTGGTTTTAATTAAATAGGTAAAGTGAAAGTAAGTTTTTGCAGGTACATACCTAGATTAAGGCTAGTACTAAATATGTCTTTTGTTTTCTTTTACTGTTTTGAAGTTATGTGATATGTAATAAAATATTTCTATTAATTTGTCGTTTATATTTCACTTGCAAATGTAGGTATAACTCATCTCAGTCATCTCACCATTATCTTAGTATTACAATTCTATTTAAGTAACTATGTAATGATAGTGATTCTCATAGAAAATCACTATAATTACACTATTAGTTTAGCTATGTTACTCTGGTATCTGATTCTACATTCACACCTGCAAAATCAAAGACCACAAAGGAGACGTTCAAAAAATGTATAGAGCCTGGGATTAAAATAATTGTAAAGGAGACGTTCAAAAAATGTATAGAGCCTGGGATTAAAATAATTGTAAATTTGAACAGCAATCTGAGTAACATAGGTTAATAGAGCATAATTAATTAAATTTTTTGGTGTATTTAAAATAATTTTACACCCCCCCGTTTTTTTAAAAATTGAAATTGAAAATAAGAATCCTTAATGCAATATTATGATTATTGCAATTGGCAACCCCATGGTCAAATGTCAATTGAGCAACCAAAAAAATCAAAATTATTTCGACGCTGTCAATCAAACTGATCAATGACAATGACATCATGACGTTTCCCGTAATTATATTTTTTTCCACGCGTTTTGTTATTACACTAATAAGATAACAAATATTTTTCGTCATAATTACATTAAGCTGCAGCTAGAATAATATTACAAGAGAAAAGTACTGTAACAGAATGCAATTGTTGACGTGATTGCAATATTTATACTGCTTAGGAAACGGATAATTAAAGGTAATGTGCGTTTTGTTTTTCTATTACATTTTTTTGATTTTTACAAAAATGGTTGCTCCTAAAATTCGTGTTTAGTTAAATTCTAACAGCTTATTAAATAAGCTTTCCAATGAGGTATATCACATTGGTGTTCAAAATTCTAGCCCACTTTTGACCTCTCCTTTGAACAGCAATCTGAGTTACATAGGTTAATAGAGCTTGAATTAAATTTTTTGGTGTATTTAAAATAATTTTACACCCCCCCGTTTTTTTTTAAATTGAAATTGAAAATAAGAATCCTTAATGCAATATTATGATTATTGCAATTGGCAACCCCATGGTCAAATGTCAATTGAGCAACCAAAAAAATCAAAATTATTTCGACGCTGTCAATCAAACTGATCAATGACAATGACATCATGACGTTTCCCGTAATTATATTTTTTTCCACGCGTTTTGTTATTACAATAATAAAATAACAAATATTTTTCGTCATAATTACATTAAGCTGCAGCTAGAATAATATTACAAGAGAAAAGTACTGTAACAGAATGCAATTGTTGACGTGATTGCAATATTTATACTGCTTAGGAAACGGATAATTAAAGGTAATGTGCGTTTTGTTTTTCTATTACATTTTTTTGATTTTTACAAAAATAGTTGCTCCTAAAATTCGTGTTTAGTTAAATTCTAACAGCTTATTAAATAAGCTTTCCAATGAGGTATATCACATTGGTGTTCAAAATTCTAGCCCACTTTTGACCTCTCCTTTTGCGCATTTCACTGGAAAAAGGTAATATTAAACTTTTGTGGAAAGTATTCGATAGTAGAAAAATATCGATGTTTTCTAGCGATATATCGATAAAGATCGATGCTGGAATCCGATGTTTTAAATCGAATATTAATATCGATATATTTTTTAAGTGGACACCCCTAAACTAGATAACGCTAATTGGCATTTGTTCAAACAACGTTTAGATGACAAGCTGTCACAACTTCCCAATGTCACTCAGGGCTCCGAACATGAATCTGCCATTGCCATGGCAAATGTCATTATAGAGGTCGCGGATGTAACATTCCCGAAAAAGTCTAGCCATCATAATTATATTCCATCCCCTCCCTGGTGGGATAATGATTGCACTCAAGCTATCAGGGATCGCAAGCTGGCCGAACTAAGGTATAGGGAGTTTGCTTCAAACGAAAACTTTGAGATTCTTTGTAACTCCATCCGAGAAACTAGAAAGCTATTTAGGAAAAAGAAACAAGAAAGTTGGAGAGCTTTCTGTTTATCCTTATCCCCCCAAACTAGGCCGTCTGCTGTTTGGCAGAACATCAGGAGATTTAGATCTGCGTTTAAAGAAACATGCTCTGCAACGCTTCCATTACCTCTAGCTGATTCATTTTTGGATAAACTTTGTCCTCCCTCAGTGGCTGAGCAAATTCCTTTATTAATAGGACCACCGGTAAATACTGAAGGTACACTAGGTTTCATTAGTAGTTTATTTACCCTTTCAGAACTCAAAGCCATAGTTAATAACTTTAGTAAAGAATCCACTCCTGGAGAAGACGGAATTCCTTATTCTTTTTTTTCTCATCTTAGTGACAGTTTCCTTTCTTACCTACTAGATGTCATCAATAACATCATGATTACTGGTAATGTACCTTCTTCTTGGAGAGTACAAGAAGTCATACCGATTTTAAAACCTGGTAAAGACTCATCAGATGTTTCTTCTTATAGGCCAATTGTTTTATCTCCCGTTGTCACCAAAATCGTTGAACACCTAATTAAAAACCGGTTGGAGTGGTATATTGAGAGTAACCAGCTGTTAAGTCCTTCTCAATATGGCTTTCGCCGTGGTAAAAGCACTTTGGACAGTGTCAGCATATTAACAACTGATATTAGGTTAGCATTCTTATCTAAAAAATCAGTCGTGGCTGCTTTCTTAGATATAACTTCTGCGTATGATAATGTAGTATTAAGTATTCTATATCAAAAATTAAATGCTCTTAATATCCCTGTAACTTTATTATTAATATTTTGTCCAGTAGATACATACATCTGCAAACTCCGAACGCCGACTCTTCAGAAGACTCTTTCCACACAAGGCGTAATTTAACACGCATTGTGTGGAAAGGTTTACCGCAAGGCTCAGTGTTAAGTCCAATATTATACAACATTTACGCTTATGATCTAGAATCCTCTTTAAATGGCCCTGTTAGTGTTTTACAATACGCTGATGATTTACTTATATACTGTTCTCACCAATCAATCGAGTCCGCTTGTACTTCTCTGTCCTCGGCACTCAATAGTTTGAAAACTTGGTTAGATTATAACGGTCTTGAACTTTCTTCATCCAAGAGCTCCGGTATGCTGTTTTCCAGAAAACGTCTTCGTTCTCCTGTTCTCGTATATTATGATAGCCAACCAATCCCATTAAAGAGCCATGTTAAATTCTTAGGAGTAATGTTAGATTCCAAACTTTTAGGTGTTCCACACTGTGACTATTTAAATTCGAAATGCGAACGCCTTCTAAACATTATTAGATGCCTAGCAGGGGTATGGTGGGGTGCTCACCCTTATACTTTAAAACTTATTTATAACGCGCTCATACGTAGTGTCCTAGACTACGGTACATTTTTATTGGCCCCTGGCAATTTGGCTGCATTTGCTAAAATTGACCGCATTCAGGCTAAGGCTCTCAGAATAGTATCTGGGGCTATGAAGTCAAGTCCTATCAATGCTCTACAAATAGAATGTGTCGATCCTCCTATGTTCCTTCGCCGTCAGTATCTATGTGATAAATTCTTGTTTAGAGCTTTTCAATTTTCTAACCATCCCTTATATGATAAACTTAAGGCTCTGTCTACTCTTATTGAAACATGTAATTCCTGGTCTCATAAACCACTTCCATGCACTGTTGTCAGTTTTCGTAAGTTTATGTCCTTACAAGCCCCCACGCATCGATCTCCTACACACCCTCTCTTTTCCAGCGACCTAGAATCTCTAGTAAGATCTATTGACATAACATATAACTTCGGCATAGATAAAGACACCTCCATGGCTAATGAAAGATTTAACATCATCTTAAATAATGATTGGAAAGATTACCAATACATTTATACGGATGCCTCTAAAAACTCTTCTTCAGGTAACGTAGGTGTTGGGATATTCCACCATCAATCTAAAATAGTTCAAAAGGTGAAATTCCCTCCGCAGACCTCTGTTTTTACCGGTGAATGCTATGGCCTCCTCAAGGCCGTAGAATTAGTCCTTTTATTACAGTTAAAGAAAACCATAATATTCTCCGATTCTATGAGTGCGCTACAAACGTTATCGAAGTTTCCTTTTAAGTTGAAAACCGTTTTCCCCATTATCATTAAGTTACGTCAGCTTTTAAACATGTGCAACATCTCGGGTTACTCTGTTTGTTTTGCGTGGATACCTGGTCACTGTAACATCTCTGGTAACTGTAGAGCAGATAAACTGGCCAATGAGGCTGTCGCCGATGGTGATATGTTTCCATATAAAAACTTTTGCCATGACCTTGGCTCTTTACCTACAGACTATCTTCAAGATTCTTGGAATAGCCTCTGGGCGGAGAGTTCTACAGTAAAGGGCAAATATTACAAAATAGTCCAGCCTTCTATCCCGAGCAAACCGTGGTTTTTCAAACAAATTTATAACAAACGTACAACTTCCTCACTTATACGCATGCGTTTGGGCCACAACAGCACACCGGCGCATCTTGCCCGTCTCAAAATTTTACAATCTGATGAATGCGAATGTGGCATCGGTGTAGCTGATATAAATCACATATTTTTTTCCTGCCCCCTCTATGACTCCCATTCATTTTTTAATAATTTGATATCTATTCCTGTCCCTTTACCTACATCTATCCAGTTACTTCTATCTTATAATAACCCTCGTATATATTCTATTCTAGCTGATTTTATAAACTTAAACACCAACTTAAAAATTTAATCCTTCCCAAATCCTATCCTGGTTTTTCCATCCGCTCTAAATTAAATTGTTTTAATGTTTTATAAGTTTCCCTAACTTTGTTATTGGCAAATGGTCTACAACCGAGCCATTAAAAAAAAAAAAAAAAAAAAAAAATAGAACATTTGAAAAATTGAAATGCTTCCTTTCCATTGTAAGATATCATCACTACTTTGCCCGCCCGGAACTCCTGGCCGCGCCTCGTTTCCAGAAGAGCCTCTAATCACCTATTTCATCAAACTTATTATTAGCCTCTATATTCCTATGATTACAACTCCAGAGGTACCACTCGAGAAATGGGTCCTATGTCCTATCCTATCTACAGTAGTGATGCGCAAAACATTGCTTCAAAATGTAATGTAATATGGCATCACATTTAATTTTCATACCGCGTAATATCACATTACACCATCATTCCGAACATCACCTGGGTCGACGCGCCATGCTACATTCCACTATTACTCTTGTATCATGTGTGATCTTGTTATAGCGTACAATGCGTAGGTACATTACAAGAGATGACTGTAACAATTATTACATTAGCATTATCTAGAGTGATACGTATTACGTACCTATTATATTGTATGTAATGTGACGACAAACGTGGACCGAAATGCGGCAGTATTTATTTTAATACTAGCTGTAATACCCGGCTTCGCTCGGGAGTTGATATGAGGTTACGTGGTAGTTGAAATAAAAAAATAAACTATGACGTAAAAAGTAAAAAATATATATATATTGAAAACATATATATTTACATGTATTTACATTATCATGGATATATATATTTACATGTATATTTAAACATATATATTTACATGTATTTACATTTTCTCATTATTTATACTACTTGTTTATAAACAACATTTTTCATTTTATTGTCCGGGGTATATATATATAAATTTTTCGAATTTCCTACTCTTGAGCAAGCTACATAAAGCTGACCGTGAGAGAAGCAGGATTCTTTGAGGTTGATGCCACAATATTTTAAAGTTTGCCCTTGCGCTTTGTTAATTGTAAAACTAAAGGCTAATTTAATTGGAAACTGCAATCTTTTAAATTGAAATGGCAATTCAGAAGAGATCAGTGGTATTCTAGGTATAAATACTGTGTGTCCTTTGTTCTTTCCAGAAATAAGTTCAGCTTCAATGATATTATTCGATAGCTGTTTTACGATCATCCTCGTTCCATTACATAGTTTTGGGGAGTTGAGATTTCTAAGTAGTATGATTGGAGATCCAATTTTCAGACGAAGGCAGTGTAATGGCATTCCTGGTACTTGTAAAGAGTTTAGAAATTCAGTAGGGAAGTTGACACTTTCTTCAATGGTTACCATCGTGTCGATCGATTTATATACTTTCTCTTCACCAGGTATTTTCTTTAGAATATTAAAATTGATATCGTCAACAATATTATTTTTAGTGGCCAAAATTGCTCTTTGAAATAACCACTCTACGTTGGTATAGTTCTGAATAATATTTGGATAAATTTTGTCGATTAGTTCGTTTTCAGTAGTGGCTATGTTACAGAAATCACTATTGAGTTCAATGAGACCGGTCGTTTGGTCAGTAGGATATGTACCTTCGCCTATTTGTAAAAGCATTTTAGCAAAATGTGCTGTTGTTTCATCTTTTGATAATTCAACCCTCATGTTTTTTGTTAATTGCAGTATTTGTACTTCTGGCCAGAGATGTGACTTTTTTAAGCATGCATTGATCTCGTCTGCTGGTGTTGACTTGGGAATAACTGGAAGTGTTTGTCGAAAATCTCCTGAGAGTATGAGTAGAGCTCCTCCCATTATTTCAGAGTTTTTTCGCAATTCTTGTAATGTTCTGTCCATGGCTTCTAGTGATTTTTTATGGGCCATGGTGCATTCATCCCAGCAGATAATTTTAGCTTGTTTTAGAAGTTGACCCCGTCCAGATGCTCCTGAGACTTTACATACCGGGAATTGTTGTTCGGCTATATTCAACGGTAGTTGTAAGGCAGAATGAGCAGTTCGTCCTCCTTCCATAAGTGTGGCTGCAATGCCGGATGATGCTAGTGCCAGTGCGATGTGTTTTTTAGCACGTATTTCCGCCAGTATTAGATTTATTAGAAACGTTTTACCGGTGCCTCCTGGTGCGTCCAAGTAAATAATTCCACCAGTGTTGTTATTTATTCGGTTCATTATAACGTTGTAAATTGTTTTTTGATTGTCATTGAGGAGTGGTTTATTGTGAGCAATGTATTCAAGTAGTTCATTGACGTTGTAGCTTTTTTCCTTTGTAATTTCGTAGTTTAGCATACTGAAAGCATTTCTTTGTGGTGCTGGCATTCCAAGTTCTACTAAGGTCCGGTTATTTATTGCTAAGCATTTATCTTCTAAGCGAATGAGTGTTTCATTGAAGATGTTGTCACTGAATTCTATAGTCAGTTCTGGATTAGCTTGTCGGATTTGGTACAATATATCATCACTCATACTCCTTTTGAAAGAGTCCCATAGCTGTTTTGGGTTTGATGGGTTACATGTTGTTAGAATTATGGCGAATAACTCTCGAATTTGTTCAGCTGAAGCTGTGAGTGTGGCTTCTTGTAGTGTTAATTCCCAGTGGTTATCGTTTTCCAATAATCCTAAGCGTTGACATGCTTCTCTGTACGTCTGGCATAGGTAGCCGTCAATAGTCCTGAGATCTGTGAAACTTGTTGGTCCTCGTATTTCGTGTAACAACATCCGGAGATAGAAACATTCGGCATTGTTTGGATGTACAGTGTATACTCGACCTATTGTGTTAGTTTTCATTATTTCTGGATGACCCTCTTCTGGCATTCCTTGTTTTCGTCGTTGAAAAATTTTTCTTGTTTTGTCCCACGTATAATAAATAGGGACGTCGACATACAGTAACGTCTTTGCGAATGGATCCGTTTGGCAAAGTTGGAAAAAAGCTGTTAATGTTGTGTTCTGAGGTGGTTCGCTTGCAATTTTTCTAGCCGAGTCTTTTGTGAAGTAAACTCTCTGTCCATTCTCCAAATGTACTGCTAGATGTTGCACAGCTGGTTCGCGTTCGTGTATGGGAAAACTAAAAATCCTCCACGCTGCTTCGTTACTGTTGATGTATCTTCCCATTTGGTACATGAGTATCTCATCATTTCTGTTATTTTGTTCGCTATTTTGGACTATTTGAAATACTGCCATATCACTACCTTTGTTTACGTACTTACATATATATTTAATAGATTTTACTGAATTGCAATATTCAACGTTTATGTGTGCTTGGAACATTTTAGAAAGTAGTGGGTTATATGGTACTACCCATTGATTATCTATTTCCAGTTCATCTCTGCCTTGTATTCGTATTTTTGCTGTGAAACCACCGTTTTTCGGTGATCGTCTTCTATATTTGGGATAGCCGTCATCTTCAGTTTTTGTATCGTCTACGTATGGTTTTGGATATTTTTTTGTACATTTTCCATCACGCATGCATGGCGCATTAAAGTTTAATGGTCCACATGGTCCGTGAATCATGTTTTTCACTACTATGCTGTATAGTTCCGGATCTTTTTGTGGATTGGGAAATTCAGCTTGGATGATTTTGTCGATATCCGTGAGATAAATTTTATCGTGTAGCCATATGAGATTGTGTGAGTGAGGTAATCCTCGTTTTTGCCACTCGATTGTATACATCCAGCATCTAACGGTTCCAAAGATGTGGTATTTTGTGATGACTTCAATAAATCTTATTTGTTTTTGTCGAAAAACTCGGGCTATTATGTCGTGTCGATCCATGGAGGTTTGTCCATATTTTAGTTGTTCTTTGATTTCTGGCCATGATGAGTTGCATGTAAATGTTATGAAGAGATCAGGTCGTCCATATTTTCTTACGTAGGTCATGGCATCTTGAGTATATTCGTGCATATGTCTTGGACTTCCTATGTATGATGAGGGTAAGATTACCATTGTTCCAATATCGTCAATATTGCCGTCATTTATGATCGCATCTCGAAGGTGGATGTATTCTTCTGTGCGTAGTTTCTTCTGATTCAGTCTTATGTAAAGCATCCGTTCTGCTTCTATTTTTGCGTACATATCTACCAGAAATTGTTGGAATAAACGGCGAGTGTTGAGAATGTGATTGTATATTTCATTGTCTCTGATCATTAAGCGGTAAGCATAGAACTCCTTGGAAGTGACTTTTTTGTTTGTTTCTATGCCTGTTTCAGGATGAATTTGTTTTATATTGAAATGATAACCGTCCTCTCCGTGCAGAAATATTAAAGGATATTGAAGAGAATCATATGAACGGTGTGTCTCTGCAATGCGTTGTAGTCCTTTTCTTCTTCGTTGTAAAATTATGTCACGGCTTGTATTTTCATTGTCCACAATTACGATGGCGACTTCATCTATCTGAGGTGCATTAAATCTACGTTCGTGTTCTCCACGTGGTCTTTTATCGGCTCGAATCACAATTTTATAGTCATCAGAAATCATGCGATCTAGTGTTGTTTTGAATATGTAAATCAGTTGATTGTATTTGTGTAAGATCCTCTGTACATCTTGGATTATTTCGCGTTTCAATCCATTAAAATGTGTACTTCGTTGATCAATTTCTTGTTCTTCATTTCCAATGAAATATACTTGCAGAAATTTATAGTCATCGTTAGGCATTGGTAGTAACGATCCTATTTTGTGATAAATTTGCCCTTGAATTGAAAATACATATTCAAATTCATCTCTATTAGTGTTAGTCGAAGTAACACCGAAAGAAGTCATTTGAAAGCAGGAGTTGTATGATCTTATATTTTGAAGAAAGTGTTTTGATTCTGGTGTTTCCCCGGTCATGTAATGTAGAAATTCCTGCGGAGGTGCTTCCAGTGGTGGTAATCGAATTTTTCCATTCATGCAACAGAGACCTGGTGTTTCTTTACTGAATTTTTTCGCGTGGCAAAATTGGCAAATGTTATTCATTTTTCCGATCACAACATATTTATGATTGTAATATTTCTTCGTCGATTCGTAGTGGAATGCTTCCTTTGTTAGATTATCTTTTAAAATTCTCGATTCTTCAATAGTTTTATTTTCGCTTCTTTCTTCGCTTTTTCCGCTTCTCAGGGTGCTCATTCTGGTTCGTTGATTTTGTAAACGTGCTTCGCGCTGTTCTTCCGTTTCATTTCTTCGATATTCTTTTTGTTTCCGCCGTTTCGCTGCAGAACTGGCAAGATCTCCACCTCTTTTACGTCTAGGCATTATATTCTGTAAAATATAAATTAAATGAACATTTTATAGACAAATATATTATTACGTAAACGTGGGGCACGTTGAGACAAAGAAAACAAAATTATTTAATCTTCAAGCGGTCGCGCGATATTTTGTTTACGGCCAAAGTATATCGATTCAACGCCGCGCGACTACTTGAAAGTTAAGGAAATTACAATTAAAAGAAAAGAAAAAAAAACCATTAGAATTAATTAAATACATTATTAAAAATACTCACATTTAATATTTCACAATAAAGGCTCACAGATAACTTTTTTTTTTCTTCACTTCAAGATCATGAATTAATTAAACACACTATTAAAAATACTCACACGTGATACTTCAAAATAAAGGCTCACACAGGTAACTTCTTTCTTTTTCGTTTCGAAGTGGCTTGTTCCGCTGTTCAAATCGAATTAATTCTGGCGGGCGACACCGGGCTCTTATATATTCAGAAAGCTAGGCTCTAGGGTATTCCAGAAAGTTGGCTTTATGGAGACTATACACATGAAGTGTATAGTTGGCTCTAAGATATTCGAGAAAGATGGCTCTAGGATATTCAAGAAAGTTTGGGAATATTTACTTTCTCACACCTTCTAGGTATAGAATGTTCTCGACGTTATCGTTCGCCGTAACAATAGGTTTTGCAGCTGTAGCATACGCAGTAAAGGCGCGAAATTTAAAAACTTAAATTTTAAAATGTTTTCAGAAGTAATTTGAATAACTAAAATGATATCGCTTTAACTCCAACATATAAGTTAGCTACTGCTGTATAAATACACAAAATTTAATAACTTTATTATGGTAACAAATGTAATTTAAGACTTTATTGAAATGAGAATTTTAAATTTCGCGCCCCAAATAATCGTTCTTTTAAGTCCATATTGTGTACAATGAATGAAGTTCAACTATTTGACAACAGATGGCGCGACTACACTTACTTTCCAAGTTGAAGGGTTGGAAAAGCCCTTATATCTTTAAAAACACACCCTTTAGGTTAAAACGGGAACTTTCTTGTTCGAGGGGGGATAAAGGGTTATGGTAACAAATGTAATTTAAGACTTTATTGAAATGAGAATTTTAAATTTCGCGCCCCAAATAATCGTTCTTTTAAGTCCATATTGTGTACAATGAATGAAGTTCAACTATTTGACAACAGATGGCGCGACTACACTTACTTTCCAAGTTGAAGGGTTGGAAAAGCCCTTATATCTTTAAAAACACACCCTTTAGGTTAAAACGGGAACTTTCTTGTTCGAGGGGGGATAAAGGGCTATCACACTATATAAGTCCCTTTATCGTGATGGGACTCCTTTTTAAGTTTTATCGGCACGCACATTTTATCAACTTAGTTTTATTATATATAATGATAATTTGAAGACTTAGTATAGTTTTATAAATTGTTTTCAAATAAATATAAATTATATAGGTAATATGCTTTGGTAATGAAATATTTATTTTTATTAAGTATTTTAGTAATAATAATTATACCTCCTATTAATTGATGATTTATTGAATATTGAATCATAAGTTTTTATTTTCTTTACGCTTTAATTATCATCTTTAAAGTTGATCTCCCTTCATACTTGAACCCTATTACACAAAAAGGGCTTTCCAGGCTTAGTACTGGCAATGGCGTATTTGAAGTAATGGAGCGAGAGAGAGTATGAAACGCGCCTGAGTGATGAGTGATGTTAGTGTGATATTGTGATACTTATTTCGGTCGAG
The DNA here is from genome assembly GCA_936450015.1 of Meganola albula. Lineage (NCBI taxonomy): Eukaryota > Metazoa > Arthropoda > Insecta > Lepidoptera > Nolidae > Meganola > Meganola albula. The sequence continues at coordinate 6,387,171 of OW388157.1, forward strand.
TAATATGTAATGCAACAGTACGCGTTCGGGTAATATTACATGTGATGCATGATGCATCACTCGCATTACTTACACACGACTATCGTCGTAGTGGCTTCACATTCTCGCAGCATACATTACCACAGGGCCCCGATTCTCCCGCTTTAGACATTTATCTCTATTAGACATTTGTTTAACAAAAATGGCGATATCTATTGTTTTTCAAATACGTCCGCCATTTTTTCTCGTCATTAGCGCGCTTTAGATGTTTATCTCTAAGAAACAAATGTCGAAAAACTGGCGGACATCATTATAAAAAGAAATTGCCATTTTTGTTAGGACGGAGGAGGAAGTGCCAGAATCGGGCCACAGGTTTTCTACCGAAAGCACCCCAGCTAACAGATAGCGGTGGCGAATCTCAGGCAATAGTTTTTTGTCAGATTACCTTTTTTCTGCTCCGGCTGTATTCAGTATTGATAAACCAACTAAATCACTAAAACCATTATGTTGTTTTTATTATGTATTTTATAATCTAAATATAAATTACAGTGACACTAATACTTAGCTAATCCTTACTAACTTCTTCAAACTTGTGGATAGTAAGTTGTCTCAAACTTCTTTCTACACTTCGGGTATGGCCTCAAAACTTTTGGAATATAAGGAGGCACATGTTCATCTAATCTTCTGTTGAATGAATTAATACCAAGTTCAAACGGTCTTATCTTCTTCTCAAAGAATCTTGTTTTAAATTGAATTTTGTAAATCCTTTCCCACATGTATATCTCCGGTAATAGTAAGTGCTTTGGCCTGTTAGACACTAGATGCTTGTACCTGGATTCTAACCAACACCTTTTGTTGTCATCTTCAATATCAGCTACAACTTTTTCTTCCTTACCTAAAAATGGCTTCATTTCATGGTCTCTCTCTTCAGGAGCATTTAAATAAAACTGTACTAACATCTTCAGAACATCCTCATTCAAACCTTTTACTTGTCCATTTTCTATTGCTTCAAATAGTTGTAAAGGTTTTGTTCCAAAGCAGACATTATGTTTGGGGTTGCTATCACAGGCATCATTGTGCATCGTTATTGTGTTCAATTGGTATGCATAAAATGACCATAACTGGCCATTGGTTATGACAGTTTGAGTAGCCAAAGGATAAGTTATATCATTATAGGTAGTAAATCCTTGGAAATTAGCTTGAGCTAGTAACCAACCAAAACTAGATTTGATAGCTTGACAATGAAGTGCTTCCAAATTATCTTCAGGACCATAAGATTCTTTGCGTTCCAGAATATGGCCTCGACCATGGTACGACATCAGGCCAAACTCATCATAGTCACCAGGCCAATACCCTAAAAAGAAACAATTATAAATATTTAGCTTGGGTACATTTGCATTTATATTTATATTATTGTATAATATAATATGTTTTTAAGATCATTGAAAAAGTATTGCTATTTTACCTGGTATATTTGTACCGTGCCTGTGATTTTCAAAATAGCCAACAGGTCCTGGTCTGTATGTGAATTTTGGCACTTTAAAATCAGGATTTTCAGCTTCACTGTATGGTATGATAGGTCTCAATGGTAAATGATTTCTGACTGTAAGGATTGGTTTACCTGCAAGTAATAAAATACCAATGTTGGGTGCCATAAGATAAATACGGAATAAGAGGTCTGGCACAATATGTCTACCACTTACTCCCTGTGTATATGGAGGGAAGGGGTGATGCACCAATGCTACAGTGCCTCGATTCTTACGCTATTTCTGATAGACATTTGTCAAACAAAACTGGCGTTTTTTTTTTATTTTCAATGGCATCTGCCATTTTTTTTTTACATTAATCTATGAGAGATAAATGTCTAAAGCATGAGAATCGAGGCCCGGGTGTTATCTGAAATTAGTTGTAGAGCTATAGCAATAAATAAAATAATAATTATACCTAAATATTGTACAGGTTGATCAATGGATTGATACCACCTATCCTTAAGGGCTTGGTATTGTTTTCTCCATTTCACCAGTTGAGGAGGTGGGTCAATGCCACCAACAAACCAGAATGCCTCATGCCTTGGATCAAAGTCAACCTGAAAATGTTGTAATTTGCAAATGAAATAATATCAACTGCATAAGTATTTAAACGTATGTATTTACTATATTACTTGACGTGTAATATAATGATATTTTCTTGTATTATTATAAGATGTAATTAAACTGTTCAATTTTGTCAGGGTACTTGGTATTTGAAAAATAAAATAATACATGAAAAATCTCTTTCTTCATCTTTTCTTTTTGAGTGATTTACATTTTTGATTAAGAAAAATTAATCTATAACAAATTCGTCTGCATACAGTACCGTTGTCTTGTTTATAGAAAGGTATATGGATAGCATAATATGCTGAATGCACATTACTGTATGTCTCCAAAAGAATAGCCTATACCAATAAAAAATAAACTTGGCGATTATTCATGGAATATTATATTAAACAACCCCCTAAAGTTTGAAGACTTAATTCACTAACACCTTGTATATGTATAAAGTTGTTTATTCTGCAAGAACTAGTTACCTTCTATAAGAAAGTTAAGTAAAAGTCTACATCCACTTTTAGGGAAATCTGCAAATCTTAATATATATATTTCTTGTGTGCGTGTGTATGTGACTGAACTCCTCCTAAACGACTGGACCGATTTTGATGAAATTTTTTGTGTGTGTTCAAGGGGATCTGGGAATGGTTTAGATTCACAATTTTGCGCGGTACGAAGTTCGCTGGGGCAGCTAGTATTTTATAAAATTCTGTGAAATGTTTCTACATAGCTAAACACTCAAACTGAGAATGTTGGCAAGAATAATACATTAATACATTTGTAGACTTATGGAGTAGTGAAGTGCTTACTAAGTGATTTTAGTAATCAGTGTTAAAACAGTGAGGTGAAGTAACATCAAACCTAAATATTGTGTGAATTGTTTAATTAGTGCTACTCACCTGTGATGTTAAAACATGTGACACTTTATCAGTCAAGTTGTTAGAAATTATCCTGTTTATTTGTTTCACAATAGATTTAGCAAAAGCATTTTCTTTTTCAGCTTTTTCTAAGTCGTTCCAGTTTTTTCTGAAATGAAAGATTATTTATGAAATAAAAATGAATCACTAAATGTGTTTCTAAGCACAAAACTCGAGAATGGCTGAACCGATTTTGCTAATTGTTTATTTAGAATATGCCTTGAAATTTGAGGATAATTCTTACACAGAGAAAAATTAAAGTCTAAAAACAACACTTTTCTATACTATTTTATACATTTTCTATACCCATACAAACAATTTTAACTTTAATAGGCTGTTAGGCAGTACGAAGTTTGCAGGGTCAGCTACTAACTTAATAAATCTGTTTCTGTTGGTAAAAGCAGTCTGTTGCTATGCCGACAAGAGGCAAGGCCAGACTATGCTTATAACTCATTTTAGAGTAAGAGCTACTTTGGACTATCCTATTTTCGCACTGTCCTGTTATGTAATTTAGATAGTAATAATATAATGTTGGTACATTATAAACACACAATCATCTGAATCAAACAAAGTACATACTACTAAATGTAACCAAAATGTGCATCTAAGTCTGCTTTCTATGATTTTTTTTCTTTACCAGAATATGTCTCTCCTCTTGTAGGTGGACACTAATGGCCACACAGTACTTCATAGTACTAATGCAGCTGTTAACTAATACTATTACTAGTTTATTTGATCTAATCTCTATTATAAAAATGAATCATAAAATGTGTTGGTAAGCGCATAACACGAGAACGGCTGAACCGATTTCGGTAATTCGTTTTTTAGAATATTCCTTGAAGTACGAGGATAATTTATAAAAAGAACAATCTTCACCGAAACGGCTCGACCGATTATTATGAAAACATATAAATATATTCATTAGGTCTGAGAATCGGTCGTAATCTATTTTCGGACCCGGTAGGTGGCACTGCTTTACACTGCTTTGCTGCTTTAGGACGACGTCTGCATTTCCAACTTTTCTTTTGTAATTGAATAAATAATAATTATTAATAATAAGTATACTTAATATTTTTATAATTAGACTCAGATTTCGTCTCAAACATGTTATGTTATGTCTATTTTGGATGGGAATAAACCCAAAAACAATTGAAAAAAAATTGAATGGACAACCACACCAATTAGCATTTCTACTTGTCTCCATTAGTATTTTGCTGTTATGTATGGGCAATTAACATTGTCTGATATTGATACTTACTCAACACCCTCAGTCTCAATTAGAATTGCTTCTTCAATCAGGGACTTAATTTCTTGAACGACTAGGTTTGCGGTTTCATTTGATTCGTCATAGCAATCAGGGAGTTTATTACAATTTATCAAATGCGTTCTAGTATAATGCTGCACCATTGGCATAGCATTGTATGGTACTTTGTTCTCATTTAGCATAACGCACTTCCACCCATAATAATGTGGCATATTCAAAGCTAACTGCTTTTCCTCTACAGTATTTATTTCTTTGATTTTCGAATACAAAGATTCTCTCTCACGTAATTTTCTGGCTGCGAGCGACATGTCCAAAATTGGAGGATATTCTGGGGTTTCGGTGTACTCATTTTGCTCTATTGCAGCTGCTTGAGTCTGTTGCCTGGTTAAGAATTTGTTTAAGCTTGGAAATTTTCTGGAAACTCTATTCAGATACATTTTATTTATCCCACTCAAAATAAAAAATAGGAGGAGGGAGGGAGAACCCTGCTTTTTAGGTTATGTTTACCATTCGTTCGTTCACAGACTAAAAATAACTAGAGAGAGAATTCGTTCAGGAAGATTCGGTCGGTTCGAAATCTGGTTCGAAATAAAATAGTAGTTTGACAGTAGGTAACATGCGGTCCATATCGCGTTATTTGAAACTTATGAAAATTGGCAGCGGGCCATAGACCTAGCATAAATAGATTGGCATAACATAAAAGATAGAGAATAAGATACGTATATGTTAGAGTGAGATAGATAGACGAGACAAAATACGTATACGGTATGGTCCCGTGAGGTAAACGTGTTAATTGTGACCGGAACAAATAATACTACATATATCTCTTTCTATATTTAGTTTTAAAGCGAATTTTTGTACTAAATTAAATAAAAAAATAAAAAGAAAACTCACGAAATTATACTACTACTACATAAGTAGGACTGAAATGTTTTGCTTTCCACGTGCCTTGTTTTATAACTTCTACAAAAGTTTTATACATAATTAGACAGGAAAAATTATAGTATTTTATCACATTAATACTGTGAATGCATAAGAAGTCAATTTAAAATAATATCAAATACGTCAATTCCCTATATTTTTAAAACCACTTTTCAAAATAGAGTCTTGCCTCCATCACTCCATGTACTTGCGCGCTATAAGTACCTACAAAGTGGCCAACCTGTGTCGGGCCGTTTGCGGACCCAATTCAGTGCAGTTTTCGCTAGCGATGCGCACGCATGTTGTTCAATTTTAATAGTTCCATTCGTTCGTACACGTAACTACGATGCCGTCTGGTGCCTTATGTGCTGTAGATGGGTGCAAATCAAGTTAAAGAAGGGATAAACATCGATCATTTATTCATTTACCTGTCAATGACGAAAGGTGTGATAAACAATTACTAGTTTTTTGTCGTTTAAAAATTATTTGTAATAGGTATACTAAAATTTAATAACCGTGAATTTAGAAAGGGTAAAAAATTTATAAAAAAATATTTAAAAATAAAACATGTACCTTTTAAAGATTTTTATTTCACCTACACACTGACGTCCATAATGATGTTTTATCTAGATATCTTGTACAGTCAGAACACAGTTTTATAAACGATACAATTTTAAACTGCCACATTTAAGTCAGAACATATTAACATAGACACAAAAAGTTATGTTTTAATTCTATCGAAGAGGCAACCCTGCGATTGTTGTGGGATCGCGCGGTACGAAGCAATCACAGCTGTACGCTTGAGCATCTAGGCAAATTTAAGCATGCAGTGGTTGTTGACGCGACGGAGTAGGCTATTATAGCAGTAGGTATTGGAAATTTTCTACTGAGTGAAGTATCTGTTACGTAGTAACTATTTAGTAATCTGTGGTCTTACTTTTATCGATAATACTTATCTATTTGTTTTTAATATTATGCTAGGTAACGGCATGGGTTTCGTACAACCTTCGTGCTGTTCTTACATTTTTAACCGTCTTCAGAAATAAGCACCGCCTATTTCTAAAGACAGTTAAAAATTTAAAAAACTGTTTGGTTTCGGTTGTTATGTTTTTTTCCTCTGTATGTTCTCCAATTTCTCCGTCAATTGTGAACCGATTTTAAAAATTCTATTTATGTTTGAAATAATATACTCCCATAGCAAAAAAAAGTAATCTAATGATGGACTTTGGGGATATGAAAAAAAACTCTTCATATATTCACAATAGAACCGTTGCCTTCGCGACAGGTAGAATTAATTAATTTCACATTATTTAATTAAAGTATTGAAATTGAAATTGCTTGGTTTATACATGTCAGGAAAACGGTCCACCGAGGCAGAATTAATGACAGTATATATGAATTACAGCATTTGGACCTTAATGTTTATCCCTTTTTGCAGCTTGGAACCGCTTTTGTCTAAATTTTGGAAAAGAAGAAGGTCCCAAACACGAATCAATTCTGCTTTCAATTGAATCATTTGTAGTATTGTCATGACTACCTAATATTGAGGTTCATCTCGTGCATTTTGTTGCTTTTATGAAAAAATATCTCGAAACCAAAAATTTTACCAACAGAAAATACGACGCCCAACAACTATCATGTGGCCAGTGTCGGATTTTAATGAAATCATTTGAAACCGGTTTGGTGCGATAATTTTAACTGTCATCTTTAAACCGCAATCTTTGCCAAATTATTTTTTAATATACTCGTGGCTACATGACAATCATTCAAAAGATATCATAAATAAATTCGTACATCTTCTCAATTGGTATATCTGTTATAAATTAGCCAAAACATTTCCCTTCGTAATTAACGAAATATTGATTTCCAAACTGAAATATTAGCAAACTTTAAATATTGTAATGTGGCTTAACTTACTAAAACAATGTTAATATTAATAGTGTGATATCATTAAATGATTATTCATTATTTATTTTTTTATTCAGTTAGATTATAATCACTTTTCTATTAGCGTCAAACAAAGTGTTATCGATAGTCGAAGTATTAGTCGGTTCATGGTGCAGCACAGCTCTAATAACCACGCCACGCACACATTCACATAACCTGCACACTATAATATTGTCATTTGTTTTTGGTCTTATCTTGATTACTACATTGCCAATCTGCTTTGCCAGTTTTCCTACTAAATCTATGGTTTTCTACTGTATCTGTGGGTGCCGCATATGTTGTGTTTTGGACCGTTTTTCTATTGTCATGTGTTTTCTCAATTTTTGAACGACCAAGGCTGATGCAACGTTTTGACATATCGTGTATCGTGCCCACCTGCCAATTGTGTTGAAATATAACCACTCACTTAAAGTTTATTGAGCTATTTATCCAAAAATCATGGACGACGACATGGTGTTTGATCCTTCTTTAAAGAAGAAAAAGAAGAAGAAGACCGGTTTCGATATAGACGCTGCCCTTGCAGGAGACCAAGGTGAGAGCACGAGCATGGAGGCGCCCGCTGGGACGGGTGACGTCGACTTGCCTGAGGACGATAACCTCGATCTGGATAATTTCGGAAAGAAAAAGAAGAAGAAAAAGAAGGGAGTGTTTAATTTAGATGAGTTAGAAAACACTTTGCCAGAGACCCCACCAGCTGAAGAGCCAGAGCAACAGGAAGACGAAGTGATAGACGACTTGGACTTAGACATCGACTTCTCTAAAACTAAAAAGAAGAAGAAGAAGAAAAATATCGAGGATCTTGTGATTGAGGATGATGTAAAAGGTGAAGATCAAGAAAATGTGGAGGATAATGGTGGAGACTGGATCGGCACAGATCGCGACTACACATATGATGAACTGCTTGAGCGTGTTTTCGACATTATGCGCGAAAAGAATCCCAGCATGGTGGCCGGCAAGAAGCAAAAATTCATTATGAGACCTCCCCAAGTTGTCAGAATTGGAACTAAGAAAACTTCCTTTGCCAATTTCACAGAAATTTGCAAAACACTTCATAGGCAACCTAAGCATTTACTAGACTTTTTACTGGCTGAGTTAGGTACTAGTGGTTCTGTGGATGGCAACAGTCAGCTCATTATTAAAGGCCGGTTCCAGCAAAAACAAATAGAGAATGTATTACGTCGGTATATAAAGGAATATGTGACTTGTCATACATGTCGCTCTCCAGACACAATTTTACAAAAAGATACTCGATTGTTCTTCCTTCAGTGTGAAACTTGTGGATCACGGTGCTCTGTAGCCAGCATTAAGTCTGGTTTCCAGGCTGTGACTGGGAAACGTGCTGCCATCCGTGCAAAGACTGCATAGAGTATTAGTGTTTAGTCATAAACTAATTATACATTCATGGCTTTGGGGTACATACAGTAATGTAATTATGTTGTTACTTTTTAAATTACATCTGCTAAATTCTGAGAAATTGTTGTTGAGAAAAGGGAATTGGATTTTGATATTTAATGAAGATTGTAATAAAATAAGTTATTACGAAATTTGTGATCTAATTTTAATTACAATCTTAAACGTGATGTGCTCAAATTGCCTGAATGTACCCCTAAACTAACCCCTATATTTATGTATAGCTCACTTCTGTATTATTCTCATTGATACACAATGGTTTTATAAAAAATGTTTTATTTCTCAAAATAGATAATAAAGTTTTGTTGTACAATATTATATAAATAACATGATTGACTCTAGATAACAAAGTGACTTCAAACTTATCAACTAAAATAATAATGATAATAAAATATATCAATATTTTAATTACATAAAACAATATTTAATTATTTCTGACAATCTGTGGTTCATAATCAAGCTTGATTGCTTCACTAAGACTTTTAGCATACAAATCTAGTCGCTGAGTCATAGTAAACCCCCATTTGTCCTTTATTTCCCGACAAAGATTCAGGTTCAGTTCTGCCATTAGCAACCCATCTTGCACTCTAGACAAACCTGGAGTCCTTGACCCATCTGGTGCAGTAATGTAACTTGACCCATAGAAATGTCCAAAATCTTTGTGAGCAGGCTTTCCATCTGCTGAAGTAAATTCATTAGGAAATGTCTCTGTTCCAACTCTATTAATAGCACAAGTGAAGTAACTGTTGGTTATAGCTGCATTCCTTGCCTCTATACCCCACAGATGCTCACTAAGTCCAGCAACTGTAGCTGAAGGATTAAACACAATTTCAGCTCCATTCACACCAAACATCAGCCAATTCAGTGGATGATGGCGTCCATAACAAATATTAACTGCTATTCTACCATATTTAGTCTCAAATACTGGGTGGCCAGTATTCCCTTCCATGTAATATGTAGACTCATTAAAATCTCCCACTCTAGGTATATGGTTCTTACGGTGTTTGCCAATTACTTTTCCTGTTTCATTAATAACAACTGCTGTGTTCCAAATAGTATCTCCATGAACTTCATCCCTTTCCAAAATAGGTGATACTATAACCATGTCATATTTAATAGCATATGTCTTGAGAAACTGAGTACTGGGACCATCTTCCGCTGATTCAGCGAATTGGCACCAAGGATGCTTTTCTCTAGTGCAGAATGCGAAAGGCATGCTCCAAGCTTCTTGAAGACATATTACATTAACACCATTCTTACCAGCAGCTTGCAATATTTTATCTACTTTATCAAAAATCGCTTGTCTTTGTTCAGGGATAGGTTTATCTGTAGATGTCGCGATCGAATGCTGTATAACTCCAATTTTTACCATTCTTGGCTGCCTAATGTCTTCTGCCTTGGAAGGAAATTGGTACGCAGCGATCTCAAACTTATTTTGTTCGGCAAGACAATCACTATCTTTGTTTATTCCAGCTGCATGATGGTCAGTTCTGCCGTAGTAAATTCTGTTAAATTCTCGGAGGTCTTCTTTCTCTAACTTATTTGCGACAAGATCGTCGACACTTTTAAATTCAATCTGTCCTGACATTTTTGTACCTATTTACCTAACAAAGAGAATAGTGATAGTGATAATTTTAAGTTTAAACCTCTACGATTGTAACTGTTAATAAAATCTTTTCTGTAATCACAGACTAATAAGAAGAGAACCTAGTCTGTAATATTAATTAAATACCTAATCATGATATATAAACTTAACCTATTCCAAAATATTCGACGAACGAAAGAGACAAAGACAAAGAAACCCACAGACAGACTAAAGACCACAAACTAAGTAGGTAGAGAGATACAATACAACCTAAATACTGAGAGTCCATGGAACTTATACTACTAACAAGACAGTACCAAAAATTTTTGTTTAGATAAAATGAGGTCTTTTTCGGTCGGGTAGTCGGTAGTGTACACTAGATGTTTCCTTAAAATCAGTTCCAATCGCCCTACTGGTACACGGGTATTCTTTCTCTACTATCTTACTTAAGATCTTGAGAGATTTTAAACCTTACCCCTAATTTCCACTGGTGAAACATTCACAAGAAAACATGTTGCAAGCACTTTCTATCTCTATCGTTTAGAGATGAAGAAGAGATAAGACTATGCTTGTATCATGTTTTGTTGTGCAGTGCAAACGCTCAGTTAAACTACACGCTGGCCAAGTTCAAGTTGGTAGATGTCACATGTCCTCGGATGATTATTTATTATTATATATTAACGATCTTTGCCGACTGCCTCTTCCCAATACTAAAATTATATCCTACGCTGACGATACAGTTCTGGTAGTGCGTGGTAGGAATTGGCCTGAGACCCATTCGCTAGCAGAGTCTGCATTACACACTACAATGAAATGGCTAGCACTTAACCTGCTCACTTTAAATTTGGAGAAAACACGGTTCATGACATTTAGTTCAATAATGCGGACACAGCCGTCTGATCTCACCGAACTGACTGTGTATGAAGATTCGACACCAACCTCGAATCTTGATTCTAAGGTTATTAAACGCACTAACTTTGTCAAATATCTTGGTATTATGATAGACTGTACATTGACATGGTATGAACAAATAAAATTACTGGTTACTAGGGTGCGAAGGCTTATATTTGTGTTCAGAAATCTACGGAACTCAGCAGATTTCTCTACCCTCAAGACAGTGTACTATGCCCTCGCTCACTCTATTATTACCTACTGCATATCGGCTTGGGGTAATGCTGGGAAATGCTGGATGTTGAGGTTAGAAAGAGCACAAAGGGCTGTGCTTAAAGTCATGACGCACAAACCCATCTGGTTCTCTACAACAGAACTATACAAAATGTGCCAGCTACCAAGGGTTAGGCATTCTTTTGTACTAAGTACAATTTTACGAAAACATGCGATTTTACCGTTTGATCCCGAACTAAAAGAAAAGAAACGCAGATTTGACAAAGTATGTTCAATTCATAGAACCAAACTGCAGATAGTAAAGCGTCAATTTACTTATTTTTCATCCGGGTTGTACAATAAAGTAAATAGGGTATTAAATATTTATCCTCATCCACATGCTGTTTGCAAAAGACTCACAGATGAATGGTTGTCTACTCACGCGCTCGTTCCTACATATATTTCTCATTGTGTTAGTTATATAAGTACTTGTTGTTATAAAAATATAGTAAACAGTTTATGTTTGTGAAAAAGGAACGTTGATTTTTGATTCTCCAGGAGGTGGGCGATAGTAGCTACGACACAGTTTGTAACTAATGTAGCTATTATCGATAAATTATATTGTTAACTTGTTATTTTGTTCCAATAAAGATTTTATTTATTTATTTATGATTAGTTCTCAGACATGCCGGTTTCCTTGCGATGTTTTCCTTATTACCATTATTAAGCAGTGGTGATGAAACAATTCATACAAAGATGTGTAGGCACAACCGGGCTTAAAAGACGAGGTCAAAACCGCTGCTCCAGCTTTAGTTTCCAAATTGTTTTTATTATATAAAGAAAATCGGAAACTATTTTAACATAGGGTTTTAGACCGGTAATTTAAATACCAAAAGAGTGATTTATGTCATAAACTAGTTGACCCGGAGAAAATCATAACGCTTTTAAATTTCGAAGAAAAATGGTATTCGAGAAATAATAATAATGTTGAAATTGATAGTTTTTAGCTTAGAAAATTTAACACGGAACTAGTATTGCGCGCGTCCTCCTCTGCCAAGGTGCATGAACAGTTTGTTTTTACTTAAAGAGGTACCTACATAAATTCCTTGTCTTGTGTTTGTGTGGAGTTTTTAATACCATGTGTATTTTATTGAACAGACGCATAAATTTTTACATGACGTGTGCTGTACGTGGATATGCCTATCGCTTTCCCCAAAAACTGGCAGAAAAAAATTGGTTGCCTGTAAATTCGGTATACGGGCGAAAGTTTTACGTGACAACGACTTTGAGTGGTAAAATAATTTTAATGTGAATATTCATTCGTATAGTAGGAAGAAGGATGAAACATAGTTGAGTGGGAGAGAGACGCAAGGCATTCGGCGGGCCTCTCTCTCGTTCGGTGACTCATCGTAACGTTACCGAGCGTTACACTTTTTCATAAGTGCCTCCCAGCCGCAACCTAGTTTAAGACGTTGTCACGTCAAAAAAATTGCACTAGAAGTTGCGTATCCCGTGATAAAAAGTTTTTGGTTTTGTTGTACAAACGTAAAGAAAATCGGTATAATTCGTTTGTCTCTGTCTGTCATCTTGACATTTCTACCAGTAAGAAAGAGACAAAGTCCATTTTAACTAAAGAGTTTGAAAAAGTACGTACAGTATAATCTGATCTCGCATTGTATAGGATTTCCGTACAACAAGAGATCAGCTCATATTGGTTTTGTATAGGTTGATGTGTAGCCGTGTGTATACACATTTCCCTAATAAGTCCGCCATATTTTGGCAAGTATCTCTCTGGCACACTACACGCAGGTATATCGTACCAGCGTTAGCAACTTGAAGTGGACTGACTAACGTACCAGGGGCGTAAAATTATCGTACATGGAATCGAAATTATCGTACTTTTTAGGATAATGTCTATTATAGCTAAATAAATCATATAGATTGTAATATTGATATGCATGCAAGTACTTTATTTTTTATCTTTTTTAAACCACCGCTGTCAAATCAACAGAACACTGAAACCCAAATGTTTTACACGTGGTACAGAGTTGACTGCTCGTACTATCTACTTTGCATGTAGAACTCATTCTTCATTGCACAGATAAAAAATAATTAATAGGTTAGTAAGTTATAGAAAATATACAGCCACTGAAAAAATGCATTTGATAAAATATACCTACTTGCCAATGACAACAATCACTCCGAGTGTGTAATCAAAATTTTGCTGCTCTAGAAAATTACTTCTTTCTTCACTTAATTTGAATAATTCCTTTTGTCAGAGCGAATACAGATATATAATCATAATAATATAACGAAATGACTGCCAACTTTTCTACACAAAATATACGACACATATGAAGTGTGAACATAATCTAAATATCGAACTTATATTCTCTTGTTCGCATTGGTAGATGCTATACTAACCAATAAGATAGCGTGTACAGGAGGCGTTGGATAAAGTTACAGTATCGGCAGTGGTGAAACTTAGCAGAAAGGATCGTAAGAACCAATAGGAATAGAGAACTTGTATTTCCCGGTATTTTCCCAAGATTTTATTGGACAAAATAAAATCATGCTACTGCGATTTAGACTATCAGCGCATGAGTGAAATAATATAAATTCTCAAATTTTGCATCATGATAGAAATTATCGTACAATCTGCGTACGATAATAATATGCTATCGTACATCGTACATAGGCACAAAATTGTCGTATATATACGATAATTATCGTACGGTTCCGAACGCTGTATCGTACGTTGGAATGATATGTCTCTATACGAAGGTCATGTCAATGGATGTCAGTGTCAATTTATGAAGTCAAATCAATATCTGCTTAGTCTGTGGTCAAATCAAAATCTGTCTGTCTGTCAAGAGTGTCAAGTCAAACTGTCAAAACATTAGCTTGCTGGCGGACTATTTTACTAATTTTTAGTTAAATAACAATAGATTTATTGTCTGTTTATTGTTTGAGTTTTTTACAGGGAAACAGATTTATTAAACTAACCACCATGAATGTGTTACCCGCCCAACCTATTGGTATACAAAGCACGGCTGGAGCTGTGCCTATTCGTAATGAGAAAGGTACGAAATAACTTTTAAATTATTTCACGAAATATGGTCGAGGCTTTACTACGAATCATTACTTATTATTTGGTTTCGTTTCGCAGGAGAGATATCTATGCAAAAAGTAAAAGTTCAGAGGTATATATCGGGTAAAAAGCCAGATTACGCACGAGGCGCTTCCTCGTCAGAAGAATCGGACACAGAAGATTTTATAGAACAACAAAAGCCTGAAAAGAGGCAACAGACATTACCACAAGTTATCAGTCAGAAGGAAGAACAACACAGTGATTTAGATCAAGAAGTGAGTGTAGTTTAGTCTGTAATGTTACCGCAAGTAGTGTTACTATAACAATAGATTGTTGATCTTACTTGTAAAAAGCTTTATAAAAAAAAATATCTCTAAACATATTCACTCTCATTACAAAATGATTTGACGTACTCACAAGTCTTATTTTGTATTAAATATGCACTGTATTACGTGTAGCGCCTGGCTGACAGTTGTGCACCACACCATTAGGTCACCTGAATGCTAACTTATACTATAAATGCACTAATAACTCGGTGTGTCTGCCGTGCTTTTATGCTAAAGCTACCGAACTGATTTGGATGAAATTTGGTATGGAGATAGATGGAGTCCCTAGAAAGGACATAGGATGGTTTTTGTCTGACTGCAAAAACAGTTAATGGTTTAGTGTGATAACGAATGATTGGAAAGCTAGTAAGATATACATAAGTCTATTCAGAGTTCTCTCATGAAATTGTATTTAAATTTTGACCTTAAAAGTCCCATCCATAATAAGCTAATTCTACTGTAAGATGTATTTTCTTCACATGTTAATACTTCTTACTTAATACTACTTCTTTTAGGTTGATGATCCTCGCCTCCGACGTCTTCGGCAAGCTGCCAAGTCGCCATCACGACGGACTGAGCACAAACCAGAGATAATAGATGCTGAGCCTGATGCTGAGTCTGAGAGCAGTGCTGAGGAGGCTAGAGACAGTTCTGAGAGTGAAGATGAATTGGAGGAAGAGGAAATTGAAAGGCGTAGACAGGCTCTTAAAGCTAAACTTGCTGCAAGGTGAAAATGATTTTCTACATATTTTTCTATAATATTGCATATTGATAAAATACTATAACTTCATCGAGTTGTAAGTTTTATTGTAACCTAATATTAACAGTGATTAAGAACAAAATTATTTCCAACCATGATATAATGCAATCACAGGCAAGCAACAAGCATAGATAGGACTACAATATTGTTTTAATCTCTTAAGTTCACACATTTGTTGCTTACTTATTCTTATTTCTACTTCTGCTATATAAGGAGCATTTTATTACAATTTTATGTTGTTATGTTATAGAGAGGCAGAAAAGGAAGTACTTGGTAGAGATGAGGATGAAGAAATGTTAGATGGTGACAAGGAAAAAAGTGGGTCATCTGATACTGAATACACAGATAGTGAAGAAGACACAGGTACTCTTAATTCTGTCACATAAATGTACTAATGTAGTCACTATAAAGCCTGGATTATAAACTTTCAGAATCACCTTGCCCCAAAAAAAGGTCTAGGACAACCCATTCACCACACTCTCGAACAATAATTTGAATACAACATTTTCATACACTATGCAGAACCAGGGTCCTATACCAAATTTTACACAGAAGAAATGGAATTGGATTTAGAATTTTTTTGATACTGGGTGATTTGGGGCTTATGGTTTGAGCCTATGGCTATAATTAGTGAAAAATCTAAGTTCCCTGACAGTTTTATTGTTTGTTATTTTTAACATGGTTTACGTATAGCTGATTAAAAATTGTGCTGTAGTATTTTCTTAAATTTCACCGAATATCACACATTCACCCATAGAAATTTATTTGTAACCATAAAGTTTGAAAAGACGGAAACGTCGGGATTTAAAATCTAAAATAAACCATGATGTTAACCAAAATCTGTTAAATAAATAGTTGGAAGGCTTCAGTTACAATGTTTTATTTTATTGATTTAACAAATTTTGTATCTATGCTTAATATGACAATAATAATAACAACAAGTAAAATAATAATAAGAATAGCATTTTTTTTGTTTTAATTAATATTGTTTTTTTTATTTATGATCACTTGCAGGTCCCAGAGTAAAGCCTGTATTTGTTAGAGCATCAGAACGAATGACAGTAGCAGAGAAGGAACGCAAGTTAAAGCAACAGAAGAAAGAAGAAGCAGAAGCGAGGAAAGAAAAAGAAGAAAGGAGACGAGAAGCTCTTAAACTTGTTGAGGAGACCATCAGATCAGAGCAGAGGAGTGCACAAGTTTGTGGATAATTTATTTAAAAATATTTATATATTTCATTTTTCCGTTGTTTGCTGTTTGTTTAAATTCTTATTAAGGATTTTTTAATATTAATTTTCTTTGTATAAAGTATTTTGCACATTAAGTTTAGGTGGCTGTACAAATCAAAAACTATTTTATCTGTACTTTCCTGTAAATTCTCTATTTATGCATAAAATAAAATGAAATGTAAATTGCTAGTATCAACTTGATGAATTTAAAAAATATAAATATTATTATTATATAATTTCAATGTTTTTTAGGGTGAACAGAAAGAAGGCAACATTAATGATGTATGCACTGATGACGAAAATGACGAACTTGAGTATGAAGCATGGAAGCTGCGTGAAATGAAACGCATAAAACGTGACAAGGAAGAAAGAGAAGCGTAAGTTAACTTCTAAGAGCCTGCCCAGTTGAGGAGCGAAGTAAACTGGATTGTGAACATGGATTTGTAAATATTTTACTTAAGAGATTTTAATTTTTTAGAGTTGAGAAGGAATTGCTGGCTATCGAACGGATGCGCAACATGACAGAAGAAGAACGTCGAGTGGAACAGCGCATCAACCCTAAACAAGTCACCAATAAGTCAGTTAAGGGCAAATACAAGTTTCTGCAAAAGTATTATCACAGGTTAGTTACGTTTTATTTTAACATTAATTTGTTTGCTATGGAGCGCGCCATGCTTGGCGTTTCTATATAATTTCCGCAATCCGTTTGCGACAAAGAACTAAAGTTATTGAGCGCAACAGATTAGCAAGCCGAACTGGGCTGGTTAAATCTGTCGAAGAACCGATAACTGTGAGGCAAGCAAGTTCTTGAGTGGAGACCGCGTATTGCAAAACTTAGTGTAAGACGCCCTACAGCTTGGTGAAGTGACGATCTGCAAAAGATAGTCGGCAGTAGTTGGATGATACAAGCCCATGACAGGGTCTTCGCTGGCGAATGACACTTATTGGGAGTGACCTTTATCCTGCAGTGGACTGCAATATAAGGCGGATGAAAATGAGATGATGAACTGCCGATGATGATGATTTTTTAACTGCTGTGTAAGAGTTAAGCCAGAGGAGGTGGTTCTATTTTGGCTTCCAACCAAAATGGAACCACTTCCTGTCGTTTTATTGCTTAAATAGGATTGCGGTATCATCGACGACAATTAATGCAATAATATAGCACAGCAGAGCCGTTATAGTGATGGAGTCAAATGGAGGTCATAGAAACTCCCAACATAAACAAAATAAACACATTGAGTTTGGGCTCATTTTTTAATAGAAATTCAAAATCTCCGGTGCTATTAATATTACATTTTATTTATAGGTGCAGAATGATATTTTATTTCGATTTTTTTATTCATAAATGTTCATTTGTGTTTCAGAGGTGCCTTCTATTTGGATAAGGAAGATGAAGTGTTTAAACAAGACTTTTCAGGGGCTACTTTGGACGATCACTTTGATAAGACTGTGTTACCAAAGGTAAGTAATGAGCATTGATTTAATATCCTTCATTAATATTATCATTTTATTATTTACATATTTTAACGGTCAATAACCTTTTAGGTGATGCAAGTGAAGAAGTTCGGTCGTTCCGGCCGCACTAAGTACACACATTTAGTTGATCAAGACACTACGGAGTTTGATTCCGCCTGGAGCAATGAGGGCGCTGCAGCGAGGCTTGCTAACATCAGAGGTGGCATGAAGCAAGTGTTCGACAAACCCTCAGCTAAGCGAAAGCATAATGTGTAGATGTAAATAGATATTTTGGTGGCTCGTAAAACACTGTAAACTTCTTTGGAGGAGGTATTGCCAGTTTCGTTACTTTTATTAATTGGTAATATTAAAAAAATTTGGGAGTGTGGATGAGATTAGTACAAATAATTTGTTCAAAAGTATTGATTGCGCACTAGCCTATCTTCATATAAAATGTACGTGTACTCCTCCCACTACATTCCGTTTAGCCAATCTATATCTCATTTACTGTAATGTATGCTCCTATTTAGGAGGTTAATTATATGATATAATTAATATGATGTAATTGCAATTTAGAATGTTAGTATGCCTGAAAAATTTTATTGAAAAAGGTAACATGTCTGACCTTGAAATACATAGCATTGTTTGGATATGTCATCCAAACTTAAAATATTCGAGTATGTTACTGACAATGAATAAAATACATGTAACATTTTCACTTAAAGACTTTATAGTGTCCGACTACTGGGCTTCTGGGTCTTTAGTTTAGGCCTTAATCCACACACGCTGGCCAAGTGCGGGGGTGGATGTCACGTGTCCTCAAATGATTAGTTCTTAGTAACATTAAAGATATTTAATGTTCTAAAGGCCAGACGTGTATACAAGTATTTTGTAAATAGGTAGGTATGTTATCCTAGATTACGCTATTGTATGGTAATGTCAAGAATAAATTAATTTTGTAAGACAGTTTTGTTTTAACCTATTTCTCGACAAATCAATCAGTAGGTACACAACGTTACTACTTACTACATCTTTACATATAAAATGATGTCGCTTCCGCTGTCTGTTAGCGATAAACTCAAAAAATACTTAACGGTTTTTCATGAGGTATTCACCAACAGACAGTGAGACGTGCGGGTTGCTAGTATTAACAGCATACGAAATTGAAATAAAAAAATAATACGAAATCATATGAAATCAGCATATTATGGCAGCAGTGAAATCACGAATATACCTACATAATATAGGTACCTATAGTTGCGGCTTCACTTGCGTGGCCTACATTAATTTTATATATGTCCAGCTGTGGGATGAACCTTCTTATAACCTTCATCAATAAATGGGCTAACTGCAAGAATTTTTCAAATCGGACTAGTAGTCCCTGAGATTAGCGCATTCAACCAAACTAAGAAACTTATCAGTAAGTATTGATTTCCCTACCAAACGAATTATAAACACGAATTATATATTACTTCTTCTTATTATAAATGCGATTGTTTTGTTTGAATGTGTGTGTCGCAAAAAATACTGGATTGGTTTTGTATAGCATATAGCCTACTTTTTATCTTAATATCACGCGGGCGAAATCGCGGGCTGAAGCTAGTTGCAAATAATATCTATTGACCGGTAAAAAGAAACTGTTAGCAGGGGCATACTTTAAATTAATTCAAATAAGCCACTAGAGGCGCCAGAGTAATTTGAAAGTTGAATTAGGAACTTAATATTTCCATTTTAAACCGACTTCAAAAAGAAGGTGGTTCGAAATTCGACTATGTTTTTTATTTTTTGTATGTATTTTAAATTTAAATCATATCAAAATCAGTTAAAACATCGAAGTCGGTTTGAATTTTTATTAAAGCTATTCTATCGTACGAAATCAGACGATTTCTATGATCTATTTATCAATATTTTGAATTGCACAAACATAAGAAACCGATAGACTTATGTAACGCCATCTAAGGAGATTTATTTTAACAAATTTTAATTTTTTCGGGATAAGACCCCATGCCAATAGAGGAAATTCATTAGGTAGCTTTGTGTGTATTACAATCACTGTAATCTGTGCAAAGTCGGGACAAGTCTAAATAATACAAACAGTAAACATAAAAAAACCTGTTTTCTATTACGTATCAGAGAAAATTAAACTTAAAGTAGAAAAAGACAAGGAAGGTACCTTTATCTTTTGAACTTAACAATCATCTTAAACTTAGAATAACCTGTGACACTTATAGAAGAAATAAACACACAACTGAAATTCCTAGGCGATTCTGACTCTCTTTAAACTCCAACCTTTACAAAGCGCATGTGCGTATTCCAGTACTTTGTAATAGTTGGTAATGGGGCGGGTCGGGTTGGGGGCCACTGCGGCTTTTTATATCCCTGGCCAACTGCCACACTCTACCATATTGCGCGACATTTTTACATAACGCACTATCTCTTATTCTCCAACCATAATCCCAACCACTACACTGCTGGAAATAAAATTTTTGATCGGGCAACATTTTCGATCTGCTTTTTAGATATGCCTTACGACCAAAATTCGGCAAGCCTGCATTCAAAATTTGCTGCTGTTTTGGAGCAACTGGACGCATTACTGGGTCGTATGATAAAGCCGTGTTGGGTCGACCAAGTCTCGAATCTTGTGAAACATTACCAAGACCGGTATCAACGATAGAATGTCCTTTCTTTATATTAGTGGTGGTTGGTAAATGAGTTTCGTCCCGAAGTAGTTTGGTCCGTTTATTTCGTGATCCTGAAATGAAGCCCCGCGTTATGTCAGGCATGCCAGCGACCATAACCGCTTTTAATATGTCTGTTTCACAAATCCCCTTTATCTCAACGACTCTAGTGTTTGAATTGAGCTGGTGCATAGTGGTGGTAAGCAGGTTCCAAGTTTTCCGATAGGTACACGCATATCGAAATACCTACATATATTATCTTCAATAACCTGCGCCACGAGAACGCAAGTAAATTCTCTACTGGTTGCTTATTTGTAGATTATTTGTTACGCGTTACCTAATATCATATTTATTTTGAAATGTATTTATTAGTTTATAAAATCAAATTATTTATAATAAAAAGGGAAATTAAATGTAATAAGTATGTAGATTATGTTTTTCCCAAGCACAGACCCACAGACTACTAACACAGACCACCTAGAATGATGACCAAATGATGACTTAAATCGCTAGGTTCTCTTAGTAGTCTGTGATTACTTGCTCAGTGACGTAATGATGATGATAATGTAATACAAAGAGGACCATTGTGTTTTAATTATATATTCTTTGGCTCAGTGTTTATTCCACAGAGCAGTCTCCGGAGGATTTAGATGATCTGTACGACACTAAACTTCTTCAATGCGCAACACCGCTTATTACTTTGTAACTCTATGTATTACTCATAAGTCTCTGAGTAGTCTGTGGTATTACTAGACTCTTTCCTCCGTATTCATTAATGTATTTTATCTACTGGCTCAATATACCTAAAATAGTTTTATATTCCTTTGTCTTTTTCTGTTATCTTGACATTTATACCAGTAAGAAAGAGACCAAGTCCATTTTAACTAAAGAGTCTATTAAGATTTTTATGAATAAGACAGTTTGTTGTAACTTCACCATGCATCATAATGTGATACCTATTTCCATTTTCATTTGCTTTGTAAGTAAACTAAACAAATCTGTTACTAAAATTAGGGCACCGTTATAAGTCGTGTCAGGTGTTGAATCTTTGGTAAATTACTAATAAGTAGGTTGGTACATACCTTGTCTGCTGCCCGCATTCTTTTGAGTATTCTCCTCTATATGTATGTATCCAGTATCCCCAGCTAACCAAGTAGGTAGGGTACCTATCTTAAGTTGTAGGTAAGGTAGAATAAGTTCGTTCGAAGTTTCGTATAGCAGATGAACATGAATATCTCCCTAGCCCCGACATAATATACGCACGTGTTTTATATTATCACTAGGGATATAATTATGTACGTTACTATATCTACTTGTGTGGTGTAGGCTTTTTAAGTATTTAGGAAGCGACTTAGAAAATATGCCATACTAAATCTTCTAGAATTCAATAAGCACTTTGTCTGATTAATATTCCTATAATAATAATATACATAAACATTAAAAAAACTAAAATTCATGCATACTCGTACAAACTAGATCGGACATTTGATGGCGTCGCGAACTGCGCTCTTGTAGTGTGTTGGATCAGGCTGAGGCCCGCTGCGGCTCATACTGCCTGCGGTCAAGCTTGCTACCTTGCCGTACATAGGCGCATGCTTGCCAAAGAAGCTATCGCGGAGTCTCCAACCATAGACCCAACCCGAACATTCGTTAAAGTAAAACTTGTCCTCGGGCGATATCTTAGCTCTGCGCTTAAGGTACATCTTACGACCGTACATTGGCATATCCTTATATAGAATTTCTTTATGTTCTTGGTCTACAGGCCGCATAATTGGATCAAGAGTGAAATCCGTATCTGGACGAGCCAGTCTAGGATCTTGCGCTGGATCACCCAGACCGATTTCAACAATTGAATGTCCTTTCTTAATGTTTTCTGCTCTCGGAATAGTAGTGGCATCTTGAATATGAGCTTTGAGTTTGTTTCTATATCCAGAAATGTGGTCTCTGGTTATAGCTGCCATACCAGCAGCCATAGTATGCTCGATGATATCGGTGTCACAGTAGCCCTTCTCTGCTTTGGTAAATGTGGCTGTTTGCTGCAACCGGTCCGCGTTAAGGTTATTCCATTTCATACGAAGTCGGGCTGTCTTGTCATAGCTCTCGACCAGGAACTTTATTACGGCTGGGTTTGTTATGTCTGTTATCGGCATAATGCGTGCTTAAAATATTCTAAAGATAAATTCCTTAAAAAGTCTTAAAACCAATTCAACAATTATTCAGATAAAAAATTCAACATACACTCGTCTGACAAAAATGTTTTTGACTTTTGACCCATCAGGTTTTATATTCTCTTTGGGCCGGCCCACAGACTAGGTAATGTGTTGTGACCACAAGGTAACAGGGTAATCAACCTACTTTAATTAGATGTTTGCGACGAAAGAGAATAAGTCTTATTTGAGAGTTGGGACATCTAACGGAAAATTTAGTGATTTTGTTCATCTCTTATCGTCGACTACGTAAGGAGGTGAACAAAATCACTAGATTTTATATGGAGGTGTGATAATATGACATTATATCAGTTTTGTACCTACGTAACTACCTAACTTAGTACCTAACTTTTTGCCTATTGACGAGTATGGATTTATTATAATCTAGATTTCGACGTGGAAACTTTAAATTATTAAAAATACGGAACAGTTGCTGACTGGTGCTTAAAGTTATGTAGTTAATTAAACCGTAGTAATTAAAAATATTTTTTTTGTAGTTAACGGATATACGTCATCAGCTTAGTTACATACTCATGCAGGTATATCCTAAATCTATGCATATGCCGGTATTGTTTATGCGCAACATCCATGTTTAGGATATCCCGACCAAAGAGCATATAAACGCTTTGAATCCAGACAGAAAAGTGAGGTGTTTTATTTTTTGTTTGACTTATCTACAGATAATCAAAATCCTCTGCCTACTCTCTACCTGGCGTTAGGCTGCTCTGTGGACCACAGACTACTAAAAGAACCTACAGAGGTTCTCTAGTCTGTCCTAGTCTAGTCCACAGGGACGTACTTATCTGTAAATCTGCGTAGAAGTTAAGAATTGTGGTTCAAATGAATGGACCAATTTTGATGCGGTTTTCTTTATTTGAAAACTGAAGCGATCCTGAAGTGGAGACAATTAAGCGTCAGGGGCTACATTCCAGTTATAACATAGAGTTACATTAGTAAAATAGTGTAGTAAATAATCTATTAGGTAAAAATTTAATGAACTAAAAGTAAAATTACAAAAAATATACAACACAAATCAATACAATTACACAAAATACATGGTATCTATAGCACACATTTATGTGCTTCACTATCGGGGCTTCGGTAGTAGGGAGGATCGGGTTGTGGCCCACTGCGGCACTTCTGGCCGCGGGTTAAGCGCCACACGCGACCATACTCCGGAGCAGTCTTGCCAAAAGCGCTATCCTTCAGTCTCCACCCGTAAACCCATCCAGTACACTCCGGAAAGTAAAACCTATCTTCGGGGGCTATTTTGGTTCTACTCTTCAAATATACCTCTCGACCAAACCTCGGTCTGCCTTTATAGATGATTCTATGTTGTTTTGGAGTCACGGGACGCATAATTGGATCAATGCTAAGATCTGTGTCAGGTCTTACGAGTCTGGGATCTTTTTCGGGGTCACCAAGACCAATATCAACAATAGAATGACCCTTTTTCAAGTCTGATATATTTGGCACGTGGGTGCCATCTTGTAAGGCTTTTAGTCGTCTATTCCTTGCGCCAGAAATGTAGTCTCTCTTTATAGATGCCATTCCTTGAGCCATGGTTTCCTTTATAATGTCTGTGTCGTAGTAACCCTTTTCGTCGGTCATAGTAGCAGTTTGTCGCAATTTGCTTTCGTTCAAAGTATTCCATTTCATACGAAGTCGGGCAGTCTTCTCATAACTTTCAATGAGGAATTTTATAACATCGGGATTAGTTATGTCGAGAGGCATATTGAAGATATAAAATTATAATTAATTTGATACAAAAATGTAAAAATTAAATTCACAACAAAATTAAACAAAGCTGTCAAAAATTTACTAACAGTGATTAAAAGTCATGTCGAAGGTGCTTTTATTTTCTTTTTACTTTATTAAATTTTGTTTTCTGTTTGTACAAGAAGGTGATAATACAGCCCTCCCAACCCTCAGGGCTATTTGATATTACTTTTCTCAAAGTCGGTAAAATCCTAATTATAACATTAAAAATAAAAATTTAGAAATAGAGGAGATATTTACATCCATTTACATAGATAAATTACATTACGCGTTGTACTTAGTCCCTTTTTATGAGCCAATTAAAAACCTCTTTTTTTTTCTCTATGCTGTCTCCCATTTTGCCTGGAGTAAATTGGACAATCTAATTTGCCAACTTCTCCTATTATTTTTCTAATTAAATTCGTGCGGGATCCAAGACAGTTTAGAAGTCCAGGGACTTGGTCGGGTTCAAATCCCGAGTCTCTTCACGGCGCCGCTGGCTATCCTATCTTACAGGAGTAGCAGAAGCGGGATTGCTGTGGTGGGTTAAGTCCCAAAAAATACATAGATAAATGACAACGAAACTAAATCATAAGTAATATCTAATCTTTAATATTGAGACTTGTAGGTAGATTTCATAAAATATTTAACTCGAAGACAATATTATATTGATTACACTACTTCATCCGGTCGCTCTTTCATTCGGAGAATCTACAGGCAATGGGTTGTGCACGGGGGTTCCGTCACCTAATCTGTGAGCCATAGAATTGATAATATCTGGCGAGGCTTCTCTCAAATCGTAAGCCCATCCAATACGTTCAAAGAACTGTATAAATGTAGTAGCGAAGTTGAAAATGTCGAAGTGTTCAGCGGCTTTATAGTCAAAGGGGAACGCGTGATGGTAATTGTGCCAGCCTTCGCCGAGCGTGCATGTAGCTACGAAACGATTTTCAGCTGGAATTATGTTTCTGAAACAAGAAATTAGGTAGGTAACACGTGTGTATCTCGTAAATATTGATTTATTCCTACACTAATGAGATTGAATGAAGAATAATGAGATGAATTAGGTAGCTACCAAATTTGTTTGTATTTAGATTTATTTTGGTCTGACCACAACCGTTATCAGGGAGATTTAACAAAATATAAATAAATTCTCACTTGTTATAAGGTTTGTAGCCGTAAGCATGAGCTAGACTGTTGACAGTGAGCTCGCTGTGGAACATGCCGAGGAATCGAATGAAACATTGCCACGCAACTGCGCACTTCCAGTTCTCATTCCATAAGACAATGCCAGCCGTTGTTGGGAGGAAGTAGCAGAATATTAATTTAAACCAATTGAAATGTCTGTTAAAAGATAATTGAAAAATATTAATGGCAATATTATAAAAAAATACTCTTTCAAGACGCGATTTACTATTAGGAACTTATTACTTGCCAAAATGACAAATCTTGGCGATATAAGAAGTTGTAAAATTACATCAACAGAACTTTTACGGAACTTATGAATCTAAGTAAGTGTTACCTTTCATAGAATTGAATAAGTGGGTCACTTTCCACATCACTCATGTCCATTTGTTTTCCGCGGAGTATCACCTCGCTGTTTTTCTTCATCATCAGCCAGCCGATGTGCGAAAAGAAGAGGCCTCGTCTTGCGTTGTGAGGGTCGGCGTCTGTGTCACTGTATTTGTGATGAACCCGATGATCTCGGACCCAACTGACTAAAGAATTCTAAAAACAGTAAGAGCTTTTCACTTGAGATGAAAAATACTGTGCAATATTTTCATCTTGAGTGAAAAGTTCTGCGACTTTAGAATACGTTTAGTTCCAAAAATGTTGCTCGAAAATGTTTTAGTTTTAAAAGATTTAAAAATCGCGATTTCGCTTGAAACATGCATTAATATATAATATTCCGTCTATTGATGCCTTTTTCGAAACTCACTTATCCTTTAGTTAATGCAAGAGTCGGTAACATAACTGGGGCTATTTTTTGTTCACCACTGTAGTAGTGTCAAATGGGTTAGTGTGGTAAATGTTTATGTTGATAGTTATTGCCTGATGGCGAGTGAAAAGCTCGTGTAATACAAAAAGATTTACAAACAGTAAATACAACATACAATTTTAAAGTAATTAAAACTTACCTGTCCAGCACTAGAGAAACATAAAAGAAGAAACAGTTTCAACGGTAATTTAGCTTTATAAGACTTGTGAGTCCATAGCCTATGTGCTCCTCCGGTAATGCCGAAACCAGACGCTACGTACATTATGAGTGCTGAAACAGTGTGCCAGTTAATTAACTTGCAATGTGTACGATCATTAATAAATTAAGTGCTAAGCACTTATTAATTTGGGAATAAATTTTTCATGAAGCGAGAAGCTGCGAAAATTTTATTGTGTATTAAACTATAATATTACGTGACGAAGAAATATAATTTTTAAAGTTGTTAATTATCAGGCAATACAATTAGAAAAGACATGGAGCTTGCACAGATACTAAACTTTACAATTGGAACGTTTGCCCAATTTAATTTTTAATTAGACGATATTATACTTTACTACCTAGAAGATCTAATAATATTTATAGCGTCACGAACCAAGAAAATACTATAGATGGGTAATATAATTAGGTATTATTGGTACAGGTGCTTCCTCACCACACCAGGAGTAATTTAATGTAACATTACGGAGACCTTAGAAACAGATCAGATTATGTGTAACAAGTTGTTTCTTTCTTCCGCGACAGAGACGATCAGACGATCATAAGTATTACAAGGGTGCAGAGATGCAGTATTGTAACGTACTCCTCAAAATAGACTCTATTAAATATTAAATTACAGGCGATGTTCTTAATGCACTGGTTCAAATATCCAATTCAAGTGAAGAAAAGATAAGAGATATAATAGTAAAACTCACCGAACACAAGCGTCTGCCATTTTACAGGGAACGCATAATGGTAGCACCAATAAACAGCGAGCACATGATACAATGTTATAAATATAAAGTTGGGCCACTTTATATCATTCTTGAATCCTAAAGTTTTCTCTAAATTTTGTACTATCACACTCAAAGTTATACCACTTTTGGTTCTTTTACTTTCCATATTATTTGTACATAAAGAATAATACTTTAACGAAAGTCATACGCGTTCTGGCGTTAATCTATTTAGTTACAACGTTAAATAAACTTTTCTACTTGCTTTGTGTCGCAATTCAGTATAATTAATAGGATAGTAGGGTAACTAAGTAAGCGTTAGGTACACGGTTGATATAAAGTAGTCAGGTAACGAAAACAAATTTAGTTCAAATTTGAACCATTCGGCGCGGTAAGTCTATATTTAGTTGGATTTTTCACAGAACAGGAAAACAATCTATCGGGGGGTAAGCGGCTGCTTTGAGGACTGCTGTTAAAAAAATGTTAACAAAAGCAGTCCGTCAAAAAAATTGTACTCGAAACTAATTCATAAAATAAAATTCGTAAAAGAAGATTTAATTAGAATATAAATTTAAATTTTATGAGACACTTGTATGAAATCTTATGAAATTTAATAATGATTAACATTCAATCGTTCATTGTTCCTATTCTTATTGTGTAATGTATTCTTGGCATATAAAATAAATACACAATTAAGGATATTAGATACCTACTCTACCTACCTACTACAGTAAAATTCTCTTTATATAGCGTTAACAATACTTTACATAGGATAGGAATAGGATAATTCAAGTAATGGGTGTTTTTTACCAGTTCTTTCCATCAGTTCGCGAGCGAGACCATGGATCGAGATTGGTCACTGTGCTGCCCATTTCTCATAATACATGGCAACTTTAAAAGTAAAGTGTTTTCTTTCACCTAGGTAACATCTCCGTTATGTCGCCGTTCTACTCCTCACAATCAGTGTAAACAATCAGCATTACACATCTTGTGGGAATGTAGTCTTTGGCAGATTATCATTGAATACCAATATACTCGACGATGTACAACGAGCATTATCTGGGGCAGTATATTACACCGGTCTTGTTGCAACTGGCGCTAATTTCTGTGCGTTCATTATTATCACTGGACCCAGCTCTAATAGATCCCCTTAGATATCATTAGCCGTGGTGCTTAGTCATTTTGATGAGGCAATTTGAACCTGTCTTTTTTTTCATGTTGTTTCCCGCTTCGTCTAGAGGGAAGTGGACAGTCTAATTTTCCAACTCCTTCTATTATCTCTCTGATTAAATTCGCGCGGGAACCAAGATAGCTTAGATGTCCCGGGGCTTGGCCGGTTTCAAATCCCGAGTCTCTTCACGGTGCCGCTGTTGAACTTGGTTTACAGGAGTAGCAGTGGCAGGATTGGGTTAAGTTCCTAAAAGGAAGGTCCACTGCTGGGAATTTTTGGAATCAAAGTTTTGATTAAGTTCAGGACTAATGGTACCTGAATGCTTCAGTTTTCAGATATGCTAGAATTCTCGCGAGTTTTCTATCGTCGATGTTTAGAGAAGTTGCTATTTAAAATAATACTTTACATTATTAGTAAAAGATTTTTTAGAAAATCAAATCTATGTAGGTAGATAAGTATATTTATAAGTACCTAGTCAAAAACGATATTAAATCCGTACGGTCTTCAAACCGCGCGGTTCTTCCACAATTTTCTTTTAACACTTGAGACAAAAGAACTTTCTGACAATTCCCTGCGGAGTAAGTAACAATAATCTTAGAAAATCTGTATTAATGTAACGGGTATCGAGTATAAACGCGGTTTCTTAGCGGAATTTATAGCCGCCTGCGGTGTTACTTATTACCGACCTACGCTTTGGTATAAAAGTTTAAAGGTAAATTTTCTTTCTTGGCTTTTCTAAATCTTTGTTCTTTACGAGAGTTTGGATTTTAACACTTTTTGTATTTGTTTGTTTTGTCTTATTATTTCTGTTCCGTTTCTGTGAACAATCTTGTACCTATTGTGTAATAACAACCTAGTAACAACGATGAATGAATAAATATCTTCTTCCTACACGGCTTAATGAATTTAGTTGAAATTTCGCACACTGTTAGACTATTACTTGAATACCAATAATATGTCTAGGAAGCTTTCGGTATCACGCGGAAGACGTAAAGAATATTTAGGTACCAGGCGATTCACACTATCACGAAGCGTGATGTATGGCGACAGAGTCAGGGGGTGTGACAGTGCAGATCATATGCTCTGTCAAAATTACATATGACGACCTCGGTAGTCGAGCCGTTTAAGCCGTCCGATTGGGCTATACTGTGCCCGGGAGGTCGCGAGTTCGATTCCCGCCCCAGTGTCTGGTTGGCTGAGGGACTACCCTCGGAGAGCACGTTAAGCCGTCGGTCCCGGTTGTCATTTAACACATCCATGATAATCATTACATGTATTCAGAAACCAATATAATCTGACACCTGGTCTAACCATCTCGGCTACTGGTTCCTTAAGGGTTTCGAGGTCTGATGGCAGTCGCTCGTATAATTCTGGTAGCTAGCCGCATTAGGTTAGACTGGGAGCCGAGCCCAATAGAAATGGGAAATAGGCAAGGGGAATGGTGATATTTACTGCAGAACCGGTGTGCTATATCTGCGCTGGCACTTGTGGTGCAACTTTTAACGCTTGTAGGCATGCGCTCTACAACTCAGTGCGTAAATACGTTTTCCGTGTGTTGTACTATGCGTATTTTCTATACAAATACAGATACTTGCAAAAAACGTAAAAACACGCACCACACTCCGTGATGCTGACACAAAAAGGTTAGGTTACACTTCTGTTTCTCATAATAACAAGCGTTGCAGAAAAAATATAATAGATACTTTTGTATCAAAAGTACAAACATGACAGTAAGCCTTTTTAATGGTCCCATTATTGGAAAACGTTTCGTCATGAGGTGTTTATTTGTGCTCAAAACGTCCCATAATGGTTTTCGACGTATTCTTATAGGCGGCATTTAGGAGAGCCCCTATTTAATGGTTTGTATTACTCGTATTTCTTTTGTAAGATGTAATCTACTACCAAAAGTTTCAATACCTACTTGCCTAGTATTATGTAGGTATAACTTTTAGGTAGTTGTGGTAAATTAAAGACAGCGATGCAATTTCTTCTTCTTCTAAGTTCATTAATATATCATAAGAGTTACTACATTTATTTAATATTAGCCCTGGTCATCAAAACGCTGGCCAAAGACCTGCACGAAGACCTTCCGATTATCGCGGTCTCAATCATCAATTAACCCAGTTCATCTCTATCACCGCTTGGGTTTACCGCGACGCTTAGTAAGTCTGAGCGAGCTAGTCTATGACTATTTCTCACCACAGTTTATTTGGTATACTGCGGAGTACTTACAGATATGGCCAACCCAATCCAACTTCAGCTTACAGGCTTTCCGAGTTACATCAGCGATCCATGGCAGTCCGCCCAGTGTCCGCCCTCTGAACGTGCTGCACTCCGTCGCCTGTTGGTGAAAGAATATGTAAGATTTTGATTATTACTTATTTGAACTTGAGCTTGTTAACACTGGTATGTAAACTAATATAGTTCTAGGAAGATACTGCTAGGAGCTGAACAAGCGATTTGCAGTGAGTAACTAATAGCATACAAGGTTTCTGATAGCAAATGGGGTTTGATCCAATTTACAACATTCTATTATAGTGCTCTATACAGCGCATTCACGAGCTCCTTACAAATGTCGGTTACAATTCTGTGTTGGATTTATGTTGCTGGGTGAATAGACAGGATTGGCAGTTGCCTATTTTGTCCTTCTTATATTTATTCGTACAATGGCTTAGTTATTTCTACAGTTGCCTGAGATTTAGCGCAGTATACTTGGCTACTAATCTGGGACAGTGGGAATTTTACGTTTAGGCCCTATTGACCGTCTAATCGACTCCCTGATTTTAACGTAAATAAGTACTTTTACTAATGATAAATAAAGTGTATTGTTCATTAAAGGCTTCATCCTTATTACAGAAAATAAAGAGGCATAAAAACTGCGGTCGCTAATATCCCTAACTTTATTTATCAGAGATGTGTGGTGAAATGGCTTGTGACGGCAATTTATGTGTCGACCCAACGCGTCGATAAAGTCATAAACAATGTTATGAAGGCTCCCCGCTGATATTATTATTTGCGATCCTGTCTATTTAACGCGAGAAGTTCCACTAAACAGTATAAAATGTCACTATGCTTTATCGCTTACCCTATTATATCCATGAGCCACGGCTTAGGATAGGTCGCCCGTGGATCGTTAATATGAATTCGGCTAATGGACTTGAAAGTAGAGTAGAAGGGTAAATTATGACAGAGGAAATTCAGGTTTTGGTTTAATTTGTTGCGATTATATAAAATTTTTTGGTCAACACAAAAGTGTTGGAGTGAAGTTTGTATCATTTTCGCTGACTAAAAACACAAATGTATCTAGGTACCTACCCAGAAAAGGAATAAATACTAAGTAGTGTAATGTTATCTTGATAATTTAAATATTTCATTTCATCCAATTAAATAAGATAGTCACCCCATAAAACTAGGATTTGCTACATTGGGTTAGGACCACGAAAGAAAGAAACAACCTGTTCTATTTCTGGCTCATTGGTCCTGTGGTAAGCGTGTTCGCTTAATAACTGCACAAAACTGTGATTCGATTCCCGGGTAGAGCAAATCTCTTATCTAAGTACTTAGAGAATTTAAGTTGCAGTTTGAAGTTTGGAATTGTGCCCGATGAACGGCAATAAACTTGTCCCCTATTATGTACGTATGGGACCTAAACGTAGCCAGCGGAAAGTGAGTGGTATTCACCTCTGCATACACCTTCGGGTAATACAGGTGCAGATTTGCTGGTTTGTAGCTAACATAGATGTGAGGCGTGCTTAGCAAGTGTCGTTTTTATTAATGGGAAAAGTAATTTTATTTCATTGCGGACAGATTTGGCAGATATAGATGGGGAGGCGGGAGATGTTTTATTACTTATAAAAGTTATGGAGTCGCGAATGGTTTATTAGTAGCCTCAAATGGGGATCATCAATTTGCTTGCCAAGCGTGTTTTGGTTTAGTGGTTATGGTTAGTGACTAACGGTATCTGTTTGTGATATATCTATATTTGATAGTGATGGTCATAATGACTAATATTATGGTTATTCCTTTTATTGTTTTATATTAATTTTTATATGTATTGATTGAGTGATTGATTGATTGACGTTACCGCGCAACTACGCTAGTTGTTACCAACACGCAAAATAGGTCTGAAAACGACTTCGGTAACTTAGCAGGAAGCGTGATTGAAGTAGTTAAATACTAAATAGGGATGTATTTAAGAATAACAGATGGAACACTTGCTGCAGTCCGTTTTTTTTTACACACACGGCCATGTGATCCCAAACTTAGCAGAGCTTGTACTATGGAACATACTACATATACTACATATAATGCTTTAGTATTTAGATGAGCCCTAAAAAGTACAAGTGTCTGGTGGACACCGGACCCTTTGCTAATTATGGGCATCATGACGAAACACGACTGGATTATTTGGTAACGTGCAATAGCCTATGCTGGTGAGTGGCGACTATGCGCGACTGAGGCCTTCCACCAGAAGTACAGCTACTTTAGCACCAGCCAGGGACTGAGTGTCTACATGTATGAGCTATGTACGATAGCATTTTTACCAAAAGTGTACTAAACAAGTTCTTAAAGTTTTAAACTGAATATGTAGGAGTTATATGCTTCAAAATACGAACTAATGAAAATACAGCTGAAACATCGAATAGTTTATCGGTTCGAATACTTTACGTACCTACATTTCATCGATTCAAGTAAAACAGTTGCTTAGTAAAGCCTTGCTAAGCTCGTCCGATACAGATGTGGACTCGATCGTAAATGTATCGTTTTGTTTGATGAGGTGTTGTTATATTTTGTCATAAAACCCACGTGTCTCCGTACTACAAGCTAGAAAACTTTAAGTAAGATATCTTGATCTACCTACTTTTTGTTTTTGGGGTTCGCTTGTGGTTGAAAAGCTATGTTTATTTTGTTTTACCCGCTTAGATTTAGCTTAGATAGATCGACACTTAGAGGGTCACGTTTAAGATGTATTGCTTTACTTATTATCTGTCTTTCGCTATCTGTAGATCTACGAATATAAAAGAACTAATATAATAATATTTTCACATACATACTGGGCCTTCTATTGTCAAATTAAGCAATCATATTTGCTTGTGTTATGGGAACATACTAGGAAACTGATAAACTAATTAAATACATTATTTTTTGTAAATCCATACATATTATAGATAAATTACACCCAGACACAACAAACAATCATGCACAAAGATTTGTTCTGGGTGGGAATCCAACCCACGACCTCCGGCTTAGCAGTCACTAATCACTACGCCAATAGGCCAGTCAATGTTTAAAGTTTTAAATTCTGTTACTTTGGATGACATTGCTTTCCAACTATGTCAGTCAACGTAGTTACGAGATCTCGTACCTATAGGTGTCCAGAAGGTGGACCAAGTATCAAAATTTAGAACCTATACATGTCACTGTCTTGTCCTGATTGTCGGCTGACGCGCCATATGTCTAACGCACGCCCTTAGAGCGCGTTCCCACTATGTCATGACGGTAGATTGTCATGTCGTTTTAAGTTTCATGACATATTTAAATGGAGGTTCACATATAGAAAAACACGATTAATTGTCGTCTACTACTTTTTTTTCAGTGGCGACAGATTGTCGTGACGAGTTGTAGGAATGGCTAGCACGACAGTCGTGAAACGATAAAAAATGGTCACGACTAAATGGTGACGGCAAATCATGTGTATAAACGCACTTCCGATTTCCAAGAGAGCGGAGAGGCGACTGCAGGGTTGCAGCGTGCTGCTGATGTGCAAAAGACAAAACAACAGCTAGATACGACAGTCGCTAAACGATAATTATTTTTCACGACAAGCAGTCGTTACAATGGCAGCAGCTAGAGGCGATAGTCGTCCGACGATAAAAAATCGTCACGAAATAGTTGGCACGCGCCCTAACGGATAATCGGTTTGGCGTGAAAGGTTGAATTTGTATGCACAACGCTTAGAAGCTTATTATATGCAACGCATTGTCTGTACTGACCCAATTGACCGAATAGACGCGATTACGCTCAACGTATCTTCCGTCAGATATGTGCTGACCCTAAATCGCTGTAACCACATTAACTGAATGTTTCATATTAAACAACAGGCCGGAAAGTTGCTATCGTTAAACCTTTATTGCACCAACAGATGTTTATGAATTACATCCACTCGAAATAATTCATAAATCTTTTTTGTGTGCACAGTATATAAAATCTCAAAATAATATTTTCAGATGCTTATAACAACACGGTGGGCACGTTATTTTACAAGTAAAACAAAATAAGTAATTATTTTGTTTTCAATTGGGAAGTTAGATACCACTATAAATATTAGGTATCTATAATTTACTCGTACATTTAGGTAGTAAGGTACATACATACTTGTTATTTGTTTTGTTTAGTTATGTATAGTTTTAGAATATAGTCACAGAATTATAAAAAGAAAAATTATACCTACCACACGTAGCTATAATTTTGAAACTATTTATTACTAAACTCACAAACCGCATTTCCATATTAGTTTCCACTTTGTGGAAAGTGGAAACTAATATGGAAATGTTGGTAAATATAATTAAAATTAGTCAAACGTATGTTTCTCTAATTTAACAGCATAATAATCCTCTCAAATTCAGTCTATTTCTAGGTCTAAATATATAAATGAGGTAGGCACATGCGTAATTATGTCCAAGTAGATTTCTAAGCCAGTTTGAGTTCTTAATAGTGTGAAAATGCTTTGTTTTTGCAGCTAAATATTAATTTGATAGGACTTTACTTCTATCAAATTATTTTAAGTAAAACATTTTAATAACTTAGATATAATTCACTTAACGTAATCTAGGATTCAATTATAGGCATTCTGCTCTGTGAAAAGAAGAAATAACGTTTATTAACAAACCACTTTATCTATCTTATCATCTTTGACCACCTGCGCCTTTCAAAATAAGATTATTTTTTCAGTATAATAACGAACTGTTAGCCCCGCTTATTTTATTTAACATTTCAAAGCTATGAATCATTTATCAAGGCATGGTCGACCGAATATTCAAATTTTTGTGAACTCAATGCTTTCGGAATGGGTCCGTAATACATTTTATAATTCAAAGGTGACTACTCGTATATATAGATACTATCGTAAAGTTAACTAACGATAGATAGGTGATTGCAGGTAGGTATTACATTTCACTCTTACTTCCCTTAGGTACTTCAGAAGTAAGTAATGTAATCCTGGTGCGCTCTGCATTATTCGGGTACCTTAGTGTAATTTAAATGGCCTATGGTGCTAATTTCCGTGAGTTTTGCAATTTTGCCATGTGTGGGTACGACCAGTGTTGATTATTTCTACTAGAAGTTAGAAATTGTGCCTACAGAACGGCAATCTACTCGTGGCAATATTAATAATAATAATGTAGTGGGACATAAACACACACGGTCATCTCATCACAAACTAAGCAGAGCTTGTACTATGGAAACCAAATAACTGGTAATATACTACATATAATACTTTTCTTTTGTAAATACATACTGAAATATAGATAATTACACCCAGACTCAAGACAAACAAACGTGTTCATCACAAAAATGTCTGACTTGGGTGGGAACCTGCGGCGTGAAAAGCCTAAATATAACCAGTGAAATTTATGTGATATTTATTATTTATGCCTACAGGTAATACAGGCGTGGTCGTTGTGAATTGCTTGTCTTGAAGTTGTAAGTACTTAGATACCTATCAAGGTATTAGGTTTAGGAACGTTTGAGTTTGAGTATTGAGTTGGCAAAGTTGTGATCGATAAAGTTTAGCATCAGTGGAGTCAGTGGTTAGGACTAGTTGTTTGATGTTATACAACAATCTCACCTAATTTTGTTTACAGAATATGTGTGCATGGGAAAACGTCAAGTCTTCCGTGCAGAGGGATGGAATAACATTATACAATATTTTATTGTAACTGTTGAATGAATGGTAGTAATTACGATCGTGATCCAAACTGCTCAGAGCAAATACCACCTATAAATCCTAGGCAGAACTAAGGAGAGTACCTATCTATTTAACTATTTAGCTATAAAAGTTGCGGGCACAAAATAAATGTAAAAGTATAAAAAGCCTTGTCCTCGGACGGCTCGCAGAAAAAGTCCGGTGAACCAGTAAAGGCCCTTTCGGTAAATTTAATAAATCTAGTGGTCATCATTTCATTACATTATTTGTATCGGTATTACCTATTGGAAAAATAATTATCACAGAGCATGCCTATAAGAATAAAGAATAACTACGATACCTATGCACTCACCATACTCGTTCGGCTGAGTTATAAAATTTATAGATACAGATAAATGTATAACGATTAAACTAATCGCGAATGTATATTACTGTAGATATTCAATGGTACCTAAGAGGCTTAACATCATTAACTAAGTTTTGAGGCCCCCAAAACTTGATAACTAACAGAATTCAATAATCTTACAATCGGCAACATGGTTTTAGTTTCGAATTTAATAAGCATTAAGTTGTCTTTGTATCGAAACTTCTTGAACTTTCGAGTACCTCTCAGTTGGCATCTCTGAAAATTATTTGAGGAATTTTCGTCTATGCGTTTGAAACTCCGAAATGTTTATAGTTATTTGGGAGTTAGTTAGCATAGTTTATTGGATATTCTGTCTTCTGCACTCGAAATTAACTATTTAGTCATTTTGTAACGGTCTTATAACTAGTAATCAAACATAGTAATCAATAAAATCTATAGTTTTATGTCCGTTACAGGCTCTATCTGCGCTTTAAATGGTTTAATTTCAAACAATATGGTTGCCTAGGTACATCTGTGAGCGCTTTATTGTGTGTTCATAAATCTGTATTACTACGAACAGTCCACATTGATGTAATGTACTGAATTAGGATTTATTTGAACCATTATTCATTGCAGTCTGGCCGCTCGTTTATTATGTATGACTTGGTAACAGTGCCCAACTCAACATTATACTTTTACAGAACCTATTACAGGCTAGATTATTTTGGAAGAAAAATGAGGAGACTAACTTGTAATGAACTAAAATTGTCCGTCGTCTAAAGTTCATAAAAACATTTTTTTGGGCTACATCAGAGTAAATGAAAACGACAGCTGCTTGCCTATTGCCTACGAGTATTTTAACTATGTTCAAAATGCTTAAACATACTTAGTTGGAAGTTGTAATTACGCTAAACTGCTCTTGAAGGAGTTGTAATAATTGACGCTACATTTGCAAAACTTAAATAAAAATGATTTTTCGAAATGTTTGTAGTGTAAGCGCATAGCTGAACGACTGCACCAAATTGTATTTTTTTTGTTTTGTATGTTATTGCCCTTGACAAGGTATGTATGTAAGTGAAAAATTAAATAAAAAGGAACGTTTTTAAAATCGGATACCTTCGCCGTCCAATCTGTGGTGCATGAATTAAATTTGCGATTAAACCAAAGTTTCAATAACTGACAAGAAAAGTGAAGTTAAGTATAGTCTGTCCTCCCTTTAAGAATTAATTAAGTACTTTTACTGTGTTTTCCATCGGTTAAAAATTGCTTCCATTGATAGACAAGTTCACTTTGCAATGCAAAGCTAAATTGCTATTCAAGTTACCTATTAATATTCATTCTCTCCATAATTTTAACGACCGACAGAAGAAACATATCTACGGCAGAGTTTCAGCCAAGTTCACAAAGCAAATGGATTACAGAATGGCCGTAGGCATGTCTATGACTTATATAGGTAATTTCGGCCCCATTTTGACTCCTCATGACTTTAAATATATTTGAATATTAACGCCTTAAAACTCCAATGAAAACCATTTATAATAAAATATTGCAATTTTGCCGAATATCCTCTATATTCGGTGAAGTTGCAGTAATTTATTTTAGGAAAATTGTAGTTTTATAAATTAAGTACTTAATTATTATTATTATATTTTTAATAACTGGGCACTTTTTTAACTAGATCCTCACTAACACGCAACTAGAAGTATCTGTAATATATTATTAAAATTATTTCTGTTTTTTTTTAATTTATCGGAACTATGGAGCTCCAGTACTTAGGAAGTCGTGCGTCGGGCCGAAGTCAACACATAAAGGCCCGATAAGACAATTTTGATCTAATTGTGATGTGGCACCAACCGACTATTATCCCTGTTTGAACTATATATGTACACCCAAGGACAATACCAGATTAGTGCAGGACTATTGCAGGATATGGAATCCAAAATCTTAGATAATGTGGTGGGTGATGATGGATTGGCTAACCAGGACTATGGAAGGACTCTGGTTTCAGCCTGACTAATTATTATTATTACTCTTAGTTTTTATTAAAAAAGGCTGTAGTAGGAAACTAAGCTACAATCAGAAATTTATTCTGTATCTGTAATAAGCGGTTTCATTTCTATTAGTAAAAAAAATCGTGTAGTTTTTAAGTTTATTCTTAAAAACTACCGATTTCTTTTTTACCACTACTATTAGTAAACAGGTAACAGTTTTAATATAGATTTTAAAAATCAAATGACCAGTCAAGTCAAAATACCAAAGTCTCTACGAATACTAAGGTAAAGAGAGGAGTTTTACAAAAGTTTATAGTATCTTTGCTCGGATCGGCCAACTTCTTACAAACATTGGCACGTAGCCAGCCCGAAAACTTATCCTACTTAGTTTGCCATGCGCGTCTAAGCAGTTTCCCAAGAAATGATACGGCTCTCATTGTTATTGTCGGCAAAATTGATGGACAAAATTGGTTTTAAAATATTCTGTGAATCGTTGCATAGTATGCAGTGTAGGAAAGTAACAGCCCATTAATGTCTCCATATTTGATCATGATGCAAGTATGCAGCATGCAGTGAGAATAAATTACAGAGCAATTTTTCTTTCTTTTAAAGCGGCTAATCTCCAATACTACTTTATAGTAAGGTCACTGACATTCCAAAACAGAGTTGCATGCAACTGATGCAAGGGCACTATATTTTTCTGTAGCTCTCTTTTGTTACATTTGTACACTACATTTTACAGATTACCTAGTCGCCTTTATAACAAAGCTATAATCTCTAAGTATCTGATTTACATAACACTAAATGTATACATTATCGGGAACCGATAAAATGTTTGGAAACAAACAGGTGAATCGGTATAGGTAAATAAACCAAAAAGGATAACGAAAATAATGTTTGCTTTCTCTTACAGATAATGGAGGTATGAGCATGATTTGATACGCATCGCCTCCTTGTACAGATCATGTAATGATGCGTGAAATTTTTGGGCCGTTGTCTTGTCTGATTCAGCTTTAATAAAGGTTTGATCTATATTTCAAATCGTAACGGCATTGCTTGTTATCCGACCGTGCATTCGGCAGCATAAAGTTCATCCTTTTCATCCTCTTTGCTTTTATTATACTGAGAATTATTAGAATTTTTGTCTGTTTTTTTATCGTCATCGTTAATTTTCATTGCAGACGTTTTATACAGTATTTTTTATATTGCGGTAAAATCGCAATAAAGGTAAACGTTAGTGATTTTTTTATTACTTACCTGATAGCCTATTTTGCATTGAGTTTTAAGACACCTGACTCTTCAAATTGGCAAATAGCTTTTCAACCTGTGAGAGAGTATAGAGCTTAGGTACAATATATTGAAGTTGAAAGGTCAATGTATTTGGAGCAAGAAAATTAATCCTACCTTTAGAACAAATCAAGCTTATTGATTCGTTGGGTAACTTGTATTGGGAATTATTTATGATAATCGAGTTTAGTATTCAATTTCCTTTCCATTACGAACAATAATTTGTAATTTATGGCTTATAGAAACTCATCCCTTTCTTGTTGGGTGAGTATCTTTTTGTGGTGCTAAATACAATAATCTACACTTTGTGTTTCAAATATTCTGACACTTGATTAATAATTAATAAAGTTATTTACCGTTGCATATACTTCTATAATAAAATACATTCTCGACATTTTGAATGCTGTAAGGATTCCTACTTAGGGAAAGAAAGTTTTAATCAATGTTTTTTTTCACTGCCGAGAGTTAAGTCCTAAGTCACATATAAGACTAGATTTAAATATAATACTAGGAAAATGCTCAGTAACAAATTTAGGCTAGCTCATAAGTGTCGAT
Organism: Meganola albula; assembly: GCA_936450015.1. Classification (NCBI taxonomy): domain Eukaryota; kingdom Metazoa; phylum Arthropoda; class Insecta; order Lepidoptera; family Nolidae; genus Meganola; species Meganola albula. Next base: position 6,428,085 of record OW388157.1, read on the forward strand.
TTAAAAAGGCTGTTATGATTTATTATACATATATAATGTATCTAAAAGCAAGGCGAAGTAGCACTGATGCAGTATCTGACTCGCCTGTACAATATACCTACGATACATGTTCCATCTCGGGGTGAGACTGAACAGCAAATATTCAAAACATCCGATCGTATGGCTTTATTTAGCACGACAGTATTGGCGTAAATGAAACACATGACGTCTCTCGACCAAAATTAAACAATGCGATCGTATCGTTTTTTGTTTAACTCCGTTGAGAAAAACTATTCACACATCAATTTGTGTAAGTTTTTTATAGCCGCTAGTGCTACTTAACTTCGGTGAACTAAAAAATTGAAAACACGTGCCTTCCACGCATGAGGAACTTGTGAGTGGATTAAGTCCTAAACTCTCACAACTCTTAAGTTCATTAAGAGAAGACACGTGCCCGGTAGTGAGACTATGAATGTTTCTTGCTTTACTGTATCTACAAGACTAGTTAAGATACATCGTCAAACAATCTTAGAGGTTTCCTTGTCTTTCAATGTAGATACATGCAACGTAATCTATTCATACCTAGGTACGTCTATCTCGTATACATTACCTTTGTATCTGAATCGGCAACCCAATATTATGGGACGTCGGCAATTGCGTTCGAGGCTTCCGTTGCTGAGCAAGGGGTGTGTCGTCTATTGAAATGGTCCGTTTGAGTAGTTACTATCTTACATTTTCCGTCTATTCAGATCGAGTACCACGACCTCAATACCTTTAATAGGATTTATGATGAATCTTCTAACGACATCGAAACTACCGCACTAGTAGGTACCTCATTTTCCTCGTTCAATATTTTTGCTTATAATTAACAAAGCATTTAAAACAGTTAAAATTCTATACAATCAATCATGTTGTACAGATTGCAATATGAAAATGTGGTTTTAACTTTGATTGCTTTGCGATTTCCTCCCAAATGAATAAATCTGCCGACATCTGGCATCAGATGCTGACAGTTGACAGGGTAGCATCAAATGGATAACTCTGCCTATGTCACACTCGTTAATATGACCACGGCCGAATGAACCGTGTTTAGGGGAGCTAATTGTGTTATAACATTATAGTTAATTGGGTCGGAATGATGTTGACACGAGAGGAAAAGTATAGCTGCTTTACAAAATATAATCGTTATTCGTTCGCCTGTTTTAGTTCAATCCTGGACAAAGATTTTTCTTCATTCTGCCTCCGTTCTGATATTTTCACGCCGCCTATTTCGAGAATGTCCTAAGTACTATGCGTTTCAATTAAGAATAGGGCTGGAAATCCGACATCTTGGAACGGAATGCGCAACTTCACATTTTTAAGTACGGTGGGGGAAAACGTTTGTTCGTTGTTATTATCACATCTAGATGAAAATATAAATAACGCGTATATCTTATTGCCGTTGGAATAATTGAACATTTGGATTTTAATATTTGGTATGAACATGTTTAATTACCTTCCGACGAAAAATATCGGTGTTAAACGTGTGTCTACATCCGTGTATATGTATTTGTGTAAAAGTTTGTGACATCCTAGCGCTTAAATTTACTGAAGTAGCTGTATGTAACTACATACCTAAGTATCATTGTAGGCATAAATCACTTTTCCAGATATTTTAATATAGTATTATTGTATGTAGTTTTATATTTTGTGTTGACGGTACTTTGACTTGGTTTTGGGTATGAAGTTAGCCGCGAGTCTAGTCCTATTTTTATTTGAAACGCATAATACCTACTTCACGTTTGACAATGCGTGATCTCAACTAAAGAATTCGTTTACCCCAATTGTCGGTAAAATGGAATTCAAAAGTTAATGGACTAGTTTTAAGGCAAAGTAATTAGTGTCTATAAAGACGCTATAAAATTATACTTTGTCAAATATAGAGGTAGTATGTAAAATATAGCTAACTATTCATTACAGCCGAAACATCCACCATCTGTGCCTTGGGACTTGTGTAAAAGCTTAAACCTTATGGACTAGCCTTTGAAGTATAACTGCCAATATAATAATAATATAGTAAAACAGCGATGAACTAAGGAGAACTAGTGTATTAAAGTGTCTACAAATATGTTTACCTTACCTAATAATGAATTACATAAACCTGCCTTCCGTTTGATAAACAGTATCAGTTCGACCGTCTTGGGACGGCTCACCGAAAAAGTCCGGTGAACCAATAAAGGCCCTTCCGGATGATTGGGTTAGAACATTAGCAAAAAAAAATAATAATAAGTAGTCACCTAGTGTGAGCAGTGAGATGTAGTTGGTGGGTATACAAGAAGCATGTAATTAAAAAAAAACATGTTGCAGCTGTTTAAAGCCTAACCCCTGGTTTTCGCTGACGAAACATACACAAGAGAACATGTTGCAACCACAGTATATCTCTGTCATTCAAGGATAGGTAGAAAGAAATAGTTCTTGCAACATGTTTTGTTCTGCAGTGGAAACGGACTGTAACACGTCTTATTTGCTTCTTGTTAATCGTATGTTCTCTCCTCACTGCTCACATAAAGTGACTAGCACTTGGGCGTAGGCTGTAGTTAGTAAAAATTATTGAATTAATTTACTTTATGATTTTTAGCAGTAACCAAAACTAAATTGCTATGTATACATGTACCTAAATTAAAAGAAAGTGAATTCATTACATATGATTTTCTTTCTTTCTGTCTTCAACATTGCTACTGGTGAGGAAGATTTAAAAAGATTGTTTTACACTTATTGCGATCTCCCTAAAATTAAATTGATATCAGCTTTTGGTAAAATATTTTTAAGTTTTAATGTACACCTATTAACTTTCAGCGATTGTATCTCGAAATAGCACAATAAATTTCATGATAATCGCCCGCCCGTGAGCTTGGAGCCTGCTAAAGCTGAGAAAATGTATTTAAATGCTTTAGATTTTGTTAATATTAATTAAATAAGGTAAAATCTGGTGTTAATATTTGTGTAATATATTCTGGTTATAATTTTATCAAAGTGTAACAATATCAATAGTAATGTGGGAAATAAACATTAATAAATAAACTTTAGGAGCGTACTAGCAGCTTACAAAGCTGATGCGTGTGTGTTTTTAGATTTGAAGATTGTCTAGTCTATTCTTGTTATAATTTTATGTATGCTTTTATAACACTTCTTAAGAGATTGTTCCACTTTGTGATTAAACGGTTCGGTAAGAAGTGTTTCGAAGGGTTGCGTTTAGTTGGCATCTTCCGTAGTATTGCATGTTTCCTCACAGGTGGCTATTTTCATCTCGAGTATATAAATCTTCATTACTGGAAACGTTGCAGCGTAAGCATTTTCGCGTCGTCAAGATAGTTACAATAGTTTTCAAAGCCGTATTATAACTTAAAGTTTCATCTGTATAGAGTAGAAAGATACTTATTTTGTTGCCGATAAATCGCTAATCATCCATTTCATGTCACATTATGCTTGCCTGTTGTGGCGTCACCATGTTATTGCAGCCTAATTGGCTAGTGTAGACACCTTTGTGTGTCGAATATTACCTTCAAAGTTGTTTGTAGAGTAGCTGTGCCAGTCTTCTCGTCACAGTTTCTAATGATCTGTCTTTGAAGTTAACAATAGAAACGGCACAATCTGCTTTAGATACCGATATCAAATTCCTTGGCAAATCAATCGGAGTTGTCTAACAAAATGATTGAGACTTCAATAAGACATTTAATCAAGTTTAAATTAATTAATTTTGAATGTTGCTTAGAATTTTGAAATTAGATAGAGCTTAGTCGATGCTGTAAATTAAAATGAATCAGTTAGCAATACAATATATGCTCTAAATTTTGAAACTGGGTAACAAAGCACATGTATGTGTACCTACGTAACGATCTCCGTCACTACACCGAACAGTAAAACCACTCCCCTAGGTGCCATAGTGCATTTGTTTGACTGATCAATGGTCTATACCTACCATAATTTAGTAATATGCAACGAAAAAATTACTGAATTCGATCTACATAATTCAATTATTTAGGTTTAAAATTGGCTTTTAATCTATACATAGGTAACCAGCAATTTATTCATGCAAAAAGACAATAGCCACTTATCGAGACTAAACAAAAGTCCCTTAAACAGTAATAAATCTGAAATATATTAGATACATTTTGTTAATTGACTTTATCTTTAGGTATAGATGCCTCCAGGCTCACCTTATTAGGTCAAGTCACGTACTGGGTGTAGGTAATTTCATTACTCGCAAATTGCCTTTGTTTTTTATTGTAGAGAATGAACGTCAACCGCAATACCTATAAAAACCGCGTGACGTGAACACCCGCGCCGCGATAGATAGATTCGTGTAACGCAGCGTTGACTTTAGGAATGATATAAGTTCGAGAGATGCACGTAAGGCTTTCACTTGACCACAAATTTAAACGCACTTAATGCCTATTCACTCGTAATTACCAGTATTTTCGGTAAGAGGGTGGAAGCAGAGTGAGGTTTCGTACGAAACCTTAAAGAAACAAAAATCTCGAACCACCACCGATTATTGACATCAACAAACAATGTACTGGAACACGGCAAGGAGGCTTGGCGGTGCAGCATGGGTCAGTAAACACGGCCGAAGCCTAACACCAGTTTGTATTCACCTGACTTGCACAATCAGGGATTCAGATTTAAAGAACTTCTACGGACGAAGGTTGAGCTGCTGATTAGTGCAAAAGAAGAGTAAAGCTAGCTATTTGCCGAATGATATAAAGGGCTACCTATTAATTACTCAATGTTTCCGTTGTAAATAGATTTGTGCTATATTTGTCGATATACAATATAATACCGTATAATGAAATACATTACATACATTTATTTAAGCCACAAACAAAGTTTTGAAAATGATGTTAATATTTTCATTGTGATGAATTTGATAAGAATTTTAATTACATGCATTAAATACTGTACATATGTTTTTGATAAAGAAACTGAAGAATTATTATTTTAGATCTGAAGAAACTGTTAGACATTTATTTGGATAGATACAATAATAAAAAGCTTAAATTACAGAATTCTACTTATCAATTTCAACTATTCCGTTTCCACACAACAATCAATTCAACAATACATATCTATGTAAGTAAACTACATAGGTTAATCCACGTTGCTATGTGAATTGTATGGTACCAAGCTGTGAAAGATCCCTACTTTGTATACAGACGAAAAAAGAAAATCCACCTGAATTCTATTGGAATAACAAAGCTACAGTCTATTGGAGGAGCTAACTTCGTTATAGTCAAGGAGTGAACTCACCCGAAAACATAATACCTATCCCAAGAGCTTTGTCCTGGATAGCAAAATTCGCTTTACAATTTCAATTTCAAACCTCCCACCTATTGTTTGCTACTTTTACAAATCCCCAATTTTGTATTCACTGTGATAATAAGCTCTTTGACTATAAGCCAGCATTTCTTGGGTTGCCGAAAATTTTCATTTGGGTTTAAATGGGTCAAAGATTGCTCGACGTAATCTCGTGGATCTGCAAACCTTTGCCGACCACGTGCGGCAATTGCAGTATTTCTGTGTAATATTCTGCAAACGGACCGACAATTGTCTACAAATGTGGGTTGGTATTAGTTTATGAAACGATTTGAATTCTACGGAAAAATTACTTAGGTTTGGTAACAGACCATAAATTCACATAATATAATGTATTGGTACGGTAGCTAGTAATACGTTTTTTTTGGTAACATGAAATTTATATAAATCTTTTTGTAAAGGCTTAGGCTTTTCCTTTAATAACGGTGATTTAAATAAGAGTCCTACCTATTAATGATTTTAATATACCGAAATAATCACGTATTTCAATTATTTAAAAAATAACTATATAATTAACACAGTTCTTTATCTAAATCGGTTTGTAAAATGAGCTATCACGTAATTAAGTCAATGTCTTCCAGAAAGGACACGAAATTGAAACGTGTTATATGTTTTCGACAAGAGAAGTTCATATGTAAATAAATATTATTAAGTTTTGTGCGAAACTGCTCATAAAATAAATATATTTTAATGTAGTTACAGGGCATTGCATCAACAATATCTATACCTGTGTAGCTTGTAGGTACGTTCTACTAATGGTAATTTAACTTCTTAATTTAAATTATTACAAACCAGTAGTCAGAAGTAAATAAGTCTTATATTGTAAGTAGTATCAATTTATACTGAATCTCTATATAAACATTGAAATAAAACTACTTTTTAACGGATTTTATCGCGGTTTATTTTAGATTTTAGATCCCGACGTTTCAAAGTCTTTTCAGACTTCATGTTCACGGGTGGACTGAGTAAAAATATTAGTCACAATTATTACTGACTACCTTCAAACATTTATATCTAAGTTGCGTACAGTCCACCCGTGAACATGAAGTATGAAAAGACTTTGAATCATCGGGATCTAAAATCTAAAATAAACCGCGATAAAATCCGTTAAAAAGTAGTTTTATTTCAATGTGTGATATTCGAGTAAATCTAAGACAATTCTATATAAACCGAATCCGAATATAACTATATTTTTTGTCCAAAAAGTTCAAACTCCTATCCAAAGAGTTAAAACTTAGTTAACTTAACCTCCGCTTCTAAAGTCCGCTTATTAAGTAGGTACCGTACACCATGTATGGTAAAAGTAAATTAAATTCTTACGTTGGATGTTGGTGTAATTTAAATTGAGTCCTAATAGTATGACGGAGACATTACCTTGAATATAATGTAGCCTTCGGGAATCTCCTTACATTAAGTAGATATTACAATGAGTAGGTACCTACGGTAGTTTGAGAAGATTAAGTCGAATTAAATTATGATGTATGCTAGATAGATTCATCATTAATAATAATTGATTATGGTTACATTGGATTTAAACTTCGTAAACCGCATTAAGCGTTAATTTTACATAGATACGATTTATTAATTTATACTCTGCACGAAAAGTAAGGAATATTTTGGTACCTACCCCGCGTGAAATATATATGGATGCTAAAAGGCTAACAAACTGAATAAGTAATACAGGAATGGGAACGCATCTTCATCTCAGACACAGTCCTTCTTACCCTGTGAAACCTAACACTAATTCTTCGCACCAACTCCGCTCCGCTATGAAAATTTCTATAGCTTGGCGCACTTATTTCGTGACATCCATCAGGATACTTAAAAACTTATGTGAAATATTATTGTGAAAATTATTCTCATACTCTAATTCATATTTATTAAATAATTAAAACTTTTTTTTAATAAACATGAAATATTGCTCATAAAAACGTTGTAAAATATATTTTGCAGACTTATTTTTAACAATCGTAGCAAGTTATTGTTCTCGTAAAATACAAGATGTCTGGATTGTAAACGACTTTCTTACTCTGGAGAGTTTAGATTGAGGTAGAGCTAGTAAATCAGTATAACTAATGTTTCTCAGATTTCGATCGTTTCCGTAAAGTGCACTCCTTCGAATCACTTCGAAAAAGGATTATTCACTTAAATGTAATAGTTACTTTAAAGACTTTCCTGCCATCGGAGATAAAGTGTACTTAAGAGTGGATCTGGGAAGGCAGGAGAATTTTACTGGTTCTGAACCCACCAGCGCAATCTCGCCACTGCAACTCCTGTAAGCCAAGATCGACAGCGACGCCGTAAAAAGACTCGGGGTTTGAAGTCGGCCAAGTCCCGGGACACCTAAAACTGTCTTGGATCCCGCACGAATTTAAACAGAAAGATAATAGGAGGAGTCAGTTATTTTACAAGGTTTGTGAAGAAACGCTGGTAATCGGTGGACTCACACCCAAAATGCGGGTACGGAAACAACCCCAAGACACTGGAAGAGTTTTCTACCCAGATTTCAGATTGTCTTCAAATATTACACGCACACTCGCTTTTTTATCAAAGAATGTGTAGAGTACCTTTCCTATGTGGCATAGACTTGGAAACAGAACGTTTGTCGCGATTTGTCGTGCTGCGCGAATAATTAGTCCCGCAGACGTGGATGGATGCCACTGACTCCTTCAATCTAATGAGTTGTTATATTGTAAATTTGTCTAGTCTAAAAAATAATACGTAGCTTCTGGGACTGATGTTCGTAGGTTCGGAGTTCTACGTTAAAACACGAAGAGTTGGAAACGCTGCCACACCCTTCATGGATGTTTAACACAGATATCTATTTACTCATGTACCTATAACAGGGTAACTTTAAATTCTCATTTCATTTGACTTTGGGTTGTCTAGCTAAAACTAATTTCAACTGACACTGCATTGTGGACAATACTCGCAATGGCGGTGTTTAGAACACGTCAACATTGAACTAGTTCGCTGTATTATAACGTAGACCAAGTTCTTTAATATGTTTATTTACTATTTAAATATAAATTAAATTAAATCTATGTTACTACATACATCAAAACCATACCTAAAATTCATTCAATTTATTCTTAACTATTTTCTTGATCACAGTTATGTTACCTACGAATAATAGTAGTTAAAATTTTTATGTCATACAAAAAGAAAACTTTCTACTAAACATTAGGTTCAAAGTCTCCTAGATTAGTATGTTATTCGGTTCACTACGAAGCCGAAAATAAATTCGGTTTGAAATAAAACTATGACGTAACGGATTTTATCGTGTTTTTTTTTTACATTTTATATCTCGATATTACAAAGTCTTTTCAGGCTTCATGGGCAAAATGCGATGTAAAGTAATTTTATTTCAATGTGTATTTCGCAGCCAATTATAAAGTAACTTAATTTTAACCATTCCGAAGTTAGCTTAGTTATAGCTTGTATAATAAAATATATAAATCATCTTTGTGGTATTCCTGCCACGACAGCCAATTTTTAGCTGACTAGCTAACGGTCGTAAGAAATAGGTATTATAAAAACCAAGTGTGTTAATTTAATAATTTTTCACTGTGGCGCAATCATCGGTGCAATCGATATTGTGTCTTATTTTGTTGGAGACAAAAAAGAAAGACTACAGCGTCTATTGCTATTCTAAATACCTCGATTACGGATCATTACACAACATTTATATCGCTGGCTAAGACTAAAAACATGGAATATGCACAAAAAACTAGTACTACCTTAAACTTTGAACAAGCGCTTCAATACTTACAAGAAAATGACATCACGAATTTAATGTTTTGTAACGATCCACACTTACTTATAAATGAACTTATACAAAAACTTTCGGATGCAATCCAATGTAATACCGAAACTAAAACTATACCCTGCAATAAACGTATAATTAAACCCTGGATAACGCCTGGAATACTACGATGTATTAATAATCGTAACAAACTCCAAAAACAATCTCGCTCAGATCCATTCAACGAGGTATTAAAAATTACATATTCTAGATACAGAAACTACTGCAACAGTCTCATAAAAAAACTGAAACGTAAGTATGAAAGAGATCTTCTCGCAAGCTCAGTCACAAATACAAAAGTACTCTGGAAAAATATTAAAACTATTACCTACACAAACAAACCTAAAAGTCAAAGCACAGAATTACTAAATATTATGCCATCAGCGAAGGAATCCTTAAATTGTATTAATGACTTTTTAGTGAATATAGGAAGTCAACTAGCCCAACGTATCCAATCAACTACTAATAAATTCCCGAAACAATTACCTGTCACCTCACCTGCACAGGTAAATTCATTCGTGCTCCTAGATACTGACCCCAAGGAGGTAGCAACCATTTTAATGAATTTAAAATCTAACAGCGCTCCTGGTTGGGATAATATCACTACCAAATTCTTAAGGTACATTGTCAAGGACATAGTACCAATTATCAGCCATCTGGCAAACCTTTGCTTTGCTAAAGGTATTTTCCCGGCTCCACTAAAAAAATCCATAATCACACCGGTACACAAGGGTGGGAACAGAGACGATGTCAATAACTATAGACCTATCTCGGTATTACCAACTCTATCAAAAATTATTGAAAAGTTAATAAACACTCGGCTCATAAACTTCTTAAACAAATTTCAAATTATATCTAAATCTCAATTTGGCTTCCGACAGGGATTATCCACGGAAGATGCTGTCGCTTCTCTTAGTTCGCAAATAACTAAACACCTTGATAAAGGAAAAAAATGCGCAACAATTTTCCTCGATCTCAAGAAAGCATTTGACACCGTCTCTATTCCAACCCTTGTGACCAAACTAGAAAATCTGGGCATAAGAGGTGCTCCCCTTAACCTGCTCAAAGATTACCTCTCGAATAGACAACAAAGAGTGAAGATAGGAAATTATGTTAGTGACGATGCAGACGCATCTTATGGCGTCCCACAAGGGAGTATCTTGGGTCCCACGCTCTTTTTAGCGTACATAAATGATCTCTGTAATATCAAAATCAAAAATGCCACAATTTTATCATACGCTGATGATACGGCTATCACTTTTTCGGGTGAGGACTGGACGGACGTTAAACGAAATGCTGAGATAGGAATGGCTGTGATTGCCGAGTGGCTAAATAACAACTTACTTACATTAAATACTGACAAGACCAACTACATCTGCTTTGCCATTTCAAATAGATCACAACCAAATAACGATTTTATTATCAAAATACATACATGCGGAAATACTAATACCAGTGATTGCTCTTGCCCTACAATCGGTAAAGTAGCACAGACTAAATATCTGGGTGTTATTGTAGACCAAAACCTCACATGGTATCCCCACCTTGAGCACATTGCTGGACGAATACGAAAATTAAGTTGGCTTTTTAAAACTATGAGACATGTTGTACCCAAACAAATACCTAAATCTAAAGGCTTTCATAGAAATCTGCTAAACGAAATTTATGTTGCTCTTGTACAAGCAGTCATAGTCTACTGTATACCCATATGGGGGGGTGCAGCAAAATCAAAATTTATTAATGTTGAACGTGGACAACGTGCCCTCATTAAAATAATGTATTTTAAAGAAATTAAATTCCCTACTGAAAGCTTGTACAAGATTAGCGATTTGCTTTCAGTCAGAAAACTTTATATTATGACAGCAGTACTTAAAAAACATAAGAAACTTCCTTATAAGCCTGAATTTAAATCAAAAAGACGGATAGATAGTGTGGCAGAAGTTCCACAAGCTAGGACTCATTTTGCCTCACAACAATATGATAAACGATCTGCTCAATTATACAACAAAATTAACAAAATATTATGTATATATTCAAAACCTGTAAACGAATGCAAAAAAATTTTAACAAAATGGCTAAAGACCCTTACATACTCAGACACTGAAGCACTTTTGCAAAATATTAAATAAACTCACACACACACACACACACACTCTCACACACACACACGCATGCATGCTAAGACACGATATATCTTTAAAAAAAAAAATATGTTTATGTATCTACACTATAATAGCACTTTAAGACGGCTAACTATTACGTACGGTCAAAGGCTGTCAAGTCATACCTTCTAGTCCTATCTCTGAGCATGAGCGCTTCTATTTAACTCACTGATACCTTGACATGCTGCTGACCGTACAGTTTGATTACAAGCTTGGATAGAGTGGAGTACCCTACTACAAGCATTAATTGCTTAAAAGGGTGCTCCAATCACTAATGCCTATGTAAAACTATTTTGTTTGATACTAATAAAAATTTTGAATTTGAATTTTGAATTTGAATGTACAAATTCTGGACTTTGTTTGGGCAATGGAATCAAAATAAAGATCAACAACATCGCTGTTGTGATTTACCATCTTAGCCATTTTTGCATAGGGTGAGTTAGCTCCAAGGACTGTTCTTGTTAATGGTAGACAAAGTGCTGTGATTGCGCTGCGCGACAAAGGGCCAGGAACAGGGGACTGGCAATTTTTTGGTGCAGAATTTTGTACGCAAAGATAGTATCGTTTAAACAAAATAAAAACAAACAATTGCATATAACTGTTGTGTGTGAACCTTAATAATAAAAAAAAACTCTTCTGGCATTGTCCGATGGGTGCTCTTGAAAGCACGGGGGTATAAAATTACCAATATCCTGACTAGGGACTAATGATGAGAAATAAGAAAAGTCCTGGGACTTTTTAGCTACGTAGGATTCGAACCCTCGAGCTCGATAACTAAAGGCCAACACGCTATTATCCTCTACGCCAACGAAGCAGTCATTACAGGCACCTTACAACGAAACACCTTAGTTATAAAGAGCCCACTCTCATTACCTTTTAGTTTACAAGTAGATATCTACATCTACGTTCAACAAAAACCGTGTTTTCTGTTTGGAATGGACGTCGAAATGGCTTTTTAATTAGCCAAGTAAAGTCAATTCAATACCTGTAGGCACTTAAATATGCTTTGTGTTAGGGATTTTCCCTTTGAAGTTTTACCTTAGGCACCTGTCGTTTAAATTAAATTATTTAATCAAGTAGGTGTGTACTACACTTTGAACACTCAATTGCCCTAGACCCTATTTCTTCTGCATTTTAACCATTTGAAAGTGGAATATTTTATTAGGTACCTATAAGACAACATATTATTATGATTAGATATTATTATTAAAGCGTAAAGCCTGTGTTACCCCAATATCACACACTTTTCGTCGGCTATATTTAGGTCCCATACGTAATAAGGGCGAACCTATTCCCGCTCATCGGGCATAATTCCAAACTTCGAGCTGCAACTAAGATTTTCTTAGTGCATTGATGAGTCTTTTGCTAGACTCAGGAAACCGAACCCGGGACTTCGCGGTCGCCCTGTACCACTGAGATAGTTGAGACCTATATGATAAATGTTTCTTATTTTAGTAAATGTAACCTTTGATGTTACTATTAAGTCAGAAAGAAGAAAAACCGTGTTTATCCTATAATTATTCTGCGGGTTAGCAGTAAACTTCGTGAAGGGCAACATTATGGTGGTCGTAAACGAGGGGTTAACAACTTTACAATGTAAACTTGGCAAACACAATATTATTTTTTGTATAAAACCTCTCGGCACTGATAAGCTTGCTTTCAAGCTTGTTTTGCTTCAAAATTATCTTTGCTTGTCTTGGGTGTTTGTCAAAATAATATCACGGTATACCTACTGAAATTATAAAAGAGAAAATTAAATTGGTCTGTTTCTGTACCTTTGTCTTATCACAATCTGTACTTTTATATAACAATGAAAAAAGGGTTGTACTTTTGTCAATTTGTCAATAAACCCAAAACAATCTAGTTTGGTTTAACAAAAAAAAAATCACTGTTTTGAACAACGTTAGATAAATCACTTGTAGGTACGAGGTAGAGACGGTATTGTTTCAATCGATGTAAAGCAAGAGTGCAACATAATACCTACTGTGGCGTAATATATCTATAGGTATCTACTAATACTATAGAGCTGAAGAGTTTGTTTGGTTCTCAATCTCAGGGACTATTGGTCCAATTTGAAACATTCTTGTATTGTTAGATAGCTCATTTATTAGGGAAGGCTATAGGCTACTTTTTATCCCACTGCTGGGCATGACATATAATGTAGCTCACGCCGGCGAAAAACTACTTTGTAATATCATAAAATGGTAAAAACACAACCAGGCTTTGTAATAAAACTAGCTTCACTGTGGTATTAAGATAAAAGGTAGTTTATATTATTGTTTTAACTCTGTGCCAAATTTTATCCAAATGCGTAGATACAGTAATTTTTGCAAGACAGAGTAATCAACATCCACACCTACACACATCCATAAAAACTCTTGCATTTAAAATATTAGTAAGAATTCTGATCAGATGAATTCTGTGGACTATGATACTCACAACATAACTAGGAAGATGTAGGTAGTGAGTATAGGTATTGCCGGGGTTTGTAGAAACACATAATTCTCATTAGACATGAAACCACCTTGAAACTTTACTAACTTGATTAGTCACCTGAGACTTGGTCGACAATTCGTCACGGTTATATTCCTTATCTTTTGGTCGCTGAGACACTTATGGAAATCTGTGACACGACGATAATATCGCCGCGTTTCTCTAGCTTGTGGCAACGGCCTCTCAGTCTCCGGCGACCAGTCTTCAGTGCGTCAGGGTTCAAAATTAAGTAGTATTTTCAGTAATAGGATTCACCCATTACTTACTAAAGTTTTTATATAAAATGCGTAATGATTGAAAAAGTTAATTCCACAGACAGCTTTTACTTAACTGACATTAGACGATATGTTTTAGATTTATTATAGCAATGACATCTCGTGAGATTGTCAAATGTATTTTTAATCGGCAGATTTACTCTGTAACATGATGACAGATAACTTTAATTATAGAATAGAATCAAGACAGATTATTCATTGAAATCTAATTACTTTAAATGAGGGTGAACTTAAAGTATAGCAAACATTAGGTTAGTAATAAAATGCTTACTTATTGCAAAACAAAACGAAATAAAAATCCTCTAGATAGGATATTAATTTACTTGGAAACTTAAAATTCCCAGTGTTTTCGCTCCCTTTACGTAAATTGGAGGGACGCAAAATCTTTTTTAGGTAATTGGTTTTCGACACAAATACGCACTAAGTTACCCATGAATGTTTATGTGTGCGTCGTGTTCTGAATACTTGGTCCTTAAGGATGATGAGCCAAACTAAGTGTTATAGATAGATACATGTCAAACTAAAGTTGCGGTTTAGTCTTAGAGCTCTAGTTCATGAAGAATCTATGGCTATGGCTGCTATGACACTACCCGCAATATAGACGCTGGTGGCACCAAATATCTACGTTAAACCGTTTATTATCACAGTTATTGTCTTTGGTAGACATTGTAATCTTAATAGTTAAATGATGTCTTAAAGTGTTGCGTTGGTACCATCTTTTTTATGGGACTATTAAGTCTCATAAAAAGCAATCCCACCAATGCAATCCCACTGCTGCTCCTGTAAGCCAGGATCAGCCGTGCGCCGTGAAAATTGACCCAGGATTTTTTCCTAAACCTATCTAATTTATCTTGGGTCCCGCATGAATTTAATCAGAAAGATAATAGGAGGAGTTGGAAAGCTGTCCACTTCTCTCCACCGCACTGACCACCGGTGCACAGTGACACTGTATAGATAGGCATTGAGTGATACTTTTTCAAGAAGTAATTACAGGGTTACGAGCAGTTCATGTAGGCATAAGTTCGACTATGTTTTTTAAAACGAAGAACTGTAGGTATACCTACAAACGTGATCCTATAGTGAGAGATAGCTTGCAATTCTTTTGTTTCAAAATACTTTTACGACTCCCGAGATGGTAAACAGCTGATGTTTGTCTTCGTTCTATGCTGGTCTAAGTGCAAACGTTGTAAACGAAAACAGAAACTAAACTAAAATGGTTTTGCGTATTTCGTTTGAGTTAATTTGATTACAACAATTCTTTCAGGTTGTGTGTGTATTGTGGAAAAGTTTTATAAGAAAAAAATCAAATAATTATTATTAAAAAGGTAAAGGAATTTTCCTGGTGATAAAAGGTAATTAATTAGTAGGCACCGAGGCAATGCTTATCACTTGGTGCTTGTAAGTCACTTTACTTATATTTCGCAATCTGCTTCAAAAATCTTATATAATCTCACTAAGAAGGTTCTTATAATGAAAAGGAAAATCTTGTGGATAGTAATTGCTAAGAGCTTTTGTTGAAGTATATACCTAAATACATATTTATATACTTAAACTAAAGTAGGTTTAAAAGTAAGTTTACGTACATAAACGTAACCTTTTTGTATGTACGACGAAACGCTTCGAGATAAGTTAGGTGGTGCCCCGGGACTTGATTCTCGCGCTTTAGACATTTATCTCTAATAGATATTTGTCGAACAAAAATGGCGTTTTCTTTTGTTTTTCAATGACATCCGCCATTATTTTTCAACATTTGCGCGAGAATCGGGGCCCCGTCTTCAGAAATTCAGACCTCGAACTCGACATATGTCGAAAAAATGTTAATTGAGGACTTATTTTCATATTCTCAGAATGTCACGTTAGAGATCAGTCTACCACTTAACGCACGTCATGCAACAAGTAGTCTATAATAATCGATCGATTCATTAATTTTTATCTACATTCGCCATGTTTTTATGTTAAGTTTGAGAAAATGACTAAAGAGCACTGCGATGATTCCAAATTCATTTTAAACAGATTACCACTACCATTTAAAATATTGTACTATGTCTATGATAGATATCTACACGCTAATTAAACGTCACGTACTTACACATATTATTTTCTTTTTACATTTCCATTAAATTACAAAAATATTTCTAGAAAAATATAGTGGAAAAGAATTTTAATAATGTTTTTATATTGACTAGAGCAAGATTTTTCATTTTGTAGTGTACTTTCAATTTAATTATGAGTTTCATGTTTTAAAAAGATTTTTCAAATAAAAGTACCTATTTATGCTACTTGCAAGTCCTTTTAAGTTACCTTTGAGTTGAAAATTATGTTACGCAGATGTGTTTCATGCCAATATATTTTGAAACAAAACGTGCACCTTGTTATTTTCAGCATTACATGTTAATGAGGTTTGAAATATTATATTTTTGATCATATATAATTTTCATGCTTTGTATTAACGCTTTATATATTTTTTGTTTGAAATATATTGTAGGTACTTTTAATGTTACCTACATTAATATTTTTTATAAGTTTTTTAGTTTTTTGTTATTACTGCATTATTTAGTTAGCCACACGCATAATATAATATAGTGGGACATTAACACACACGGTCATCTGATCCCAAACTAAGCAGAGCTTATTCTATGGAAACCAGATAACTGGTAATATACTACATATAATACGTTTCTTTTGTAAATATATACTTAAATATTGATAATTACACCCAGACAAAAGACAAACAGACATATTTAAACAAATGTTTGTCTCGGGTTGGGATCGAACCCACGACCTGCGGCGTGAAAAGCCGCGAAAATCTTACCGACCACGCCACCGGCCCGTCGCATGTACTATCTGATCTAGAATCAAACGAATGGTCAATGGATCATTTGCTATTAAACAGATGTTTTCTTTTTACTTACTTATTGTTTTTTTAAGCTTTCCTTTCACTACTAAGAAAATGAATGAACTTATTTTATGTGTTCTACCTATAGAAAATTATTCGAAGTACTTCTTTCTTGCAGTCCTTTCTTTCCAAGTGGTATATATAAAACAAGATATACTACCTATTTTATAATCCCGTATTCAGTATGTTGTTAAAATATGAAACAATTTGTTACGTCACGTTATATTACTACGTCACAGCGCGTTACCTCGTTACATGTTGTATGGAAGTTAACTAGCTTCAAATTTGCATGCAAATAGTAAGTGGAATATTGTCTATTTCAAGTTCGTTAAGTACTTAAATATTAAGAACAATCTATGGGGAGATTAATAAATACAAATGCATAGGCAGGCAGGCAGGCAGGCAGCATTCATTGTTTTACGCGAACGTATTGGCAAACAACTCGTGCTGCGCTTGTTTTACCAATTTCTGACAATAAAGCCAATTAATCAAGCTTGTTCGGTGGACCTATCCTATCCTACTAATCCTACTAATATTATAAATGCGAAAGTAAGTGTGTGTGTGTGTGTGTGTGAAGGTTTGTTACCACGTATCTCCATAACCGCTCAACCAATGTAAATGAAGTTTGAAACGTAGGTAGTCTATACACTAGAATAGGACATAGGCTAATAATATTTCCAAAAATCATCCCCTAAGAGGGTTAAATAGAGGGGTGAAGTTTGTATGCAACTTTTTATTCCTTGGTCCTATTCATTTAAAATTCGGTACACATAAACCTTAAGACAAATAATGAGATACGGGTTTTTTATTTTTCCATAATAACCCCCCTGGGGTGTGGAAAATGAGTTTTATTGGTAAAAATTCAAGTTTCTCTGGATCTGCTTAGTCTCAAGTCCGATTCACTCCAAATTCGGCACACATATACCTTAAAAGAAATCATAAAACACGTGTTTTTTATTTTTCCAAAACTACCCCCAGGGGGAGTGTAAAATGAACTTTTTTGGAAAAATTAAATATTCCAGAACTGTTTAGTCCTTGATCTGATTCACTTCAAATTTGGTATAAATATAGCTTAAAACAAATAATGAAACACGTGTTTTTTATTTTTCCATTTTTTTTTATGTTTATCCTAATATTACGCGGGTGAAGCCTGAGAAATTATTCTGAGGGAGATTTTTTTTGAAGTTGATATCAATACTCCTTCGTGCTTTTTAGCTAAATTACTTTTTATTTTGACACAATGACGTTTGATAACTCAATCCGATTATTAGAATTCGAAATTTAAATTATATTTGTTCTTGGATATTAAATGAAAAACTTACATTATGGTCTAAGAGCCGTAGAATTTTTTAAGAAACCCTAGATTTGTGGATATGCCTATGGAGGCTTGCCGATTTCAAAATGTTGCTTACACGCCTACACTACTGAACTAATTTTGTATGGAGATAGTTCGAGACCCGGGAAAAGATAGTTTTATCCGACTGCGAAAAAGAGATTAATGGTTTAGCGCGATAACCGACATCCGCGGGCGAAGCCGCGGGCGGAAAACTAGTAAAAAATATTTCCGTTTATCTTTTGATGTATCTCCTCAGCTTTGATTATTATAATGTAGCTAATGCATTGAAGATAAGCGTGCACTGAATTTCAAAAAAGCTTGTTGATTTTATTGTTTTGAGTCTTCAGAATACAAAATGTACAAAAATATACTTCACTATATTTTTGTACTACACTTAGTGACAGTGAGTTGTAATATTTGAGAGTAAACATCAAGGTAGAGGGTTTGAAATAACGACTAGTAAACAGTTTACGACGGTCTGTTAATTTTTAGAACCAAGGGTTACCATAAACCGTGACGTTACTGTAGCCTTTTGTTCAATTAGCGTTGCGTTGGAAGATTTCATAAAATATTGACTTTTCGGAATTCTGTTAGCTGTTATTCGAGAATTGCCTAATATCTACTGGAGCAAGATTAGGTAAGTAATGAAAAGGCCAATTTTTTATTGGTTTATCAGGATATTAATGCCAAGAAATAATTTAAAAATTTATAACCAATTTCATGAAACTCGAAGAACACAACAATCAGGTGTTTAGACAAGCGATTAAAAGTCGGTGAATTGGGGTGAAGTTGTTTTTACAAATGAAATACACCAGAATTCGTAAGGTACAATTAATCTTCTTTGGACACACGAAATTCCACAAGTTCCAAACAATTCAGACTGCCTCGTAACAAAAATTGTCAAACCTCCCATACATACAACAGAATAAAAGTTTAAAGGTTAATAGGTAGGACACTTACAACCGCAATTTTGTGGTGCGTACATGTTAAAGTTGTGTAAAATTTTACTCATTCCGCCTCCAAGAGAACACTAACTAAAATTTGTTGAATTTCTAGTCGTACGTATTAACACGTCAAGGCTTTCAGAAGTTTAAAACTAATTTGACCATCCATTTTGATTACAATTCATTTGTTAGGGTGATCGATCAAAACTGTTTTAATTTAAGTTAGTAAAATCGTTGACTAAACAATTTTTACTTTTCAGATACGTAGCTATGCTGTTTTTTTTTGTAATTATGACTACTGTATTTAATTAATTAACCTTGCAAACAAAGCGTAATTACGAGTAGGTTCATATTATTTTAGAATACGTGAAAACCACTGGTAAATTGCACTTAGGATTTAAAAGCTATGGCCATAGTTGTCAGAAGTGAATGTGTTTTATTTGTACAAATGACACACGGAATTAATTCTGTTAACAAACTGCACTACCGTACGATGTTGTGGCGAGGAAATGGGAACATTACCGCGCCATCTACATCCGCTTTGCTATCACTAATAGCATAATTCACTCTCTTTTACCGAAAAATATTGTACTTAGTGTATTGATGTTTTGTGTGTTTTAAATTTGCTTTACAGTAATTTATTTACAATATAAAGATACCATTGGACAAGAATTGTTGTATTGTTATATTCCGGGAATGTACCCAGAAGACTTGCAGCCTCGCCGCGATCGGTGGAAATATTGATCTTTTGCCCGAGATACAAGTACCAGCCTTCTGATCTTTGCAAAGCGAACGTGCTTCTGGGCCCCACGGACCCAGCCAGAGTCTCAACACCAAACGGCTTACACACGTATTATACCTAATAGATTTGATTTGTATTTCAATTGTGTTTAAATTGTACTGTTAGATTTTTTTAAAGTAGTTTTTACAGGAACATAGTACATTTTTGGTTCAATTTCGTGAAAAGGAAGAATATAACATGTATCATATTTCGTGTCAGAACTAGATTTGTAACAGGAGTATTAAAAGTGGAGCAACGGGTCACTCCCTGAGCGTAGAAAGTTGAGTGTCGTTTGTGAGTTTATGCATCTCCCACAGGCGCGATAGGCGTCGCCATTGAAACTTGTGATGGATAAAATTGTTCTGTTTTATGCTGTTAGCGGTTTTGAAACATAAGGATAGTTGAGCGTCTATATTGTGGAACTTTTGTTATGCAATTCACTGAATATGTGAGTATAAAAATGTTGAGTGTTTGTTTATTAGTTGGTAAAAGTTTTAGAACTAAAGTGGTTTGGAGAGAACAAACGTCATTTCTATTTTTTGTCCAGTTCACTATTGAAAGAGTTTAGGCCTTATCACATCGCTGGCCAAGTACGGGATGTCACAGATTATTGCTTAGAAATGCCGGTTTCCTCATAATGTTTTCTTTCACTGATGTTGAGCAGCAGCGATGAAACAATTCACACAAATATGTGTGGACACGACCGGGAATCGAACACGCGACTTTTTATTTTTAAGGCGAGACCGATATCGCTGCGCCATCGCTGGTTTCTTTGTCCAGTTGTTTAGGCAAAATTTAAAGAGTAGGTATGTACTAATAATATGCATTGTTTGCCGCAATCCGAAATTAATAAAGCTTTAGGATTTTTCCAATCTTGATTTTGGAATCGGGTCTGTAGTTAGGAAGTCGGTCGTGTCGTGACATCTCTGTGCCTCTGAAAACACCTAAGCCTTCAGCTTTGTCTAAAAGTACAGGGATTAGAGAGTGCACCTGTGTATTTTGTGTACTATAATATTACTAGCCAGTATAAACTGGTTTTCGTAGCTATAATAGGGCTAGAATTATTAGTAGTAGGTATCTTTATTATTCTTACCTATCTGTCTAATAAATGCGTGAATTTTTTTGTTTTGTGTAGGTCATAACTGCTCTCCAAAGTCTCTTTTTGGAAATTTTATTATGCTCAAAGGGCACATAAAGAACAAAACCTCCCACGTATTAGCACTTCAGTCCCGGTCTTAAAATTGCTTTCGTCTATAAAAAAATGTTAATTCATTAAGTTTACCTTGAATCGTGGATTTTAAATTCAATGTTTGTAAGAAAAAAATATTCTGAATTGCCCAATGTCCGCTGTTAGCTAAAGGCTTCAGTTGCATCCTTTAGTCGCATAAAATAATTGAGTGCTATGTGCTGTGAAATTTTCAGAATTATGTTCTCAGCGGGAAGCGACCGTTTACATCGTAAATCAATTATTATCATTGCTTTACTCCTGTCGGTTAAGTATACTTGTAAAATATTTTATAGCTGCGCTTTTAATACTTTGAATGTTTTTAACTTGCGGTTATTTTCTCAGAGTCTACTCAAAATTTTACTCATCTTCCCGATTTTGCTAGTGTTAGAGTATGGAAATTTTGTTAGAGTAAAACCAGTTTGGCATTTCGGAAACCTATTTTTCATGCTATATTATCTTTTTGGTAGTTTCAAAGACATTTTTATGCTTAAAATATCCTACCCTGGGCGAAGAAATTTCACCGAGTATCCGGCATAGTTGGTGCATTCTGCATCGCAAGCGGTCGGCATGCATTCATTGCAGTACGATATAACGCTATCTCTAGACCTTCTCGACCCACTTCGTCTTAACCGTCGCTTCCTTTATGTATATAATTTGTTTGTTCTGATTTTCTACTAGCTTTCTTATGACGAATTTGTAAGAAATTGCCGCAATGTAATCACGGATTACGTAAAATTTTAAAGACCAAAAGTTTCGAGAGTTTCGAGTTTAACTGCATATTTGTCTCTATAGTTAAGGTTAGTATGAAACAGTGTTGGAATTGTTACATGGATCGAATAAAATATAACATGAGTGGGTCTGGTAGTAGACGCAAAAAGTACTTAGCGAACGCTTTTACCAGTATCAATAAATCGCCTTTTTTCACTACTGACATTATTTGTGGTCCAATTGTTTTACTTCAATTTTGTCCCAGGGACAATGAAATTTAAAGTAAAGCGAGCCAATATGACCCTTATTGAGTTAAGGAATATTACTGCAGCCGTCGAGATTGAGTTTCCGAGTAAACCTCAATAGGCGGTGGTATTATTTCAGTTCTCGCATCCGGGTTTAGATATACTCCATAAATAGTATTTAGATAACTTGTGTTTTAGCCTTTAAACCTTGAAGTTTCAGCAGTATAATTAAAACACTGTTGTAATTTTATTATCAGATACCAAGTCAAGTCAAAATTGTTTATTTTCGCTGAGAAAGAGCGAATACGTCCAATTTATTATCCAACCGTGCCGTGAATCACATGGATCGAGAAATACTTTTAAATGTTACTGCGAAAAAAATATAACACTTATTAATTATGTGTCTGTATCAAAAATACCTAGCTATTTTTGATACAGAGACATAATTAATAGCTATGTAAGTAACTATGTAAATAAGTATTATCGACAGTAAACAATAATAGTTACAGCAGTTAGAGACTTTGTTAGTACTCTATCTATATAAACGGCCATGACAGGGCTGACAGCTAGTTGGTAAAGCGTGTGTTTCTTATACCTTTAGGTATCATCATCATTAGCACACCACCGAACACGGTCCACGGATACTCTCATTCAACTCTTATCACCCACCTTGCTGAGATCGTCACTTCAAATCGTTCACGGGCATCCTACGTTATGTTTGCCAATCCGTGGACTCCTCAACTCCAGAACCTTTTGACTGACCAGTTGGTTCTGCGGCAAATATGGCTGGCACATCACCATCGCCACTTCAGTTTACTAGTTCTTCGAATATGAACAGATTGAAATTATGTTTTCATTGATTGTACTTATTGAAGACCAGATTGATTACAAGTTATAACCACTCGAAAATTTCCAAGCGTGTAATTTATTTATGTATCTACTTCAAATTAATTGTAATTTGCTTAGTTTCGGAAGTTATAGTTAGTGGAATGGAACTGAACTTATTCATATTGAATATGTTCTTGTTTATTATTTGAGTTAAGTGCACGTGTATAATAATCCTTTTTGCGGTATACCTACCTACAAAAAAGCGTCAAAATATACTGGAGATTGGAACGAATTTACTCTAACGCACTACTTGCGGTCAACCCAGCGGTTATCAAAATACACAAAAAATACCGTAATGTACAAGGTACTAGTTGAACTTACAATGGAGCACTCAATAACCTAACCTGTCTTTGTTAACCTACCATGTATCTAGCAAATAAACATTAAGTATCACATCTTACCTAATAGGATGGTCGACTTTTCACCAACTTCTCCGGAGTTTGTATTATCACTAACACTGTACTCAACATTTTAGTTCCAAGAAACAGCTCTGTAAGTTTTATCGGGAGCAGATGGCAGCTATCAGCAATTGGAAAAATATCTTTCTAGTTTCTACATTTATAGAAATCGATCAATACCTAGTTAATAAAATCTGCGACAAATATATTCAGATATGAAAATTATTAATTGATAAGCCTATTTTTCTGTAAATTATCCCGTATATCATCATTTCTGGACGTATTTGTCAAAGATTTTATTAGCCAATAGGTACTGATGAATTACTCCTCGATGTTTTTGAGTAAATCGACTATTTTTTACCAGGGTTTAAAAACATAATTATGGTAGCTAGCTTATAATAGTAAGACTATGCTTTCTAGGAAAAGTTTTAGTTGGGATTTGACGAATCCACGACAGATAGAAACAACTTGTGACACAAAGAATGAAACCATGTTAAAAAGTAATTCTTTTTGCTCAAAAAGATATTTAGTTGAACATAATTGTCCAAAAACATTTTAAATTGCAAATATTCAGCAGAATAATGTTGTTCTCATAATACACAAGTCACGTAAATTTAACGATAGTTACATTGTTACCACGGCTATCAGTTTTCCTGATCTCGATAGCTAAACGACAAGCTGACCGAGAAACTTTGCAGCTTGAAAAATTGAACTAGCTTACATTTTAAGAGTTTCACCGTTTTGAATACCTAACAATGCATTTAAAAGTTTTAAAACACGTAGTTTTTGCTTGTTACTGATTTGTTTGTTATTTAAATTTTAAGTATCTTTGTAAAATAAGAATAATTAATTTAGATTATCTTACAAAGAAAATATCCCATTTTGCATGGCAAATATTGACATTCGGCATATCGTTTTTTAAGCTATAACATTAAGCCTTTTTTGTCCTTTCGCAGAGTCGGATTTAAGAAAACCGACTACCTATATTTTATTAAAATCAGCTCGCTGTTTCTTAACATTTAGCTTTATAAATAGTATAGCTGACGAAATTGCCCAGTGGAAGAAATTGCTTATATCTAAGTTTTTGTAGACTATCTACATTGCAAAGAAAAAATATTGCCTCAGAAAATTTTAACAAAGAAAATGAATTTAAGCGCACAGTTTTCTTAGTGTTGAAACTTAATTTATCCGCTTTTCAATAAATCCAATGCAATCTGTCTAAAACAAATATATCTTGCAGTTCGGATAAATAGGATTGCAATTAAATGGAGATACAGACGTACATTAAGTTAACTGTTTACTTTTAATACTTTATTAGTTCAGAAGTTTCCGCACGTTTAAAGCAAAGCAAACGAGCTTTAAATCTTTCACGAGTAATAAAGCTGCTAAATAGATTCTTTCTTTATATTGGACGTTGAGTTAATACATATTTAATAAGTACTTACTTTTAAGATTTTATAACATGCCAAGTTTCATAAAGCATAGGCACATAAAGATGACATCGCTTGCAAATAATGTTTATTTCATTGAATCTTTTTTTTTTAAAGAGAAGGTGACTTAATTATGAGTATAGATTATGACATTATGTGATGTGATGTAACTAAAAGGTTACATCACATAGTTAAGGTTAAAGGTTTTTGGAATTTTTGCTTTGCTGAATCGTTGTTTTTTGCCAAATTTCAAGATTCTATATATTTCTAGGTCGACTGAAAGTATCCTTTATATTTTGATTTGATGTAAATTTCTTTTAATTGCGTTTACAAAGAAGTTTGATTTTATTACGCTTGTAGGTATTATAGACCTAACTAGTATTTCATATTTGATATGAATTTCAATATAATACCACTCTGCGTTCATGAGGAAACGGGTAGTTAGTTTAAAATTATTAAAAATAACGTGCTTAATGGCGAGCTTTAGAAGAAGCACTGTCTTACAGTGAACTAAAAGAAAATTATGATCGTGGTAAATGTTATACGTTGTAAGTATATTTTCGAATCAGGTCATACTTTTCGTAACTTGTTTTATCATGTTGTTCTTTTCTTCTAAAAGAAAACGTTTAATACTACCTTGATAACAAACATCTAACTAATGTAAAACACTAACAAATGAAAACAAATAATTTAACAGGTAACTCTCCGGCAAATCGAAATTTGCTTAAACAATACAACATCGAACTCCTTCCAAATGCAACAAAGTTCAGGTTGAGATGTTTCTTAAACAAACCAGTTCAATTAATTGCTTTTCCGCTTCGTTGAAAGATTTCATTTTGTTGAAACTGTTTTTATTGTAATTCGATAGCTGATCAACATTGAAATAAAGCAAATTGAATATTATGATCTTGCTATGATTTTAAAGTGATATTGGTCATTAAATAATTTAAGTACTTTATAAGTAAAACTAGCGACCCGCCCCGGCTTCGCACGGGTGCAATGCTGAAACTAAATATATCAAGGTATATTTACAGACTGTCTTTTTATACAACGTTTACAGCTTTTTTGCCATTAGACAATACAAACAGCACGCTCCACACGCAATCGGGCCAGTACCGCCGCACCGCTATTTTTAATCTGTAATATCTACGAAAATATTCATTTAAATTACGTGCTGTAAAGAGCCATATCAAATAGAAAATGTATTTAAGTGGATAAGGATTAATGCAGAATTACTTAAAATCTTAGTTTTAAAGATTTAAGCATACATATAGGGACAGAGAAAGCGACTTTGTGTTATACTATGTAGTGATGATGCCAAATGATTGACTAAGAATCTAAGTTCTTTTTAACCTCGAACAAATATTGTCGGGAGTGTTATAAGTTATTATAAGTTTGACGTATTTATCCGTGTTAAGGTTTTTTTTAATTAGAAACTGAAGTAATTGAGATTTTCATCTAGGTCGGAGGCTTTATTAAATTTTTATTTTAAAGAAATTAATATAACTCAAAATACTGAAATTCTGTGTACCTATGGTTATTGGGTAGAACTTTAGCAGTATCGCCAGTAATAGTTGTTCGTTTAGCTGTTGTTACCACAGATGGATAGCCGTCCGTCAACACATTCTCACTTGACACGAGTTCCACATTCCAGAGATGGTTTATTCATGGCCTGTGAGCCTCTCGGCTGTATACGTAAGTGGGACCGCGTTGGATTATTCGCCTAAACTGGGAACTATCTACATTAGTTTGTTTAGGTTTATTGCGAATGACATTGTATTTTGACTGACTGTTCAATTTTGGTATGTGTTTTGTTTATAATAAAATTTCCCTAGTTCGGAGCATTACCTGACAAAAAACAGTCACGACATTAAGGTGGTCTTCACAAATATCTACTTTTTTGTCAGACCTGTGCAGCTGTTGCAGGTCTTTGCCAATAAGTAATATTCACTGAGGTATGTTTATCACATACATCTTCAACCCGTTTTTGTGTACCACTGCTTGGCATGGGTCTTCTCTTAATTATTTTACAATTAGAGACAATTTAGGCCTTAACACACGCTGGTCAAGTACAGGTGGTGGATGTCAAATGTCTTCGAATGATTAGTGCTTAGGCATGCCAGTTTAAAAAACCGGTATCATATACATAACTGTGAAAAATTAGATAATTTTATATTTCTTCATTTTGAAATAGCCTTGCGCTCGACTTCAACTTGCCTGATGTTACGTATGGATCTGAGAAAATTATTATAGTACACGCCGTATTTAAAACACAAACCCTTTTTTAATTCTAAATTTATCGTAAGCTGGACGTAGATACTCAATTTGTCTCGACTCTTAAGTAGGCTTGTGTGTAGCCCAGGGGTCAAATGAATCCTGATAGAATTTCCTGATGTAATGTTAGTCCGTAGTCATAAATTGCCTTTTCGTAATTGCATTAACCGTCTCTTTTACCGCCGGTATATTACCGGAGTTAGATTCAATGCCCAATTGAATTGATGACTCTGGGTTTTCGGAGAAATTTAACTTTTAACATCAATTTTCAACTTCGTTTTACTTAGAGCTATTTTCAGCTTCGTAGTAACTTCTATTTAATCTAGTAATATTGTGTAGTACTCGTATATATTAGTTATCTGGTTTCCATAACACAAGCTGTACTAACCTTGGTATCAGAAGACCCCTGATTATGTTAATATCCCAGAATATTATTATTATTTATTAATCTAATAGGTAACTAGGTAAACTATAGGTAACACAGTACCTATAACTTTTTTAAGTAGTTTTTAGATTATATCCGCGTATTTACACTACAACAAGCTAAATCATATACATGGGCAAACAGCAGCATGATTTTGGATACTGTGCTTCGAAGGTACTAAAAGGAAGTAAGTGTCACCTTGTGGCTCTCGTATTAGTTACTCATGTTTAGTAAACGCTCACAACTAGTACTTGTTTACGGATGCTCCTTAAATAGGTATAGGTAGGTACTTTACATTGTTATGTCCTTTTTATATTCATATTGGTAAATCTGGTGTTAATATTCTTGTTATTCGAAAGCCCTTTCGTTAAATTTATTTATTGACTTTGTTAATATTCCACAAGTGGGCAAGGTAGGCTTGTTGACTACAAATATTTCAACAAGTTGGCCGCTCATTTAGAATGCTATCACGTAAAACTAAATAGTTGTTACTACGGTACTAAACTTGTATTTAAATAGGTAGGTAAATAATATTGTCGAAAGGCCTCCAGAAATTTGCAAGTACTATTTCATATCACAGAGAAGATAGTGTTCAAGGTCAAAAGTTGATAGTAATAGCATAAAAAAGTGTTAAAATTACTGATTTTAGGGAAATAGAATAATATGAATCGAATCAATAAAAAGTTTTAGAGTAAGATGGAGAGTTAATTTTAGTTAATTTAACGATACAATTTTCTTATGATAATCAAGTTAAATGTATTGTTAAATGGTAAATTCGTAGTCTAACACAAGAAGGCCCGAACCCTCTTGTGGCCGACGAACACTGAAATCAAATTAGCCAAATCCCTTTGACGAAGTTCAAGTTTGTTCAGTAGTTTATAGTAAATATTAACTAAATCATGTTAATCTTGATATAAGACGTAAAACACAAATTTTAGATGGTATCATTTTTTTAAGTTAAAGATAATACTTACAAATGACAAGAAATTACTTAAATGTAAAACTATCTCATTATTAACATATTAATATGTTGAAAACTAGACTAACTTAATGCATAAAATTTTTATATATGTATTTTGAGGCTACAATTCAATACTAAGTAGTAGATGTTATAGTGATCCGACCGAGAACTACGGTAATCGAAGTAGACCACCGGATTATTAAGCTGAAGTGGCAGTGGGCCGGTCATATCTGCTGCATAACTTACAACCGCGCTGGGGTAAACGAGTTCTCGAGTTGAGACCACGAATTGGCAACCGTAGCATAGGACGCCCTCAGACTAGGTGAAGTGACGATCTCGGCACGAACTGGATGAGAAATGCCGCGGATCGTGCTCAGTGGCGTACCTTAGGAGAGACCTTTGTCTAGCAGTGGGCTAGAATAGGCTGATGGTGATGATGATGAGATATTATAGATAGCTAAATGTATGAGAAATAAGCCATAAGCCCTAGTATCTAAACGTAAAATTGAGAATATACCTATTGCAACCAAAGCGAAATCATTACGCTCACTAGTATTTAAAGTTATAAGTAGGAAAAGCATAATTTATTACAAAAGATGTCTTAAAAAGTAACAGCCCTGACCTGGTGCCGCGTTTAGTAGCCATCCAACAAACTTTAAAATTATACATTTTAGTAAATTAATTAAAGTGTCTACTGCAACTTGTACACTAATGGAGTTACTTCTAATTTACTAGCTGTTTTTACTTCTGGAATTTTTTGTTATTTTGTTCATCTTGGATACTTTCCATTTTCATATTAAGTGGTTCTACTTAATTATGTAATTATTATTTATGTGTATAGTGTCTGGTGTTTCTTTTATATGAAAGGAAGTCCTGTATTAACCCGTAATTTGTTTCGTGGTATCATCTGAAAGCACTTCTCTTCTGATTTTCTCAACACTTTTGTTAGAAATGATGTTAATCTCATTATATCTTTAGAGGTGTAAGAATTGAAAGAAAAAAAAATACGTAAAAAACAGTCACGTCAATCGAGTCTAATAATCTTATAATTAAGTTGGTTAGGCTATGTGCACCTTTGTTCTCAAAACACAATTACTATTCTTGTTTTTCTGCAACGGGCTTGTGCTTGATTACAAATTGTCTGATGCTAAGCAATGATAGAAATTAATGTCTACGGTAGAACGCATCTGCCCAATGTGATAACGAATAATTTTCGGTGAGAAAGTAGCAGTGGAATGAGGCTCCATAAGGTTGAAAACCATAAAATAGCGACAATTCCGACCTACCCTCTTAAATGGTGTCACCAGACATCGCTCCGGAACACGGCAAGGCCGTTTGGCGGTGCGGCTTAGTCTGGTGGGTGGTCATTAGTATATTGTCACCTTTGCACCACCCGGGGACTACGTATGGGGATTCAGATCTTAAGTGTACTCTCACGGACGAAGGTAACTCAGCCCTCAACTTTCAGGTAATAAAGGCGATATGCTATGTAATGTCCGCTTACTACCCGTGCGCGATAAGTTGAGACGTCTTAACTTATTGCGTACGGAAGTACTAGTAAATATAGCACGTAGCTATTATACACAAATAAAATGAGCATCCGGAATCCGGATATTTGCAATATTTAAGTATTTATTCTTTTCCACATCACAAATTACTAGATAAAGCAACACAATCATGACAAAACAATAAATTGTATTTAGTATAAAGTAAGAACTATAAACTATTCAAATATGTTTATAATACCTACAGTACCGAAAAGCCGTTAACTAAGTACAATACCGACATCGTCCATATTTCTAATAACTCAAACTAGAGTTAGCACATTAATGAGTTAGTGTATTTCTCAAAGCAAAACTCAATATGAAGCTAATAAAGTGGAAACGTATGGCAGCAAAGCAAGTTATTGTTGAGTTTACCTGTGAACGTAGAGCGACTCGGTTCCTTGGCGTCTCGACGACCAACTTGCTACTTGTTACTGCGAACAAACTACTCGAGGCGAACTGTAAATTAAGATTAGAACTAACCGGCTGCACTGGCAAACTTGCACGAAAATATTTGCCGTTTCCAAAGCTCGCGTGCTCTACAAAATGTACGTATCTAGGTCCCTTTACTAGGTAGGTATGTGAGAATCCTCAGTGTGCGACCAAGTTGTAACATTTATGGTGAACTTTCGTTGATGTTTAAAGTTATCGGGTTAAATTAATTTTCTAGTTTATTTTGGTGTCTACCTCTTCTTACAGATTATTTTACACCTTTTAATTTAAACTAAATGTCATTCATTATTGCCTGGTATGTAAACTTATAATCGTTTTGATGATCATATTTGTTAAGATTTTTATATCGAAACCTATTTGCCTAACTTTTTTCTTTTAACTTTACTAGCCTCTAAGATTCAGCTTGCGACATTAAATCTCCGACAAAAAACGTCCGCATAACGAGTCTGGACCGTCGCGATATAACATTTTTAATATACCGCGATATTATAATCTATACCTAATATAAAAATGAATCGCAAAATGTGTTGGTAAGCGCATAACTCGAGAACGGCTGAACCGATTTCGCTAATTCTTTTTTTAGAATATTCCTTAAAGTACGAGGGTGGTACTTACAAAGAGAAAAATTAAAAAATCTCCTCCGGAACAGCTTGCCCGATTTTTACGAAATCTTATAGGTCGTATTCTGTTTTCTGACCCGGCAGGTGGCACTGCTTTACCGGGCAGGACGACGTCTGCGGGATCCGCTAGTCTGTTATAAATTCATTTCATTCTAATGTACAATTTTTATGTAGATATTACCTTTCAGAAATTACTACAATGTTCAAAGGTAGATTTGCATTATTGAAACGAGCAAAATCTAGAAACTAAATTACTTGCACTTCGCTGACATGTAGCTTCATAGTGGCGTTCTAACTTCCAACATCCATAAGCATTCTAATGCAAAATGAACCAACCAAGTACCACTATCGCTTTTGATTGCAGTGCATTGCAATACGAAACGGCTAGTGAAACAAAGTCTATTTGAACTTTGGCAATAAGAGAATCTGTGGCCCGGTAGTTTGATCCTAAATATTTTTATTCATTGAAAAGCAAAGTTGAAGTTTGCATAAGGTCATACATATGCATGATGTGACAGTATGGTTCACGCGGAGCATGTAAATTCGATAGGCAGTGCTCATGAAATAACACTGCGGAAAACAGCCTCGGACAAATCCGTTTTATATTATTCGTCTGACTGATTTTATCGGGACGTCACGGATATGGTGTAAATTATTTAATGGTAAAAGTTTTTATAATGTTATTCTGATATCTATGAGTTTCATTTATAATTGCCTTGAGAGTTTACGCTTGACTTATTGTAGGGAATTCTTCGTGTAGGATAATTTATTTATTACATATCCTACTAAGCTAAAAAACGAGGCAGTAGAGACAACCAATATAGTCTTCCAACGTCTTCTGGCATAACTGACTGCACTTTAAATTTTCAATATCACATAACCTTAAGTAATATCAAGGACAAAAGTACTGTTTGTTTAAAAATGTTTCGTTTGCAAACTGTATTAGGTCGTTATAACCAATTGAATTGTTACCAATTACCCAAAGAGCAATAACAAACCGGATTCACTAAAAAATCAAAATGAAAAACTGCGTGATCGATGGGTTTGTTTTGGCTCATTCGTTCCTATTCGTTTGAGATACATGAATTTATTTCATTTTACTTCATACTGTGTTTTAATCTGAATTTCTCGTGTTAACTCATCCATATCCTGCGACTATGATTGTTAAACATCTCTCCGAATAAGTTTTCTGTAATATTTAACGTCTTTACATTACAAAAAAACATTTTTTTTATAAAACACACATCGTCAACCTGTTGGGATTTCTAGATATTGACGACTCTGTCTAAAATTTGATCCAAGAATATACACTTGTCGTGTGAGCTCTCTATAAATACAATATAATCTCAGAAAAAGAATGTATTTGAATAAAAGGGTTTATTTAAACAGGGACTTTTGCGGCAAAGGTGAGATCAAAGCCAAGGTGAACCATTCTTTGAGACTATAAATTCAAACAAAGCGACAATTGCGTCTACGGGGTTCGACTACGATTGATAAAGTAACCGTTTGAAGATTTGGATGACACCAGATAACCATTGTATCTACTTACTTGTTTTAGAATAATTCAAAGTTTTATAAGTGTCTTCAATAATTAGGTGAAAAAAATACGAAAATCTTTTATTTACTGTCGATTATACTTATTCTCGAGTCTACCACATATCGTCGAGCCTATGCAGGAAAAACGCCGCGTCTTAGCAGTCTCTGCTGATCAAGTTATTTCTTCTGAAGATAAAAGAGAGGTTATTTTGATTACCGTGACTCACAGTTTTAAATTATTTTCATTAATTTAGACGAGAGGTGGTTAGTCTGGTGTTGAGGCGGCCAGTAAATGATATCCATAATCCATAATCGTAAAATGTTAAAGGGAAGAAGAGGCAAGGGTTAATTCACATGAACTTAGCATATTACTTAAGTAAGTACACATTCATTGGCATTGTATGGGCATTGTACGCCGAGATAACATAAAATATTGCTAACTAAAACATAGTTTGCACTTAACCCTAACAACTTTCCTACAAACGACACTGAAATTATGCTTCGCACGTTCACCCGACGAAGTTAGTTACAAAATGTGGCGCTTCATATGACACCATGTAAAGTGGCATACACAAGATTTTTCTTGGTCTCATTTCTTCCTGCTTCTATATTAAAATTGGTTGTCAACAATATGTCAGATTTGCCCGTTGTAGCATAATTTTGTGACTTTGTTTGAACTGCTTATATATTAATGCCTACCACATTATGGGTAGCTAAGAAGTTAGGTACGAAATCCTTTTTCGAAATGGAAACATTTTTATGTTAGATGCATCAATATGCCGACAACTGTATAAAGATGTAACAAAAACTAACAACTTTTTAACCAACAAACCGTTATTACCTTATAAACTGACATCGCATCAGAAACATCAAAAATTATCAGTGTTTTTCTACTATATTATGCATGTATTATATACATAAACCTTCCTCTTGAATCACTCTATATGATAAAAAAAACACTGCATGAAAATCGGTTGCATAGTTTTAAAGATTTAAGCGCACATAGGGATATAAGGGGCAGGAATGCGACTTTGTTTTATACTATGTAGTGATGTAGTGATTAAGAGCTAATAACTGTATTAGAAAATACAACTGGTTTTTTCAGTTCTGTAGGCAAGCATTGATCCAAAGATTAATTGTTTATTTTCCGAGAAGAGACCTCTGAGCACTGATTGAATGAACAGACCAACAAAAGTCACATCTATGTGAACACGAACGACAATTTATCCTGGAACGCGTAAAGGAATGAAATATATTGGATTTTGATTCATACATCTCTGACTAGTTTACTTCGTAGTTTATTTTAGTACTGATTTTCGAATTTTTCTACTAATTTCGCTGGAATATGAATTAAGACCTAATGCAAGAGACAGAAAATATACCTAATCTATAATACAAAAATGAATCGCAAAATGTGTTGGTAAGCGCTTAACTTGAGAACGGCTGAACCAATTTCGCTAATTATTTTTTTTTAGAATACTCCTTGAAGTACGAGGATGGTTCTTACGCAGAGAAAATTTTTAAAAAAGAACAAATTTCAGCGAAAAGGCTTGACCGATTTTTATGAAATCTTATACAGTATGAGAATCGGTCGTAATCTATTTTCGGACCCGGTAGGTGGCACAGCTTTACCGGGCAGAACGACGTCTGCGGGGTCCGCTAGTGTAATATTTAAGTAACATTAATTTGTTAATTAAGAACGTATGTCTCTTATCTTGTTTAACTTACGTAGTTCTACCTACTGCTATTTTCGTGCCGGGACTTTATCAAAATGGCGAAATAGGCTGTGACTTGCGTTGACGTAGGCAAACAGAGATATATCTCAGTCAATTATCCTCGGTTCCTGCAAAGTAATCTTCGTTATTAAAATTGTTCAAATGGAAAACCTTCGTGGAATGTGCTCGTATGCTGGACCTACTTCAATTTGTAATT
The DNA here is from genome assembly GCA_936450015.1 of Meganola albula. Taxonomy (NCBI): domain Eukaryota; kingdom Metazoa; phylum Arthropoda; class Insecta; order Lepidoptera; family Nolidae; genus Meganola; species Meganola albula. Next base: position 6,462,749 of record OW388157.1, read on the forward strand.
GATTTGAAACGTTTTGTATTTATGTTATCAACTTATTATTATGTAATCTGGCTTTTAGACTAGGCATTAATCTGAATAAACCCATGTTCTACAAAACATTATTATTGTATCAACTGTGTACTATGTATTCTGGCATTTTTACAACCACACAAATTTTAATACAATAAGTAACACTAGGCGGCACACCTAATTTTCTGGCTATTTATTCAATTTAACGAAGACGATAAAAAAAGCTGTCTATAGTCCACGGCCATTCGTGTAACTACGTCTGGTATTCCTGTGAAAGATAATTACGAAAATTAAATTTTTTGCGTTAGACGTCACAACAGGTTTCTAGAGATCATTATTAATAGCATACCTAAAGGAAAATCTTTTCGTACACGTCACGAAGATTTTTAATAAAATGACAATTAATTGTGAAAAAGTATGAATTAAGTGTTCTTTTGAGTTAATATCTATCAGATATGTGAACCAGTACACGAATCAGTGTCAAGTACGCACCAATCTAATGTTAAAGTAGTGCCTGCCTATTTAACAGAAGAATATCTTAATCTTGAGGTATTTATTACTGAATAACAATTTTTGTCAACAATTTTTATTTATATATACCGACCGTTTTGAATTACAAATAAGCCCGTCATTGCGCTGACATCAGGTAGGAGAAAGTTTATGTGATCCACTAGTAATAGGCAAGTACTATGTCAATACATATTGCGGAATCATCATTGGTGGCAATGTAAAAATTGTGTGATTCTACGTTTTCCAAAAACGTTACTTTACAACAAAATACTGGCTACGATGCCATCGGTATGCAAGTTTGGGGCCAAGGAATGCTTAATTAATAATTTATTAATTAAATTGAGCTCACGTAATGGCAAGAGATAATCTTATCGATCCGGCCCAAATGATTGTGGATTAAATCTCATATTCTGTCAGCTTACGAGTATTACATGGGATGTGGCTTTAAATTTGGTAGTGGGATGTAAATAGAATGTTTGCGTACCTATATAAATACGGTGTTAGATCTGTAGCGAATTAATTTTACGGTTAAAGTCACATTTCTAATAGAAATGGCGAGAAATAAGGTCTGCTTCTATTATACCTAATACCCCACACTGCTGCTGTGTAATAGCGTAAGAGTGGATTTAGGTCACTGTACTAGCATAGGTCAAAATGTCTATAATACTAAATTCACGCCCTATCTTAAGCTGTTTCACATTTTCAAGTATTATGACTTGCAATTTTATTGTTTTGCGTATCCAAATCAGTAAACTCATCAGATCCATAACCATACTAATATTACAAATGAGTAGTCATAAGCTGTTGAGACAATTTAGATAACGTTAGCCTAAAAATAATTTGTCACCTACCTACAAAAGAACATAGGGAACTACCACTATAAACATGACCATTAGGAGCCTACCCACTTTTTCGAAGTTGGATTAAAAATTATCACATCAGTCAGTAAGTTAGTTAGTCAGAATGTCAGTCAGTGAGTCAGTTTCTTCTTTTATATACTTAAATATGAAGAAGAAGGTTCATGTGCATGCGTAGGAGCATGTGGTTACTTTTTTCCATGACAGAAGCCGGTAAATAAAATAAAATAAGAGCAGCGGTGGCGCAGGGGTGCGGGCCTCGCCTTGTGTCCACACATCTTTGTGTGAAATGTTTCATCGCCGCTGCTCAATATCGGTGAAGGAAAACATCGCGAGGAAACCGGCATGTCTAAGAACTAATCATTCGAGGACATGTGACATCCACCAACCCGCACTTGGTCAGCGTATGTAGATTAAGGCCTAAACTCTCTCAACTCGTAAGATAGTTGAAAGAAGATCCGTGCCCAGCAATGGGGCACTAAAAAAGGGTTGAAGTGAGGAATGTATAAAATACTTTTCTTTTGTAATGTCATACTTAAATATAGATAATAACACCCAGACTCAAGACAAACAGACGTGTTGATCACAGAAATGTCTAACTCGAGGGGGGAATTGAACCCACGACCTGCGTCGTGAAAAGCAAGTTTCTTTACCGACCACGCCACCGGCTGCTCGCTGTGCAATAAATGTGGGGCTACTAATAAAATAGTGGTTAGATAGGTATTCTTTAATAAAATGGGTCATAGAAGCACAACCGATACAGAACATTACTGAACGGAATGATATTAATAACGAGTTCTAGATATTCCTTTGTAGACATCAATATTACATTTTTGTTGCATCGAATACTTCCCAGTTCCTATAAAGTGCGATCTTTTGTTGAATCATACGTTATCTAACTTGTTTTATATTGTTAACTTGCTTTTGCTAGCGGTTCCGTTTGTGTGTCAGTTTTATTAGATACAAGCTATTTACCTTAGAGTATTTACACGGGAGGTGTTGTTATACGCAACTTTTAGTACTAATTTGTTTTTGCTAGTTTTTGGTAGAACCACGTAGGTAGGTTAGGTACAGCAAAAAAACTGATTAAACTGATTTCAATTATAACTTAAAATATGGTAAACAGCCTTCGAGAACAAAAAAAAAAATCAAAATCAAATCGACTCGCACAGCTGCAGTATTAAGTAAACGCAATGCCCCCGTCAGCGACGCTTCCTGCAGCAAGTTGGTGCGCGCGCGCGGTATCGCCAGCAGTGCTACATGCAAAAGTTGAAGCGTTTTTACAAATGCACACGGAAATAAAAGCTACACACAAACACAAAACATGAACAGTTTATGCATACAGACTATTGATATCCCTCGCGCGCAATAGTTCCGTGTTAAATTTTCTAAGCTATTTATGTGTATTCACAAGTTTTTTAGGTTTACTAGAATTTGGATAAAATTCTCTTTCTAACTGCAACCTCAGAGAAACGTTTAGTTTAAGGCTGTAATTAACTACACACGCAGTAAATGCGATAAGATTTAGGTAAGATGATTTTATTTTTTTCAGCATGCGGTTAAAATATCGCTCTTTATTTCATTACTCCGTTAGTATGCGCTGGCTTTTGCTTCAAATATTTTTAATCAAAGAGAAAAATTCCTAAATGGTTCCATCTTCAACCAAATCCCGAAACTTGAAACATCACTTGCAGTGTTTGGTATTCTTAAAATCTACTAACCGTGTAAACTTCAAGCGATCTGGAACGAAATACGGTAGTACCTACTCGAACCGGTAAAATGTTATGATCAAAGACTGATAATACTTTAAGACCAAATGTAAAAGCCAGTTTACATTAGAAAGCATACCCTCACTGGGTTTATACCCTGAAAATTTTAATCTCTTGAACAAACATTGAAAGCAAAAGAGTTTTCATGCCTCAACTAAATTGCGTTGGGATCAAAACAATTTTCGTTTTGGGTAACATTAATTTTGAAAAATTCAAAGATTGTATTCTTATTATAAAAACACTGGCATAAAATATAATAACATTTTCATGTAAATAGAATGCCATTTTGAAGTTCTGAAGGTATAGAATAATCTTGTAGAAAAATTAAGAAATGTTATTAAATTATAGTTAAGTGTCTGCACTCCAACGGGTGAAAAATTTACCCTCCTTGTGCGTCTTCTAATAAAAAATAATAGGTATCAATATTTATGATGACCTCGGTAATCAAGTGGTGTAAGCCGCGGGTCTGATTCCCGCCCCGGACCACCTTGGTGTAACAACAAAGATTTGTTTCGGTTTCTGGTTGGTTTAAGGACTACCATCCGTGCTTTGGAGGGCACGCTAAGCCTTTGGTCACGGTTGTTATTTAACACATCTATGACAATCGTTACAGGTAATCAGAAGCCTAATATAATCTGATACCTGGTCTAACCATCTCGGCTATTGGATCCCTACGGGTTTCGAGGTCTGATGGCAGTCGCTCGTATAATTCGAGCCCAATACAAATGGGAAAAAGGCAAGGGAAATGATGAGGTATCAATATGTATCAACAGATCTATCTGTATACTAAAATCTATCCAAATTGGTCTAGCGGTTACAATTAATACTATCAGAAAATCATTTTAGCTATTTGGGTTCCATCTTACTTAAGTCGTGCTCACATATCTTAGTGTGAATTGTATTATCGCCGCCGCTACTGAATATCGGTGACGTAAAATATTGAGAAGAAATCAACACGTGATATCCAAACCTAACCAAACCTCTCTTCTCTCAATTCGTTTAATGATTGTTGAGAGAAGATTCGTACCAGCTGTGAGACACTATAGAGTTGTCTGTTACTTTACTTTTGTACTCAACCTAGACATGTTTAGTGTCTATGTTTAAAGCAACGTTTACATTTAATACAGTTTTCATATAAACAGAGTAGTTGTCAGTACTTTAGTGGCGTGAAAACGTATCTTTATGCAGTAGTGCACTCTGTGGAAAGCATAAAGTGGTCTTAAGTCTGCCATCTTCTGTTTCAAGCGCTTCACTGGCTTACTGCATAGTGTACTGGCTTAAAGGCAAGAAAATACTCTTTATGAAAATATATCGTTCTACCATTAAATTCAAAACAAAAGTTCGTATTTTTAATTTAAGCGTGTCGCGGCCTAGCTCCGTTTCGTTATTTATAAATTTAATGACTGTAGGGAAGAGTGTATATGTTAAAACCAGAGGTTGGCCCGGGACTTGAACCCATCACCTCGGACGCACCACTGCAACAAAGAGGAGAACGAACAAATCACATCTTACTGCACCTTTGCGAAGCTTAGCTGAGTCTCTAATACTATATAATATTATTTACTGTAGGTAACATAGCATCAAATGCAGAGGTGAATTTCACCCACTTTTCGCTGGCTATGAATAGGTCCCATACCTAATAGGGAGCGAGCCTATTCCCGTTCATCAGGCACAATCCTAAACTTCGAAATGCAACTAACATTCTCAAGTACCTACATAGGTACTTAGAGAATTATTAGGACACCCCGGTCGAGCGAAAAGACTTTTCTAATATACGTATTTTCGCTCGCCCGGGGAATCCCGGGACCTAGAGCTCGTGTAACTATATTTTAGTATATAATTATATTCCTAGGGATATAACTATATTACGGCTTTATCTATCTTACTGAGACATTACTACTATTACATTAATGTTAGTGAATACCAAAGTGACAATTTTCATTCCCTTTATTTCTCTCCAAAAATTCTAAAATGGAAAATCTTTAATTTGCTATAAAATAGCATTCTGGCATGAATGTAAGCCATAAATGTAAGAAAAAATATGCAAAGTGGAAGAAAAATACTAAGTAAATGTAATAGAAACGCTCAAGACTGTGTTTAATTGTGTTAATTTTCAACATCGTTATCTCGAGACTCATAATTCTTAGCTTCCCTTGAGTAATTAGTGACTAGCTATGGGCTCTCTCAATTGAAACAGAATTCAATTAGAAAAGAAAGTAAAGTGGACTTCGTTTTGTGAACAAACGGCCAACATTTTTAGGTCCTGCCTTCCTTGTGTTTGAGTTAAGAACAGTTTTACTTTGCTTCCATAATAGTAAGTACCTATATTTATTTACAACCAGCGGAGCGAACTGCGTACTGCGTAAAAATACTTCTACGAATATTTCAAAACCAAAATCAACAAAATCCGTTTATCCGTAATCGATTTAGCGGGACAAACAAATGTGAATTAATTTATATAATATGTATAATTATATATAAGAAAAGATTAATTTCATAGCAATAATCACTCGAGTTTATTTTCAATTTGAGTTACAATGGTCAATAATATTTTTACAATTATAAAAGAAATACATAACAATAATAAAACACAAAAACAATATTTAACATCAAAAAGGATTGAAATAGAATAATAAAAATAAAATATAAACATTTAAACATTCACCATTGTAAATTTTGTAAATTTTAATAAAGGGGTATATTATATCGTGCTTACCTTTTTGTCAAAAATCAAAATATGTCTAACATCAATCAAATTCCAAAGTCATCGTATACCTAACTCAACACATAATGTTATTAGGTGAATATAATATGTTAGCCACTTATATATGTATAATTTATTTACACGACATTCTTTCTGACTCACAATATTAGATTATGATTTGCTCCTACTGGCTTAAGGAAAAACGTCAACTTGACTGTATAAACAAACAACTAATGTATTTCGTCTGTTGTCTGAACATTTTAAAATACATCTTCGTCAATATTAGATAAGGAAAGTATTTGGTCTACTCGCTTTTCTTTATAGTCTTGGTGTTATCATGTTGGCGATAAGCAGCAAACGAGTATTCTCCGAGAGAAAACCGCTATCATTTTTTATAACGCAATATGCCGCTCATAAATAGTCTGGGGCTTCTTACTGGCTTATTTGCTTTGTCTTACAGCGACGAGTTAGCAAATATTTTTGATTTTTTATTTGGTTACGAAAATAGGAACGAAAATATGTTAATGCGGGCTTTGTATGTATTATAACAGATATTTAATCGAGTTTGATATTAAAGGAAACCGGCGGAATGCGAGTGAGACTCTTACACTAATTGTTCTCTGCGATTTTATTGTTCGTTTCGGTAGCAGTAAAAGGAATACATACACATTTTGTTAAAATATCTGCTCTTTAGCTACTCGTATTACAGATTATAGAATAAAGATTGTGATATTTGTTTTATGGGACATACACCCCACCACAATCCCGCTACTGCTACTCCTGTAAGCCAAGATTACCAGCGGTGCCTTGAAGAGACTCCAGATTTGAACGCGACCAAGTCCTGAGACGGGAATGTTACTAAAACAACTGCGATAGGTACTAAACAATTTTACAAATTTTATCACTCGTTTCAGTCCAAGTCAGTATCCAGATGAAGCAGTTTATAAAATAAATGTTTGATACAATTAAATTTGACTGGATGTGTTTCCATGGAAATTGAAGTAAGTACCTAATGTTATGATACACGTCTAGTCCCTAATGTTTTGAAGTGGGTTACATTGGATTAAATTGTATGGTTTACATGAAACGCATACCTACCTACATTTTAACATTAAATGGTAACCGAGATAAAATCCCGCGACAGGAAAGATTATGTTTGAGTGATCTTATAAAGGTTTGGGATTGCCTTTTGATGTGCGGTAACTGAAAAATTACAGGTTCGCTAAAAGCCTTCGGGTACCAGCAGGCTATTACATGTCAGAGCGTTTATTTTTAAAACCTGTTTAATACGTAACATGTATTTAATAAAAATGAATCACCAAAATGTATATTCGTCAACATTAAAACGACTGCATCAAAGTGGATAATACTATATTTTGTTTATTTTTGTTACAAAGTTTGTGTAAAAGAAAATTTGAAAAGAACTATTAATATGCCCATACTACCCGTGTAAAGTTGAAGCAGCTAGTGTATTTATAAGATTAACGAACCATTTATTAAACTAAAGTGAGTAGCCTTCTCGATTCTATCAAGGAAGACAGCGGTGAGTAGGAAATTAGGTTTTAGACAAGTCAACATTTCGACTTTTTAGTCTAAGTTAGCTTCCGGCAACTAATACATGATGTAACACTCGGTATAAAATGTAATGTGTGTCTAGTGATGTTCATAAATAAGGCAATCTTCTATTACACTAGTAGTCAATTATGTACAGAAATAAATCTGCCCTTCTAAGTTTCAGGAATAAAAATCAAATTATATAGTTTTTATATGAGTTAACAAAATTATCGTATTAAAAGATTACTTACTAGTACTAGAAAAGGCACATGTCTAATGCTGCACTAAAAATACAAAGTGATATTCTTGCCCCTAATTAGGATGAAAACTTATATTCTCCTACACCATTGTTAAGAGTCTTAGTCTTGGCTACTATCCGCAGTATGGTCTTAATTAACGTAAAAATATACTTTTCTGAAATTCAGCCAAGTAAGCAAAACATCGTTTTTGTTTCTTGCTTTAAAATATGCACTTTAAAAATATTTTCACGTTTCGAAGTTTCGTCGTCATAAAACATAAAAACTTTGGATCTTTGTTGACCAAGTTCCGTCGCGAAAGATCTCTAAACTTGGCCTGCGAAAGGATTATTCGACATTATTTTCAAGCTCATATGGACGCTTGGCTCAGTTATCCTTCCGTTCTATCTTTATTCTCCTTTTATCTTATCGAAATCCCTAAGATTTTTCTGGACAAATGAGTAACGCCGCTTTTTGGGTTAAGTTTCTCTTCATGCTTTTGTTTATTATAAAACATAAATGTGAAAAACGATAACAAGTTCATGAAAAACTAGTAAAATGCAGGTAATAATCATTCCCCTAGTTTAAATTAACGCTATGAAGACAACAAGTTTCAAGATAATCTGTTATAACTTACCTCTTAAACAATTTTCAACTTCTTGACTCCACTGAAAGTAGCCCTCCGAGTTATATACACCTGCTATTTTTACAAGTGCCTTATTTTATGCTTCGGATGTAATTTTCTGGCTAATAAAGTTTCAGTTATTTGTTAAAAGGTACATTAGCAAATAATCTATAGTTTTAAATTTAAAATTTTTGATAAATATAGTTTCTATGTTATGTATATGTGTAATATAACCAACAGACTTTGCGTCCTCCTGTTTGTTTCCAAACTTAGCTGACTTACTGCCATGTGTCTAGGTTTACAAAATTCAGGTTATGTTTCGTGTTATGAATATGAATATTGTTATGTTGCGGTAAGACAATACTTCAGGGTTGAATGAGAAATGAGATTAGATTTCATGTTCGTATACATACATGTACGCATGAAGCTTGGTCGTAATAAAATTGTAGCAGCCGTAGTAACACGTGTTATTGCTTGTTTGCTGTCAAGCTGTCGTACGATGACGGATCACGTAATGTTACCTACCTAATTCTCGAGTTGCGCCAATCTTTTTCGTAAATATTTTGCAGTATATCACAGGTAGCTAGACCACGTGAAAATAAAAAAAGTTTTAGTGTTAGAATTGATGTATTATATTGTAGGTACGTGACGTGATCTTTTCAAGGGTAAAGTCAAAACAACGATTGAACAAACAAAGAAGAATCAGTATAACTAATCTTATGTTAAACAAACGAATTTATTATCAGCTAACTCGGTAAACCCACAAAGAAGCCTTATAGCTTCGGATTTTAGTACCAAAAATTTTATGAAAATAAATCCCCTAACTTGAGAACTAAACCCATTTTTGCTGAGCTTTGAGTATGCTTCTATTCTGAATAGATTTTTTTCGACAATAGTCGCCGTATTGTGCGTCGTAAAGGCTATCGTAATCTATTTGCGCAGAAGTTTGGTCCGTTGGGGAGCAAGTTTTTACTTCTGAAAGTACTTTTATCAGTGTTATGAGCTCAAGGGAAATCTGCACTTATATCGGGTCTCTTATGAGACATATATGCCTTTACCTTTATTTGTATTTGTGTTTAGCTAATAAGTTAACTCCAACCAGTTATTATTGGAGTTTTAAAAACATTTGCTTGATACGTACCTATGTTAATCAAATCACGTGAAGCGATTTAGTTATTCATTGCGTATTCAACGTTGCAGTTCATTAACAAACGTTCTATAGCATGCAATGAACTGCAAACTCGCTAGATGTGCGCTGAATACGCTTCTTTTCGCTACGGCGGCGGCGGCGGCGAACCTTTCAACATTCCGCAGGTCTTTTAGTTGTGCATGTGCAAGGCTAAGTTATTTTTGCTACTTATTCTAATATACCAATAGGGATGACGACAATTGTTGTTTTATTCCGTCAGTTAAATGAATTAAAAATATTGTTCACGAATTTTATTTCATCCAAGTGAAATTTAAAATGACGTTACGCTGTACGTTTTATATCTATGAAGGACGCTTAATATTTTATTTCAATGTGTCACGTGTGTATTAGTATTTAGTGATAATCTCACTCACGGACTAATTAAAACTACGATTTTTCATACATTGTCTTTATCTCTCTTAGTCTGCAATGTACTTACCTATAATGTCGTTTTCTTTATCAGCTATTCTCTGAACATCTATGTCATAATTTTTTCACACTTTACTACTATTCATAGTGTAATGCTTTTTATAGTCGGGATTTTTCCAAAACATGTTTGTGTCGACTTTTTGTTGTGCCAAACCAACATACAGACGATTTTAGCTTTATGTGATTTGCTTTATTTTTTAAATAATGCTCGAATAATAACAAACCTAATTTACTTGCAATTTATGATACTACTTTCCACTACAATTTGCGCGTGTCCTACTAAAAGCAACTTCATGTAAACAAGTCTGCGAGTAGCTCCATCTCTTGACATTGTTTTTTAAGAATTAGTCTCTTAGTCCACAATTTCATATTAATAAATAAACTGGGGATGAAATAACTTTTATAGTGCCAAGCTAACATGAGGAACCAGAATAATTTTACAAGATCAAATTATGCCCACAGAAAAAACGTACGTTTGAGAGGCGTACGAGAACGATGTTTAGACAGCTTTAACTTGCTGCTCGAATTTTAATACTCGCACTAATAATATAACCGTATAATGTAAAGAGAGCAGCGGTGGCGCAGAGGTATATGCCCTGCCTTTAAAATATAAGGTCATGGGTTTAATCCCCAGTCGAGCTCACGTACCTTTGTGTGAATTGTTTCATATCCGTTGCTCAATATCGGTAAAGGAAAACATCGTGAGGAAACCGGAATGTCTAACAACTAATTAGTCAAGGACATGTGACATCAACGAAATCGCACTTGGCCAGCATTTGTGGAGTAAGGCGTATACTCTCTCAACATGTAAAATAGTGAGAAAAGACCCGTGTCCAGAAGTGTGACACTATGGGTTGAAGTGATAATGAAATGAGACATGGAGAAAGTAAAAGAGAGGTAAACTTTATCTGGATGTTTATCGTTAAATGACGATTTTTGCAAGTTTGGTCTACGTACGGTTTCCAAAAATAAAATGTCATTCGGTAAAGTTTGAACTGCACTTTGGATACCATAGAAGCGCAGTTATAAAATTAAGTACTGCGACACAATATAGAAGTGAACTATATTGCGTTATAATAGAGTTAACTACATGCACTCGTAAATTAGTTTCTATTGCACAAGTTGAATGTTTGCAGGTTTGGTCCCGCTTTGTTAACTTATTGTTTGAGTTTTGATCTTCGGATTATTTTCGTCTGAAGAAGTGTCAGTTTTGTCGTAAACACGAAACGAATGGTGTGCAATTAGGCATTTGCACAAACTTTAGTAAATATCGACACGACTGGTGTCATTGTTTTATTTTGATTGCTCGAGGGAAGTCATTTGTTCAATTTACGCCAATTTTGGGCTCTAAGACAAAGCGACATAGCGAAGCAACAACGAAAGATCGGAAAGAACAAAATGTCATTAACTTATGATTGTCACATAACTTTTCAAAGTGGAATCAAGGTGATTCCCATATATTTTGCTTTTTTCAATCTTTCGATATCGCTTCTGCATGTATATGGGCCTGTAGAGATAAAGCAACACGCTGTTTTTACATTTGTTGTTGTCTTTAAGACCGCTGTTAGTGATGCTGCACTTTTCTTTATTTAAATGACAAGTTTAAGTACTTACGGTAAAAAGCGTCATGTCAGGGACACAATGGCACAATACAAATAACTATTTGTAATTTGTGGTCATGTTACCGAACAAACTGACACCTTCGTTAGTATTAATTAATTTTGTGTAGCTAACACTTGACATACTGAATTTGAAATGTTTGGATCTAGGAATGAATTTCGTGAGGTTTTTGTGTGTATAACTTAATAACTTCCAAAAGCTGCACCAATTTGGATATTTTTTGTTCACTAACTAGATAAGATTTGGGAAAATATATAAAAAGTACGGCTTTTTTTTCAAATCAGGAACCTTCATGCTAGGTAAGGAAGGTAGAGTTTTAATAAGATTATAAATAAATGTTAATTATTTTGGAATCCAGTAAGCAATAACAGCACTTTTAGAAGTTATACCTATAAAAGTTCAGAGTTATTTCAGATTGTAAGCAGAGCAAATTTTGTTGTAAAATACACCTATTAGCCAATCCAGCTTACGTCTTACGTATTTTACAAAAAATGGCTCAGAAAACGCTTTAACGTCCTGCTAGCCAATCCAATCTTGTGTGTAATATGCGATTTAGACTCGAAATTTCTAGAATTTTCTTTTGCATTTCATATTGAATTTCGAGTCAGAATCAATTTTATTAAATTCTAATTGAAGTCGGTGAGTCTTTATAGTTTTCTCGGATTATTGAAAATTCAAATTTAAGTCTAATATTGAAACTGTTCATTAGTTGATCAATATTCAAATAAGGCGTGAAACTTATTTAATAGTCAATTTAAAAGTATTTCGAAGTAAAATATTAGCTTAGTTGGTTTTTAGTTACCTACTAGCTTTTTGTTGGTTGATCGCTTACTACCCTGAAGATTCATGATGAAATTTAAATTAAAAGGAAGAAGTTAGTTGCAGATTTCGTGTGACATCTACTAAACATTTTCAGGTTAGTTGATTCTTACTCAGTTTAAGGTAGTTTCGATTTCATAGTTATAAAGTAGTTAATTGACTAATCCTGATAACCATAATATAATACCGGTGTCTGTAACACAGTTCATACTACCACAGACACCGAAGTTTCTCCTTGTCACACAAAATCCTGCACTTAAATGGTAACTTCAAACATGTCATGATGTGCAACTATACTATCTTGAAATAAACTATTTATTATTATTTATTAATAATGAGTAATTACTTTCTCCAAGGAAACTCTTACAGTTGTCCAACGCAGTTTCAAGACGCGTGAAATGCAGCTTTCATTTAGTTACTTTTTATAAGGCCCGACGAAAAAGGGACGCAACAACAATTAGTAAACTCTCTATGGCTCTATACAGTGTACAATGTCTGACTACTAAGACAATGTAAGAAAAAGTTCTATCGAGTGTTGGTACTACTATAAAACTAATCAGTGCTACTAATCAATTTGTTTGCGTTTGTAGTGATTAAAAACTCTTGTAACTCGGTGGAGATCCTTCAGTGAAAAAGAAGAATCTTCCAGCTGAACGAGGCGTGATGTGGCAACTATTGTCCCAACATGGAAAGTTAATGATTTCTAGGTACCTATTAATTTAATTTTTTTAATTAAGAAACTGCTTGTGAGATGCAGCATACGACTAAAGGCTAGGATGGCGTTAGGTGTTTGACGACCGATTTATAAATAACTAGCTATTCCGGAAAACTTTGTACCGCCAGTAAGGCATACTTAGATATACACTAAAACACTACCTTTCTTTTTTGGGTAGTTGGGTAGCCTATAATTCAAGACAGCTATCTCTTAACCACATTAAAATTAAAAAGAAAAATGTTAAGTTCTGTCAAGCCTTTCTTGAGATATAAATGGTGTGACTAACCCGACTTTGTTCTATTTATGTACTAGCTGCCCTAAAGAACTTCGTACCGTATATTTCTCACCACCATTTAAAACCCAAATCAGTTAAATTGGTATACCTATTTCGAGTATTAGCAATACAAATAGGTACCCGATAATTAATTTTTACATTTATATTATTATAAAGATCAGACAATATTAAAAACGTAACTACAAGCTAATAATAGACTTATTGAAATGTGCAGCAGAATATAAAAGAATATGTAGGCGTTGTTTCATCGCGAGACGCGACACGTACATAAGTTAAGCAACTTGGTTTCACACAAGTTACCCGCGGCGCATAACTAAGCGGTTCTACTAAACTTATACTACTGAAACTTGGCTTCTTGCTTCCTGTGTCGCGCAGTCATTTGTTCCATTACGAAGTGACGTTATGCCGCTTTGCACTTTGTATTGACGTCAGTTTTAAAGGTGTTAAGTTAAAGTTGGTTCCACTTTACTTGTTCTTCAAGTATTCTATGTGGTTTTGCTACCATATTTCCTTAAAAATACATTTTCTCTAAGAAAATCCTTAAATCGCTCAGATCCTTAAATTAATAAAAAAAAATCGATCGGCGATCCTTAAATAAATAAAAAAAAAATAAAAAAAAATATGGTAGCAAAAATATTAAATATTTTTAACCGATTGAAAAAAGAAGGAGATTTAGATTTGGATATTAAATTTTTACCAAAAATTGTTCGATCAAATCTTGACCTTATGAACGAATTAGCAAAAATTTTTAAATGGTCCCATTGAAATTTGAAGTAACATTTATTGCTTAAAATGGTTTCGTACATACTGTTTTAAAACGACCTGCAATTACCTTGTTTACTACTGGACCTAAATAATTATATTGATATATCTACAGTGGTTATCTCACATGACAAAAACAAGACAAAGTCTCCTAAATTAACTGCCAACTTTTCAATGCAAGTCGTGGTTAGCTATAGCGGAGCTTTCTAGTAAATAGGATCCCTAAAAACTGTTGGCGTATCTTTTCAGGCACCTGGGTAAAAAAAGCAATTTGCGCGTAATCTGCTCATGTCTCAAACAAGCTCAGCCTACTAAAATTCCTTTTACTCAGCAAACAATATCGGGCCAATCCCGTACTTACAGTGTAAACCGTATATCTGTTTACGCTGTTTTCATCTATTACGGTTAACAAACTTTACGTTTACCTGGGGTAAAATAAAACCCTTATCATCACAGATTCCCAGATTTTCAATTAAACTTCAGGTAATCCCCATTTGTTTACTACAGGCAAGTAACTTCGCAGCGTGAAGTTACCAAGTTTCGCTAATTTAATCAGTCTTTTTGATAGCTGTTTTATTTTGATGTCTGAACTCTGCTGGGTTAGAAATATTGTTTGTTGTTGATGTTTTCGGTTTTTGACACGCGAATAATTGTTAGCTCGTTAAAGGCGAACGCAGACTTAGCCGCATCGCACACCCCACAGTCGTCGCAGTTGCCGCAGTCATCGCTTTAATTAATGGCCTTGCACACAGCGCAGCGTCCGATGTGGATAGAGCGGCGTTGTTGTCACCATCAGCTGCGGCTCGCGAAGTTCGGCCGTTTAAGCACGGCGGCGACTACGGCGCAGGCAGGTGCGAGGTAACATATAACTTCATTAAAGAATTTGAATGCGGTGCGGTGCGGCCCAAGTCTGCGTTCACCTTTATGGTCGCTAACAACTGATGAAGCCTGCCACCAATTTAATGTTACGTGATTTGTACTACCAACGGACCACGTGTGGAAAATTCAGATTTAAGGTATTCTCCCACAAACAAAGTAACTCCGCTTCCAACAGCTGATCTATGGATTCATTCATTCTATCTTGTAAAATTTAATCATAGTTATTTGTTATGCAGTTAGAAGTTATTACCCATATTGAGTTAAATCCCTAGCCAATAAAGCCTCAACCCAACGTTGTAAATGTTATTACTTTTGGTTAAGGCCGATTTATTACTGAAATGTAATAAATATACGCTTCATTTATTGCTATGCCTAATCTGATCTAATTGTTGGCTTATAGTATAAATGTAATTAGATTAGTGATAGAAACACAATTGTACATAATGAATTTATTCGGTAGTTAGAAACTGTTAACATAGGATCATAATGTATGCATAATATAAAAGACATAAGTGACTGGCTCATGTACCTATTTACGTACAGGCCAAACCCATAGGGCTAGAAACTTAAAATTTCGCACACAAGTTCCTCTTATGACCGTAGGCATCCACTAAGGAAGGATTTTTCAATATTCAACCTCAAGGGGGTGAAATAGGAGATAACAGTTTGTATTAAACTTTTTATTCCTTGGACATATTTGCATAAAATTTGGTATGAATAATGTTCATAGTCTGGCAAAATTAATTACTGACAAATAAACGAACAACCCAAACCGCTGGGTCTAGAGATTCCAATTTTTGCACATAGGTTTCGTAAGAGGTACAGAGATGCACTTAAAAGGAATTTTTAATATTCACCTCTATGAAGGCAAAACGGGGACCACGCGGGCGATACACCGGGCAATCAGCCGGTTCAAATTGTCATGGTGACATTCACCTTTGGTAACATTATTGGGTAATACAGACATGAGCACTATGCTAATGTGAAACACAATTTCTCAATGTGTCTATTGTCGGCGTTCAGGCGAACAATCTTCTCACTAAGCTCGAGAGTTATTGTACCTACCTAAGCAATCCCTCAAATATTTGTATACTACAAAGATACATAAGGTCTTTACATTAACACTTGGGTGTGTAACTTTGCTAGCTTTGACAAACTTTGTTTCTGAGGATCAACAAATCTTTAACTTTGAAGAAAACTCTTAAAACCCATTCTAAACAATATCACTAAGTTATTTTTGGTCTTATATGTCCATATTGTGCATTATAAGTTGTGTAAGTACCAGTGGAAATCTTAAAAAGGGAAGGCGGATCAAAACAGTTCTTACTTATGAAAATAATATCTTTTCAATACAGTCACCGATAATTATATGGCGACCACCACCTTTATAATATGGGTACTGAAGGAGACGTGACCTACAGGGTACGGCTGATGAAGACTAGTAAAAAGGTTTGGATAGGTAGAACTGTAAATTTATTGCTAAAAGTGACTTTATGCTAAAGAGATGGGAATGGTTAAAATGAAGCTAAAATGAATGCGCCCGGTTTGCTGTCGGATTATGCACTGTCGCGCACGGTATCGTGCGCGGCTAAGTCGCTAGATCAGCAAATCTGTAATCAAAATTCAAAACGCTTAGGCCTTACATAGTTTAGATGAACGGTATTAATCAATCCTAAATGGAGAGTCGAACGGCTTGTATGGACTCTTCGCCACTGGTAAGTACCCATTTGTTGTTCTTGTGCAAGTTGGATTCGAAGACTTCTTCATAGGTATTCTAATATTTTAATGTGTTTAATTCTTTTCCTAAAACAATGATGGGTGAGCGTATTTGATATGTAACCACGAGGTCCCTAGTTCGAAGCCTGGGTTGAGCAGAATGTTATTTTACTTTTATAATGCAGGAGAATCTTAGAAGTAGATTGAGATTGGGAATGTTGCAATAAGCTCGCCTCCTATTACGTAGGTATGAAATGAAGCCGACATAAACACAGGCAGCGTATATGGTTTACCTTCAAAGCAAAAAATTTTTCTATTCTATTCAGGTAGATTATGCAGGCCTGGGTTTGATACGTATATATAATATCCATCTTATATAGTATTTATTACAATACCAAGTTGTGACACGCCTTTCAAGGTATGTAGGTAAGTACAATCATTACAATCCCACTACTAACTGTAGGTATATCCTTTACAAAAACTATTTCTTCCTCTGTAGGCTTTTATTTAAGAACATCAAAAGGTAGAGAATACTTGTTCTGCACAAGAAACTCTTTTGTATGATAACATGAATAACACGAAAATAAATCTTAACGTAAATAAAAGCGAGCGATGTGGTAGAATATCTTCGTTAGGGTCGCCTCGGTATCTCATTTGTCAAGAAAACCTCAAGAGCCAGATAAAACGGAAGGATTCAGAAGTGGCGAATGTAAAACTTGGGTATATAATAATTCATGTTCAGTTTTACACTAATACGGGCTTCGAAATGTTCCAACAATTTGTTTTTCTTGAGCATTAGTACCTACAATTGATCAATCAAATCGTGTTGGCAGTTGGCATCTCATTGATGGATTATTTGTTCAAAAAGTTGGTAAGTAGATACATAAACTTATAGCTATTACGTACTATATCAGCTGGTTTATTAATGATGGCTTTAACATAGTGTTAGTACTAAAACAACATTATAATCTTGAACCACTGACATGAACATATTCTGTTGGAAAGAGTAAACCGAAATGTGCATAGGTGCCTATTAAAACTTTTTAATTGTTTGTATACCACTTCATTTTATATGAGGCAGAGAGGTTATAAAATAAAAGTTGTTCCTACAGGCAAATATAATAACTTTGTTTTTAATGTTTTTCGCAATCAAAATTTAACGTTAGGTACTCATTGAACGTGACGCGACGTTTCTAAATGTAACAATACAGTTTCTACTTTATGCTTTAGATTATAAAAGTCGTTTTACATTTTTAGATGATACTTCGGAAATTTTAAGGTCAAACTTTGAACGTTAGGATGTTTCGGTTCAGATATAATGATCAGGCACAGTAATTCACGTCTTTGAAGTCATTTTTATAAATTTTTTAAAGTACCTCGAAGTTTGCGAAGGACATTATGGGCTAATTAAAAAGCGCGCATTATTTTCGACATTAGTTGGATATGGCTTACGAGTGCACTTATCACCCTCATGTAAATTGTTGTGTTTAGTTTTTAATCATAACATTCGTAATATTGCACTTGAAACCTTTTTTTGTGTCCCATTACTGGGCACGGGTCTTCTCTCAAAGATCTTTTGAGGTATCATCAGGTTGAAATTCATATCAAATACTCAAGGCCACTGCCCCTTGGAGTTGTGAAAAAATCAAACTTCTAAGCAAACGCCATCAAAAGATACAACCTTTTATGCCGCAAATTTGACACTCGTAAGGGAATCAAAACCTAGAGGGAATATCTGTGAACTCAGAATCTTAAATTTGGTACAAAGCAACGTCTTACAGCACAGATAAAGGAAAAATGTCGAAAAGCATAAATTTTTAGTAACATCATATTTTAATAAAACATTTTTAATAATTTTAAACTTACTGCCCCTTTCCTCATGAATGCGTAGTGGTATTACGTTGAAATTCATAATTCTATATTATAGAATACTCAGACCTACAATACCTTTAAGCTGTAACAAAATCAAACTCCTATGCAAAAGAAACAGCCATTTAAGCCGCATATTTTAAAAGTCATAACTACTCGCAAGGAAATCAAAACCTAAAGGATGCTTCCAGTCGACCTAGAATCTTAAAGTTTGGCATGAAGCAACTTTTTATACCACACATAAAGAAAAAAATCAGGAAATCTTAAATTGTTATTCACATTTACATTAGTTTTATTTCACTGTGTGTTATTCGCGTAAATGTAAGAAAATACTACTTACCTAATTAAATTTATTTAATGTATTTGATGTTAAAACGAATAGCTTTCCTGTTGACCATAGCACAAAACCCAGTTCCATTCAGTTTGCATGTAAAAGGAATGCTCCTTCCTCATTTACAATCTTGTGTCTACATTCCGTTAAATTAAATCTGCTATTAGAATATTCAGAAGGGACAGATGACAACAAATTCAATTTATATTTGCGTTTTCACTAAAGATGTCGGCAGGAAATTAAATCATTTGAAGGCTTAGCGTTATTGTTGCTGTCAAAACTGTTCAATAAAGACTTTACGTAATCGTTTTAACTAATTTATTGTCCCTTTATAGCGGTATACTATTTAATTGTTTTAGGCGCGACTGATTGTAGGTATGTAAACATTATTTCTTTGACATTCCTACAAATTGCATTTCTTATAATCAGCACCCTCAGTACGAGTTGCCAATACGAAAAAAGTTTTCGGATACTATTAGTAACATGTCAAGATAACAAATTAAAATGCATTTATATTTAAAAATTATTTAACGTATTTTTTTTTCAAATCCATTTTATTCTATTTTCTGTTTAATAAATGTTTTGAACGAAAGAAATCAAATTGAAAACGCATTTTAACAAGTTCCAGATAAATAAATAAAAAAATTAAAATATTTTATTTCTCACCAGCTAGCTACATTTCATTACAAAAGATGATTGTACATTTATATAAACAGCATCTTAACATAGTAACATAGTAGTACATAGTTAGTTTTCGAAAACTTTTTCATATTGATCAATCGTACTACAGGTACAGAGAACATAGTGATTATTGCGAAATTGTTAAAACAATAAAATTATTAAAATGAAAATCCCAGACTTTACTTTTAAGTAGGTACCGGAAAAGAAGATTCCAATTGATAAAATCCTCCTTTTATAATAGAAAAATAACATTGTGCTGAGTAAAAGAGCACTTGAACTTTTCAATGGCCATTACTTATTACTCATTACGTCAGAAAGAGGACTTATAATCTTCTTTTCGCCTAGATGTTTTTAACTCCCGACAAAAAAGAGGAGTGTTACAAGTAAGGCACCTATATTAAATTGTTTTGTTTTCGAAAGCTGAAGTGATTGAGTTGGTTCTTAGCTAAACAATATTGTCGGGATATTTATTATTTTTTTAATTAAAAGTCATTACTATGCAAACTGCTTGGGTGGTGCAGTGGTAAATGTGTTAGGTTCCCAGATCGAGCAAAAGACATTTCTAGGTAATATACTTAGAGGGTCTTAGCTGCAGCTTGAAGTTTGATGTCGTGCCTTAAAGGGCAATAGGCTCGCACCCACAACGTATGGGACCTAACTAAAGCCGGTGAAAAGTGGGTGATATTTACCTCTGTCTACAATTAAGGGTAATACAGTACAATACCTATGTATTAACATTATGTTTCTCGGTTCCCGCATAACTTACTTGACAAATGATGCAGCGTTCAAAGCGTCTTAAAATGTAAAATTTCGACGATTTGTAAATTAACTAGGTGGTTGTAAAATTTTGTGTCTGCCTTTTAATACTTTAAACGTAGACCTTAAAATGATAATGTTCTTCATTATAAATTATCTTTATCCTAGACATTAATTTAACAACCCATAATCTAAAGCCAATTGCGCACATTCAGCATTAGCGCCACGGTTTCCACATAAAAAGGGGCTTTGGCTTTTGTTAATTAGGGTATAAAAAGTTCCCTTTCTGAATTATTTGTCTGTATTTGCATTTTAATTGGAAAGAAAACGGTACAGCTTTTGTGCACAACATTTACGTTCATTACATCCAGTACCCTTAGTACGAGTGGTCAATACGAAAATCGCTTTTGAATACTATTTATTTTTTTGGACAACCAGTAGTAACTACGTTGGTTTAAATCTAAATAAACTAGTACGAACATTATTATTGATAATTTTAGCAATCAGAAGGGAAATTTATTAAAAAATAATAAGATATCAATCAAAATTGCAGGTCATTATAATTTACACAGAATGAGTGGGTATAACAACACTAGTTACGTTAGCACAGCTTAACAGTATAACGACGACACAAATACGAATGGGCCTTCAGCCTCTGATGACCTCGCTTTTATACTGAACTGTTCGGTCATTCTGGCAATCTTCTTCGTTCAGACCGGCAATATCAAACAATAATAACATGTCAAGGTGATTTTACTACCTATTTAAATGGCATTTTGACTGCTTTAAGATAGTATTCGAAAACTTTTTTCGTATTGACGAACTCATATTAGGGTTACAGCTAAAGATAAACTGTCACCTTAGATATCACCCTGAAGGGGTTGCTGTATAGATTGCTAAGAAATTATAAATACCTCAACACTGATTTTGATATGGCACGGGATTTGAATTCGTGACGGCAACGGCTAGCGACGAACTCGACTATTATATCTGTTACACCTTAGACCTCAAAAATACGATACTTACGTTCTAATACAGATATTAATAGACGATATGAAACTGCGGAATTCTATAGAAAACATTTAAAATTCTTTTTTTGTTTACTTTTCTTTTAAATAAGCTTTTACTTTTTTCTTCTTTTGATTGCTTTATATTAGTAATCTGTGTGGGCTTGTAATTAGCTAAATTGTTAACCAAATTTGCTTACTATAAAATGTTATGTGTCTGTTAGCCCTCCTAATAGTAATAAATAAATAAATAAATATTGTCATTAGGCGTGGGATTCGCCAGGGATTAGGTAACTGACGCAGACATTGTTGGTGCTATCAAAGCGTTTTATCGCACGTCGGAGAAAACATTCCTTCGTCCGTTTTAATATTGTTTGAAATTTTGTTTGTGCTCAACCTCCAGAGGGCAGTAAATAAGCGGGGCTTAAATGGAGAATTAATAAAATTGGAGCACGCGGATACTTAAAGTCAACAAAACATTAAAAATATTCTAAACTTTTCACCCAAGGTTTTGGCCGCGCCTTTGAAATTTTATACTTTTACTCAATACATGGGTAATTTTTTTTAATGTCGATATTGGTTCTGCAGCGTCGTAGAACAGTAATTCGCTGATGTTTATCTATGTGCTTTACAGAGATACGGCTTATTAATAATTTTACTTCTTATCGAGAACCTGGAAATAAAGTTAGAGACGCGTGCCCACCCCAAAAAAATATTTTAGATCATACTGTTTGATGGATTGGAATCGAACCCACGACCTGCGACGTGAGAAGCAATTATCTTACCACCACGAGACTGCACCAGTCCGTCATTCGAGAAGAAATTAAACTAACATCAAATTCGCTATAACTTTTTGTTTAGTTAAAACTGTAGATATTTATAGTTATTTCATATTAGAATGTTCAAGTAAATCAGGTTTACGAAGCTCTATTGTGACAGCTGTAAATCAATTTATTACAAATTCCGTTTACAGAGGCAGGAAGAAATCTTCTGTGCTATTGTATCTGAGATGCTATAGTGAAAATCTTTTAAGGCCGTGTACTTTGTGCAATGTAAATAAATATAAATTTTAATAATATAAGTATAACATACGTGCCGATTATTTGCAAAATAAACAAACCATAGATTATTAACTAAGCAACTGAAAAATTCTTATATCTCAAAATGAATAAGAGCACATAGGTACTTATTACCCATTCCCCGCACAGCGGTTGCGGTATGTGCATTTAAATGCAACCAAGCGGTCGGTTAGATGCGCTAGGAAAAATCGCACTGCGGTTCACTTATGCTGCCCTCCCACGGCCAATTTTTATGACCGATTTTGTGACCGACTCAACGTGTAACCTTGAGTTTAGTATTGAGTTGCACAAAATCGGTAATAAAAATCGGTGAGAAAATTGGTCATGTGCTTTGTATGTAGTTTTACTTGCATGCGGCTGATCGCGCTTCATGTCCTCTGCCCAACTATGTAAATGGTTTGCACGAACATTTGTGGAACCAGTATTGTATGAGAATTGCGAATAGGTAGAATTGCGTTTGTGTAAACTGGAGCAGTATCTCCCTTAAATATATTTTTCACACAAAATAGTATTAATTAGGGTATTGGTTAGTCATTTATTTATTGAGAACTTATAATTATTTGGAACAAATAGATAATTGGGTCTTCCAATGTAGATAATCACCATTTTTCTCTGACTAATGACTGAGCTTACCATTAAGATGTTTATCTAAACGTGTGTTAAGACAATGAATCCAGAGCTTCGATCTAGGTCAGCCTTTAATTGCTAACTAGGTCTGTGGCTGTGCTTCTCATGTAGCCTGTTCGCCACAGATAATGCTGTTACAATCCAACTGATAATAGTAACAGTATATATCAACTCGTATTTAATAGAAGATTGGTAACCTTTTCGAGTGTGTGCACGCACATAAGCCTTTACGGTTCACCGCCCTACGTTTTTATACAGCTGCAATGAAATCTTTACTAATCCTAGCTTATCCCTACTAATCCTTACTAATCCTTACTAATCCTTACTAATCCTTACTAACCCTTACCAATCCTAACTAATATTGTAAATGCAAAAGTAATTCTATCTGTCGCGCTTTCACGTCAAATCTGCAGATCCGATTTGGATGTAATTTGGTATGAAGATACTTAACTTTTCCAGGGCAGGACAAAGAATACTTTATATTCGATTGCGCAAAATGAGGTTAATGGTTTAGGGGGATAACCAACAAACACGCGGGCGGAGCCGCGGTCGGAAAGCTGTTTAAAACTGCAGAAAGGTGAACCGCATATGTACAGGTAAGTCCACTCAGAACCTAGATATATTATAATAAAGCGTTTCAGATATATCACAAGAAATCGCTTATCTTATGGCCACACAAGCGATAGAGGAGGCAGATTATCTCTATTATTATGATTTACATCCCATATTTTATCGCCGCTTACTATTGTAATATCTAAATTGTAACTATTTTAATGATATTAATTTCGTTTAATTAAATAAATTTCATGTTTACGTTTTGTGGTTTCACAAAGTGCTGGCGATATTAACTCACACATTGTTTGGAATAGTTATAGCAACATAAAATGTAATGTCTTTTGTTCCTTACTATTTGTAGAAGATACGGAATAAATGTGGCAGGTTTCTTTCTAAAGAGTACCTACTACTATACTATTATATTCTATTTCACCATAGTATTTTTGAGATATGTTTCCTGAAGGGATAACCTGTCCATATAATTTATTCACCATGGAAGGAAAGGTGGACGTCAAAAGACCTCGCGGGAGGCCTTTCAGGCAGTGGGCCGGCTGAAATAAGTTTTTCATCGTGAAACTCATCAATAAACTCTCCCAATAACAAAGACAAAGAGCGAAACGGAAAAAAAGATCTATTGTCAAAATATATGGTCAATTTTCCTAAATTATGTAATGGAATAAGGTATTAAACCTTAATTTACCAAATTTCTCGATTGTCTCTGATTTTGTGCCCGATCCAAGATAGTTTATGTGTCCCGGGATTTGGCCGGGTTTCAACGCCCTCGAGCCTTTTTACACGTGTCACTTTCCTTCTTACCTTATTTACACGAGTAGTTGTAACATAATTGCGATAGTAGATTTAGTTTCATTCAAAAAAGTAAAAATTAAATACAAATACGCTTTTAACCTATTAGAGATTAACTACAGGTCTTATTTTTCGTACCACTTTTGTCAGAGTGGTCGCGGCCACATTGACGGGCTAACAGAACATAGGTACACAAAAACCATTGCACAACCAGGTGGCACTCAAAAGCCAAACTAATTCCCATTGCCTAACAAAGTAATTAGAATTAGAATCATTTAGTGGGAGTCTGGACGGCAAACGGGTTTTGTAAATATAGTAAGTCAGCACATTTAAGCTCGACATAGCTGTTGGTGCTTAACAATTTAATTAAAACTCTGATTGCACTAGCACCGGGAAAATATTGGCACTTGACAGGTAAATGAGAAATTATTTTGTAGCTTTTTCGTCATAGTAGAAACTTGTAGAAACAGACGACGCGACGTGCTCTTCTAGATAAAAAAGACGATAGTTGGTAAATTAAATAGTTAAAAAAGATCTGGTACGTACACGGAGACTTATATTTTACATTTACAAAATTTTCCATTTATTGAGAAAGTATATCATATCGTCATATTTGAATTAACTTAGATGTTTAATTTCACAAATTATAGGGTTGCGTATTTATATTTAAACTTTTCAGAAATATTTTTCATGACATTTCATCGAGCTCCAGTAAATTTAGCTGTTGAAAAGTCCACCCAGAAATAAAAAATCAGCGGCTTTATGATTTGCAAGGCTCTCTGTATATTTATTTTATTATCATCTCTCTCGCAGGTCGTTATGTTTCAGCCCATTCAAATATAATATCACTGAATTGTAGACAACATTTTATTTCCCGTCATTAATCGTGAGCTACGCGTCTCGTTTTGGTTGGCTTATCTTAATGGGATGGGAGCACGCAACAACGTGAATGTTGCCGCCAATCTGTATTGAGCGAATCCTCCCGCTATTGTTGTCAATACAAACAATATTTTGTTACACAAATAGGTACCCTAATGGCCGGTATTTTCGTCGTTTTGAAAATATAATTTTCGTTTATATGCTTTTTAATTTTCATTGTCAACGTTTTATGTATCGTAAAATTTTGGTGCTGGACCATCTCAAAACTCTCCTTTTAATTAACTACTCGTTTGAATGATTACAGATAAGCATTGTCACCTCTTTTAAGTCTACCGAAGTGATAGTTTCTGACCAATCTGAATAATGACGCTTTAAACCAACGTCTGCCAACCAATTAGTGTTGAAGTTCTCAATCTTGCCAAATTGGGTGTTAGCAAATGAAATCAGGTTGCAAAATCTAGGCATGTTGAATCCAAAGAATTTAGGATGATTATGAAGATTCTAATTATTTAATAATCATGTAATACATATTGAATACTAGCCTCCACCCATGGCTTTGTTCACGCGGTACTTATTGAGATAAAAAGTAGCCTGTGTTAATCCAAACCATAATCCATCTTAGTGCCAAAGTTCGTCTAAGCCCGCCCAGTAGTTCTTGCGCAAAAGAGTTACAATACATACATCCATACATTCTTACAAACTTTCGCTTGTTTGTAGGATTAGTAGGATAACATGAATAAAAGAAAAAAATGATGAAAAAACGAGAGCAGCTGTGTTCAATGAACCTTCAAATAAAAATCCCTGAGTAGTGGAAAACCGGTGACATTATTTTCCACGACCTTAGAAAAATAATTGAACTTTGAGAATTCTTCTAAGAATTTAATGAAAAAAGTTTATGAAATCTTCATAAAAAAATACACCCTTTGGTCTTGAGAGTTTGATTAATCCTACTCTGGAATAATTAATCAGAGAACCTTCGTTCAAGAGTACGAATATTTAGAAGTACCTATTGGTGTTAAGAAAATCACTAATTCACATAAAAGGTGTTTGGTGAGCTTTCGGTGAGGTATAAATATAAATAAATGAATAAAATCACGGAAGAAACTTTTAAAAATGCAGATTACACGTCTATTGTCTTGTACACGTGCCTACATTATCTACACACCGCTGAGTAATTCTTTTATTGGATTAGGTTGGTATCCTGTTGATAATAATATTAAGCATAACGCGTCAAACTAAGCGTCCGGTTAAGTTACCATCTTAAGACCTTAAATAAGATTGAGATCTAAATAACTACAACATTCATAGTATTGTCTTAGATTTACTCGAATATCACACATTGAAATAAAACTACTTTTTAACGGATTTTATCGCGGTTTATTTTAGATTTTAGATCCCGACGTTTCAAAGTCTTTGCAGACTTCATGTTCACGGGTGGACTGAGATATTTGACGTCCAAAAATATTAATCACAATTATTACTGTCTACCTTCAAACATTAATATTTAAGTTGCGTTTCGATTTAAGCAAACTGAGCTCACAGTGTCTTGAATTCTGAGTTGATTTTGCTTGGGTTTTGGTACAAGTAAATTAAGCACTGGGTCCCAAGCTGGTGGTATATTCCAACCATTTTCTCTGTTAAAATTAGGATGTTTTTAAAATCTAAAATAAACCGCGATAAAATCCGTTAAAAAGTAGTTTTATTTCAAGACAACATTCATATTAAAAAAAATTATGTGTTAGACGCTTTTTTGACGTGAGTTTGCATTTGTCACTTCTATCGGCAGTCTATACCTGCTAATGTTTATTTTGTTTAGCGCCAGAAACTAACACAATAATAGCCTTAGTTTTTGTCGGAACTTAAATTATCTGAAAGCAATAGTAGGTGATTTTATACCGAATTTACCACTGGGAATTACCCTTGATACAAACTGCAATTTTAAAAAAATGCTTTTTCAAAATTCAATAATTGTAAAAAGTGCTGTAATAACTTAAATCACACTTAATTAAAGTGCCATTTTGTGGTCACTTATTTGTCCAATTTAAGCCGATCTACACTAATCTCGCTGCCATTTTGCGTACCACAAAAACCTACTATAAATACATTAATTGATTTGTGTTAAACTTATCTTGCTTTTAAATGCTTGCGTATTTTAGCCACATACTTCCACAGCCTGTTTGAATACTTAAGAACAGAATTTGACTACCTTTTCAGTGTGCTAAGTTCTGTAATTAAAGTAGTTAGTACGCATCTTGATTATTTATTCATAGACATTCTCGGCTGCTTGCTATAACTTGGCAAGTGTAAACGGCTTGAGTCGTCCACAATTTAAATCAAATTATTACCGCCAAAGGATGCGAGAACATAGTTAAATTTTAATTGAGTTGATGCATTATTCATGATTTGCTGTTGCATTGTTGTTAGTAATGAGTGCCTAAATGTTTAACTACTGTTTTGTTAGAAAATTCTAGAACAATGTGGTTACATAATTAATGAGAGAATCGAATAACTTAATTATGATTAATATTTTACATATTTGTAAATCTTTTTGATTTTTATACGGTCTGGATAATTATGATGAATTACAAATTAATTTTACGTCCACGTGTGTTGTATTCTATCGACGCAACAACAACTAGTTCCATTATTCCACGAATGCAACTAAATGTGTGCCCGGGAGAATTCACTAAATCAAAAAGATTCAAAACGATAGATTAAAAATCAATCAACAAATAAATACAATAGAATATATCAAATAACAATACCTCTTGTAACTGCTAAGCACCATCAAAATAACTTCAATTTTCAAACTTAAAAATAAGAGCACTTCGATCTCTTACACACACATAATATGTTAGATTATATTATGTCATGCCTCATTTTCACCGCTCTCAAAGGATAAAAACGGAAACTTGAGAAAAAGTAGATGTACATATATTAACTAATATCTTAATCCTATGTCAAAAACTAGGCATCAAATAATTTCTTAACATGGCTGTCTTCCATGAATGTGCCCAGAAGGCAGGCAGCGATTTAGTTTCATTTTATAGTTTTATTAAATTTAAATTTTGTAGCAAATTGAGTAACAATTGTCATTCTTAGATCAATACGAATTGGGTGCTTAACTTTTATATGGTTCTATCCTATCTCCTGTAGTTACATAAATTGAATTGACGGATGTAACAAATATACTGTAATGATAAAACTCTAGAACGGCGGTAGCGATTTGGCAAATTTGGTCTTGAAATGTTTGTAAATGTCCAAGGAAGGTTTAAAAGAAAAGAAATTCGTGATACCCACCCAGGCAGCTAGTCTATGGTAAATTTCAGTCTAATGTCAGTGTTTTGAGTTGATTATATAATTATGATCCTCGTCGGAACAGAAGCGTTGACATGTAACACTTGATTTGTAATTAGTGGTCTTTCTATAATTAATTTCAAGCCGTCAATGTGCGCTTCTGTTGCTAATGTTTCCTGTTTAGCTTACATTACATGCCTTGTATTTGTATTTGACTGGCCTGTTGGTGTAATTGTTAAAAATGTTTGATTACTTGTGATTACGAATGCAAATAAATACTTGTGATTATCGGTGAAAAGGTGGCAGTGGAATGAGCCTCCATATGGTTAGAAACCTTAAAAGACAACAATTCCGACCCTCTCTTTATGGTGTCACCAGACATCGCACCGGAAAACGGCAAGGCCGCTTGGCGGTGCGGCTTTGTTTGGTGGGTGGCCACTAACCACGGCCGAAGCCTACCACCAGTTGATTGTCACCTTGTTTTTGTTAATTACACCACCCAGGGACCACGTGTGGGGATTCAATTAAAGGTGACACCCACGGACGAAGGTCAGCCCCCTCTTTTCTTGGGACTATTAAAACTTCAATTTTAAAACAAATAGGTATAAATATGTACTTATACTATTTAGGTATAGAAAGGCGTACTCATAAAAATCTGAGCAAACTGTCAAGTTGCAGAATTCGTATATCCAGTGAATAGATAATTACTGGGTAAGTGAGTTCCATTGTAGACCACATTATCACTTGACATCAGGCAAGTTATGGTTAAACGTAAGCCTATTAAAGAATCTCAACTTAATATTATAAATACGAAAGTAACTATGTGTAACTGTTACTTTGTAACACCAACACTACTAAACTGATTTAAATTAAACTTGGTAAAGAGGTGGTCTATATGAAGATGGTCTGAAAAGGGATATGGCTTCTTTTTATCCTAGTACCGCACAGGCGATGTTGCGGGCGGCAGCTAGTAAAATATAAACTGCGTTTTAAATGTAATCCAAATTAATTATCCCATATCTGAATTTATTATATTTTAGTTTATTTTGCGTAGTACATGCTGGTTATTTTTAAGGTAAATTTTATACACACCATGTTGAGCTATAAAAGTTCATCTCGATTCACTACAACACCTCTTCAGTTGTATACACATCGCACGTTCAAATCGAATAACGTGTCGATTCTATGCATTGAGCGATCCGAATAGTGACAAAATCGATTAATATGTTACAAAAATATGTCACGGAAACAGCGCTACGTGGTAAATGCTACGCGAAGGTTAAATAAAATGTTCGTAATGTTGAAATATTTTTTGCACCGTAAAAGTATTTTCTACTTGGTATAAAAATATTGTTTGTTTTTATTGTACCTAAAGCTGAAAAATCGAGAGCAGTAAGGTTTCATACGAATAAATGAATAGGTAAAAAAAAATTCTCGTTAAAAATAACTTCAAACGTGCACTATTTTTATATTTATAAAAATTAATATCTTTACATTTATTTATTAGAATATTTAGGTGAATTGTATTGTATAAAAATAAAACGTGAACTTAAAATAACGTGTTTTCTGTGCAAAGGTTAAAGGGTGACTGGCCTCACACTTTCTTACTTTTTTATTACGTGCCAAATGTGTTAAGCCAAGACTATAAACACTCTACTGTTCGCTTCGGAGCAAACAGCTACGACGTAACGCTCGTAGCATGCTACGCCGTAGCTAGCTACGTACATCGACTGTGATTCTGCGCTATTACATAACTATTATTTTCTTGAAATCATAACTCTCAACGTGAGCTAAATAAAATAAAATCGATGTGTTTTAAGAGCAGCGGTGGCGCAGCGGTACGGGCCTCGCCTTAGAAATATAAGGTCGCGGGTTCGAATCCTGGTAATGCCCACACATCTTTGTGAGAATTGTTTCATCACCGCTGCTCAATATCGGTGAAGGAAAACATCGTGAGGAAACCGGCATGTCTAAGAACTAATCATTCAACGACATGTGACATCCACCAACCCGCACATGGCCAGCGTGTTTTGATTAAGGCCTAAACTATCTCAACTCGTAAGTTGGGAGGAGACCCGTGCCCAGCTGTGGGACACAAAAAGGGTTGACGTGTGATGTGTTTTAGCATGTAGCTACGACTGTAACGGTCGTAGCATGCTACGGCGTAGCTACTCGTAGCTATTAACTTCGACTAGGATTTTACGAGTTTTATCGAGCGAGCCCGGAATAAAATAAATTAATAATTATTTGTAATTATTAATTTACAATGATAATCCCAAAAGTCCTCCCAATAAAATATAATTCAAACATTCTAGACTAGTTACGACACAAAGCTCGTAGCACGCTACGGCGTAGTAGGTAAGCAAGCTTTATTTTAAACCCTAGTACAAGTCATAACGAGCAAACGTGAAATAAGCTTACTACATATTATTTCAAAATACACGGAAGTAAAACAAAATACTGTGAGTGTTACAAACAAAAATGTGATTTTAAAGTTGCCATGACAGCTTTTGTTAATCTTTTCAAAATAAACGTCGCTCTATCTGTGGTAAGAGAGTAACAACAACGTTGGCGGCCGCTAATAATTTCACAGTTTAACCGAGTCGTCGGCAAACACGAACTTCGTCAAAGGGATTTGGTTAATTCAATTTCGGTGTTCAACCACTGGCTTTCCATGCTTAGGTGGAAGAAAATTTTGCGTGATATTTAATTTCAATACCATCTTTGACGCAAAAAGCTTAGTGTAATCTTGCCAAACTTTGAAAATTTACTTTCAGAAGTTGATTAAAATCTTATCTACTTTACGGTGAGTAATACAAGTATCTTTTTACTTAAGCCATTTTTATACACTTAAGTAGATTAATAAATGGCTTTTAAATCGAGACAAATTGATAACGCAACTAAAATGAAGTAAATGAAAAAATATTCTGTGCAAAGCTGGGTTCGAATTAAGTCCCGGGAGACATTAAGCGGTGGTCCCAACGTAATGTATTGTTATCATATTATCCGGACCGCCTCTCAGATCTCGTTAATGTGACTAATGAAACGTGGTCTTATATCCTCTAGTTTGCGATAATACCGCCTACGTTTTATAGATCCCTAGTACGTGCAATACCTCGTCTTATCTTTATGGTGACACCAAAATTAACTATTGACATAACGCGTCTTATTACGACACTTTGCTGTTTTTATTTCAATAAATTGCTCATTAATTTTTATTGATTGTTAGTGTTATGGTCTGCAAACATAAAGTAGCATATTTTCGGACTAGTTCAAGTAATAAAAAAAAAGTGACACGCATAGTTTAAATACTAGAATTAAGAATGATGTTATCATACTCGTCTTCACAAAATCAGAAACTCTTTTATGGGACAGTGTATACGTTTCTACAATAAACTTCCAAATAATATTAGGAAAATGACTATTAACATATTTAAAATAATTGTAAAGTCTACGTTATGTAAAAAAGCGTATTATATAATGATAGACTATCTATCGCATAAAAACTTACTAGGATAGGTCGCACTAATACAACACATTAAAAAAAATGTAATAAATATAAGTACTTGATTTAAAAAAGAAACAATCCGACTGAGATTTTTTGGCAGTGTTTGTCAGTAGTTGCCAGTCATTCACTGCACGGTAGGAAAAGAAATTGGACTTTTTTTATGTAGACTCGCGTCTCGAAAAAAATTAAGCATATTTTCATTTCATTTCATTTTACAATGTGCTCTTATTTAAAGCGCTTAGCCCTAGATCATAAAAGAGTCTTACGTTCCTGTCATGAATTAAAGCTAACTGATGTTGACGATACGTATTGCATATTTGTGTAACTCGATTAGCAAGAACAATTAGAGGGTTCGTTAGCCAAATTATTGGGCAAATATTTCGGGTAGCTATTAATATGATGTAATGTAATGTGACGCATGTTTTTTAGGCAGCTATAACATAGTGTTAGTTATTGTGCTAATAATAGTGAAGTGATCTGATTGTGAATTTGTGTTTTTCACTCAGTTGTTGACGTCGGCAATGGAGAGTTATATCAATATAATTATATAGATTACATAAGGACGAAAGAGGAAAAGTAGAAACAATATTATGAATGAGGTTGAGGTGGTCTACAGGAGGAGAACAGGAGAAAATGGAGAAAGCAAGCCAAAAATAGGAAAATGTGGATTTACCTAAAGGCTTGTACGAAAAAGTGAGGTTTAATTACAGAATCAAATTGATATACTACACATTTAAAAAAAATACATGTTTTCACGGTGTTAACAAAAAAGGCTTAAGAACTATTTGAAAACATTCAGCCCATTTTTTTCACAAAAGGCGGTGGTGATAATAATAAATAACTACATATTTGCTTCAAGCCACACTTTGCTTAAAGGTCATCATAAAAAAATAAATATTAGGTTTTGTAATTGACTCGCTAAAACTACCGGTTGCTGTAGCCGTTTGTTTTGAGATCGCTTGCTCATAAATGTTGAACATTAAATCCCTGGTGAGCGATATAATCTTAGTGCTGCGAAACCTTGAACTAGTTGCCGGAAAATGGTGTTCCTCAGGGACGAGGATTGTCTTCATATCTGATTAATGGAAAATATATCAGCACTTGCTAAAAAGAAGGGTAAATTTTGGACATACAATACGTACCTATATTGTGTCAATTAAAACACCCAATTTAGTTACGAGTAGGTATCGACGATAAAACGGTACATTCTACTTATATTTAGAGAAAATGTCTTTTAAATGTGATGAATCTTAGAGTCTACAGGCTTCCACCAATCTTTGTGGTTTGCCATTGTTTTTGAAGAAATACGGCCTTTTTAACCGACTTCTAAAAGGAGGAGGTTATCAATTCGACTGTATGTTTTTTTTATGTTTGTTACCTCAGAACTTTCGAATGGGTGAACCGATTTTGATATATTTTTTTTTAATTGAAAGCTGATGCTTCCCGTGTGGTCCCATTTCAGTTTGGTTTAGTTCTGAGAATGGCATCCATGAAGTCGGTTTTTTTTGTTAATATTTTAATTTAATATTATTGACATTTAACTTTGAAATGTCACGTGACAATCTTATGTCAATTCCATACATTTCGTTCTTTTCGATTTTTCGTTATCGCTTCGCTGTATAATTTGTGTAGAAGCTTACTCTTTTAATATCAGTTTTTGTTGTATAAAATTGATATTTTGTTTAAATAATGCAGTT
This sequence comes from Meganola albula, assembly GCA_936450015.1. NCBI lineage: Eukaryota > Metazoa > Arthropoda > Insecta > Lepidoptera > Nolidae > Meganola > Meganola albula. The sequence goes on from OW388157.1 coordinate 6,496,527, forward strand.
TGACGTAGTTCGCGTCCTTTGTCAGGTTCGGATACCTAAATCCTATATTGCCAACAAAGTAGGTGGTGTCAGTAAAGGATAAACCGACAAACATCATCACATTTATATTAATACTTAAGCTATTAGCGTGCCCACATGACAGGGGTATGACAAGACCATTCAATTGAGTCCACCCCGGTCCCACGGGATACATTGAGCGTCGATTAGTAGTATGTTAACCTTTCGTAATTAATTCAATGCCAAGACTCCAATAAACGTATATCAAAAATAACTAGTTGACACTATGGCTTCGTAATGTAAATATTTGTTTGATGAAATAAAGTTGTAAACAAAATAAAACCATGTAGTTGAAATGAATTTGAAATGGAAAATTACTCTTTCATTGCTTCTTTGAAATATGTACGAATTCCTTTTAGATTTGTTACTAAGGACAATATGTCTTTAATTGTACAAAAATATGTTTGAAACAGTTTTTAGATTTACTTGAAAGTATCTACTTACAGACCTTCAGGCAATATAGCTGTGTTGTTATTAAGGTTAGACCGGTATATATTAAGAGTAATAATTTTTGTGAATCTGTACCACGACAAACATATTTCTAAAACATAAAGCTAAGGGCTATTTCTTTTTTAGGGTATCAGGTAATAATTCAGGCTTGCCTTTATGTAACTAACTTCAAAGAAACATTGTAGATTTCTAGTTTCGCGTACAACACAAGTAAAAACGTCACGTACTGTAGGAAGTTTAGACAAAGAAAATGAGCTTAGTCACACAGATAAAGCAAGCTCTAATTGGGTCACAGGTAATGTTGACGACTAATTTCGTGACCAGAATACAGACCTATGTATACGTAGCTGCAAATACCACAGTACACAATTCAGTATTTCCTATGTTTGTATTAACTATACTTTTAATCAGCGTTAAGGAACAATTATTTTAGAGTACAGCCAGAGCATTAGTAATATCTCGTAATTCTGCTGTTACAAAAGACGCTGAAATTTAGGTTAAACGTGTCAAACTGATATAAATTTAAATGATTTTTAAATGAGGTATTTTTGGCGTCTCTTGTAACAACAGAATAGCGAGCATTGTAAATATAAATAAATAGTTGTCGTATATTTATTAACAAAAAATATATTTTTAATTAGAGAAGTATCTATTTCACAAAAGTAATTTCTACTGTTTGGTCAGTATACATTTTTATGAAGCGTTAAAATATTATTACTGACTTGGCAATAATTTAATCAGCTGAAATCAGCAATCAACTTTAAATGCTTACTATTATTAAAATGAGAAATAATGTGTCTATCAACAATCTATAACTAAAGGAGAGGTCAAAAGTGGGATAGAATTTTGAACACCAATGTGATATACCTCATTGGAAAGCTTATTTAATAAGCTGTTAGAATTTAACTAAACACGAATTTTAGGAGCAACCATTTTTGTAAAAATCTAAAAAAATGTAATAGAAAAACAAAACGCACATTACCTTTAATTATCCGTTTCCTAAGCAGTATAAATATTGCAATCACGTCAATAATTGCATTCTATTACAGTACTTTTCTCTTGTAATATTATTCTAGCTGCAGCTTAATGTAATTATGACGACAAATATTTGTTATCTTATTAGTGTAATAACAAAACGCGTGGAAAAAAATATAATTACGGGAAACGTCATGATGTCATTGTCATTGATCAGTTTGATTGACAGTGTTCTAAATAATTTTAATTTTTTTGGTTGCTCAATTGTCATTTGGCCATGGGGTTGCCAATTGCAATAATCATAATATTGCATTAAGTATTCTTATTTTCAATTTCAATTTAAAAAAAAACGGGGGGATGTATAATTATTTTAAATACACCAAAAAATTTAATTAATTATGCTCTATTAACATATGTAACTCTGATTGCTGTTCAAATTTACAATTATTTTAATCCCAGGCTCTATACATTTTTTGAACGTCTTCTTTCAATAGTAAACACTTAGCTTTCTCATCCGAAATTCTATGTTTGTGTAGTCAACGTCTACGTTTTGAATGCGGTTAACTTCATTCTATTACTATATTCCTAAGACGTGTTTCTGTATTATTTATTGTAGGTACAGTTTAGGTTATAAGTCATATTGGTATGTAAAGGTGTGTGTTTACTCAAGGGAGCTACAAATTTCTAACGAAGGTTCTGTATAGACAGAGGCTATGCAGACTTAATTAAAATTTCCGTTTGAGTTTACTTGGTTACTAGAATAACTAGAATAAACAGTTTAGTATTTCGGTGAATTACAGTTTACGTATTCAGAATCTATTCATCAAACAACAATGTACTGGTTAAATGATTCTTCAATTATAATATCCAACTTAATTAATAAATTAAAATTAGAAATTTAGTAAACATCGATACTAATGTTTTTTAAACCTATCTATCACATACACATACATACCGAAGCATATCCAAAGATGTAGGCAGAAGTGAATATCACCTACTTTTCGCCGACTATGTTTAGGTCTCATGCGTAATAGAGGGCCTATTGCCGTTTATCAGGCACAAATCTAATTCGAGCTATAACTAAAAAAAGGGTTGGTTTAGAGTGTAAATAATTTTTTCTCGACCCGGAAATTAAACCTGGGACTATGCGGTTATTAACGGACCACGCTTAACACTGGACCACCAAGGCAGCGCTATTACCTAAACCTATTTTTTATTTGTTATTTATCCCTACAGCTTTTAAGTAAACAAAACCGCATTATAACCAGCTCACTCATTTAGGAAATATAAAGTCACAAAGTTGTACACAGATACAAACGACAGACTCCCACGTTTTTGTCAGGGATTAAAAATCAATGATGAATGTTCTGATGCAACTGTTGAAAATTTTATAGACTGATGTTTTGGATTTGAATTTCGAAAAGAATGAAAATGAATATTAAATTTTCCAGCCAGGAAACCGGATTCAGGAAGTTAGTATGGAAGTTAGTAGTATAAACTGTGTTACCCTGCACTATCTAAAACTGTTGGCGCTGTAGCCAATCTCTCACCTTACATGTCGGTCATCCAGTTTCGTCGGGTTCTAAGAACCACGAAATATATCGCGCACCTGAGTTTATGTGCACACTAGTGAAATATAATATCTTCTGCACCCGTTGTTAGTATGTTCATATTCGCCTCCTTGGTCACAGTTAGCTTTAAAGAAACTGACCTAATTGACTGAAGATTTACTTATATTTATTATTGGAAGCAGTGGTGGTGCAGTGATACGGGCCTCGCCTTACAAATATAAGGTTGCTGGTTCGATTCCCAGTGGTGCCCACACATCTATTCGTGAATTGTTACATCGGCGCTGCTCAATATCGGTGAAGGAAAACATCGTGAGGAAACCGGCATGTATAAGAACTAATCATTCGAGGATATGTGACATCCAACAACCTGCACTTAGCCCACGTGTGTGGATTAAAGCATAAACTCTCTCAACTCGTATGATAGTTGAGAAAAAACCCGTGGCCATTAGTGGGAGAGTAAAAAGGGTTGAAGTGAAATTATTGAAAATGTTGTTCTAAATATGTATTTCATTCTCCGGATAGCACCGCCATTCAGTCCCTTACAGGGTTTATATAAAAATCATTTCCCTAACTTGAAACCTACGAAGAGTCTTTTTTTTTCGGTCTTTTACCGGATACATTTCGGAGAGTGTGCGTTGGAATTACACAATCTTATTATCCCATTCCCGTTCTCACAAAGCGCTTTGCTTCCACTTTCATTGTGCGAACTGCCAAATTGTGGAAATCGTTGCCGGCATCTATGTTTCCCGATAGCTATCATCCGGTCTTCAAGTCACGAGTGAATCGGTATTTACTGGGTAAGCGCGTTCCGTCGTAGACTGCATCATTGCTTCACATCAGACAAGTTGTAGTCAAGCGCATGCCTATTTTAAGAATTAAAAAAAAGAGTATCGTAAAAAGAACGTAAACGAACGAGTGAGTGAATGAAATTAGTTCATGACAATGTGAAGTGTCAATCGGTATTCTGTGTTCAGGTATATACAATAGGTTACAATGGTGATTGTTGGCGGTATTGATTTAATGGCATTCAACACGTAGGACTCTATAGTTTTGTCATCAACATTCACTGGTTACAGCCTTTTGTTGACACATGTACATTCAGCTAACAAACCTCTACAACGTTTGTTCATTCTACACCCGAAGCTCGAGATAGTTCACGAATGAATGATACATCAAACAGTACAGTGCCAAATAGGTTTTTGTTGCCGACTATTCATCATTCATCATTATCAAATAACAGGCTAATTTTTTTTTCTTACAGTGGGTTATCAAGCAACTCATAAATCAACTCTTATTACATATGGTATATGGTAGAGAATTGTTTATCCAGGTGCAGAAAATACTTTAACTATATAACAGTAAACATATTTGTCATTTATGGCATTGTGTTTCATCTGTAATAATTATTTTACAAACAAATTGATTCAACTAAAATCGAATAAAAAAACGTTTTATATTTATCAGACTGTTTGTTGACTACATTTTATACAATATTAAGCAAATATTGTGTAATACAACAAGTAACTATCAACATATATTTATTTACATCTTGCTTGATGTATTAATACATTGGATTCTAGTATTTGCTGAGCAAATAATCCCGCGTAGGCTTTGAGAATATTACAAACTGAGTGAAACGCGTTGAGAGCGGGTTCGAAATTGTATATAAACTGCTGGCAATAAGTACAGTATGCTATTCTAAAGCTCTCAAGTTGAACGTCTCGAGGAGGCACTTCGTACCGCAAGGCGAAAGGCAAGTGTCTCTGCTAAGGCAGACCTACTTACAGGTTACTTCGGTCAGGAATTTGAAACACTTAGTTTGGAGACATTGTGGAAAGGAAGTTTGTAATGAAATGCTAAAAATGGGGCTAGGCTAACATTTTGTCTGACTTAAAATAAAATCTAATATGATCTCGTAACAAATTCATTTTGAGTTTGAGTTCATTAAATTGGTAGTATTAGTTTAAAGCGGTTAATAAAGATGCGCTCTGCGCTTGTATGTGGTTTTAATTAATAAACTTTAGGTTTAAAGTTCTTTAGAACACAGTTAACTGCGCGGATAATATTAAGACTTTAATAATAGTTATATTATGTACTAATAGTTTGCATAGATACCTACTAAGACACACACTCGTCCATTTATTCCAAACGAAGCAGACCTTGTACAAAGGAAACCAGATAACTGATAAACAAATAATTCAACAACTTTTCTTTTCAAAATACATTCTTACACTATAGATAATTTCATAAACATGGTCGCCCTAGGTAAATATTTACAATGAATCGAAGCTTTCAATTATTTTGCCTTCTCTAGAAGCCCAGTAAGTAAATACATATAAAAAAAACAATAGTATGTACATACTACCCTAGAAATCGAGCCCGTGATTTAGCTGTATGAAGAAATCATAATATCTTACAACTCCCTAACAACCGAACTAACTTTCCAAGGAAAAACTCTTTCAGGGACATCATTTCTATTACATTGAAAGGGTTTCTATTTAACAAACTTAAATATTTGAGGTTTCCTTAATTACTTTGTCGCGTTAATTCACAATTACACGAAAAATGTTCTCTCAAAACCACTTATAAATCAAGCTCAATCTTGTACAAAAGCACATTATTTTCCTCATACTCCCTGGAATGTTACACTCAAGATAAAATACGAGCAAATGGTTATTTACAGGGTTGGTGCAAAATGTCATACCTTTAAACTCGTAGAACATTTTCGATTTTGTTTGAGAAACGTACTAAATTGTGATAATTTCTTTACTATGTTAAAAGATATTGAGAAACAAAATGAATATATTTTGTAATACATTTCTTTATGTTTTGGTATATAGTAGAAAAAACATAGTTACAGCTGTCTCTTCCCGATAAGCTCAAAAACGGAGCGGTTAAATAAATAAATAATATTAACTAAGCAGTCCTAAGTGAGCTTGTTCTATGAAAACTAGATAACTGGTAATATACTACATATAATACTTTTCTTTTGAAAAATCATACTTAAATATAGGTAACTAGCTTTCCGACAGCGGCTTCGCCCGCGTGTATGTCGGTTATCGCGCCAAAACATTACCATCTTTTTGTGCAGTCGGATAAAAACTATCCTATGTCCTTTCTCAGGTCTCAAACTACCTCCATACCCAATGTCATCCAAATCGGTTCAGTAGTTTAAGCGGGAAAGCGTAACAGACGGACAAAGTTACTTTCGCATTTATAATATTAGTAGGGATTACATCCAGACTCAAGACAAACAGAAATTTTCATCACACGAATGTCTGACTTGGGTGGGAATCGGACCCACGACCTGCGGCGTGAAAAGCAAGTATCTTACCGACCAGCCACCAGCCTGTCAAACGTTTTATACTTATAAATTGTACCCGTGAGAAACTGGGGCGTGACGCTAGTTTATTAATGCGATTCCAAGCGTAAAACTAGCCAAGCCAAGTAAAATATGTTTTAAATGTTCTACGCGTGCAAAGTAATGTAGGCAATAATTGTTTTTATTTTTCAGTGTGGGCAATAGTTTTTCGGCGATCTAATTGATATCGTTAACTAGGCCAAATGAATAAAATAACCAGTTCAGCGTGATTCAGGCGCCGAGCTAAGTCATGAAAATCTCTAGTTTACTTACGAAGAAAAACAGGGTAAAATACTTTCATGCATGTAGGTACAAAGGGTGCATTAGTGTGTTAAGTGCATGGTAAATCGAGTAGAACGCGGCTATGTAAGGAAAGGTATTTTTAGATGTAATCAGCTTTATTAGAAGTTTGTTTTGTCTGCGGGTTTGTTCAGGTAAACTGACCAAACACAATTATTTCCATTATTCGGTACATAAAATGTGTATCAAACCTACTTTTATTTGGTTTTAAATTCATTTTAAATTGTTCTAATAACCTTAAATGTAGGTTTAGTTTAATTAAAAATGTATATGATTACACACTCTACATGGTATTTTATGTATTTTAATTATTGTAGCAAATATTTCAACTAAAATCGTGAAGTATTTAGCACGCTTAAGCAAAAAATAATTCTGTACAAAGTGTTTCTCTAAGTTTCCTTTTAAATTCCCATTAAATCTTCCCAATCAAGACGGAATTAAGAAGTAATTTCAAAGGTCTTAAACAGGACAAAGTAAAAATAAGGGCGTCGCTTTCGTCGTCTAATTTAGGGGTTTAAACCAAACAATAGAAGAATAAGAAATCAAGTAGAATACTTAATTGTACCTATGTATAACAAACGTAGGTACACATTCGACAATTCAACAAAAGGATGTTTTAAGACCCAAAGGCACGGAACTAAATCAGAAGTCCGGATTCGAAAATGGCTTTTGGAAGAAATTGAAAATTTTCCATTAAGAGAAATCAACAAAGCTTTACAAGTGAAGTAAATGAAAAAAGTCAAAGCGAGCGAGGTACTTCAAGTTGGAAGTTGGCGAGTAGCGAAGCAATTATTGGAAAACTAACTGATATAATTAATTGAACCATTTTAACGCTTTATGATAGCAAATTTGCTGTTTCTATTAATTTTTCACCAACTTTTGTTAATAAACTTTATTACTTCTTTTGGAAAGGTTTTCTAAAAAGAACATACATTCTCTTTATTATCTATATCTTAATTGTTAATATTTATAAAGTAAAGTAATTTATAATGGCCTCGGTGATCCAGTGGTAAGTCGAGTCCGAGTCGAGCAAGAAATTTTATCTAATATACTTAGAGAAAGAATCTTAGTTGCAACTCGATGTTCAGAATTGTGCCCGATGATCGGCAATAAGCTCGCCCTCTATTACGTATGGAACCTAAACATAAGGCGGCGAACAGTGTGTGATATTTACCTGCGCCTTTACATTCGGGTAAAACAGACTTGATTCTATGTTTGTTTTTTAATTTCTAAACTAGTAGGAAACATGGGTTGAAAACAATAATTAGATAGAAAATTAGGTTATTTTTATTGGTATGTATAAACATACCTTTCACAACTTTGATTGACCCACACATTATATGGGTTTAAAATAACGGAAATCTGAAAATGATGAGTTTCGAGTAGCTATATTATAAGATTTAATGCTTACAAATTATGGTTACGATAAAAATGTGGCAACTGACTTCATACGGGTGCAATGAGACATACGTAAGTTATACACTCCTGGAAGTAAACTAACAGTAAAAACCTCTTTAAAATCTGTTACATTTTTTATTAGGATACGTAGACAGACGCGCGTGACTTTGTCTTTTACTTATTACTTACTTCTTTCTATAAGTACTTACATTGTTTAAAATGAAGTCGCTTCCGCTTTCTGTTCGCAATAATATTATTTTTATATAGAGTATAAGAATGGATGGATTAATGGATTTCCGTGCGGTTTTCACCAGTAGACAAAGTGATCTATGAGGCAGGTGTATAATTTGTACCTGTGCGGAGTGCCGTAAATAACCTTTTAAATAGTCCATCTATACCCTATGCCTGGGCACCGGCACCAACCTATTTACGGCACTGCTCGTGCGAAGCCAGGGAGGGTCGCTGGTAATATAAAAAACCAAAAATAGCAAATAAAATAACAATAAAAAAAGTAAAATATAAATGCTAAACTTTGTAAGGATGTGTGTAGGTGTGGATGTTTGTTACTCTTTCACGTAAAAACCACTACGGATTTGGATGAAATTTGGCATAGAGATTGGTTTAGTCTGGAATAACACTTAAGCTAACTTTTTATCCTAATAACACGCTGTCAAAGACGCGGACGAAAGCTAGTAGTAAAATATATGTAAGTAGGTCTTACATTGCTTGTACGTATTTAGAGCTAAATATTAAGTAAGAGCGCGAATCTGGCACAAGCATCTGGGAAGTAGTTCACACTAAATTAAGAGCACAAGCGGCGAAATTAAAATCTGCGGTTACATTCACGAGAGGTCCCCAACGCTAATAATAAACTTACATGAATACATTTATACAGATGGAGTTAAGTAAGAATATTTTGAGAATTATATAGACATTAGGTTTGCTTTTGGTACTACTTTAGGTAAAAAGGTTTTTGCTTTTTGGTCATTATCACTATAAATAAATAATCACATACACTATAAATAATCTCTGTTATATGTTTATTTACTTTTTGTCATTGTCGCGACAGTTTTACTGAAATTCAATTAGGAGTTTTGTTTTATATCTCAAGTCCATAATTTGATCTAGAAATTTTTTCAACTGTCACATTGCATATTTGGGAGGAATACTACTACTATAACAATAAAAAAACTACTACTAATACTATAACAATAAAAAAAATCTAAATCGGTCCCACAATTGACAGAGTAATCAGCGTACATACATGCAACCGAACATAGAACATCCTAATATTTGTCAGATATCTGTAAGGATAAAACACCTGCTGACAAGGATAAATATTTTGTTAAGTACTCGATCAGTCACTCCTCCCTTTCTCTCTACAAATTGTGTTAAAGAATAATAAAAACTAAAGATGATTAAATATCTGTAAGTGAATGATAATGGGTAGTTTACACACTGCGAGTTAGCATACGAGTCAGCCTGCCGAGTAACTGCACTGCAGTAACTGTTCGGACGTAACTTACGAGTCACTCGTAGATGCGAGTTGGACAGTAGCTCGCATTCGAGTAACTTCAAAATTTTTGCTGTCACTCGCCTGTTCGCCCGGCAGCAACTCGCATATGGCATCAGCTCGGTCATCACTTTCATGCATTAGCACGTCAGTGTCGGCTAGACAGTTGTGTTGTTCTAATTTTTGACATAGTATTGTTGTCATAGACCTTATTTCTGTATATTCAAGACTGGGCAGCAACTACAATATGTCGTGTAAAAATAAAAGGCGAACCCAGCAACAGATGTACCAGTAGACAAGCCAAATAGCTGTCTGCTGGCAGCTTGCACTGTGTAAACTAGCCATTATCTGTAGCGGAGTTCTCAATTTACTTTCAGAACGTGACTTTCACCATACAAAACAACTGACACTAAAAAAGTATACTCACCTATAGTAAAGTTAGAGTAGTAGAGAAAGTTCAATACGACCGATGACATCGATGCGGTGATGCCTTTTCAATTCTCGTGTGGTATCGGATGCGTGAAATAAAATTCACATCCTTAGTACGTGAGCTTTGTGGCATCTGGCTCCAAACGTGGCTCGTGCTTAGACATCTGTGAGCTTCAGCTGCAACTAAATATTGGAATTTAAATACGCCAAAAGCATATTCTTTGACGTATTTAAATAGAACATTTTAAGAATCTTTTTAAGCATTGGTTGCTACAGCACGGTTCTAATGGCTCGCTATAGTAAGATTTCCTTTGGCCAGTCGCATTTTAGCGAACTTTTACATGCGATGTAAGTTTTATGCATAAATATTTTTTGTATAAAACTCATTTAAGAAGACGAGGAAAAAACTACAATGTAAAGGTACGAGTGAAACTTGTAAAATAAATATTTGGGCAATTCATGTTTGTTAGCATAAGAATATAACTAGGAACGCGAAACTAATCCGTTAATCCTACTCTAGCGCTTGCGACGACATTGCCGTCGTGCACTCTGAATGCCCTGTCGCTATTGTTTGGATTTGAATAAGGCCGAACTTTGCTATTGTTCTATCTACGATCAAAGACCATTCTGATATTAAATGATTCTTAGTGGCAATGGTATCTTTTACTATAGACTCACTCCGATGTTTAGCTGATTACTTATTCAGTCTTGAATCTCTTGTGCTTCAAACCAATTACTATCATATTTGACAGTGTGTCTATGAAAAATAGTGAGGATTCAGCTGTGCTTTCATCAGCTGTGCTGTCATTACAAGAAATAGGAATGGCCGAAGCTTGTTACCGATATCTTTTTATTCCACTAATGAACGAAGGCTTTTGTTGAAAGTGAATACCATCCAGCGAACTCTCATCCAGCTCTTGCCAGCCATCTTCTAGCTCTTGCTAGCCATTTTCTTGATGGTAAAAATCTCTATCATATTTTTAACCAACAGTGAAACTAACTTTTCCCCCAATTATGACAGTTTTGTGCAATTCAATACTAAACTCACACAAAATCAGTCATCCGTATCTTACAGGTTGGTTAATAATATAATATATAGTGGGACATTAACACATACGGTCATCTGATCCCAAACTAAGCAGAGCTTGTACTATGGAAACCAGATAACTGGTAATATACTACATATAATACTTTTCTTTTGTAAATATATACTATATAGATAATTACACCCAGACACAAGACAAACAGACATATTTAAACAAATGATTGTGTCGGGTGGGAATCGAACCCACAACCTGCGGCGTGAAACGCAAGTATCTTACCGACCACGCCACACCGGCCCGTCAGTTAAACAACATACCAAAATTTGATGCTAAGGTTTTGCGTGTTCAATACGTAACCAAATAAAAAATAATTCTACAATAAAAAAACATTTCCTACAAATACATAGGTATTCCTGTTTACCTTAATGTTCAAAAACTTTATGTTGTGACCTCTTATTTGTGTTACGATTTCATATCTACGTTTCTCAATACGTTGTGTATCAGACATATGCATTAAACATCTACCTAGAGTTATGACCGCGCTTTGAACGTTGGTTTAGGGACGTTCCTTTCAACTCATAAATAATTTATCTTAAGATGCGATACGAAGATGTCATCTCCTCGAGTGACGTTAAGTAAATGCAGTAATGTAAGCTCCGTTGAGAGTTAAGTTATGAGCGTATTGAGACTTAGCGATACAGTTTACCTGGGTTCAATACATAGAATTAGTAAACGTTAAACTTCAATCATAAAGTTGTGTGTTTGATAGTTTGTGTTTAATTGATATTCAGATACAACGTATAGGTAGGTACTGTTCTGATTTATTGAACGTACAAATAATTTACCTGTTAGTTTGTTAGAAACATTTTTTTGTCAGCATACATCTGCGCTATAGTCTTCCCATGTGTTTATTCCAAATGGGCGAGGCTACGGTTATTTTTGACGGAACGAAGAAATTATGTCTTTTTTTATTCTTAAATAGGCTGGCGCTTGACTACAACTTACCTGATGTTAAGCAATGATGTAGTCTATGATGGGACGCGCCAGCCTAATGTACCGATTCATTCGTGATTACGAATGACTTTCGGTGAGAAGGTGGCAGTGAAATGAAACTCCTTAAGGTCGAAACCATATAGGACCAACAATTTCGACCCACCTCTTAAATGGTGTCTCCAGACATCGCACCGGAACACGGAAAGGCCGCTTGGTGGTGCGGCTTTGTCTGATGGGTGGTCACTAACCACGGCCGAAGCCTACCACCAGTTAATTACCAGTAAACATAACGCCAACCAGTTGATTGTCACCTGATTAGCACCACCCGGGGACCACGTGTGGGGATTCAGATAAAAGGTGCCACGGACGGAGGTGACTCAGTCCCCGTCTTAAAATCGGTACGCGATCGCTTTCTGCCTCCGAGACGGCGACTATTTTGCCTGGGATCTGCTGCATCATCCTGAATGTGAGGCCTGGGAAATAATTTTTTTTTTAGCTATTTCGCTACATCCTTATTTCAGGGCCATGGTCCAAATTCTTAACGTTTTCTTGTATATCAATTAACATGCCCATTAAACCATGAAGATATCAAGCTACCCTATTATTTTTTAAAAGACAATATGTACTTGGACTATAAAGTTTTTATTTTTTATCATAAACTATCTTGGTGGGTGTCACATGTCCTCGAATGATTAGGTTCATCACCATGTTTTCCTTCACCGATATCGAGCAGCGGAGATGAAACACTTCACACAAAGACATGTGGGCACTGGGATTCGAAGCCGTGACCTTATAACTTTACCTTACCTTTAGCGAGGCCCGTACCGCTGTGCCATCGCTGCGCTATTAAGATTAATATACTTGAACATATATTTTATGCATTGTAACCACGGTATGATACATTAGCCACGGACGGAGAAGACATTTTAGTGCACAAAAGCGCTAACACGGGTGCACTCTCTTTTCCTTTTCTCCCAGGTCCTGTGGGACTAGTAGACCAGTTGTGAATGGCGTGTGTGCTTGTCGAGGCAAGGGGGATTCACACAAAAGTAGTTTAGGTACAAGTTTATCAACCGTATGGTTGATTCTAAATTCAATATCATTATCATACTAAAGGTCGATCTTCAGGCACAAAAGTGCTTAAATAACAACACATTTATTACTTTGTATTTCCTTTAGGGTCCAGAAGGATGTTGAATATTGTCCGTAGCTGTAAACATTGTTTTCTCAACAGCCTAATTAAAACGCTATGTTAATATGAATATTTAATTTTGCCGCTCAGAGCATCTTTGTAATTAATAAATTAGAGAGACATTTTGACGTTATTAAATAAGGCTGAATCTTAATAAATTATTCCCTTATGATGAATCCTAAATATTTCCTGTATAAAGCAATTCTCAGTTTATAAAGACATTATTAATGCAGATTTTATTATACTATGTATACTAAATGTAAATAAGTCTTTATGTCTTTAGCTACCATTAATATTCTGAAGGAAATTATGGATTACTTTGATAGATATACTAGTTAGCGATCCTCTCCTACTTCGCACAATTAGCAAAGGTAAACATATCAAGCACGTGAAGGTAGAGGTGAATACCACCCACTTTTCGCTGGCTATGTTTAGGTCCCATAGGGGGCGAGCCTATTGCTGTTCAACGGGCCCAATACCAAACTTCAAGCTGCAAAGATCAAAGATTCTCTAAATAAAGTATACCTACACAAAATATTCAGCAAAGGTAAATTATACACATAAATCTTTTCCATGCAACTTCATTCTTATCCATTGAAGTAAACTTAATCTCAATCCGTTAAGTAATTCGAGTTTTATATTATGTAACAGGAAGATTTAAAAAAAAATACATATTCCCGTGATAAAACTAGAATATTTCAACATTTTACGTCGGTTGTGTACAGAATGCGAAAGTAGGTGAATTATTTCGTATAGTCAAATATTTGCCTGTGTGCATACGGTGTACCTCCGGTTGGCACGCAGCGCATCAGATAAAATTGATGTTAGTTCCGACCTCGGCGACACAGTAACCTTCGAAAACCGTGATTTTACTCACAAATGTCCTGCTGTTGATCGTTTCCTCTCAAAATACGAATAGATTGTAATTGTACACTTTATTCTGGTCAATATTCATGTGTAGGAAGTAGGCAACTATTTTCTACAGGTGCAGATTAGCTTTTAGTGTATTTGCTAGGTACTTACAAAAACAGATGTTTCTTTCTTCCCTGGTTTATGTAAGTGCTAGCCTTTAATTTTCTATTACCTACAGCAAGGTTTTCCATACTTATGCTTGTTTATCGATGAGCCTAATCTTGTGATATTAAATTGGTTTCAACCGACCATTCATAAACTAATTCTAATTCTTCTAATAATAATTTAGTAGAATAGGTGCATAGATCAATGTACATTATACTACACACAAAAGCAAGTGGACATACTAACTTTGCTAAATTGTTAGCTTGAGATTTCGAGAAATATGAGCACAAAATACTACCGATTGAAGGTTCATGAATCTTGTGGTACTTTGATGTTCAAAGCAATAAAGGTTGATAACCCCTAAGATTTCATTCTGTTGTAGAACATTATCCTGGACTGGTAATAGAACCGAACTGAACGTCAATAAGCCTGAAGTGTTTTTGTAACTGCGAGCTTAAGTCCCAATGTAAGCCCATTAAACAAAATGAGCGCCTCAAACTGCTAGCATTTATTGACTCTCTTAGGATTTAAAATCTGTTTAAATTAACACCCGACCTCCAAATAATGGGTTTTCTAGTTATGATACAGATCGTGAATAAAAAGGAGCATAAAATGGTTTCGTCCAAAAAAAAACATTGAAATTTTGCTTTAAAGAATTGAGAATATTGAAACTGATTGTAAAATTGTAACATAAAGATGCTTAAAAAAAGGAATCCAAGTTCTTAATTGACTGACGCTTGTATACTAATTTAAAATTGTTTATGTTTGGGACATTTTTGAATTCTTAAATATACATACACTGTATACCTATGTTATTTAATTGGGGAAGAAAACCAAGGGACATTTCAGAGGATTTCAATCTTCTGTAAGGCTTCTCAAATTTCAATCCAGATATATTAATTTCTCGAACTGCGAACACAGTAATTGTCAATTGAGTTTCCTAATCAATTTGCAGATAATTTTAATTAAATAGACCAATAAATTAACCAATCTGTAATCAAACTTTTAATCTTTAACATTAAAGTTTGTTATACAGTTTTCTATGTTTAACTGTTTATCGTTAATCAAAGGTTTGTGTATGTGGTACAAATGTACAAATATTCGTATTCACATAACTTTTACTCAGAGGCGGAGATCTGTAAAGCAAGTTGTTCCGGATTCCCGTTCCTTAGTGCTGTTGACTTTTCAAATTGAATATCACGGTAGTAATATCAAAGACGGAGAACGTAGTTGTAATTAGGTGTAAAAGCTTCCTGAAATGTTTTGCCACCTTTTCTCATATATGAAGAGTTAATTAAATTACATAGACCGCAGTTCAAATGAGTAGTAAAGGTATACTTGAGAAAATGGATCACTTAAAGTTTAAAATACGTGGATTATCTTTTTGATGAATTAGTTGGCCTTGGCCGGAATGCCTCTTTAAATAACAAGTGTAGAAGTGATGGTAACATGGGGTTTAATTAGTTAAAATGGATTGATGATGAATTGGAGGATGACTGGGAGGCTGCTGCGCTTAAAGTTTAGGGCTACCTATTTTTACCGCCAGCCGTACATGTCTTGCTAATTTTTAAACAATTGAAAAATTGTTCACGCTGTATAAGCAGAAGTTATATAGATATAGGTACTGTCATTAACTGAGGAAAATTAATGAGGATAAATATAAAAATAAATAAATGATGATAAATTTTAGGACTTATTGTTTAACGAACGGTTTTAAAACTAACTAAGCTCATCACTTGCTTTAAACAAAGCCTAGAATAAGGCTTTCATTCTCAAGGTCTCTATAACTATAACCAATCTCTGAGGTTCCGGAACCGAAGACCAGAACAGAAGTCAAAAACATCTTTTTAATTTTTTAGTTTACAATCGAATTATCATGTGGCTTTTGTTTTCGCAACTACAATGCTAAAGCAAAATGACACAGTACATAAAACACACCATTCAGGTCCATTATCATAAAACTAAAGCTTTAAAATGCTTTCCTTGTACAGGGATGTGCACAGAACAGAAAATCAACTTATGTGCAATATATCATTCTTATAAACTCAAAACTGTCGTCAGCCAGTCGCATAAAAGGGTTTAGATTAACGTGTTTATCGCTTTAAAATTTCAAACGATTATATTTTGTGTGTATTATCTCTTGAGGATGCATGAGTTTTATGACGTCACAACAAAGTTATGGTCAAGTGTCGACGACGTCGAGTGCTTGCTATAAACATACACCATCAAGCGAGCGTGTCCGGCCACGAACGGCATTTCACTACAATAGCTTTCGTCCTGTATGAAACTAAAATTTAAATTTTAAGTATAAAATTATCCATTTTATTTAACAAAATAGGGCACGGGTGAAAATTTCGCAGCGCTTATAGCTCTGTTGGAAAATTAATGTGGCATTTAATAGTATTTCATTATCATAACTACCTATTTTCTGTAATATTTGTAACTTACGTACTCAAATACTAGTAGGTGTATTATATACTGACAAATCTGTCAACTCACAGTTTAGTACTAGACGAAGAATTCTTAGCAAAGTGCCTTTTTTACCTATGATATCTATGTTATTTATAGTGCTATGATTCCAACTTAAAATGAGTGGAAGAAAAGGGTGCGATAAGTGAAAAGTTTGTACTAACTTCATGACGAAACACCTAAATCTGAAGTGTCTTAATTTTATTAAATAAGAAAATCGCGTTGTCAGGCAGATAAAACTGCGAACGGAAAGCTATAATTAATAAAACACGTGCCTGCGTTATGAGATATTTTGCGTTTACTGAAAAACCAATTAAGTCTGAGTGCATTACTGATTGCAAACAAACAAGCTCTGAATGAAGCTATAGAGATGAAATCAACTGAAAACATTCTAGTTCTCAAAGGTAACGTTCGATTCCGTAGTATCTGCAACTCGCCGGCAGTTTACACGGTCTGTGACGCTACCTGTTACCATT
Source organism: Meganola albula (assembly GCA_936450015.1). Classification (NCBI taxonomy): domain Eukaryota; kingdom Metazoa; phylum Arthropoda; class Insecta; order Lepidoptera; family Nolidae; genus Meganola; species Meganola albula. The sequence continues at coordinate 6,513,771 of OW388157.1, forward strand.
TTCCAAATGTTACACTCGTTCGATTTTAATACCTCTCCCGTGCGGATTTCACAATGTTTTCCCACTAATTTGTTGGAGAGTAAGGTTTTATGTTTTATGATAATGTATAATGTACGTGTATACGATTTTAGAAAAGTTTTCTTTGTTGTAAATCATTATGGAGTTTGTGTTTATGAGAAATTGAGTTCAATATGATTAGGTGTAGTTTTTTTGCGCAGTGGCTTGGTCTTTCAATGTTGAAAGGTTCTTAGATTGTGGTTAAATATATAAATGTCGTTGATCAGGCTAAATATCTCGTTTTCTGTATTGCCAGTTCGTTAGTAAATTTGAATTCAATTTGCTAATAAAATTTAAAGAAAAGAGAAAAAACCTGTTAAAGAGCCTACCATTAAAACGAAGAATCTCAAATTGAGTTCTAAGTAATGTTCACAGAAAATTTGAAAATTGATTTGGTCATTTCCTTTTATTTACGTTATACGCATACTAATGAAACTGAAAACGCAATATGAATCTGGCTACGAAGGAATGTCAGGAAACATGATTAGGTTAAAGTAGAAAAGTGAAGAAAGAAAGTTAAAAGAGAAAAAAAAAGTTTTAAATCAAATATCTATTACAACTTAACTACGCAGACATAGAAAAACTTCTAGAAGTGAATTAAGTTCACCATAGTAAGTAGGTAGTACCATAATTGTTAATTGTTAAGGTAACTAAGTAATTTGAAGAATGTATTTATGGATTATATTAGTCTAGTACTATTCTCTAGCGTAGGCAGACAGCTGGCCTGAAATACAGGTATGACAAACCGTTAATAATTCTAGCTAATCCATTTAAACCTGTCACCACATTTACTCATTTTAGTCATATGCACTAGTTTTTACTTGTACGTAATATTGACACAATAATCATGTGTATACTAATCCCTAATTAGCTAAGCCCTATGTGGATGTTACATTATTTTTTCAATATTTTTTTAATGCCTTCAAAAATAGAATACAAGAACTTATATTGTTATTGTTATTTTGTGGACTAATTTTCCTAACACCGGACATCAGAAAAACGAAATCAAATATACGAGTATTTTATCTAGGAACTGTATAAAAACTCTTGGAATCCTGGAGTAACCTGTGAATTGCTTCCTAATCTTCCAACTTGTTGGATACGAATCTTCAAACAGCTAAGCAGATTATTTGAAACCTAGTTGAAAAGGAATTCGGTAATTTAAGATTTAAAAAAAGTATCAAACTCGAACTAACGAACTATTAGCATACAGATAGGAACACAGCGTCACAGTGAACTTATATTCTCTCCCTTTTTAAAAAATTAAATAAACGGTAAAAAAATATGACCAAACAATTTTAAGCATTAACATTCTATCAGCGCCGGATCAAACACAAAAATAAAATTTTCCGCACTTATCCCGTCAAATCAATCGTTACTAGTAAGATGCGAATTTATTCAATATCGTCAGGGCATTTTCGAGTATTCTCAAAAATTTAACTTAGCTTTGGTATTGTAAGTTATAGGTATTCGTTAAAATCGAGTGGATCATTCTCTTATTATCCAAAAATCTCTCGAATTCAATTGGCTTTTGGTTTTGTAATAAAAGGACAATCGAAAAGCAAATAAAACGAGTACTTTCTTCGAGAGTTGTGATTTGCATAATGCTTTTTTGTCTGAAGTTAGGGATTCAATAAAGAGGTAGATTAAACTCGTAGTGTGACATTTAAGATTTTTCGTGAGCTGATTTTTAAGATGCTATCAACGTTTTTAATGTAGATAGAAGCAGTTAAATTTTGTTGGCAGTTTTAAGCACTGTAATGGACTTATGAGGTTTTGCCAGACGCAAGTTGGCACGGACGAGGTCGCTTTAAATTTTATGACTAAATATTTATACAAGTGCGTACGTCTGGCGCTATAATATGTTGAGAACATAATTTCATTTCGACTTTTGTTTGAGTTAATCTGTCGAGTTGATTGTAATGAAATTTCCTTCAAACGTTCGTCTAACTAAGCTGTGTGTGCTCTCGAAACTGGGAGTGAACACGTCTGTAAGGGAAATAATTGAAGTTGTATATTCGGGGAGCCTCAACTAACGTGCTCAATGATTTAGACCTTTTGACGGAGACTTAGTTACCACGAAATTGGGGTAGGGTATTGCTATTTTCTTTTGTATTTCTTGTCTGTAACTTTTTTAGACGAAGAGACTGATGATTTGATACCGTGTTCTAATAATAGAAAGAAGGTATAAAAGATAACGAACCAAAAGGTATCGAAGGTGTGTGAGCCTGTGTTATGCAGAGGAGGTCGGTAGTCGCCTATATAACATTAAGTTGAAGCTAGGAAAGCGATAATTGAAGAAGGCTTTAAGCTACTTTTTGTCCCATTGCTGGGCATAATATAAAATGTACGAAACGCGGCGAAGCTGCCGTGGAAAACTAGTTAGTAAATGATAACTAACAACTTAACAACCCATTGGCACCCCGCTGCTGGACTAGGCCTTAACACAAGCAAAAAGTCAGTTCTATATTCTTCCTACCATTTTGTTTTCATTCTCTAGCAAAATGAATATCAGAAATACTGATTGTACAAATTAATAAAAGTCATAAAAATATCCAATACTTAATATTTGTGGTCGACAGTTTCTTAAGAAAACAGAAGTATGAATAAAATAATCGTTACCAACAAAACATGGTATAATTTCCTGCTAAATAAACATCTCATTAATCTCTTCAGTAACGAAATATTGTTCGCTCATTGTTTTATTTGTAGCTCCGTATTAGTGCAAGCGGAACCCTAAGCCAGGATACCGCGAGCACGACGGAACCTCGCCAGTTCACTTGAACATTTATCACTGTCAACCAGCTAAACAGATAACTAACAAAGTGATGTATGGAGTGAATTCACTGTGAAACGAGGCCAGCCCGCATCGACGTGCACTCTGAAAATAACATTCAAATTTTAAAATGTCCATCTGTTTCGACGCACCTGCATCGAAAACGAGCCGAATATTTCCGAAACTGGCAAAGGGCAAAGTGAATTAGTCGCTGTGAAAGTGAGCTTAATCGACTGGCTTTGACTCTGTTACTGGATCAGTGCTTACTAAACTGGATGTGCAGAGCACATTGATTATTCTCAAATGGGAATTCTGATCTTTTTGTCATACTTTAAGCACTCTGCCCTCTTTTGTACTACCTCATACCCACTAGGAATGAATATTTTGAACAGCCTGACAGAAATTTTATTCGTTTACTGTCAGAAATTTCTCAGCTTTATGTTATCTGACTATTAAACTATCGGCTCTTAAACAATTAAGCCACCTGAAGTAGGTATAAATATAGCTTATATAATAGGTACTACTAAGTGTATCCTGTTCCACATGTTCCTACAATAGTCTTGTTTGTCAAACAAACAATATACCTTTATTAACTTGAGCAGGTAACTATTCTCTTGTACCAAGATACAGATGTTCGATACCATAAAGGTTGGAGTTTACATTCCTAACATTAACCCAAATGTGGGCTTAATAATAGCATGTGTTTATTAGCTTCTGGTACCCTCGACCCTCGTCACGCGGCATTTGCGCTGCTCATAACAAGGGTGCACCCGGAGGTGGAAGATGTTCTAAAATTTAATACATGAGACACCTGCAGTATTGAAGGGTTGAAATTTATTAACTCTAATGTTTGTAATGGTACTCTGGTTCTATCCACTTCAAATTTGTAAAGTTTTTTCTTTATCAAATAAGTTAATAATTAGTTCAAAAATGTTAGTACTGTACAGTACCATCTAAATATAATACTCATATTTTCTCTAAAAGGCTATTTGTTTAATGTGGCGATTATAACGAACACGCAAATTTACTTAATATTTACGTGTTTTAAAATTTTAATTGTTTAAATAACGACGATACAGTCCCTTGTCATTGTTTAATTATTTTTGTGACATTACCTACCTGAGGTAAAGAATTGAATTTTTTATTCGGAGAAAGGCTATGTTGTGACGGAAATTATTCACAATCGAACAGCGACCGTGCCGCCATCTGTTGCCCCTATATTTGAATGAGGTCATTTATTAAATAGCAGCCCATTGTTCCTTTGATTTCAGGTTAAATTGAAATGCCCTTCGCCATCCATCTTATTTTCGTGCAATTTATTAAAAAAACATCTCAGAGACGATGTAATTTTAAAGAAACACTCTAAGTACTCACCTTAGAAAAAGGAACTAAACAAGTAGCTTCTTTCTTCCATGGTACATACTTTCACATACGTGTTCGTTTCTAGATCTGGTACTATGTCTCATCATTAACTTTTCAATTTTACAGAACAAATCCAGTGGTGATCTAAAAATTTGATTATTGGATTACGAGACAGGATGATTAGGTACGTACTGTAAACAAAATAAGCAGTTGAGCACCGTCAGTGGCTGCTTTCAAACAATTCTGCCTATATTTTACCTAATCCGAGGACATACGTTACATTTAATTTTACTGATTGATTACCGTCACCTACTTACACTAAAAAAATAAAAGTATTGTATTTATTTGGCTTCGTGAAAAAATATTGTAGTATGGACTTGCAAAACATTTGCAATATATAATAACACCGGCAACAGTTGTGCCACTACTAATCTATCCAGATTACAGGCTTAATATCCGTCTGGGAGGCAGGCACTTGAATAATTTCACTAGTATCCATCAAAAAAGTGACGCATATTATAACGCTCCAGATGTTTCTTCTACTAAAGTATCCTCGAGTTGCGTTATTGTAACAGTTTTTCCTGGACCGTAATAAAACGTTTCACATGTCGACTACAGTCCCGTTGACCGCGTGCGGTCGGCGTGAAGCTAAATTGATGGGTCACTCCATCGCCAATGTAATGGTCCTTCAAAACGAACGACCTCTGGTCGGTAAGTGAAATTCACGTTTGATTAACTTTTGCTCAAGGGCAGTGTTTTATAGAAACGTTGCTATTTGGCTCTCGCTTCATATAAAAACCGTTTAAAGTAATTCTCTAAAAATAGAAACACTAAAAGTGAGTGAAGACTACGGAAATCTGTAAAAAAGGGATGAAATATTTCTTTTCCCTTTATTATGTGCAGATGAAAGCAGCATTAAAACGGGATACCTAAACGACTTAATATTTTATTCCATTATTACTGTAATTTGCTTAGTAAAACAGTGAACCTACGTATTATGAAAATAGACTGCCACAAAGAGAAATTTCCGGTATCAACCGAGTTCGAAACAGAAAATAAATCTCCCGTCATAACCCTGTGCGCAACGAATGACATGCTTCAACCAAACGGACTATGATAGATTAAATACACAAGTACGTAACGGGGAGAGGGCTCATGGGGACATATCGTAAACAGGAAGCTTTCTGGCGAGCTATTCAAATTAATTCACGAACATTTTTAGCTCACATTTTGTAGAAGGAAAATATATCAAATGAAGCTATCAGCAACATTCCAAGGCATTTGTCAAAAATTTCACCATTCTATGAAGTCGTAACGAAAAATAAAACTGAGGAATGAGGAATTACACTTCAGTGATTTAAAATAATACCACATTACGCTCCAACTTGGCGTCGGAATAAAATTACTTAATCTTTTTAAAAAATCCACCAAAATTAACATGCGCTGGTATGAAGAGCTATTTTTCGTACGATATTAATATAACGCTGCCGGTATTGTACCCGTCAAGGTACTTTATGTGGGAAAAATGTTATACATGTAAAACTGGCACACGTTGCTTTTGAAATTATTGTGAGACACCTGCCAATGCGGTGGTATAAAATCTCCTTTTAAAAAGTATTTGTTTTTGCCGAAGTCAAATAAAGAATAAAGAGAATAAAACTATACAATATCGTCACGTCGTCGTTAATGTTAGATCACAGAGGGATTTGAAGATCTGTGTATTAGATAGACTATATTCTAAAGCATTGTGTCCCAATTAGTGATACCTCCAGGGGAACGCGATGTTGCTAGACGCAATCTCTTAACTATACGCATGAATTGTCACGTACGCATGCATTTCAAATATGTTTGTTAATGAAATATAAAACTACGTTATTTTTAGAATGAATGCGTTTTAATACGCTATGGATCTACATCTATTACTTATAATATTTTCTTTAGTTTAAGATATATTCATGGTAAAATAAAATTACAAAGATATTACAACTTTAATCGATGGTCATTTGTTTAATGCAGCCAGAGATATGGGTCCAAATAGCTACTCACTGGCAAACAGGTAGACGTAGCCGAGGCAGACCGAGAAAAATATGGCGAACGATCTGGATGCATTCGTTAGAGAATTGCTAGAGGTTGTTAAAGACAGGACAAGATGGAAGACGTTGAGAGAGATCTTTGCCCAGCAGTGAGATAGTAAAGGTTAGTTAAAATAGTATCCCTAGCTCCGAGACGAAAAATATGTTAACATTCATCACTTCATCCCTACCGTCCCTCTGCTGGGCACGGGTCTTCTCTCAACTATCTAACGAGTTGAGAGAGTTTCAGGCCTTAATCCACACACGCTGGCCAAGTGCGGGTTGGTGAATGTCAAATGACCTCCACTGATTAGTTTTTAGACATACAGGTCTCCTCGAGATGTTTCCCTTCACCAATATTGAGCAGCGGTGATGAAATGAATCACACAAAGACGTATGGGCATGACCGAGGATCGAACCCGAGACCTTATTTTTCAAAGGCGAGGCCAACACCACTGCCCCACCGCAGCTTACATTTTGCAACTCTCTGTCTAGGCAGGACTAGACAAGAAAATTATTAAGAAGATGAACAATAACAAAACTAAGAAGGTGAAATATGTAAGAATCAGACCAGCTGCTGGCAGCAGATATTTTTTAAATCGGCATTTTACATTTTTATGCTATGATAGATATGTTTAGTATAACATTGAACATTGCTTAATATGCTGACAAATCTTTTACATTCAATAATATTCAACGGTCATCAGATCGCAAACGAAGCAGAGCTTGTACTATGGAAACCAGATAAATGGTAATATGCTACATATAATACTTTTCTTTTGTAAATATATATTTAAATATAGATAATTACACCCAGACACAAGACAAACGGACATATTTAAACAAATGTTTGTCTCGGGTGGGAATCGAACCCACGACCTGCGGCGTGAAAAGTAAGTAGCTTACCGACCACGCCACCGGCCCGTCCGCGTTTTATTATTTTTATTTGTTTGGTAAAATATAATATACCTTATTTTATTCTAATTTAAACTCATATCTGGTAAAAGTACAATTGGATAGCTTAATGGACCAAACTGAATAAAAATCTCAACACTAACCTAAATTAAAAACTAAACTAAGTAATACTTAATCTAAATTAATGCGTTATCTTCCGGAAACGTACCCAGAAGGCATTGCCGCGTTGGATAGCAATACTGATCCTTTGCCCGAGATACAAACCAGCCTTCTGGTTACGTGTGTTGTCAACTAAGCGTTTTGACAACTCCTTGAAAAGTGAACGAGCTTCTGGCAACGTAATATGGGAAATTAAGTATCCTAATATCAATAAATGTGACTTGTATATATGTAGCCCGTATACCTTATACGAATATTAAATATTCGTTACATCTCTACTAACTACCTGAGCTTGTCTACAAAGTCGATGAAGTCTCCGACCTCATTTTCTAAGAGTTTACAAAGTAAATTTCTTTGAAAATGGAAACTAAATCGCTTGTAATGTTTCTATTTTTGTTTACAAAAGATTACAAAAGATTCTTTATTACAAAAGATGTTTAATTTAATGTCAATTAATAATTTTGTAAAATCACCTGTTTATCCAATATTGTTTAAATTTGGCGTATTTATTTATTTATTATAAATTTATTAATTTATTTTACTACAATTAATTTTACTTACAGATGAACGAAACCGGTCACAATGATAGACTTAAATAAAATAGGTAGACATATGTAAATATGTAACTCTATCTGTACGTAGAAGGTATGTACGCACTGGCGGTTAACTGGATGCGGCCAGCAACGGCATTATTCACCTGGGTTGGCCGCATGTCAGTGCGTTGAGATCATGCGGTTTCATAAAAAAACCAAGGCTCTTACTCTCGAGTCTTATGCCTTATTTACTTATGAAATTGAACAGCCTATTTGGTCTAGTAGTAGGCCTTCCAAGAGGTCTTCGGTTAATAACCGAGAGGTTGTTGGTACGAAAAGTAAAAAGGTTTTGTTCGACTCGGTATTCAAATCCTTTTGACCAAAAAGATGTGTTTAATATTTAGAAAAACTAAATAATTGCTTGTATTTATGAACTTTGACTCGCTGCCTTCTAAGTTTAAATACTGAACATAACCAGCAAAATGTTGGTAATATTCACTTCTATCTACACCTTTGTGTATACCTATTATTTTAAGACTATGAATCGATACCAATATTTATTAAAAGTTGAGAATTTTTGGCTAATAGCCTAATTCCTGCTAAGTACCTACCGAAGAAACAAACTCTTCGATTTCCAAACGAACAATAACTGTACCTAAGTACTATTGTAATTAATCAAAAGGCCTATTGGCGAGACAGAAGTTGTAGCTTACAATTACTAAAACCTAGAACTATTATAAATTCTGTGCTAAATCTAGTTATTGTAATTGATTATTTCAAGTACCTATTTATTTGTAACTATAGCGTGTGGCAACACTAAGCCTCCGATTACTACCGACATTACGCGGCAACATTATACAGGTGCACGCGGGGTATTCACGGGGTAGTCGGTGCGCGGGGGTTCGCGCCAATTCGCCGGTGGTTTTCAGTGAGAGAGAGAGTTTTTAAAGGTTAGCTTGGACGTTTTGTATTAGTTGTGTTTGTGACTATTGTTCTGTTATTGTGTTAAAACAATATAGTTTGTTTTATAACTATTAATGAGTGTTTCCCTCAGCACCCCACGAACGCTATAAGTGGCTGCCCAACGTGTGTAAGTGTGTGTCTTGCTACTGAACAAAGTCGTGTTGTAGTAAGTTCTTACAACGATCACGAAAGTGACCGTAGGGGTTTAACTATTCTCTTCGAACCCGTGTTCAAGATGCCTAGAACACGTTCAGCGGAGGACGCTGATTCTGAGAACATTACCATGTCCCAGGAAACACTTGCAAGTTTTATCGCAACAATCCAACAAACACAGAGCCAGTTTTGCCAGGAGTTACTAAATCAAGTACGATCGTCAACTCCAATGTCACAACCTGGCCACTCCGAGACTCTTCAGGCAAGTAGTTGCAGTGCGAACGGAAATTTTGCGAAATGTACAACTCGTTATAGCGGACACGAGCACGAGTCGCTGGAGAATTTTATAGATGCGATCGTTACGTACAAAGACTGCCTAAATATTTCCGACGAAAATGCACTGAGGGGATTCTCAATGTTATTGGAGGGGCCCGCTGCAGTTTGGTGGCAAGGTGTGAAGCGATCCACTAGCTCGTGGTCAGAAGCGCTTACACAAATAGAAGGTGCGTTCGGTGTGCGTGACCCGCCTCATCGAGTCTACAAGAAACTTTTCAGTTTGTCCCAGGAAGAGGAACATACCGACTTGTTTATTGCCAAGGTACGTGCACTATTGTCAAAACTTCCTAAGGACGATCTTTCCGAAAAAGTGCAGTTGGACATGGCGTACGGTCTCCTAAGTCCGCATATTCGAAATCGCGTGACCAGAGAAAGCGTCAATACCTTCGAAGAGCTACTTTTCAAGTGTCGCATTATCGAAGACTCTCTCTTGGAAACCGGCATACGATCATCTAGTACCGTTCAATCAAAATCACAAGCCCTTGGCAACAAGCGCACAACGTTGTCGTCGCCATCGCGGGATTTACCTATTGTAGTACCAACTACGGTCGCCGATTCGCCGTCAAGTGCCGGTGCGGCACACGCCGAGTCTACCGTCAAAGGGAAGAAACCTTTTTGTTCGTATTGCAAGCGATTAGGTCACCGCAAAGAGTTATGTGAGAAATTGAAGCGTATTAATGGTAAATGTAATAATAGTGATAGTTATTTAAAGTCGGAAAGTGAATTAAAGTGTTACGGCTGTGGTGCCGCAAATGTTATCAAATCAAAGTGTAAAAACTGTTCGCCGAGTGGTCAGCAGTCATTTTACTCTTTAAACATTGCGTTACAACAGAAAAGTACATCTACTAGCAGTTACAGTGAGCGCGACAGCAGCGCGGTCACAGCGCAGCGCGTAGTACGCGTGCGACCCGTGCAGCCCGCGCGCCCGCGCGGGCGTAGCCGCCCGCTCAGCCCGACTTCGAACACCGCTGCAGGCGCGCACGCCGCTGGCCGCACCGCGCAGCCGCGAGTTAACACTAAAACGCCTGCGTCGAGGCAAGGTAACCCTTCGCGCGCCGTTGGTGAGTGTTTTGACTGTACTGTTGGTAACAATAACGTTCGTAACACAAATGTCTGTACTAATGTATCACATTTAAATGGTAGTATGACTTATCTTTGTGAAAGTAATGTCGATAAGTTAAACACATGTGTGTCTAGTTTTTACGATTGTAAATTGAATTACAATAGTTGTGAGTATGTTGATAAAGTAAGCAATAATGCACCTTTTTGTCGTCCTGTGTTAAATATAAACATTCTAGGGTATTGTGGGACTGCTTTAGTGGATACCGCCGCTAAAAGCTGTATTGCTGGTCACACGCTCTACGCTCTCCTACTTAAGTTAGGACACCCGTTGTTTCCGTCAACACAAATTGTTAGGTTAGCGGATGGTGTAAGTAGGGAGATGAATGTACTAACCACAGAGGTGAAGGTGACACTCCAACATAAAACTAGAGTGATAAATTTTTTAATTTTTCCTGAAGCAGATAATAACGAAAGCTTGCTAGGTATAGATTTTCTTACTATATTCAATCTTGTATTTAACTTTGGTGATAGTCGCTGGCACTTTGCCGACAATAGCGATGAAAAGTTTGAGATGCAATTTGAAAAGATGTCACCTGCGTCTTTGTGTTCCGCAGTTGAAGTGCTGCGCGATGATGAGGCGACATCAATTAATAGTAATCAGCGTGAGGTTCTTGCACGCCTTCTCATAGAACATAAGGACATCTTTGAGCCAGGGGGAGACGCGACTCCTTTTGCTGAGCATATTATCGACACCGGGGATCACCCCCCCATTGCCGTTCCTCCATATAGGTTGACACCAGCCAAGAAAGAGGTTATGCGGGTAGAGTTAGATAAAATGCTAGCAGATGATATTGTTGAAGAGTGTGAATCTGCATGGGGTTCTCCGGCGCTCCTCATTCCTAAGAAAAATGGTTCGGTAAGGTTTTGTGTAGACTACAGAAAGCTCAATTCGGTAACAAAAACTGATGTCTATCCAATGCCGTTGATAGATGAGCTTGTTCAGTCAACAAAAAAGCACTCTTTCATGAGTACAATCGATATGCGAAGTGGGTTTTGGCAAGTTAGTGTACGAGAGCAAGATAGGGACAAAACTGCGTTTCTGACGCCATTTGGGACATATCGCTTTAAGCGAATGCCTTTCGGTCTCAAAAATGCGCCTTCAACCTTTCAGCGTCTAATAGATAGGCTTCGTACAGGTGCTTCACTCAAGGATGTAACCCTTCTCGCTTACCAAGACGATTTACTAGTTATTACAGAAGGAAGCTTCGAGAAGCATATTGCAGACTTACGTGCTGTCTTTGAAAGGTTACGTTTGTTCAAGTTACGCGCGAATAGAGAAAAATGTGTATTTGCACGAAACCAGGTAAAGTATCTTGGTCATGTCATCACCCAAGACGGTGTGTTGCCAGATGATGACAAGGTTCGTGCAGTTCTAGACATGAAGGCTCCTTCGTCGTTGCGTCATCTAAGAACCTTTCTACAGACGTGTTCTTGGTTTAGGAAGTTTATCCCAAATTTTTCAGCTGTTGCTGAGCCTTTAACACGACTGCTAAAAAAGAATCAGCCTTGGTTGTGGGACAGAGATCAAGAAAATGCCTTTCAAGAACTTAAAAAGCGGCTATCTATGTCCCCGATTCTTATCCAAGCAGATTATAGTAAGCCTTTTGTGTTGAGGACAGACGCTAGCAACTATGCCGTTGGAGCGGTGCTGTTACAAGGCGATGGTAAGGATGAACGACCCATAGAGTACGCTAGCCGTCTACTTACTCCTGCCGAGAAAAACTACAGTACGACAGAGCGTGAGGCTCTTGCTGTCGTCTGGGCGGTAGAACGCTTTAGGGGCTACATAGAAGGACACGAAGTTATAATAGGTAGCGATCATCAGCCGTTAAAGTGGCTTCTTACCCTAAAATCACCGTCTGGTAGACTCGTTCGATGGGCATTAAAGTTGCAATGCTTTAACATCCAATTTCAATATACGCCTGGAAAGGCGAATGTCATTGCCGATACTCTAAGTCGTCCAACTTGTAGGGACGATACTAAAGATCAGTGTGGAGTTTGCGCTGTCGTTATAGACTTACCTGCTAGAAGTGCCACGGATCTTCGTCGTGCGCAACTCGATGACCCTGAGCTGAAGAAAATCATTAGTGATTTGGAGGATACATCTGACGCTCAGTCTGTAGGTATAAAGCGTTGGTCTGAAAGAGGGTACTTCATACAACAAGGCGTTTTGTATAGGTATAATCCGGATGTAGATAATGAAGAGCCACAGCTTGTAGTTCCTAGTTCTCTCCGGTTAGACATCTTGAAGGAATGTCATGACTCCAATATAGCTGGTCATCATGGAATAGACAGAACATACAACCGAGTCTCTCAAGGTTTCTATTTTCCAGGTATGCGTAGGGCTATTACGGAATATATTAAAACCTGCGCCACTTGTCAGCGGTATAAGTCTTCTAACAAAAAGCCGTCAGGTTTATTACAGACGCCGGTTTTACATCAAAGGGGAGAAGTGTTGGCTATGGACTTGTTTGGCCCGCTTCCCGTAGGAAGTAACGGAGAACGGTGGATATTATTAGTAGAAGATACCGCCTCCCGTTGGGTTGAGCTTTACGCTTTGAGAGAGGCAACTTCAGAAGCGTGCGCTCGCATTTTGATTGAAGAATTTTTTCTCCGTTACGGATTTCCTCGACGCATTGTATCTGACAATGGCGTCCAATTTGTGTCAGCTGTCATGCAGCAATGTATGTTTATTTTAGGCATAAGCCAAGAGTTATTACCTTTTTATCATCCGTCAGCTAATCCAGCGGAACGTAAAAACAGAGATTTAAAGTTGCAGTTGTCTCGTCTGGTCAATACTGACCACTCTTCGTGGCCACAGCATCTGCCCGCTGTAAGGTTTGCCATGAATTCCGCAATTTGTCAAACCACTGGTGCATCTCCAGCATATTTAACGTTTGCCAGGGAACTTAGATCGCCGATCGACGTACAACATGATATTCGGTCTATTCTAAATAAAGATAATTTCGTCCCGCAAATCACACCTTATCTAAAGGATTTCGTCAATTCTTTCATCACTGTAAGAGAAAGAGTCGAAGCACAGCAGGATAGGCGTAAGGAATGTGCCGATAAGTCAAGATCGCCTGCCGAAGCATTTGAGGTTGGAGACCAGGTACTCCTTAAGTCACATGTTCTAAGCAATGCTGCTAAAAACATAACTGCAAAGTTTGTGCCAAAGAAGGACGGTCCTTATATGATTGTAAAAAGAGCGAGTCCTACGTCTTATCTCATCGCGAACCTAGACAGTCCTGAGAATATTTTAGGTAAATATCATGTATCAGATCTTACTAGGTTTCATAACCGAGACAGTTCGCCTCCTCATCCCGTAGTACCGAAACGTCAGAGAGGACGTCCTCGAAAACATGTCTGTCCTGTATGTACGGTTTCATGTGTGCGAGTTCATGAGCGGGGACGTTCTCTAGAACTCGAGGGGGAGTGTATAGCGTGTGGCAACACTAAGCCTCCGATTACTACCGACATTACGCGGCAACATTATACAGGTGCACGCGGGGTATTCACGGGGTAGTCGGTGCGCGGGGGTTCGCGCCAATTCGCCGGTGGTTTTCAGTGAGAGAGAGAGTTTTTAAAGGTTAGCTTGGACGTTTTGTATTAGTTGTGTTTGTGACTATTGTTCTGTTATTGTGTTAAAACAATATAGTTTGTTTTATAACTATTAATGAGTGTTTCCCTCAGCACCCCACGAACGCTATATAACCAGATTAATTGTTCGGTTAAGTCTTCCGTAGTTAAAATCGACTCAATCTCGTTGTGGGTACCTTTAATTATTCCTATTAAATTCCGGTTCGAACCGGTTACTATCAGAGTGTGAGTCGAGCCCCCAGACCACTCTGCTACGAAGCTTGTTGCATAAATTTCGAATTCATTGAATAGTTCTTTCTCCAATTATTTGTGCATAGACACGTCACTTAGTTTACAACTTGACTTGTCTGTATTCACACAAAGCTGTCAGCTATATATAAAATTAACGGTAACAAAAATCCTCTGCGGCTTATTTTATTTAACAGCAATAATATCTGGTCTGAAAAAAGACGCCATAAAATATAACCCAGTTTATTGTAATAATAATTCAATTTTATCAAAAACAATTCCGCAACAAATTGACATTTTATTTTGATACATCGAAAAAACCAATATAAATTGAGCAAAACGATTCACTGAATCGTATTCATAGGAAATTAGGTCTCGGCTGCAATGAAACTCGACCAATAAAAACAATTATTGCTTGTATAAACACGAACGATACGGGTTGTAAACACGGATTGTCGGTTCTTAGAGACTAAGATGTCGTATAATAAGAACATTACCTTGGATGGGTGACCGACTCTATACTTTATCGTCCAATAACAACAAGCAGGAAATTTATAAAGCTATAGGAAAGAAATAGAAAATTTACGAACTGTGAATACAATTTATTGTTTTGACATGATTCTGTTGCTTTATCTAGTAAATTTGTATTGAGGGAAAGAATAAAAACGTAAATATTGCAAATATCCGGATTCCGGATGCTCATTTTGTTTGCGTATAATAACTACTTTCTATATTCACTTGTATGCGTACATATAGCATCACCCGAAAGTTTTGGGGGCTGAGTCACCGCCGTCCGTGAAACTAAACCTTCTATCTGAATCCCCACACGTGGTCCCAGGGTGGTGGAAATCAGGTGACAATATACTGGTAAGAAATTAACTTGTGGTAGATTTAGGCCATGGTTAGTGACCACCCACTCAACAAAGCCGCACCGCTAAGCAGCCTGTGCGATGTCTGGTGACACTATTTAAGAGGGTCGCTCAAAATTGTAGCTCCTTATGATTTGTAACCTTATGGAGCCACATTTCAGTATCGTAATCATGAGTGAATCGGAATATTCAGGCGCGTGCCATTGTAGACTACATCATTGCTCAGGCAAGTTGTAGTTAAGCGCAAGCCTATTTCAGAATCAAAAAGTGTAGGCAGAGGTGAATGTCACCCACTTTTCCAACATGTATTTTGTAACATGTAAACATGTATCTTATTGATCATGCCCCCGCTTTGTTACTATCTATTTTAATTTAAGTACCTGAATTTTGGAATAAAATCTTTAATAAAACGAATTAAAAAGAAAGTGTAGAGCGGACAAAAGAATAATATTTTATAATTCCCTTAACGCGAAGTCAGCAAAAGCAATGAATTATCCGTGCTAGCTCAGTAACAGATTTCAGAAGTCGATAGCGACCTATAAGAACACGGACGTAATAAACGTTTTCACTGAACTTATCTCAGGCATATTGAACGTTTTTTACTAACATTAATCTTTTAATTTGATCATCGTTTGAAAATAACGTCATTTTGTGCTAAGTTTAAGCTTTTAAGTCTGAAGATGTTGGTGTTTAAAACAAATAAGTGGACTACGCTGAATATCATACACGCTTTGCCAGGCCATGGATTTTTTTATTCTAAAATAGGTTTGCGCTAGACCACAACTTGCCTGATGCTAAGGAATGCTGAGGTCTACGATGGAACGCACATGCCGAGGTATACCGATTGACTCGAAAATCATTCGTCGATTACGAATGATTTTCGGCGAGAAGGTGGTAATATATAACCGTAGAAGCAACAATTGCAATCTACTCTATCAAATGATGCCACCAGGCATCGGACCGGAACACGGCAAGGCCGCTTAGCGGTGCGACATTGTCTGGTGGGTGATGTCTAGCCACGGCCGAAGCCAGTATATTGTACCTGATTTTCACTACCCGAGGGCCACGTGTGGGGATTTAGATTGAAGGTGCACTCCAACGAGAAAAGGTGACTCAGACCCCAATGGATACTATAAGAAATATTTTCCCTCGCAACGGGATGCGAAACACAAGCCTAGGAAGACAAAGGCAAGAACGGAACACGTGAAAAATTCGAGGAAATATAATTAATTGTAAAGCAGCACGTTGTGCAATATGGCGCTCCTATTGTCCCCTGATGTTTCCGAGGCTTCTTTTAAATGCGCACAAATCCTTCGAGCTATAAGTTAGATTTTAATAAAAAATATTTGCGGTTAAACCGAGATTTCATACTACTGGCACTGGATTTTTGTTTAAGTTTTAATTTTCATTTATTTCGAAGGCATGCCATGGTCATAAACATAAGTGACCACGTAATAACTCTTTACTAAGTCGCCCTTATGGGCTTGGGAAATCTAAGCAATTTATCAGTAAGGGCCACTATTTAGTCAGTATCTTATGGTTTCAACATGGTTGCCCATTCATGATATCCCTTCTTGCAGAGAGCTCACAGTTCAAGCTTTGATTTTGTGCGGTTTTATACAGTTCGATTCATAAAAATCTTTTGTTTCTTTACTTAAAATGGATTTTATTTTTATGAATAAACGGAAATGCTGGGTAAGTTTCCGAAAGATAACGATGCAAAGGAATTTTTCGACGCATTCGTTTAAGTTAGGCATTAGTTATTTTAGTTCTTAATTTAAGTAAATATTAATTAGGTAAATTTTCTTGTTAATATCTGTTGTAAATAAATTGATGAATAACGCTCTTTTATTCTACGACTATAATTTATTCCGCTCATACTTTCATGTATATCTTTCTCTCATCTATCTTCTTATATTTTTAATGGGTAGGACTTCCATCTTTACTATTTTTTTAGTTTTTTTTTACTTAGGGATTTAATCAGAAACTTGTTTTTGTTTATTAATTTAGGACAATAAGGAGTTAAAATATACATAATAACTAAACTAATTTTGATGTTTTATCAGCAACTGCATAGCCTGATCCTACCTACTCCAATCGCTCACAATAAGATGATTTACGATTCGGGGATCTATGGATAAAAAGCCACTACTTAGTTCAAATATTGTAAGAAATTGTAATCGTTTTAAAAGTTGGCGGGAAAATCGGGGATGATAGCTAATTTTTATAACAGGTTCTCTTAATTCTCTTGTTGTAGAATGAACCAATCAAAATTTGCTTGAGGTTACGAGTAAATTAGGTGAACGCAGAGGCTCAGCTATGCGGTATTTATAGGTATACAGGTATCTTGCGGGTGCCATACCTAACCGCAGTATAACAAATGGTACTACATGATGAAGTACCTATCCTAGTTCTTCTAACGTTGAAATAAAACGTAACGTTAACGTTAGTAGAAATGCCATTTCTCCGTAGAAAATATTATTAGAATTTGATAGCATTTTGTAAGAAACACAATACGATAGTAAGGTATAAATTTACTGAGAGGGAAGCTTTTACACTTCATAATAGAATATGATCAATAAATTGGCATCTCCTTTCAGCTTAATGAAGTATCTTAGTAAGTATTATAATAAGTATGACCAATAATAAAGTACGTAAAATAAGTAATTTTTGAGTTTAGAAAATGTTAGATCCAAAATGTTGACAAGTACTGGCATTTTCTGACTACTAGACGTGGTCAATAAAAATTGAAACTTCGCGTCGCGCCTCCTTGTAGGTTAGATCGCAATTACTTTGTAGAAATAATGAGATTATACGAATAACTTTCATAAGTTAAAAAGCACAATTGAAAACATAAAATTCCGATTAAAAAAATAACAGCCGCCAGCAGCCTGTGTAATCTTTAGTTATTTACTACACTTAGCTAGTTATCTTATTCTTTATCTTGTTGGCTACTTGATTTCAGTGTCTAGTCCTGCCTACTCTGACAGTAATATCACTATTGCTATAATAATGTGAGCGGCAGTGGCTCAGCGCTGTCCGCCCCGCCTTTAAAATATAAGATCGGGTGTTTGATCCCGGGTCATACATACGGCGATAAAACAATTTACTCAAAATGTGTTTTTGAGTGAATTGTTTTATCGCCGCTCTCTATATCGGTGAAGAAAAACATCGAGAGGAAATGTGACATCCACCAACCCGTACTTGGCCAGAGTGTGTGGATTGAGGCCTAAACTCTCTCACCAAGTGCGATAATTGAGAGAAGACCTGTGTGCTCAGCAGTAGAACACTGAAAAAGGGGTGAAAGGTACATAATAATCGTGGTAGATTATCATCGGTTACTTTTATGTGCTAACATTTATTTTCAGTTAGTGAAACACAATAGTATTTTTTTCATCGTGAGAATAATAAGTCTTTGATCTACGGAAAAAACACACCAATATCTCCATCATACAACCCGGAAAAAACATAAGCGTAGTGTAAACAATCACTTTATTTTGATGGAATTCAGTGTTCACACATATTTTTATTGTCGCTTTAGAGTTTTAGTTTTGTATTCCTATAATATTTTATTTAGAATTTTATTTTGTTTTCCTATATTAACATTTACAAAAACCAAAGCAGGCACATAAGTAATTGTGTATATGAGCAAACCTATACTGTAATCAAGACTACTACTTTAATTACTGTTGTGGTCAAGACTTAGTCTTACTGAAAACAGGTTTTGTAGGTTGGCTTAATACTCTTACAAAGGCATCAGGCTACTTGCTCTATCATTTTTTTTTTCAATAAGCAAATTCTAGTCTGTCAGGACTGTCATATCTAGTGTCACGTATCCTCCCCTCTTATTTTTATTCTATCGATTTTTTTTTAAAATAACTTTAATAGTAGTCTGTGACTTTAATAGACTATAGGTATTCTTATTCTGCTTCTATCGAATTTTATAAAGTGTTTTTTTTTTATTAATATACATTTATTTCCAACATATATATAGTATATATGTTGGAAGGGAGTATATTTCAGTTTATGTCATTGTTTATTCCATGTTTTTATGTGAGTTGAAAATATTCTGTCATATAACTAACTTCCTGTCTATCCTCTTCATGAAATACCTTACCTACATACGGGCCGGTGCCGCGGTGGCGTGGTTGGTAAGATACTTGCTTTTCACGCCACAGGTCGTGGGTTCGATTCCCACCCGAGACAAACATTAATGATGAACATTTGTGTTTGTGTCAAGTCTGGGTGTAAATATCTATTATAAGTATATATTTACAAAAGAAAAGTATTATATGTATAGTATATATCTATCTATATATATATCTCTGGTTTCCATAACACAAGCTCTGCTTAGCTTGGGACCAGATGACAGTGTGTGTTAACGTCCCAAAAATATAAAAAAAAAATATTGAGTAATAAAAGTTTCGGCCCTCAGACAAAAACCATTTTTTATTGTTTCTTTTTTGTTCATTGTTTCTTTCAACTTGACTTTGCCAGAAGACCGTCAAAGACGGTGGACGCCAAATTTAAAAAAAAAGTGAAGCGCGTGCGCTCGCAGGCTCTGTATTTTTCTTTGCAATTTCTTATTTACCCTATAGGTAGGTACTTCAATCGTACATCCTTAATAAATCCTACACTTTAACGTAAGAGTGAGCAATTTATAAAGTCAGGAATGTTCTTAGTGCCGAGTTAAATTTGGAGCATTATAACCGGCCCACATTGTACAGTACATTAAATATCTTGGGACCAAGTCAGTACCACAGTTAGATTTATTATCGACTCGCATGACTGAGTTCCCTTGCCGTTGCCCTCAGGGGTCTCTTTTGCAACATGAACGAACATAGTATATGTGACAATTCTATTGGTGTTATATGACAGTATATTTATCAAGGAAATTCTATTCTTTTAGCTGCAATTCCACCAAAAATTTATGTTCTCTATATAAAATTTGGTAACTCTGTTTGCCTGCTTTTTACGTTTAATGCTGAGCCAATTAAATTAAAACTTGGTATGGAGATGGTTAATGATAGATTGTTTGTATAATATTCGAAATACGCTAGGCCAGAGCCATGGACTGAAAACGTTCGTGGTATTTTAACATTTAGAAAAGTCATGTTTAAAAACCGAATGTCCTATTTTATGTGTTCGTTATTGTTAGGAGAAGCATCAGAGCCAGATAGGGATTATTTAATTGGCTATATAGAAAGTTAGAGCAAGTCGCTAGCGGCTAGAACTATTTGGGGGCTGAGACACCTTCGTCCGTAGGTGTACCTTTAATTGACACCCGCATGTGGTCCCCGGATGGTACAATAAACTGGGGTAAGCTTCGGTGGATAGTGACCACCCACCAGACAAAGCCGCACCGGCAAGCGGCCTTGCCGTGTTCCGGTGTGATGTCTGGTGACACCATGCAGAGATGGCGGGTCAGAATTGTAACTCCTTCAAAGTTTCTATCCATGTGGAGGCTCATTCCACTGCTACCTTCTCACCGAAAATCATTTATAATCACGAGTGAATCGGTATGCTGTGCTGGCGCGTTCCATCGTAGACTACATCACTGCTTAACATCAGGCAAGTTGTAGTCAAACGCCGACCTATCTCAGACTAAAAAAGTAAAATTACTAACACTAGTATTAACTATTAAATAAAAAAAGCTGTTAGTGGCGTCTATAAAGCAAGCATTGAAGATAGGTCGATAGAGGCGCGCGCGTCGATACAGGTTTTATATAATCTAACGACGACGATCTCTTTAGCAATCGGTTCGACCGTCCTCAGACGGCTCACTGAAAAAGTCCGGTGAACCAATTACCACCAAAGAGGCCCTCCCGGCTAATTGGGTTAGGTCATCAGCAAAAAAAAAATCTCTTTAGCACACATAAAATTTGACTGAGTATCTACCCTAGGCAGTTAAGGATAATACGTCTACCTGACTAACGCTGAAGCACTAACAAAAGCAATCACAACAAAATTAAAAAAAAACAACAAATAATCCAACTTAAATGTTCCACTCATGGATGCTATATAACATACTAAAACAATAAACCCAGATACAATGCGAAATTGAAATAAAAATTTTAATAAACTAATGCATATAACATTATTGTATTGTTCACGGTATTGTTCTACGACTCTTGTATGCATTGTTTGTTTACTGTACATACAAGCTGTGTTGCCTAAGTCTCTTTCCTTCTGGGTGGGGTTTTGATACCTAACAGACGAGCCTCGTGTTGTTGTTACCCTGAATCTGAGCGCACTTAGCCACAAATGTGCTGCTTTAGAGTGTGTCATGGTATCCACTCTGCCGAAGTAGACTGGCTCGTGTCAAAGACACAATCAGGGCAGCTTAGCAAAATGTTCTTCTTTATATTTATTTCTGGGATCAGACAAATAAATTCAGGACATTATAAATTAGAAACCAGCTAAACTAAACTAAACTCAAGTTTGTAAGTATCCCTTGAGATTATCAGGTTTTATTTATTGTTTTGGCTCAAATGTAACTGATGCACACCTTCGAATAAAAAGTATGATAATTATGTCTTGTTTAAATATTAATGAAATTAAATTTTAATAAATAAATTAAAATTTAAATAATAATGTTTTATTATTAACGTTCATACGCTTTATGATAAAACATGGCGTACTCGTCCATGTTATATGTCACCATCTTACTGAATCCCATGTTTATGAACAATAAATTAATTATGAATTATTATTGTTATTTTCTCTTTCTTTGTATGTATAATACAAGCTGTTTAATATTTACGAACATAACTTTCAGCTCAAAGTTCATAAACCTTCACAGAACAGACGATATTACAGCAATCCATTCTATGTAGAAATAAATGTATAGATATAGTTCGTACATCTACTTATGAATTCAATAAATAGCTTAAAGTTCAAACATAGAACACCACTCTACTATTACTTTACTTGCAAATTCATTCGGTATCGAAAAGCATGCATTTCATTCATAAAAAGCTATTTACATTCAGCAGATATACATTTTTCTTGAACGTATGAATTTTACACAGTTGTGTAATAAAATACGGTAGATGCTGCGTGGAATATTTGAAGGTTTTCTTTTATATCAGCATTGAATGCAAATAAGTAGTAAAAAGTAAAGAGACATAATCCAGACCGATACCTACTATAGAGTTTCAAATAAATATTTACATTTCAGTTCAGTACCTCGCAAACATCAACACTTCGACGCCGCGCCGACAAGTATCCATCGATTTTAATATTTACTAACAATATAGTATTATATTATCTGTGTACTAGCATATTTTTTAAGCGGAGGTACAAACTTTGGTATAAAGTTTTAAACTTATTTTAAATCTTTATTAATAATATAAATGCAAGCGCAACTCTGTCTGACTATTGCGCTTTCATGGCAAAACTATTGAACACATTTGAATGAAATTTGGTACGGAGATAGTTTGAGACACGGGGAAGGACATAGAATAGTTTTTATCCCACTGCGCAAAAAGAGGCCTATGGTTTAGCGCGGTATCTGAAATACGCGCGGGCAAAACATAATTATAAGTAAAACATATTAGAAAAATATAAAATTACTAGTTTTCCGATCGCGGCTCTATGCTATCGTGGGTAGTGTAGGTTTTCAGTTTTGTTTCCAAATTCTAAGGTTTAATCTTATTAAGGAGTTCCGTAGGCCTCCTTCCGACTTCACCTGTCCACTGTATATGCAAGTATGTCTAATTTGAGCAGAATCAAACGTCGAGAAGTGATTTTATTGTTACTTCCAAGATCTCACTCATATATTTTTCATATAACTATAGAAAGTAGAATAAAATCTTGTAAAACAATCAAGCTTTAGCTACAAATACAATTTTTAGGTCACCAAAAGTTAAAGAACGGCCACCAAACATTATAAAAGAATATTTAAAACTTTTAAATAAACCTAAATAAAATACCATTAAACACAAAATATAATTTTCGTGTCATAAAATACAAAAGTTACTTACAATTTTGTTTCCCTTTGCGTTGAGTCTCTTAGAATTTCCTTCTTTCAATGTTTGGTTCTGTATGAAAGAATAACAAGTAATCTTTTGAGTGGCTTTTACGATCAACTGATACTTAATATATTTCCTGCTCAAGTAATATTGATTCAGTGTGTAAAGGACAAACATACTTCTTGTAACTTGGATGGATTAGGTAATCGGCCCAGATTCTGGCGTTTTAGACATTTATCTTTATTAGACATTTGTCTAACCAAAAAGGCAAAAAATCTTTTGTATTGCAATGACATCTGCTATTTTTTTCGACATATTTGAGTGCTTTAGACATCTCAAGTATACAAACGTGGAAAAAAATCGCGGATATAATTGGAAAACAAAATAAATCGCCATTTTTGCTAGACAAATGACTATTAAAGATAATGTCTAAAGCGCCAGAATCGGGGCCCACGTTGAAGTTGGGGAAATGTATCAAAAATAGCAATGTTTCGTTCTAGTGTGATTTTTATAGATAAGTAATGACATCACATTTAAGTGATGACATGTCTCCTATAGGAGAAAAATATTAAAAAAAAATTCTCCTATAGGAGACATGCTATAAATCATTAAAAATAAAGCCTTCTTTACACTTATTTAAGAGTAATTTGAATAATAACTTAAGGATTAAGAACGAAGGACCTCTTGAAAGGAATTTATTCTGAGTGTGTATTCTGTTTATTTGAGCCTCAAGGACGTACATACATACATATAAGCTTGTATAGATTGCTTATACATTCAACTTGTGTACGGTGCGGGTCGCTTGTAAGCTGTTTGCATTGGTCATTTGTCGACGCGGCTTATCGAACATTATTTGCTTTCGCTTGTCCGATTCAATTTCCTAGTCGAGCCCGTATGTATTCCGTATGCAGGGTATTTGGTTACACTCTGTGTGTAGGATGAGATGAGAGGACTGTTTTTAGGGATCCGTATTGAAAGGATCCAATATAATCCTATTACTTAGTGTACCAAACGCTGTGCCACTTTTGTGCAGATTTGCAAAAAAGCAAGCAATTACCGCAATATGTAAATGAGCAGTGGCGCAGCGGTATGAAAAAACCTAAAAAAAAACCTAACCTATTTCCTCGACTATGAAATATAATGTCGCGGCTTCGACCCTCGGTCATGCCCATACATCTTTGTGTGAATTGTTTCATCGTCGCTATTCAATATCAGTCTATCGAAAACTGGCATGTTTACTTATCCTTCGAGGACATGTGACATCCACTAACCCGCATTTGGCTAGTGTATGTGGATTTAATCAATCTAAACACGTAAGATAGTTGAAAGAAGACTCGTGACTAGGTGTGTGAAACTAAAAAGAGTTGAAGTGAACGACCGTTCTGCTTTGCGTAAATTGACCACGTTCCGCTTTGCTTAAATTGACCACGTCATGTTGTTTGATTCCACATTACCATTCAAAAATGTAACGATGCGATCAGTCGTGCCATTTTCTTGCAGTTATTTACGTTTAAACCTACAGGCAGGACAAAGACGGGCGTGGCTCTGTGACGAAAGCCGCGGAACCACATGAGAATTTCCGTTTCAATCATCAAATAAAAATAATAAAAACATATCATGAACCGTACCTATTTGATTTTGTAGAGTTGTATAGTATTACAATTTTCACGGAATGTCTCTATTTACAATGTTATAACAATTAATGAAGTCTATTGAACCCATCGCATGTGAGTCCGACCTGTACTTGACCGGTTTTTTTATATAACTTTCTGTAAGCGGTTGTAAAAATGTGGATCTTGGCATGTTTATTGTGATTCGGAAAAAACGTTGGTTATTATCGAAAACCTTTTCTGGATTATGTCCTTGTAGCCTTTTTTCAAAACATTTTTACTGTCGCTGACCTTTATAAGACTTTCCTGAAATATTTAAACGAAATTGTTCAAAAAGTATGCAAGAAATGATGGAATGATTGGTTATTTGCTAAAAGCAATCAATGGTTGATAGCGTAAGGTACAATTTTTAATTTTATTCGAATCCAATCAACCGTTGTAGTGCGGTCAGCATACAAAGTGACTAATTTATTCATCCGATTGTTGATACAAGCAATTAAATCGATTTAGGTTGTTTCGGGTTGTTGGTTGGATGTTCGGAATCGATTCATTAATATTAAATAGTAATTTTACCCTTTTTGGGAGAATTATCCCTTCAACAGCTTTTTTCTCCGTTTATTTTGTTAAAATCACTACTAGCCGTAGTTTAAACCAATTTAGTATGGTTTGCAATGCAATGATTGTAATAAAATCTCATTTTTTAGCAATTTTGGTAAGCTTAAATTGCAAAATTTTACTATGAAAAATCAATAAATTGAAATGTAATTAGATTTTACTTTTTTATGCATTTTGCCATTTCTGTTTTATATTTAAACTGATTGAAATAAAACTAATTTGTAACGGATTTTGTCGCGGTTTATTTTAGATTTTTAATCCCGACGATTCAAAGTCTTTTCAGACTTCATGGTCACGGATGGACTGACAATGGAGTCGGAAACGTCGGGATATAAAATTTAAAATATACCGCGATAAAATCCGTTATAAAATAGTTTTATTTCAATGTGTGATATTCGCGCGAATTTAAAAAAATACCATTTAGACTTATTTTTGCCATCTTGCTGTTAAACTCTGTAATACAATACAGCAATATGCTGTAATGGCTTTCACTGCAGCTATTATTTGCATTACTAGAATAGTAGTTACTAGTAATAGAATGTATGAAATCCGACTTTTACACAGCATATAGATTCAACTAAATCGATTCTGTAAATGAGGTTTAACAACCTAGAACAATCATGCTCTTAGATTCTATGATTTGTGTATTTCTGATGAGATCGACCTATGTTCCGCCCCCGCGTATGTCGGTTATCACTCTAAACTATTGACCTCATTTTGCGTAGTTGGATAAAAACTATTCCATGTCCTTTCTCGGGTCTTAAGATTGTATGGAGATACCATACAAAATTTCATCCAAATCGGTGCCAGACTGACGGAGTTACATTCACATTTATAATTATAAGTAAGGAAGTAAGGATAAAGCTAAATTAAAAATTTAATAACCCCCGACTCATATTTTTAAGCTAAGAACTCTCTACTAAGCTTTTGAATAAAAAACCGCATCTAAATCGCTAGGTGACAACTAACTTGTACACAGATACACAATCACAGATGCACGCCTCAAAATTATAAAACCTCTCTTTTTTCATGAGTTAAAAAAAATACTTTCCAACTCTGGAAGTATTTTTTAACACAATTTGTTAATTAACTATAATGTACTTGATAACTGTTGTTAACGAGTACATTAAAGTAGGAATCAGTAAATAAGTATTAGGTCCAAAAATGTTGATACGATGTAATATATGTGTTGACCAGCACATTTGTTGTGTATTAAACATAAAGGACCCCAATCACCTTCTAGTTACATTTGGTGTTAGAGAAGATCTTGTTAGCAGGATTACTCATAGTCAATTTTTTTATTAGTAAAGCCGGAGACATTATAAAATGACGGAGAGAAAATCAACTGTATAACGAATATGTTCCAACAGGGAATTGAGATATAACGTCATTACCATAATCGTTAAGGTGTTTGCCTATATCAAACAAATTAACACTCTCTAATGTAATTTTGTAGAAAATATTATCAAAATCATTCCCGGGGGACAATTGATTACGTCGGCTAACATCCGTTCATCAATTGTAGTGAGATAAACGTCAAGCCGAGTTTGCAAATGACAAATGTTTGCTAATGACTCACCCACTGAAAACCGAATAATTTGAATGAATATTTTACAAAACAGCTATCTGATGGGAATGATAATTATTATTGTAGACGTTAAGTATCATCTTTGACTGTTATAGAATATACTTAAATACTTTTGCATTTGATAAAAATCTAAATATTCTTTGTAAAATTAGATGATATTTCTTTCTTATAATATTTCTTTTTAATAGTGAGGCTAAGGAATTCCGTGCCTCGGAGAGCACGTTAAGCCGTCGGTCCCGGTTGTCATTTAACACATCTATGACAATCGTTACATGTAGTCAGAAGCCAATATAATCTGACACCTGGTCTAACTATCTCGGCTACTGGTTCCCTATGGGTTTCGAGGTCTGATGGCAGTCGCTCGTATAATTCTGGTAGCTAGCCGCATCAGGTTAGACTGGGAGCCGACCCCAATAGAATTGGGAAAAAGGCAAGGGGAATGATGAGTGAGACCAAGGAATTATGTTTAGATCGTAGCAAGTGGCGCTCTATAGTTTCTGCCCGCCCCCACGGGAAAAAGGCGGGATTGTATGTATGTATGTAGTTAGATAATTTTGATAATAATCACCTCCCACTTCTTCTACGGAGTCCGGTTTAAGGCAGCAGGAGATATCAGGCTTACCATCAACTTCCTCCCTGTGTACTGTAGTGAAATTTCAAAAGTGTCAACACTGTTTTTAATCTGGAGCGGGACTTGAAATTGCAATCTTTACAGCTAGAGGTAAACACGTTATACTCTATGCCAATGAGATAGGCATTATCGTTGGTCAGTTAACATTGTATAACACAGCGTGATGCCCGTATTACCTGAAGGTGTAGATGGGAATATCACCAACTTTTCGCCGGCTACGTTTAGGGGTAAGCCTATTGCCGTTCGCAGGGGACAATTCCAAACTTCGAGCTGCAACTCAGATTCTCTAAGTATATTAAAGTCTTATTGCTCGACCCGGGAATCGATCCTGGGACCTCTTATTTATTAAGGCGAACACCTACCACTGGACCACCGATGCTGTTAACATAATGTATAAAGCGCATAACAAACAAAATGGCTTAAAATATCCAACAAGAGGTCTTATATTTTCCAATTCTCAACCATAATACTAAGGATTCAAATATAATAATCTACTCTCCAACAAAATAGAAATGGCACTTCAGTGAATCCGGCTTCCAGAATCGAAGTAGCGATAATCCGCAATACAATGACACAAGTAGTTACGCACTTAACGGTCCCATTAAAAGAGTGCTTAACACTCTACGGATTGTGGTCCTGTGAATAATGGCAAAAGAATAGCAGGGGTACGTTTTAACGTTAGCTGAAAAGACTCGTAACTCCGCAGTCATTCAGGGCAGTAATGTGAGCTACGTGATGTCGTACTGAGCACGTACCTCGGATCGCTTCGACTCCCAGTTTTGGTGAGACTAGCAATTCGTACAGTGACGCATGCGTTTTATTATGCGTATAAAAAATCGTATTTACCTGAAGGGTATTGGGATGATTTACGACTTGATATCCGGTGGTTGTTTGTTTACGTTTTAGTATAATGGCCTCAGATCGTGGGACTCTCAGATTTATGATATATGCCAGACCGAGATTATTTCTATTTATGAATCCTAATGTTACCTACCTAAGCACGGCGACCCGCGTCAGGCCTTCTCTTAACTATTTTAGAAGTTGAGAGAGTTACTGTTAATGTTATAATTCCCATAAAGATCTACGACCTAGGTTGGAAGACGTGTCATGTACGATGATTTTTTTTGAAACACTGAAACGATTAACACAAAGATGTATGAGCACGTCCCAACCTAGGCTTGCCACCACTTATCATATATACCGTTGCGTCACACTGCTACTTAGCTGTAAAGTCTTATAATATATTCTAAACTATCTGCCTCGGCCAACGTCGTACCGCACATTTCTCATCTTTTTTTCAATATAGGTACTTTGGTTTTGTTAAATTTACCTTCAAACCATTTCTGGGTTTCTGTAAATATTTCAAGGTGAAAATCAGTCAATTCAGTTCAGCAGTTCTCCAGTGCCAGCAAATATCCATCAATTTATTTTTATATAATTGGGGCGGCGCGCGGCGGTCCTTTTTGCGTGTAGCTGGAGGTTTGAAGATCTCAGGATTGTTGCGAAATAAAACTTGTGTTTATAGGTACAAAAATACTGTAATAACGATTAAACATATTTTCAGATACTTTTGCGACTACAATTTTGTGCATTGGTGACGTTCCTAACGAATTTTTAATATTTTTGTATGACGCGTATAAGAATCAGATGCATGTATACTGTATAGGAAAGCATAAGAAGCGAATGTTTAATGCGAATAGAAGAGATGGGAATATTAAGCCAATCGTACGCAGACGCCCGACATCATTGCGAAATGTAGTCCAAATAGTCGCGTATAAGTGGCGCTAGACGTATGCAATATGCATATAAGATGTGTCGTAGAAGCTTGCTCAATAATAGAATATTATTTTCTGATGTCAAACCGAATCATTATTTAGGTAGCTAGTAAAGGTAGTTACTCTGTGTGATAAAATTTAATGGTTTTGTTATTCTAAAAGGAAAATGTTAAAAGCATTTTAAAGGGCCGCTGACCATTGTCTAGCAGACAACTTTTCCGATAGACATTCAACTCACGTATGTTTGGAAATGATGCATTCGTTTCCATAACGTACATTCTTATAATGGATTCTTTTGCAATATAATATCCGAGAGAAATTCTTTTGAAATGCAGTTTTAAAACAGAAAATATTAACTTTGTTTTATTTTTTACAGTTCGCGGTTGTAGGATTTATCCTCGAGCACACGTGATACATGGTTATTGCGAAATGATCTGTAGGTACTCCCCAGTGGCAATTTCAGGCCGTGGTTAGTCATCATCAGGCAAAGGCACGTCGCGAATGAAGTTCATTGTGTTTTGACGAGATGCTCGAATAAGTTATATATTAATGATTATACTACGTATTGTGAGTTACACCAATAAATAGAGTGAATAGGCACTTCCTACCAACACTTCAAGCACAAATGTTCAGGCCAAATCACTAGGTACACAGTACCTACTAGTGATTTCTACGGATTTCATTAGGTGATCCATGACGTCAATATTATAAACATACCTACACAAGTTTACCACCCGCGGCTCCGCCGTGAACTCCACATGAACTACACTTAATATCGTACCCAGGCGTAGTAAAAAAGTAGTCTATAGCCTTATGAGATTAGCACATTCAACCAAACAAACTCTTTAGCTATATAATATTAGTACAGATATTTTCTATACAAAATAGGTTACAGAAAAGACTGTTACGATTAGTGCTATTTACAGATATATATAGTTGTATATACAGATTGAGTGTTAATGCGTAATATCAAAGCGGATACATTGGAACAAACATTTGTTGGATCTAACCCAAAACAATGTCTGGTATCGAAGCCAAAATGAGCAGATAGTAACAATTCCCTAATAAATTATACTACTTGCTACATTTTTATAGTCCAATCACTTTCAATGGACTAAGATTATGTTCGTTTTTAATCAGAATTTACGACGATGTTCCAAGTCATGCTTCTTTATTTTTGTAATTGAAACTTATTCGGAAAAGCAGAATGGAGAGCCACGTCTCAATAGCCGTCTTCAATGATATTGATCCGAATAAAAATATGATTGGTATTTCATAACAATGGCTCCGGTTTTAACAAGGCACAGATTTAAAAAGATTCTTGTGGCTATTATTATAATAGTAAATGTCAACTATTTTCTGGCTTTCTGGATTGTAACGTGATAAGCTTAATTGCATAAAAAAATTGTGCTAATAATTTTAATTATTGACTTACTTTATTAGTACAGTATGTGTTAGTCATGTGACCGGTGAGATAGAGAAGGTGCATTTACAAAATATGTTTCTGGGCAGAATATCTCGTCGGTGGAACAGATATCAGAAAAACATGTCGCGGTATAGTGCAGACTGTCGATTTGTCGTTTGTGTACCTTCGCTATTAGACCTCCATCTTGCAGCTGATCTCAAGAGGTTTTACCAACCCCAGGCCAACACTCGAAAATAAAGCGTAAGTAATAAAATAAGCCAAACAAATACAGAGTAAAGTGGTTTCTTAAATGCTTATCGTACATTTTGTATAATAGTTTTATTAGTATCTTAACTAAGTCTGCTTATACCCTATCTAAACAAAGCCGCAGGCTATGACAATTAAGTAGATAAAAAAAGCGCTTATAATATGTAGCTTCCAGTCGCTTATTAAAATAACTGCAAAGTAGATCTTCGCTGCAGGCTTGTTTACATTTTAATGTATACTTTAAAATGAAATATGTGCCCGAGAGAGTCTTTTAAGGATATTAATAACATCCTATCTCATTGTCCTTTGTAAACAATGCTAAGTCGAAAGTTATGTTAAATTTCTTAATATCTACTTTGTTATGTTTTAAGATACCAGAATCTCTACACATAATCCTATTTAAGAATGGATTGATGGATGTTTGTAAAGCTAAAACTCGAAAACAGCTGACCTGATTTGCTTATTTTAATAAAAGTCTAAGGAAGGTTTGAAAGGTAAGAAATACGTGGTACAATTTTGCCGGAGCAGCTAGTATTAAATAACTAGTATTATTACAAACTCTGAGATCTTTTCTAATATCTATTTATAAAAAAAAAACTATAAACAATCTATTGATCGCCTTGACATTTGCAATCACTTATAATTATCAAAGAGTACCTATCGCATTTCAGATTTCCAAGCAATTTAAAAACTGATTAAATAATATTAGATTTTTGCTTAGGTTTGACAAATGCGTGAACTTGTAGACTGTCTTCTGTAAAAGAGCTTTGAAGAAATAAATAGACACCTTACTTTTGAATGCATATTATTAGTTAAACGTAATTTTTTGTGGAGTAAATGAGGTGTTTAGTATTTAAACGTTTGATTAGAGTGTAGTGAGGTTCAGCTTTACTTGTTTGAGGAGCATCAATCAATGTCACAGATCAGATAGCTGAGTGATCTATTCGCCGGTGAGACGCTGCTAACTATATTATTTTGTTTGCTCATTAACATTTACCTGTAAAATGTAAATCTCTGAGCGATGTTTCTTAGTACCTAATTGATTTAATAGAAATTAAGAGAAGGCAGTGCAGTTATATTGAACTCTGATTTGATATAGGTACAAGATGTTAATAAATTAAGTCTTCAAAATTTAAGAGGTTGTATATTATATCATTTCATGAACAATAGCAAAGTACATATTTTTTTTATCGTTTTAAATATGTAGAACAATGTCCATTATGCATATATTATTAAATATGCTATCCGTTCGGTACCATTCTATGAACTAGACCGCATACTTTAGGCGGAAGAATTTTTGATAGATTAATTTTTCTTAGTCGGAAATTAAAATCGGTCAAAAAAGTATGTAACATTATTGCTTATGATATATGTTTTTCTCAAATCAACCGAGATGGAGCAACATGGTGAAATTTATGTTTTGAGCATTATCCTTTAAAATTAGCCAGCGTGATATGTGAATTACGTTAAGATGTTGGTTCTTATGTAAGAGAATAACTCTCAGCATTACTGCAGTCAATTACAAGTAATAAATTAGGAGTACACAAGGCTCAAGCTATAAATTTCCAATATAAGCTGATCTCGCGTTGTCTCGAATTTTCGTACAACGAGAGGTCAGCTTATATTGGTTTTATGTAGCTTGATGTGTAGCCGTGTGTACATGGCAAAATTTATTTTTGAGGTGTAGGTTTGCATTTTGGAGTTTATGCGGCATACTACGTGACGGCATGAGTCATAGAGCTCTGGGAGTTTGTAACTTATACTGGGTCTATTTATCGGAATACATTGTTCTATAATGGTACCAATTATATTTTTGGGATATTCCTAGTATTGATAAACCTAGTAGGTAATACGTCATCAAGGTATAAGAGTATGTAATGTAATGTAAAGCGAAACCAAAGGGACATGTAAACCCGTACACTTACTAGGTTGCAGGAATCTGACCGAAACAGAAAGGCCTAAGCTAGAAAGTGAACCCACACAAAAGCTATTTGTAACATAATATAGCAGGTTTACTTTAATTATCCTACAGATGATGAAGCTTTTAAATATAAAGGACCTACCTGCCTGTAGTTCGTTGAGTAAATGAAATAATGTTAAATAAATTTATGATTGTTTGTTTCGTTTTTAAATTATCAACCGAAAGAGAAAGGAGAACAAACATTCTTGATACAAATGTAAACTAAAAATAAATCAAGTTATATTTATAATTTGATTGAGATATTTTTAGTTTCTACTCACAGCAAAGTTTATTGATCCTTTACTTTTTGCGATGGAATGGAATCATTTACAGGTCATTGATAAAAACTGATTATAAAAATGGGATATTTGTATTCTACTCCTTTTACAGTTATTTAATTACTTATTGCAGTAAAACAACAATTCTTTAGTACCCTACTGCCAGACAGATCTCTAAACTATCGAGTTAAGATCATAATAAACTTATGCTGGATTGGTAGATTTCACATGTTCTGAATTTTAGTTGTAATATGGTTTTCTCATGATAATTGTTTTGCTTTACGGATATTGAGCAGCATTGATAATACAATTCACACAGAGGTGTGATCACGACCAATCTAATCCGCAACTTAAAGCCGAGACCGATACCGCTTCGCCACCGCTGCTTATTTATTATCCATTTTAAATGTCGCCACAGCAGATAGGTAATAATATAAATGGCGGGACTCCTATTGGCTTTTATCTAAGTGTTTTCCAAATTATTGCATGAAAATGAAAATGAAAATATGCTTTATTAGTTTTGAGACGCGAGTCTACATAAAAATAGTCCAATTTATTTTCCTACCGTGCAGTCATTCAACTGGCAACTATTGTTCTCAATACACTGCCAAAAAACTCAGTAGGCTTTTTAGCATAAACTAAAATGTATAATCACCATTCGTAAGATAGTTTTTTCAAGGAATGTTTACGCAGGTATATGTATATTTTTTTTTTACTTTTGTATCCGTGGAAAGCCAGGGCGCGTCGTTAGTCCTAAATACATTGAAGTTTTTAATGGTTTCTTGCAAGTTATTTGAGACGAAATGAAATTTGTGCTAGACCTCTAACGACATAACTTTGCCGATTAACTTAGTTTGACTTTACAAAGGAAATCGTCTGTCCCATTGGACCTTTGGTATAACCGCAGTTAGAATATTATTGGGTCTTAATGACAGTGTAGTTGATTTAATATATAACGTAATTGATAGAATTAAGTAACTTGTCAATAGTTCGACCTTTATTTACCCATAGTTAACTCGTATAACTTTTGTTCACAATTACGTGTAAAACAAAGTACCTAGTAACCTGTAAATCATCACTGTGGGTCCAATCGCCGCTGCTCAATAACGATGAAGACCAACCTCCTGAGGAAAACGGCATGTCTATGAACTAATCGTTCAAGAACATGTGACATCCATCAATCTGCACTTGACTAGAGTGTGTGGATTAAGGCCAAAGAAGACCTGTGCCTAGCTGTAGGACACTAAAAAGGGTCGAAGTAACACACCATATAAAAAGATGCATTTTATAGAAATTTGTAAAAGTAATTTCGAATATTAATTAACCGATAGCTACAGGCGATTCAGGTAATTGTTACAAGCAATACAAAAGGTTCATTGTTTGAGGGTTGCGCGCAAAAATTACTTCCAACAAAGAACTTGTCAATACGCCACTGTTTCCCAATTTGTCTCTCTATTGTTCAGCTATGACATGTACTGTCAAGTTCATAAATATATGAGCAGTTCCGATACTCAAAAATATATGTACATACCAGGGTACATCTGAACCGTAGGAACATTAAAAATATAGGAACAGCTGTTGTCTTATCACATTTATCTGATTAAGTCTAAATAATTTGTAAACAACTGATAGTTCAAAAATACCTGGGCCTTTGACAAATTATACATTGAGGCGTTTGGGATTGCAATTCAAATGTCTTCAAAATTTCACGTAACAATCTTATATCAATTTCATACATTTTGTTCTTTTAGATCTTTCGTTATCGCTTCGCTATGTAATTTGTTTAGAAACCCAGTACTAGAATAACTTAAAATTACTAAAAGTGAAAGTTAATGTGTACTTACATATTAATGTACTTGCTTTTAATTCACAAATATTTTTTAAAGCCTTGTAAGTGCTCAAATATTTATGAATTCGACTGTACTTATATCAAATTACCGTTTTGTTGCAAATAATGCTTATCACGTGTGCAAATTTTTTGGTTTCTCGCACGTTTAATGAAGTTTCGTTTAATATTGTGAGATTAAAAGATTGCAGCGTCATGACTTGCCCATATAATAAGTATCACATCTTTTTTCTAGGTTAATAATTTAAAAGAAAATGTTTAGGCTTATCGGGAATTAAAGACGGATAATTATACATGTTAAGAATTATAGAATTTTTAGCTTCTACCCACTGCTTCGCCCGCATGTGTTAGTTTGGTATCTGTTATGACCTAAAACTTGCACATGAAACTCAATAATCATTAAGTATCTTTAAGAAGGCGCTGAGGACTCCCTCTATATCCTGTGCAACATATCCATCTCAAGTTGCAACAGAAAAGGATCATCACCCTGGTATCTTTGGATATAGAGGGAGCATTTGATAGCGCATGGTGGCCGGCCATCAGAGTCCGACTGGCAGAAGAAGGGTGTCCGGTGAACATCAGGAGGATGGTAGACAGCTACCTGAAAGATAGGAAAGTCTGCGTTACATATGGTGGAAAAAAGTACACTAAGGAAACGGAGAAGGGATGCGTACAGGGTTCCATAGGAGGCCCTCTACTCTGGAACCTCTTACTGGACCCCCTACTCAGGGGATTGGAAAAAAGAGGAGACTACGTGCAGGCATTCGCGGACGATGTCGTTTTGGTATTTGATGGTGAGACAGCACTTCAAGTTGAGACTCAAGCCAATGCCGCCCTTGAATTTATTCGGGCGTGGGGAGTCAGGAACAAGTTAAAGTTTGCGCCTGATAAGACCATGGCCATGGTTGTAACTAATAAATTAAAGTACGACACCCCACGCCTAAGGATGGGCGGGGTCGACACAAGGAAGTCAAACTCCTTGGTCTCACCATCGACAACAAACTTACTTTTAACAGCCACGTCGCGAATGTCTGCCGTAAGGCACTAAATTTTTACAAGAAGCTAGCAAGGGTAGCCAAAATCCACTGGGACCTACACTCCGAGATAGTCAAGACGATCTACATTGCTGTGGTAGAGCCAACCATAATGTACGCCGCGAGCGCCTGGTCCGACGCCACAAATAAGATCATGGTGAAAAACCTGTTTAATGCCGTACAGAAGGGATTCGTGCAGAAAATCATAAAGGCGTACAGGACAACCTCACTAAACTCGGCGCTATTACTGGCTGGGTTGCTTCCTTTGGACATACGAGTCCGGGAAGCAGCCTTACTTTATAAAATGAAGAAAGGATACCCCCAGTCAGTAATAGTTGACCTAGAGATGGAGAAACCTGTACCCTACACGAATCTGCCACACCCAGCCGAGCAACGGACGTTGAAATTTGAATGCCTAGCCGATAACGGTGACCTGGAGCGAGCCCTTATAGACGGTGCAAATATCTTCACAGATGGAAGTAAAATTCAAGGGAAAGTGGGAGCGGCGCTAACCATACGGGAAGGCACCGCCGAAACGAGTACCAAGAAACTAAGACTCCACAACTCCTGCACCGTCTATCAAGCGGAGCTATTAGCGTTGGCAGAGGCATCGGAGAAAGCGCTGAAGGTGAAGGCAACAAGTTGCAACATCTGTTGTGACTCACGCTCGGCCCTCGAAACGGTTACGAATGCGTCGTCCCCTCATCCCCTCGCAGTAAGAGTAAGAGCCAATCTGAAATTGCTCGAAGAACAGCGCTAAACAACAATGCTGTATTGGATTAGGGCTCACGTGGGGATGAAGGGGAACGAAAGAGCGGACGAGCTGGCGAAGCTCGCGGTGTTGCAATTGAAGGTAAAGCCACACTACGACCTGTGCCCGATCTCCTTCGCCAAAAAACAAATAAGGGAAGAGTCTCTCCAGCAATGGAACCAACGCTACACGAGAGAACCGCAGGCAGCTGGCACGAAGGCATATTTCCCTGACGCAATAAGGGCGTACCCGATCGTCAGGAAAATGGTCCTCGACTACGTGCTAGTGCAAGCGCTAACAGGACACGGCGGGTTCTCTTCATACTTGTATAAATTCAAGCGAAAAGAGAGCCCTGCATGCATCTGCGACCCAAGCGTTGAAGAGACCGCCCTCCATGTAATTTTGGACTGTCCCGTATACGGTAAAGCCCGTTACGACGTAGAACATAAAATAGATATAGACGTAAAATTAGAAAATCTGCACATAATAATGGATAACAAAGATATAAGAAATACATTTTTAAATTACTGTAAAGAAATAGTTATTAAAGTCATAAATAAAAATAAGTAGTGATGTTGTGCATTAAGTAAAATTAAATATAAGAAAGTAAAATACAAGTAATAATCATTTAATAAAGTATATATATATATATATATATATATTTAAGTTAAGTTTCCTCCGATTAAGCGCGCTTTCTCCAAAGAGGCATTCTTTCAAGACTTCAAGAAGCCATAAGAGCCAATCAATCACTCCGTTCTGAATGAATGAGCAAGTGTTAGTAGATCTCGGTCGTCATATTGGCAGTCGCTACTCTCGCGCCACCTACGTCATCCAATGTTGCCAACACATGGTACCCGTTTCACCATGGATAACTTTTAAAGAAATCCTTTGTGAGTGCACTCTCTAAAAGACATTATTATGTAATATTTTCGAAATTGCGCCAAATTTGCAAAGGACTTTTCGAGTCAAGTTTTTTCTAGGAGTTTTGTTACAAACCATCTGACACGAGAATTATATTATTCGGGGCAGGTACCGGCCTCAAAAAACTATTTTGTGAGTGAACCTATCCTTTTATTTTGAATTGGATTTATTGTATAAAATATTATTTCACACTTTTTTTTACGTCGACCTTTTTGAAGTCGGATTATTTTTTTAAATTAGTTTTATTACTTTTATATTTTTAAATAGACCGACGTATGGTTAAGCAGGATCTCATAAAACGAAATTAATTGAAATTGGTGTTCAGTACTACAAAAATAGCAATAAATTTTTATGAAAAAAATGTTACTAAATCAAAACAAGTTCTGCTTTGTCTAATATAACAGCATCATACAAATCATGCATGGGTCTGAAAAGGGCTGATAGTCATTGAGGCAGACAAGTTTTTGAGTAGGGACTACCTCTTTGACCCTAAACTATGCCCTGTTTGACAAAATCATTACTGTTTAGGTGTAGACCTTTTCTTGTTCATTCCAAGTCAAATTTAAATGCCTGGAGCATCTACCAAGACAATATCCGTCATTCTATTAAATACTAACATTTATTTTATGAGATTTATTTAACTTGCAATGTGATCAGTCTTTACTGTGATTCAAACAACATAAGTGTCTGTAGTATCTTTTCTAAGTGTCTGTTGCATTTCACGTCACGGGTAGATTGACCGTGACCACTCGTGACCATGAAATCTGAAAAGACTTTGAAACGTCGGGATTTAAAATCTAAAATAAACCGCGATATACTTAAGCTTAATATACTTAAGCGTTACTAACTCACGTCTACTAGGTACCTAAGTCGTAACAAGCATAACTTTTAAAGACATCTTTGCCTCAATATAAAAACCGTCTTACAAAATTTTACCCCAAACACATCAGATCTATGACAGGCAAAAATATTTATGACATTGGGTTTCACATTTTACATTTATCGCAGCAATTTGTTACACATTCCACAGAAACAAATGACGAAAATACCGCCATTGCGAAGCTTCCACATGACGTGAAGGTAATGTTTTGCTGAAATATATGTAGGCAGCGTAAGTACACACGTTAATGTTGATTGTCATGTGATTCACATAAAGCTTGCTTTTAAATATACCTACTTCGAACCACTTTACAACACAATTTTAGATGTAGGTAAGTACATAATATATTTCTCACCGCTCCATAAATTTTTTCGTATGGGAATGTTTTCCCGGCGGATGACGCTTACATTCCCTTTTCAAGTAAGGATGTTGGTTATGAGAAACGTTACATTGAATAGATTCAATCAAAACGACTGTGGATCATATAAAATGCCCAATAAATGGGCATGATTTAAATCCGTTAGTTCAAAAAATTACACGTACCTATTTTAGATTTTTCAAATTATTAAAAATACTTGATAAAATTAATAAAGCAGGTGTACGGCTCCAATATTTTTATTAAATTCATAAAAATATTTAAGTTTGATTTCTTATCAATTAAATAAAAATAGAAACTTTGATATAACTTAGCCTATTTATTCGATAAGATTCGTGCATAAATTAACAAAGTTTTTTTTTAATAATTGTAAGTCTAGAGTGATCTTAAGATTTAGATTTTATAAATAGTTGTTATTGAATTCAAACTTCCAAACAATGAAATTGTTGCGAACCGAAACGAAAAAGTTTTCGAGTTATAATTCAATAACCGTAACGTTTAATAGATATTAATATTCTTTTTAATATCTATCGAATTCTTTGTTCTATATTATTGTTTAAAATATCTTTGCTTTGTCTGGAAAGTTAGATTAATCATTAACAATAAGATACTGACATATTAACTTTTAATTTTTATTTTCTCTAAAATGTAGGTAAAATAACATCAAATGAAGTATAATACAAAGGCCACATGTGTTCCCGGTTTATGTCCAGAAATTCAGTTCGCATGTATTTTTATAGTTCTACCAATCATTATTCTTGAAAGGTTATACTGCCCTCTATTTTTTTATAGGAGAAACACCCTATAATAAGTTAGCTCGGCGACTAGTTAGTAATGGTTTCATTTGTGGGAGGAACATTTTTAAGGCGTAATTTTAGTCCATCAAAGTTTGCAAAATCTACATTAAACTACGTTAGCTCATAAAAATTCTTAACCTATGAAAATTAGATACTTTGGTGAGGTTAGATAAAGTAAGTAAGAGGTTTTTTATGGTCGTCAGTTTTGGTAGACTATAACATAAGGAGTTCTATTTCGCTTTAAAACGGAAAGAATTATAGTTTAAATTATTGCAATTTTAGGGCGCAGTTTTAAAGTTGCTGATAAGTTTTGAATACCTTAATTATAAGATTCGTCTCTTTTTTGCATTTTATCAAGTGAGAAAGACAAAACTTGTGAATTAGCTATCCGGCACTTATGAGCAGCTGGTGAAACTGGCGCTAAATATTTTGTTACCACAATAATTATTCTAAATTTTTACCATTGAAAAAAATTTTTTTCTTGTACGTGACTACCATGAAGTTTTTGGGTAAAAATATAGACCACATTAAATATGTATTAACATTTAGGAAGGAAGGGACCTAACAATAATAATCTTGAAATTAACTTAAATAAAGAAATAAACCAACTAATGTCTAAAAACTAACAACCACATCAGGAATAACAAAATTGAGACAAATAGGTACACATCTACTTGTTGTAAACAATTCTGTGCTATTTACTTTACAGTTTATTAGAAAGAGACGGCATATCCACTGAAAGAGGAAGGCATTGAGCTTGAAGTTGTTGTTCGAAGTGTAAACTTCATTTTGACCTAGAACTTCATTTGATATATTGTGCATTTAACAAAACAGTTATACGTCCCGCTTGCGAATTTAACTTATATTCAGGTTTCTCCTTAGAAAATGGTTGATTTCAATTCACGACTTAACAATTTGTTTTGAACAAGGGTTTTCGCAACGGATTTCGGTAAGGCTGGTGGAATATTGACTGTTATATTAATTTACGGCTTAAAACTTGGTCACCTGCTAAGCTACTTCAAGGGCTTAACGTTTAATCAAAGAAGGTGTTAAGGACTGAAAATGGTATTTTATGTTGTTCAATTTTATAATTTCAATATTGAACTTCAAAAGAGTTTAATCGGATGTGAATATACGCGTGTTATAAAATAAATAATGTTTATGCAGACATGAATGTCACGTATTTTCGCCACTGCGTTCTGGTTATACGCAACTTTACGTAATCCACACCACGCTTTTCCTGAGAGGATACTTGTAAGTGCCAATTCACCGTTACCTTGAAGGCACCCAGTTGTTTATACAACCTGACAAATAATTGTCCCGTCTAACTAAAATTTTCATAATTTAGTAATTAGAAACTTTAGCAGTGGAGCAGCGGTGGTTCAGCAGTATCGGCCTCACCCTTTGAAATATAAGGTCACGGGTTCGATCCCCAGTCGTGCCCACACAACTTTGTGTGTATTTAATCATCGCCGCTGCTCAATGTCGGTGAAGGAAAACATCGTAATGAAACCGGAAATGTTTAACTGTTAACTAACAGTTCCAGCACATGTGACATACACCAATCCGCACTTGACCAGCGTGTGTGGATGAATGCCTAAACTGTCTCACACCACAAATATTAAAACCCATGTTCAGCAGTAGGATATTAAAAAGGATATATATAAGTAGTTTATTTTAGTTGAATAATCCATTTATACCTTTATAAATCAGTCAAGTGAAAACAGGTGGCCTAAATAGTGTCTGAACGTTGTTAGCTCGAGGTGTCTCCTAAAAATATTGACAATAGGATGTCGAATGTGCGTGCTTAACTTATTTTCGGTTTACTTTTTGGAAAGCTAAAGAACAGAGGTCTTATGTAATTAAATGATGCTTTATTAAGCATAGCATAGCTTCTATCGCGGGCGTTGAGCGTAGAATATAATTAATAACAATTAATTATAATTACGTAAGTTGATAAAAAATGCTATGCAATAGCTATACCGCGGCAGTCTTTGAGTGCCACACGT
The DNA here is from genome assembly GCA_936450015.1 of Meganola albula. Lineage (NCBI taxonomy): Eukaryota > Metazoa > Arthropoda > Insecta > Lepidoptera > Nolidae > Meganola > Meganola albula. The sequence goes on from OW388157.1 coordinate 6,555,632, forward strand.
CTTTTTTTTTGAGACTCGAATCTACTTAAAATATTCCAATTTCTTTTTGTACCATGCAGTGAGTACCTAACATTATTTCTTTGTTTAACCTTTTACCTAAATCTGTCTTATAATAAATCATCGTAATCAACAGCCTGGGGATGTCCACGGCTGGATATAGGCCTCCTCTTTAGAACGCTATAGCGCAATTTTAACCATGTCATCAGTCCACCTTGCGGCGAGCCGACCAATACTTCAGCGCCCATTGCGTGATCTCCTCACGAGAAACCTTTATTTTCCAGCGGTTATCGATTCTACGAGCGATGTGACCTGCCCACTGCCACTTCAACTTGATCGCTACGTCAGAGACTTAGTTCTTTTGGGGATTTTTTCGTTGCGGAACTTATCGCGCAAATAAACTATAACCAAAGTGAAATTTTAACATTTAAATGCAATTTTTAAAAATAACTTCTAAGGAGTTTGAATGAAAATTTGCACATAGTTGCTTATTATTTGGATAACGAACCTTTTCTTTCACCAATATTGAACAACGGCAATTTAACAATTCATACAAAAATGTGTGGAAACGACCGAGTATTAAAATAATAATAATAATAACCATTTATTTCAGCCTAGAAGGCCTATATAAAATATAACACTATGAACAAATACAATATTAAATATTATCTAATTTAAATACTCTAAAAATAATATATAATATTTTTTTTTATTAAACTCATGACTTTTACATACATGCATACAATCACTCCTTTTTCCCGTAGCAGCAGAGACTATAGAGCCCCACGTGCGAAGATCTAAACATACTTCCTTAGCCTCATTAATTTTCATAGATCTGGTCATACATGCACGGCGGTTGTAAGTGCTAAACACCTGTCCCTGTGACTTCTGTTTAAAAGTATAGTTTAATATCTTTGCTCAATCACTGCCATACAACTAAAATCTTGTCACCTCTTTAACTAGATAGAAACAAAAAAAGTTAACGGCATGTTTAGGTTGATATTAATACATCACTGGTCGGACATCAATTTATCAAGTAGACAAGGGACGTAGGACCGCAACGAGGCTGTCTCCAGTTAAAATTGCTTCTGACCTCAAAGAGATTAACCTTCATTCATCTTGTACTGATATTTATTAATAATTTGTTAATAACTAAGTAGAGGTCTGAGTCAAACGATTACTTTACTGAAAATTGGTTGTAAGTATATTACATGTTAGGCAACCGTTCTTCTGAACTTCGGGTACCTATAGGTACCTAATCCTGTAAAAGATAAAACCCAGATGAGAAATTTAAATTTCTTGTTTTTCATTTTTAGATGGCAGCAGCATCCAAAACGTATATTTTTTAAACGAATATTTGTGTAAATGAAATTAAACTATTTTTACTTTACATATAATTTTTTTTTTTTTTTTTTTTTTTTTTTCTTTTGTGCTAATCTGCAATCAGTACTCTACTATAAGCAGATATTTTGTGAGCTCTTGTCGGGTCAAGTGCATCCTCCAGCGAGGATAGCTACTCCTAGTATACTAATATATTTAGCTATTACTATAATATGTCATTTCTTTTAAGACGTTTTTGGTAGCTGCGCTTGATTAAACTCGCCGCAAGTAGATTTGGATGATTTTCCAGCCGCTTTTGGTATTTTTTAGTTGAGGCCTGAATTTCCTCTTTTATAGTTGTCATATTTAGGTGTGCGTGGATTTCTGAGTTAGTAATAAACCACGGACCATGCGCTATTGTTCTTAATATTGTGTTCTGCATTCTTTGCAATATTGATATGTTTGAATTGCTTGCACTGCCCCAGAGCTGGATGCCGTATGTCCAGGTTGGTTTTAATATGGACTTGTATATCAAGAGCTTGTTGTCTATCGACAACTTGCTGTTTCGGCCCAGCATCCAGTAAAGGTTTCTGTGCCGTATGTTAAGCTCTTCTCTCTTGGTTTTAATATGCTGGTTCCACGTCAGGCGACGATCCAGGTGCATGCCCAGGTACCTCACACTGTCTTTGTGTGGTAGAGTAGAGTTCTCCAGACATACAGGGGGACAGCTTTCTCTCCGAAGTGCAAAAGTGACCTGCACTGATTTTGTTGTGCTAGCTTTGATCTTCCATTTCTGGAGCCACTGTGTGATTGCGTTTAGGCCTTGCTGGAGTTGCTTTGAGGCTAGCTCTGGCTGTTTATCACTTGCTAATATGGCTGTGTCGTCAGCATAAGTAGCAGTCATAACTCCGTCCACTTGAGGTAGGTCCGAGGTGTATAAGGTGTACAAAATTGGTCCCAAAACTGAGCCCTGAGGAACGCCTGCACCTATATTATAAAATTTGGAGGTCGAATCAGACTCTTTTACTTGAAATATTCTCCCTGTGAGATAAGATTTCAGAAGAAAGTAGTAGCTATGTGGGAGATTTGTTTTTATCTTACAAAGGAGACCCTCGTGCCAGACCCTATCAAATGCCTGTTGGATGTCCAAGAATGCAGATGAGCAATACTCTTTTTCCTCTAGGGATTTTCTTATTTTCTCGACTACTCTATGAACTTGTTCGATAGTGGAATGATGCTGTCTAAAGCCAAATTGATGGCTTGGGATGATGGAATCATTTTCCAACAGAGGCATAATTCTGTGTAGGATCAATTTTTCGCAGACTTTTGACAGTATCGGTAGAAGGCTGATGGGCCTATATGAAGTGATTTCATTTGCCGGTTTCCCCGCCTTATGTGTCATAAGGATTTGTGACACTTTCCACAGGTCCGGAAAGTATTGAACCCTTAGTATTCCATTAAATATCATGGTTAGGAAAACTACCGCTTTTCTTGGAAGATGTCTTAAGATTTCTTTTGTGATAAGATCATATCCCGGTGCTTTTTTGTCTTTTAGGCCCACAATAGTGCGCCATACTTCTTTTACTGTGACAGGTGCAGGTGGGGGCGACATTTGTATGGCCTGCGTTAAAATAGATTCAATCTCTATCTCAGGGTCTATGTTACTGGTTTGGTTCGGGGTGAACACATTTGATAGGTGTTTTGCGAATAGATTTGCTTTTTCCTGGGATGTGCGTGCCCAGCCATTGTTGTCTCTCAGTGGAGGTTTTGCCAGCTGTGGTCTGTCATACGACTTTGTAAATTTCCACAGTGAGTAATCAGTGGCTGCTGTGGGTGTAAATATATACTAATATAACTTTACATATAATTGACAAAAACTGGGTTTGCGTTGTGTGTTTACGTCTCCGTCAGTACTGAAATATTATTAAATTAACGCCAGTAAACATTCTAAAAGAGTGTATAAAGTGCATACGTCTACATAATGGACTTCAGTAAATGTTTGTGAGTAATAAAACCAAGTACTTTTTATAAAAACAGTGCAAATAAAGTTGTAATTTTGTACCCTCAATAAAATTTCTTGGTTGACTTGTCAAAAATTTTTCCGGACTACCCTGTTTTGTGGTCAACTATTATCTGACAGCGGCTGTCAAACTCAAATTGACACTGACATTTGAAGGATATCATAGAGCAAGTGTTGTCAGATCAGAACATTTTCTACCAAATTAGTAGAATTTGTAATTAAGCTTGAGAATGTCGGATTCGAGTCAAAATATGGATAATATCGAGGACCTTGAGTGGGGTTGTTGCCGTACCAACTGTGGCGATAAATATATCAACTGTAATAAATGCAAGAAGTCGTATCATTATGCATGTATGCCACACTTTGCAACATCTAAAACCAATGAGAATGCATCTGATTGGATTTGTTCAATATGTGAAAATGCACCTAATTGTAATAAGAAAGCTAATAATCTAGTGCGTACGAGCTCAAATGTTTCAACTAGAGGAAAGTACAAAAGGCAAGCCCTTAACTCACCTGAAGGTGCGGGTGAATGCTCGACGGTTGTGAATATTAGAGATATTGTGCAAGAAGTCATCACAAATGAATTAAGCAAATTAACTAATACTCTAAATCAAACTGTGTCACTAACCATAAGCTCCCACCTTGCGACCATGCAGGAAAAAATAAAGGAACTAGAAATGTCGGTTAACTTTATTAGTAACCAATTCGACGATATCACTAAGGATTATAAGCAATCTCAAGAAACAATTAGCGATCTGAAAAAAGATAATTTGAGGATGCATTCCAAAATCTCGGACTTAACTACGAGAATCAATCAGTTAGAACAGCAATCGCGCGCCAAAAATATTGAAATCCAATATGTCCCCGAAAAAAAGAATGAGAATTTGTTGAGTATAATCACAAAGATAGGAGAAGTAACTAAATGTACAATCAAGGAAAGTAATATTCTTAATTATACGCGCACCGCAAAGATCAACCGAGCAATCGATCGTCCTCGCTCTATAGTGGTGGAACTAGCCACACGTCAACAGCGTGATAACTTTTTAGCTGCTGTCATACAATATAACAAGACTCATGCAAGCGACAAACTAAACAGCTCCCACCTGGGCATATCAGGACCTAGCTCACCAATATTTGTGACTGAACACCTTTCTCCATCGAACAAGGCATTACATGCAGCAGCCAGACATGTAGCAAAGGATAAGAATTACAAGTTCGTATGGCACCGAAGTGGAAATATTTTTATGAGGAAAACCGAAGGAGACGAAAAGATATTTATTAAAGATACCAATTCACTGGCAAAACTTCAGTAATTCTTATAACTAATAAGTCTTTTAAGAGCATGTATTAGCATATAAAATATTAATTTTCATTTCTTTGTACTATCAAAATGTCAGAGGACTCAGAACAAAAACACAGACTTTTTATAAAAACTTGTTAACCGTTAACTACGATATAATAGTTTTGACTGAAACGTGGTTAAATGATGGAATGCTCAGTTCTGAATTGTTTGACGATCGTTATGTCGTACATCGTAGAGACCGACAAACAACTGGTTTTCACGGTCACAAGGATGGTGGTGGTGTATTAGTGGCTATCTCTAAAAAAATTTGCTCTAAGCGAATGCTTAACTGGGAAAGCAAATGTGAAGAGATATGGATTACTATTAAATTATCAAACTCCAATTCTTCGAACCAATTGGCTCTTTGTTGTGTATATTTGCCCCCACCAATTAATAAGTCTATACTTAGCCATTTTATTAATAATTGCAATCAAATATCAGAACAACATAACTCTGCCTTATGTGTAATAGGAGATTTTAATCTTGGTAAAATGGATTGGGAAGACGTCCGCGACTCATACTATGATTCATTACCTAATTTATATCAGTCTTTTATAGATTTTCTGGCTGTAAATAATCTAAAACAGTATAATAATGTAAAAAATTGTTCAAATAGAATTCTGGATCTGGTTCTGACGGATGTTTCATTGTGTGAAGTATCTAAGTCGCACGATGTCCTCTGTCCAATCGATGTGCTACATCCGCCAATCACCGTAGGTATAAGTCTGGTTGCACATCCGGTGCTGACTCCCAATAATAATTTGAAACGATTGAATTTCCAAAAAGCAAACTTTGTTGAAATAAACAACTACCTATTTAAAGTTGATTGGCAATCTTTATTCGAAGATGTTGACGATGTGAATCAGATGACCGAAATTCTATACAAAGTCATAAAAGAGGCCATATCTAAATATGTACCAGTTAAGCCGCCAAAGAGAAATAAATTCCCGCCATGGTTTAGTGTAAACCTCATTAAATTGCTGCATGAGAAAAATAATTACAGAGTTAAATTTAAAAAATACAAAAATCCTTTAGACCAGTTGTCATTCCGTCTTTTATCAGATCGATGTAACAAACTAGCTAAAGAAAATTATAATGCATTTATAAAAACTGTAGAAGAGGGCCTAACTAATAATCCAAAATTATTTTGGTCTTTCGTAAAAGCCAAGCGTGGGGGTACGAGCACCTATCCAATGTTTATATCAAACGAAACTAAGACATCTAGCAATGGTAACGAGATCTGCAATATGTTTGCCAATCACTTCTCTTTAGCTTATTGTAAAAATAACACAGCGCTTATTGACTACAACATTCCTAAGCGTCTCGAAACATTTAACCATAACAGTGACTGCATCTCATCTGTGTACATCAACAAAGCAGATGTAATGAAGAGAATGAAAATGCTCGACGTTACTAAAAATGCAGGGTCTGATGACATACCACCTCTATTTATCTCTAAATGTGCAAACACGTTAGCTACTCCCTTACAATTAATCTTCAATCATTCATTAAAAATAGGAGTATTTCCATTTTTATGGAAGACTGCCAAAGTAGTACCAATACGCAAGACAGATGATGACAGTTTTGTTAGCAATTACCGTCCCATCTCTATTTTACCCACTATGGCAAAATTGTTTGAAGCTCTTATCTGCCCAATTATACAAAATTACTTTAAAAAATATTTGGCTTTACAACAGCATGGATTCACGAGAGGTAGATCGACGTGTACTAACTTAACTTGCTTCACGGAAATTCTCATAGATTCAATGGATTTACAAAAAGAAGTTGATACAATCTATACGGATTTCAGTAAAGCATTTGATGTAGTTCCTCATAAAATACTTTTAAAAAAACTATCGGCATATGGTTTCTCTGGTAGTTTCTTAGACTGGTTAAAGTCATACTTAAGTGATCGTTCTTTTTACGTAGTAGTAAATGGATTCAATTCTGACGTACTTCCTGTTGCTTCTGGAGTTCCGCAAGGTTCTCACTTAGGCCCTGTTTTATTTAATATATTTGTCAACGATCTTCCATCTATATTTAAATACTCGAATCCACTTATGTTTGCTGATGACTTAAAAATTTGTAGACCCATTGAATCGTCTGAAGATGCCGCAAAGCTCCAAGAAGATCTTAACTTGTTGGCCGATTGGTGCCATGATAATGGCATGCAACTTAACCCACATAAATGTGCTCATATAAAATACACCAGAAAAATTAAAACGATCTCTACAGATTATGAAATAAACAATTTCCCAATACAAAAAGTTGACACCGTTCGTGATTTAGGAGTATTGTTAGACGCCAAACTTACCTTTGTACCACATGTTAATCATATAGTCTCAAAAGCTAATAGAATGGTAGGTTTTGTAATGCGGAACGCTAAAATCTTTAAGAATCTTCGTACCAAAAAAGTTCTTTATTCCTCTCTGGTTCGACCTATACTGGAATATGCAAGCATAGTGTGGCGTCCTCACTACGCAACACATTCGCTAAGAATTGAGAGAGTTCAAAAAAGATTTGTATGGCATCTGATTAACTCAGTGGGCAACAAAAACAGAACCCTATCTTATCAAGAAAAACTAAAAATGTTCAAAATGGTTTCACTTGATAAACGTAGGGATATTTTAGACTTAACATTTTGCTATAAAATATTACGCAGTAATGTTGACTGCCCGCAACTAGTTAACAGGATTTTCTATAGAGTTCCTAGAAGAGTACCTCGTAACAAAATTCAACCCTTAGTCTATCGCATTCGGAAAACAGTTTTGGGCATTAACTCCCCAGTCACAAGGATCTGTCGACTTTATAATAAGTACTATGAGTCTCTCGATGTGTTTGCTATGTCTTTAAACAATTATAAAAACACTATTCTAAGTTTATGAATCAACCAGTTCATTTGAAATTCACCATTAATATTTCATTAACAATACTTACGTCCTAAGAATACCTACATATATTATGTATTACGTCTAAATGTTGTAAACGGGTTTTCTGTATTTCTTTAAGAAGGAGGGTAGACATAATATGTTTGTGATTTCTTTTTTTACTAACACCGACTTTCCCACCCTAAAATGTTGTTAATTTAATTTGGTACATGTTATGTCTATCTGTAAGTAGTTGTGCACTAGGATGTACACCATAACAATGTAAAATATTGCTGTATAGTGTAACAACTGTTGATGGACTTAAATAAATAAATAAATAAACAAATTACATGAACAGAATTGTCAGAATGTCGTAGATGCCAACAGTTAGGTATACCTAACTGTGAGATAAAACATGTAGGTAAAGTTATCACGTGAACGATTTAGGTACTTAATCACTTTGGAAAAAGTTAAGCAATCGTAAATAGAATTGTTCATTTAAGTACTTACTAAATTGATTGATTCCGAAATGATTTCGTTTCGACTTTGATTTCGATCAAACAAGGCTTACAAACTCAGTAAGTATTAGTGAGATTATTTTCTCGACCGTTTTTCTTTATTTACAAATAATCCTTAAGAAACAAGAGAATTTACGGGAACAACTTTCAAGATTAATTAGCGAGGTGAAAAGTTTTTCTTTGTGTGGCAGTCAGGTATACATTTAATCGATGACTAAACTTTGAAGAGTTACCAATGTTTAATTGTATGAAATAACCAGAATGTTAACGAGCATGCTTGTATAAAAAAAATTGCGTTAATTAGCATGTAGTTCGGCGCGAACAATACAAGACTGGCTATTTATTTATATTCTTTTCTATCATAAAACAAAATAAAGTTTGTAGTTATATTATAAAGATTACAAATATACAGCCTTTAAATAAAGATGGAAGGAAAATCATGAAAACAAGTTGTCCGATTTCGTTTTTCTTTTGATTGGATATATGACAGGCGGATGAGAGCTATTTAATTGCCTCCATGTGGAATTAGAACGAGCCCATATCGTCGGTATACATACTAAAGAAAGATAGGCATATTTATCATTACCTTATTGAAATGATATGGCTTGATACTGTCCTCAGGTGCATACTGTCATCAATTGCTTCAGTAAGGTCATCTATTTTAAATGAAGTTGGTTTTTCTTAAGTCAAGACATATTTCAACAACCTAACACTAATGTTGTATCTAATGCTGACCACACACGCAACGGTATACATGAGAGACCTACTAGTAAGTACTTAAAGGTGTATGCGGAGCTAGAGCAGAGCGTGTTTTGGGACAGCCTTGTGCAATTTATTAGTTTCGCGTCAATTCCACGCATGTTGCGTAGTCGCTTGGCGCCAGATTAAAAATCGTTTTTTCTGTCGTCACCGAACGGTGAAAATGATTTTTCAATCGATGCTATAGCACACCGAAGATCATTACGGATAATGGAATGTTTTTCATACAGACCTGCGCAGACTGTAGCGTGTATACCCTACATTAAACTGACGTTAAATACATTTTTCACATCAAAGAAACGAATTTATAACTGAATGCCGCGGAAATGGTATGCCACGGAAAAGGAGTTATGTCTCTGTCAAGTGTCAACGTACTGTCGAAACTTCACTAGTCGGTTTGTAACGCGACGAAACTGGGAACTAGTTCCACTTTCTGTTGCATTTGTTCTGTTTATATTAGAAGTTATGAAATAAGATATGGATTTAATTTTTATTTTTGATACTTGGTACCTGCGTAGGTTCTTTAATATTTCGTAAAATGAATCGCTAGGCGCAAACCTAGATAGAAAATACGTAGGACCAATTCAGCAAGATTTTTCAATAATCTGAGGCAGGTTCTTATAAAGAATTGGTACGGGACGAGTAGGGACGATGACGTGAAGCTGAAGCGAAACGTTCTAATATAGTGCCAGAATTGTAGTACTTTTTTGTCAATTTTTTTATCTGTTACTTTCTTAAGTAATCTAAACCGTGCAAGCTATGGAAAAGTAGGCTTCTTCGTTGGCGTAGTGGTTGAACTCTAGCCGTTAAGTTTATAGATTGAAATAATAATAATCTAGGACATTATAACCCGGTTATTCTGTCCCAAGCTAACCAGAGCTTGCGTTATGTAAACCAGATGACTGGTATATATTATACTTAAAGGTACTACTTTTCTATTGTAAATATATACTAATTATAATGGATAATAAGAACCAGACTCGAGACTAACGGACATGTTAATCATACAAATGCCTGTCTCCGATGGGATCGAACCCACGACCTGCAACGTAAAGAGCAAGTATCTTATCCCTTGCGGAGTAACAGCGTCGGGAAATTTATAATTTTATTTCTGAACACATAATTCGTAATCCCGGTCTTGTCGGTCTACCCGTTCTACCGTAATATGGGAATGTGAGTGTGTGAATATTTCCATAGCTCGCGTACAGCTAGGAGTAAATTACTATCATAATGAAGTAGGTAGTTATTAGTTCTTGGTAAATATTATTCCCAACGTACTAGACCGCTGTTCCACAATTTAAACGCAAGAATAATAAACATCATATTCAGGCTCTACAAAGTGCTTAACTTAGATTATCATTAATTAAACTGCAACGGTCCCTCATTATTCAAAACAAGTTAAGCTGCAGCCAGTTTACTGCAGCTTAGCAATAACCCACTACTTCAATGCAAGCTAGTTAATGCATAAATTTGCCCCAAAGCAATATCTCCCGTTCCCATTGAGCATTGTACAATGATGCGTATGTTCGACTTTTTGTAATTGCTAACATTGTTTGGACTATCACTTCACTTCACTTCAACCCTTTCTAGTGTTCCCACTATCTTATGAGTTGTGAGAGTTTAAGCCTTAATCCACACACGCTGACCAAGTGCGGGTTGGTGGATGTCACATGTCCTCGAATGATTAGTTCTTAGACGTACCGGTTTCTTCATGATGTATTCCTTTACCGATATTGAACAGCGGCGATGTTACAATTCACACAAAGATGTGTTGCACGACTGGGATGAATCTTTGGATTAATATTGTTTTCATTTATTTTTTACTTATATTATTAGTACATTCAAACTGGTCACTTTGTTCTCAAATATCTGAAGATTATGTAATTCGAATTAGAATTTATTTCAAATTTAGGGTGTGTATTTGTGTTTTTAATTTTACGATTCATTTGTTTCGTATTTTTGAACCTATAGTTCTTTAGACAGTTAACAGTAGAAAATGAGAGTTAAATATATGGCACGCAACACTGTTGATGCCGGCTGGCTGGTACTTATATCGTGCGCAAGGTAATAGTTATAAGGAAATATCATATCAGGATAACTCATTATAGTAATATCGTCCTTAAACCACTACAAGAACCGGAAAAATTGTGTTATCCATACAAACTAACTCCACTTCTTCTCCTTGAAGGACGACTTGGTGCTTTGCTTAAAAACCAGTATAGTGATAGTGATACAGAGTTTATTAAAATGTGGAAAGCCTTCGGTGGGTATTGATTGTATTTTTTTACAATGGATCTAAAACTATAATTCTGTTTTAGCTATATTTTCTAAAGGTTTTGATGTTAGTGGTATCTAACTTTTCTCCCAACAGCAAACAAGTTTTAATTTTATTAGTTCTCTCTATCTTAACAAGCGATAGTTTCTAACTTTTTGCTGGAAATACAAAGTTAAACATTGTATGTTATACAATGTTTAACTTTAACGTTATTGTTTATTATAATCCGTGTATATTTATGTTATTCATATCACCAATAACAACATTTTGATGGCAAAGATGCAATAAGTAAAAAATTAGTGTAACCGTAAATATATTTTATGATAAAACATTTAGGCTCATTTTGAACACTTATTAGGTATTGTATCTTCACAATTGATTTTATTAAATATACCTAACTAAATAATGCTCTTCAATTCATGAATTATCAAAGAATCATCGATCTTTTCGTAGGAGAGTGACATTAAACATAGTTGCCACTCACATCTGTGTTTTGTTAACGTATTACCAAAGGTAATTAAGTTATCTGAATGATTTATTTTATCACTTTTATAGTTACTTTTATGTGTCTCTAATAACCAAAAATTAAGAAAAATTTGTAGGTCAGCTAAAATATTACTCCATTAGATTCGAGTCAATTTTGTTTTATTTATTTTTTATTTAAAATCTGTCCTAAAGAGATACCTTAATTAAAACCAAATAACAAACTTCAATCAAACGTAACGAAAGAGTTCATGAACCGTGTCTGTCTTTAGTTGCTCATTTTCATAAGTAATTGTCTGTCCATCTTGAAATGGAATGAAGGCAGAAGTTTTGATTCACTAATAGCACATTAAATGCCAGCAAAAGAACTACTTTTAATGAAACAGACAGCTCAGTTTTGATACCCACGGTTCATTTTAAAGCAATCTGCAACTCCTCATTCTTTGATAGGGTGGGGCAAAGCGGGCCTCGAACGCAATGTCTTAATTTAAATGCCCCGTTTCAAAATAAAAAGTAGGTTAATACAGTCCGTGATGTGTATTGGTATAGCTGCTTGGTAACTTTGACTATAGTTTTTTGAACGATGATACCTACTATGAGTTTGAATGGAATTATTCAATTTCTCGTTTGACTAATCACTTAAATTATATCGTGTAGCCCCTTTCCTTGTGATTTATGTAGGTAAGTTTAGTAATTTGAAACTAACTGGTTAACATTATTATTACTGGTTAATTAAAAAGGTATTGTTAACTGCTTACTATTTTCACGGTAATTGGATATAAAATCAGGGTGTTTACAATACTTCCACTTCCCCTTTGTTAGTAGTTAGCCATTGACTACAAGTACAAATAAAGCAATACAACTTGTCGCGACGATATATGATTCAAATAGGTTAGGTACAGTTAACGCCGACTATGAACTTCATAACTTTTCATTCTGTCATACATTAAAAACCTCTTCATTTACTCGAAGCGCCATGTTGTCACCTATCAGACGTCAACTGTCGTCTGACGTTCATTCGGTCCAAACTCACTAAGACTGAAAACCTCTTAAAAAAAATGGGATCTACTTGAAAGTACACTCTTTGAATCAAAATAAGATTTTATTAAATCCGCTAACAATTGAAAAAGTAATCGGTGAACGTACCTATATAAAAAGAACAAAATCCGAACATAAAACCTCCTTTTTTCAGAAGTCAGTCACAAGCTAAATATTTAGTTTTTGAACACAATTTAATACCTGAAGGAGTTAATACAAGCTTTTGGGGAACATAAATTCGTTTGCACCAAACTTATGATTTCAATATTAGGTACCGGAACGCAAAAGATAAAAATGCTAAATATCTTCTTGCTGTACAGTGTACACAATTTATTAACAGAAGAAGATAAAATTTTTTAACAAGAATTTGGGGAAACAAATTCTTTCATATAAAACAATGTGCTTAAGTTTACTTATTTTATTAAAACGGTACATGGTCTTTAAATATAGAAATAACGTGACTTAAACTATAATTTTCTATTTCATTTACAAAGGAGAGGTCAAAAGTGGGCTAGAATTTTGAACACCAATGTGATATATCTCATTGGAAAGCTTATTTAATAAGCTGTTAGAATTTAACTAAACACGAATTTTAGGAGCAACCATTTTTGTAAAAATCAAAAAAATGTAATAGAAAAACAAAACGCACATTACCTTTAATTATCCCTTTCCTAAGCAGTATAAATATTGCAATTACGTCAACAATTGCATTCTGTTACAGTACTTTTCTCTTGTAATATTATTCTAGCTGCAGCTTAATGTAATTATGACGAAAAATATTTGTTATCTTATTAGTGTAATAACAAAACGCGTGGAAAAAAATATAATTACGGGAAACGTCATGATGTCATTGTCATTGATCAGTTTGATTGACAGCGTCGAAATAATTTTGATTTTTTTGGTTGCTCAATTGACATTTGACCATGGGGTTGCCAATTGCAATAATCATAATATTGCATTAAGGATTCTTATTTTCAATTTCAATTTTTAAAAAAACGGGGGGGTGTAAAATTATTTTAAATACACCAAAAAATTTAATTAATTATGCTCTATTAACCTATGTAACTCAGATTGCTGTTCAAATTTACAATTATTTTAATCCCAGGCTCTATACATTTTTTGAACGTCTCCTTTTTATATTTTACTACTGGGGTGGGCACCCCAGTTCTGCCTGAGTTCTGTGGTGTTAGCGGCTTGAAATGTACTTTACGATCTATTCGCAGATCTAATGAATATACACACAAAATTGTAAAATAATTGGTCAAAATTTTCCGGAGTAATTTTTATACAATCCACGAGAATATTACATATCAATTGATTAATTCGTTTGTCTATTATTATTTATTTTAAGATTTTATATCGAAATATTATAATTTAGCATTAAAATGTTGAAAACGTAATGCAGTAGAAAACGTATTGCAGTGCCAACGTTACAGACGTGACGAGAAATATTACTCTTTAATAGAATTTGTGGCATATTTCTTATGCAATAGCTAAGTTTCGAGTTACGAGATATACCAGTTATGGTTAAAATATTACTCAGTTTATTAAGTGTTAGGGAGATAAGAGATTTTCAATATTGTGCTTGCTTCTGAGCTGAGGAATTGAGGTTGGCGTATTTTTTAGTGGATGGTGACTAGCCGCAACCAAAGGCTGCCAGTGTTTTAAAACACTGGGCGACTGGGGAGGTATTTCCGCTTTACAGAATACACATAGTAGGTACAAAATAGAGGTGGATGTAACCGTCAGGTAAGTCGTATAATTATCATTTTTTTTGGTTGTTCAATATAATTACTAGAATACATTTCCATTAATTGTTCGATAGTTTTTTTTTATTCGACACATAATAATCAGCAAATCAATCAATATCGATGAAAATGAATGCTGATACAGCAGCGCGCGGCGACATTAAAATCAGTATCGGTAGTATGTAAACGTCTTTCATTATCGGTTATTTCATTTTTTTCGTATATCAATTTAATACGTGTTTTTATTAACATTTGATTTAGTTTATTTTCTCAATGTTTGCGCACTGGTTAATAAGTTTTCCTGTATATCAGACCTACTTAAATTACAGCAGCGAATTGATACAGATTAACAATTAGTTTGGAGATAATTATATTCATTAGCTCAGTTGATTCACCTGACAAGAGATAGTTTCAATTATGTACTAATTAACGATATTCAATTACACATGCTGTGTACAGGAAATTAATTGAGATTGCATATTCAATGGAAATTTTATACCCTAATAATATTATGTGCATCTGCTATCTAGTAATAACGCATAGTTTGAAACATTAACGACTTTTATATCATATAATTTAAGATACCTACTAAATAAATAAATTACAAGTTTCGTACTCATTGGCAACTGCAGCTGCACTTTTCCGAATGCAAGATTTACAAGTTCAACTTGATAAAAATTTGGATTTGTTGGTAATCCAATAAATAGATTAGTCACAGGTATTATAAATATTTATTTTATAACATTAACACAGTAATTACATAAAATATAAGAAAATAAATAGACTGATTCTAAAATTCTATCTTAAAAACTAGATAAGGCGTCATAAAATTCCTCCGAATCGAGGCCTTGGGGTATTATAATATAAAGTAATACTATTTTTGTTTTAAATACCATCTACAAACTGCAATGCGCGAGTCAACAAAGTGCTAGACAAGTTTGTTGTTTGATAGCATGCGTCCGTGAGCTGAAGTGACGTTTAACTATCAGGAAGGCAGTATGTTTTTCTTTTTTCGGATGCCCAATCCCATTGGCTGAAAAGGCCTTTATTGGTTCACTGGACTTATTAGGTGAACCGTCCGAAGACAGTCGAGTCAATTCTCCTCAGGTGGAGACTTCGGCTCAGGACGTTAGAAGGCAGACTGCTAGTCAAGTAGTATTTATATAAAACAGGGTACTGAAGTCCAACGCCCGATATTTCACCGGTCGTGTCAGTCATCGGACTATGCGAGTGCTTTTGTTCACAAACACTTGTGGACTATACTACAACCTGAGCTGGAAAAGCGCTTTTGTCGGTCATAGTGAGTTTAAACAGGATCAACGTCAGCTGTTAAGTATGACAGGTGACATCGCAAAGCTGTTCGAATGAATGAAGTGTGGTCTATGTATAGCTTTATGATAATGTATGTTCTTTGTCTGTATTAACTGTTACCATTTAAATCAATATAACAGACTTACTAGAGATGATCAGTATATCGCTGGACCCCGTCCGAGTTAGACGTCCGCTGGATCAGTAGAGCGGTCGTGTGCGCAGCTAATCCACCTTTTATCTTAGTTTTACTTACTAAATCCCTTAGGAACCCATAATAGTTTAATACTGGGGTAGTTAGGGAATCTGGGCGTTACTGTTTAAGTGATGATTTAAAAGTGTAACTACTTACCGATTTGCGAAACTAAATTAGTATAAAAACCATCCTAACACCTTATCTATTTTTCCGTTCACCGAACCTACTTCAGGTTGAGGGTTGGTCTGGTTTACACAACCTCTTATAGCTTTTCTTCCATTTTTACTGTGTGAACTGCCAAATTGTGGAATTCGCTGCCGGCATCTATGTTTGTATAGCTATAATCTGCCTGTCTTGAAGTCACGAGTGAATCTGGGTAACTTCTGGGTAAACGCGTTCCATCGTAAACTACATCATTATATCACATCAAGCAAGTTGTGGTCAAGCGCAAGCCTATTATAAGATAATAAAAATATACTATACTTTATTTGAAACCAGACATTCTTCAGGCCATTACTAATGACTATGTGAAGTCTTTGCACAATGTTTTGATACGATTTATGATGCGCTACATTTTTACGAAAAATTTCATTTTCGTAACCCTATACAGCTGTTTTTCTGAACTCTACTTGACCTGACCTAATAAAAGATGTGACAAATTAATGACAATTGGCGGTCTCTTCAAAAGTTCGGGTTGTACATGAAAATAAATTGAAAAGTAATATTTTTCTTGTGTAGGGGTTATTCTAATTGATTAATGATATAACGTCACAATACATAATAATAATAATTGCATATGGCTCAAATAACATATAAAATTGAAGGCATGATATGCCTTATCCGGTTCACCATGTATAGCCGTTATTGGTTTGTTAGCTTTAGTCTAGCCGCCGTATTCAATAAAACCGCTAGAAGAGGTAATAATCAGACATCTTGTGTGAAGCAGAGTTTAATCGCCATAATTAAACATTAAAAAGAAGCGGTAAATTAACTTTGCCAATCTGTGCTGAGTTAGCGATGTCTCTTTTGAGCAATTTATTTATAGAGGTGCGCCCAACAACCTTCATCAATCTTGTCAATCAGGATGTCACGGCCGCCTACGATCTTAAATAGTCAACATTACGTTGTACCGTGATTTATTCTTAATTAAACACCTAGCTACGTACTTCTATTTTCATCAAAAGTTATAGTCACTTTATTATAATTAATCTCATTACATGGAATGTTTTACTGTGGACCATAGACATTGCTGAAAATCAGTGCTGTGGTCCGCCTTTGTATGTAGGTACTAACAACGTTTAGTCAAGTCCACGTTTGATACTGATGTGTCACACTGTTTACCTTTTGTTGAGATTGTTATCCATTTTGGTCCTTTTTCTTGTCCAATTGTATCTTTATGTTGTAAATAAATTGACCGTAGCTATTAACAACGTCGGATCTACATTTTGGCGATTTTCGTTTAATTGCACCTAAGGTCTTAAAACACCAACATCTATAAGCTTGCAAAGTTTCTAATTTCAAGATAATCGCTATCTTAGTTCTTTTTAGTAATAAAGTCAGAAGTTATATGAGAGTCCCATTAAGCATAAAACTTTATTAAGCCGTACTGAAAAGTAGCGTTTTTGGAGTTCCGACATTGTTATTAGTTGTGGTCGAAAGATACCAGTTTTTATTTTCTTCGTTTTAGTTGTTTTTTATTTGTTTTTGATTGTGTGTCCTGTTTGTGTCAAACAATTAATTTTTTTTAATACGGTGAAAAAAAAAATGTTTTTATGACAACTGGCTTTGACGATGATGTTATGCTGGCGATATCGACACTCTAAAAACACTCAAATGTGACGACGATATTGATTTACTCGTATGATTCGATTGGTTCGGTAGTATGCATTTCAATTATGTTCGAATAGAGAATCAAATAGCATAGAGAAACCTATTAAAAATGGAAACATTTTCAGTGTTCCCCCTATTATTTAGTTTGCATAGCCAGTTCAAATACATTATCTCTTGACAGTAGCAAAACAAATACTTCAGTTGTTTTAATTAGTTTCACAACTGTTTCGCTTTCCAAGCATATTTCAGTTCAAAACAAGACAATATGCAGTAATATTACGGTACTTACTCAAATTGATCAAGTTCACTATTAAATTATTATTAGATATGAGTAACACATATTGTTGTGTTACTCATCGTCGCAAATCGTGTTGCAAATCGTCAAAATCCAAATAATGCTTTGATTTATATACCTACTGATATATAGAGTCTATTACAAATACGACAACGACGGTAAGGCCGCGGGTTCGATTCCCGGTCGGGCTCACACATCTTTGTGTGAATTGTTTCAACGCCGCTGCTAAATATTAATTCTCTTAACTTGTAAGACACTTGAGAGAAGACGTGCCCGACACTAGGACACTAAAAAGGGTTGAAGTGATACACATGAAAGCTGCAAAGCATCCGAAATGTCACAATATAAAAATATAATTAACTTTGACAAAAATCGTTCTCATACAGTTTAGTATAGTTATGCTCAGAGTTTCTCTGAAGGATCGATTACGCAATGAAGTGATCCGACAGAACCGGAGTACTTAATCGACATAGCTCACCGGATTAGTCACCTTAAGTGTCAGTGGGCCGGTCACAATGCCGCAAAACCGACAACCGTTGGAGTAAATAAGTTCTTGAGTGGTGACCACGGATTGGCAAACGTAGCGTAGGACGCCCTCACACTAGGTGGAAAGACTACCTCTGCAAGGTGGCTGGTAAGAGCTGGATGAGAGTAGCCGTGGATCATGCTCAGTGGCGTGCTTTGGAAGAGGCCTATGTTCAGTAGTGGACTAAAATAGGCTAATGATGATGATGAATTAGAGATATATTTCAATAATTCCGTGATTTGAAATTTAGGTTTTTAAATAAGATTATCTATTGCCAAATACCAAATTTTGTTATTACACAATGATTGTCCGGGGCGGGAATCGTATCTGTGACCTCCCTGGCACAGTATAACCCAATCGGATTGTTTGCACCGCTTGACTACCGAGGTCTTCGTTAATTAAAGGGAATGTAATCGAACATATTAAAAACCTTGCTACAGATCGTTAATAAGCTGTAACCTACTTAACTAAACAAAAACCAAAGTGTTCCATTCATTCCAAAATAAATTCCTGAAAGACAACGTCGGCATTTTAAACGCGGAGTAAAGCTAAGGTCTTATTTACCTTCAAAATAAATGGTAGTAAAGTATTTCCTTGCCTAAAACACGAATGAACGTTATTAAACGCGGCTTATTCCTTGGAAAAAAGGGAGAAAAACGCTTGCTGATTTCTCCACGGCATCGACATTAGCACTAAATGTAATCCGTTCAATTTTATTTCGACCGAGATCTTGGTTTTACCGCTGAATTTGTGCAGTTTTTTGGTATAATTCGCGGGCACTTTACCTGGAACTTAATAGAAGTGTGTGAAAGTTACGGTCGAGAACACACTCGTTTAACATTACTTACGTGGCTACGCACCATTAGCGAAGATTTTGCAGTTTCACCCTGTCTCATTCCGAGGACCATTAAAGGGGAAATTTCATTATAAGAATGGTTCCCTTGAATAAGCGATAAACGAGTGAGGAGAACGATCTCTGATAAGAAATGACATGTGTAAGTAGGCTGTATATAATCATGTTAATTTAGTACTCATGAAATTACTTTGTTAAATTGTGCTTTACATTGTAGAAAAGCTTGTGATTTATTCGTAGGTAATATTATTGTAAACAATGGAATTCTTTATAGGCATTTGTGCCGTCCATAGACTAACACGGACCACCGCACCACAGACCGTTGCGAACCCGCGCCTGTGGCCCGTGTTCAAAGGTTTCGTCAAAATGGAGTAGGAGATTTGGACGTGGTATCTGTTGAGTAATAAAACTTTGACAAATGAAGATACACTATAATCATTATGTACAGGTTTCGTTAGGAGGTATTCTTGAACGTCCCCATCAAACAATCTCATCGTAGTTGTAGTTTTTCCGGGCCAAATCCTCTGCTGCAACCTGCCATTCCGGTGACTCTGCTGTACTTCTCCCGCCTATATCACTCAACCAAGGTCGAAGCATACTGCCTGAAGGTTGAGTACTGCCGTGTGAAGAGCAAGTTCATGCTAAAAGACTATAGCTTGGAGTCACGCCACAATGTGAATTTCAATTGCTTTGTGAAAAGAATACCCACCGAAGTCCCTTTTTGGCGCTTCTGAGTTCGGATACTTGACACCGCGTAACACACGCACGATACAGCTCGTTAAATAAGATATTTTATACATATTGTATTTACGGTACCTATTTAGATGTAATGTTGTTTAATATTGTATTTGTTTATAGTGTTAGATTTTATATGGGCTTTGTAGTTCGAAATAAATGGTTAGGCGGTAAGCCGTGCGCAGTATGTAAAGTCACGTGGGCTCTCTGCAAGCGCCCGTCAAACCGGACGAGATGTCATCACCAACGAGAAATCAAAATATGCTTTCCGAGGCGTTGGTTTAGACTTTAAGCTGAATTAGAAGCCTGCTAAAAAACAAAGAACTCATAACAGGACCAAGCTTAAATCTTATTAGAGCGTAAACGTTTATTTTTAGGGTCTATTGTTGAATTTATTTTTTGTCAAACCCCAATAAACAACAACAAGATATCTAGATAAATTAATTTGAAATAAAAACTCAACGTTTGACAATATTCATTAAAAACGTTATCGCGAGACCTATAGGATATTGCTTATTCTGTATTCACTTTGAGTTGTTTTCATTATCAATATTTTTCACGCTCTACGTACGCAATATTGGAGATTAAAAAATAAAACCACAGCACCTACCCGCATCCGATTACGTTACGCAAATATTGTGAAAGAATATTTTACTGATAAATAGGCTTTCATACCGAACAGTTTGATCAATAAAATTGTGGCTAGTAAACCTAAATTGCAGAGACAATACCTAAGATAAGATAAGATAAGACTATATTTATTTACAACTTATAATTGGAAAAAAGAAGGACCTAACTTAATAACAATCTCAACACTAACCTAAGCTAATGTGTCAAAAAATTCTTCCACATCGTTATCTTCCGGGAACGTACCCAGAAGGCAAGCAGCATTGCCGCGTTGGATGGCAATAATCCCAAGATAAGAACTGAGTTAAGATGTCATTTCATGTATCCACCTTATTTATTCCACATGGTATAAAACTTTGAGTTGCAGTGAATCACAAAGTACTGGGCTACCTATAGCTTCAGTCATTATTGTGTTAAGCAGTATTTTTTGTATTTCGAAAACACGGGGATGGGCACTACCTGTATTTAGCACTTGCAACTGAAAGGTAAACGAATTGGCACTCCGCGAAAACACTATTTCCTCCGAATAATTCTCGAATGTCTACATTATCTATCTACAAAATTATATAAAAATCAGTTGAGCTGTTTTCGAAATCTAATTATGTATATATCTGAATACGTAAAGAGAATTCCTTGTTGAAAGAATTAAAGGATGTCATATTCCTAAGCCCATGTTTATGGATACCTGCTAAACATTGGTATTACCAATGTTTATACCTGCCAATTTTTTTTCAACCGTTGGTAAGTAGTAAGCATTTTAATGATTTCAATTTATAGTCACTTAAAATATTAATACAGGTGTATTGATATCGATCAAATATAATTTAAGGTACCTCTTATGAAATATTGCTTACTTCTAATTAAACTTTGTCAATATCGCCTACGATTTTATTAATTTGATACGGCTGGTACGAATTTATTGGAGTGATTAATTTGAAATATGTTTTTACTTTAGTCGTTATCAAAGTATGAGTTTTAGATTCAAAGCTTATTTCCAATATTTACTACGTAAATTAACAAACTCAACCAAAAAATCAATTTTCATGTGTATTTATAGAAACGCGGCTTATTTTTTGCCAATCACATAAAAACTGAAACATAAATTGAGAGATGCTCTATGTCTGGATGTGGCGACATATATTCGTGTGTATTTTGTTGGTATCATTACAGTAAAATAGAATCTATCAGTTAATACTAAGTATTAACATACAAAAAAATAGGTAGGTACCTAATAAATTTTCAATACAAAATCAATTATTAGAATAAATAATCTGTTTAGTCCCTAAATAACCACTAAGAAGAAGCATTTATATATAAGTGGCTTTTCATTTTCCTCGCTTTCACGGCCAAACGAAATGTGCGCAACATTTCAAAATAGACGTCGAAAATAAAAAGAGTAAAAATCACCGTCCCCAATATAAATCACGCCATTTACACAGTTTAAAAGCTTGGTTTGACTAATGGATTTTTAGGAAAGCCTTTGAATCGGAAGCCTTTGGTATGTTTCTTTCTCTTTCTAACTTATGGAATAGAGACGGTCTGTTAAATGTTGTTAATAGAAGGAAACGTGTCAAAAAATAATAATTATTAAATAAAATAAAAACATAATTTTATGGCAATGAATAATAATATTTATAAAAATAAATAAATCTATTGGAACTAATAAAATATATTACAATACATTTAGTGTTCGTTAACAGCCGCATTAGTACAGAGTACTGTGTCGCAGCTATTAGCGCCCACCTCCAAGAGGAGAGACAACGTTCCACAACAAATAAAGAATGAAGATGTGTTGACAAATTGTGTTACACCTATATGTAGCAGGCATTTTGTATGATTCCACCGTAGACATACTGCAGTCAGTTTCGAAACGTTCGCGGTTATGCCGACAGCAAAATGTCCTGTATTCTAATGACTTACTAGTGAACCGGGGCCAATTCGGTTCTAGCACTTGCCGGCCGGTGCCATGGCACGGGCTTAGTGCTTGCTCGACTGGGTTGCGATTTAAAGTCTATCATAACGTAATCCAGTGCTTAGAAGATATTGGAATTGGATTTTTGTGATCGCTTAGACTTTTATCATGACTCGCTGTTTAAATGTGTTTTGCCTTTGGCAAATTACATAACTGCGATAGTTTTTCCAGTTTCTAAACTAATAATGCCCGTATGTAAACGGCGAAACATACAAAATACCTGCGACATAATTATGCACAAGGTTTTTAAATAATTATTACATTTCATTTCCTCAATGAGATAATAACTTTAATATTTCAGAAACATTTACAATACTACAAAATTACTTCACAATTGTAGATTTTCTGATAATACGAGAGTATGGAACTATTAAAATAATAAAATATAAACTAAAAAGCAAAAATGCTAAGTCTAGTAATTTTATAACAGACAGTAAGTAACAAGTAAAGTTTATTTTACTGTTAGCAAAAACGCTTACTAGTGGACCAAAGAGGCAGATTTTTAAATTTAGAGGGTTGGAAATATTCGTCGTGTCTACAAAGTCAGATTGGACCAAATTTATTTTTTATTGAAAAAATAGCCACCAAATTGGCTTCGTTGCTGTTCGCGCACACCTCTCGAGTTAAAATAATTAGTTTGCTTTTCGTTTTTCTTTGCTTTTGAAATTCACGTACAGTTGCTAATTTTTTTATGGGAATTAACCCACTACCGCAATCCCGTCATTGCTACTCTTGTAAGCCAAGGTCAACAGTGGCGCCGTGAAAAGACTCGGAACAGTTGCCACAATTACCAAATATGGCAACAGCTTATTTTGTTGTTTTACACAGAAAATTTAATAGGTTCTTTAATAGAATAATATATTGTAACGCAACCTTACCTGGTTATACACTTCAAATAAGCACGTAATCAGACCCAATTTTAATAAAATTTGAATTGAATGATTATTGTTATATGGTTAAAATTATTTTTTGGTGTAGAGTTTAAACAGCTTAACTTATGGCTATTATCCTCCTTAAATACTTAGTATAGATTTCAGTATTATCTACAGTAGGTACCTATCTTTTGTATTCTCAGTATTTTTCTTTTTTTGTTATCTTTATGAGGTTTTAGTAATCTTTTAAGTATTACTTGGTGTTCCAGGCCTAAAACGATAGCCTAACAACTCCTCTCCCTGTGCCTAGTCGGGGTGAGGAGATGTGTAACACATTACACCACTTAAAAATGTACGAATTGATGGTGACGTGTCTGGTTTTTATTGTCTCTTTGCGAAAACGACAAAACTTAGTACTTTATGAAACTTACACATGTTATATGGAACTAATATTATACGACTCTGTAATTGTTTAAATTAGTTCTGGAACGTATTTAATGAATTTACAAGTTGAAATAAACTTTACAATTTTGAGCGTCGTCGTCGTCTACGAAGTTTTCACAATATTGAGCTAGGTGTCGGAACAATTTCAACTTATTGTTATATTTATCTAGAGAACGTTCCGCTTCAATATTTTACAAATTACTTTAAAAGATTTGCCATTGAAAATGGGGCCATTTTCGTGTCTGAGGTGTTATTTGGGAAGTTTTTATCAACGTCAAGTAATTATGTTTTTCATTTAGGATTGTTCTGTTCTTTTTATGAATTGTTTATATTTGCGAATACTTTTAGCATTGTCAACAGAATCAATAAAACGGTGTTAGGTAGTTACCTTTTATTACAAGTTTTATTCAACTTTACAATAAATGTAACTATTTGTTCGACTGTTTTCTTGCAACTCAATATTGAAACATGTCTTCAATCAATTGATTAGATGGTTTGTGTACAAGTTTAGTTTGGATGATAATGCAGCTGTGTGACGTTTCTCTAAATACGACATGGTTGACTAGTTATTTTGAATGCAGTCCTACAATATGGATATAGTAACGAAAAAGCCTTTTGAACACGACATTTTAGCACATAAATAGAAGCTTGTTTTTAAGAAAGGTTTTTGCTTTAAATTTATATTTCCATCATTTGGCGGGCCGGTGGCGCATTCGGTAAGATACTTGCTTTTTACGCCACAGGTCGTGGGTTCGATTCCCACCCGAGACAAACATTTGTTTATATATGTCTGTTTGTTTTGTGTCTGGGTGTAATTATCTATATTTAAGTATATGTTTACAAAAGAAAAGTATGTGTAGTTTTTTTACCAGTTATCTGGTTTCCATAGTACAAGCTTTGTGTAGTTTAGGATTAGATGACCGTGTGCTTAAACTTAAACTTAAATAATATTATTATTATTATTATTTAAGTTACGGAGTATATCCAGTGGTACCGCCGTCACTAAAATGTCAACAAGACGATTGATTTAAGCCAGAGAACGATTCTCATTGACGCCCGGTAACAGCGGCAGTGGACAAATGGCTACCACAACCAGAATTATTTTTATATATTAATTTTATTTATTTATTTAAGATTAGTTTAGTAAGTGAACAGCGGTGGCACAGCACTTTACTAAATGTGCCTTAAAATTTTTGTGTGAATTGTTTAATTGCGGCTGTTCAACTTTGGTGAAAGAAGACATCATTTTCTTTAGACTTAACCACCACCGCAATCCCTCCACTTCTATTCCTGTAAGCCAGGATTAACAGCAGCACCGTAAAGAGGCTTAGGATTTAAACCCGGCGAATGGCCAAAGACACCTAAACTATCTTGGGTCCCACACGAATTTAATCAGAAAGATGATGAGTTGGGAAGTTAGATTTAAATAGTATAATGAAACTTGCACATGTCGGTAACATCCACCAACTTATGGATAAATCAAAAGACAACAGGCTCCAAACAATAGAAAGCAGAAAAGCATACAAAAATAAATAAATCGGACAATAAATAACAAACTGACTACAGTCTCCCAACAACATCAACAAGCAATCAGCATCAGGAAGCAAAATAGCATAATAATTATTAATACAGATATTAAAGAAAAAAGAGGATATCAAGATAAAACACAGTTCTTAAAAACACGGACAAAATATCTGTGGTTAGAATAATGTATGGATGTTTTTTACCCTCTGCGCAAGAACTACTAGACGGAGTTAGATGAAATTTTGTAAAGAGATAACATTATGGTCTGGAATAACACACAGGCTACTTTTCTCAATAAGTACCACGCGTGTAAAGCCGTGGGCGGAAGATAGTTTATTATAAATAAAACATCCATCAACCCGCACATGGCCAGCATGGTCTAAACTTTGTTAACTCTTAATTTAGTAGGTAATAGAGCGAAGCCTTATGCTCAGTAGGACGCTTAAGGGTTATTCCTTATATAGGTAGCAATAAAGGGGCATCTAGGTATTACCAAGAACCCAGAACCTTAGCCAAACCGAATTAAATGAATGAAAGATGATTGCTAACTTAATTAACCCTTTTGTTAAACAGTTACCTCGCCTCAATCGTTATCTACTTTGTAAAGGCCATTCAAATATTAACAAAAGTTACAAACCAAAATTAGTTTTGAAGTAGATAGGATTCGTGACGTTTGATTTTGTAATCTAATAAAAGTCCATTTAAGCTATTAAAGGTCAGTTCTGTATTAACATAGGTTTTACTTCTTCATTAAGTTGAATTACTAAGTACTCCAAAATGTTCACATTTTGTAAAATGGCACAAGTCCGATAACACATAAAAGATAAGTCCATGTAATAAATAATATGTATACATAATTTCATATAAATTAAAATATATATCTGTTTGTTTGTTTGCCATTCATGTGGGAGTGAGTGTCTATGACACGAACGAAACGCAGTATGTATGAGGTGATTAGTGGAATGAAGGAATTTGCAGATACTATAGATTCTAAGAAGATACACGAGATGATGTGTGCAAGAAGGAAAAAGGCTGGAGAAAGTTGTCTGGATTACCTTTTGGTCATGAAAGAGCTTGGAAAACGCGGAAAAATGCCGGATTATGTCGCGATCAAGTACATAATTGACGGCATAAGTGACGTAGAAACAACGAAAATGATACTATATGGAGCAACATCGTACAATGAGCTTAAGGAAAAGCTCAAAATATACGAGAAAATCAAAGAAAAAATGACGGTGGACAGGCGAAGACAGCAGAGTTCCAGTAGTAACTTTTCAAAATTTGACAGCGTGCACAACGGCGGTAAATCGGTAGTTAAAAGGTGTTATAGTTGTGGCGAGAATGGTCATGTGTCAATGGACTGTCCGCATAGGGAAAAAGGATTAAAGTGTTTTCGGTGTAATGAGTTCGGACATCGTGCTGTGGAGTGCAATAACATTAACAATTTAAATGGCGTGAAAGAACTGAGTTCGAGTGTTGGTCATACATCGCGGAATGTTGGCCATACATCGCGGAATGTTGGCAGCAGTGCACATCAAGTTGGAGCGAAGAGGGCGATGTTCGCGTCGGAGGCGAGTGTGACACGTACAGATGGTAGTATGGCGGCGACGACCATTGAGAATGACAACAGTCATGTCACTGTCAACAGTAGCAGGAATGTTAGCGTGATTGTAAACAAAGATCTACCAACAAAACCGATAAAATCGATTTATTTCATAGAAGATGTTATGGCGGAATCCTTGGTAGACACTGGTAGCGAGGTAAACCTTATCGCCGATCAGTTTTATGAGAAAATCGGATCACCGGATTGTGAAAAAGTAGATTGTGTAAAACTGTCAGGACTTGGACATTCGGAGGTTACCCCGTTAGGAAAGGTGTACTTGTCGATAAAGATAGATAATCATTGCTATAATAACGTGTTATTTTACATAGTAAATAATAGTTCATTGCCTTATGATGTAATTGTGGGTCAGGATTTTCTTAAAAGAGTGACGTTATTTATGAAAGATGGATGCGTGAGTTTGTTAGCTAAAGATGATGAATGGATGAAGCAGTTAGAGTGTTTTTCATGTGATGTTGCAGGGCATATTGGACAGAGTGAGTATAAGGAACAGTTGACTAGATTAGTGGAGAGTTACCAGCCGGAACAAGTTCTAGAAGCACCAATACAGCTGAAAGTTGTGCTGCGTGATGACATCCCGGTTGCACAACGCCCACGTCGACTATCCTTGGTGGAACAAAAGGTAGTAGAACAACAGGTGGAGGAATGGTTAGAAAACAATATTATTCGAGTAAGTTTTTCAGATTATGCTAGTCCCTTGGTTCTAGTTAAGAAGAAGGATGGTAACATAAGAGTGTGTGTTGACTATAGGTTAATTAATAAAAAAATGGTTAAGGATGAGTATCCCTTACCTGTCATAGATGACTTGATTGATAAGTTACAAAGTGCCTGTGTGTACAGTGTACTAGATCTAAAAAATGGTTTCTTTCATTTACGTGTAAGCGAAGAGTCTATCACTGCTTTTGTCACACATCACGGACAATATGAATTTCTTCGAGCACCGTTTGGTTTGATGAATTGTCCGAAGTACTTTATGAGATTTGTGTCTATTATATTCAGGGAACTGATATCACGAGGAATAGTCATCATATTTATCGACGATATTCTGATTCCAGCCCAGTCGAATGAACAAGCTTTAGAAAGACTACAAGAAGTATTGAACGTAGCTTCACAGTATGGACTACGGTTTAATTGGCCCAAAGCAAGACTGATGTGCCATGAGGTTGAATATTTAGGACATGTGATAAGAAACGGAGAGGTAAAACCTGCTCCAGGTAAGATTGATTCAGTTTTAAACTTTCCAGAACCTAAGTCGATAAAGCGGTTACATAGTTTTATAGGCTTGACTTCCTACTTTCGAAAATATATCGAAAATTACGCTGTAACTGCAAGGCCGCTGACTGATCTATTAAAGAAGGATTTGAAATTTAAATTTGATGATGAACAAAGACACTCTTTTAATACTTTAAAGCAGAAGTTAGTAAGCAATCCAGTGTTAAAGATTTATGATCCTAAATTATTGACAGAGCTTCACACAGATGGATCTAGCATAGCTTTTGGAGCGATACTGATGCAACGGCATGAGGATGGACTACACCCCGTCCATTATATGAGTAAACGAACGACTGAAGCTCAGAGTAAATATTGCAGCTACGAGTTAGAGGCTCTTGCTATTGTTGAAGGAGTTAAAAAGTTCAGACAATATCTTTATGGTATTAAATTTAAGATAATAACTGATTGTCAAGCATTTCAGTTAACATTACGCAAGAAGGACTTGTCAGCACGAGTAGCAAGATGGGTTCTTATGTTGGACCAATACGAGTATGAGATTGAACATAGACCAGGCCAAAGAATGAAGCATGTGGATGCGTTAAGTCGAAACCCATGTACTGTAGCATTGGTGAGTAATTTTCATGATCAATTAAGAAGGGCACAAGCCAATGACGAGGGACTAAATGCGATTATAAATATTTTAAGAGAAAGACCTTATGATGATTACATTTTAGATAATAATCTGTTATATAAAGGTTTAGATAAACGTTTGGTGATTCCAGAGAGCATGGAACACGATGTTTTAAAGATGGTACATAATAAAGGTCATTTTTCAAAGAAAAAGATGTCAGAGTTAATTTGCAAAGATTACTATATAGCTAATTTAGACAAAAAGATTGAGAAGTTAATTTTAGGTTGTATTCCATGTCTGTTAGCCTCTAGAAAAGCTGGAAAGCAAGAAGGATGGTTACATTCAATAGATAAAGAAGGTACACCTATGCATACTCTACATTGCGACCATATTGGTCCTTTAACTCAAACATCAAAGATGTACAATTATATACTTACGGTGGTGGACGCCTTTACCAAATTCGTGTGGCTTTTTCCAACTAAATCTACGACTAGCAGGGAGACTATTAGTAAGCTTTCAACGCTGCAACAAGTTTTTGGTAATCCAACTCGATACATCACAGACAAAGGTACTGCATTTACCAGTGGTGAGTTTAAAGAGTATTGTGAGAGTGAAAACATACAGCACATTACAACAACCACGGGAATCCCACGTGGTAACGGCCAAGTGGAGCGGATTCATAAGATATTAATTGCGGTTCTAACTAAACTTTGTATTTCAGAACCAGCTGCATGGTACAAACACGTCAGCAAAGTGCAGAGGGCACTTAATAGTACACATCAGCGCAGTATTAACACCACTCCATTTGAATTGCTTACAGGAACGAAGATGAAGAATAATGATGATTTAGAGTTGTATGATCTGATTTCAGAGGAGTCACAAAATTGTTTTATACAAGAGAGAGATGAGTTGAGAAAAATTGCTAAGGAACACATCTTAAAAGTACAAGACGAGAACCAACAAGGTTACAATAAAGGGAGGAAGGAAAGTACTAAATACAAGGAAGGTGATTTTGTAGCAATAAAGCGTACTCAATTTGGAACTGGCTTAAAATTAAAACCGAAGTTCTTAGGTCCGTATAAAGTGAATAAAGTTAAACGTAATGATCGTTATGATGTGGAAAAGTTAGATCCGAGTAGCGAGGGACCGATAAGGACATCAAGCTCAGCTGATAATATGAAGCACTGGCCAGGTAACTATGTGGCTACTGACTGAGGATATAGTTAATGCTATGTTTTATTAGCGTGTGGCTATGATGAAAGAATGAAAGAGATGAATGAATCATAATGTCTTTAAAACCTAAAACATAAGGCAATTAGTTTATTGTTATGTTTGAGTTAGCTTATGAATTATGTAATGTTTCTGTAGCTTATGTAGTTGAGCTGCCCTTCTTGATGAATCGTAGGATAAGATTTAAGTTTGTATACTTACATTTCAGAGTATGTTCTGATGTCTTTGAGTGTTAATTTTGTAAACATTAAAGTCTGTACTATTGTTTTAATAGTTTTCATGTTTAAGTAGATTTAATAAACCTTTTACTGTAATGTTTCAGTTACCTTAAGAACTATGTACCTATGGTTAATGTAATTGTTTTCTATACAGAGAAATTGTTAGATAATACTAAAGAAGTTAGTTTAAGAAGTTTGTAAACCTAGTTTAAGAGTATGGTATGTTTGAGTGTTATTAGAGATTGAGTGCTATTATGGAATATGAATGCTGATGATGGTATGTTAGTGTTTTGTTTTGTTTGAGCAGGCTGAGGACAGCCTGTATGCAGGATGGCCGAATGTGGGAGTGAGTGTCTATGACACGAACGAAACGCAGTATGTATGAGGTGATTAGTGTGACTAAACGTAATGAGTGAAAAGGGACGGATGTATAGGTGTGAGTGAGAGAGAACGAGGGAGGAATAAAATGGTAGGGAAGACGTAAAGACGTGTAATTTATAAAGATTATTGTAAAAATCTGCAAATTCGTTACAATATACAAGATTCGCAAAATACAGTCAAGGTTTTATTTCTCACATTCATA
The DNA here is from genome assembly GCA_936450015.1 of Meganola albula. NCBI lineage: Eukaryota > Metazoa > Arthropoda > Insecta > Lepidoptera > Nolidae > Meganola > Meganola albula. The sequence continues at coordinate 6,586,679 of OW388157.1, forward strand.
TGTCGCAGCACGTAACCCATAAATGTAGCAAGCTGTTGCCTAAACAGACGGTCAGGTGTTACTTGTAATAGCACCAGGCCTGTCAGTAGTCAAACTTACAAGACGTCAACGTCACTCAGGTTGCTTGTCTGTGATTGTTGATTAATACATCAGGGGACAATGTCTATGAGGTCGGATGGGTGAGCCCGTGGTGTATGCAAACCGAATTTGTCCACACAAAAAATAAATCTATTTCCATCCAATATTTTGTGAATATTGTGATTGGGGAGGTGCTGTAATCATTGGCAGAGATATTGATTACCTTGCTGTGGTGTTATTTTTTGTTCCATCAAGATAGATGTATCTCACCAGATTCACCTCATAACCGATGGGTTATGAGGTGAATCTGGTGAACGCGGCCTTATGAGCTTGCCGATACATATTTTAAGAGTAAATTAATAATACGATTTTTCACATCAAATTATATATTTCACACAGACAAAGTCGCCCTCAGACGCTAGCAAGTAATAAGAATAATATAAAAATTTATTTGTGGGTAACATTATTCATCACACTTTAATTTAATTTAATTTAAATACAAAGTGGTCCCTAATTGAATTAAGAATAATTAGACCTTTAAAGAAAAGATCCAACATTGTTTTTGTAATGCGATGCATTAGCAAGTTGTGAACCACGCTATTACTTCAAAGAACATCAAAGTTCCCTTGTGGATAAAGTTCTTTACAACTCTGTTACACTTTGTATGTTACCGGTAATCTGTAAATAATGGTAATGCATAAATCAACCAGGCAATGTATATGTTTCATCATAAGTTAAAATGATTAGGTACCTAGTTAATGATACCACAGCTAAAATTTATGTAGACTACTTGTTAGGCGCATGATCATGTGTAAATGAAAAGATTTGATCTTGAAAATAAAATAAATATCCGTAACCTACTCCTGAACCAAAACAACTAGGTAGATATTTAAATATTTAGTTTAGGCTAAGGTAATAATTGTATGGTTACACAGAATACACGGCACATAGCCTCTTTCTTTGCTACATCTATTTCACTCACATAGGGCTGCTGGGCTTCTAGGCTTCTGGGCTTCACATTTGATATTTTTTACAATATCTGGGTATTGCACACAATACCGGATTTTACGGATTGTCGGTAACATATAGATATTTTAGGTAAAATGTAATCCTAATGTTACCCTTGAAAGTGTTTACGTTGTTCTTATAAACAGATAACAATATTTAAGTGAAAAGTGTGATTCAGCGATAAAGTTTGTGTTTTGCGATAAAAGGGACTAGTCCTTTAGACCAGTTTGGTTTGAAACAATTTATTTAGAAGTTTTGATAGTATGAGAGTTGCGAGCGATCTTAATTTGATAAACATCAGGATGTTTAGGCATAGACAGGTCTATGCCGTGTAATGAATAACCATGGTTTAATACTAGGCTAAGTTCAGAGTGTGTCTGGTTAGCATTAACAGCATTGCACGATCATTTATGAACTATTTTAGAGACCTAATAATCAGTAGCCAGACCTTGTAGTAAACAATATTTTTAAGCAAGATATATCTCGGAATACCAGTCAGTGTCAGAACTTAATACTATAACACTAAAACAAATCAATATAATAATTTCCGGATTCCCGAGCCGAAAGATAACAATAGGAACTCTATTACTAAGCCTTGGCTGACCGTCCGTCCTTCCATCTGCAAGAGCGGGCCAAATTTCTTGAACCGTAATAGGAGCTTTTATATGTTGAAATAGACCTGTTTTTGTAGATGGTAGCCAATAGTCTATTGTACCTATAATTTTTGGTCAAATACATTTTGGTATTATGACCAGTAATTTTTTTTGCAATTAATCGACTCCCTTAGTACGATTGACTAGAGTAAATACTTGATTTTTATTTCAATTTAAGTCGGTTTTTTGAACTACCTATTGAAAAGTGCACGTGCCCATATTTGAAAAGTGCACGTGCGAGTCATTCTATTTGCAAATGAACGTTCAGTATTCGCCATGCATGATAGAATCTCTGCTGAAGTTTTCAGCTCGACAGTCGACGTCACTGCTAATTCTTGATTGACGTATCCAGTTTTGAAATACACCTCCGCGGTTGGAGTTAAGTGTTGTTAAATTGAATTGTCAGTTTTTTGAATCTATCCGGATGATAAACTAATAAATAGAAGGCTGAACTGAAGTAGAGGGAACTACTGGAATTGTTTCTATTTTCTTTAATTATTACTAACTAAAGATACATCGGAAAACTCTAAAGTTTGTAACACGTTTAATTTGAATTCTGGAATTGATATTTGTCTCCCTGTATTTTTGTGTCCAGATATTATTTTGCCCGCTTATTTTACAAATCAGATAGTTTTTGTATGATCCGTGCAAGCATCTGCGTAACAGTGTTTTTAGTTATGAAATTCACCAAATTTTAACTATATTTACTCTGAAATCTTACAAAAGTTATAATTAAATAATAAATTAAAGATTGCGGTCTTATTAAAAATCTTATAAGACTCTTAAGTTAAAATGGACTTTGTCTTTTTCTTACTAGTATAAATATCGAGACGACAGACAAAGACAATCGAATTATATACCCATTTTAGCTATAATGAGCTTATAAGACGTTAATGAATACGGGGGTTAGCATTTCATGAACTCAAAGCTTCATAATGTCAACTATGAGGACTACACTCGTTTAGTAATGTCTCTGAGTGCGGCCAAATTTCTTTTTATCTAAAATGTGAAGTTGAATAATAACTAAATTGTTAAGTAACTAGTTATTCCTAATTTATTAAGCTATTACGCTGTACTGTAGAATAACATTTCCTACAAATAGGTTATAACAAATATTAGTAAGACCGTTATTAAGTTCATTACCCGTATAATACATCTAACCGAGGTCTTTGTATTAACGGCCCATAAAGGAAGGATATTTGACAAAAGGCCCATTAAACGACTCTTGTTAACAACAATTAACAGATTCACTCAGTGAACTGAACTAAGAAAGTTATTAAACATTATGGTTTTAATGATGCTTACAAAGATAACCAGAAGGGACTCCTCAAAGTAAATAAAATTACTCAAATCTTTTTAATAATTAATCATAACTAACTTTTCCGTTGATTTTCATCTGACTTTTTCAAATCTAACTATTGGTTTGGTTTGGATATGAAAAAGTAATAAATAAATTCTAAGAACGTAGGTTGTACCTAGGTCGTTTTAGTTTATCTCGAAGGAACTAACAATCAGTAAGACTAATTTTATTGAGTACGTAGGGAATTTAAAGCATGCATAATATCACGGTAGTAGGTGCATTCTGCGTAGAATTATCTACGGGTGGTTGTTAGTTACAATATAAAAACATAAATTAATATTTCACGTTACCTCGTCTCTGTCAACGTAATTAGTCACTTGCGTTTTATCCTTTATTTTTAAGTAAATTATTTACGAGCTGTAACTAGCCGCTGCTTCACAGATAAAAACTTTACTCATTAAAAGTCTTTCATGGCCGAAATTAAAAAGGGTCTTTCATGTTGGAAGTGGTAATGCCAACTTTGCACAAATAAGGAAGTTTTAGAACGAAAACCGTGTAACGGTCTATTTCTTTGAACGAGTTTAAGTAATGGTATAAGATTAATTACAATCATAACTTTGAAATGTGTTTATTTTGTAATATACCATCATTAATTTTTTAACAGCACTTAAGTGAAAATTTTAATGCTATCTGTCAATGAATGAAAAAAATAATTTTTGTGTTAAAGTTTGATTTACTTTTTTAAATTTATTTAATGGATTAATTGAATTAATAAAATGATGCTGAAGAATGCAAGACAAAGCTTTTGTTTTAACTTTTTGTTTTATTTTCTCTTGTATTACTAGGCTTACTGCACAAGGTAGAAACCAAAAATAAATAAAAAGTTGCAGCGTTTATTGCCGTTACAATTTTTCCTGAGTTAATTGAAAAAAAAAAACCATTATAACTGAGTTAATTAAGTTTTAACACGCGATGAAATATTTCCAAAGCAAACACATATTTATCTTATATGTGCATTAAAAGATAAAAATCCGTAGCGAATATTAACCGACGAAACCCTCGGGTTTCCGAAAACCCGCCTTTAAACCCGTAGTGTCTGGTTGATAAATATTCAAAGGTATCGAGTACTCCATAATTTGCATGAAATCCACTATTGCGACACAACTATTCGGGAAGGTACAGCCAACGTCATAACTTCAACAAGAATAGCTGGCTATATTTTGATCATCACTTCAGGCTCTTATCTGTTAATAATTTGGTGCTGAAATCGTAATAGAAATGTGTAGAATATGTATCTAATAAAGTGATTGTGGTTGGTATAGCACTGATACTAACTCATAAATAGCATGTAAAATGGGATAATGATATACATAAATTTAAATTTGAAGATATTTTCCTGATCTGTAAAATATGTGTAAAAAATATTAAGACAAAGATTTTATATGAAAAGCAAATAGTACTGTATCAACGCAACACATTTAAGAAAAAGTGTCCCATGTCGAGTATACCTGGCTATGAACACACGCACGTACATACAATCAATTTCATCCCGGTCCCTTAGGTATTATAGGAGCGATATAAGGTAGAAAGAAAAAGAAAGCTCGGGTTTTTCTATTCTATCGGGACATGATATTGTTGAATCTAAGTTGAAGAACAAAATATGTTGCAGTTTTGAGATTACATAATATATGAAGATAGGAAATATGTTAATACGGTAAGTCCCTTTAATTCAATAAAGAGAATAAAATAACTTCAGCCAGAGACTTTGTTATGTGTACAAATAGGATTTAAAAGCATTGAAAGTAAAATAATCTGAATTAAAAATACTCTGTGCTTAAATCGGATCGCAATTTAAATGATAATTGTTAGTCAGTAATAATTGTGATAACTAAGAATGTCAAATACATCAGTCCACCCTTGACCATGAAGTTTGAGACTTTGAAACGTCGTCGGTATTCAAAATCTAAAATAAACCGTGATAACATCCGTTATGAAATTTGTTTTATTTCAATGTGTGATATTTGCGTAAATTTAAGAAAATACTACCCTTGTGTTAGTTCAGTTCTTATGATACACGTGTGCAGTAACAATAGTATCAAATCGTATGACCAATTTTGCCATAAAAATTACAAACATCCATCAATGTTCATAAACTTTCGCATAGTAGTTGGTGGAATCATTGTATCACATGATTATTTAATCCTAGAAATGTGGCTTTTGAAACACAAAACCCATTAAAGTTATATTAAGTCCAAATAAACATTACACTAGCTATGATTAGGTTCTTTATGTATTTAAGAAATAAATGAGAAAGCAATAAGTTTTGGAAGCGAGCCTATTGCCGTTCACCGAAACCGCAGCACATTATTTCTGACAAACACGCCAACAATAGACCAAAAAGGTATATAATATGCAGCCAGGAAATAATATAAATAAATATTGTTACCTAATTTATCTGTGAATTAAAAGAATTTAACTAAGTCAATATTTTATAGTGTTTATAAAATAGCTGTACACGACTGTACCTACATAGATCAAATGCATTTTTGTGCAACAAAGCCTTCCTGTGCCTATCACTCGCTTTGTCAGTGCCAATAGTTGGGTAGCAACGTTTTATTTCCGTGATTGTACCCCGTTCAGTTTGCACTGGTCAAATAACGTGAATTTTTGGTCCCGCTCTTTAATATCTGCAGCTGCTATTTTTTTTCTCGTTTTACCTGTGGTTGTAATGAAAATTGTGGAAATTCTAGTCTTTGATTAAGCTTTTTCCTCTGTACATTGACTGACATTGATTATAAAAGAATGAAATTGTTTTAGTTTTGATCACAGACTACTAAGAGATTAATTTCGATAAGTAAGAAAGTTCTCTCTGAATTGCTACAATCTAAAATGTTGTTCGCAATGATCTCTGATTTTCACTATCATCCTGACAACATTCAAAAAGCCTTACATCTTAAAGCCGGGTTTGTTACTACAAACAAAGCATGTTTCGAGAGAAAGAAATAATCGGTATTATTATTTATTATTTTTGCGGTATTGTATTTTGACATTTTTGAACGAGCCAGTTGCGTGGTCGGTAAGATACTGACTTTTTACGCCGCAGGTCGCTGGTAATATTTATTAATTTTAATTTATTTTATTTATATATATTTACAATAGTGTTGTAACAACATTAAATAAGTGTTGTAACAACCTCACAGTACGAGTAATACCTACAGTCCAATTACATACAAGGCAACACGTATGTTATTTCAGACAACATTCATTTGGGTCAGCCTATATCAAACATGAAATTGGTTAACTGAAGAGTCTAAATTAGGTAATTGAAATTCCATACCGCAACTATCACTACATGTTACGACGGGCCAGTGGCGTACTCGGTAAGATACTTGCTTTTCACGCCGCGGGTCGTGGGTTTAATTCCCGCCCAAGACAGATATTTGTGTCTGTTTATCTTGAGTCTGGATGCAATTATCTATTATATTTTAAGTATTTATTTACAAAAGAAAAGTAGTATACGTAATAGTATGTACCACTTATCTACTTTCCATAGCACAAGCTCTGCTTAGCTTAGGATTAGGTGACCGTGTGTGTAGTTTTAGGATATTATTATTAATATCTGGATGACCGAGCTTTGCACGGTATTTTTTTTTAAATGTCAATTTTTAAAAATGATTCCTAGCTAGATCCCCCTATAATACTAAATTTTATGAAAATTGTAGGAGCCGATTCCGAGATTCCAATTATAATAATTATATAAATGAGCAATTCTTGTATATAATAATATATATAAAGTCGCCCTCTACAGATAAAGTGTATTAGAAATACTTTATTCAAGCATAGATAAAGTAGAGAATTAAGCAAAGAGAGTGGCTTTTCCGAATAGTTTTTCATTTTTTCGTGTCTTAGATTAAACTTCAAAAAATAATTTTTATAAAGGTTGAAAAATAAAATCAAATATGAAATTACCACTTTTGAATGGTGGACAAACTTCTCTAGTTATGGCTCACTTTGTGAAGGTTATATTACAAAAACGGCTGTCGGTGAAGTTATCTCTTTCATCTGACACAAATTACTTGCTAAAGGAATACAAGTACGTAAATATTTACGTTCTGACATAAATATTCTTAAGTAATCATAGCGCTGCCTCTTTAGTGCCCTCTCAACCTTACCGCTTAAATAACATAAGCTTTGTTCGTGGACATCAAATGCACGACTATCTCCTTTGTGAATCTGCTATTAATTAGCTGCATAGCCCTTTTAACATAAGTATTTCAATGAAATAACAAAAATAAGTTTAGACCAGCAATATGCTATCACTGCTGTGCATTATTAATTTACTAAGTAAGGTACAAAATAGATTTACATCTTCAAAGTATTTGGTAATATAAGTTGTTTGTTTCATGCATGATGGTAATTTAGAGGATTCGATCCCGGTTGAGTTTATTAATCCCGGAATTTCGGGATTATTTACAGTTAATCCCGGGATCCAGGGATAGTATATGGATTGTATTGGTAATTGAAATTGGTATCGAAAATATGTTCTTTATCTATATCTTACTCAGACTCATTAATGCATTTTTACTTTTTAATAATTTCACTGACTCTCACCAACTAACAAAAAATATCAATACCTAAACGACGTGAAGCCAGAATTTATACACATTTTATGCATAATACAGGATCGGTCGTTAGCAAAAACAAATGAAATCAACTGTGTAAACAAGATGGCCGTCAAAACGTCAAATCAAGGTTTCACGCACATTTTTATTTACTTATTTAAAAGATATATCAATGCCGAAATTCTCGGGATTCTTTAATTTGATCCCAAAAATTTAGGGTCTAAAATATAACAAAATAATAATTTCCAAATACGTTATGGTTTTTATGTAAGTTATACGTTTTTTTTTGTTTTCTGATTGCTATAATCAATTTGTCTTCCAGTTCAGAATAAATCGGTATTAGGTACTTAGACTCATTTCATATTTAAGAATTAAAATCAATTCTTAAATTTACGCGAATATAAAAAAATAAGAAACAAAAAGAAGTATAGGGACTCGCGTAAAAGAACACAGCTGACGCAATATCAACGCTCCACGAAGTCTGCAGTGTGTGAACATACTCAAAAAGGCTCCAACCATTACCTGAGATTTGATAAAACACTGGTACTTGTTGAAGAACACCGGTACCTATCAAGAATGATCCGCGAGACTATTGAAATTTAAAATAATCCTAATTTCAATTGAGAAATGGTTGGAATATAATGTATAACCACCTGCTTGGAACCCAGTGCTTAATATACTTGTACCAAAACCCAAGCAAAATCCACTCGGAATTCAATACTCAATACTCAATACTCAATAACTTTATTGCTTTACCATAAGTAAGTACATGCTTAGACGCTGTGAGCTCAGTTTGCTTAAATCGGAACTATATCTGAGTACTCAGTCCACCCGTGGCCATGAAGACTGAAATGACGATCAGATCAGACGAGTCACATTGAAACTCTAAAATAGTTCTATTTCAAAATCAATCACTTTAATTCTTTTTAGTGTTCTATAGGTACGGGTCTTCTCTATCTATTTTACGAGTTTAAAAAGTTTAGGTCTTAGTCCACACACGCTGGCCGGGTGCGGGTTGGTAAATGTCTCAATTTTTCGAATGATAGTTCTTAAACTTATTGGTTTCTTCTGAAGCAGTTTTCCATCACCGATACTGAGCAGTGGCAATGAAATTGTTTATAAAAGATGTGTCGCCACGACCGGGGATCGAATCCCCGATCTTACGTCTCAAAGGCGAGGCCAATACTGTTGCGCGTCCGCTGCTCAATGCTGATGAAATATGTATTTACTTGTTTTAATAAAAATAAGGCGAATCATTACCGGTTTAAAGATTTCTTTCATATCGCCGTGAAACTTGTAAAACTATTATAATATATTGTAAGTTAAGTGTGAACAAGGAAATGCGGGATACTTTACAAACTCAAGAGAATCATTTGCTGCAAACTTCGTCAGAGTCAAAGTTAGGAGGTTTCACACAAAGAAAATTAACGCTTGTGTCTTTCTGCATGCGGCTTTGCCCGAGTTGTATTAGGATAACAAGTAAACTATGTGCTATTCCAGACTATCATCTATCTCTGTAACATATTTCATCGAAATCCGTCCTGTAGTTTTTGAGTAAAAGAGTAACAAACACCTAAACACACAAATCCATACAAACCATCGAATTTATAATATTAATAAGATTTGATTTGCTGTGATCGTACTCCCAACTGGAACAAAGTATTTGTTTTTAAGGTTGTACATCTGACCGCACAGAATCACTGCTAGAATCTAAATACTCGGGAACAGTGTTATAGAAAAAGAGATTGACTGGTGTTGGCGAGTACTACGCCCGGCACCTTCCGGCGCTCGGGGTAAGACGAGCGCGGGGGCCTGCGCGCGCAGCCATCGCCACGCGCAGCTGACGCGCGCGCCACCTGCCCTCCCGCCAGCCAACTCATCACGCGCAAGACCGCCGCGCTGCGCCTACATACAAATCTCACATCTACGAAGTTTCTCATAAAACAGATTGTTATAGATTTCTTTGCTAATATATTATTATACAGTCCACTACTTTCAGTCTACTTTTGTTCTACTAACACCTGTAGGATCTAATCGGCGTCCCCTTCACTGGTTGGTTGCTGGGTGAGAGTGAGCGACTTTGTGACCACAGAAATCTTAAGTTAGCAGCTGTTATTACTCGAGAATCCCGAGTCGATTCTCGGTGCCGCTGTTGATTCTGGCTTACAGGAGTAGCAGTGGAGAGATTGTAATGCGTTAAGTCCCAAGAAAAATTCATTGCGGCCCACTTTTTCGAACAAAACTTGAGGTCTTATTATTTTATTCTATGAGAAGGAGTTTCAAAAATATTTGCGAGGTACCTAAATAAAATGTCTACTAAGGTTGGTACCCGTAAGCCTCTAAATGGCTTTAGAAGTTAGAAATTAGGCAGAACCAAATGAGTTTTATCTTAAATGTTACTCCGTTATTCTACTAACGTTCAACTGCGGGTAGACTAATTTGGATGCGGTTGTTTTCGCATCTAATGTTTATAGGCTTATCCCACAAGCTGCTGTCATGGGAGATATTCAAATGTTAGACTAACGGATTCGGTTGAAAATAGTTACCTCGGGACATTTACTGTGTTTGAATTAGCTTTTGTGGCTCCGAAACCATGACTTAATAGGTGCGCGTAAATGATCTATGTTAGTGAAATACGAACATTCGTAACAAAATTAGAGTGATACTTTGGTTCCGGGAAATGTTCACATGTTTGAACATCCAAAGGCTTAAGAACTAAATCTATATATATAAAAATGAAACCCGTTTTCCATTGTCACGGCATCACGCGTGAACTGGTGGACCGATTTTTCTAATTCTTTTTTTTAAATATTCCTTTAAGTACGAGGATGATTTTTACGCAGAGAAAAATAAAAAAAAATAAAGTTTAGATAGCGAAGAAGTGCCGAAAACCGGGTTAGATACCTATTATTTATTATTGGTTATATTCGGTAGGTCTGAGACCCGGTAAATGGCACTGCTTTACCGGGCAGAACGACGCCTGCCGGGTCCGCTAGTATAATATACAATACAATGTGATTCTTAGAAAGCAGTATGACAAATAAGTCATAGGGTCGGCACATAGCGGACTGAAGTTACGTCGCGTATTATCGGTCGCCTACAGAATTTTTTTAAACCAATTTTCTTACAAATTTTAACTTCATAACCTAACCGCAATGGTTTTGGTTCCATATCAGTTATAGAGCTCAGTTCCGTTAATTGTTCCATACATTTTTTTTGTATTGAACATTATATCAGCAAATTAAAGATCATCTTTTCATAATAACTAATACGGCGGCTAGAGGACGATAGTACTCTTAGTGTCTATAATATAGATTTCTTTGTATTATGTTTTACTACTGTGTACTAAACACAAAATACGCTCGACGTATTTTCCGTCAGATATGTGCCGACCCTTAGTCTTACAGCAATTAGTAGGTACTGGATCATACACGATTTTCGTGTTATTATGAGAAAAAGCAACTGTGGAAACACGTAGTGACTGCTACATGTTTTTAAAATTATGTTTTTATGACAACTGTCTAATTTAGCATTCCACTCGTTGAGCTAACATAAGTCTACCACAGAATATTAATTAAAAACTTTTTGGTACATAAATAGGTACTTACCAGTTCCAGCCCGTGACTTAGTACGTGAGGAATATAGATTGCATCTCTAAGGAGCGTATTCTGGGATAAATTATTTTTTATGCTGTAATTTATATAATATAGGGTGACTGGTAACTAATGTAAAATGCTTTATCATGTGATAGTGCTCGTGTTTATAAATAACTTTCCCAAAAATACTGTTTTTGGAGCAGCTTATTCAATTGAATTTGATATTTTATATTGAACTGTGCTTTAGAGGTGACGATTTTTCATAAGGCGGCGCGAGACAAACAACGTTGCGGCGTGTTACCTTGTCCCTCTCTACTCTATTACCGTTTTCTCAACTGTGTGGCTTTATATAACATAGCGAATTTAATAACAAAAGATTACTTAAAAAATAAAGATTCTTGGAGAAAGTTGTTTGTAATTATAAGTACCTTTAATCCCGTGGTAAAGTATACACTACCTACCAGTCACCCTATATAGGTAATAGATATGATAGGATAGCATGGTCGCCTGAACCCGTCGTAGTGGTGGGTTCTAATTCTGCCCCGGATCAAACAGAGTATTGGCACTCTTCTGTTTTTAAGCCCTAGTTTATAGTCAAAAAGTTCGTGTCTGATACACCCGTGCCTCAGAGAGCTGTTGGTCCTGAGTTCGATGTTTCACTGGTAGTGTCGGTATTTCGATTCTTCCATACGTAAGCACGTCTTCTTTCGTGGCTAGTCGAATAACGATTGGTTGTTGTACGTGAAATAAGGAGTAGGAAATTAACTGTTCTTAATCAATAAAATAAAATAACAAATAGAAAAACTTTTATTTCGGATAAATTAAATCAGATAGTTAGTGTTAGTACAGCAATAGATAGAGCAAAGGAGGCGCAGCGGAATCGGTCTCGCCTTTGAATATTTTTTTAAGGTTGCGGGTTCGATCCCCGGTCGTGCCCACACATCTATGTGTGAATTGTTTCATCGCCGCTGCTCAATACAGGTGTAGAGAAACGTCGTGAGTTAAATTAACTAATCATTCGGGGACATGTGACATCTAACAAACACACTTGGATGGATTAAGGCCTAAACTGTCTCAACTCGTAAGACAGTTGAGAGAAGACTGGTGCCCAGCTGTAGGATACTAAAAAGGGTGAAATTTTAACACAAAACAGATCTAACAACCATCTCCTACCATGTAAGTAAAATAAAATAATTTACTTTGTTACTAATTTATTGTTTGAGATGCATCTACGAACAATTCCAAGTAACAGCGGTGAGTTTAATCTCTTTTCTAGGGTGCTCAGGATGTTGTTAGAGTTGGCTTGCAGTCTACAGGGCAGCGAGGTAATTCTTTCCTTTCCTATCCTTTCATGTACTCTTTGTTACCAAACATTTAAACAAACATCCACCCAAGCATCTACTTTTTCTAACAAAATTTTCCATCCCTTTGTTAGTACTTAAAGAGAAATGATATACTGTCTTCTTTATTTACAAAAGTCTTTTCACTGGAATCATTAAAACTGCTCGTTACAACTTTGAAAAACTCACGATGTTTTGGTACTTACCTAGTTATAATGTTCACAAGAATCTTTTCCAAATTGTTATAAAAATAAATCAACTAAACAAACAAATTAATATAAAAATATAGGCCAAGTTTTCCTAATGGGTGTTGAAAATATTTTTTTATTACTTCCTGGCCATAGGTATATCTATGAAGTTGATACACTGTATGTATGGAAACTTATTAAGTATGTAGAGGTAGATATCCTTATTGGTAAGGAATGGTTAAGTATTAAATGTAGGTTCCTATTTATTTTTTAAAGGCAGATGTATTTTTAATAGTAAAATGTAATTTATTTTTAGTTTGGTGTTGGTAGGACAACAAAATACATTTATTTACACCATAAAGATACGAACAGACAAGAAAAATTACCTAACAGAGTAACAATCTTGACACTAACTTAAATAAAAAACTAAACTGAAAAATCCCCGTTCTTCCATCGGACAAGTAGAGGCTATGCGCCACCGTTATATGGTGGAAATTCCACGGGTACGCACAAAGCGCTTTGCTTCCACTTTCATTGTGCGAACTGCCAAATTGTGGAACTCGCTGCCGGCATCCATGTTTTGCGATATCTCCAATCTGCCAGTCTTCAAGTCACAAGTGAATCGGTATTTACTGGGTAAGCGCGTTCCATCGTAGACTGCATCATTGCTTCACATCAGGCATGTTGTGGTCAAGCGCAAGCCTATTTTAAGATTTAAAAAAAGCCTAACCTAAACTAATTCGAAAAATTCAAAGTAAATTGTGTAGGTACCTACAAGATTAAAATAATAAAAAATCATTATCAAAATAAACTGTTACCTAAAAACTAGGCGTCACAAAACTACTCAGAATTGAAAGCTTGGAAGAATGTGTCCTAGCTGGCGGCATCACATGGTTTTGCTTGTTAATTAATTGAGATGGAGACTAGACTGCAGAGAATCTGTCAAATAATAATATTATTTGACAGATAGAGAGCAGACTTCGTACTGCCTCAATCGACTGCTATTTTTAGGGTGTTCCCGGCAATTATTCGAAGTTTTCTCACCTTTTAAACGTTCCCTAGATCTCCACGAACATTTCAAGACCATTATAAGATAAATCCGTTCAGCCGTTCTCGAGTTTTAGCGAGACTAACGAACAGCAATTGATTTATATATATATAGATGACTGCAGTACAAATCGTCAAGTAAAAATTAAAAGTTGGCAACATCATTGCGATTTTTTTTGTTTTCTTCGTCAGATAGGTAGATAAATTAAAAATATTGGACACGTATTTTTCTTATTTTTTTTTTGGGTGAATTATGATTACGGCGACACGTCTAAGCGAAATCTTAATAACCTGTGTCAAATGTTAAGCCAAATTAGAGGTGAGCGCGTTAATTGTCTCTTATGATATTTAGAAATATTAATTATGCAACGCGAAAGTCTAAAATTTATACTCAAAATGTTGCTTTTTTAGACTTTTAAAAATTCAAAGTTTGGCTATGTATATGAACTCAATTTTTCCCATTCCACCCGAGAGCTAAGTAAATAAATGTTTAAATGACTGCAGACCGACAGGATAGATTTCCATTTAAAATGCAAGGGTCACGAGCCGGGGTTTATTGCCTTTGGTGAAGGTGGATTCATATGACCAGACGTCGGATTTATCTGCGGCTACTTTCAATGAATTGGACTTGCATTTAAGGTACCGATTAATGTCAATTGGCAATGAAATAATATTTTAATTGCTTTATCTTATCACTTTATTTTGTCTTGTCTTTGTTTGACGTAGTCACACTTTAACTCTTTTCGTGTCCCACTGCTGGGAGCTGGTCTTCTCTCAACTATCTTACGATTTGAATGAGTTTAGGCTTGACAGGTCTAACCTAAGTTGTAGCGTCTTTTCAACCAACTTTGAAAAAGAACAGTATTCACGTAATTTCTTGACGCGCTGATCAAGTTGCGGTGCAGTTGCGATCACGCTGCAATGAAGTTTACGTCTTAGTGCAAAATGGTAATCTTGTAATTGTCATACAATTATCATATACGCTGAACGGCTCGCGTGACGCGAACTTGACGCGAGCGTATCTGACAGCGATTGTCAAAATTACGAGAATACGAAAAGGGCTGTTTTAATCGAAACTTAACTGCAACTGCACTGCAACTGAACTAATTTAATTACGCGAATTATTAGCCTACAGGTTCTCAATTTGACGGTAACTTGTTTTTTTTTGTATGTATGTTACGCGATAATTCCGCTAATTGTTGATCGATTTTGATGACTATTTCATTGTTTCAAAAGGTATACTTTCCAGGCGGTGAAATTTTAATCTTATTAAAATAAATATAACGGATTTTGAGTTACTATTAAAACATTAAAGTGAGTTTATGTATTTTTTTAAAATCTATCATGCAACAGCAGAAATGCGAGCAATATCTTGTAATGAAGACAACTAAACAAATAAACTTTTTAGTAGAGTTAAGTATTACGTCAAATCCTCGTCACTCTTATCTTACTTTTTCGGCTAAAACTTGGCATAATTCAGTGAAAATGTGACAAAAAGTCTATGCAAGTAGGATTAATTTATCCGCGGCTCTGCAACGGACCGTTGATTTAACACACGATAAAGTCGGAAACTAATCTTTCTTTTTGTGTTGGTCGCTGTTGAAACGAAAATTGTCTCACGAAAAACTTTGTAAAGTAAGAAGATTGGGACATTACGCCGGTATTTTATGAAATTAAATTTGTATCTTAAGATAGATCTTTGCTTTAATAGCTGTAGTGTTATCATATATGATATAGATATCTATAACAAGTATGATCAGCGTCGTGAATTATTGAGCCATATAAGGGACTGACAATTTAGTAGGGTTATGTTAGGATATGTATAGGACCTATGTTTGGTTATATTCGTTGAATGCATATATCGTAGTTTAATCGTAGTTTAAATTTTTATCGGCTCGTGTTCGTATAACCGTCATAGGTCCCGAGATATGTAGTATAATGCTATAAATAATTACAATATAACTTGACATTATATTAATCTTAATAGTACATATCCACGTACGTCTTTATATTTTTTTTCATATTTATTTAATAACAGTATCTATGTATAAGTAACAAATTTAGGCAACTAAAATTCATTTCATTTCGATTGTAATTAGGAATAGCCCTGCTGAGATCGTCACTCCACCTAGTCTGAGGGCGTCGTACGCTACGTTTGCCAATTCGTGGTCTCCACTCAAGAAGTCAGTTCTACAGCAGATATGGCCGGCAAGAACTGGATGGGAAAAGCCGCGGATCGTGCTCAGTGGCGTATATGCCTATGTCCAGCAGTGGACTAAAATAGGCTGATGATGATGATGATGATGGCAATAGCATAGACGCCCTTTAAGTATCCAACTTCTAAACCTCAAATATTATAGTATAGTTGCATCGTGATAGCAATAAATTATGTACATACAAAATTCAGAAAACAAAACAAATCACATTCTATGTACCTAAATAAATGTTCAAAAAACATCTCGTTACAATTACAAGGTAAACCAAAATGCCGACATATTTTGCATTAGTTAGACGCGGAAAAACGCAAACTCGGGCACATATTTATCTTTCGCGCTTTCCCTTTGCGAGATAAACAAACTTTTTACACACGTGTGCTGAAAATGTAAGTTTGGTATTCAGTTTTCCATTTTATTTTGTTTCTGTGAGTTTGGAAAAGTAATATTAGGTACGTGCTTTTTATAAGTTTTACTAAAAAAGAGTTGTGTTTGTTTCATGGAAAAGAAAAAGAGGTTTTTTAAGTTTACCTTATCGTATTGTTCAGTACCTACGTTCATCACTTTGTACCTTTAAATGTACCGTCGGACCAAATTACAACCCGCATAAATTGCACACAAGTGGTAGGCATCTGATATGAGCGGTAAAGACAAATTAACAAGAAGCATATCAACATTTTCCATCTGCTTAGGGCCTGAAACATCTCACTTGTTTCAAGTTGATAGCACTTTCTTATCACAAAAATCTAACGAGGTGATTAGCATTTGCGCGAAGACTAGGTACCGATAGCAAATATGCATGCATGAACTATTTAGTACTTAAAGTAAGTACTTACTTGAATTATTTTGTAACATATAGAACTACATTTAAATTAAGAGAAAATAAAGAACGTTTGGACAAAAATGTTGGTCTATATTGAAATACGTTGTTTTTCTCTTCTATGGAAATACTTAATAGTTTATGTAGCTGTGCATGTATAAATTAAATCCGTAATTATCACTTCTTGGAATTGCTTTTCAATAGTACATTGTTTCAAATAGGTATGTACTCTTCGATTTGTTTATACGTGGATAACATAACGTATTTACAAGCAAACTATATACAATGAGGCGTATTTAATGTTATCTGCATGCGATAATCTATTTGACTGAGTGGTTTGTGTTTGTATTTGTAGTCTCCAAGTTTGTTTGCATTGTATAGATCTGCACAGAATACAGGTGTATGTTCAACATTTAAGATGAACATATAACTCAACATTCACATCTGTGCTATCAGAAGGTGAACGTAGAGGTGAATATCACCCACTTTTCACCAACTATTACGTCAGCCCCATACGTGGCTAAAACGAAGATGGAAAATTGGAGAGTATAATTTTCGCTGCTTTAGATTTTTCTATCTTATAAAAGTTAAATGGTATTTTCTTTTGCTTAACCTAGTCTTGAAACCAGAGAATTTCTGATTTTAAACAATGCTAATGCTAACAATACTTAAAGAAAATTCTATTCAATAATTATTCTTATAACTGGATCAACGGGACAGTTATGGCTTAGAAATTTAAGACGGAATTGGTATTGAGCGAGTGTTCCACTCTGCTGAAGTACATGAACAGTTTGTATTCATAAGCTGTTCATGTTTTGTGTTTGTGTGTAGCTTTTATTTAAGTGTGCATTTGAAAAGACGCTTCAACTTCATGTGTGTTGTACTGGGTTACCTCGCCTTTCTCAAAAACCGTGCCTGCACCTGCCGTGTTATGTTCTAAAAGTAACGGTAACCGGTGACTAATTATAATTTACGTAGGCGTGTCAGGATTTAAAGACTTTTCGTACCTACTTTCTACGCCTAAACAGAGCTACGAATTTTTATGAAATAGTTTTAATTGTACTCCACTATAATGTCGCAAATAAGTAGCAAGCGACTATAAGTGTTTCAATTATACTAACATAAGAAGTGTGAATACTTACTTCAATTAGAATAAAAATCTTATTTCAGACAGTAGCATAAGATTAAAACGAGAAGCAATGAAAGAACGAGAGATAGTTACTGTTGCATTTTTATCTCGAACAGGCGAGCTATGCAAACGACTTTGCACTGAGATAACTGGATGGTTTTATCTTAGGCAGATGTTGAACGTTGCTTTTATTTGGTTTACAATTTAGTATGCAAATTGTAGACGCTTTTGTAAGTACTGCAAAGCGCGTTTAAGACGGCGTTACATCAAATCCTTGGCATTATATAAGGTCATTGCGATAGCAATAAAATTAGTATTAGCTTTAGTTATATATTCAATTAATTTTTACCTAATTGCTAAGAGTATGCATAAGTGATTTTGGTTGGGTATTAAATAATAAGTCACACGTGAAATTTCGGCTGAAAACTCGATGAAACGCAAGGCGTTAACTAGTTTATCACCTCCAACTTGGTTCATAGCTATAGTTATCCTTTGATGTCCATTTAAATAGAATATATAATATATTTATGCTTCATTTAAACAGTCTCATCTTAAATACCTACTATGCTTGTTCTTGTATCAAATAAATAACAATCAAGTGGCCTTAAGATAATATAAGCACTTATACTCACATAATTAAACATTTTATTATGTTATATAGATAGGTAAGTAGGCATACACCTAAAATATTAAATGTATTGTATGTAGGAGTTGGAAAATTAAATAGTTTACTTCCGTCTAAGTGCTATTGCGTCTTGTTGCTATTGCGTCTTCGAAGTGGACCAAGTACCACAGATAAAGTTATTTAAGGGGAGTTACTATATGCATGATATGCCTACCTTCAGTGCCTTACGCAGACGAAGCTGCCAACGGAAGTTATTAAAAAAATCTACTGTCTTTCTACTAGTTTAGTTTCGTCGATACTGCCGCTCAAACTTTGCTTATCAATTTTCAAACCAGGGTCTCGGTTCCCATAAGTTTTAAATTAATGTTTTAGCAATTCATCCATCACTCAGTGGCGTGGTATCAGTCTGTCATGACACGAAGATGGCTTTCCTAAGACTGATAGCTGCTTACATCACCTTGTACGCAGCTAATAACGCAAGATGATTGTACACATGTCTAGACATATTAAAGGCCAACAAAATTCATCAATCACACGAGAATTTAATAAAAGTGCATGATTGTTTTGTATATAAAACTTGTGTAAATACTTTTGTTTAATTATCTAATCTAAAAGGTTGCAAGTTTTAGATTAGATAATTTTAAGGTCATTTATAAGTAAAAAAATTGCCAGGCTCAACTTTTCTTAAAATTGATTTAAATCTCAGGCAGCTATTGCTTATACGGAACTTACCTTACCTTAGACACGAATAAATGTTTTTCATTTCCTCAGCCAAGTCTTAATTAATTAAACTTTTTCAATTATACTCACCACAAAAGCAAAGAGCAGATGTAAATTCGTATACTAATGTAGAATGTCAAACTAATTCTAGTCTTAAATATATCCTGATGACCGCTATCAAAATTCCTATCATGCGGGAATATTACATAGATTACACAAGTTCTATCTCTGAAGTGGAACCCTAATTTGCGGAAAACTTTTACCGATATAACTTTCCATGTTTTAACGCTATATAAAAATGATAAAAGTTCAGAATTGTGAATTTCTGGGTTATTTATCTTTATAAATGAGTTTCTGGTGTAATGTGGGCAAAAATGAGATCTGAATTTAAATAATCCTCGTCACAGGTATGTCTGTCTTAGCAAAATTTTTGAAACTGTCTTGTCAAATCATAAGAAATGATGATTTATTCGTCTGATTACCGTATTATCTTGGACTAATGTATCTATTTTTATACAAAGTCCAACACGGTACGATATTATTTCTTTGAAAATTTTAATTCTACATATAAAAAGAAAAATTATATAAAATTTATTATTATTGTGTTGTGTTAAACTGACGTGGTCTCAAACAGTTTAATCCGCTATATAGTCTGAAATTGTATAATAACCTTTACTTCTCACCCGTCACACTATCGGAACAAGGACATTGCTGCAGCAGATACACTCACAGCGTTTACTAAACAATCACACATCATAAACATTTGACACTGTAGGGTTTGTTTACCTTTTGTTTTTATTTATCTTTCCTTCTCAGTTTATTTTATTTTTTGTTTAAATTTACTAGTGTTCTTTTATTTGTGTGATTGTGTGGGTCCTGTTTGTGTCAAATAAATGCATTTTCTTTCTTTTTTTTTCTTTTTCCAAGAAGACCCAACAAAATTTGTACATTTCATAAATTTAAAGTTCAAGTCGGAGGATAAACAGAAATATGCGTCAAACATAATAAAAACACACATGTCTTTGGATGTATACGAGTACATACTTTATTACCGAGTTCAAACTTAAAAGGACCGAAACACTCTCCTTGATGAAATCTAAAGGAATTGTATCAAAGGAAGTGTTTTTATTAGGATTAGGTACATTATAATATATTAACCCATTTCGCTTATTGTCTAGAGCACTCTGGCAGTGACAGCTGTCCCGGTCATTCCAATGTCCAGCTTCAACCTTGGTCCAATTACGAACAATACTGTTCACGAAATGTACAAAAGCTCACAGGAAAATTAATTGCATTGATATTTATCTTGCGATGTCAATAGCCGTTGGTAGCTTTTGTTTTGATTAATAAGTCAACAACGGCAGCGTAATGTTGGTAACATATTTAAATACAGACGAAAAATAATACTTTTACTACCTATTTATGTAGTAGGATTGTTTAAGTAGTAATAGATATCTACCTTCAGTGACCCGTTGTTCTAGGTGAGCGATGCCACGCCACGCCAAGGGTAGATGCGCATTACACACCGATTAAGGGCTTTTACACATGAACATGTTACAACGTTGCGTCGCGTCGTAGCACGGCGCGATACAGTAGTACTATTTAGTACTTAGTAGTAGTACCAGCATTTTTGCCATGTCGTAACACGATGTGACCTAGTAACGTGTTTATATGTAGAAGTCCTCGCGACACAATACTACGACTATTTGATATTTTCGTGTCGCGTTTGTCGTTCATCCTGGACAACGGGTGAACTACTTCGTTTGGTCAATTTTGGTAACTGGAGATTTTGCTTAGTAAGAAAGCTTTCATATTTTATAATCATATCTACTTTGTGTAAAAGAAAATAAACTGTGTGGTCAAGAAAATTTCTCTTCATAGATCACTCTGCTTATTGGTGAAAGTCGCATGAAAATCAGTCCATTAGTTTTTAAGTTTATCGCGAGCAGACAGCGAAAGTAACTGAATTATTATTTAAGTTCTTAAGTAAGGATAAAGATACAGTTAAGAGCAAGAATTTGAATGTCCCCATGAGAAAAAGAAATAATATCTCTAATATATAAAATTCTCGTGTCACAGTTTTCGTTGCTGAGAATAGGTCTGAGAATCGGCTACTATCTATTTTTGTGAATTTTTTTTTTAATAAATACGTGGTACGAATTTCGTATAATTAAACTATAATTTGTTTAAAATTAAACTTTTATGTTAGCTATATACTGTATTAAATGCACACCTAAAAAAATAAAGAAAAGTAGAATATTTCAATAGTAATATAGATTGGCGATGCACTACCAACCTCACGTACACTATCTTCTGCAGTGCTCCTATTACGAGAACGTGAGATATACAACCTGCAACGTGACAAAGAATCCTGAAAGCATAGCTACGTGGTTTCTTGATACATAATTTACTGTTTCAAATAAATATTGATATCTAAAACCTTTAGTTTACGAAATGTGTATTATAAACATGACAGGATGATTATAAAGTGAAGTACTCGCACCAAATATATTTATTTACCTACAGTATTACAAGTTTGGTATTTGGTATTATGCCCGATGAACGGCAATAGGTTCCGTATAAGGGACGTAGCTGGTGAAAAGTGGGTGATATTCACCTCTGCCTTCACCTTCAGGTAATACAGGCGTGGTTCTATGTTATGTTATTATTACAAGTAGGTTATGACGTAGTTAAGTAAAGCCTTTTAGTTTGTGAATAGCTTTTAGTGCCACACTTCTGAGTGCGGTCTTCACTCAATCACAAAATACGCTGCTCCTTAAATACTCAGTGTCTCATCTATACTATGATTTCAGAAAGTGTTGGCCTTATTCTACACAAATTGGCTAAGCACGCGTTGGTGATTGTCTCTTGTTCTCCAATGTTATAGTCATATTATAGTCATGTTAAATCTAGCTCCAACTCCATCCTAAACACCAAAGCATCGAGATTCGACTCTACATTGTTACTAGGAATTGTTTATAGATGGATCTCGAACTATAACCTAGTCATAATATAAATGTTTTTACAGATATTTTAATACAAATTATCTTACTAACATAGCTATAAGATCTGTTTCTTTGTACTAACACTATATGAATGCTATTTTCCGAAATAAATGTTATTTTATTTTTTATTTAGGTATAGTTTTATGACTAGAATCACAATGTTTTCCTTTACCGATAATAAACAGTGGCGATACCACAATTTACACGTATAAGATAGCAAAACAGATAGACTTTTTTACTATGTCGCTGCGCCACCACTGCGCCATCACTGCCTTATTATATATGTAAATATAATCAGCAAGTTTTGTTCTTATCCATAAACAGGTTTTGTAAAGACACCATTATTAGAAATTGGCGTCATATAATCAACAAAACTGCCTTGTTACATACTATAAGTATGTAATGTTTTGCATATGTAACTAAGTAAACAATTCTACAGTGTAAGGAAACTCTTACAGTGGTCCATCGCAGTTTTCAGTTGACTGAAATGCCGCTTCCATTTAAACATTACATCATACCTCAGGGTAGTCACTAACCTTTTTTAAACCTCTGACGAAAAAGATTGGTGACTCAACAACAATTAGCCAACTCTCAATGGCGGGTACTCAGTACAATGTATGGCTACTTGGTACCGCAACCAACCCGTTGGATGACTACCTGAAATTCCTTTTAAAAACTTATGATAAACAAAGTAATAAACTAAGTACTACTTTGTTTATTTTTTAAAAAGGGAATTCGGCCAGCGGTGTCGTATGCTCACCTACGCACCACCACGTTCTCTCTCACTGACTGTCGAACAACGACTGTCTGCACCATGTGACGTATGCGCTCGAGACAAATACTAAACCAAGGGTCTTATTCATAAAAATCTTATAACACTCTTTAGTTAAAATTGACTTTGTCTCTTTCTTACTAGTATAAATGTCAAGATAACAAACAAAGACAAACGAATTATAAACCTATTTTAGCTATTGAGCTTGTAAGACGTTTATGAATACGGGGGTACCTAAGTATACATATAGTACAGGACACTAAAAAGTTTTCACTAAAAATTACTTACTAATAAGAAAACAGTACGTAACTTTACAAATATGTAACACAGTAAGAGACGTACCCAATATTATTTATTTAATGTACATAATTTTATTCATGTTTACCAGTATATTTTTAAATCTGGTTAGATAAATTTAAATTAAGTCGTTTAACCATTTACCTGATTCACTAATGCCATTAAGGGGGTAATGTAGGTCAATTGCCTACACTTACCTTTGTCGTCGGAGCTGTGGTAACAGTAATATAAGGGTTGTTAAATTAACTGTATTACGTTACATAAAACACTGGATTGACAAACTTGAATGAAACTTTTTTGTCTAAACATAATAAAATTTATGCCATATTTAAGTAAATATATAAGTAGGTACATTTAGGTACCTTACTAAATTATTTAACAGATAACGATAAATGAGAAATATGTGCAATATTTACATCTGCCTTCGGCTAATGCATGAATAGGTATATAAAAATTAAACAAAAATGATGAATCTACAACGCTATAGAAGCATCTCGATAATTTCAGCTTTTAAATGTAAACCAAATCAAAATTGGACTTTTCGTTTAAGTTCTACGCACATAGTTTAATTTTTTAGTAGAATCAAAGTTTGTAACAACTCTTTAGTGTCCCACAGCTGGGCTCGGGACTTCGCTCTACCGTGGCTCAACTATCTTAAGAGTGGAGAAATTTAGCTATAATTTACACATGCTGGCCCAGTTCGTGTTGATGGATGCCACATGTTACTGATATGTAGAAGAAGCGATGAATTAATTCACACAAAGTTGTTTTGGCGCGATCTTGAATCAAATCCGCGACATATATTTGAAGCCGAGTCCCATACCACTGCAATGTTGCTTTTAGTATCTACAAAAAAACTTTTTATTAATAGTTTAATACGTTTTTTATTTAACTTAAAATCAGCAGGTTATGAACGATCTATTCGTAATAATATCGATGAAAGCGTACAGAGTAAAATTAGCAGTCAGTGACCCTAGCTAGCTCGCAGCTGATACGGCGTCGCGCACAATCAAATTTTAATGCATGCTTTATTCTAGTGGTATCTTTTTTATTGTTTTTGTTAAGCTGTGGATAATGTACCGGGCTGCAACATTATATACGTACATTTTATTTAATTTTTATTGTGGGTAACAAACACATACAACTTTCTTAATAATTACTATTAAATTACTCATAATACAGTATCAAGTAACAATTTCCACAAATTACCAAACAACACAGTAAGAAAAGCCAGTTAAGAGTTAATTAAAAGGGAGGTTATACATTAATAATATTAGTTACAGTTATTTCAATAATATATATTGTTGTTATACAGTTTTTAAATGTGGGTAGAGAAAGGTAAAAAATATCGATACAATTATTGAGATCGACAGATAAGGTAGTTCGATATACATACTGTAAGTAATCTCTTAATTTTTATAATTATAGATACTATTGTGTTTATTATCCCCTGAATAAATAAATAGTAAACATATTTCGCTGGCCATTGCTTAACTTTTATTAGTACAACATCAAAATTGTTTAAATTAATTTTTCCGAAGTTTACGCACAGGTTCAAAAGTTTTCCCGTTTAATAATATTAAAAAGTTACTAGCGGTCCCCGCAGACATCGTCCTGCCCGGTAAAGCATTGCCCCGTACCGGCGATTCTCAGACCTACCGAATATAGATATAAGATTCCATAAAAATCGGTCAAGCCGAAAAGGAGATTGTTTTTTTAATTTTTCTCTGCGTAAGAACCATCCTCGTACTTCAAGGAATATTCTAAAGAAATAATTAGCGAAATCGCCACGCATGATGAAGTGACCAAGGGAAATAGGGATTTATTTTTATAAATATAGATGACAATAATATCAATAGCAATAAATAACTTTTTACATAACACAAAGTCAATACAGTAAAAACATTTTATCATAAATAAGTTAAACACTTCCATTTACGAACAATGCCCTACTGTGAGAAAAAAGTATACTCTAATAAAAAGGTTATCCCGATATTGTCAACACTTTAAGTAAATTATGGAAGGGTAAAATGGCCTTTTGCGAAACAAGCTATTGTGTTTGTCCTATTTGGGTGTAACGTATGTATAAGGGCGTTTAATCCAAACTAAATAGCCTCTTCTTTTCACACCCAACTGAAGTACTAACCGAAAATGTGTCTTTCCAAGTAGGATCTACGTTCACTTCAATCCTTTTTAGTCTCCGACTACTGAGCACGGGTCTTCTGTCTACTTGTTGAAAGTGTTTAGACCTTAATTCGCATACACTGGCCAAGTGCGGTTTGGTGAATGTCACATGTCCTCGAATCATTAGTTCTTAGACATGCCGGTTTCCTCACGATGTTTTCCTTCACCAATATTGAGCAGCGGAGATTAAACAATTCACACAAAGATGTGTGGGCACGACCAGGATTCGAACCCGCGACCTTATTTTTCTAAGACGAGGCCCGTATCGCTGCGCCACAGCTGCTCGTTAACCATTAACATGAATTAATAATAATCATAATTTTATTGAATTTTTAAAGTTACAATAATACGAAATTACCTGTTCATTGGTGGGTTTGGTCGCGTTTAGTCCTCATCTACTAGATGAAGGCCAGTTGTTAAAGACAATAGTGCTTAGGGTCATGTGTGCATTTATTATTAGGGTGGGATCATGTGCCTTCGCCTCGACCAATAGTTGGCACTTCCTGATTGCACGGGTATCATCTTTGTTTTCTACTTGTCACTAGGTAAGGGCCAACGTGCTTTGCTTGTTTACTTGTTATAAATTTAATAACAAATTGACAACATTGTACGAGTACAGTCTTATTTTAAACAAGGAAGAGTGCTTTACTTAGTGAAAAAAAATCTCTGTATATCCCCAAGCAAATAGGGATGATCCATCTAATAAACCTCACAATTTGTTTCTCCAATGGTAACATTCCAGAGAGGAAAATCCTCTATGAATCAGAAAATTCCTACAGGTGTGTTCTCACAATTTTATTAGCGCCAAAATAAACACCGAACTTTGTCACCAAAAATTCCCATCTCTTATACTAAACCCAGTCGTTAGTGTCCCCCTGAGCCCTTATCCCATAACTTTTCAGACGGCAAAATTATGCAAAAACAGCTAGAGACGCGAAAACTGACAGAAAAAGTCGCAGAGGAAATTCGCTAACTTAAAATCGATTCGCTTTTGTTTTTCTAATACTAAAAGTTTGAAATTAAAGTTTATTGAATTAGCAATTTCTTTGGGGATCGAGTTGGTTTCAATTCTAATTTATGTTTCTGACGTATTCAAAGTTAGGAGCCTAGTTCTTGATTTCGTTTCTATTTTTATTCTAGACTAAATTCCGCCTGCAGCTTTGGCTGCGTGAAATACCGAAACGACAGAGCAGTGTCGAAAGAGCATGTTATTAACGGAATAAAATATTCTCTATGAGCTACAGACTACATCCCAGTAGCTTGCAAATATAAGCAACTTTGTACCAGTGGTAACAGCCGTTAATAAACAGTGCCTCTCAAAGGCTTGACATTTTTAATGGTTCATTGGAGGAATTCGTGAAACTGACTCTCCCGATCTAATAGGTAATTGCTAAATTATATTGCTGTGTTAAATTTCTTTTAGGTTCATTACGTCGTTCTTGCGTGATTGAGTGACAAATGTTCAGTGATCCATACTTTCGCATTTATAGTAGTAAAGTTTCTAATTTTAGTAGTTTAACACTATCAACCTACGTACTTTCTTGTATAATTGTCAAATTTGAAGCCTAATTGCTGCAGTAAATATTTGAAACAACAACTACATTCATATCAAATTTGCTCACGTTGTTTCAGTCTCTCGAGGATACATGAAACGTGTAATTAAATAGTACTAAGTGTAAATTAATACCTACATTTGTTGTAAAACAGTATTGTATTTCAATTGTTGTGTTTCAGTATCTAACAATCACAATGCTTTTAAATGGAAACACTATTATAGTACACAGTTCTATTTACAAGACTAGCAATCTAATTTGTAGTGAAATGCATTACAGTCTTATTGTGTGAATGTAACATCTAACACTAAAAAAACAGCGAGTACAACAGAACTTGTAAAACGAGGGTTCCGTTTTGGTTGCCCCTTTTCGGATTTTTTAATTTCCTTTTACTGGAAAAGACTTACAAGCATCTAAGTGATTACTAAACTGAAGTATACCCCAATCAGCTTTTAACTACCTTGCGAATATTTCCATATCTATAATATCTTTTGACAATATTGCCTTTGAAATAATTAAATGCTCGGTGCCTTAAAGGTTCACCACATCTTTGTGAATTTTCTTTCTTTACCAAAATGGTGCTTGACAAAAAGGAAAGCAAAGTTATCCAATAAGGGTTCCCTTTTATTTTTAAGGTAAGGAACCCAAAAAAGACGACAAGCGACATTCTTTTGTTCAAAGAAACCTAGCAACTTGAGGATGGAATTTTGGCGTAGTGCAATTAACGAGTCGACAGAATGAGATTATACTCCCCAGCAAATGGCGAGAATTGAAAGATTCATTTACGCCTTACAAATGGTTCCGAGTTTTATTTAGGTTATTTTAAATAAAGCAACAATATTCGGATTATGATTCTTTGCCAAACAAACGTTACAAACAACGTTTTTGTAGTGAAAATGAGAACATGATTATAACTCTCTGTGTGACATTTATCGCCTTTAAAAGTTATTAGTCACAACATTATACACTCTGCATTCTTGGCTAAGATTTCAGATGAAAATTAAGAGTCTCAACAAATTCATTGTATGCTAAAAATACAGCCAACCAAAAGATTAGGGTTTAAAATTGAGTAAATGTTTAGATTGTAAATGCCATTGTAATAGAGAATCATTAAAAAACACAAATAATTCCAGAAAATAAAAAAGAATAGTAGTAATATTAAGGCAAAAAAGCAAGTCTGCATCTTAGAGGCCGTAGCATGGCCGTGAGATGACAAAAGGACAATGGACAAAAATAACAGAATATTTTCCTTTGCATCATTCTCTTTATAATAAGTATTCTTGTACGGAGAATCGCTGGCACAATGAGCACAGCCATAAAACGGCGCAATGAGACTTGATAATGTAAGTCGCCGCTTGAGGCAAGCTTTTTAAAATTGAATTACCTTCTAAAATGAGATCTTCACGTATCTTGAGAATTCGTTAACGTACATACGTCTGTTGGGTTGAGATTACATTCAAGTTTATTTATTATTTGTTCCCAGGCTTTTATTTCGTTCTAAAAAGATTAAGTAGGTACTTATTTACTGTTAAAGATTAATCCCTATTGAATTTAAAAATAATCTCTTTATCCAACAAATCGGTATGATCGGTAATAAATAGGTACTTACTTTCTTTTAATTTAGATTCAATTTGATCGAATTTTTGTTTGTAAGACTTTCTTAGTCAAAATTTGCAAATTGTTGTTGTTTTTTGACGGGTTGGTGGCGTGGTCGGTAAGATTCTTGTTTTTCACGCCGTAGGTCGGGGGTTCGATTCCTACCTAAGTCAGACATTTGTGTGATGAACATGTCTGTTTGTCTTGAGTTTAGGTGTAATTATCTATATTTACAAAAGAAAAGTATCATAAGTAGTATATTATCAGCTATCTAGTTTACATAATGTAAGCTTAGTTTGGGATCAGATGACCGTGTGCGTTAATGTCCCACGATATTATTATTATTGTTGTTGTTTTTTTTTGTATTAAACTATTGTTCAAGAAAATTTCTTCGAATTCATAAGTTTCTGAGCTTATTTTGTTGAGCAAATAACCACACAATAAGCGGTTGTGTAAAACTTACTGTATTAGTTTGCTAAACACTCTTATCTACAGTTTCATTAATGAGAAATTCAACGCTCGGCGGTTAGAAACATGATTCCTGCGAACAAAAAATATGT
Organism: Meganola albula; assembly: GCA_936450015.1. Taxonomy (NCBI): domain Eukaryota; kingdom Metazoa; phylum Arthropoda; class Insecta; order Lepidoptera; family Nolidae; genus Meganola; species Meganola albula. Next base: position 6,615,985 of record OW388157.1, read on the forward strand.
AAGGATATTTTGTAAGTTTAGTCACGGAAAAGAAAGGTAGATGCGAATTGGCCTTTGAAAAATATAGGCCCAAGTCTCTCGCAGAATATTCAACTGAAGTTCAATATACTTGGATTAAAACAGATTTTTATACAAAGCACGTCTTATGTTATTGTGAAATTGGATATGTCGATATTGGATCTCATAATCAGACCATTACACCGTCACGTTTTTTGATCCCAAGGATAACAAGAATTTGTATATTCTACGGCTTCGATTGGTGTGTATATTACGCACTTCAGTCGACACACAATTGAATAAATTTACATACAAAACATTGTTTGCGGTATATTTAATTATTACGATTTATGTATTTGTAGCGATTCTGCTTTCTAGATTCAGGATTTTAATGTATTATTATTAAGTACACTAACTTCCCTAGACCTCTGACTGGAGTCACTCTAGTATGTTTACCAAATTTTATTCAATTGGTTAAGCGATTTAAGTGAAATATGCAAACATATAGATAGTCTCGTAGTGTGGTTTCTCAATTTAAATTATTTTTAACCTTAGAATTCGGAATGTTAGAAAGTTAGCTCAGTGAAGAGTTTGCTATTTAATAAACACAATCTCAATGATAACACTCTAAATAACTCAGTAGACTACCCTTAAAGATACTTCATATTAAAAGCAGACCTATTTTTTTGTGGGATTCCCAAAAAGGAGCTACAGTTTAGACATGTTAATGTTACATTACCGTGGTTTAGATTAGATTCCCTCCTTACAATGTAATTCTAAATTCAGTGTAGAACGTCTCGTGCAGCTATTTACTTCCATAATTTTAACGAGGTATTGTTAATAATAGAAACATTGTTCTTCCAAGCTCAGTAACGTCTATTCACGTGATGTAGAAGACAATACATTTTCAGACTATGTAAATATGTATTATGTTACCAGTGTTAAAGGTTCATCTTATAAGATACTAATCGGTGTTTATTTATAGTCTCCATATATTTAATTCAAAGCCTGTTGGACTCACAATATCTGCAGTTGACTTTAGCATTTTTATTAAGATTCTTAGGTCTGCGGAAAACTTCAATCTAGATCGCCACATAGTATTGTCTTAGATTTACGCGAATAACACACATTGAAATAAAACTACTTTTTAACGGATTTTATCGCGGTTTATTTTAGATTTTAGATCCCGACGTTTCAAAGTCTTTTCAGACTTCATGTTCACGGGTGGACTGAGATATTTGACGTCCAAAAATATTAATCACAATTATTACTGACTACGTTCAAACATTAATATTTAAGTTGCGTTCCGATTTAAGCAAACTGAGCTCACAGTGTCTTGAATTCTGAGTTGATTTTGCTTGGGTTTTAGTACAAGTAAATTAAGCACTGGGTCCCAAGCTGGTGGTATATTCCAACCATTTTCTCTGTTAAAATTAGGATGTTTTTTAATTTCAATAGCTTCGCGGATCATTCTTGGTAGGAACCGGTTTTCTTTGACAAGGACCTGTGTTTTATCAAATCTCAAGTAATGGTTGGGGCCTTTTTGAGTATGTTCACACACTGCAGATTTCGTCGAGCATTGATCGCCACACTTTTGTTTGGTGTAAATTGGGTAAAAATTAATTGGTGGTAGGCTTCGGCTGTAGTTAGTGACCATCCAATAGACAAAATCGCTCCGCCAAGCAAAATTGATTTTTTCGTTTAAGCGTTACGAAGCCGTTTGTGGAAAGATTCACAATACCTACAGAGATATTCATGTCGAACTTTTAACAAACCTGTTTTTCATTATGGTAAAGGTAATTAAGTCACGCATATAATATTAAAAGGCAAACAAAAGTACATAATTTATTAATACTAAATAAACTTGCTGTATTATCAGAACAAAAGTCAACAATTACTTATTGACAGCGGTATATTGAATAATTAATAAATTAATTATTTTAAATATCAAACCAAATATTTTATTTACATTGGTTAATTCTTTAAAGGCGCTGCGTAAGATTTGATACTAAAAATAAAACCTATAGTAAAGTACCTACTAAGTTAGAAAATACCAATTAAGGTAAATTAATTAACTTTATTTATTAAAATTTAATCATAAGTTATCAGACGAAGGTACTTTGACAAACTAAATTAATTAATTAAATATTATTACGGAGGTTATTGTTGCCGGTTATGGGTTGCTTTAATCGAAACTTCATATTTATAATTAATTCAATTGGTAGAATGTAGTTAAACTTCTATATCTAGCTAACCTTTAAGGTAATTTATTTTAATGCCTTACCACTTTTTATACTGTACATAACCGACCTCGTTCTACGCTCAGTCTCTCACCATTCGTGTTGGTTTACCAATCGGAATCGGAAAGTAGGTAAGGAACAAGTAAGTTTACCTTTGTTTGCGCACACAGCAGCTATTGAAGACGAGATTTAACCTGAAAGTGTGGGCAGCGCGGTTGTGTCACATGTGGTTTCCGTGACACCCTGGCGTATAATACGTGCGGGACAAAACACAATGGGGTTTGAGTGAGTATACTGGGTCCGGCCTCTTGAAGCTGGAGATCCTGCAGGGTCTCACTCACCCGGACCGAAAACGGGCGTCTTACCATACCCCTCGTCCTGCGCCCACTCGGGACTAGGGCATGCGCAAAGCATTTCCCCACATGGAAATAGGCAGAAAATATTACCCACTTTTCACTGGCTATGTATAGGTCCCATACATAATCGCATCCGATTCTATTGTCGTTCATCGGATACAATTACAAACTGAGGGCTGCAACTAAAATTCTTTAAAAATGTTAGATATGTCTTTTTATTCGACCCGGGACCTCGAATTGAGCAGCAATGCTTACCACTGGATCACAGTTAATGTTTGTTTGGTTATTACAGAAGATTATTGTTTTCATAAAAAAAAAATCTTTAAAACTGAAACATTAATTTAATCTGATCTCGCCTTGTGATATACTACGCAAGTACATCCTGTACAAAGTATCGATTCTGTAATTCCAAATTGAATCAGGTACTTCTAATATTTATAACCCTTCTAGGAAAATATACCAAGCTCATAGCGATAATGTAAAATTCATAGAAATAGGCGGACTTTGTAACAAATTAAAATGGGAATTATAACTTGTGTATTTTATTTTATCATAAAGTGTGAGCGGTAAAAGAGAACGCAGAAAGATTTAACAACAACAAAATCAAATTCTCTAAATAACCTCACAAATTGTGACAAAAACTTTTGTTCCGTTACGCATGTTATACATACAAGTATGTACTTACATTTTATTCGTGTACAAAATACAGTAGGTATATTTAATTATACAGTTATTCACATGTCGTTAATTCCTATGGAGCGTGAGCAGCGATATCTATATCAGCCTCACCTTTGAAATATAAGGTCGTACAAGCGCAAGCTATAATAAAAAATACTAAAATAAGTTATCAATCAACAGCTGCCATTTTTATAGACATTTGTCACGTTTGGAATAAATGTCTAAAGCGCAAGAGTCGGGGTCCAGAAATATAGGTGTTAAAAATGACACCATAAAGGCCCTTCTTATCTAATCGAATCCTAAGATTAAGCATCTTGATCACATTTAGGTATTTATTAGACAATCTTGCTTTATCTAACTCCAGCCAATGATGCTCGATAATAGTAACTGTGTAGAATATCTGATATCTAGAGGTATAATCAGGTAGAAACGTTAAGGAAATCGCAATTTATGGCACAGATACTGTAACAGATTAGAATTTACGGGTCTTAACCTAACCTAACAATTTTGGTAATCTACCTCTGATAAATATTTATTGCATACAATTTGAAACCAGACATTCTTCAGGTCATTACTAATGATTGTGTAAAGTTAAAATTGAATCTGCATCATATTTTATGTGTGCAAAATTTGTGCAAAAATTTTGAGTCGTGCAACCCTAATAGCTGTTTTTTTCTGAACTTTATTTGACCTAATAAAATATGTGATAAATGAATAACAATTTGCGGTCTCTTCAAATGTTAGAGTTGTCTAAGAAAATAAATAGACAAATAGAATTTTTTTTTTCTAAATGATTTCTTAAAAATATCACGTCACAATACTATTGCATGTGGCTAAAAAAACGTAAAATATAAGGCATACAGTTTGCTTAGTGGATTGTTGGATAGAAAAACATATCTAACTGTAGTAATATAGTGAAATCACCATTGAAATTATTAAAAATAAAACTCGATAAACAAGTATATAAATGACTAATTAGTAGTGTGTCGAATTTAGTCTAAGCATGAAAATCACGTTGACGAAAACAATGTACATAGTTTGTCTAAAAAGCGACAGCCAAAAATAATATATTTCTTTGAGAAAATTCTTCTATATAAAAAAACGTCTAATTTGCCGTGTTGTGTTAGAGCAACTTTATCCAAAATATTTTTAACAGTTTCACTTCATTTTAACCCTTTTTAGTGTCATACTGCTCGACACGGGTTTCCTTCTAAAAATCTTACGAATTAAGACAGTTCAGGCCTTATCTGCTGTCCAAGTGCGGGTTGTTGGATGTCGCATGTGAAAGGTTAGTTCATACACATACCGGCTTCTCCATAATATTTTCCTTCATACTTCGTAAAAAGATATCTTTTTGATGTGGGCACGATCGGGGATCGATTCCGCGACTTTATATTTTAAAGGCGAGGCTAATGCCGCGCCGCCTCTGCTCTAGCGTCCGAAACTTAATAGTAGGTATCATAGTATCAATGTTAAATTTTATAAAAAAATATTTTAAGTAGGTGCCTATATAAGTACCTTTATAATCATCGACTAAATAGGTACCATATATATAGTCCTCTTGAACTATATTAACATAGACCTACTGATAGGTTTAACCTTGTATTCATTGGTAGCAGAGAATCAATTTTATATTGCAACGCGAAAATATTAATAGCAAACCATTTTTATCACTGGATGAGTTGGTCTGTTGTATGAAGTTGCAATATCCAACGAATATAGTAAATGTAATATAGCACCTGTCAGTCAACAAGAATTTGATATAGGTCCAGTAGACAGATGGACTGACGCATGATGGGTCGCGGGTCGGCCACGCTTTTTTAGTCTGTGACAAATGGTCTCTTTCCCGCGTTAGTAATTGGCTGAATTTATGATATAAAAGAATACTTAGAAGTGCCTACTTTTTGCGATCACGAACTTCATTCATCGTGTTTTTAGGGTGATATATATTATTCAAGTTTCATAGAAGTTAATAGACCACTAAACATTTTTTCTGACAGGATTGATCTTTATCAATTTAGATTTCTTACAAAATTCATTTGCATAAATTTTACGTCAAACATAAAAAGTACTAGCTTTCCGTCCGCGGTTCCGCTTGTGCGAACGTCAGTTATCGCGTGGTGTAGTGCTAAATCTAACATACATGCGCAAATTTCTTTATGTGCAGTCAGATAAAAACGAACCTTTATCCTTCCCTCTCTCAAACTATCTCCATACTAAAATGCATCCAAATCAATTCAGTAGTTATGGCCTAAAATGCGACAGCCAGGGTTTATAATTTTAGTAAGAATTTATTTATATCATATCAATATCAAGTATAATGTTAACCTAAATAAATAGTTTTTCAATTAGGCTAACCTATACTAATGCGTCAAAAAATTCCTCCGCATCGTTATCTACCAAGAACGTACCCAGAAAGCCAGCAGCATTTCCGCGTTAGACGGCAATGCTAATCCTTTGTCCGAGATAAAACCAACCCTCTAATCACGTGTGTTGTCAACTAGGCGTTTTGAAACAGATTATTAAACTTACTATTTTTATAGAGGTTAATAGAATTGTTAAATCTTTAAAATGTATAAGTATTGGTTGAATAAGAATTGAAAATCGTGTTCAGTATAAGAAACAAAAATAAAATGCTTTTGCGATTATTTTCCATGACCGCGTAAATGTAAAAACAGTGCCAAGTTGCTACTATAAAAACAGAAGTTTTAGCTCATCTTTATACTTCAAACAATGAGAAATCTAGGACCTATAAAACAACGGTGCTTCGATAAATTCTACTGTGATTTAAAATTTCATACTGCGTCCAGGCTAACGTCAATTTTCATACAAAATTCATAGCTGCAGCTTTTACCGTCTTAGTAACAAAATTGAGGCGTTTCTTTTCCAAGACGTTTATTTTCTAGAATTTGCATTTTATAAGTACTGTTTTCCTGTGGCTTCTGTAAATATTTATTAGGAAACATTATTCCGAACCTGTGATCTAGAATTTAAAATTGCTCGCTATTAGGAAAATAATTGTGCTATTAAATTATAAGAAAAGTCTTTGCAGGTTTCACTGCAATTTTTTTGACGTAGTTTCGATTCCAATATTAAGGCTGCTTTTCAGTAGGTATATGATTTGTAGTGCGTTTGATATCCAAATTTATATTCATTGGTTAACATAATATTGATTTCGTACAAACAGATGTAACTAAGCTAGGATTTTATATGTAATGATGTGTGATATGCATACGTAAAACAGTCACCAATTTTCTTAGCTTTCCTTAGATTTTCGTTAGCTTTCACGATTTGTATAGCACATTTTTGGTGAAAAATAATCTTAAAGCGTTTAATAATATGAATACTATTTAAAAATTTATTTGAACGATATTTAGCGTGAATTTTATGTGAAATAATGGTACAGTTCAGTTCAATAAATTGTTGTAACGTAAATAGGTACTTATACAAAGACCAAATGCTCTGGGCCGAATTGTAGATAAAATCGATCCAAAGTTAATTAGGTCTATCTATATTTGCGGTCGGGCACACAACTGTGCAACAAAGGCTTATTCTGAACCCAGGCTACGGAAGTTTTAATAAAGTTTATTAGCCAATAAAATGTTTTTAACGCTAATGACATTTTAAACTGTTTTTTTTACACCAATTCATTTAGTGAATGCTGAATACCTTAACTCAGCACCATGGCCCGTTGAAATACTCCAGCAAGTAGCCGAGCTGGCTACCAGCTAAATTTCTATTTTCCAAAAAAATAAATGGAAATAAGTAATATGCCATAATTACACAAACAATATTAGTTGAATAAGTTAGTAAGTTTCTATTCTGCAATAGCTTCATAAATGTTGTCATTGAAGGAGCTTGTCATAATCAATTCTAATTAACTAGAATAGGACTTCCTACCACGTATAGGATCTGTCGCTTCCACGAATTAACCCGATTTCACACTTAACTGACGAGGAAAGCGGCTCAGATGCAGGTCAAGATTAAGGCTGAGCTATCATTGGAAGACAAACATCTTCGACTTAGGTTATGCCTATAATCATAAGGATAGGCTTGCTTTGGGGTAAATTAAATCAATAATGATGGCATTTATATATTTAAGCCTGCTGAGTATACACGTTTGGTGCAAGCCACGCGGTTTCATTGCAAGATCTTTAAAAAATTAAGACTTACTCTGGTTTGGCAAATAAACGCAGTTCCATATGTTCAATGCCATCAGTTAGCGTGTTTTTGTCGCAACTACACAAAATCGTTTATGTAGAATTCACAATGATTGGCGCTGATGTATAAAAATAGAAGCAACTTCCGGTCTGTTGCTTTTCGTTCCTTGTTATCTAGCTTCCATCCACCGTGAGTGTGATGTATTGTGTCAAAAGGACCTCATTCTAAAAACAAAATCCTAGAGTTACGCCTCAAAAACTGTTACCCGCGGTTAAACTGCGTTCAGCTTCCTAATACCTGCTTGTTTAAAATTACCTAGTTATTTTCAGTATTGTAATAAAAAATAACGACTCAATTTATAGGACTAACAGCATTTACAGAGTAAAAGGTCTTGTCACATTTATATTTAAATGAACTTTATTGTGAGCTCGGAATACAAATTTGTGATCTCGACACCAGTCCGACATTGTACTGCGTAATTATAGATGCAAACGCAACGGTTCCTACGTAAAACATTATACAATTGTGTTTCTGAAAATACTCTAGCAATGCCAAATTTCCAATTTTGCAGCAGCAATTACAAAATTTTCGTTAGTGTTTTATTAAACCCCGACAAAAATGTAGGTGTTTTTATCAGTGTACAAGTAGTATTGAAGCTCTTAAATGATTTGACCGATTAGGGATCAGTTTTCTTTGTTTAAAAACTAAAGTGGAAAGGGTCTATAACAATGATTAAATAAATATGAATGTTTGTTCTCTAAATGATATGTGTATTGTGGAAAGTAACAATATTGATAAGAGATGGTTTACCTGCATGGTGTTAGTAAACGGGAACGGCTGTTGTGTTTATTTTATTGTAGGCCCAACGAGCACAGTTTATCAGAACCGCCACCATTTATGATTTTATCAGAATGTAACATTGATACAATGACTGGATTTATTAGCTGCGTTTTTGAAGGCCAAATTACCTTCGTCTGTTGGAGGGCATCTTCAATGTGGTCATGGTTCCTGGGTGGTATAAATCAGATACCAATTAACTGATGATAGGCTTTAGCCGTGGTTAGTGACCACCCACCAGACAATAACACGCCGCTAGGAAGCTTTTCAGCCTTATTCCACTTTCAGCTTTTCCCTGGTAATCGTGAATGAATTGGTACTCTAGGTAAACGTGCCCCATCGTAGACCACATGAGACAAGTAGTGCTAAAACGCAAGACTATTACGTAATAATCATAATAAAAAAGGGTGTCTTTCTGTTATAGATGGAGACTAGCTGCGACCAAATAAGTAGATGCATTTAGCACAAACCAGACATCACGAGCAGGGCCGCAAGGGAAAATCGCGAGATTTTTTATTCTCCAAATTCCGACTCGTTTTTATCTTATCCTTCTCCTGAAATTCAAGACTAACTCACAAAACGCAACGAATTGATCTTTGAGGCACTTTGATGAGCCCTTTTAAAGTTTTTATTTTTGTATTGTCGCCGCACTTCAGTCTCCACTGATAGTAGTTCAACCTGTCAGTTATTAAACTGACAAGATATCAATGTTGCTCAGGTTGCTTGTCTGTGATTGTCATTGTTACGTTAGGAGTCAATGACTATGATCAGTTGGTTAGATAAGTACGTGGTGTTTGAAAAGCAAATTTGATCACTCCAAAAGGAATCCATATCCATCCAAATAAATTGTGAATATTGTGGTTATGAAGGTACTATAATCAATAACAAAGATAATATTGATTAGCTATCTATGGTGTTATTAAGTATATCTGAAGATCCGAGCCGACAGTAGTTAGAAAGAAAATTAAGTCCATCCTCGTTTTAGTTCATACACTAACAACTTTAAATGCTACTTAAAATTATTTTAAGTCTTACCTAAAAATTATATCCTCCAGTATTTTGTTAGCTGTGTCATGAATATGAATTGGATTAGTTAAACTTTGTTTGAAAATAGGCGGATTAAGCTTAAAAATGAATTTTCTTTGTGAAATGCTTACATAAAGCTGTTATCAAATTATGATGTCTAGACTGAGTCAATTAAAATCTGTAGGCAAAATACGTATTATTATCTGAGTTCATCATTAAGTGGGGCTATTGGGAGCCCAAGACTTTGACTTTTTTGTATAAAATAATATGCTTAATTTATTCAAATAAAGTCGTCACTTTACAATTTAGAGCCTGAGAAAGGATGTAGCTACTTTTTATATCCACGCGGGCAGAGCCGCGTACAGAAACTATTCTGCTATAAATGACAGATATGTGTTTTTATGATAGAATTATGCACGAACGAAAACAAAAATATGAGCATCCAGTTTGGTCAACTTTGATTGCGAAAAGGAGGTGGTTCTCAATGCGACTGTACGTTTATTTTGTAAGTGTATGTTACGCGATAATTCTGCCAATTAGAGACCGACTTCGATAATTCAATTTTGATAAAAGTCTAAGTCGGGTCTTGAGTTATTATGGATACATTAAAGAAGATTTAAAAAAAAAGCTATTATTGAAGTCTGTAAACAAATCATTTTTAACTATTTAAAATAAGTCGACGATATTATTTTTATTTTTTGTTTCCGTATAACGTAGGATAGCTGAAGCTACTAATACGTTTGGGTGACGTTTCTCAAAATTTATGATAGGACCTTTACTTCAAATTATGGGAGGGACAGAGTATTACATGCAAATCAAGTAGGTAGTAAAATTACAGGGGCTGACTCAAACTATGACTAAATTTTTTTTCACAAATAGGTATTAACCATCTTTGGCAGAATAAACGTAACATTGTGCTCGAAAATGTAAAGAATTATCTGGGGCGGTGTATTATACTTAACTTGCTTGAGCCGGAGCAAATTTTCGTGCGTTCAAATGATTGTGCCATTATTATTACTGGAACTAGCTTGAAAACCCATGATGCTTAGTCCATTTTCAAGTAATTTAGACATCTCCTTTTTCTTTCTAACTCCTCCTTAATAGGAGGAGTTAGAAAGAAAAGGGAGGAGGAGATTTGATTTTGAGGTCTTTTTGGACTTGGCTGGGTTCAAATCCCAAGTCTCTTCTTGGCGTCGCTGTCATTCCAGCGTTTAGATCTTCCCCTCCCAAACTGCGTGACGGGGCTCACCTGAAAGGGCGAGTCGATATTCAGGGTGTGGAGGTTGTGTCACCTGTGGTTCCCGTGACACCCTGGCTAGGATGCTAGAAGGAACACCCGGGGGGTTTTAGTTCGGGTAACCAGTAAGGAGTAGCGCTCATACAGGGCGGGGGATCTATAAAGATTTCCCCCCGGTAAAAAAAAGGCTTAAAGGAGCAGTAGTGGTGCGGTGATGGATTAAGGTGCTTACCATTCACAGATATTGGTTCTTATTGGTATTCTGTGCTACTCTCTCCCTAAAAAAACTATATATCATAATAAAAATATAGTGTAGTACTATATTATTATTAAAATTACTAAGAGTATTTTTTACAGAAGTATATTTACAAGTTAAAATTTATAAATATAAATGGAAAACTTCAAATAAAAAGGGGCTATGTTGCCCCCTTCGTTCAAACGCCACAAAGTATCAAACTTTCAATACTACAACTTCTCTTCTCATCAGGGGTTGAAAAGAAATCTTTCATCTGGGAAAATACTTTTACAAAAAAGTAAAGCAGTACATTTTTAATTAGTGAATTAGACCACATCATAACTTCATTAACACTAAACTGCAGAGGTTATTTTATCTGCACCCCTTATGAATATGCAAAACACGTGGTTAAGATACTTAAATAGCTCGTTATTCAGCGATTTACATACTTAATTGTATTATTCTAATGAGAAAATACTGCGTTCATCGCTTATCTACTGAATACTAACTTAATTTAGGTAAACATATTGCGATACTTATCTTGTGAAGTGTTCTGCAGCGGTGGCGGCGTAGCGGTACGGGCCTTGCCTTAGAAATATAAGGTCGCGAGTCCGATTCATAGTCGTGCCCACTGTGTGAATTGTTACATCGCCGCTGCTCAATATCGGTGAAGGGAAACATTGTGAGGAAACCGACATGACAAGAAGTAATCAATCGAGGACATGTGACATCTACTAACCCTCACTTGGTCAGCGTGTGGATTAAGGCCTAAACTTTCTTAGCTCGTAAGATAGTTGAGAGTGCCCAAGAGTGCCCGTGCCCTGCAGTGGGACACTAAAAAGGGTTGAAGTGTGTGAAGAGTTATTATACTTAATTAAATACTTACTACTTACTCCGTTGACTAAACGACACAAAAAATATGTTGGCCTCCGATAGGAGATTTTGCCAATTTCCACAATCCTTGGCATCTTCTCGCCAATTGCTGGCTTGAAGTTCCCTTAAATCTGCCTCCGCTATGCGTTTTTAAGTTATAGTTTACAAGGGTTAAGCTAGAAATTTTTACCCTTCTTACATATACATCTTTACGATTCGTCATTTAGATTACTTTGCTGGTCACCCACACAACACACATATTTGTAAAAGTACAGCCGCCATTGTGTAAACAAAAGCAAGTGTAAGTGTTAGTAGCAAGTTGAAACAGCAAGTTCATAGAATTCCTACGTACCTAAATGGCGGGGCGCTAACCATTTTGAGCGGATGTATGGTATTACGATTTTGCTGAAGTCAAAGTGTAAAAGTCTATTATACATATTCATTAATACCAAACAGGTTAGTACTTAGCTTTTAGCTCTAATGATAAGTACTCATTATTTCCATTCATTTTCTTCGTGCACGGTCTGATTTCACATTGGTAATTATGTATTTTCCTGTTTTATTATTAAAATTGTCTTGACTTATCATTCGTATTATTAAAATTGGCCATATTGTTCAGTATCGCAAATAACATCATTACCTTCATTATTAGCCCTATTGAACAAACAAATTGAGAAACAGGAAAATATTTACAAACAAATTGACAAGCAAACTTGTGTGGGCGCGACCGAGGATTGAACCAGTGACCGATATTCTCACTCGGGTTTGTTATTGCCAGAAATGTATAAGGTTATATAACATAATTGTATACAAATATAGATGTTCGATGCTTTATGTCACAGTAAATACCTTACTAATTAACACAGTGCGTTAATATAATATCTATTACTCCTATTATGTGCATGCATTCACACTGTACGTAGTATGTGCTGTTGAATCAGAAATGCTAATTACAAGACATAAATTGTCATTTTGCATTGCAGCTGCGGCGTCATTAACCTGTCGGTGCATTGTTGTAAATATACCTTGATTACATTGTTATGGAAATACTGATTAGGTACTGAACTTAAATAATTGCTTTAGTCTACATTTTTAACCCCTGATGAAAACAATTATCTTACTAAATTATAGGTCGCGGTTTCGATCTCCGATCGGGCACACACCTCTTCGTGTAGATTGTTTTATACTCAGTGTTCAATATAGGAGAAAGAAAATATAGTGAGTAAACCGGAAAGGTAACAATACAGAGCATGTAACATGGAGGGACCGCATTTTGCCAGCGCGTGTGGATCAACTTAAACTCTTTTAACTGTCTTGTTCCTTCTCTCTTTTCTCTTTCGTTTTTCTTTTGTTTTTTTCTCTCTCTCCTCTTTTATAGTTACGAGAGAAAGTAAGTTCTGCATTGGAGCAGTTCCGGGTTGTTACTTTAGTATCTATGAAATAAAGAAAGGATTTAGCTTTAATTTCTTATTATGAGTTCAGAGTTCAAGACCTTTCGCAGAGAAAAGTTGGCTGAAGAGTGTCGTCTACCGTCGATTTCGTAAGAATCTACATGACACCACGCAGCTCAATAAGTCGCCGCCACCATCTCATTGTGATGAATAATTAATTAATATAATAATAAATTATATTATTATTTATGTTATCTAAGTTTTATACTATGTAGGTTTTGTTCGGAGCTGCGCAACTGAACGGCTCAGCATCTTTCATTTTTCCATCACATGCATTTTAAACTAAACCAATTTTATACATTTTATTGTATTTCAAATCAGTTCGCGTTCAACCAGCGACCGAGCTCGATAACCACTTTACAACCATTTAGATAACCATTAAAAGACCATTTTAAGAACCATTTCTATTTACCAGTGCTAATTCTAGTGTTAATTTAATATTGTTAAATAAATAGTGCATTTTTTTATCTAATCTCAGTGTTTTTAGTACCAATAATTTATTACCAAAAATCACTCCAGTTATTTAGCGAACTGAAATAAATTAAAAAATACACGATATGAATATCTATAAAATGCTTGTAGGTTTACAATTCAAATAATATTGACAAAGACTTTAAAAACAAAGGGCTCTTAAAACCCCTTTCATACGTTTGGCTTGGCGCCAAAACAACTAATGGAAGTCAATATTTGCTTTTTGTGAAACTAAACGACTCTCTAAAATTTCTCACAGTCGTTAAATTAATTATGAAAACTGTATTGAATGTAGCATTGGCTATGAGCCGATCACATTAGCCGCAAAGATAATAATAATTATTGGGATAGCAGAGGTCTTTAGTGGCCAACCGTGCTTAATGTAATCTTAATAAGTATGCCTTCAAAAAAAAGTGTCTGGAAAGTAGTGAGTGTTTGCAAGGTGATAAAAAAATGATACCAGAGCCCAACGGCGCATAAAGGTTTACGCCCATCCATAAATTACTTGGATCATAAACAATAGGCTTGAGGACACAAAATTATGAAAAATCCTGTTTTTTGGTTTCAATTTGAAGAAAATAAAACTGTAGTTGTTTAATAACAACTTCTAGCCTCGTGCTCATATATAAGGTGCTAATTATTTAACCTGTCAAACTTTACTAGGGGACCTACTTTCTACCGCTTGCGTACGTAAATAAGCCTCAACTTCCCTTTTGAAAACGTCTATATTTTCACCGGTGCGTCACATCCAAAAACAAAACACAATTTCGATAGTGATACCAAAAGATCAAAGCGAATATATAATCCTCAATTTGTTAGGTATATGATGTTCGAAAAAATGTACTTAAGCGAATGAGTAATGTACAATAGCTTTGTGTTCCTACTAAAATGTGGTTTCACTGGGTGGCAGATGACTAAACATCTTAGCAAAATTTCTTGACTTGTAAAAGAATTCCTACTGGCGTGAGACGAGTAGATTGATGTTATATCATTTTTTAGACGAGGGCTTGTTACTTCAGTTTACGTTGTTCGACCGAACACCTAATGACGTAGATTTCTTTTTTGATCAAACATTTTTCTTAGTAACTAATTAGGGATTAGGAAGAATATTCTTAGTATTATTCTCAGATTTATATATTCTGTATTTAAAGAGCGATAGTCGTAATTTAGTTTTGTTCTAAGAAGGTGTCTGAACTTTTACTGGTACAAGGTACAGGTACAAGTAAGTGTTGTTGACGTTGCTTATTTCTTCCATGTTGAGGATCCACGATCGTTAAATCTTGCATTTTGATAGAAACAGGCCGGCGCTCGCCTAGCGTCTTACATATTGTGCGACTATAAACTAATTTTGATTGGTTTGTTCAAGGATAAGAACTTAATCCAGCCAATCAGCTATCTTCTCCAATAACCCACCAACTTTTAACGATTACAATTTTATACAATATGTGAAGAAGTGGCGTGTAGTAGGTATTTAGTCGATGGGCTCTAATGACTTCATAAAAGATTTACCTAAACGCCGCAATTTTAAAATAACTGCTAAATGGATACTTGTAATTTCCGCAACAACCCCTAGAAAATAAAATTTATTTCAAATGCTTACATAAATTTAAGTTTAGAAGTCGTTAAATAAATGAAGATTTTTATTTTCATTATTTATTTCATTATTTTAAGTCTACCTCGCGTGGTACAGGAAGGGTATTCTTATCTATCCGTTAGGTCTCGATTTCCGGGTCGTGCAAAAATACTTTTCAATATACTCAGAAAATAGCGGGCGAAAGGTGAGTATTCTTCTCCTCTTCTCAACTTACTAACTTACGAATAATCTTTTACACACCTAGAAGTCATCGAACATTTTAATGTCAGTACAACAACAGTATACCGGATGTAAGGATCCCATAAAAATATGTCATGTAACTGTCTTTTATAGAACTGGAAGTATTTATTCTAATAATAATCAGTAGGTATGTGACACGTTTGGTCGATAACATTATGCTTTTTAACTTAAACCTCATTTGTAGTTAAGGAGCTGTCTTTTTCGTTAAACCTGTCTGTAATACTAGTATGTTTAGTTACAGAATACTTGAACAGTCTAACACTTTAGTGCAATTGAATTAAATTACAGTGCTTATCGCTCACCTACAAAGTTCGAACACTGTACTAATTGATATGCAAAGGGGAACGAAGTTTAAATTAATTCCAGATACAACTAAGCCTACGAACTTATTACTATTTAATAAAAGGGAATGTTACGAGTATATTCCTTTCGAAAGCAAATAATTGTTAAGTTCCTATTAGGTATATTGCTTTAGTTTTAGGGTTCTATATTAGAAGAATAAGTAGGTACCTATAAATGAGTTCCTATAGCTAAATCTTCACTGCTAATCCGTCAGTCAGACACAGAGTTAAATAAAAAGTTACAATTCTCACATTTTGGTGTATCTTTGTCGCTACAACAAATAAAATTGCACGGAATCCTTCATGTACGAATCTGGCTTCGACTTAAAAAGGTTTTATTTACCATGCATATTAAAAAGTTGTAAAAATTACATGGGTAATTTTAATGAGTTTTATGGGAAAAACTTTTTCATTACCATAAAAGTTTTTCTGGTTGCATTATCACGACTGAGGGCCGTGTTTTAGCGCACAGCCACCAGGTTATAACCGCCGGGTTCCACAGTTTTTCTCCGACTCACTCTATCTTGCTACATTTAAAGTTTGCATGATGACTCTTGTTGCCACTTAAGTGGTGTGTTCTAAAATTCACGGTAAGTAGGTAATTTTAACCAAAACATCGCCACGTATCCACTTCAATCCTTTTTAGTGTCCCTCTGCTGGGCACGGGTCTTCTCTCAACTATCTTACGAGTTGAGAGAGTTTAGGCCTTAATCCACACACGCTGACCAAGTGCGGGTTGGTGGATGTCACATGTCCTCGAATGATTAGTTCATAGACGTGCCGATTTCTTCACGATGTTTTCCTTCACCGACATTGAGCAGCGGAGATGAAACAATTCACACAAAGATGTTTGAGCATGACTGGGATTCGAACCCGCGACCTTATATTTCTAAGGCAAGGCCCGTACCACTGCGCCACCGCTGCTCCTCGCCACGTATAAAATTGTGAAATAAAATTAAAGTAATGGCGAACGAGTATTGTAACTCCTTTTACCCTCGAAAGCCTTAAAAGACAAGCTACCTTCATAAATCTATGCAGTGGTTAACGCCTTGTCCGCCATAAAAGAAACAAGGGGAAAATTGCTCCTTGCGGAAAGGGGCGAAACTTTTGTACCACACAGTTATAATATTAATAATAATTATACTTTTATTTATTGCAAAAAACGACGTACTTTGTTAATTTTTAGATATGGCAATTTTTTTAACCTTATAAATTAAGCATCTGTAGCCGAGCAAGGCAATGCCTGTATTTCTATCAGCGCGAATGTCGTGTGAAGGTAATTACTGCTGTTATAAAAGCACAGCAGATATAGGTACTAACTAAAGCAGTATTTAGATTCAAAATATAATAAAGAGTAATGTCACTTCCTCTCGCTATGATGTTTCATGGTCACCGATATCAAATTTTTGCTGTAACCTTCTTAAGACTCAATAGTTACAACCCTAGGTCTCTCACCGATAGTAGTATTGAATTCAAAGACAAATCTGAGTTGAGTTACTGCTTCAACTTACAAACTAATGCGGTAAAAGATTTCTATGATTTTTCCGTATCACCGAATTTTCATGTTAATTGATTAAGATGTGAATCGGAGTTATAATGTTATGTAAATACGCATTAAGGCCCATTTATGAACTTTGCTCTTTGGTTAATTGCAATATATTACAAAAGTTCATAAAGAACGGAGAACAATTCGGTGTTTAATAATCTTAACGATACTTTCAGACAAAAGCCTGTAAGAATAATATATTTTCATTTGGTAAGAAAATTAATTACTAAATAAACATTAATAATGATAAACGGCTAGTAGTCAGGTACTAAAACTTAATTATTTATAAAACTTAATATTAACACTTCATTATTTTTTAGCTCTGCGCTCGCCAATCTTCATGTGGTAGTTGTAGCCAAAAAAGAACAAAAAGAGGATGATGATTTTATAATCATCCTTTTGTTCTTATTGTGCAGTCAAATCTAATTATCCTACGTCTTTTATTGAGTGTAGAACTATCTCCATATTAATTTTTATTTTATTCGGTTACAAATTTTAGCGTGAAAAGGTACCTGTGTAACTAAACGGTACCCTTTTTTACGATGGAGAATGCATGACGCATTCTCCGCCTTTTTGCAGAGGACGAGGCAGGTATATGTAGGACTTTAGTGTTCAGGTCAAAGGCGACCTGCGCCTACACAGTAAACTCCATCGACTCCAGCAACCACGTACAGCGGGGACACGGAATCCATAAAGACACAACCGCGACCTCGCTAGAAACCTAAACTGTACCTAGACGGTTCCGGCTAGATATTGATATTCTAAGAGCTAGCTAATACTAAACGTAGGAACCTGAAACGAAATATAACAACAGTACAGCTTGTAGAAATAATTGTCCGGAAAAACATCTAATCTACTTTACTACCACATTATGTATAACAACTACAGGCTTTGACGATTGAATATAAAAATGTCACTTAGAAGATTAAGGTTATAACAATGATGGTACAATAAAAAAGCCATTTAGACAAATGAACCCCATTTTCTCACAAATAAAAGCTTGATATTGTATCTGATGTTACATTTAGAAGATTTTATTGATTCGACGACGCTATCCGTCAAGGCGTATGTACGGCGGCAACGGCAATCCCTAAATAAATTATTCATGAGGTTAGAGCGCTCGTCTCTTTTCTAATAGTGGTTAGTCAGACAAGTCGGGGATGAAGATCCGAGCCCTTATGTTAGGGCTGCCACAAATTCGTTATTTTATGTGCAACTCCTAATAACTACGTAGGCTTGTTAGTAGTTGTGTATTGATATGCATTTTTGGCGAACGTTCTCACTAACAAAATATTTTGTAAAACTTAATATTTTATCATATTTTTTTTTGCCCACTCTCAGTGGGCTCGCTCCTTATTACGTGTGGGACCTGAACATAACGAGCGAAAAGTGGATGATGATTATCTCTGCTTACACCTTCGAGTGATACGTGATGCTAGGATTATGTTATTCTTCTATAAGTAATTAAAAATTCAACTTTAAAAATTGTTTGTATTGTAAAACAGATATGCCTAAACGCCTAAACAAACAATAATAGTCTAGTCATTAGATAGATAGAAGTCGAATATGGTTTTATTCCCGCTGAATTAGGCTTCATACAAATGTTGAAGCAACTCGTTGAAACCCATAGCATGTCTTTGGTAGCCCTTTGAGGAAGAATTAAGGGAGTCACGATTCATGATTTGCTCCTACAACACTACATATATTTTACTATCTACGTATAGAAAGGAGGCATGCTGGGAGAGTAAATAAAATATGATATGGTACAGCCGTATACACAAGTTATATTATCATTGTTTATAGCCGCTTTATTGTGTAAGATAGGTATTTTGTGAGCAATTGGTTTAGCGGTTACGATTTATGTCGATGATTATGTTGTGGATTAAATGTAATGTTCTATTTTGGTGCTAAAGCGGTTTCAAAAGGTGATCCGTGAAATATTATGACGAGGATTATTGCAAGTTAAATTAAAATTGAATTAAGCTTACCTACTCGCGAATTATAATATGAAATTTGGTAATGCAAAGTTTTTTGAGTAAATTAATTTTTAATCCTAATAATAACACTTCAACACTTTTATAGTGTCCCACTGCTGAGCATGGGTCTTCTCTCATATATCTTATGGGTTGAGAGAGTTGTCACATATCCTCAAATTATTAGTTCTTAGATATGCCGGTTTACTCACGAGGTTTTTCTTCACCGATATTGACCAGCGGAGATGAATCAATTCACACAAAGATGTGTGAGCACGACCAAGATTCGTACCCACGACCTTATTTTTCTAAGGCAAGGCTCGTAGCGCTGCTGCTCACTAAAAATATATGGCCTTTCATTACCACCACCAGACTGACTGCATGGTGCCATTTTATTTAAATGTTACCAAAAATATGAAAGAAATTTCAGGAAAATCGAAAATCAGACCTGGTCCTACTTCAGCTTCCAAGAATTGGCCCACATACTTACACAGAACAAGTTTGTATGTTTGATTATGTGTTTTATTGAGACATACCACAAAAACAATATTAGGCAGATTTGAATTTATAAATAAGTACTTATACCTAATCTGACACATTGAGCTAAAACTAATATTATTAAGAAAATAGCTTTCAAGTTTTAACAATCTGCACAAGACAAGTAAGTACTTTGGGACGACATTGATGCGGGTTTGTTCAATAAATATTTCTCTTAAATTCGTTTATGTAACCAATTACGAAATATGACTATGAATTTGATACATCGATTATGTGAAATCCTTTAGATGAATTTGTTAGACACAAATAATTTCAATTACTGTGAATAGACTAGGTAGGTAACATCAAATTTCACTACATTTACTATATTCGCTAGGAGCATAGTCTGCTTGGAGACATGCATTTTTTATACAGTACCTACCTTCATTATTTTAGATGATCCTTTAATCATTAGGAATTCTGCAGTCGTCTTTGTGTCAAATTATCTCTCTCACATTAATGATATTGCCATAAGTTGGCGAGTCTGAAATTAATGTGGCAAGAAAGAGGTTGATGGTTTCGTATGAATGAAATATAATTTTGTTCAAACGTCACGTAATTCAATAAATCCCAATGAAAAGGATCACACTTTTTCTCACTTCGCGTAATATCACATTCCACTTGTCATAAAAACGGAGCCATCTATTCGACGTAGATGTATGGGTGGCAATAATTCACATAGATATTTATTCGTGTCAAACAAATCGTAAAATGTTCGATAACCAGGTTGCTACATCGTTATAAGTTGTTCAGTACAACAGGCTATGACAGACGTTCTACATTTACATTTCTTATTGACGGATATGTACGTATATTTTTTAATACCCTTCCTCGTCTAATTTATAATATATAATTTTATGAAAAGTTGTAGATTCATTAACTGTAAATTATCATAACAATTTTTAAATGATTATTATCGTCAAATTTCATTTTGCATCAATAAAATAACACAGGTTTAGTCAAGCGATCAATCCAATAATCCATAGCTCTTATATCTAAAGTGACGTTAATTTGTTTTGAATGTGATTAATAATAATGATATAAGTTTAAGTGATAATTTAATTTAGAAAATGTTCGTTCCGAGAACAAAAGATCGCATTTAAAAGTACAGTTCTTTCCGTTGGGGCGTTGAAACTCGGCTGAGTAAGGCAAGCAAAGACAAGCGTCGGGAAATTAGTTACACATCAGAGGAATTTAGAGCTAGTTTAATTGCAGTCAGCGCTAGAAAACAAAGAAAGAATAATAACATTATAGATTTAGGTATGTAGTTTCGTATTTTAAGCATTAACATCTAAAACAGATACTGTTCTAGAGTGGAGACCACGCAATGGACGCCGCAACATCGGTCGACGCGAGGCGTGCCTTTACGTGGATAGATGATAATAAGTATATTTACGGGGAGCTACGGTTACCCATTTGTGTAGGCGTAACGGGAAGCCTATGTTGAACTAATGTTAATAGTGATCCAAATTGGCTAATTTAGCACATCGCTTAGCAACCTTTGTCACATCTTGAATGAAGAAGATGGATTTTTTTTACAATAACTAAGCCACATAGACCAGTACCAGTTGGAACTCGTTAAGTTAGTGGAGGGAAATTTTCGCCATAGTGCCTATTAAATATGTTACTTAAATTTAATATTTACCCAGGTTTTAAATGCGGTAAAAAGACAATGACATACAAAATTATCACTAGCAGTAAAAATGTAGGGATTCAAAATATCAAAAGGAATGAATACGTTATTTAAATCGACCTCTTTGTTCAGTTACAATTCTTGAACCCATGTCCATGAAAGGGAAAACTCTTTGCATCCCTTATTCCACGCATTCGTAGATAACGTATTTCAGTCCTTTTCGCCATTATCCATTATGGTAATCTAAGGTCAACGGTTTATCACATTTAAAAGGATTAGATCAAAAATGTTGGTTTCATTTCACCACTTTTTGTGGAAAATTTGAATTTTGACACATGAATGACAAAGAATGGCGGGTTTTTGTACCCCTTTTGTAGATTCACCGGGCTCTATGTGGTTAGGCCTTTTATGTACTACATCCGTTGTTTGATGTCTCGCATATTCACTTTATTTTCGTCTGATCTCCTATCTTGTATTCTCTTTGGTGGTGTTACAACAGTCCATTAAAGAATTGCTTTGAGGGTTACACTTTTTCATGTTTCAAAACTATCAACGAATCAGATTTTATGTATTTCTTTTTTCGTAGTCTAGAGATGTTAGGATGATTAGCTGATTCTTAATATTGTTGAGTGGTGAGTGTCGTTATCGTGTTTGAAGTAGGGCAAAAATTGGCTGAAGTAGTGCAAAAAATCTGTATTAACTATAAACCCTCCGACTTGGTAGGATTTTATTTACACGGTACCTAAAATTCTATAAATTTAGATTTATTTTTAAATCACTTCAACCAATTCTTAGCAACAGTTGACACTGCCATCTTTATTAGCGAGGATTCAAGGCTTTTTAGGTTGGGTTAGGCAGGTTGTATATCACACTGTATTGAAATATCTAGGAGCATTCTATGACAAATTTTAAACAAAAAATGCGCCTGCATATTTTGAAAAAGAATAGAAATCTATTTTATTCACTGTTAAAACTATTTCATAACGATACCCTCCTTTTTTAAGTCAGTCAAAATAAAGATGGGCTTTTTACAACAATAATGTAATTCTCGAAGTTAGACCGAAAATTGTTAGTGATTATATTAAATAAAATGAACTTTTAAGTGTTTGAAATGTGAGATCTTTAGAATTAAGAACACTTTAGTAAGTAATATGTTAATGTGCTTTAGTTAGATAAAACAGTTTTTAAATTACGTGACTGCATTACAGTACCTACTTAAAGTTATAATATTATTACATCGTTCATTAAAGTATTAATATTAAGTTTTAAGTGTCTATGAGAAATATTCTAACAATATATCTCTTAAACACTAACGGCCATATTCATAAAAAAAGTTATAAGACTTTAGTTACAATGGACTTTGTCTCTTTCTTACTAGTATAAATGTCAAGATGACAGGTAAAAACAAACGAATATAAACCTATTTTAGCTATAATGAGCTTAAAATACGTTTATAAGTACGAGGGTAATAATCTATGAGAATTCGCAAAAAATAAAACTGTAGAGGGACTGGAGGTCCGTTGGTAGTAACCTTCTACTGAAAAGGGAAGATTGAAAGGGAAGCGACCGTGGTTCTCCCTGACTGTTCATGGTTTGCTTATTATTTTGCGGATGACCTAACCCAATTAGCAGGAAGGGCCTTTATTGGTTCACCGGACTTTGTCGGTGAGCCGTCTGAGGACGGTTCTTGTCGGAAAGTTGTATATGTGTCAATCGTCGGTGAAACTTTGCTTGTGCGATTCAGGATTGCAGTGACGTAATGACTCTTGAGTGGCATCAGGTATGTGACGCCACAAACGAAAACAGCAGTCAAGTTAAGTAAACGAAGTTTTTGTTTAACTAGTTTCCGCCCACGGCTTCACCTTTTGAAAAATCGTTTCTAAGTGCACCCCTAGACCTCATACGGAACCAATGTCCCAAATTGAGTTTATCTAAACCCAGCGGTAAAGGATGTGCGTTGATGTCAGACAGTCAGTTTCTTCTTTTAAATATCTAAGAAAAAACTTCGTTAAATAAAAATAGTAGTAGTTGATAGATAGAAAAGTTTAGTATTCTCTCTGTTTCATACAAACTCATTACCAACAGTGTCATATGTTTTTATTGGTGACAGAAAACTTTTTCTGATACTCGTAACACCAAAGTTCAGTCAACAAAAGTAATGAATAACCAATTTTCTTCGTAACGAAGCGAGGACTTTCCCAGTTTTAACCCTTTCAGTGGCTAAGTTCGTTCATTACAGCTGCCAGCTTGCGAGTGTCGAATATTAGAAGCAAATGAGAATTTGTTAAGTGTATTTTGATTCATGCGCTGGATTTAAACGTTGAACGAAGTTAGTAAATTTATTCAGACTAGATATTTTAGATTGTTTTTTGAAGGTATAGCTTCTCATAGTATTTTCTTAAAATCATACTTTGAAACAAAACTATTTTGTAACGGATTTTATCGCGGTTTGTTTTAAAATTTTAATCCTGATATTTCATAAACCGCGATAAAATTCGTTATAAAATAGTATTATTTCAATATGGCTTCTCATTTTTGAGGTAGTCGAGGTAATACCTACTGTCCATATACCATTAATGGGCTACGTACATACATAGCATCACGTGTATTACCTGATGGTGTAGGCAGAGATGAATATTATTACTTTTCACCGGATATGTATTTGCTCGACCCGGGAATCGAATCCTAATGGTTACTAAGCGAACATGCTTACTATTTGATTACTGCGTGAATTATAATGATATGTAATTAAAATATTACTAAGCCATTTTTTAATAAATATTTTATTTTAAATAAAGCTGTACATTATAAGCTGAATTACTACTCAATCTAGATAAAGAATTTCTAGTTTAATGAAGAGACCTGTCTTTAGTGCATATAGATTACAGTATAGATATCTAATTGTGGTAAATTATGTTACTATACCAGTATATTTTAGACGAAGATAAATGATTTTAAAATATTACTAATAAATAAATACATAGATAATAAACTTCTATTATAGATTGTTTTGAGCTGTTCTAACACTTTTCATTGAGTTCGGTTTCGCGTCATCCTTCCTGATAGGTAATTACTATAGGTGACTTCGTATGTAATTATGTAAGTACTTACTAATCATTAGTAAATTAACCGATTATAAATAAATAGGTTAGCAGCGATGGCCTAGCGGAGCAGCAGTGGCCTAGCGGAGCAGCGGTAGCCTAGCAGAGCAGCGGTGGCCTAGCTAAGTAGCGGTGGCCCAGTGATATCGTCCTATTGGTAATCCCCAGTTGTGTCCACACATCTTTGTTTAAATTGTTTCAGCGCCGCTGCTTAATCTCAGCATGTTTAAGAACTAATCATTAGAGGACTAAGACATCCACCAACCCGCACTTGGCCAGCGTGTGTGGATTAAGACCTAAACTCTTTGAATTCATGACCCGTGTGTGAGCATTTGGATATTAAAAAAAATTGATGAAGTTAAATAACTAGGTAAAAATAACAAACAATTTATTACCGAGCATTTTTTCTTCTGTAGTTTGACTAATTATTACAACTATTTTAAGGTACATAACGAGGAATAATTACATCTATAACAATTCAGCGTTTCATAATTATTACTAAGTCCGTGCAATGAACTTAGAAATCAACTCATTCATTCTAATTATTATTAAGCTTACCTTACCTTCATAGCATGTAATTAACCTCAGACTAGGTAAATTATTATTATGAATCTACAATGTTGGGTATTTACTTAAACAACAACGAAAAAAACTGATTTTAGGGTACCTATGCACAATGTTTTCGTATGTCTTTTCGTCATTACCCGTCACTGATTTACGGACCTATGTTAACTTAAATCTCATGACAATTAGGGACATAGTATGGTCTATATATTTAGCATGTATTGATATGCTTTAGACTATTTTAATATCTTTATTTAAGTACTTTTAATTAGATTGGATAGACCATCACAATCACGCAACTGTTTCTCCTCCTTCAGCACTCATTAATATCATGTAATATTTTTGGGGATCAGCTGTGTTGGGGCGATGGTATCGACCTCACCTTTGAAATGGTCGCGGTTTTGATCCCCGGTCGTACCCCCAGATCTTTGTGTAAATTGTTTCAGCGCCGCTGCTCAGTATCGGTGTAAGAAAACAGCGTAAAAAACTGGTATATCTAATAACTAATCATTCGAGGAGATGTGACGTCCACCAACCCGTACTTAGTCAGCGTGTGTAGATTAATGCCTAAACTCTTTGAAATAGTTGGGAGCAGTGTTAAACGCTAAAAAGGGTTGAACTGAATAGAGTTGATGAGTTTTCTTAGAATTTGAAACATTAAATAAAATGGTTTGATGAAAATGTTAATAGTTAATAATGTGAATAAATATTACTGGTTCTGGTGACGGAAGAACGGATGCCCACAATTAAATTATGAACATAATTGTATAAGGCTTATTGAAACCAATGCAATTACGGACACAAATTATGTCCAGCAATAGGTAATATTGTTCTACGTGTGCGTGGGGATGATCACTAAATTTTATGTTTAAGTCTACTGGTAGATTAACTGAAATGAAAATGAAACAATATTAAAATATAACTTATTAAAGTTATAGAACGGGGGTGCGCTACGTCATACAGAGGTATAAAATTTACCTAAGCGTGATTTCATTAGAGATTTCGCTCAAATGTATCGCAGTAATCTTTAATCAGACAAAAAAAAAAGAAAATAAGTGTTCAATATTTTTTATTTACCTATAAGGTGGACAAATAAACTGCCGCCATCCCTATTGTATGGGTATTTATATGTGGGTCTTTCGGTCCGCTCTGGCTTTGCACGGGTATATATCGTATTTCACAAAAAAAAATTGTATAAATTTTAACACACTATTTTGGCAGTAAATAAAACAACTTTATAACGTACTAGCTTTCCGACAGCGGCTTCGCCCGCGTGTATGTCGGTTATCGCGCCAAAACATTACCTTCTTTTTGCGCAGTCGGATAAAAACTATTCTATGTCCTTTCTCGGGTCTCAAACTACCTCCATACCCAATTTCATCCAAATCGGTTCAGTAATTTAGGCGTGAAAGCGTAACAGACAGACAGAGTTACTTTCGCATTTATAATATTAGTAGGGATTTAATCTCGGTATATTTTAGATTTTAGATACCGTGAAGTCTTTTCAGACTTCATGGTCACGGGTTACCAATGTGTGATAATTGCGTATATCTAAGAAAATTGTATTTTCATGCTTAGAAAGAGTATTCAATCAAGTCTGTTTTGGCAAAACAAACAATCAAAATAATCCGTTTGTAAGCTGTGATACCGATCAAACCAATATATCGACAACCAGACAAATGTTGCAATTGTGTCACATGTAGTTCCCGTGACCACTGGCAAAAAAGCGCTGCGTAATACCCGGGGGGTTTTGTAGGTACACTTTGGGAGTACCACATACCCCTGCCCTACACCCACACGGGACGGGGGGATCCTTATAGAATTTTATCCTGGCAAAAAAAAACATGGAACCGCGGACTTTTTTGTAGATATCTGTCGTCTATAAAATTGTAGTACATCACTTTAGTTTATGGAAGTTTTTATAAAGATCCCGAATTTATTTTAGCTTATAATGTCACCTATGTTACTCGGTAAAGATTTAGCTTTCTAATGGTGCAAAAATTTTTAATTTTTGAGCATATTCGTAACAAACCAACAAAAAAAAGTGTAACTAACACGAATTTTTTATATATAGACTTGTTTAGGGCATCAAGCACATCATTGGATTTGCACCTGGTGCCGTATTGTGTTTAAAGCGATTGCGATTCCGTTGAAAGAAAGGGATGTACTCATTGTATAACCGCATCCCTATCTTTCAAAAAAATTAAAATTGCTTTACTCATAATACGGGAGCTGAATTAAATTTTAATATTAAATTAAAATTTAAAGCTATTAAAATGCATTTAATAAATGTACCAAAGTGTTTTAAAGCTTAATTTATTTAATTAAACTACGTGTAATAACGATGTACTTAAGTATCTGACCACAAATCCACATTATAGCAATGTGAACAACAGCGTGCAGACAGGCCATTGTCACAAAATTGTGGTTTATTTGCATGACTAAATACATACACTACGTGACGTACTGAGTCCCGTGCTTACCTACAATGTTATGTGCACAATATAGGTACAATAACGTTATATTGTAAACAATTTATTGGAGTGGAGGAGAAAAAGTGTTCTTTTTTCAAGTGAAAACTTCTTTAGACGCGTTGGGCACTTTTTAGTAGGGGAAAATCTTATGGGTCCCCGTCATTGACTTGCTCATGACTGGCGCATGCGCGCATCGTCAGTGTACTGTACGTGTTAGACGATTTTTGGATGGGTGAAAAAATAATTGTTATAATAATATAAGTAGTGGAACATTAACACACACGACCATCTGACCCAAAACGAAGCTTAGCTTGTACTATGGAAACCAGATATCTAGTAGGTAATATACTACCTACTTAAAATACTTTTCTTTTGCAAATACATAATTAAATATAAATAAAAATGAATCACTAAATGTGTTGGTAAGCGCAAAACTCGAGCACGGCTGAATCGATTTCTCTAATTATTTTTTTATAATATTCCTTGAAGTACTAGGATGGTTTTTACGCAGAGAAAAATTGAACTCCTCCGAAACAGCTTGACCGATTTTAATGAAATATTATAGGTCGTATTCTGTTTGCGGACCCGGAAGGTGGCACTGGTTTACCGGGCAGGACGACGTCTGCGGGATCCGCTAGTTAAATATAAATGTTTGCGCCCAGAATCAAGAAAAACAAACGTGTTCATCAGAAAATTGTCTGACTTGGATTGAATCGCACCAACGACCTGCGGCGTGAAAATTAAGTATCTTACCGACCACGCCACCGCCTTTGAAATCTCGTGAGTTCAAATTTTTCACTTCTATCGGCAGTCCATAAACTGCCATTTATTTGTTGTTATAACGCCTAATAATAAGAAAAGTTATTTAATAATCGAATTGACAAGGAAATTGATATATTGATACACGACACAATCAAAAATTAATAAGAAGATTCACCTAATTAAATAACATTCTCAAAATGAACTTTATCTACGTAATAAGGAACTAAAAAGGATTTAAAAATATTGTCTTAGATTTACGCGAATATCGCACATTGAAAAAAAACTACTTTTAGACGAATTTTATTGCGGTTTATTTTAGATTTTAGATCCCGATGTTTCAAAGTCTTTTCAGACTTCATGTTCACGGGTGGACCCGTCCACTCGTTGAATCAAAGCCACCGGCCCGTCATATCTCTATCTCTATTTTTTTACCTATCCTACTATACTTGTATATTGTTACTCTTTCACGCTGAAACTACTGAAAAAATTTGGATGAAAGTCTGGATAGCACACGCTACTTTTTTTCCTAACACCACGCGGGCAAAGACGATGCGAATTCGATTTATGGATGTGTTTTATAGATTGTATATTATGTGTGGATGAAAGTTTGTTAGTCTTTTACGCAAAATAACAAATAAATAAAGAATATTTTCTTAAATTTATTAATAAAACAATATAATACGCATTCCATTTAAGTTATAGTATTATCAATGAAATTTAATTTATTTGGGCAATAAAGCCTCCATTCAACCGGAAGTTATAGATTTAGAAGTTATACGATACGGTTTAAAGTGTCACGATTTGCATATTTCGATCATGGATTGCATAACAATGACTTTGGAAACTCCATGTTTTGTTTATCAACTGAAGTTTATTTCCAAAGCATTGCTTCCCCAATAGCTGACTTGGCTCCAATATAGATGGTTCCAATATCATCCAGCAAAATTGTTAGTTTGCAACACAATTTTCATGCTGCGCTTTAGTTGAATCTATGAAGTATTGTTTACACTTGACGCACCTACTTTCTTAATTTACCTAAAAGCCATTACATGTAAGGAAAATTAGTTTGTAAAATATTTGCGAGTAAAATATTTCCAAAATTGATCTATTACTTTAATGTGCTTTATTTTTCAATATTCAAGAGCATCAATAATGTTATGAAGGGGATAAATGGTGGGTGTTGTAGAGTTTTTTTGTTTCTAGGCAGAAAATCGAGAGCATGAAGAATGAAAAAAGTTAATAAATATTATTATTATAATAGACATTATTTTATAAATATTATTATAATAATTTTTATAAAATAATATAAAAATTATATTACAAAAATTCTGTCTGTTGGGTAAATTTCGGTTGTAGACAGTACATATTTCAGTATTTGTTTAAACAAAAGACGATGACAATATTTTTGACTAATATACTATTAATTTACAATATACCCATACCTTCCATTTATTTTAACACTGACTCTTAAAATAGGATAACTTAACGTTGTTAGATAAAATGACTAAATAAGTAAAATCCGCTACTAATTAGACTAAATTAAACACAGAGATCATGTGGAAAGCGGTATCTGCCTATACAACAGGAAGGTACAATCGATGTAGACAACAATAACCCATTATTTCAGCTACAAGACCCATACAAAATATGACACTAACAAATATAACATTAGATGACATTAAATCTAAATATCATAAATAAGCACGAAATACTTCATTTGTGCGTGTGTTCCGCTGTGTTCATGTATCTGACCTCGGCCGGAACAGGACACCTTTCGGCCAAAATTATTCTTTTACGGTATCGATCGGCAGATGTTCATTGGGTAATCTCATCACAAAGGATTGAAATTTATACGAGTGAGACTACAAGCGCTCGACTCCCAGCGTGAATTTACACGGCAGTACTCAACGATATCTTCGACCTTAAAATACGACTACGACCACTAACAAGAGCAGTACAACGAGGTTTTCCCATGGGATGCTTTCGGAATCACTCGGCTGAAGTTGCAGGTGGAAAGTTAGCTGTATCATTTATTACATAACTACTTGAATAATGATTGTTTTATTAATTGAATTTGTTTATTTGGAGTTTAATTTTATTTACTGCAGTTTACTCAAAACTGCAGTAAATAAAATTAAACTGCAATAAAATTTAATTAACATGTTTCACTGAATGAAAAGTAACTGCGGACATGCTTTTAGAAATATCCCAATTCGCCATTACCCATTGTTTCTTTCTGGCATAGTTTTGCTCTGAATGTGTCGACCCATTAACATTCCATTGGCATTGTACCCAAATTCCTGGCTTCCAGATACGTGCCAGATTTCCTTGCGAGGTCATGCGCTATTATATATTCACTATGGATTTAGAACTATTGTTTACAAATTAATATCGCGCTTATGTTGGCAATAATGTTCTGCGGTTGTGTAAATCACGGTTATCTCAATCGTCTTGACAACAAATCATTCAGAATTCAGAATCATCACTACATAACTATTATAATCTACTATTACAATTATACCAGGATCTAGGTATTAGTAGAGCAAAGCTTTAAGCCTAGATAAAATATCTGAGTTCCTACAAAATCATAACGATTACCGTCCTTTTAATAGAACAAACCAATTCAAAACAATGGTACCTCGTCGCAAGCACACCAGAAGATTGCCGAGGTCCATTGGTTCGGATGAAGGGGAAGTGAGAAGGATATAGGGTAGAACGAGAGCTAACCAAACCGTACAATATTACCCACATATAAACAATAATTATTTATTTAGAAAAATGGCGAAAAGAATACCTCTACTAAGTAATATTACTACTACAAATTTAACAAGAAAATTCTAAGAAGAATGTAATGTAGTTAAATGGTTAGATGCCAGCCTAGATTGCTAGGTAGGGTCCAAAAACTACGACGTGTAGGGCGGGGTTGTTACACATGTATAAGCGCGAGAACGCACTAGCGGTAGATCGAACGCGGCCAGCCGCATCATTTAACAGGGTTGACCACAATATCATTGCGTTAAGATCATACATTTTCATAATATAAAAATCGAAGTGCTGCTAGCCGCATATTTAACACCGCATTCTGGTCAACCGTTAACGTGCTCTAAATATGGAATTTTGATTAGAAAGAGAAGAGATGGATGAATGTTTGTAAATGCTCTTTCACTCCAAAAAAGATTAGACTTAAATTTTTGATTAACATAATATATCTACTTAGTAGAGTACTTTTAACCCAGTTAAATATTTTTTTGGGACGCCAGTGCATTAAGCAGTGTTTTATTAATGAGATAATCGGCTTAAGCTATAATGGTGGCTGTTGGTGTTGTTCTATTTTTGAGGAAGTATAAAAGTAAAAGTAGTAACAGATTCAATATTAACACAAATAAAAACCATAAATAAGTGTCGTGTGACTGTTCATTCTAAACTACTAATAGCAGAATTATTTACTCCTCTCGTTACCATAATCATTTATAAAATCTTTACCTAAGTTTAATCAACGAAACTGTTAAAATAACGGCTTAATCAACTTTTGTAGGTACCTAACTGTACAATAATAATAACGGATACTTACAAAATAAAATAGTAATTATCTGCTTCGTTGGCCCAGCATGTGCGCTTAATAACCGTGAGATCCCGTTTTCAACCCTTGGGTCAGTCAAAAACGTCATAGTGGCCACTGAATTTGAAAAGTATACCCGATAAACGGCAACAAGCTCCCCTGTCTCCTTTAAACATAGCCAGCATATGGGGCGATATTCAGCTCTGTTTATACCTTTGGGTTATACAAGCGTGTTCTATGTTCACTTCAACCTTTTTTAGTGTCCCACTGCTGGGCACGGGTCTTCTCTCAGCTATCTTACTAGTTGAGAGAGTTTAAGCCTTAATCCACACACGCTGGCCAAGTGCGGGTTGATGGATGTCACATGTCCTCGAATAATTAGTTCTTAGACATGCCGGTTTCCTCACAATGTTTTCCTTCACCGATATTGAGCACACAAAGGTGTGTGGGCACGACTGGGATTCGAACCCGCGACCTTATATTTCTAAGGCGGGGCCCGTACCGCTGCGCCACCGCTGCTCGAACATGATGTCTTATGTGTATGTATGATTAATTAAATACTTACAATTTAGGTACAACAGTTAACCAAGTTAGCAATAAGCCAAACAAAAGGTATTTTGCCGCGGGAAGCTAAAGCCAGTTTTTGAAATGCCACGCGTGGTTTTGACAATACTTGACAGTAATAAATTAACTGTCATAAAAGTTCTAAAATGTTTTAATGTAGGTAAATATAAGCGTAATGAATTTATTTACCCATTGACCTACATTGAGTATAAAACAGAGCAGCGGTGGCGCAGCGGTACGGGCCTCGCCTTAGAAAAATAAGGTCGTGGGTTCGAATCCTGGTCGTGCCCACACATCTTTGTGTGAATTGTTTCATCTCCGCTGCTCAATATCGGTGAAGGAAAACATCGTGAGGAAACCGGCATGTCTAAGAACTACTCATTCGAGGACATTGGACATCCACCATCCCGCACTTGGTCAGCGTGTGTGGATTAAGGCCTAAACTCTCTCAACTCATAAGATAGTTGACAGAAGACCCGTGCCCAGCAGTGGGACACTAAAAAAAGGGTTGTAGTGTAGTGAAGTAAGTATAAAACTGTTTTTTTTTGTTTTTAATTTAATCTCATTTAAATTCACTCACAATTATAAGTAGGTGCAGTTGGGAGCATAATTGTAATTTATCATATGTATTTACAAAAAAAAGTATTCAAGTATTATATCCATTACACCCATATATTATACCCATTACACAAGCAAATATAATTGCTTAATTTAAGACTAGATTGCGCTGTGTGTGTGTGTGTGTGTGTGTGTGTGTGAAAATATAAAAAAAAGAATATTCAAATACGCTTCGATCACGTTAGTTACTCATTGTCTACCCTTGACAGAGTCACATAGCGAAACTAAATGTATGGTAGATATTGACATAAGAATGTCAAGTGACATTTCGAAAATGAATGTACAGATCAAAAAGGACAAAATTGTGCCTTTAGATCTTTCATTATCGCTTTGCCATGCGACTTCCTTGGGTACAAGTAGCAGTGGCGCAGCAGTATCGGCCTCACCTTTGAAATATAAGGTCGCGGGTTGGATTCCCGATCGTCCCCACATATCTTTGTGTGAATGATCTATACTCTTGTAAGATAGTTAAGAGAAGACCAGTGCCCAGCATAGGGACACTGGAAACGGTTGAAGAGGTCCAGTGTAGGCAGAGAACTTTGTATTGAAGCAGAGATGAATACCATCCTTCTTTTCTTATTTTTAACTCCATTATAATAGGAAGCAAGTTTAGTGCCGTTTATCGGGCACAATTTCTAACTGCAAGCTGCATTCGACTCGACTTTGAAATATATTCGTCGTTGTCGTTGGTTCAGACTCAGAACGCATCCTCACATCTTTGTATGTATTGTTCCTTTACATCACTTTTGCTCTGTTCGAAATTAAAACCAAGGCTTTTTAGACATTGTGTCGAGCTTGCTACTAATAAAAATCGGTTACATAAAACTTTATTGATAATTTTAAGACATTTTTCTCATAGTTTCCCCCCATACGAAGTTTGCAAACAAAGACAGATCCGATAAAGAATTACCTTATTGTATTTCGATTTCCGTAAGTCAAAAGTAATGGATTTCGCAAAATATTTTTATAACTAATGTTGTATTGCGCCGTTTGCTGTCAAAGGGCCAGGAATTGTAAGAAGTCACGTACATCTAATCCTACGCATGCTTGCTCCGAATATCAATCTTACCAGTCGAGATATATGTGACTTTGATAAGTAGGTTTGTTGTCCTTACAAAAAATAGTAGGCTTCTACTTTCCAGCGCTTGCGCCTTCGTCCGTCTAATTGCTGAAAACATTTTTTGTAGGATGCTTCAATACTTGATGTTTATTTGTTTTGTGGTACTTTCCCAAACATTTTATGACCATAGTCATGTTAACATCGACGGCAGCTACCAGTTATAATATTAATAATAATATTTTGGAACAATAACCACACGGTCATCTGGTCCCAAGCTAAGCAGAGCTTGAGTTATGGAAACCAGATCTGGATTAGACTATGCTTGAACTAGTTTTCTTTTGTAAATATATACATATAATAGATAATTACACCAAGATTCGAGACAAACCGACATGTTCATCACACAAATGTCTGTCTCGGGTAGGAATGGAACCCACGACAAGACTCAAGTAAGACTCAAGTATCTTACCGATCGGTATCGTGGTTGGACCGTCAGTAGCCCGGCCGTAGTAGTAATCTGTGTGTATCATGGTATTTTTAGTAACTTTAGAGTAAATATTTAGATATGAAGCTAACCTACAGTTGGCAATGAAAAATATCCAAATCACGAAAGCAATTGCAGCATGAGGTTACTTTTAAGATGCAAGTTATAAATATTGCACTAAACTTGATTTTCTGGGTATTTCACACTGGAGCTATATACATCTTAAAGTCAGAAGATTGTGAACACAAAATAAAAAAAAATAGATAGTAAAGTAAACTTCACATTCTAATAAATTCTTATCTTTTGTCGTTTAGCTTTTGTTTTATATAGTTGTTTATTTTTGTTCATAAGTTTAAAAAAAAATATTTTGTTAGATATATAGTAGTAAAACATGTATATAAATAGTCCAGAGGGCAAAATCACGAAATCAATTGCATTGTAGGTAATAATATACTTGTGTTTTACTTGTTCTTTTTGGTAAACAAAAAACATTGGAAACGAAAATCATAAGTTTTTTTCATGTAAGATCCCACCAACAACTGCATCAAAATGACTTATCACAGTGATTTTTATAAAATATTTTTTTTTCAGACTTTGGCTGCCAGTAAGTACACGATTTATTTGGGACAAGTAAAAGGAAAACAGTGAAGGTATACCTAGTAAGATGCAGGTCTTAAATATTGCAATTAACTTGATTTTCTGGGTTACAAATCCCTTCCTAGCTATTCCAATTATTCCAAAAACAATATATAATAAATAAAACGAAATTATAAAGTAAACTTCGCGTTTTAATAAATTCTTTTCTTTGTTGTGTAAATATAGTAAGTTAAGATTGTAAATATCACAAGGAAAGCGACTTGGATAAAATAAAGACGACTAACCTGCTGAGAAATGAGGCACCTTGAAAGAGAGCTCGTTATCTTCGACACGAAAGCTTGAAGAAAATAATAATCAGCGAAAAACAAAAAAATTGATGCTAAGTGGAACAAATTCCAATCTTTATGAATTCGAACATTTTATGAGGCATTTGGACTTGTCCCGCCTTAGGGGTATTTTTTATTGATTGAAAACTTATGATTGAATTTTCTAACTTAAACATTTTAACATTTTGTCCCGGAATAAGGCAAAAATGTAAATTTAAACTTACTGCAATAATTAATTAACGACATAGTTAAATATGCGGTGAATATTGAGGAGTATTCGGAGTAGATTTTTACGTTAGTTCCTTAACTTTTTAAATTCCAATTAAGTGATCGTAGTTTTGAAATACGTTTTTTTTTATTATAATATTTTTTTTTATTCTTTGTACTAACTTTTTCAGGACAATTAGGTATTCTAAATAGATATTAAATAGACATGCATTTGATTGAAAAGTATGCGTATCATTTACGTACTCATAAAGTGCAACCGTAGATATGTGTTTAAAATTCTTCATTAGTGGTATCTGAGTTTTAATTAAACTTTCCAGAGTTGTTCCATTCGCTTGCTTGTGAAGTCACAACTTGATATAGGTAAGTTCAGAAGAGTCATTCCTTGCAGTAGCCGTAAATACGTTATACCTACCTATTACTAGAAATACGTGAATGTCACATGCCCCGAAGATCACATATCGTTTCGATCAGTGCCATCGTCGATCAAATTCTCTTTTTATGTGTGATCTTTTTTGTGCAAAACCCTTTGACAGATTTATTTTTTGACTACATGGTTAAAGTATCTATTTAAACCTTACATTGCTTGTTATTCTGACTTCGTCTACACTTCATCGTTAATTTTTCTAAGCATTAAAGACGGATTCAAATTGAAGACCTTCGACTTACCACTTGTCTACCAACAAATTAATTTATAGGAATCTAGCGGACCCCGCAGACGTCGTCCTGCCCAGTAAAGTAGTGCCACCTACCGGGTCCGAAAAAAGGTAACGATCGATTCTAAGACCTACCGAATATAGATATAAGATTTCATAACAATCGGTCAAGCCGTTTTGAAGAGTTGATTTTTTTCCTCGTACTTCAAGGAATATTCTAAAAAAAATAGCGAAATCAGTTCAGCCGTTTTCGAATTTTGGGCTTAAGAATACATTTACTGATTTATTTTTATTATCTCGTTGTACTAATAATGTATTATATTAGTTATTTATTTATATCACTAGAAAATCATGAACTTTTTTGTAAATACGTCATGTACTTAGTTACACTACATGGGTTTACTATGACGGCTATTTTCCTCTTTTTTCCTAAATCCTAATAAACTAGAGGTAGGTATTCTTACAAGTACCTCCTGAGCCAAGAGAAACTATATATTTTCCGGACATCGAGAGTTAAATTAAAATGTCGACGACCATTCGAGTTAATAACTTGAAAAAACACATCTGTAAAGGCTGAGTACGAACGTGTCCTGGTTTCTAATTCCGAGACAGTTAAGTACCTACCTATCAAAGAAAAATACTTGTTTAGAGTAAATTCTTTTTTCTTAAAGAAATGCAGTATTTTGTACAAAATAAATACAAATCTTACGATTAGTAGAAGTTTGGTTGAGCAGAACTAAATAAACGGTTGGAAAATTATGGTACCTGCAGGTGTTAAAATGAAAACGAATTTTGCATCAAATTCTATATTTTCTTAGACAAAACCAACTTTACTTGAATAGGACGAGTAAAGAAAAACAAAGCCAGAAACATTTTCATTAATTTAGCAAAATGCAACTGTATTCTTTGTCCTAGGTAAGATGCAGCTTAGGATTCAGAGAAGCCGTTTTCATACGATGCTAATTTCCCAAGGGGATGGCATTTGTCACACTCTATTTGTTGCTTATGTAATTTCCTTTATATATATTTATGATATTATTCCGAGAAATAGCAATTGACAGTAAAAAAAAATGCAGTAGTACAAGTTAGAAGCAATAAGCTACTCAGAGAAATATCGAAAATTTTGGTAATTACAGTTTATGAAAATTATTTTAAAGATATGGATAACAGCAACCTGAATAAGAATCAAACTGTAAAATGTGTGGCTAATGCTTTGCTAAGCGTATAAACTAAACACAGAAGAACCAGTTTGATTATTTTGGCCTATTTTTCCAAGAAAGGTTTTAAAAATGTAACGGGGATGGGGATGGTGAACAAATATAGGAATTTTAAGCGAAGTGAATGCAATCAACAAATTATCAAAATCCTGCACCCTCTTAAAGTCCTAATTTTACTTCATCAAATTTTAGTTAAAAGATGCCTCGGTGGTCTAGTGGTAAGCGTGTTCTCTTAGTAACCTCGTGGTCTCAGGTTCGATTTCCGGGTGGAGTAAAAATTTATTTTTTTAATATACTCAGAGTATCCTAGCCGGTTTTGCAACTCAAAGTTTGTAATTGTGCCCGATAAACGGCGAGACTCGCTCCTTATTACGTATGGGACTTAAACATAGCCAGCGAAAAGTGGATGACATTCATCTCTGCCTACACTTTCGGGTAATAAAGGCATGACGCTATGTTATGCTATGTGTTTGTAAGAATATAAGGCAGTCAATGCTTCCTCTTAGTGTTCGTGTGATTAACTTACAAAACCTTCATAAATACGTTTAACCCCTTTGCTCATACATAGTGCCAACTTCTAAATTTCCGCCAAAATTTTCCATAGTTCAGATTTATTGAATGCGAGCCAATTTATAGGGGTATCTGTCCCATATTTTGGAATACAAAACAGAAAACTTCTGAGATGACTCAACAAAAAAATACTTAATGCATAACTTGGGCAAGCTGATGTTTGTTTGTGAAGTTATTGGTGTAATTTAAAGATTTACTCAAACATTTTTGGCTTTCAAAGAAAAGGTTTTCGGTTATTCTCTTCTGGTTGCTGTTGAATAAATCATTATTATGTTACTTTATCGTAGGAACCTATCGCCCCTATAACCTTTTTTACTCATAATTGATTATGTGGGCTTGATTCTTACCGCACGCTGCGGTGTTTTGCTTTAATCAGCTTTAGAAATATGGAAAGTGTTTAATTATATATGTTCTTATTATGTTATTCATATGTTTGTTTCGCCAAAATAATATCAAACAAATTTGCATTCGCTGTCTTGGTGGTCCAGTGGTGAGCGTGTTCGATAATAACCGCTAGCTCCTGGGTTTGATTTTCGAGTCGAGTAAAAAGACTTCCCTATTATACTTAGAGAATAATAGTTCCAGCTTGAAATTTGGAACTGTTCCCAATGAACCGCAAAAGACTAGTCACCTAGCCCTATTACGTATGGGACCCAAACAGAGCCGGCGCGGCGGCGAAAAGTGGATGTTATTTACTTCTGCCTACAATTTTAGTTAATACAAGTGTGACGCTATTTAAAAAAATATTTGGCTTGTTTGAAAGAGATTAATTCCAATTTGAAGCCCGTTTATTTTGTTATATTTTTTATTACTTTTGTATGCATAAATAGCTATTATTTATTAAAGTCGAGCGTTTAGGTTTGAAGGATTTATATTACTCATTTTACTACTTATAAAAAATCTAGTGTAGGTTGTGATGTATGCAAGTGTAAATTCAGAATTTCTCATAAAATTGC
The DNA here is from genome assembly GCA_936450015.1 of Meganola albula. NCBI lineage: Eukaryota > Metazoa > Arthropoda > Insecta > Lepidoptera > Nolidae > Meganola > Meganola albula. Next base: position 6,655,144 of record OW388157.1, read on the forward strand.
ATTCACTTTCCCGGTAGCAAAGTTTGCATGTTTGCTTTAAATGCATGTAGAATAATTAATAAACAAAGCCCGCCTGCACCGGCAGCCGAAGGGAGTGTTGAATTCATAATTTACGGTTTAGTATTTAAAACAGACAAAAACTCTTTTAGCCAAGAGATTGGGTTCAGTTTTTATTAAATATAATGTAAGTACAATTCATTAACCTTGACGTGAATATGCAACAGAATAAAATCCAAATGTTTATATTTTGTGCCTTTCCTAAAAAGTAGGTATGCAGATGTCCTTTGAAATCTCCCACTTTGATAGAGCCTATAATGAAGTTATCCTAGTTAAGTTTAAAAGATAATTATTGTGGTGTATGTGTGGATGTGCGCACAGAGTGCAAAACCAACAGCGCTGTTTGTTTTGTATTATTGCTTTTATCCCTGGAGAATCCAAGACATTACAATTATTATGTAATGATTTTTACGTCCAAATGAAGAATAATTCTGAAAAATAAAACATTATAAAATAGCAAATTTTGGTCTCGTTAGGATGAAGTTAAATACATTTTAGTACATACATATAACACGCCTTTTCATCATGAGTCTGTAGAACACCACTTGCTAGGACCACTTACTTAGCCTTATTAATGTTCTTAAGTACATGCAGTATGCATGTAAGTGCTACACAAATGTCCCTATCGAAGTACATCACAGATGAATTCAGAGAATTTCCTTCTAGGGCGTTCTCTTCTAGAGTTTGCACCTTCGCCGTTTGATTATACCTTTCGTAAATTTCAGTAACAAGTACGTTAGTCAGGCTAATTGCCTCCATTTTGTAGCATACCAAAACTTTATAAACTCACAATTCGTCATCTAAATTCATTTACGCCTTTGCTGGTACGAAGACTAATTTGAACTGATTTGCATTTTACAAATAGCCGAGCTAAAACGCCTATAAAGTTGCTTAAATATTCATACACTGGTTGGTTAAATGTTGTAAAATTTCCTCTTGCTTTATAAGGCGCTTCACACACAGAGCTACGTCATACGAAGATATTGGACAAAATGCCACGTGTAAATTCCATGGAGAATGAGAGGGGTGATTGGTGAGTCGATGCGCGCTTGATTTTCATTTATTGACTTTTGAGATTTGTGTGAGCTCATGCACATACTCGCATTGTGTGGATCGGTGTGTGTATTGCCTAAAATAGAATAAGGCTAGCCGCTCTTGGGGTAGTGTATGTGGCATGGCAATTAATTTGCATAGCTGAAGCGGCCACCGTGTCAGGCGCAGTGTCGTCTACGCTATTTGCAAGTGCTTTATTGTATAACTCACTCAATACAACAGTGTCAATATATTTAGATGAGTGGATTGTGAACAAATTGCTTTATCTCCTCGAAAAGTAGGTAATTTATTACAAAAATGCGAGAAAGCATCAATCACCATTTAAGTATTTATTTAGGCTTTGTTTAGGTATTTTAAATGAAAACATAACAAGTTTAAGACGTTCAAAAGGTCTCAAATAAGTTGTCAGCGGCCACAACCTCGAAGTTGTTTCCGAATATACTTACCTTGGGCAGATTATGTAATTAGGTAGAAACAACTTTGAGAAGAAAGCCAAGAGGAGGACCCAGGTGGGCTGGGCAGCATTTGGGAAACTACATCGAGACTTCACGTCACTTATGATGCTGAAAAGTGGACAGTGTGGATACACAATACGGCTGGTCCACCAGTTTAAAGTCGCTCAGCGTACTATGGAGCGTACTATGCTTGGCGTTTCTTTGACCGATAAAACCCACAGAGCTCAAAGGATTAGCAAGCTGAAGTGGCAATGGGCTGGCGATATCTGTAGAAGAACTGATAATCGCTGGGGAAAGCGAGGTCTCGAGTGAAGACCACCTCTTGGAAAGCGTAGTGTGGGACTCTCTCCAGCTAGGTGGAGTGACGATCTGCGAAAGATAGCCGGCAGAAGCTGGATGCGACAAGCCGAGAACAGGGTGCAATGGCGCTTATTGGGAGAGGCCTATGTCCAGCAGTGGACTGCTATAGACCGATGATGATGATGATGTAATAGGTTACAATGATCGCTTACCATCAGGCGGGCCGAAAGCTAGTAATAAAAAATGCAGCAGTGCAAGAGATTTTTTTTAAATTTACTCGAATATGCAGACTCATAAAAGCACATACAATAAAGACATGTTCTAAAAACATTATTTAATTTACTGTCTCGTTCGTTCATCGGTCCCAGGTTCGATTCCTGGTTCGAGCAAAAAGACTTTCCTAATATTCTTAATAAATTTTAGGTGCAGCTTGATATTTGGAATTTAGCACTTTTGAATGGCCCCTTAATGAATTCAACCTTAATATAGCCGTTAAAAAGTGGGCGATGTTCACCTCTGCCTACACCTTTGAGTAATACAATCGTCACTTCTATGTTTAGTTATTTAATTTACTACTTTACTTATCCTGCTCGTGCCCACACATCTTTGTGCGAATTGTTTCATCTCCGCTTCTCAATATCGGTGAAGGAAAACATTGTGAGTAAACCGGCATGTCTAAGTACTAATCCTTCGAGGACATGTGACATCCACCAACCCGCACTTGGCCAGCGTGTGTGGATTAAGGCTTAATCTCTCTCAACTCATAAGATAGCTGAGAGAACACCTGTGCCCAGCGGTGGGACACTAAAGATACGGTTGAAATTAACTTTACTTAATGCAGTACTGAAATGAAAATAAGTTGTTTCTGTTAAATAACTTTTAAAAACTGTTTTAATCTGTTCAAAAGTTAGTGCGGCGACTAAGGAGTTGCTTACAGCGCTTCTTAAATTAATTAACATTTTCTTTAGAAAAACTGCAATTAGCTACAAGAGAAAAGCTTGGGTTAACTCAGTACTAACTACTTTATAAATCTTTTTATTCAATAACGGAGTTTTGTTTTACATTCTAGTAACTATGTTAAGTGAGAGTTAGTTTAAAGTTTATCCTCAGATTACGAAAATATTCCAATGAGACCAACTTGGGAGTGTACTTTTAAAGGACATTTAATTAGTTGCTCTCAAATTGAATATTTAAAATCGCTCTACAAATCACGTAGATATCAGTGAACAGACATAAAAAATACCTATATACAAGTGAACAAACAACGTCATTCTTTTCAAGGTTGGTTAAATAAATAAAAATGTAAAAAATATTCTGAATTTAGATAATAATAATGATAAAAATGATGTGGTGTCGTGGGACACCAGGTAGGAACGAAGTTCCTTCGGCTAATAAAGAAAGAGGGAGAAAGAGAAAGGTATTATACACTACTCGCTTATGTATGCGACTGTCGCGCCTGCGCACGTCTCATTTAACGGTTTTATTCCACGCACTTTTTTCCACGGATTTTTTCTTACGTTTTACTATCACATTTTTTTCAGTTCGGTCGCGCAGCAATATCCCTATCCCCTCCAAGCCTGCCGTAAGGAACTTCGTTCCAATAATAGATTGTAATAAACTCAATAAAAGTATAAGCACGACATATATAAAACTAGTTTCCACCTTCGGCTTCGCCCGCATGGTATTAGGATAAACTATAATTTGTCTCTGTGCTAAATTTCATTTAAATCTACATGTAAAAGTAAACCCATACCCAGCCATAGAAAGTTTCGCATGTAAAATTACTACTGAAGTAAGAAGGATTATAAACCACAGCAATTCCCTGGTTCAGAAAATAAAAAGATCGTGGGATAATAAATCAGAGTTAAAAGAGATGGCAAAGTGATTAAATTTTGTCGAATCCCAAATAAATTGATCTCAAACATCGTGTTCTGATTCCGAGATAATTGTAACACCGTGTTTAAGATCTTTGTTTCTGTAACAAAAGGAGGTCATAACGTTAATGATATTGTTTAACTTTACAATTTATTGAGTCTTTTGAAGTTATTCACAATCTGTGCCAGTTTTAGATATATATATTAGGTGTCAATATGTACCTATCATCATTGTAGGTACTTAATTTTTTTTAAATTAATACGTTCATTGAGTCACTTCAACCGTTTTTTTAGTAACCCACTGCTGGGCACGGGTCTTCTCTCAACTATCGATTCCACACAAAGATGAGTGGGATCGACCGGGTATCGAACGCGAGACCTTATATTTCTGCTCCATTTGTGTCTGTTGATCTGTCGTTGCCTTGGATGATTTTAGGACTGCATTACAATATAGCGTAAAATGAATTCTGTGGCTTAAAGTTATTTTGAGCTATTGGCAAAACAAAGTAAAATATAACAAAATGGGTCCATGGTTAAAATGGATTTTTATAAAAATAATTAACTAAAGTGTGGGAGCACCAATATCATCCAACAGTGTTTAAATAGGTATTTTTATCTAATGTGCATTAAAAAAGTTGGTTTTATATATTTTTTTGAAGTCTATTAACTTTTTTATTTCTTGAAAATGGATTCAGGCGGTCTAGCAAAGGGCTAAGATACTGCGGTGAGTATATACCTAGCACATAAAGCAAATCACAGGCAAGTGCTAATAATACATGCAGTATGAAAGCTATCTAGTAGGAAAAATATTTACAGCAGAATTTTCTACTTTACCACGTCTCAAAAGAAGTTTCTTTCATCTAACACCCAAAACTTTGGTTCATTTGACATTCATGGAGCATAAGGATCTAAATAGTTTCTGTGAAATATGTGGGACGGCATCAAAGGCTTTTGTTAAAAAGTCGCTGCAACAAACATCAGAAACATGTCAGCAAAATATGATGATGATTTATAATAAAGTAGGTAGTAAGACTTTGACTGAAGTTTAGAAGTCCAAACTCAAGGTTTGTTAAAGAGCGGTGGAGCAAAGTATCCGGAATGTATAGTACGATGTTGATTTAAAGTCTTTTACTGAAGCTCAGAAGGTTTATAGAAGGTTTTTTTTAAGGCTATAATTCCAAACTTTGAGCTGTAACTAAGATTTTCTAAATATTTAGGAACGTCTTTTTGCTCGACCCGGGATCGAATCCAGGGGCCTCGCTTCGAGTTATTAAGTGAATTTGCTTACCAGCTTGCGGGCCTGAGTTGCGTCGGTTAGGCGGTGTGGATGGCGTTGCTCTATGGAGAAGCTATACAAATTGTATGCATACTTATTTTAAATTTTTAATTACAATTCTGTAATTTTATGTTCAGTACAGAAAATTCAGTAAATCTAGCAAGTTACCTAAAATATAAGTACTTATGTTATGGATGCTAATATTTTTTTGAAATCTCGTCCTAGCTAAGAACCACTTAATCACATCAGAATTCAAACAAAAAAACTGTATCAAAATGGTCGATACACACGTAAAATTTGTAACACCCCACTATTTCGTCGGAGATTAAAATGTCAAATAAATAGGGAAACACATTTAAAGTTTAATTATTTTATGTTGTAACTCTACTAATAAACTTATAATCATTTTGACCAAAGCTGTAATGAATTTTGTAGAGAACCAATAACAATATTGGAAAATTTACTCAAACCCTCGGGAGCGGGACTGAGCTTAATAAAATTTGTTTGGAAACTTAAATTATACATCCCATATTAAAATGTTATTAAAAAAAGTACGAGATTAATATATTTTTCTTTCAATCTAGCTAACTAAAGTTATGTTACAGTTTGTTCGAAACTTTAAAATTTGTTACTTAGATATGTTTGTTGCCTGTTACGATGTTCTTCTGGTGCTGTTTTTAATGTTTCAAGTATTTTACTTCTGCTAGTATAGATTTAGATGCCCGAGGATTTACCGGTTAATTTTATTTCGGAATATCTTCCGTTGCTTGCTGAGGGACTTCAATAACACGGTCGCGGTTGTGTGACATCGTGGTTTCCGTGACCCTTCTAGCTGCGCATGCGCCGTCGTCGCAGCCATCACAAAATAAGGCTGGCTGTTTCGGCGGTGCATGTGCGCCAAGGTGAAAGACGGAGTGCTGTGGGTTTAGTGAGTATTACCCCCACCCGCGTGTTGTTATAGCGACATCGCGGTCGGAGTGGCACCGCTTCTCGGTGCCACGAGTCTCACACACCCCCGCCTTCCCCTAGGGGCGGGACAGTGCGTAAACGCATTCCCACAGCAAAAACAAAAAAAAGTAAAAATTATCAGTCTGAAATTGGGTAAATCAACCAGACTGTGTATACCTGTAATTTAAAAGAAGAAGGTCGCTGTTACCGAAATCAGTATGGAAAGAAAGAATAAAGTAAGTCTTTCAACTCATTTCGGTCAAAATGGCACTTTCGCTAATTGATATGTTTAGAGCGGCGCAAATATGCAAACCTTGCACAAAATTACTTATTTGTGAGATTTGGTGTTGCGACTCTGCATGCGTGGGGCCATCAAAACGGTAAGTTGCCAACACACGTGACCAGAAGGCTGGTTTGTATCTCGGGCAAAAGAGAGTAGGGTGGTGCAAATCAGGTGACAATCAACTGGTGGTAGGCTTCGGTCGTGGTTAGTGACCACCCACCAGACAAAGCCGCACCGCCAAGCGGTCTTGCCGTGTTCCGGTGTGATGTCTGGTGACACCATGCAGTGAGGGTGGGTCGGAATTTTCGCTCCTTTAAGGTTTCTAATCTTAAAGAGGCTCATTCCACTGCCACCTTCTCACCGATAATCAATCGTAATCTCGAGTGAATCGGTATACTAGGCTGGCGCGTTCCATCGTATACTACATTATTGCTTAACATCAGGCAAGTTGTAGTCAAGTGCCAGCCTATCGCAGAATAAAAAAAGTATTGCCGTCCAACGCGGCAATGCTGCTAACCTTCTGAGTATGTTCTTGGAAGATGACGATGCAGAAGAATTTTAATAAGTTTAGTGCTTTAGTATTTTGAATTTTTTTTTTTTAAATACAATTTGGCGCCGAAGCTCCTAAATATTATTTTATAACCAGTACTTTATACGCAGTACCTACTCACGCCTAAGACGAATCTAATGATATCTCTCAAGCTCAAATGCGAATAGCGTACCAAAGAAATATACATACCTACATACTTACACACACAATCACAATCCTGCTTCTGCTGCAGTCAGATAAATAGCAAACTATTAAAATTCATATTTATAAGCTATAGTTACTCAAAACATTTTTATAACCCACAAAAATAAAATAAATAATGCCGTGTATGTTAATAAATGTCTTTTATTCATGAGGTTTCGAACCATTACTTTTTACTGACCCTTTTAACTTCACATTTCAAGACTTGAGATTGTCGGCGGAGAAAGAACTACCGACCGCAATAATTCACGTCGGAACTGGATATCCCGCTTTTATTACTCACCTTATCTTAGGTACCACCGCTTCAAGACGGAATTTTTGTGTAAACGAACCAATATTTTGTGTGATCCTGGTGAAATTCCTACATTATTTGAAGTGACGATCGTTAAGATTATACATATATTGAAATGCATCATTTACAAAAACCGGCCAAGTGTTAACTGAACTCTCGTGGGAAGAAGGTTCCATTTCATAACAGCTGCTACCAGTTATTTTTAAGCACATTAGACTTTTCTGGACGACATATCTGTCTCTTTGCTACGTCAGAATTGTTCCGACACTTCTGGACCGATTGAAATTTGGTACGGTTACCCTTACGTAAATTGGCAACCGAAAGACTGTCGCGCTATGTAATTAAACGAATTGCTTTAGATCCATTTCATATTATTTAAACGTATTATTGGTCAATATACCTAACGACAATGGAACGCAGGGTATGACTAGTATAGTATTATATTATCTGTGGTATGACTAAATAATTATTTTTGCAAGTGCAAATTCAAAATCACAAGAAAGCAAAATTTTTATACCTACTTATATTGTCTTTTTGTGACCCTCTAATAAACTGATGTAAATTGTCTATAACAGCTGAAACTAAACGTTGATTACTAAGCTACCTACTATGATAGGGATTACGACAGTATTTTTGTTTGGTCCGTCCGGTAGATAAATTAAAAAAATTGGACAAATATTTTTCTTTTTTTTGTGAGACCTAAAGATTACGGCGAAACCTAGGTCACACCTAGGTTAGTTTTATACAGAGGTATGACATAGTACACCATTCCAGTTCCACTCCATTACTTGAATGCGTTATATCTTAAATTTGTTTCATTTTAATGATAAAGCGAAAAGTACATGTCACGTTTTTTTGTATAATCTTACTGACGGACAAAATATTTAAATACGATTTTCATACCTTGTAATCTTTATTATAATCTTTGTTGAATGTACTGCTATGTACTTACGAGAAATCCTAACAATCTGTTAAAGTTTCCGAGCTCTGTTGCCTGATTTATGAACGTTAATTATTGCCAGTTAATGAAACCAATCAGCTTTTAACCTAATTATAGAAGGCCTCATTACATTATAATATACTCGTATTTACACTTAATTGCACGCTATAAAAATAATGAGCTGTGTATAATTTGGCTCAAATTGTGCGATATATTGTTGGAATAGTGGTTATGATCACAAATCGTATTTAGACTTGAAGACATTACGGCAATTTTCTGCGATTGTTCTTCGTCAGATATTTTTATTTCTGTTCGCGACAGACTTAGTGTTTGCGATAGACTTAGACTGTGCTAGACATTGTTATCAGTAAATTTATTGTTATCAGTAAATTTAGTGTTATCAGTAAATTTAGTATTGCAAAATGTGATAGTGCATATCTTAGAACATTTTAACAGTTTTCTTAGAAATATTTTTGTTGTTAAAAATGTTAAAAAATGTAGGTACTTATATAAAATAAGTACCTTCATCTCGCTAATGTTAATAATAGATTTTGTATTTTCCAAAATTATTGATATTGTGATAATTAAATTATAATTAAACAGTATAAGCAGTATGTAATGTATTTTCAGGTAATTTTATAGTAAAATTGTAACATGTTAAAATTTGTAAGAAAGTTGTATGACGTTGTTAGAAAGTCCGCTATAACTTTGTAAGTTTTAATAAATGAATTATAGTTTTTTTTAGTTTTTTTAATTTGTACCTAGATAGGCTATCTATCAATAGGTAGGGGATAGTGAACTTTTTTTTTTTTTTTTTTTTACGATGGAGAATGCATGACGCATACCCCGCCTTATTTCAGAGGACGAGGCGGGGTTATGTAGGACTAGTTTAAGGCCGCAGCCACCCCTTAAGCGCAGGCCGAAGGCGACCTGCGCAGGGCCCTACCCACTAAACTCCACCGACTCCAGCATCCACGCTCGGCGGGAACACGGGATCCATAAAGACACAACCGCGAACCCGCCAGTGGGAGCCGACCGAAGCAGGCTCCTACGTGTTGTTACGTCCCAGGAGAGTTTCTGGGACTCTTCGACGGCGGACCAGTGCAATGCAGAGAGCGAATTCCTCAATTCAACTCCCCGCTGGTCACATCGAGGTGGGGTGGATCAGCGGGCGAGGGCCCGCTGCCTCCTGCCTCTCCGTCTCCTGCGGCACGGGGCGGAGAGGACATCGTCCTCCCTCGCCCGCTCCGCCGCCTCCTTCTGTGACATAACTGAGTCGCAGAAAGAGGCCACCGCCTCCCAGGACCCCTCACTCTCGAGCATCTTATGTACGATGCTCGTGAGGGAGAGGTCCGGCCCTACTACGGACACTAGAGTGTGTCGCTCAGAGGACCAGGCGGGGCATACCTCGAGGGTATGCCAGGACGTGTCCTCCGAAGCGCCGCACTCATGGCAGACAGGAGTCGGCTCCCTACCGATCCGCCACAGGTACTTACCGAAGCAACCATGCCCGGTCAGCACCTGCGACAGACGATAAGTCACCGACCCATGTCGCCGGTCCGCCCAGCGATCCAGAACGGGGCGGAATGCTTCCACGGTACGCAAGAGCGTACCGGAGCCCGTCACCCGTTCTAGATCGCCGGCCCACCTAACCAGCAGGTCGTTCCGCGCCGCGCGCGCTTCCCACTGTCGCCCCACCATAGGCATCTGCCTCCCGGCTTCCGGCTCCCTAACACTGCGGCGGTACCTTTCCGCAAGCACTTCCGCCTCCAACTCCCACGGGGGGGTGCCAGCAATCATACAGGCCGCTGTCCGGGACACAGTCCGGTATCCCCGTATTGCCCTCAACGCTACGGCCCGCTGCGGCTTTCGCAGTGAGACCTTGGCCCTCACGTCGAGGGCATCCGCCCAGACCGGTGCCCCGTACAGCGCCATGCTGCGCACCACCCCCGCATACAACCGACGGCAGGGCGCGCTGGGCCCGCCGATGTTCGGCATAAGCCGACCCAGCGCGTCTGCCGTCCTAATCAATTTCGGTTCTAATCGGCGGAAGTGCTCGCCGAATTTCCAGCGGGGGTTGAGCAGAAGCCCCAAGTACTTCATATGGGGCTTTAACTCAACCCGTACTCCCGCTACTCGTACCGCCGCACCTACCGGTACCCTGAACCGCGGCCCATGGAACACCATGGCCTCGGTCTTATGCAGTGCGACCCTCAGCCCGAGCGCCTCTATTCGCTCGACGACGAGGGTCGCACATACCGAGGCCCTCCTCACCACTTCTGCGAGGTCTGCCCCCCTGGTGGTCACTAACGTGTCATCTGCATAACACGTCAGGGAACACCGGGGAGGCAGCGTGCCACGAAGAACCCAGTCGTAGCCTATGTTCCACAGGAGTGGTCCTAGAACCGACCCCTGTGGAACACCGCATCCGACAGCGTGTCGCCACGTCCGCCCGCCTTCCCTACCGGGTATTAGAACCTCTCGCCCCCCCAGGTAGTCCCCTAGCAGGCGGGCCAAGTAAGGAGGCACCCCGTGAAATCTGAGTGCCTCAAGTATCGTGGTGTGCGGGATGCTGTTAAAAGCGTTGGCGATGTCAAGGGACACCGCCAACAGGGAGCCTCTTCGCTCACAAGCATCCCGCACTTCTGCCCTCAGCCGGGACAACGCATCCAACGTGGACCGTCCCGGCCTAAAACCATACTGCACCTCGGAGACATCAGGGCCTACGCCACCTAAGTGCTGGACGAGGCGCGATGCGAGAATCTTCTCGAAAACCTTCGCGACCTCGTCCAGCAGGACAATTGGCCTGTATGCGGACGGGGAGGTCTGTACGCAGCCATCTTTCCGCAACAGGCACAATTGTCCATCCTTCCATGGCTTCGGGAACCGTCCGACGCGTAAACACACATTGAACAGTTCCCGAAGCCCTTCTCCGAGGTGCTTGAGGGCAGCCACGAGCGCCTTGCCGGGGACCCCATCTGGTCCTGGGGCGGTCCTTTTCCCCCTGAGTCGGCGGATCGCGGCGACCATCTCGGCGTCGGTAACGTCGGTCACGACTAGGCCCCCCGCGTCAACCTCGCTTTCCCCTCCATGGTGCGCCATGAGCGGCGGCTCGAACGACCCCGAGCCACCGGGAAACAGCTGCTCCACGACGGAGCGCAACAAACCCCCCTCCATCGTCACCGCTAGTGGAGGGCCGCGGTGACGCATCTTATTGCGCGCGGCGCGGAACGGCCTACCCCACGGGAACCTATCTAATAGCTCGAGCAGCTCCGCGTGCGCTCTCTCCTTCGCCTCCGCAATAGCGACCTGCAGGGCGCGTTTCGCCTCCGCATACGCAGCATACAGCCGGGCCTCCTCCACCGGGTCGCCGGCTCGGCGACGCCGTCTGTAGCGGGCGTGCGCACGCCTTTTGGCGTTGCACACCCGCCGCAGCTCGGCGATCGCCGGCGACCACCAGTACACGGCCCGGCGCTGTGGTACGCCACGTATGCGAGGCATCGCTGCACTGCAGACCGCCTGCAGGCACGAGCGCACGCGGAGCGCTGTCGCGTCGACATCCGGCCCGTTGCACGGGCCAAGGACCCATCGCTGGACTATCGCGGCCTCGTCAGCACGGTCGCTGTCAAAGGCCGCAAGAACCCAGCGAGGGAAATCCTCCGCTGGCGCGCCGGGCGCCGTCCGTCTCTGAGGGGCGGAGACATCAAACCTTATATACCGGTGGTCGGATAATGTCTCCGCCTCCTCCAGGACCCGCCAGCCCACCACATCGCGCGCGAGGGCGGGGGTGGCAAAGGTGAGATCCACCACGGATCCCCCCCACCGTCGCACGCAGGTGTGTACTCCCCCCGTATTAAGGAGGGAGAGGCCGGCGGACGCCGCCCAGCTCTCCAGCATGCGGCCACGCGCGTTGGTCGCCGCGCCGCCCCACGTCAGGGACTTGGCATTAAAATCGCCAGCCACTACTGTGCCCCGACGCGAGACAGCCCGGCGAACGACCCCGGACAAGCCGGTCAAAAACCGCTCAAATTCGTGGAGGGGTCTGTTAGGTGAGAAATAAACTCCCACCACGCAGAGACCCCTCCACGACACCGAAACGTAACCGGCGCCGCTCTCGACAAGCGAGAGCGGCGCTGCCGATGGCAGCGTGGTAACGGCCACGCTGCCCCCCGAGTCGCCTGCCCAAGAGGGCTGGTCGGGAACCACGTATGGTTCCGCGACCACCGCAATGCCTACGTTCCACTCCGCCATGGACTGCAGGAGTAAGTCCTGCGCCCTGGCGCAGTGGTTCAGATTTCCCTGGAGGAAGCTGTACGGATGTGGGTCCATTAGGACATCATCGGCACAGCCTCCTCCAGGCGCGGCGCCCTCCCGGGAGCAGCAACTCGTGCGGCCTGTCTGGCCTTAGTGGGAGGAGGGTTGCATTTCCCTCCTCCCATGACGTGGCCGGCCGGCCGGCCAAGTCCGGCACACAGGCCACATCTCGGCTCTGCGGCCCCGCACGTCGCGCTGACGTGCCCCTCCTTACCGCAGCGGAAGCAACATTTGCTGCGGTCCACCGCGAAGGGGCACATCGGCCCTGTATGCCCCGTTCCCATGCACTTAAAACAGCGCATGGGGCGGGGCTCCAGCACGCGAGCGCGGGCCGCACTCCACCCGATGAGGAGGCGGCGACCGACGAGGCTCTTCGCCGCCGAAACTGGGCAGCGCACCAAGGCGGAGCAGGTGCCCCCCGGTTCGGACCGAAGGGATCCGGCCCGCACCTGCTCGGTGGCGCAGCCGCCCTCGGCGGCGACGAACCTGGCCACCTCCTCGGAGGAGACCGAGTCGTCCAGCCCACTGATGCGGACGTCCGCAAACTTAGTGGGCCGGTTGACAACGGCCTCCTCCGCCAGCACCGTCCTCAGCTGACCGGCCAGCCGGTCGGCCAAGGCGGCCCTCTCCACGCCAGGGATCTCTAGGATCTTAGTGCCGGACGCAGAGGTCCGGCACGAGATCTTCGAGATCCCGGCCTCCCGCAGGTCCACCGCGCGTCTGGCCTTCTCCAACACGGCGGCGTACGTGACCCCCCGACTGACTGCGTCAGGCGTGAGGGCCACAACAATCGCCGCCGTCTTGGCCTCGACCAGGCGCGGTGCCTTCTTAGGGGCCGCCTTAGCGGCCTGCCGTGTCTCGGCGGGGCGGGCAGACTTGCGGGTCCTGTGCCGCTTCTTGCGGGAGGACACCGCGGTCCAACCCTCCCCGTCCGAAGGCTGCTGAGCCCGAGTGGCGGGCGCCCGTACAGCGGGTGCCTGTGTAGCAGGAACCCGTACAGCGGGCGCCCGTCTGGGCTCAGCAGGTGCTGCCGGCCTCTGCGCAGGGGGGGCGGCCCCCCTTGCCACAGCCGCGTACGAAGCGGCGGGGGCTGCACGTCTATCGGCGGCTAATGGAGGGCGCCTGTCGGGGAGTTGCATCCCCTCCAATTGCGCCCTAACCATCCCGCCGATAGAGCGGTGCAGCTTGGCCGCCCACTCCTCGAGTTTTGCGTCCAGGTCGGCTTCCTTGCCGACCTGGGCGCGGGTCTGTGGGGCAACGCCCACACGCGCGGGAGCCGCTGGTACAGCTCCAGGCGCAGACGGGGCCCCCCTAACGGAGTCGACCCGTCTGATGGCCCGTACCTCGGCCTGGAGCTGCGCGAGCTCCCGCTTCATGCGAGCGTTGTCGGCCCGCAGCTTGCGAACCTCTTCCGAGGTTGTACGTGTGGCAAGTCCCTCCACCGCGCCCTGGAGTGACTTCAGCGCGTCCCGGATCTGCTTTATACTCTCCCCCTTGAGATTCCGGGACTTGCGAGTCACCCCATCGATGGCCTTAATCCCATCCAGGGCCCGAGCCATCAAAGTCGCCACCGCCGGGCCAGACTCTGCCGGACCCGGACCCTGAGTGGAGGACGCCGCCAAAAGGTCGTCTTCAAAGTACGAGTCCGTACTGCCATCCCGCAAGGCGGGGACAGTACGGCTCAAACCGACCGCGTGTGGTCTTCCGCGCTTGGGGGCCGGGACCTTCAAGCGTTTGGGAGTCGGCACCTTCGGAGCCGGCTCCGTGTCCGCCTCCGATCCCGAACCCCCATCGAGGTCCACAGACTCCCCTCCCCTGGAAGCGAAGGTCCCAGGCAACGCCTCGGGCCCCACTCCCAGACGAAGGAAGTCCACGGCCCTCCCTCCCTCGCGCGAGCTCTGGGAGCCCCCCAGAACAGGAGGCCCCCTAGAGGATCGCCTCCTCGCTACCGAGCGAGGAGGCGATCCGGGCCGCCTTCACAGGGAGCGCAGGAGATAGTGAACCTAGGTCTTAGGGTTTGGCAAGTATAACGAGTGGAAGTACTAACTGCACCAAACGTGCCTAGATTTTGCAGATATTTCTCGTTATACTTGCGAAGCCTAGGAACTTAGGTTCAAAACTTTAAGCTTCCTAGATAGAGGGTTAGGTAGGCTTGCTAATAGTGGTTACCTTATAGATCTAGCCTTAATAGTTTAATAGCTAGGAACCAAAATGTGTAGTTTTTAAAATGAAATTAAAGTTAACACAGGAGAGGTTACTGCGGTCGTCGTTACGGTAAAGTTTCGAAGTAGCTAAGCGTACCGCACTATTCGGCGGGCGTAGCACGGCGTAATTGCGATCTACCACTGCAGATAAAAGTAATGATCAAGCAGTAATCTCAAGTGTGTGCGTATGTTGTCAAGTCGGTGTTTCATTTAGTGTCCCGGTGGCATTCCCGTAGCGGATAGGAGAACATCGTCTGAACGTCGGACGGCGGGCAGTATTCCAGGGAGTATAAATCGTCGTCACGAAATCTATGAACACGTAGGTGTTCAGGGCGTCAGCTAGATTTTCATATATTGAATTTTTCCAGCCCGTCCGGAACAATTTCTTTAGTCACCAACATATTTCAAACACACGATTTTATTAGCAGCCTAACTAAAAATATAAAAGAGCAATAAAAATTACAAATAAAAATAATACACAGTTGTTAAATATTAAATATCAAAACTTGATACTTAAAAATATCTATGAATAAAAGGACGGTTTATTTACAGCGACCGAATAATTTGGCACGAAGCATTGAATATCAAATTTAATACAGGTAGTGCATCAAGCATGGAATGCATGAAGCATGGAATGCATAGAGCATGGCATGCTTGAAGTATGGGATGCCTTTGTCACCTACCTATTTGCCACAGAAGTCGCGCTCAAAAGCTAGTCGGTAGTTACCTACATAACGGAGTGATATTCCTCAAATATATGCAGCTAAAATGCAGCAATTGCACAATATAATATAGTATAGATTTAAGATTGTAGAATTTTTCCACTGCCTATAAATCTGAAGTTTCTTCAATGAAGATAAATGAGATGTGCAGAGGTTACCATAAAAATTTACTCATGAACGTAAACATGAGTAACAGAAGGCCGTAAACAATTTTATGTAGATTGTCGAGCCTCGCAGATACAAACTTAAGGTTGGATGGAAAAATTAGATTACATTTGGGAAAACCCATCTCAAGACACGTAATTGAACTTAGTTGGTAAAGGATACCTACATACCTAGTTTGTTTGTGTTCCATATGTTTTTCGTGAGCGTACATGGAAATTACTTCCATCATTATTTTCCTGTCTCCTCACCTAAGAAAAACATCTATTCGAAGTAAAACTAATACATGGTGTTATCTAATTTCACTAGAAACAAATTTTACCAGTCTATTGATTATTTATGAGGTACTTGACGATTTTTGGTAGTAGTGATCAATAACTGTAAATTAAACCTGTAAATTTCTTGTAACCTTACCTCGATATTTTCATCTTTCTAATAAAAAAACCGCATCAAAATTGGTTCATCAACATAGTCGTTAAGAGGCAATAAACCGAATAACCTACACAGATACGCATTAAACTTATAACTAACAACCCTATTTTTTTGTCAGGGGTTAAAAACAGTATGACAGTAGCCGCGAATCGCTTAGAGGATAGGCCAGTCTATCAATAGACTGGAATTAACTGATATTTGATTATTTGATATTTAACAAAGTTCCGTCAAATATGCCTTCTTTCCTGCACTGCAATCAATCTGACTGACAAGAGGATATACGGACAACAAAGCGATTCCAAAGGGTTACCGGTTTCTTGTTATGAGGTCCATATTTTTCCAAATGTTATTGAGCCAGCTTGGATTTCTTCATGGTTATAATACCATTCAAAATGCACGTTATTTACGCGCTCTGCGAAGTTCTTGGGATTAGTGTTTCATTTTAGTTTCATAGTAAGAAATATAGTTTCATGCAAGTTGACAAATTACAATGGTTTAGACAGTTAATTTCGCTTGGTGTGTTATTTTTGGAAAAGTGCCAGGTTATGTCATTTTTTTCCTGAGCGTTTAAGTGTTTCAGAAGGCATTTCAGCAAGCAGTCTCAGCTATTATAGGTATAGTAAGTAGATCACAACTAAACTAATAATCATAAATACTAATAATTGAAGTGACTAGAAACAGACTAATCCCCTGTTCCCTTATACGTCAGGTTATACTACTTAATTAATAAAATAAACAAAGTTGGTATCACAAACTAAACCGTAAAAAAATCTTTGTTATTTCTTGGGTCATTTTTATTAAATTGTTGAGAATAAATACGTATATGAGTTTCAGTCAAATGTAATATAACATTTTTAATGTGTTATTAATATCGCATTAATTCACAAGTTTAATACCTGCTGATTATTCATGAGAACTGACATCAATTGATAAATATTCATGATCTAACTAAATCTTGCCAATAATACATCGGCTTAAATGTATCTAGAGTCTTGTAAATGAAGACGGAATGAATAATTATCAGCGGTTGTGATCTACGGCAGCTGAGGGTTTACTTGTTACAGAAATGGATGGGTTGGCCGTTCGAATTAATCAAGATACGTCTCGGGTTTTTATTTTGTTTGGTAGACCAAAGACCTTGGTCTAGATTGGATAATGTTTATCAGCGTTAAAACTATTAGATTACTAGAGAAGTTAAAAATTAACTAATAAATAAAAAAAAATACTATGAATACAAGGTTTCTCTTTTTATCGGTTACTAGACCCTAGCAACCATTGACTTCCTGTAAAGTGGTTATACATCATCAAGAGTCCATCTCGTAATTGGCGGTGCAGTGTCCAGCCCGTGGTCTCCACTCGATAACCCTTCTTCCCACAAATCTTGCGTCCCGATTATTGGGGTATGCGATGTGGCTTTCTCCCGCCACTTCAATTCAATGAACATCAACATAGTGTAGCTCATACTTAAATTAGGTACTATCACTGACGTTTCGCTAACTATATTACGTTAGTACCTCAATGACCGAGCCTGGCTCGGTTTTTTTAGATTATATTAAACGGCTCCCAGTAATAGCTTTTCTCACAAAAACAAGGTTAGTTCCTTGTGTTTGTGAGAAAAACTATTACTATGTTATTATTATTATTATTATAAGAAAAAATATGTGTATTCGAACCGGGATCGTCTGGTTTTATGACCGCTCAATCTATCATCTGAGCAATAATGACATTATAAATTGCGGCAAAATTTGCCTTCGTATTCTAATGATATTGTAGCAGTTTTTCATTGGCTTAAAACAGGAATAAAACGACGTTTTCTTAGAATGAAACCTGGCTAGATCGATTAATCGTCCCCAAAACTGCCTGCATACTAAATTTCATCAAAATTGTTGATGTGGTTTCCATATATATAGGAAGACTCAAGAATTATGAAGATACAAGATTTGCTCGTTTAAAGGTACCTATTACATAGTAGATAAGTTTATAAGTAACTAGCTTTCGCCCGCAAAATTGATCTCACTAATCTTGTTTCTCCATACAAACTTTGGAACCCCGTTTCACCCCCTTAAAGGGTGAGTTTTGAAAAATCCTTTCTTAGTGCATGCCTAGACCCCATAAGGAACCTATGTGTCAAATTTGGAGTCTCCAGACCCAGAGGTTTGGGCTCTGCGTTGATATGTCAGTCAGTCAGTCAGTTTCTTCTTTTATATATTTAGATATCGGGCAAGACTCATAGTCACCGTTCGTCAAGTGAAAATCCTTTTCCGACCTAGTATATTTTTTCTATAAAAAATCTCTCGCATTTTTAACTGAATCTACTAGGATTAAAACATGTTGTGTTGATTTTTCAATATGTAAGTAGGTACTCAAAACATTTTAACCGGCAAAAGTTTTAGAGAATTTTATTTTCAGTTGCTACGTTAGCTGAATATGTAAACCTACTTTACACAACGGCCCATTTAAATATTTTACGGTAAGTTGCTGGCTCTGTGGTAAGACATAATTTTGAACATAAATTTCGCGCTTAAAATTTAATGTAACATACTTAAAAAAATTGTACCACACACTTAAATTATTTTGTAGTGTGATGGTGCGCTCCTTATTGGTTAGATATAATTAAGCCAATTAGCATATATCTGCCAACAGGCTTTTATTTTTCTCTTATTTTCGACTTATGGTTATTTTGGTTTTTGAGCTAACGGTACTTTGACGGTTATTTTGGTTTTTGAGCTGACGGTACACTGTTTAGAAGTGAATAGGTACTTCATGTTATGCACCCACATACTCTCAATATTATCACGATTTCTATACAGATTATTGCCGTGAGTAGAGCTGTATTGGTGTTTTGTGACCACAGTAAACTGCTTTTGTTGTTAAGGTTTCGTTTACCTATTTGATACTTTCAAACTTGCAAATACTCCGCTAATTTAACTTTTCTGTATATTTATCAGACACTAGTTATTCCGTGTAATCGCGTTGCACTTGGCCTGTTAGTTCATTTGAATTTGATTCGGTCATCTTGAAATCAACCCTAGCACATGAAAGAGCAGTGGTTTGTATTGTAACTATCTTAGAACGAGAAATTATAGATAAAATGAAAAGAATAAAAAGCGCAGAATAAAGAAAATTCAGTAAAGAATTTACATAACTAAACCAACTCATACTTGATAGTGACTTAATCAAGCGGCTACACATAACGACGCTGATAATACTCGAATATAACGACGATCTCGATGTATGATTCGCTTGGTTCGGAAGTACGCGTTTCGATTATGTTCGAATAGATAATCAAATATAAAAAAGAAACCAAACCTATTTAGCTTTGAAAGCGTCTTTTAGTCATAGAGATCTTTGTTTGTAAAATAGGTCGTAACAAACAAAACATTAAAAATATTGGACAGGTACTAAGTAAAGTCATTTATTATGCAAGTCTACCTTGATAGTCTTTATGAGAAGGGTCAGTTAATATTATAATGTAATGTCACGGTAGGGCTTAATAAATCCTTTTGACCTAATCTATCTGAGAGTAGGATTCAAACGTTCCAAATTACTTGTATTTTAAAAATCTACTTTAACATAGGTAATAAGAAAGCGTAAACAGATGCGTATAACATTCACACTTCGGCAGTTATGTTAAGTAGTTAGGTAGTTTAGGAAAAACCTTAGACGCATTTTATTTCTATCAATAATAATTCACAACAAAAAAATATTATCGTCATTAAATGAAATAACATTTTAAACAAAGTTGCAGGGACCATAATAGTGTTCTGATATTATAACTAGCGGACCCCGCTGGCGTCGTCCTGCCTGGTAAATCCCTGCCACCTATTGGGTCTGAAAATAGATTACGACCGATTCTCAGACGTATCGAATAACGATATAAGATTCCATAAAAATCGGTCAAGCTGTTTTGGAGAAGATTGTTTTTTTTCTGCATAAGAACCATCCTCGTACTTCAAGGAATATCATGTTGTGATACTCCTGTGCCACGGAAAGTAAGCAAAGTCGTTGGTCCTGCGCCAGCAATTTCACCGGTAGTGTCGGTCAGTCCACCCCACCGAACTATGAGAGTGATGGTAGTAGAGAGTGCACATGTGTTTGCGCATACACTTGTGCACTATATCTCCTGCGTACCTAGAGATTCAGCTTAGACAGACCACAGCTGGAAAAAAACGTTTTTAAAACACCTTTATTCATACTTTCATGCTAGACTTCCCTTTCAGGTTTCATGGGAACCGATACTGACTAAAAATGCTACTATCTCTCAGTGCGACGTAAATAAGCAAATATTTAATGAGGCACCCACATGGAATGGAAAAATATAGTTCACGAGTTTTACACTACTCCGAAGTCACACGTAAAAGATCATTGAGGGAAAAAATCAATGAGGGAAATTATCTAAAATAAAAGAATAGCTAAAATAAGATCAATTCCGGGGTATTTAAGGCACTGCTGTTTGCCCCTGTGGGTAGTTTAATAAGTTCTGGTGAAGAAGGAAGAGGTAAAAGCGAAACTAGGTACAGTACAGTGGTGAACAGTGCTAGTGCCACGATTCGAGGATCTGTGCGAAAATATGAAATTGCAGTACAGTGGCGTACAGTGCTAGTACTGCAATTTGGGACTCTGGACTCTGTGATTGCTATAATATATAGTATATTAAGACGACTTTTTATATTCCCACAGTCATCTTCTTCTAATCCCGTTATATACTTCCGTAACTTTCGTAACAAAAATGTTTGTTTCCGAGTTCTTCTCCGACTTCAACTCCTACTACTTCCGACTTTTTTGTTGCACTGTAGGTACGTAGTATAAATAAAGTTGCTTTTCACGCTTTGTACCATGATATGATTTAGATTGCGTTCTTAATATACACTTAAAAAAAATTAATAAGCTCAAGACGGTACTAGCGAAAAAATAAATCATCTCCGTTTTACGTGTTGTGTAGGTATCTACACTAGAAACTTCTTTCAACATTTTGTTTTTACAACTTGGGTTTCAGTTTACTACGAAACCCAAAAAATGGAACAGCTATCTTCCAGTGGTCAATCTTATTTTTATCTACCAATAGGTACAGTTATACAACACATATCAATTAGTCCTTAAAAAAAGATTTTTACATAGAAACATTTCTAAATCTGCACTTTAATTACAACTGTAAACTGCTTTCAATATTACGTAACTGACCGTAAGTATATAGTTAACTTACACCTCTCAAATTGAAGAGAGGTGTAAGTTAACTATATACTTACGGTCAGTTACGTAGTCTCACAAAGTAGTGAGACTACGTAAATGCGGTGTCAACGATGAAGCTTTAATAACACAAGGAGATACAAATCCGGACCGAGCTGTCACTGCACGTGCTGTAGGCAGTTTCATTTGGCATCTCGATTCGGGTACCCTAAATAGGCAGTCTGGAAAATGAGCCCATTTATTGTGACATTAAACCCATTTTACTGGTTTATTAATTTACAAATTACATGCTATTTAATTTGCAGCTTCTACGTCAATTGTCTTTGAGTGAATATTGACTAATATGAGATACACTTAAGCGCAACTTTCTTCAACAGCGCAACGTGGTGACTTCTAACAATCATTCACACATAACGCCAAATTTGCTGTCCCCTTATTTACTTAAATTTCCTTATAAGAAGTTCTTGAACTCGCAGGCAGTGGCAGTTTTAAACCCACCCCGGTCGTTCAGGTAATGCGAAAGTGATACCGTGACTTAGCAATCATAATGGGTTAGCAGAGGATCACCGGGGGTTTTGGTGAGTAAACTTCTTCGGAGTCTCATATACCCACTGTGTCACGCCCTGATGTAGTGGTTTATCCTCACAAAGAAAAAAAAAGGCAGTCGTAGTTCTTACGAAGTAATAATTTTATGTAGGTATATCCTAAAAAGTTAAGTTAAACTTTTTTATCCCGGTTTGTGCTTGAATTTCAGGATTGTTTTCGTTCTTTGCCATGTAATTTTAAAATTCAGAATTTATTGATATATTAATTCAGTACCTATTACAATTTTATACTATTTAAATTTTATTAAACACCTCCATGACAATCGAGGCATGTAGTCAGAAGCCAATATAATCTAAAACCTGGTCTAACCGGCTACTGGTTCCCTACGGGTTTCGAGGTCTGATGGCAGTCGCTTGTATAATTCTGGTAGCTAGCCGCATAAGGTTAGACTGGGAGACGACCCCAACAGATATGGGGAAAAGGCAAGGGGAATGATTATGATGATGATGATACTTTCCGAATTTTATTACTTGCGTTATCTACCTACTTTGCCTACTAATTTTAAGAACCGAAATAAAAGGGTAACATTGGCATATCTTTTTATGCACGCAAGCATTTTCGAATAAAATTCAATTTCATCCATCATAATCTACAGACTCTAAAAAAACCAGAGTAAATGTAACGTTCCATTCTCTCTAAGTACTGGCACATTTTTCATCAGAAAGCTTTCTGATGTAGGTACAATAATAACAAATGTGTCTTGCTCTAGTACCTCGATAAATCTTTAACCAATCACTTTTGTAAACACGCACTATTTCTAAAATGTAATGGATTAGATAATAAGCAGATACTTGCATCTAAAACAAGCCGCACATCTCTCGTAGTGTTTTACAATGTTTTCTAATATCATTGCACTGGTTGACGATGCCGGTAGACACCGGTACAAACCATTCTAGCGGATCGTGGTTGTAGCGTAAGCCCCGTGCTCAAACAACCTAAGTCCTTGGGATGTAATACTTACTTAAATGATGAATAGGTATAGAGGTCATAAGTACCCAGAAAATTTACAAATCTATAGCATCAAAAACTTGTCATAATAACGACCGAAGAGACTTTTACGCTATGGCCACGGGACTTGGCATCGGGCGGCGCGTTTTGCGATTTCATCGTTCATTGCGTATTAGCTTTAGAAGTGTCTAAAGACAAGTGAACGCGACTGGGCAATGAATTACAAAATCGCCAGTCGCTCCGCCCGACGCAGTGTCCCGTGGCCACGGTACACATGGCGCAGTAGGTGCAATGTAAGAAAATATGATTCTTTTCTATACATATTTGCTCTTAAAATTTCAGTAACTTTCTTTTTGGTACACGATTTTTTTCTACAGTTGCGGTCAAATTTTATTTCTGTCTAGTTTCTATGTGGCATGCTTCAATGTAACAAGCCATACAGAACTTGTTCCAAACACTGTTCCTAACAGGTTTTATTAAAGCACTAAGCTTGGTATCAAACTGTCTCAGATTTAGTCTATGAATAATCAGAGACGTGAAGCATCACACATTCAATATTCACATCCAATAGAATATTTGGGGTCTAAATGCATGGAAATCCAGTGACGCCGATGACATTCTCGAAACTTGATGAAGTGAAGCTAAAGCGATTAGGAGATTTATTGAAACGAAATACACATTTTTATTTTTTCTAACAAAAGGCTATATAGGTAAGATTATCAGTAAAGCTACTCTTCTATGTGTAAGTAGGTATTATTAGTAGGTACAGTTTGGTAAATTACTATAAAATACACGTTAATTCACTTTAACCCTTAGTGTCCCAAGGCTGGTCACGGGTCTTTTTTAACTATTTTAAGAGTTGAAAGAGTTTAGACTTTAATCTACATATCAATATGCTCGTCAAGTGTGAATTGGTGGATGTCACATGTCCTAGAATGATTAGTTCTTAGAAACGCCGTTCTCCTCATAATATTTTCCTTCAACGATATTGAGTAGACTAGCTATGGTAAGGATTATGCTCAGAGTTTCGCTGAAAGATCGAATACGCAATGAAGTGATCCAACAGATAACCAGAGTAATCGACATAGCTCACTGGATTAGTAAGCTGAAGTGGCAGTGGACTGCTCATATATTTGTCAACAATTATGTATACAATTGTACAAGCAAGGAGACTATGAATGCGATTTTCACAAATCCCCCAAGATTGAGGTAAATACGGGTACGATACGGGTATAAAACTTTCCCAATAAGCGACAACTATTATAGAACCACAGACCTTAACGAAATAGCGTTACTATCTGCTACAAATTACGAACCACTAATCGAATTTGCTTCCCAGAGTAATTTTGTCACTATACCCTGTTTGAATAACCCCAACTCTCCTACTTAATGAAAATTAGAAATGACTTAACCAATCACTTAATTAATAACTGGCATGATACCACTACTTGCCTATTAAACTATAGGCAAGTAGTGGTATCATGTCAGTTAAACAGAGATGATGTGGTCTACGATAAAACGCTTACCCAGTAAATACCATTTCACTTGATCACTGTGATATAAATGCAGAAGAATTATAACTATCGGGATACAAAGATGTCACCAGCGAATACTACTATTTATCAGTTCGTACAATAAAAGTGACAACAAGTCGCTAGATGTCTAGCTTTTACCCGTAAGTTTGGAAGCATCTCAAGGGTAGCAAGCATCTCAAACCTGCCTTTAATTAAATAGGTAAAGATGAGCACTATCTAAATTTCGTCGGTTATGTATAGGAGCCATACTAAACATTTATTAAAATTGGGGCACGTTGATCATCGGCGTTCGATGGTTTGTCCACACAAAAAGAGCAAAAAGTATGGAACGATGCGGGACGTTCGCATGCTTTCGCATTAACGAGGCGAACGCGCTATGGCGGCGGTGGGCGCGGCGCGGCGGCGGCGGCAATCGGATGCGAACGGTTCCTTACGCGATTCCTAAATGTGTATATGCGTACAAATAATGTGCATTTCATTCGGCAATGTGCGAAAAACCGTCGAACAATGATCGCGAACCCTTCACTTTTAACCCTTTTTACTATCCCACTGCTGGCCACGGGTCTTCTCTCAATTATATTACGAGTTAAGATAGTAGGCTTTAACACACGCTTGCCAAGTGTCACAATTCCTCGATTGAATAATTAGAAATGCCGGTTTCCTTGTGATATTTTTCTTCTCATAAAGCAGCGGCGATGAAAAAATTTACACAAAGATCTGTTAGCACGACCGGGGATCGTACTTACGACCTTATACATATATCAAAGGCGAGGCAGATGCCACTGCATGACCGCTGCTCAGACCCATAGAAATGTCTTTTACCTAGATTCTAACAAATATATATATATTTTTTGAGAATTGTGTGCTCTCGAACTCTGACCAGCAACGATTCATTGTTAATAGAAACATCGGAGGTCGCCTTCTTTATTAGCGCTGAAACCATCTGTCTAATTGATTTTCTACGTCATCGATCACCTTTCTCATTTTCTTCTGCAAGGTGAAGATAATATTGTTCGCTTCAGAGCGCTGTGTAATACAAATCTTTATACACATATAGCAATCCCTGAGGTGAGTGAAAAGGATTGTTAGTGATTCTACTGATAAAAATTCGCCTAAAATATTTTCGTCCTACGGCGCGCGGAGTCCCACATAGAAGTAAATTTGGGGTTTCTTAAGAAACTGTAGATAGATTTAGTTTTCTTTTATAAGAGTTTATACTGTTAGTTTCATTGATTTGCTATCTCAATCTTATTCTTTCACGGCCTTATTCATAAAAAAAATAATAAGACTGTTTAGTTGAAATGGTCTTTGTCTTTTTCTTACTAGTATATAATCAACATGACAGACAAAGACAAACGAATTAGAAACCTATTTCAGCTATAATAAGCTTAAAATGCGTTTATGAATACGGGGGTTAATTTACAGGTTATTTTATTATTTCCAGGTCAATTTCAATTTAGTTTTGAGAACTAAACACTCATTAAAAAATTGTTAGTATTCCGTCCAAGCAATTATTATCTACTTACCAATAATAATTACTAATGTTAATTTAATGACTTAAAAAGATAAATAAAAATTCATGAATAGTTATGTAAGTATATATTATTATTTAGTTTATTTAATAATCTTACAGTTATTAAACATAGTCTTTCTTTTTGTTTACAGATGAGAGTTTGTGTAGTTTAACATAATGTGCAACAACATATAAAATATCTTAGAGATTATTTCACTAATGGCTTCGCCTTTTAACTCTATTATATTACAAACAAGAGAAATAGATACCTATTTCTTATAATTTAATTTTACCTGTACATAGTATTATTAAAAGTTTGTCGAACGTTGTGATTTTTAAAAAATTAATAAATTACAAATTTTATTTTGATAAAATAAAATAATTTACAATTAATCTAAAACAACTTATGTAAATAAGTGTTTCTTAAAACTTTAAGCAAATTGGATTCAGTAAATCATAAAAGTCCACAAATATACTTCATAGCTGGTGTACCTGCAAGTGTAGTCACATAATATCAACCAAAATTATAACAATATTTTAACATACTCTGTGAAAAAATATAAGTACTTAAAACGGTTTCTTATTTTATTATGGATTATATTGCAGTTATTATATTATTTAAATTACTTTTTGTTTTTCTTACATCAATTTAATAATGGTCAAATGTATTGTGATCTTATTCAATATGTACAAACAGTTCTATTTCTTCAATTTTTTAAAATTATTCAGGTCTGATGTTGAAAAAAGTATGATTTATAAAAAAAATAGAACAATAAAATGTCAACATTTTTTGTAATTAATTATATTTTTCAGTGGTATTAATGTTTTTATTTATGCTACGGATGGAACAAAAGAAAAGTTGATATAGAAACTGAAGTTAAATAATACGGTTGCCAGAAAAGTGTTCCTTTGTTACCAGTGTTGTGTTGTACAGCAGCTTGGTTTTCACCTAGTAAATGAAACAAAAATAATTAAGTATAATTTAGTAAAATAATTTTAGTATTCCCAATGACTCAACTCAGTTTTCCAGATTAAAGATTAATTAGCACAGGCATTACTTTACGAAAATCCTGCTGAAAATTACACTTCGATTTGGACAGCGCTTTCCACTAATTTGATGAAACAGTGTTAATCTTCATCACGTAGAAGCTCTGTCCATTTAATTATTTCACTGTTAAGTAAAGTCTTACTTACTTTACTAAACAGCACATATTTTTTAAATGGCAGAATATTGAGATCAAGATCGAAGTGTAATAAAAAAAAATTTAAACTATTAGAAAGATTTAAAAAAACTTACCAATTAAAACGTGAACATTTATCGTGACTTGCGAGTGGTTTTGTAAATAGCACGTATATGTTCCGCTGTCATTTTGTGACGCTGACGATACACTTATTGTAGCACTGAAACAAAATATAATTTTACACCCTTTTTTATATGTATCAACTTTAAAACATAACAGGTAAGACCTTTTAATGCCATCTTGTTGATTAATTAAAATATTGAAGATGATTAATCTTTCAAATATCACATGACGTCGCGAACCTCTACTCATCTGTTATATTATAATAATAATATTTTGAAGTTATACTTCTTTAGGCGCGTTATGAAAAAATGATGAGAGTGAAATTTTAAGATGCGCGCGCATCTGTGACACAAAATTAACAGTATGAAGCTGTCTGCTTATTTAATGATGCCAAAGAAGTAGAACTTCTCACGCGCGTACATAAGTACACGCACATTTTTGAAGTTATACTTCTTTAGGCGCGTTATGAAAAAATGATGAGAGTGAAATTTTAAGATGCGCGCGCATCTGTGACACAAAATTAACAGTATGAAGCTATCTGCGTGAAATTTTAATATGCGCGCGCATCTGTGACACAAAATTAATAGTATGAAGCTGTCTGCTTATTTAATGATGCCAAAGAAGTATAACTTCTCACGCGCGTACATAAGTACACGCACATTTTTTTTATCAATTTGTATCTTAAAAAAATATATTGCAAAAATGATAAGGATCGTAGAAAATAGTGAAACCTTTTATCGGAGGCCTCGACACATTTTGGGTCGTTGAGCCTTCGGGTAAGACTAAGTACCTACCTAAATTAAGAAAAAGTTGTTTAATATTTTTTATAATCTTGACGA
Source organism: Meganola albula (assembly GCA_936450015.1). Taxonomy (NCBI): domain Eukaryota; kingdom Metazoa; phylum Arthropoda; class Insecta; order Lepidoptera; family Nolidae; genus Meganola; species Meganola albula. The sequence continues at coordinate 6,683,139 of OW388157.1, forward strand.
TAGCGGATTTTTGATTTACATAACCAGTGATCATCCATATTTCAATTGTTTTAAAAATAACAAAACATAAACATAACATAGCATCACTCCTGTATTACACGAAAATATAGGCAGAGTATTGGTTACTTATTCGAGACAAAATATTTACCTCACATTTCTCCAAGTTATATTCTCAGAGAACTCTTTTCCTTGTTTCTTCCAATAGATTCCGTAAATATTATTTTCTACCGGAGGATTCGTCGGTTTGACTGTAGTTAGTTCTGTTGTAGTTCTTTCTGGTGCCTTTTTAGTTGTAGTACTTATGCTAACAGTTGAAGTAATTGTTGTTGTTTCAACACTCCAACTTTTATTCATCATTATATCTATTCTATTAAATATTGTACTCATTTTTGTTGTTGATTCTGTAGTGGTCGAAGTAGCAGGCGTTGTTACAGGGGTTGATGTAAATAACGGTGTTTTAGTTGGTACTGATAGTGCGTATTGATCTGATATGATACAAGATAATTTTATCGCACTTCCAGCTTTGTAAAACCTATCTTTCGCTTCATGGGTTTCATCACCATTTATTGATATTAATGGAGCTAGAAGAAAAAAACATTATTTACTTACAAAACGAAATTATAGTCAACAAAAGATAAAGACAAGATAATTTATCATAAGATTTAAATGTCTCAAGTACGCATACCAAACAGTAGACCCAAAAGCAAATCTAATTAAATGATTCAATGTAAGATGAAAAGGGAAATTCCAAACAAAGATGCTATGCCTTTAGGGATAAAATAAACGAGAATCAACGACGGGCCAGTTTGTTTTGCTATAGCAAAACGGTATGTTAATATATAGTTTAGTTACGCTATTAATACAAAATAGCGTTAAAAGCCGTGCCCATCAATAGCACTTAGCATGACATAGGATTGGTGCTTAATTTTTAGTATATTAGATAAATTATAACACCCTGACTCCAGATAAACAGACATGTTTATCACACAAATGTCTATCTTGGCTTAGAATCGAACCCTTCCGTGGTCTTCCCTACCATGCCACCGGCCCGTAATTAGCTGTGAGCCAATTTATTTCTTCTTCTGTGTATACTTTTTTACGTAAGTGCACATTATTTTCTTTATTCTTTAATTATTCTTATTGCCATAACAGTGTTTATATATGTTGGCACATCTGCTTCTCAATGCATCGGCTGTCATTTTATATTGTCATCGCGTCCGTCTTTGAAGTAACCTGTCACTCGAGAATGTCATTATGAGCGAACGAATGAACACCGAGCGCGGGTGAAGCGGCCATCTTACATTGCGTGTTGAACCGTTTTGGCGTACGGTAGTGCAGATGCAATAACGTGCTCGGTGAACGTTACTATTTAATCCAACGTAATCTTAACGATGTGTAATTACCTGTTAGAATTCATGATTGTGCTATCGAGAGATGGGAGTGAAGTGATATTTGCTGTAGTTATTTTATTGAAATACCGTCTTCTTACCCGATTATTCACGCCTACCTAAAGTTGTCTGCTAATCTTGATATTTTTAGCCTAAAAAAACCTTCAAAAGCCTTCATCAGAAGTGGGATGGGAAGGGTAAACCAACAGGAGACGGTATTCAATCGAAGAAATAGTGATCCATGTGTGTTTAAGTGTTATATGGTAAGGTGGTTGTAAGAGGCCTAGTACGCCTAAGCCACGCTTTGACGGTTGTTAATGTAAAGCTGGTTGAAAGGGCCTCGTATGCCCGGGCCATGCTTCGGTAGTTGGTTGAAAGGGCCTCGTATGCCCGGGCCATATTTCAGTTAGTGGTTGAAGGGCCTCGTACGGGCCACGCTTTGGTAATTGGTTGAAAGGGCCTCGTATGCCCGGGCCATGCTTCAGTAGTTGGTTGAAAGGGCCTCGTATGCCCGGGCCATGTTTAGGTAGTTGGTTGAAAGGGCCTCGTATGCCCGGGCCATACTTTGGTAGGTGGTTGAAGGGGCCTCGTACGCCCGGGCCACGTTTTGGTAATTGGTTGAATGGGCCTCGTATGCCCGGGCCATGTTGAGGTAATTGGTTGAAAGGGCCTCGTATGCCCGGGCCGTATCTTGGTAAGTGGTTGACAGGGCCTCGTACGCCCGGGCCACGCTTTGGTAATTGGTTGAATGGGCCACGTATGCCCGGGCCATGCTTAGGTAGTTTATTGAAGGGGCCTCGTATGCCCGGGCCATACTTTGGTAAGTTGTTGAAGGGGCCTCGTATGCCCGGGCCATGCTTAAGTAGTTGGTTAAAGGGGCCTGGTAAGCCCGGGCCACTGTTGAGTAACTGTATGAAGGACACTAGCATGCCCGGTCCATATTATGATGCAATAGCGATGAATTTGAGTTCGGTCAGGAAGGACCGAGCGTATGTTAATATCTATCTTTACTTTTTCATTAGAACAGGTAGAAAAGAATGACATGTCATCGAGCAGACTGATACTATGCGCACGAGGTCGTGCGATTCGTCAGGGTTGGCCGTGTTGGCACATCTGCTTCTCAATGCATCGGCTGTCATTTTATATTGTCATCGCGTCCGTCTTTGAAGTAACCTGTCACTCGAGAATGTCATTATGAGCGAACGAATGAACACCGAGCGCGGGTGAAGCGGCCATCTTACATTGCGTGTTGAACCGTTTTGGCGTACGGTAGTGCAGATGCAATAACGTGCTCGGTGAACGTTACTATTTAATCCAACGTAATCTTAACGATGTGTAATTACCTGTTAGAATTCATGATTGTGCTATCGAGAGATGGGAGTGAAGTGATATTTGCTGTAGTTATTTTATTGAAATACCGTCTTCTTACCCGATTATTCACGCCTACCTAAAGTTGTCTGCTAATCTTGATATTTTTAGCCTAAAAAAACCTTCAAAAGCCTTCATATACTTACGTAAAACAGTGAGGTTTGTAAATATCGTTCTTGGCGGATGAGTTGATATTTGGCACATGTAGTGGCCTGCATCGGATAACTTAACTGGATTCATACTAAGCCTCCAGTTGTTAGGGTATTGGAATTTGACTGCTATTCTGTTGTCGCCAGCGTATAGGGCTTTACCGACTGTTAGAAGCTGCGCTGATTCTGATGTGTTTCGTAGCCACATTACCTACGCCAAGAAACAAATTATGATATAATGATAGATATGCCTATTTTTAATTCGAAATGTGGATGAAATGGCATTTAAAATTTAAAATTCATAGCTGGTTTTCACCCTATGTTGATTTGTTTAATGGACATAGAATTTTGCTATATTTTGTAAGAAAATTATAACCAAGACCCATCTTGAGCTACCAAACCCATAGGAAAACCGGTCGTAAAAGAACAGACAAAGACGCTAATGCTTTTTTATATTCGTAAAATTTTATAGTACATTAATCAAATACTGTGCCAGCTGTTAAACAATCTATTTATTTTTTTGGTTTCTACTTAAGGCTTATATATTAACACTATTTTTTTTTGTTTGAATAAATAATACGTTGTACAATTTTAGTTAATCTGAAGTGTACTAAAAATTATTATTTGGGTTCTAATTATGCAGTCATAATTTCAGAAGTCTATCAATTATTAAATAAAGTCATTAATTTATAATAACGGCACACACCATATTTCGTAAAACAAACACATAAACAAATAGGTATGTAATTTTGTTTGACATTTTCACATTTATATCGAAATGAATAGGTTCTAAGAATTTTAAGGTACTTTGAAATAGACACTGGGCAATATCTCAGAAATAAATTAGAAGCTAATTTTATCAAACCATATTACTCACTAGGTGAAGTAGGTCAAACGTACGTATAGTCTCAATTATAGTTACCGTTTTATCTTTGAGCATGAAAACTTTGCAGTTTAACAAAGCCTCGGATCCAACATGTGCTGACACTTGAGTGTACTTCTCCTCCTCAAAGTACGGGCCCCAGTGGTGCTCGTGATGGTGGTCATGGTAATTCTGATACGGAACATAGGTGCGGGGCTCTTCTACCTTATCTGTGAACAAATAAAGACTATTTTGAAACAGCTAATAAACTAGACACCCTAACACAACGAAACTACTGGTATATTCTCAAAAGTGCTTCAGCTACTACAAATTCTAATTCAGTATAAAATGCTGCACCAATTATAATAATCTACGCTAATAGTAGTAGGTAACCAAAATAAACAAAACAAGAATAAGGTTTTATATTATTTACACAGTTCAGATGACAAAGGGTGGATTTTAGGTTTATTACAAGTATTCATTAATATCAAATGAACTACTAATAACTAAATTTAATCTAAATTCCAAACCAAAGCAAATATATTTTATTTAATTCAGCTAAATCGTAACTAAAACAAGATAAAATTTATGAGTTTTTTAAAATAAAGTAAAATATTTTTGTGTGATCTGATCTTTCAACAATTTCTCATTTAAATTTGTTGTAAGTACTTAAGTACTTACAATTAATTTTCTGTATTGACGACAACAAGTATACTTATGAAAGTACAATTGCAGTTCAAGTCGATATAAAAAGAACTTATATTCGGTTACAGATTGTCGAAGACTTCGCTTTGTTGCCTCACATTAACAGCTGCGATAAAAGTTATCAGATTCGTGTACTTAAGAAAACAAGGCCGGGAACATTCATGGGGCTCGTTTACATTAGTACGTATGTCGTCACTTTGCGTCGCCCTCGCTTGTTTGGCGAAACATCAAACGATGCGGTGCAAATGTTGCCAGTAATCAGAATAAAATCTCATATATTTTACACATACTTGGATGGTTTTAATTATGGCTCAGTCGAATAGAAAACGTATGCGATTATCGTGGATAGTGCTGCATCTTAAATATGCGCTAAATACGTTTCTTGGTTGACGAAGTCTTTAGATATTCTACGCATTGTATGGTAGATATAGAATAACGGGTTAACACAATATTACCGGTAGCATAACCATTTACCCGCAGGCAACTGTGTTTAGAGAGACCTCGCGCGCTTTTGTTTTTTCAAACATTTACCTCAAGGCCAAAATCAGCAACAGACACGACCGCTAACAAATTTTCGATGGAAATTTTTCAGCTACCGGCAGTCGCCTAGCAAAAGCGACATATATCCAAATGTAAACGAACCTTAAACTGTTACAGGCTCGAAAATCAATACTCACTCTGTAACAAATGATCGCTCTTGTCTACTGCCCCTTCACGCTTGATATTTTCACGGAGTTGTTTTGTGATATTTTTGAATATCTCCCTGGACAATGCTAGATTATCCTTTTCATCACTTCGACGCCTTCGTATAACATTCGCACGATAATCTTCAGGAAAGCGCAATGGTTCTGCACAAACCAATAATTCTTGTCACCAAACTGGCTATTAAACTATTTTTTGGAAAGAACGCCTTTGATTCCGATCAACCATACTTGTTAAGTTTACCATACGTAGAATGAAGGATATTTAAACGTTAAAACCTAAATTGCGTTTGAAGTAATACTTTCAACAAATCATGATGCTAACTAAAAACTCTACCTGATTGAACTATTAGTTAGGGGGGGTCATTTCAGAAAGAATTTGTTTGGAATCACAAAAAAAATTGTGGTGTAACATGAGCTAGGTAAGTGTGTTTATTTTACTTTATTTTAACGAAACTATAGCTTTAAAATTGGCCCATTATCAAGCATCATGCGTTTCCTAAACAAAAAGGGTTATCAACTTAAAATTACTTAATAAGTACCTACTGTGAAAATACCTAATAACTTTATAATCATAATAGTTACCAGACGCAGTGCGGAGACAGCATAATGCTAGAAACACGAAGTAAAGGCCGTCCCACTGCATATTATAGTCATCACAAGCGTCGATGCATTACGCTTGCTGATTACCTAAAAAAAAGGAAATCTTTGTTAAACTCTATCAGATAAACTATCGATGAATACCGGATACCTGTGGGCTAATTCACGTAATTAAATAAGTCCAGTAGCAATGCAGTTGCAGTTACATTTCGGTCAAAACAGCCCTTTTAGTAATCTCGTAATTTTGACAACCGCTGTCAGATACGCTTACGTCCAGTTCGCGTCACGCGAGCGCTTTAGCGCTTTCTAGATAATAATATGATAGCTAAACAATTACAAGAATACCATTTTGCACTAAGACGCAAACGTAATTGCAACTGCACCGCAACTTGATCAGCGCATCAAGAAATTACGTGAATTACTACGCCCACTGACATCGCGCAACACACGATGCAGCGTGGAAAAAATAAAATATTTTATTTTTATCGTATTTTGATTTAATGTAATTTAATATTGTATTTGCATATAATGTTATATTTTTAAGGTCCTTGTAGCCTGAAATAAATGGTTATTCTTATTATTAATAACACTAATAATATTATAAAGGCTGTAACTCAGTCTGTGAGACACAATTACTTTTACGCCTAAACTATTAAACCGATTTATTTTAAATTTGGTCGAAAGATAAAGAAAGGGCATAGGCTACTTTTTACATAGGCTTTATCTGAATGGTAATTTAATTAACCAATGTTAAACCAAATAAATTAGATTTACAAAAAAAAAATCGCGAGTCGTTCTGAAGCGAGAACATAACAAAATATATCCATCCCTACCAAAATTTCCACTCATTATACTTAAGTATTAATAAGATAATCTTATTTCAATTATGATAAATTAAAAATACTTACATTTATAACCAATTTAAAGACAATAGTCAACACAAACTTAAACAAAGAACTAAACTAACTAACGCCTAAAACTAATGCATCGGAAAATTCTTTAGCATCGTTGTCTTTCGGGAACGTACCCAGAAGGCTAGTAGCATCGCCGCTTTGAATGGCAATAAAGATCCTTTGCCCGAGACACAAACCAACCAACTAGGCGTTTTGACAACTCTTTGAAAAGCGAACTTGTCTCAACACCAAAGGGCTCAAACACGTAATTTCCTGCAAGGTTTGCGTACTTGCGCCACTAAGCGCCGTCAGCCGATTGCGAGCAAACACCAGCTTCGCCCGCGGTGCTTGATAGATGGGACTGCGCGAGTGTCGACGCATGTCACATTCCACAAAAACTGAACAGCCTTCCCATCTTTCAAGACATCTTTCAAGGCAGCAATGACATACCATCGGGTATGTTATTGCTGCCTCTAGCCGTGGAAGTTAATAGCATAAAATAATATTAGTATCTACCTAAACAATTATTAAAAACGCTACTACTATCCAAAACTGTTTTAATTAATTTTTAAGTACTTTTTGCTCCACAATATCTAAATATTAATCGCCAAAGTTATTTCAATATGCTAAAGTTATTGAGTTAGTAACAATTTATTCGATAGATTTCTCGCTATTGCGCTAGTGTTGGGAATAATAGTAACTGCTATTAAATGGCTTCAATGGCTTTTAAGTTGTTTTGTTTTTGTTGTACCAGAGACGGTTTGTGTGAAAGTGGTTCGGAATTTGAAATGAATTCAGAACATTTGTGCCCTGGAATGTCAACATTATATCCCCATTATACGGTGGAAAAGTCATAATAACGGGTACTTTAAATGTAACGATTCTTGTCTGATGTCCTAGATATATAATGCTAGTTCTAGTCTCAGGTCAAAATAGTGAGATAGCTTTCTATTAAAAATTTCATGTATTTTTACCTGACTAACAAGGAATAGCTAGGTATGTTTTTGGCGCGTATCTTGTACCTATAGTATATATTATATACAATATAAAATTACAGTACAGTATAGTACAATACAGTAAAATATACAGTTATTTTTTTATCCAACCCAAGATGTTTAACTAGTGTTTTAAAAATTACTAATTGATAAATCTTGACATTTTATGGTTGTTTTTTGTTTTATAATTTTTAATGGTTTTTGAAGTGAAAACTTCTTTAGCGGCGTTGAGCACTTTTTCTGTAATGGGTATAAAATCTTAAACTCGCGTCAGGACACGTGACCTGATCGAAAAAGCGTAAGACGGACGCAGGGCGCTTGCGCGAATGTTCGTGTATGTTACAGCGTGCCACGCGCATCCATGGATGGTGACAGCTGATGGCTCGACCGTCTGTGTAGTGATCACATTGTTGTGTATTCGTAAAGTTGATTTTTCGGAGAGATAAACTTTTTAATGTAAAATAATTGTAATAGTTTTAAGGTGTTAAATTTTTAATGTAATATAAATTGTCATGTTTGTGCACGATAGCGCAATAAATGAATATTGTATTCTACCACATAAACGATAGTATCTACTTTTATACTGATAAAGCAATTGGTGCAAAATTATTCCCTAACCATTCCAAAATATCAAACATGCTCAACGTTAATAATCAAGTTTTCACTTCTGCCGGCACTCCCGGAGTGCAACCGTCGTTTTTTTTTATAATAAAGGAACAGATATCGTAAAATTCATCAAAATATCTTGACCTTAACCACTAGCCTGGTGTACCATGGACCTAAAGTTAGAGTCTAGACTAGCAAATGAGAAATAGTTTACCAAGTTAGATTACCCTTAGATAAAGACTTTAATAATTTAAATGCCCGAAATTGGTTTGTGCGTGTTTCTGAATAAGAAATGCGTCCGTTGGCTTTAGTGAACATCAGTTAGACGATGTATTAACACAACACCTACTCTCATAATTCGGAAGGTATTGGGTAGGTACTATCTTCAAGTTTATTTTTATGAATGAAAATTGTCAAGGGAAATTTATTATCAGCTCAGTAAACTTAAAAATTTATTGGTGCAAGAGATCTAACAAAAATATATTTCTAATATACTTAAAAAAATCATAGTAGCAGCTCGTAGTTGGGAATTAGTTCTCAATGAATAGTAATAAACTTGTTTTCTTATGTATGGAACTTAAATATATCTGAAATGTGGGTAATAGCTTACACCTTCGAGAACTACACACGTGAGCTCTATGTATCTGTTATTATTTCAACATAGCAGAGTAGGGCTTAAAACAGTGGGCAGCGTGTAATTTCAGCAAGGCAATTTTCATTTTATAACACGAGGTCTCCACGGAGTGTATGAGAAATTAAGTAGGCACTCTGCCGTTGAAAGTGAAGCCACAACTAGCGGTTAGTGTGAATAGTAACGATATTGCTTCGAAGGGTTTTACGTTGAAAACGGGGATAATAGAGTTTGGTAGTAGCTCTTGAACGTGTTTAGAATAAGCTATTACAAACTGCATGTAACTCGCGATGAAAACCAAATCCTGTTTGTTGCACAGCTATGAAGTTTATAAAACCACGTACCTACATAAAGGACTGTAAAACTCGTTAAGTGCTACACTTACCTGCTAACCCCTGTATTTATAAACGTATATATACCTCATCTAATAAATAAAATTCTCGTGTCACAGTGTTAGTTACCGTACTCCTCCGAAACGGCTGTACCGATTTTTACCAAATTTTATATGCGTATTCAGTAGGTCTGAGAATCGGCTACATATTTTTTATTTTATTTTTCATACTCCTAAGTGATAAGGGTTGTTCACCTTTAATTTTTTTTTAATTTTTGGATGAAATTTTTGGTTTTTATTTTTGTATAATGTGGCATTAAAAAGTACATACGTATTACATTAGTAATACGCGGTACGAAGTCCGCTGGGGCAGCTAGATATAGCTGAAATAGGCTTATAATTTCTTGGTCTTTGTCTGTCATCTTGATATTTATACTAGTAATAAAGATACTATTCATTAGTCCATTCTAACTAAATAATCTTATATTTTTTATGGCTAAGGCCGTTAGATTTTACTTTTTGAGTGATAAAGTTGTAAGTGTAGCATTAGGTATTATTATGACTGTAGTATTTGTATTTTATTTTTATATGATAATTTGGATAGGTATAATAAATTATAATGTAACAAAGAAGATGAAAAAAGAACTACTTAAATAAGTCGTAATATACTATAGAGTCGTATAATTATATTGTTAAATTAAGATAATAGATAAATGAAAAATGTTAAGATTAAACCGTTACACTTATTTACAATTCTTAAAAAGAATTCGAAAAGTCAATCAGACCACCGAGTCGTAACAAATATCGAATTTAAACTTGAAGATAGCCCCAATGTCATGAGTTTTATTGAGTTATCGGAGCAGTAAAAGCGAAACAATTTTATTGCTTATTCCAGATTCTCTTTCGTTGTTTGCCAGTGCAAAAATGGGGGAATAACTACTTAAACTCGCTTAATAAGGGTTCCGACTTCTAAGTTCGTCATACCGAGCAGTGGTGGCTTAGAAGTATAAGGTTGCGGGTTCGATTCCTAGTCGTGATCTATCGGAGAAGGATAACTTCATAAGGAAACCGGTATGTCTAAGAACTAATCATTCTAGAACATGTGACATATACCAACCTGCACTTGGTCAGCTGCAGCGTGTGTAGATGAAGGCTTCATTATCATCATCATCATTGTCATCATCAGCCTATTCTAGTCCAATGCTGGATATAAGTCTCTCCTAAAGTACGCCTCTGAGCACGATCCGATAAAAAAGTAGTAATCCTCTTCACATTTTTTTGGTTAAGAAACTATCAATTCAGCTTTTGCTAAAAGAAATTGCGTCAAAATCGGTCCAATTTGTACCTACACACAGACACAAAGATACATAGATACACGTATCACACTTATAAAATTCATTTTGTCGGGGTTACAAATGATGTCTAACGTCGTCGTGTCTCCACTAGGTACTAGACATAGGCCTCCCTTTGTATGTGTTTGATTATTATGTCTGTGATAATCTCAACAACTACTTAACAGCCTTTGAGATGGTTTTCACTATTTGTTTCTTTAGTGATTATCGGAGAAAAGTGGGTGATGTTAACCTCTGCTAAACTCTCGGGTAAAACAGGCGCTACGTATGCCTCTTATTGCACTTAAACTAAGTCAGGCCGAGTCAGTAGCTAAGAATGTAATTATTTCTGATAGACAGACCAGCCATCGCATGAACAGTGGAAGTTTAGTAATAGAGCCATGCGAGTACCGTACCCTGAAATTTACTACATTGTAACACATAACATAGCGGAACGCCTGTATTACCTGAGAGTGTAGGCAGAGTTGAAAATCACTAGTTACCGGATATGGTTTACTAAGTAATATGTAGAGAGGCGGCGTATTGTCGTTTATAGGACAAATAAGATTCTTAAATTTTATTATTATTATATTCTAAAATTCTTATTGCTCGACTCGAATCCTCGAACACGCTTACCACTGGACCACTAAGGCAGTTCATTCTTAATGACTTCATTAAATTTAGTTCTTTTTAGTAGTACATTCATAATGAAATATTTCATAAAAGGCATTTTACTTCTGAAAATCATTTAAAACACGAAATGAATTTGGTAGTGACTTTTAATCTACAAACAATTCAATTTATTTTATAACAACGTCCTAGAGTTGTAAATTACAATATAAATCACGTTTTACCGTAAAACGCTGAGGTATTTCATTCAGAACAATGCAATCCAACTTTCTTAAAGAGAAGCGCAAAAATATTTGACCTAAAACGTAATTTATTCCTGTTAACATTCTTAGAAGAGTACAAGTATCTATTAGGTAATTTATTTTAACTAGATAGATTAGATAGAAATTTAATTAATTACTTCCCTAACACTTTGAAAATTAGTTAGCCTTTCAAATTACCTGTACAGAACACTAACGACCCGGCCTGGTTTTACACGGGTCAGTCACCGGGCGTTCTTGATCACTATCAACACACTCGGAGAAGGTGTCTTTCCAGAGAATGAATCGGCTGTTTTCGTTAAAATGTTTTAGTTCCAAGTCCCGTTATACTAAGTGCGAAGTAGAATTGTATATGTATGTAGCATAGCGTAACCTATAAATGTGGCAAGCTGTTGCTTAAACAGACGGTTAGGTGTCACTTCAGTCACCTTTGATAACATTAGGCCTGTCAGTTGTCAAACATACAAGACGTCAACGTCACTCAGGCTGCTTGCCTGTGATTGTCATTGTTACATCAGGCCATCAGGGGACAATGTCTAAAAGGTCGGTTGGGTGAGCACGTGGTGTGTGCAAACCGAATTGGTCCGCACAAAAAAGAAATCTATTTCCATCCAAACATTTCTTAATATTTGTGTTTAGGAACGTACTGTAATCATTAGCAGAGATATTGATTAGCCTTCTGTGGTGTTATTTTGTGTCCCATCAAGATGCAAAGGTAGATAATGAGATGCATCTTGTGATCGCCGCCTATATATCGCCGCCCTATGAATTAGTCATACTTCAGCTACGGCGCAGCGACCAGTTTAAATATGGGCATATTATAGCGCACAAGAGTGCACAAACACTCAACAACTCAGAGTTTGGTGAGAAGGGTGAAAACTTAACGGCATTGTCAGCACCGCTAACGTTCTGACTAGAAACTAGTATTGAGAATTAAAACCTTAACAACAACAACAATTTAATATCGATTATGGTGGAAAGCTAAAACTTGTTTAAAAAACATTTTGCTTTTGAGAAGAGATTGTTTACAATTATGTTCGGGTGGGTGGCGACTCAATTTCTCTTAGTTCTCTAATGGTTATATCTAGATTTAATTAACACTTTTTGTTATGGTTGGCTAAATTTGCAAAGCGTAGGTAAATAATGACCGTTATAATAACATTCCACAATAATACCACATTAGATTATTAATAATACATAATTATATGATAGGTACTTAGGTATGTATAAAATGTACTACATGTTTTATTTTTTTATAAACTTCTTATTGTAAACTGCGAATGGTTATGTAACGGGTATTACATATATGATTAATAATATAATAAAGCTAAAGAGATTGTCTGTTTGGTTGAACATAATAATCTGTCTGTCCGTTTGAAAGATTCTTCACTGTTTGTCCATTTATTAAGATGTACTACTTTTTGTCCAACTGCTCGGCATGATAAAAACTAGGTCACGCGAACGAAGTCTATGACAGAAAGCCTGTATTAAAAATAGATGTATAATTACAAAAAAAAAACATCTAATATATATACCACTAGAAAAATTCAGACAGCAAATTTCGAGACTAGAATTTCTTTCCTTAAGTAAACACTTCATGCATTTACATTTACAAAGACATTAAAAGGAAAGAAAAGGAAAGATTTATTATGTTCACCCGTAGGTGCGTGTCTTTGTTAAGTATATGGAGGCCCAAGGTAATCCCTAAGAAATACATAAATCAGAGGAATCCTCTATCTGTTGCTATTTATGCTAGACTATTTATTTTGTTCAAGTGGATAAGAGTATAAGGTAATAGGTCTTTAAAGAAAGATAACTTTGTTTATTTAAATAGAATTATAACTTTTATATATCAGTCTATAAGTCAAGATTTTGTGCAGCACTGATCCCGTAATATAAATAAGTAAAAGTTTATCGAAAATTATGTAACAAACACACGTTATTTTGGCTTAATTGGTACAGGATAAGTATAAAGGTAAATATAAATTTTTTATATATAAAAGTAAAAACTGTTATTGACTAACTTAAGATTACAAATCCAAATCAGGTAAAATTAGCAAGAAAATGTTACGGCAAGCCTGAGCTAGGTTTATTTAAACCTATGTCCCAGGTAGACTCTCTGCCTCGGTAAAGACTACTATAATACAAAAATCATCTTTAAAAATAATAACATTAAGAGCAAAAGATAATACAATAAAATACAGTAATAATTACCTTATTATTTGCAGTTGATTAGTCAGTACATGTTTGCGTAGTTAAGTTACAAATTTAATTTATAAATTGAGCTGTGTTAATGATTAAAAATATTAATTATTTAGGTTGATACGTACTATATTATCTAGTTTGCCAAGACATGTATACTAATACGAGGTGTTTACCTACAGAAAATAAATTATTAATCAAACAACAAATAATATAAAATAAAACTCCACACACCTATTATAGTAGACTATATTGTAGTAAAAAATATTTAGCCAGTGTATTTCTGCAAAAGCTAAAAGGTGACCTGTAATTTTATGCTCTACATTTATGAGCCAGTCAAGAATGTATTATGCCAACGCTCTTTATACTCTATGGTTTGCATGGGAGCAAACAGAGTTAACTAGTAAATGATAATTTATAAAATAAACCGCGATCCATTCCGTTACAAAGTATTTTTATTTCAACATGTGATAGTAGCGTAAATTCAAGAAAATACGAAATATTTGAGCGATGTAAGTTATAAACGAGATTGAAATTTGTTTTTTACTGATAAGTTAGAATTTCCCGCAAACCCATAAATAATACCAAGTGGCTGGATAAGATGCTGTTTATAAATGTTATTTTGTATACGTGCCTAACAACCTCAGACGTCTGAATGAGGTAGGGCGCCTACTTATTACTTATTCAGGTAACGTACAAAATAAAGGTAGTTCATTTGTTCGTACATGAAAACTTACAGACCTAGGTATGCTTTAAAAAGTTTATTATGTAAGGTCGCAGTGAAAGTGCGTGATCTAACGTTAGTTGTTTAAAAATAAGTGCCTTCATACACAATGCCTCGCTTTTGAAATGTAAGGTCGCGGGCTTGATCTCAGATCGTGCCTAGATATCTTTGTGCGAATTGTTTCATCACCGCTGCTTACCTAATATCGATGAAAGAAAACATCATGAGTAAACAGGCAGGTCTAAGAACTAATGTTACATCCACCAACCCGCATTTGGCTAGCGCAGCGTGTTTAAATCAATTAAAAGTTGACAGTTGTACATTACACATAACGCTCATTTCGATATAACACTAAAATGCAAGCAAAGATGAATATCGTGTACATTTTCCAGGGGAATTTCGGTCCAATTAAAGACCAGCCTATTGACAGCTGAAAGTTCCATTTACTCTCATTGCAAACAAGTGACACTGAACAAATGTGCTACTAGCAACAAAAATAATAACAGAATTATTACTAAGAGCTTGGATTAATATCCCTCGTTGGATCTCATATTAGTAATTCATGACACCGCGTATGTTAGGAATATAATTTTAAGCCTTTATAAAAATAATCCGTAGCACTCAGGTACTAAAGTGTCAGGGAACTGAATGGATAATAAAGTGATTAATGTATCAACGTCAACCTTACTGAAATAGGTTTTCAGCTAAACTTTTGTTTGAAAATATGTGTTTTGAACTAGCTGATCGAGATAGATTGGGTAGTTCATCATAATTTTGGTTAGTAATGAGAATATTTCAATGTAAACTAACCTACTTTTAAACCTAGCATATCATCCGCCCCTATTTGCAAAACATTAAAATCAAGTGGTCGCATAAATAAGTCTGTAGGTACATATATGAAGTAATACATTCGTTTCTAATTTACCTCTTAAAAATGTGTTAACTGTTGATACTTTTAGTGCCTGATATAGTTAGTGACCAAGACAAGACTTACTTAATGTATAAAAATTACGGTGTAATACATTATATTGTGTAGTGGTTGTTAAGAATTAAATATGTGTAACTTATATTATCTGTGGTGTAAGTAATATGCATAGCGGATTGTACGTTACTAAAAATAGAATAATAAAATAATTAATGAAATTAACTGCCCTGATCTACTGCACCAATTAAACTATACCGTTCCCTCTAGATCCTTACGCTATAATCCACCCTTGTTGGCACCCTCTTCATCTTCTAACTACAGGCGGAACTCATACCTTTTGCGGGCGAGCAAGAATTTAATAACATTTGTAAAGAGCTTCTATTTGATCCTTAAACTATTAAAAGCTGTACTGCAAGGAATAGGCTAAACCTTAATTTTTATAAATAATTTGTTCTTTGTTATTTTAGACTAACAGGTTTTTCGTATTAGCCTACTAGTGTTTTGAAAAATTTATAATATTACTCAACTGCTATTCGTGAAAACCCATTATTGGCTTACTGTTGTTTATTTAGCTACTTTTTCAGTCTGTTACATAGCTGTTGGTTTTCCTTATCAAAAAATAAATAAATATGGCTCTGTTTTAATTTTTCTTCTAAATTAGGGTGCTTTTTCCTTTTAGAGAAATAATATACTTTACAAGGAAATGTAAACTCGCCTTCGTAATACTTCTTTTCATTTTTACAGAATGTAACCCTTCTTTGAAAAGTAAACGACTTAAATATATACCAAAATATTCTATTAACATTTCTGCCACAACCTAAAAATAGATGTCAGTTTTAATAATTTTCACAAATTTCATTTTCAATTCACGTCATGACTCTGAAGTGGGTCAGGCAGGAACTGGATCGCAAAAAGTACGCCTACTTACTATGTAATGAGTAAACGAGATGCAGAACAAGAGGATATCTGTCGTCTAAGGTGGTAAAAACTGAGGAATTACCAGGCCAGGGTCGCTGCTTATTATACCCTAAAATGTTGTGGGTGGAATTTTAACACTAGACTTTGAATACCTTAATGGTCTACGGTAAAGCAAAATTAATTTTAGTGGGTCATTATTATTATGAGAAACGCATGAACTTTCTCACGATGCGGAACAATTTTTTGATGCATTTGTTCCTCTAGATTAGTTTAGTTCTATGATTTTTTTATGAATTTTTACTTTTTTATGAATGGTTATCGTTTCCTGAAAACTTATCTTAGCTTAAATGTAATTATTTCTCGATGCTTCTTTATTGTTATGATTAGATACGATGAGTGTCGAGCTAATTATAAAAACAGGTTCTTAAATGTAAAGTTCTATAGATAATATTGACGGGAACAATATTTTAATATTGATTATATTGATAACGTATATTTATTTCTTATAACGTATAAATAAGTATTTCACCATCCCGTGGTGGCGTGGTCGGTAAAATACTTACTTTTCACGCCGCAGGTCGTGGGTTCGATTTCTAACCGAGACAAACATTTGTTTAAATATGTCTGTTTGTCTTGTGTCTGGGTGTAAGTATATATTTACAAAAGAAAAGTATTGTATGTAGCATATTACCAGTTATCTGGTTTCCATAGTGCAAGCTCTACTTAGTTTGGGATTAGATGACCGTGTGTGTTAATGTTCCACTGTATATTACGAGTATTATATTATTATTATTATATTTACGGAAAAAAATATCTACACATAGAAGCTAATCTGATATCATTATTACGATTATGTCTAGCAAAATTGTTGTAAAAATGCTATAGCTTCTTCAAAACGTCAAAACTATTTTTAAAATTAAAGTTACCTGAGTAATAGAGCAATCAGCCATACACAAATAAATATTATTTTTTTTTATCTACGTAAGTTTAATCAACTTATAATACACACATTAACATGCCCGCTTAGTGGTAAGCAGGTAAGGTTAGTTTTGGTTAGGCATTAGTTAGTTTAATTTTTCATTTAGCTTTATATTGTGTGTGATTGTTATTTAGTTAAGTTCTTATCAAATTGTATCTTTATAATCTATCTAATATATCTTTTTTTTTTCTGCCAACGTCCACGTTGAAACCATCGTCCCATCTTTATATGATAAGATTGCAACTAACTTTATTAAAAAGCTTTTTTGATATATTTAGAACATCTTAGTTGAAGCTCAAAGTTTAGAGCTGTGCCCGGTAAATGGCAATAGGTAGACCTAAACATACCTAGCCGGCAAAAAGTGGGCGATATTAACCTCTGCCTACACTATAGGGTAATACAGGAGAGACACTACGACACTTTTAGTTAGTAGCACATGACGTTCTTAGACCTAAATATAGACCAAGTATATGTACATAAATTATGATATTATGACATGGAAGTCGACACTTAAAGCCTTATTAAGTTAGCCTTGACTTACAACCCAAGGTTGACTTAACCAAACTAAGTACTCTTTAAGTTAAAAGGAAGGTATAATTAGAGACGTAATTGTCCGTAGTAGGTGAATTTCTACTGCTGTATAATGGAAGAGGCTTGTTAGAAGTAAAAAAAGAAATTAAGGCTAATTATTTATTTAATTTGGTTAACGCCTCTCAAAGACGTGTAACAGTTTTCTTAGTTTTTAACACCGATGCAAAAGAGTGGTTTTGTAAGTTTTACGTATGTACCTATTATTTTTATATCTGTGTACAAGTTTAAGGCATTGTAGCGCTTCAACAAATGTATTGACATGGATATCTATATTTAAAAGCTGAAGGTATTTTGTTGTTATTTTAGGTTTTTCATTTTTTAAGCTGTTTTAAATTTTGTGAATGTTGTATTTATCTGTAATTGTTTGTTGCACTGATTTATAAACTGAAGGTACTGTTTAAGTGTTGTATGAGTGTACTCAAATGTTGGTAAATCAAATAAATAAATAAAAATATATAAATTAAAGTTGTTAAAATAATAGGCTGGGAGGATGACATGATAGACCATTGAGCAGCGGTGGCGCAGCGGTAGGTACGGGCCTCGCCTTGGAAAAATAAGGTCGCGGGTTCGAATCCTGGTCGTGCCCAGACATCTTTGTGTGAATTGTTTCATCTCCGCTGCTCAATATCGGTGAAGGAAAACATCGTGAGGAAACCGTCATGTCTAAGAACTAATCATTCGATGACATGTGCCATCCACCAACCCGCACTTGGCCAGCGTGTGTGGATTAAGGCCTAAACCTTTGTGGTGCCCAGCCGTGGGACACCAAAAAGGGTTGAAGTGAATAGGCTCGGAATTTCACTATTTTTTATTTTTTTAACTGAATAATTACAATCACAGATAGTATAATGCAATGCTTTACAATTTGTAATACTAGCGATTTAACCATAGAGCAGGATAAAATTATTCACACGAAGCTTATAAATATATCTGACTTTTGTTGAAAATCGTATGGAAACTCGTTCAGTTTTTTAAATCATAGCAAGCAAACACACAGACAGACACCATGAAAGATTTCGTTTTATTCTAGGTAGTGTTATATATAGAAATGTTTTGACAAACAGGTTTTCAATTGGAATCTATTCAATCAATTTAGTATGCAACGAAGGCACTTAATGCAATTTTTGTTTAATTTTGATTTCAATACTTCTTTTTGGTTTGCGATTATTGAAACAAATGAAACGAGATGACGAGAAGCGGATGTTGATGAAAACTATACAAAACAGAAAAGGGAAAAAAACATCAAAGAAAGCAAGATAAAGTAAAGAAAGGAAAAGGAACGCCAAAAATTAACTATATGAGTCTTAAAAGAGAAAAAAAAGATAGAGAAGATTATCATTATATTTTATGAGAATATAAAAAGAATCGCAATAAAGGGTGAAAAATTGAAGAAATTGCACCGTTACACCAACAAGAGGTAAACTCTTTCAGTTAAAAATATCTTAGCCATAATTTATATGTATTTCAAAATTTATGATAAATTTTCAAATACACCTAGTTAACTGTTATTTCGATATACTTCGGTACTTAGAAGTTGGAGAAATTCAAATTTCTAAAATTATCCTGCAGCTTTCTTGTTAACAAAGCTTTGCTAACAAGTCCGTGTGAAAAGCTTTCATATCTCCGTCTGAGCTTCCAGGTAAATAAATTTTCGTATCTAACTAAGATCGCTTTCCACGGTACATTTAATATTTACGGTTCATTGCTGTTGATATTTTGCTCTCCGGATAAAACAACTCTATCTTTAGATACTTTACAACGTTGATACATCATTGGTGTATCCCAACTCTGGTTGAGGGATGTATTTAAATGTTTAACGACATCTGAAGATCTGGAGCCTGCTAGATTTCAAAGTCTGAAGGCTCCGAGGCAACAAAAGACTAGAGAACCCCTGGCATCTTATTATTTTCCAAATAAAATGGTCAATTTTTTTTTTGCAAGTGCTTATCAGGGCCATTTAAGACTTTGGTATACTACTGATTGCCTGATTGGAGTAAACAAATATAGATCGAATGATTTCTGTTAATATTTAATAACTATATATTTCCTGTAGGTATAGGTAAAACGAGAAAAAATTATCAAAGGAAAAATGATTTACTAGTAGTTCTGAATTTAATTTACCAGAAGTTCTCTTTTTTGGAGACCCTGGGTCTATAGCCCCGGTTGCCTTCCCCTAAATCTGGCCCTGTCTATCGATGTGCCATCGTTAGATTTTTGTTATAAATTAGATTCAGATAAATTTGTAACTTGGCGTAGTTAGATAACAACGGCAACTAAGTTGTTATTGTAATGAAAGTGTTAACAAGCATCTACTGTAAGAACTTGAGTTAACAAAAACTTGTAGTACTTAAGGAAATACTTCGGAACTTATTTATTGAAAAGAAATTTATTTAAGAATTTGAATTAAAATTAGTGTCTAGCAGTAGTAACAGTTAGATGTAAATAATTATCGTCCCACTACTGTGCACGAGTTTGGTCTTTAGGAGTTTTTTTTTATTTAATTATTAAAAGATATTACCAGTTTGTACAGCTTTAAGTATGGAATAAATAATTGAACATGGGCAACTACAAATTTTCACCAATAACATTAAATAACATCTTCTTTAAAGTAAAAATGAATCACTAAATGTGTTGCTATGCTCAAAACTCGATGACGACAATTCTTTTCTTAGAATATTCCCAAAAGTACAAGAATGGTTTTTACGCAGAGAACAAATAAAAAAACAAACTTATTCGAAACGGCTTGACCGATTTTAATGAAATCTTATATCTATATTTGGTAGGTCTGAGAGTCGGTCATAATCTATTTACTGCGAGTCTGCTAGTTACTAAAATTCATTGCATATACAAAGGATAAAAAGAAAAACATACATAGCGCGTAATTTATACTTGAATGAAGCAGCAGTTGCCTAATCAGACGGTTAGATGTCACTTCAGTCACTTATGATAACATTAGGCCTGTCAGTTGTCAAACTTAGAAGATGTCAACATCACTCAAGTTGCTTTGTCTGTGATTGTCATTGTTACATACATACATCATAAACAAAATTTTTGTTCACAAAAAAATAATTTATTTCCATCCAAACGTTTTGTGAATATTTGTCATTAGGGAGGTGCTTTATCCATTGGCAGATATAGTGATTAGCTTTCTGTGGTGTTATTATGTGTCCCATCAAGATGCATAGGTAATGTGGTGTATCTGATGATGACGGTTCTATGAGCTCGCTGAAATACATTCATTACTTTTTTTTGCATTTGGCGTGTTTTTAGTGATCGCCAAATTTTATCATTTTGCATACACAAATAATTTTCGTAACAATTTAAGAACCTATTAAAACGTCTAATATTGTAGGTATCTTATGAGTTGAAAACTGTTTCATATACCCGTATGATTTAAGCCACACAAGCGGGACTAGTGTGGGTTGTAGGACATCACAAGGCTTCGAATGTTTAGTCCTAAGAAATGCCCGTTCATGACGACCGTTATTAAGAACGGGTAATTATAACACAGTATAGTGTTAGGTTTGGGATCAAACTAAAATACGTTACAAGGACAAGTAATTATAAGATTTAGGCGTAGATTAGATAATAGTAACGTGCTTAACCTTTAAGTATACTTTGGAAACACATTACCTAAAATATAAATTCTATTAAGTGTCCCACTGCTGGGCACGGGATCTTTCGTAAACTATCTTACGAGTTGAGAGAGTTTACGCCTTATCGCTGGTTAAATGCGAGTTAGTGGATGTCACATGTCCTCGAATGATTAATTCTTAGGCTGTTCATCTCTTTCCCTCCGCGAACATTACCTTTGTAGTGAGTTCAGAGGTTCAAGCTTGTAAGCTTGAAGAATATGGAGGCTAAGTCTCAGCTCAATTCGTCTTAACGAGCTGCGTTGAGTTGATTCTACAGCGCATTAGTAATATTCGCAGCCGCACGCACTCATTGCTTCTATGCAACTATGCCTAAGAGGTACGGGTCCCTGATACGCAGAGTGAGGGCCAGCTCCAATACCATCTGTTCGCCCATGATTGGGATCAGGTGGACTGCCACGATATTCAGCAGACATGTCTAAAGTAGATCTGAGTGGAGTGGTAGTCATTCAGATATTATTTTTGACTTTCATTACTTAATTATTATTTATTTATAAGTCATTGTTACCCGAAATAATTTAAATTTTTTGGTCACCATTTCCTTTTTTGTAATCGTCCTCTCTCCTCACTACTCACATAAGTTCTCCAGCATCTACGTGCTGGCTTATAGCATTTCTTACAATAACGAAAATGCGTATTTATACTACAATGTTCTTAAGTCCATAAATAAAGTATGTGAAACATGAAAGGATTATGACTTAAAATATGGCTCCTTTTCCAGTTTTAAATCATGCTTTTAAAGTTGGCACACTTACAACAACTTTCAACACAACATTTATCTCTTTAAAAATAAACAATGTTCTACTTAAATGGCCATATGCAATAAAAATATAGTTACAGTCATGTATAGAACTTCACTAAATAACCGCAAACTTTTGTGGTTTTAGAAGAAAAGGGATTGATAAATTGTGAATTTATCTAAATTTAATGGCCAAATTAAATGCTCATTCAATACAATAGGTTTATTTTAGTAGTCGTCATGCATGTATAACCCAAAGATGTAGGCAGAGAGGCTCACACTTTTCACCGGCTATGTTTCATCGGGAACGTAATTCCAAATTTGGAGTTGTTAGTTTGACTAAATAATCCATCCAATAAAAATCCTATTTGGTCTAGGGACGCGACGTCCTGAGTTCGACTCCTGGAGATTCAAAGCTCGAAGTTAGGAGTAGTGCCCGATGAACGACGATAGGTTCGCCTTTTCATTTACGGAGCATAAACATAGCTGGTGACATGTGTAACACATTGCCAGCCATATTCACCTCTTACTACACCTTCTGGTAATACAGGCATGAGTGCTATGTTAGTGATAAAAAATGTAAGAGTCATAATAATTGTAAGAGTTTAGATTCATTCTTTGTATCAAAGCTTCTGAATCCTATAAATAGATAATGGTGGTATATAATCATGTGGTATGGTATTCGAGCAGAGAGCCTTAGGAGCACCATTCGAAATAATAAATATATTATAGGTATACTACTAGAAAGTTAGATAAGTGAAAAGGCTCCAGTTAACACTACACTTAAATACATTTAAAATAAATCATTGGTCATTAAGCGCATTTCAAATGACCAGTTCTTGGCAGTATTTATCTACTAGGTAGGTAACAACTGAGACGGTAGCGAGAATGCAAAGATGCAAATTGTTGCCAATTAGACACTACATAATTTACGTTTGCTTATTCTTTCCATTTTGTAAAAACTGTTGATGAGAATTGTTAAAGAAAAAATGCACTTTCATTTTAGTATATCCGAGCTTAATATATTCTAGAATATTAGAAAAGTATTTAGTATTTTGTTGAATTTGTTTTTAGCTTTCTAGATAAAAATAAATATGTTATTAAGTGTGGATCTCCGATATACTGTGTATTGTATTATACTCCTAAATATTGTGTTTCGTTCTGATCCCGATCAGGCATAGGTATAATAGATTGTAATTATTTTTCGACCGCTGCACATAGTACCTAGTCAATGCTAGTTAATTAAAATTCTTATGTAACCTACCTGCCATCCACCAAGGTAGCACTAAGTATGTAAGCACCTCCAAGCAGCATGATAAATAGTTAAGAGAAGACCCAGATTTGACCTAGCTTTATTTTACTGTGCACATTTTGTAAAAGCAGCGGTGGCGCAGCGGTACGGGCCTCGCTTTAGACAAAATAAGCTCGCGGGTTCGATTCCCAGTCGTACCTACACATCTTTGTGTGAATTGTTTCATCACCGCTACTCAATAAATTTAAAGGTTTTAGTTCTAAGAAATGCCGGAAACCGGCATTTCTTAGAACTAAACCTTCAAGGACATGTGACATCCACCAATCCGCACTTGGCCAGCGTGTGTGAATTATTGCCTAACGTCTCAACTCGTAGAGAGACGACCCGTGGTGCCCAGCTGTGGCTCACTAAAGGGTTGACGTGTATTTAAAGAGATGTAAAAGTAAAAAGTGTAAGTGTAAGTAAAAGATGTATATGTAGGTAAATATCACAATAATACAGTTAGAGCCGTCATGTTATTATACCACTAGGGATATATTTACATACCGCAAGATAATTACGAGGTAGCGATTCATTATTACTAGGCATATAATTGTATTACTTGTTTGCGCTAGTAATATAGTTATCTGACTAAAGTAGTTTAGGGAAACAGTTATTGATCTAACATATTATCAAGTGAAACAAAACAGGTTATAAATAAATAAATAGATGTTTTTTTTTAATTAGCCTAACCTACCCTGTATCTATGTTGTTTTATTCCCAATGACTAATTTGTAACTATTTCATTAGAGTAGTTTAGTCAGATAACTATATTACTAACGCAATCTAGTAATAAAATTAATAATAATAATAATATTATGGGACATTAACACATACGGTCATTTAATCCCAAACTAAGCAGAGCTTGTACTATGGAAACCAGATAACTGGTAATATACTACATATAATACTTTTCTTTTGTAAATATATACTTAAATATAGATAATTAGACCCTGACACAAGACAAACAGACATATTTAAACAAATATTTGTCTCGGGTGGGAATCGAACCCCCGACCTACGGCGTGAAAAGCAAGTATCTTACCGACCACGCCATGGGCCCGTCAAATTACATTCCTATTACGATTATAATGTATAATTATGTTTCGGTACATAACTACTATATCCCTAGGAATATAATTGTATAGGTAACGGCTATAAATGTCTTACTGCGACATAAGTACGTCAAAGCAGGTTAGGTAATACATAATTAAGATTCCCGCTGTATTCCGTAAAAGGTTTACCTATTCAGAAGCGAATACCATCGCATTCAATCCTTAGGGTTAGGGATTTATCGGTGAATTGAATTCCTTGATTACTTTATTCTTAATGTTCTTGGTTATATATTTTAAACGCGCAATATATCGATCCGTACTAATATTATAAATGCGAAAGTAACTTCGTCTGTTGCGATTTGACGCCAAAAATACTAAACAGATATAGATGAAATTTGGTATTGTGAAAGTTTCGGACCCGGGAAAGGTTTTATCTGACTGCACAAAAAGAGGTCAATGGTTTAGCATGATAACCGTTATACGCACTGCTTCGGTGGTCCAGTGGTAAGCGTGTTAGCTTAGTAACCGCGAATTCTCGGGTCGAGCAAAAAGAAATTCCCATATTCTTAGAGAATCTCAGTTGCAGCTCGAAGTTTAGAACTGTGCACATGCATGCACCCGATGAACGGCAATAGGCGCGCCCCCTATTACGTATGGGACCTAAACATAGCCAGCGATAAGCGCCATAAAAAAAAGAGAAAGTAAAAAGTGATATCCAATTTGAATTTGAATTTGAAGATTTTTAACTTTTTAAATAGGTAATTGTGACTGTTATAGGTATAACAACATAATGTTATAATAGGTTTTATTAAGGAGTAATTTCCGCCGTAATTTAATTTATAGAAAATAATTAATATTAAAAATAATTATTATTTTTAATTTATTTCACTAAAAAGTTCGTCTATATTTTAATGTTATATTACAAAGAAATACATACTTAAATGAAATTGATAATCAATCCTGCTATAAAAACTCTCAAATAATTATATTATAATAAATCTGATAAATAATGGACATAACGAGTATCTAAATGGTGATAGGTAGATCGATTCCCTCTCTCTCTACTTTTGTAATTATTGCTACCATCAAATTATGTGTAATAATAATATTCAATATTGCATTTTGAAAATAAAATATTTTGTATTAAAAAAATTGTTTTGCTTAATAGGTAACACATACATATATTATACTCAAAGTTTGTACTCATAACTAAATGTGAAAGAAAACCGATAACTTAATAATCCCTATTGTAAATGAATAAAAAATGTTAACGACGTAATTATTATTTTTCACTTATTCTAAAATTAAAAGCGCCGACGCTTGATACCTACGTTAAGTAGGTATGTATGATTTTTACTTAGTTATAACTACATGAACCGCACTTTTAAACTATTTTATTTATCTTGTTTTATAAATTTTCAAAAGCAACAATATATGACAAAACCTTATAAATGTAGTAATTTGAGTGAAAGATCTATTACAATTTTATCTTAGTATCTGGAATCATTTGTTTTGGAAAAATCTATAAGTAACTAACTATATGTCTTAAAGTTATATAATACCTAAAACTAAAGTCCAATTTTCCTCACCGTCGATCCCGTTCGCAAAAGAGCAATGTGAAATCTCCTAATAGAATTAGGTATTCACCTTATTTGTATTCAGTAATATGTTTTATAAACAAAAATAAATTCTGTTATCATTTATAGAAAAAACATCCGAGTAATGGATCAAGAAAATCAGAAGTAAGAGGATGCCCTCGGGACTCTAGAGTAGGTTACGTATTTTTCTGTAACCTAGATTTCGATTTAAAATACGTACATTTTAAATGAATCCTCTTTATGGAATTTTCTTGTAAGAATAATTAAAATTGCAGACATTTTTATTTCTTAACACAGTATTTTATTAATCAGTAGTGTAATATGTATTGAAAAATGAAAATAAATAATTTATGACAGTAATTATTCCCCATTTATATAATTTGAAATAGATATAATATATTCTGTAATAAATCTGTTTGTAGTAAAGGTTTTCTTAAACAAAGAAACGAATAGGTTTACAAACTTCTTCAGTGTTAGAAAATAAAAAAACTAATGCCAAATTAAATGTCTATGGTTTGAATTTGTATATTTTTTAATTAATTTAATTTTACTTTATTGGGCTAAAATACGAGAAATAATTCTTAACACAGTGTTAATTTAAAATGTAAAATCTCATTGCAATAATTAAGAAAGCTGGCGTTAATTTTTATAAATTTTAAAGAAAATAACATATTACTTACATTTTAGTATTGCACATAAACTCCTGTTATCTACCAGGCGAACATAAGTTTGAAGCACTATAACGTTTAAACACTGCACTCCACACGATAACGGTTAACGAAGCAAATCAAAGGAGGTTGCTACCGACCGATGCTGCCTCCGCAAGAGGCTGCGTGGTACTGAAAAGAGAACGGGAGCGTAGCGGGCTGACGTACACGTCACTTTAGCCTGCGGATTCAATACACTGCGTACATCTGAAAATCCGATTCGTAACGTCCATTGAAGGCTAGCAATAAATCTTAGTTCATTAAAACTGGTTACACGTAATCTTCGATCAATTTCAAGCTTCAGTGTCAAAATATGGATAAAACATAAACAAAGCATTTGTCAGTGTATAAAAATTTATTTCGTATTATAATTGGGAACTATATTAATAACCATACTTAAGTATTTTATGTAAAAGGTATAAGGATTATAACTATAAGTATTCCGCAAAATACATCAAAATCAAATACAAGTGTGATCTTTAGCAATAAATAACACTTCGTTATTGATCTGGTACATATTTATATGATTATTTTTTTTGTACATATTTATAATCTGAATCATACTTTCTTGCTTTTGCATAAAATTTTATTTCTTTGTTTTTAACCTCCAATTAATAACGTTAACTTAAAATAATTCTGTCCCAGTTAATAATAATTTCAATTACTTTAGCTTTTGAAATAAAAACGGCATTAAAATCGGTGCATTCGTCAGGGTTTAAAAAAATCGTTAGTGGTGTACATTCACCAAAATGTATTCACTCAGCGTAGAGCAACTACTGAAACGTCATTTGAATACACAGAGGATACGGAAGATCTTGCAAAAGAAGAATTTAAGAGAAATTAAAATTTCGTTTTGCATTTCATTTGGCTTTTGAGGTCGTTGCGCTGTCGGTCAAGCGTGAGTGCTTTAATATTTGCTCCCTCGAAGTCTACGTATTTTGAAGTATTGTGAAGTACAAAAAGGAAGTGTGTGTAAAATTTATAAATTTCAGCGTTGCACAAGTAGCCACAGACTACTAAGAGGACCTAGCATGTAGCTTAGTTTCTTATTTTCGAAAAAGAAAAACTTTTCGGAACATTGTCATATTTTGTTTTACACACACCTTGTCTTTATAATAACAAACAAAACGAAGAAGATTTATCCATTTTGGTGCATCGTTCGCAAGTTAGAACTTAAGTTACGTTTCGTCGAATAATTAATTTATTCATTATGATCCATTTGTTATAAAAATGTATAGACATACAATTATTTTGAATTTATAATGTTTATTTTACAGCAAAGAATTATGACCGGTACTCACGTAAATATCCGATCTTGTAATAGTTTACAACTGAATTATAACAAATATACTGTACAGTATTGTCTTAGATTTACGCGAATATCACGGATTTTATCGTTGTCGAAACCTCGGGATCTAAAATCTAAAATAAACCGCGATAAAATCCGTTATAAGGTAGTTTTATTTAAAAATGTACTATAACTTAAAATTGTTGAGGATTATAATAATATTTAACTCGTAGTCGAACAATTGGTAAATATATAATATGTATCAATTATTTTACTCGCGCTCGTCGATATATTATCAGTATGTACCTATGTTGCATGTCGACGAGCACTCTGTTTATGAATTTTTTTCATTTAAAAGTTACACATCACAATCTGTCCGTCCTTTTAGGCTATATGAGGCAACAAACTTGAACACAGATACACACATCACTTCAACCCTTTTTAGTGCCCCACAGCTGGTCACGGGTCTTCTCTCAACTATCTTACGAGTTGAGAGAGTTTAGGCCTTATTCCGTACACGGTAGCCTAGTGCTGGATGTGTGGAGTGTGGATGTCACATATCCTCAAAGGATTAGTTTTTAGACATGGCGATTTCTTCTAGATGTTTTCCTTCACCGACATTGAGCAGCGGGGATAAAACATTCACACAAAAATGTGTACACGACCTAGGACCAAACCTGTGGCCTTATATTTCAAAGGCGAGGCCAAACCACTGCGTCGCTGCTGCTCTTAGATACACACAATAGACATGTCAAACATATAACACCTTTTTATAAGTGGTTAAAAATAGAAGAAAAGTTATTAATGTAACAATTACATAATAGACTTTTCCTATATTATTGGTGTTGTATAACTTTATGATACCAATTTAACTTTTTCAAAACACTTTTTATTTTATTTATTTAAATTAGTCAACAATTTTATTGTCTACACTATACATGACAGTATAATCTATTAATTTAATAGAGACAAAAGTGTATCACTCAAAGACCGTATTCACAAAAAACTTCTTAATAACATAGTCGCAAAATGTTTAAAAAAACTGGAAAGTTGGTAGATAGTTAAATAATATTCAGCCAAAATTTTCTCAAAATGAATTTTGCGTTGGTTAAAACTAGAGTTGCGGATTTGTAAGCAAAAATTAGAATCTTAATACCAAAATACTTCTTACGCATTTGTTTAAGACGCACCTGTTACGTAATTAACCGGCTCATTTCTCGGAAAAGAACCGACATTTAAGAAAAAGATAAGACGCTATATTTCTAAAAGTACTATCAGCGGCAAGGGAAAGTATCTTTCACAAGGTAAGCTGGCCTAAATGGGAAAACTGCGATGTTTTCGGTATTACGTGTAATGTAATGTGGTTTGGAAAAATTGTTTGTCATAGCAGGTTTAGTTAATTGGAAAGTACCTGTTCTCAGATCAACTAACGGTAACATGACAAAATACAGACAAAATTTACAAAATTTACTCATAATTTAACTCAAAGGAACTGATTGATTTGTTGATACTATAAATAATGACCTGCTGTATTACCTTGGTCTGAGTTAAGTTTACAAAACGTAAATCGATAGGTAGATATTTGTTTTTTTTTTAAAGAAACAACCATTCCGACCCACTCTCTCAAATGGTGTCATGTGCGGCCTTTTCTAATAGGTGGTCACTAATCATGGTCAATGCTACTGAACACAGTACACTACTACCAGTTTACTTTATTGACACCCGATGCACACCACCCAAGAACCACGTGTGAGGATTCAAATTGAAGGTGCACTTCCACAGACTAAGGTGCCTCAGCCCCTAAGACTATGCGACCATTTTTTCTCTTTGCTTACATGTTAATTTATAAACCACGTCAAAATCCGTTATAAAGTAGTTTTGTTTCAATGTGTGATATTCGCGTAAATCTAAGACAATACTAAGTTACACTTGGTTAAGGTGCAGCATGCTCATATTGTTTCATATATTATCAAATTAATAAAATAATTTTACGTAACAAATTAAGTCTTAATACTTATGCTGGGGCAAACACGGCATTTGATCTCACCCAACCCCCAAGCAGAGCTTTTACCTACGACAAAACCAGATAAATACAAAACCAGGTAAATGTTTTAACAAACACACCAACTCGCTAGTAACTTGCTACAACTGTTACTGCTAGGGATTTCATTGCTACGGCTTTGGCTGCTACGGGATCGACTACGAAATCGACTGCTACGAAAACAGCAACTTGGCTACTACGGGATCGACTACGAAATTAACTGCTACGAAAACAGCAACTTGGCTACTACGGGATCGACTACGAAATCAACTGTTAAAAAAATTAATGGTCTGCTACGGGATCGACTATGAAATCAACTACTACGAAAACAGCAACATAACTACTACGGGATCTGCTTCTAAATCAACTGCTACGAAAACAGTAAAGCAGCGAGTTGCTAGTCATGGCTTGGTTCATTGATAAAGAATTCTGTAAAAATAACGATAATGTAAATAACATGATTGTAATTCTACGGAATTGTATAACGTTTTTAGCTATTTTAATAAGGGGGGAGAAAGTTCCCGTTTGTGTGTATTAATTTGAAAAAATTCTACCTGCTTCTTTTCAACATCAAACTGAGTATAAACAGTGTACTAAAATATCTCAATCTTGAGTTTACAATTTATCATTAGCTTTCTAATTTATTCTAAGAAATATTTCAAAGCCAAGATGCGGTAATTTAGTTTAATAAATGAGACGTAATTTTTTACTGACTTAACTTGTTTTACTTTGAAATTAAATATAGATTCGCGTTTAACTTGTTATTAAAATTTAAGTATTTTAAATTCATAATTTAAAAAATGCTTAAATTTCTTGAAGGACCGCTCAATTTTTATTTATTTTTATTTTTATGTACATACTTATTATTCTGTGTTTTATTTTCTTATGTCGCATTTTTTTCTGTCATGACATTTCGCGGTTGTCAGTGATCCTAACCAGAGTACAACTGATACCACGGCGTGCGTCTGTGTCCAGTGAGTATCAATAGTGAACATTTTCCGGTAGCAATTACTTATTTTTTTTAGTAATTATGATGTATCAAAATATAATTAATGTTTATTAAAATATGTTTTAGTTTATTTTCTCAAAGCGCTGGTTGAAAAGTTTTATTCTTTTCCTTTCAGACTTATAGTTAACAGATAGGTTCATTGTTCATTACACAAATGTCTGTTTTGTGTGGAAATCGAACTCACCACCCGCGACTTAAAAAGCAACTATGCAACTACGCCACGCCACCAGCCCGTCTTACGTTCAATATAATGTATTGCTTACACAGTGTTTAAAGATATACTAACAACGAATCCATGGTAAATCAATATCCACGGAGACTGAGGTTCAGATACGATAAAATTTTGGTCTTCGCTCAACTATGGTACTAGGAAAAAAAGAGTTAAGTTAGACTTTCATAACACACTGGTCAACTGTGGCTTAGTGGATGTCACACTGTTCTCAAATGATAAGTTCTTAGACGTGCCGGTTTCCTCACGATGTTTTTCTTCACCGATATTAAGCAGCGGCGATGAAACAATTCATACAAAGACGTGTGGGTACGACGGGGAATCGAAATCTTGATAATGGACCTCTTCAATCTTGTTGTTATAATTTAGATTTTAAATTTTCTACAGCCCTGAAAAAAAAAAATATTATACGTCTAGGATGTAACGTAACGCCCTATATATGATAAGCCAATAGTAAATCACTATAAGAAAGTTTTTTTTGTTTGCATCTCCTCCCAATAGTCCGGGAATTTCACGTCGGTATCTTCTCGATCGCATTAATTTCACTCCCTTGGTATGAGACTTCTTTTAATAATAATTATTAATAAAAAAATAATCGAAAATACAAGAAAAGCGCGAAAAACATTACCTTTTTTACATCCGGGAAAAAATAAAATAACTAAATAAATATATAATAATGTATAGGAAACACAACAGTTAATATTTAATTGTTGCCATCAAATCTTAGTGCCTATTTTACTGAAGAAAAATTTACCTAATGTCGAAGACACAGTAGAAAATTGTTTTCCAATTTCCGCTATAAATCTTCACACCGACGATTTTGAGAGGGCTTCTACGTAAATATTAGCTGCCTGCCAAGATTGACAGATTACGGAGGGAAATCTGTTAACAATGTGGGTTTTCCGAGTTTTATTTTGTACATACAAGCTCATATTTTAAGTTTGACAATTGGTTTGACAAGTAATTTATTTTTCCATGATTTTACACCATTGGTTTTGTATTTTAGTAATATTTAAGCTGTTGATAATTACTTCTCACTTCGACCCTTTTTCGTATCTTATTTCTGGGTACGGGTCTTCTCTTAACTATCTTACAAGTTGAGGGAGTTTAGGCCTTAACACGCATGGGCCAAGTGCGGATTGGTGAATGTCACATGTCCTCTAATGATTAGTTCTTAGATCATTAGTAA
This sequence comes from Meganola albula, assembly GCA_936450015.1. Taxonomy (NCBI): domain Eukaryota; kingdom Metazoa; phylum Arthropoda; class Insecta; order Lepidoptera; family Nolidae; genus Meganola; species Meganola albula. The sequence continues at coordinate 6,715,727 of OW388157.1, forward strand.
TCACGAGTGAATCGGGTCGCAATCGAGTGAGAGGGCGCGTGTCAACGTAGACTACATCATTGTTCAACATCTTCCAAATTGTCATCAAGCGCAAGCCTATAGCAGAATAAAAAAAAGTGTCGTCTAACATCTTGTGGCGCCCAGTGGCATTTGGGCCCATCTCTCTGGCTGCAGTCGGTACAAATGACCAGTCCTCTACCACATTAACTTAGCCATTGAGCCTTTATTGTGCCATAAATGTTTATAAATAAGATTGTTGTAATATAAGCTGGTTTCTAGGAAAGTATAACTGTTAACCATTACCGGTTGACCGGTTTTGAGTTGTTACTTAATTTTTTTTTTTTTTATGTTATGTTCAAATTTAGAGCCTGGGGCCAATATTCGCTTATAACCTATTATATGTAAATATAAAAGAAGAAACTGACTGACTGACATATCAAACAGCACAGCACAGCCCAAACCGCTGGGTCTGGAGACTCTAAATTTGGCACACAGGTTCCTTATGGGGTGTAGGGGTGCACTAAGATAGGATTTTTCAAAACTCACCCTTTAAGGGGGTGAAATCGGGTTCCAAAGTTTGTATGGAGAAACAAGATTAGTAAGATCAATTTCGCGGGCGAAGCTGCGGGCGGAAGATCTTAGAAAGCACCTACTAATAACAGTGGAGTCTTTAATTCAGTCTTCCAGAGTATGTAATACAGGTATAAGGATATGTAATATTATGAGGATCAGTCAAAATGGAAGATCTTCCGACGGGCAAGTTGTGCAGTTGTGCTGGCGACCGTGGTCCTAACAGCTCTTCCTAATAGTTCTACTTGGAAGTTGAATCGTCGGTAAAACTTTGCTTGTGAGATTCAGGACATTATTTATGTCTCCGTATTACTTGACGTGGAGTTGTGTGTAACTCTACATTATATACTTAGTTCTCGAATCTCTATCTCTCGATAGTTGCACACAAAAAACTATTTATGTGTAGCCTGTTGGAGCTGAGGTTAGTGAACCTGACTGCTACGCTAGGAGGTAGGAGGTTTGATTTTCACCCATGACAAATCTTTGTGTGAGGAACATGAATGTTTGTTCTGTATCTAGGTGGTCTAGGTCTAGGTCAATAACATTACAAAAAATGTAGCTACATCATATATCAGATCCTAGTACCCATTCACTCTCACTTCAACCACTTTCACACTTCAAGCACGGGTCTTCTCTCAACTATCTTACGAGTTGGGAGATAGGTCTTAATCTACACAAGCCGGCCAAGTGCGGGTTTATTCATGTTTTTTTCATTCACAGAGATGTGGGAATCGAACTCGCGACCTTAAGTTTCTAAGGTGAGGCCCGTACCGCTACGCCACCGCTGCTCTAGTACCCATGACACAAGCAAATATTATTGCTTCATTTAGAACTAGATGGCGCTGTTTATGCTTGCGTGAAAATATTATTATTAAATAAAGTTTATTGTAGTAGTTTCATTGTAGGTAAGCAAAATAATAACAACAAGAAGGTCGTATCTTTAGAAAACAACACTTTAAAACGATTAATACAATTTCAAGGAAATGTGTTCATAACATAAAGCTCCAAAAGTCTCAGAGCATTTCAAACTTAGTAACTTTGTCTCCGATTTATATTATAAGAGGGAGTCTTATACTACAACAACAAGAAAGTAATAATTTGAATACAAAGTGTACCTACATTAATTCCTAGTATAATTATGAAGATATTATTAGAACTTAAATATCTCTTCTGCAAATACAATACCTATATTTGAGGAAATTATTACTCCTGCATCGGTGCTTTTTTCTTTAAAAATATTATAAATTCAAAAATTTTGTTCAAATTTATATTTTCAATTTCTCAGAAAATAAAATCTTGAGGAGGTATAATACGATTTTAAACTACGTAGTCTTAAACCTACTTGCCGCTCTCAGACTGAAGCCTACATTGACTAATCTGTAAGACAGGCTGTCTATTTTCTAGTTCTTTCTAAACTTCTGGCTTGCAATAGCAAGATTTTGGTGGTTTAGCTCTAATAAAAATGAAATTTTAAGTAAATGTTTGAGTTCATAAAACTCGATTAGGTTATGCAACATTCATAGTTTAAACTGTAAACATAAGTTTTTGGCGTTCGTGAATTTTGTCCCCAAGAGACTAGCCAAATTTCAAAGCTACACCCACGCGCTTGCCAAACCTTTTCAAGTTTCACTTAACGATGATACTGAGTGTGATTAAGAAATTAATTATTCGCTTCTTAATATTGAGGGTAACCAATTTTAGAAGACTTGAAGAAAGGATTTAGGTAAAACTCAGAAGAGAATATTACAAATGAATTAAGTCGGTTATTGTGTATCTATTTTGAGTCAATAATAGCTTGTTCAGAACCAAATAGTTTTAACACAATAATTGATTGTTATTTAATAGCATATTCATGGGCAGTAAATTTAATAATAAAAAGACAATGCGTAAATTTATCATTATTACAATTAAGAGGCTTTGAACGTTCCTATAAAGGTTTTATTGTGTTCTCGTTAAATATGAAACTTGACTAAGGTATTGAAATGCTACTAATATTGTAAACGCGAAAGTTTATAAGAATGTATGGATGTACAGTCACTAGCAAAAATATATATACAAAATCACATTTTCTACAATATCTTAACGTTTGCCATTTACGAAATAACTGTACGAAAGTTTATTTTAAATTATGAAACCGTCAAACTGTGTCAAAACTAGGTAGGTACTAGGTAAGTACATTGGTTTCACATTAATATAAACGAAACAAAATCAATAATGACTTTACACTTGCTATGTATTTTAAGTAGGTATCCAGGACAATATCTATTTAATTTTTATTAGGATTTTTTTTTCAGCTTCCGCTTAAGGCTTCGCCCGCGTAGTACTTATTGAAACAAAAAGTAGCTAAGTGTTAATCCTGACCATAATCTGTCAAGTTTTATCACAAAGAGACAAGATACATTATTAATAAACATATAATACAAACATACATCCAGACATCCATACATTCTTACAAACTTTCACGTTTATACTAATATTAGTAGGATGGATGTCTGGATGTCTATTGTGGACTGGATTACCGTAAGCTAATTGTTACCCCATTAAGTACTAAGCGGGCGAAACCGTAGGCGGAAGCTAGTATCCAAATAATAATATTTGTCAATAAATCCAAGTACAAACAATGTTAATTGACGAACGATTCCAAGTATTCCAATCTAAAATGTTGGAACATCGTTGAGATCAATGATAGCATCGATATTGTGTATCTTTGTTATTAATTTCAAGAGCGGTTACCTAATACTGTATTCTGTAGACTACTTCAACTCAATAAAACTTTGTCTTTTCTTTAATTAACGTCGAAAAACTAATCCAATTTGCAATTCTTACCAACCTAGTAAAGTTGCTAAGGGTTCATGGCAAAAATATTTTAACAAATTAGTGTCTCTTCGTTTAAAAGGTCACTCAAAGTGTATAAAACAAAATCCTATTTTTTTTAATTGCAAAATTAGGTATGATTCTACCGTTACATATTGCGTCTTGCAATATGTGGCACTCGGATCTGAAATAATACATGTTGTTGGTAAACAGTGCCTGTAAAGTACTTGCACTGGAACCTTAATGAAAGTCCAAATATTGGTTTGGTGGCACTGACTGGTCTATTTATTGATCTTCATTTATTTATTATTATACTGTGACTACAACTTTTACTACTTTTCTCCTATATTCCCTAACAAGTAGATTTTCATATTATAGCCCTAATTACTTACAAAAACAAATGCTTGTGACTTTTAATTCGATGGCAACGCCATCTCTTGTCCAAAGCATTAAACAGTGCCCGTATAGCGAGTTAACTATCTGAGTATAGTAAGCTGTACATATCATATGGGATAAAGTTATAGCCGCTCTAGTGACAGCTAAATATAATTAAAATAATAAATTGACATAAGATATAGTTTATATAGTATACACACTCGGTAGCGGGGATGGGAAACTTGAAGGTCAGGTTGCAAAATATAAAAAAGGTCTACCTTATGTACCTCTTGACAATGTTATTGACTACTACAATCTTTTATTTAACTTTCTGTGTTTAAGTATATGGGTCAAATCTTGGAAGTTAATCTACTTTGGCATACCTACTAATTTTCCTACTTCCTATCCTAGCATACTTATAGAAATGTGAGAGGTTATACGGGTGTGAAATGTGTTTAAGTGGAGGGATGTTTAATCCTCTTTCAAGCAAAAGCTACTGCACCTTGTTTTTCGTAATAGAACACAGGCAAAGTCACGGTCATTATACAGTCAGACGAACTTATCGAGTAAAATTTTACTCAATACTCAATGTCTTTATTGCATCCATAATGTTAAAGATAGGTGGTAAGTAATACAATTTTGACACATATCGACCCTGTGGGGCACAACATAACAATATTACAAGAAGTTTATCATAACAGCATGATTTTTTTTAATTATAACAAAAAAATAACCCCTTTAAAATAAAAATATTATTTATCAATTTATTTTTAGTCAACCTTAACTTTTAAAGAGACCGACAATTATCAAAGAGATTTAAAAAAATAGCTATTAGGGTTCGCGGACTTCACATAGTCATAAGTACCTGAAGAATATCTGGTTTCAAGTATAGTATAGCCTTTCAGGTACCTTTAGGTTGTAGGTAGATTAATTTTTTTTTTAATTTACTTTTCGAACTAATGGCGGTGCGGCTTTGTCTGGTGGGTGGTCACGGCTTAAGCCTACCACAAGTTAATTACCAGTGTCTAATAATTAATTGCCACTTAAATAAAATTATTTTATAACGGATTTTATCGTGGTTACGTCGGAAATTATAAACCGCGATAAAATCCGTTATAAAATAGTTTTATTTCAATGTGTGATATTCGCGTAAATATAAGAAAATACTAATTAACTACCAGTACACTTCACATGCACTTCCACGGATGAAGGTGACTCAACCCCCATACTTTTAACTTTCTCTTGTTATTTTACCATAAGTTGATAGACAGAAAATTATAGTCAATCTGTTTTATTCATCCAGTTTGAATGTACCACAACCACAACACGTACCTATATCACAATGCGGCATTGTTTTCTCTAATGTTCTCATACATCGCGGCTCGCTTTTAACCCTACAAACAAAAGAAACGGCAAATGAAAAAGCATTTATTTCCTATTTCTTTCTGTGTTATTTCTGTTTGAGATGTAAAATGTTCATAAATCTATTCTTCGAGGTTCATTAAGTTCGTTTACTATGGAGTACGCTTTCAGTTTTTGCTGGCATCTTTTTGTAAGAGAAATTGTTCAGTTAGTCATGGAGAAGGTAGGTACTTACCTACTGAAAAATGAAAGTTCTTTTCACTTAGCCCAATTTAGTATCCCACTGCAGGGTACTGGTTTTTTCTCTACTATCTTACGAGTTAAAAGAATTAACGCCATCTAAATACGTTGGCCAACTGCGGCCTGGTGGACGTCACGTCTCCTTGAATGATTAGTTCTCAGATAATAATATGCTAGTTTCTTCACGATATATTGACTCACCGATATTAAGCTGTGGCGATGAAACTCAGTCCTTACGGATTTTATTAATTTCTCAAAGCTGCACAGACTGAGCAGCTTGGTGAGGTTTGATGCTGTTGCGTCCGCTTGTTCTCAAACGAGCTGGGGCGCGCCTTGACTTTACCCTCAATGTTGAATTGAATTTTACTTCTTGTCTTAAATAATGTAGCTAGACTTTAATAAAATAAATTGAGTGTACTGAGTAAATTAGTACTATTCATCAAAATCTACAAAAAATACATTCCCATATTATTTCAACTTGAACCAATTTGCAAAATATTTTTAAAACAAAAAATGATTTTGCGTCTCCATCAAAAAGTATTATTGCATATGACGGTGTTATCAAAAAGAAATACGTACAATCAGTATTGGGAATCGCTCTTTTTTGAAGTCGGTTAGTACCTAAAATAATGAAGCATCCCATAAGTAACATCTTAAAGAAAACCGTAGGTACACTCAAATAGAACCAAGTAAGTTAAGTGATATCAATCTCGTTTATTCCATGGATTCAGAAGTGTAACCAACACTAACTTTGATATATTTAATACAAAACATGAGTGTTTAGTTACAAAAGGAAAACTTTAAGACGTACTTAGAGAGGTGAAATGAAACAATGCGCGTTTGTTGACTAGATATTTTTAGTGAAAGTAGCTGATTTTATTGTGGTTGACTCTTTCTACTATAATAAATTATTACTATGAGGATTAAAATACGTTACAACTTTATAATGTTGGTATTATTACCTCAGGAGCTATTTTTGCCAATAGTAGGAAATTTTAATTAAAAAGTCAAGGTTCCCAAAACAAAATCTATATATATATATATATATATATATATATATATATATATATATATATATATATATATATATATATATATATATATATATATATATATATATATATATGTGTGTATTTACTTACAAAATATACATGTATTTACTTGATTTTTTATTTTTATAGTCTTGAGAAAATTAAATAAAAACACATTAAAAGAAAATTACTCTTTTTGTGGCAGTTTTTCTCAGTAGTTGTCAGTCATTCACTGCACGGTAGGAAAAGATATTGGACTATGTTTATGTAGACTCGCGTCGCAAAAAAATCTAAAGCATTTTTGTCATTCCACTTCATACCAAAAAAGGTTTGCAAACATTCTTATTTTATATGATAGAATAAGCCTACATAGCACCCGAACCCACAACTAATTTTGTACCAAAAAAATAGTGCAATTTGGTTCTTGTAACCAAAAATTTTAGTAAAAATCGGTTCTATTAGCAACACAGATTAAAAACTGTACGAAAATGCCGAAAATGTAACGGCTATTAAACGATTGTTCAGTGGCTATTGTAATAATGGGTGACTGTTAATGAATATCATTTCAGAGGCCAAAATAGGACTCCAAGCAAACTTTATGAATGAAATTTAGCAATCTGGAGAAACGATGTATATTAATTAATAAATTATTAATTAAAATACACGATCAGTTGGCTAATTATATAGAGCAGTAGTAGATGGCATTGTCAAATAACATCATATTTATCCATGGTTGGTACCATGAATAAAAATGATATTTTTTAGCATGAAGTTCTATGTAAAATTGAATACCATATTTGGAATACCCACTTAAGTCAAAGGCTTTGTTCAAACCAAACATATTTTCAGCAACTAACTGTGAGTACGCGTTTCGCAGTTTACCATTTTTCCACGTCGGACGCTCAGCATGTAGGTACATGCATCACGTGTGAACGTACACAACCCTTTGTTAACCCATGTAGCGCGTTGTGTTGGCGTATTGTCGGCTTGGTGAGAATGCATACTGCAGATTGATCCTACGTTAATACTGGGCTGACAGTGAGCAACTCGGCGGTGGACAATACGTTAGATGTAAACGATGCCTAATACCTACGTACCCTACATATCTCTTTTTCACTATGGTTAAACAATTATTTCTTTCTTCTCGATGAAAATATTACTAAGAATTTCAGAAATGCCTTCCTGTTTGAATGGGTACCCGCACATAGTGTAACAGAGAAAAATATATCACGTATGTTAGAGGGTGAACGTAACTAATGAAATGATCTGACAGATGAAGTGACCCGACAGAGAACTAGATTAATTGACATAATAACCCACCGGTTTCGTAAGCTGAAGTAGCAATGGGCCAGCCTTATTAACCGCAGAACCGACAGCCGTCGAACCCATAAATTGGCTTTATGCAGTGGAAAGACTATGTACCTATAATTAGTCTGGTAAGATAGTATGTTAACCGACTTAAAGAAGAGAAGGTTGTCTGATGTTATAACTGTTATATTTTTTTTTTTTTTTTTTTTTTTTTATTCTATAATAGGTTTGCGCTTGACCACAACTTGCCTGATCTGAAGCAATGTTGCAGTCTACGATGGAACACGCCTACCTAATAAATACCGATTCACTCGTGACTTGAAGACAGGTAGATTATAGCTATCGGGAAACAGAGAGGCCGGCAACGAATTCCACAACTTGGCGGTTCGCACAATAAAAGTGGAAGCAAAGCGCTTTGTGCGTGCCCGTGGAATTTCCACCATATAACGGTGGCGCATAGCCGTACCTCTACTTGTACGATGGAAGAATGGGGATGGGGGAATAAGATTGTGTAATTCCAACGCACACTCTCCGAAGTGTATCCGATAAAAGACCGAAAGACTAGCAACTATGCGGCGATGCTCGAGGCTCTGCAACTTAGCCTTGATGAGGGACTCGTTGCCAATAAGCCTCTTTGCTCGCCTTTCAATAGACTCCAACGCCTCGAGTTGGTATTTAGCTGACCCATCCCAAAGATGCGAGCAGTACTCCATGCAGGAACGAACTTGTGCTTGATATAGTTCGAGCATTTGTTTCGGTGTGAAGTACTGACGCACCTTCGCGAGGACACCTAGCTTTTTGGCAGCTAGTTGAGCCTTGGACTCAATATACGGGCCAAAATTGAGGGTCGAAGTCATATTGACGCCAAGAAGCTCCAGGTGGTCTGTAATTGGCACGGACACACCTCGAAAAGTGGGAGCCAATAGAAATGGCCTTTTTTTGGCGGAAAATAGGCACGCCTGGGTTTTAGCAGCGTTGAACTTGACTAGATTGGCGTCGCCCCAATCGGAGACAGCCTTGAGAGACAAGTTCAAGCGCTCAACCATGGCTACTCCATGGGACTGAATCTCAGCCGCACTGGCACGGGGACTGGACATATAACTCTCTACAACTGTGCTGTCGTCTGCATACCCAAAGGTACCGGGTTTAAGCAGATCGTTAATATGCAGCAGAAAAAGAGTCGCAGAGAGCACTGAACCCTGAGGAACACCGGCATTAATATCCATTTGATCGGAAGAGCAGCCATCAATGACCACTCGGATTGATCTATTCCTCAAGAAATCCGATATCCAATCGCAGAAACCAGTGGGCAAGTCGTAAGAAGGAAGCTTACTAATAAGACCATCATGCCAAATCCTGTCAAAGGCCTTGGAGATATCAAGAGAAACAGCAAGTGCTTCTCCGTACCTCTCCAAGGCCTCATTCCAGATGTATGTGGCGTACGCTAAAAGATCCCCAGTCGACCGATTCTGGCGGAATCCATACTGTCGGTCGCTGAGGAGATCATTGGCTTCTAGGTACGCCAGGAGCCTGCGATTAACAACACGCTCCATGCTCTTACAGAGTATGGAGGTGACCGAAATAGGCCTATAGTTGGCAGGATCGGCACGACTGCCTTTTTTGGGCACGGGCTGCACGTTAGCAAGCTTCCAAGATGTCGGCACTTGACCAGTCCTTAGAGATAGCCTAAAGAGGCGTGTCAATACAGGAGACAACTCAGGCGCACAAGTCCTCAACACTATGGCTGGAATACCATCAGGTCCACTGGCTTTGTTCACGTCAAGATTGCGTAGCGTATTGCGGACCTCCGTTTGGCGTATGCGAATTTCCGACATATGAGTCGTACTGCCAAGTGTAGCAGGAGGTACCGCGCTACCAGCATCTAGACGTGAAGCCTCTGCAAATAAAGAAGCAAACAAATTTGCTTTATCCTCAGCAGTGTGAGCCAGTGTTCCATCAGGTTTCTGTAGTGGAGGCAGTGAGGGGCGGCAGAAGTTCGCCTCGACCGATTTAGCTAGGGACCAAAACGCTTTACTACCCGCTGGATACAAAGCAAGTTTGTTCCCTATACGGCTAATATGGTCAAAGCGAGCCCTCTGCATCACTTTTTTGCAGGACTTGGCAGCCCTGTTGAAGGCTCTCTTCTTTTGGCGTATGTCCCTGGCATTGTGGTGTCGAGCATCAACCCAAGCTAGATAGGCCACATGTTTTTGCATCTCTGCGCGTCTACATTGTGGCCCAAACCATGGGCGAGCTTGGCTTGACTGCGGTACGTCCGAGTATGGAATGAAATACTCCATAGCCTGACGCAGCACATCAGTCACGGCTTCTGCACAGGTAGAGGGATCACCAGAAGAGAAGCATACGGGCTGCCACGGATAAGATGCAAAGAAGGACCGCATCTCATCCCAGTCTGCTGACTTGTACCGCCACATTCGCCGATTTCCCCTAGGGCTGGGGTCTGGCGGGGAGTAGACGGATACTGATTTGACCAGACAGTGGTCTGATTTACCCAGAGGTGAAGAGATTGATACTGAGTAACTGTCTGGATCAGTCGTCAGCAGAAGGTCCAAGCAATAGGGTGTGTGCGAGTCAACATCTGGTACCCGTGTGGCACCACGGACTAGCTGGGTGAGATTCAATGCCAAGGCCAGCTTCCGCGTTTCTCTACCTGCATGGTCAGTGTCTAGGTAGGGGAAGAGCCACTCTTGATGGTGAGCATTGAAATCACCCAGCAGAACCAATTGTGCAGAGGGGTACATTTGTTGAGCCGCTTCAGCCGCCTCACTGAGGTATTCGGTGAGCCTGGTTGTCTCCTGATCTCCGCTGTGCGAGCGATAGACACAGGCATAAAGAATTTTCTCTATGCCTGTATCCACCATCACCCAAAGAGCAGAGAATCTGCGGTCTTCGAGGTTCCGGAGACGGTTTAAAATTGTGTTCCAGTGTGTACCCCGGGTACGACAAGTACGCCACGTCTGACGGGCTACCTATTTGCGTCTCCGTTAGGAACAAGAGTGACGGCTTATCGGTCTCTAGATGGTAGTGGACTGGCACGAGATTAGAGTGCAAACCCCGAATATTTGCGAGGTGCACTTTTAAAGAAAGGGAGTGCAGCCGCTGTTTAGGCACATTTCTCTTGTTCTTTGTCATATATGATGCGAGTGAAATACGGTAGAGGGTGGAAGTGGAATGAGGCTACATATGGCTAACCAGCAGACACACACTCCACAGCAACACCAACGGGTAACTGGCATGGAGACCGCGGGGACGCCCGAGCCCCCCCGGGGATGTCCATCGGGCCCTTTCATCCGGTCGCCAACCGGCACGATGGCGCATCCCGGGATTTTTCGCAAGTTGGCGGGACAGCCTTTCATGAGTGGCTAACTCACTACTTGGGTCCCCTACTAACTGCGGTCGGCCAGCGGTGCACCGTGCCTCGGATCCCGCTACCCTCCAAGACCAGTTACCCGATGCTACTATAAACGTGCGAGTCCAGAGCAGTGAGACCATAGGGTAGCAACTGTTCCGACCCACCCTCTCATTATGGTGTCACCAAACATCGCACCGGAACACGGCCAGGCCGCTTGGCGGCGCGGCTTTGTCTGGTGGGTGGTCACTAACCACGGCCAAAACCTACCACCAGTTAGTTGTCACCTGATTTGCACCACCCGGGGACCACGTGTGGGGATTTAGATTAAAGGTACTCTCCCACGGACGAGGGTGACTCAGCCCCCATTATAAGTTTATAAGTTTGATTGGGAATAACTCTGTTACATATGTTGGCAACATTGGATGACGCAGGCGGCGCGACAGTAGCGGCTGCCAATATGACGAGCAAGATCTACTAATACTTGCTCATTCATTCAGAACGGAATGATTGATTAGCTCTTATGGCTTCTTATTTAATAAATCGAGAGAACGATAGGGACGTCAAAATCCTTAAACTTAATAATACCATGTTTTAAAAACAACGAAAGACGCTACGGTATTTAAGGTGACGTGCGTTCTCCTCGAACGTTTGTCAAAGTCATCGCAATCTGAGGAAGCGGTGCGGGGCAGGGGTGAGCGACCGGCTCTTGCGCTGCGCTCTGTTGCGAACAATCAATGTTACTCCGGTCTTTAATACTACCCTCCATATACTAGCGTATTGATGAAATTTATAAAGAAAAATATTTGTTTTAAAGTAGGTACTTTTTAATAATTTAATTAAATATGTAACATTATGTTACAACTTAAATAGCCATCCAATCGTTTAAGAATTTGTCTATTTCGTCCATCTCCGTCTAGGTGTGCCGCGACACTTCCTTCTTGCCCAGAGGCGCCAATTCACCAATATCTTTGCCCAAAGCTCGTTTCGTCTCTTTCTTTCTTTCTAGATTCTTTTTTTTGTTTGACAGAAAATTTTAAATCCCGTTTCGGTCCCATTTAAATTTAGAATTGATGTTCCGTAAAAAAATTACTAGTTAACTAATATTGTTGGTTACATTTTCCCAGTAAAATCCCAATCACACATCCATTACTTTCCGTTTTGTTAACTTGAAATTTATCCAAACGACATGAAAAACGTCTACCGCTTGAACGAATCTTGCTCGTAAAACAAATCTATGCTATTTTTCGAAGTACATTACACGCAAACTCACTTTTCTGTTGCAAATATGTTTAAAATATATACCCGCCAAAAATAACGAAGCAAAAGCTTTATTGAGATTGTGTAAGGCTTTTATCCCTAATAGATATGTACTTAACACATATATTGCAATAATAAAGAAGAATTTAGCTACGTAACAAACAATATATTAAAGTCATGTATTGTATTATTTTACTACTCGTAGAGCAGCGGTGGCGCAGCAGTACAAGCATCGCTTTAGAATATAAGGTCGCGGGTTCGATTCCCAGTCGTGCCCACACATCTTTGTGCTCAATATCTGTGGAAGAATATATCGTGATGAAATCGGTAGGTCTAAGAAGTAATCATTTGAGGACATGTGACATCCACCAACCAGCACTTGGCCAGCATGTGTGGATTAAAGCCTAAACTCTCAACTATCTTACGAGTTGAGTAAGACCCGTGCCCAGTAGGGTGGCACTAAAAAAGGGTTTAAGTAACTTCTCATAACATCATAAATGTGTAAGTTCAGAAGTTTGTTACATAATCATGCGAACACCTATAAACTATTTTGAATTACATTTGGTGCACAGGTGGTTAATTTATTACCTGTAAATTTGTACTTTACGTAGACTGTGGCTGTAGGGTACCCACAACGAAAAACAGGTTTTCCAATGTGACGACGGAAATAACGTATTTTGGTCATTAATTGACATTTCTAATTAATGCTCTTTAAATATCTTGTTGAAATAGAAAACATTATATACAATTTTGGCAACGATCCTCTTCGTTTGTGCTACTTCGTTTTTTTTTTCATTCTTACTCTGTGGTCTGCTTTTTATTTTATCTGTCATATTATGACAGTAAACGTTTGTTTAAATTATAATTGATTTCTTTGCATTTTTAGGAGCATTCTTTATGTAGGAGTCCCTGTCTACCTAATGAGTATACTAACGTACCATATTAGTTGGCTCATAACTACGACCACTTCCCCATAGGCAACCTGGGCCTTAATTCACGTAATTTCTTGACGTGCCGTACAAGTTGCTGTGCAGTTGCAGTAAAGTTTACATCTTAGTGCAAATTGGTATTCTTGTAATTGTTTAGCTGTCATACTAGTCTCTCTCATGGCGCAAACTTGACGCGACCGTATTTGACAGCGGTTGTCAAAGTTACGACAATACGAAAAAGGCTGTTTTGATCGAAACTTAACTGCAACTGCACTATCACTGTACTTATTTAATTACGTGAATTAAACTACTGAGGCTACAACAGACTGCCGCATCACTTATTCATACTAACTTGATGCCCTATAACTATAGTATGTTAGATAATATGTTACTATGTGAAAAGTGAAGAAAAATATAGCAAAGAATTTTTTATTCCTACCTAAGTCACGAACTGGATGACTCGTCAAAAATAAAAAGGTGTATCGTAAAACTACTGAATTGTCTGATACAGAAATCGACGCCTAAGAGCAAAAACCCCGTAAATGCATTTTTGCTTTAATTTATTTTATTGCGTTTCTAGGTAGAAACAATGAACACTCTTAGAGTAACGAACAGTTTTGGCTATAAAAATTGGTTAAATTTATTTTGAATAAATTTAAAAAAATCAAAGAAGCTGAACCAAAATTTTACAGAACGTAGTTTTTTCTTCCTCCTGAAAAGTTACTTCTTTTACACTTACGAGGTTTTCACTCTAAGACGTCGTTAAACAAATAGGTACTTTATTTATAAATCACTAAATAATTTAAAATATTACCTAGTAGCATAATTAAATGGAAACATATTTTAAGTAGCTGGATGCAACAAGCCGAAGACAGGGTGAAATGGCGCTAATTGGGAGAGGCCTATATCCAGCAGTGGACTGCTATAGGCTGATGATGATGATAATATTTTAAGTATCACTTGAATTAACATAACAAAACATAGAATCACGTTTGTATTATCCAAGTATATAGGCAATGGTGAATGTCAGCCACTATTCGCTTGCTATGTTTGGGACCTATACGCTATAGGGTCCGAGCCTATTGCCGTTCATCGCATAATTGCAAAATTCAAAATGATTTTTTCTCTATTATTCGTTATTAATTATTATTATTTCTATTCAAATTATTATTTTGTTTTAAGTTCTAATCAATTATAATTACGATAATTCAATTACAATTGTATAATTTATTTTTAATGTAATATTTAATATATTGTTCATTTTATTTTTAAATTATAACAGTCTTATTCATAAATCTTATGACTCTTTAGTTAAAAAGGACTTTGTCTCTTCTTACTAGTATTTATGTCAAGATAACAGTTAAAGACAAACGAATTATAAACCTGTTTTAGCTATAATGAGCATATATGAAGTTTATGAATACGGGGGTAAGCATTTTAGTTCGTGATTCGTAATATTGTTATATGAATTTTGAAATAAGTAAATAACATTTCATTTTTTTGTAAGCGAAAACGTGTACCACTAGACCACTGAGGCAGTTTACTCAAATTACTATATAATAATAAGGTTTTAAAAAACAAGTAACTGCATAAACCACCTCCATTTACTGCTTGTATTGTACACACTATTTAATTAAAGTGGAACTAGAAAATTGCCCCACTTAACCACTTACAAAAGCAAATTAAAGAGTTTGTAAAAGTCCTATTATTTCTATTTGATATTGCTTTAGACGCAACACTTAACTATTTACGAATGCTGTTAGTCCGAAAAAACATCTAATACAACCACTCACATAAATTGGTTAAAGAATACTTCGTTTTTACCGTTACGTGCTTTTACATTTTTATTTAACAGTTATGTGTGTGTCTGTACCGACTTGTAAACATAAAATATGAAACTTCTACATACACTTGAGTGTTTTCTCGGTATACAAACTTTAGAAGTGTGCAACTTCAGAAAAAAAAGTGGTCTGAGTCACCTTCATTCGTGAAAGTGTATCTTCAACCTGAATCACATTATCCCTTTTTAGTGTCCCACTGTGGGACACTAAAACGGGTCTTCTCTCAACTATATTAAGAAGTAAGAGAGTTTGGGCCTTAATCCATACACGCTGGCCAAATGCGGGTTGGTGCATGTCACATGTCCTGAAATGATTAGTTCCTCAGACATGTCGCTCCCTCACGATGTTTTCCTTTACCAATATCGAGCAGCGGCGATGAAACAATTCACACAAAGATGTATGTGCCCGACTGGAACCTGCGATCTTCCATTTCTAAGGCGAGGCTTAATAAAATATAGTAGTGTAATTAATTAGTTAAGTACCTATGGTATCCAGTCATCTGGCCTCCACAACACCACCCCTGTCTAACTTTGGATCAGATGACAGTGTATGCTAATGTTCCAGAATATTAAGTATCTAAAGGTTTGGTATATTATTTGTTAATATACGGCTAAACCAACCCGCTCTTGGCCAGCGTGTACGGATTAAGGCCTAAACTCTCAACTCGTAACATAGTTGAGAGGAGACCCGTGTCCAGCAGTGGGACACTAAATGAAATGACGTGATATGGCTGAACTGTATTTTGAATGAATTTCGAATGTGGGTGTGCGTTTAAGTGGGGGTAGGTTTATTTTATTGTATAGTTGTGTTCATTCATACGTAGTTTTGAAAAACCACTTTAAATTTAAATAAGACAATTTAATTTACAAAATATTCAACCAATTAAATTAAATGTCGTTGTTACAATAGCCTTATCTCTTCATGTTGAAGGTACAATCAGATACGATCAATACCTACGTATTAAAACTTTGGGAAATAAAGACTGTCAAAACAAATGAAACAATAAGTGCACTGTAGCGTACAAAGACGATAATCAGATACGGCTTGAAGCTCGTACTTTGCAAAGAAATTTATATTTTCACGAGAAATTTTGTTAATATAGCATAGTAACGAGCTGGGTACAATGACAAATTACGTCAAAATACAATTTTTTAATTTAAACTCTACTAACCTAACACTTTGTTA
This sequence comes from Meganola albula, assembly GCA_936450015.1. NCBI lineage: Eukaryota > Metazoa > Arthropoda > Insecta > Lepidoptera > Nolidae > Meganola > Meganola albula. Next base: position 6,732,012 of record OW388157.1, read on the forward strand.
AACTACAACAACACTTATACAACACTATGAAATGAAATGAAATTATGCTTTATTTTTTTTGAGACGCGAGTCAATATAAATAGTCCAATTTCTTTTCCTACCGTGCACTGAATGGCGCAGGCAACTACTGAAGAACACTGCCAAAAAACTCAATAGGCATTTTTATTTTTTAAATGAAGAACTTACACCTATCCTAATATTATTTAGAAGTTTATTGTAAAAACGTATACACTGCCCCATAAAAGAGTTACTGATTTTGTAAAGACGAGTATGATGTGTTACAAGATCATTCACTAAACCTTACAATTACTTTCTTTCCTTACATTCGCTTTCTTTATTTCCTTTGTTTTCTGAGTCTTGCTCCTCCCAAAACCAAACTTTTGATTCCGAGACTTGCCGGGAATTCGCATTTATTAAACGAATGCTTTGATATCTCTATGGAGCAACGGACGTCGGAGTACTACGCGTTTTAAATAAGAATAAGACTGGACTCGCCGCTAACTTCATACCAAAAACCAAAAAAAGTAGCGTCAGCACAAAGTATCAAACCGCGAAAATAACATCATTTTAAAATATATGGAAAAGTGGTCTATGTATAAAAGTTTAATTAGGTATGTAGTTACATACAGCTACCTACTTATGTAAATTACATGTACACGTAATTATATAAACACTCGAAAGTCAAACAAATATTTTCGTACCAAAATATTCGACTCCAAATGTCCAATCTTACTCGAACGACAATAAGATAACACATTTTTTATCTAGATTTGTGATAATTGTATCGAACAAACATTTTTGCCCACCGTACTAAAAATGAAATGTTGTTACTCATTCCGGTCCAAGATGGCGGATTTCCAGTCCTATTTTTATTTGACACCTTTAATGGTACGATGCGACGTTCATTTGGTTTTAAGGATTAAAGTTTTAAATAATTGTCCAATAATAAGATAGTTTAATATGACAGGAGAGAAAATCTGTGTCGATGTGAGAGAAACCTGAAGTTGTAAACTAGAGCATTTCTCGTCATCGACTTCCTTTAGCCGACAACTATCTCGTAGTTTGTTCAACAAGAGTGGACTGTGAGGTGTTAGTTAGTCGTTCAGACTTGTGGATTGAACTAATGGTCATCTGAAGTCTTTGTGAAGTTTACATCATTTGTAAGTAGGAGGGATTTGGTAGAATGCTTTTTATCAAATTTTGGTTACAGATTGCAAGTTTCTGCTCATGATTCAGGCTTTAAGCAGATGGACTGCATTGAAACTGCAATTAACAGTTTTAATGCAGTTCAAATGTTGTTAGCTAGACTGCATTGAAATTACCAACCAATCCTGTAACCCCAATGCAATCGGTGTGCAGCTGGCGTGTAATATGTTACTTGTAGTACGCAGTTTCTTGATGTGCTGTAAGTTAGCAGTTCTATAGCAGCAGTATATGGAAGTACCTTCTAACTGCATCGAAACTGCCAAATTGCAGTTGAAATGCAGTTTTAACGCAGTTTGTCTGTCTAGAGCAGCGTGTTAAACTAAATATAAAGGGAACATAATCGGTATTACCAGTATATTAATTACTTAATTTATAAAACTGGTATCACACATATGTGCAAATCTACATTTGAAGTTTCGTACTAGTAAGGAAATACTGCTGCTGGAATTACATAAAGCCTATTAGTGTTGTCGAGAATCAACATCGACTCGCGACACAAGCCACGCGTCTACAACAGCTGAGCCTACGGCGGCATGGGGGCTCCACATACATCCACCAACACAACGGACATGCGGCCCATACATCCACCAAGTCTTCTTCTCGGACCCACTAGGTAAGCGGTTCGAATAACCTAGCGATTTATTTTAAACAGTCCACTTTTATTATTACCTGGACTCAGTACAGCTGTATAAATAAAAATTTGTATTACTCACTGACACCACGAAATTTTATTGTGAAATTTCATTCTAAAATTTGTAAAACATTTAATTTTTAATGTTATTGAATCCCAAACATCGCACTGGAAACTGAAAATCGCAAAAAAAAAATAAACCTTAAGCAAAATTTCATTCATTTTAAAATGTTCGCGTGAATTAAGTTTATAAACTACGCAATAATTTTTAACTAAAGTTACAACTTTGTTTTCGATTGTGCGACCATGTTACAAACAGTTTACACAGCAATGCACTTTAAGCTCAGTACTTATATAAATAGCGGTCTGAAAGGTTTAGGGTCCCGTTCTAAAATGTCTAAATGGAACCATTATCTTTTAAAGCTCTCCGATAGAGCAATTATTTTGATGCTTTATTTCTTCTTGAGTTAAGTAAGTATGAAATTAATGTACGGGAAAGAGTATGTGCTGGATTGCTATTATTGTATTTTATATAGTTGTGTTATTACCAGTTACATGTTCATTTGACATAGGTACGTGCGTGTAAAGTTGTTGATTCAGCAAACCATAAGTAAAACAACAACGCTCTGTATGGTACATACTTAGGTACTATCATATCCTATCCTTTATATTCCTTTTTTAAAAAGAGATTTGGAGTTCATTCTAACAGTATGTCGTTTATCGCGCTAAAACATTAGGCACTTAGTTCAGTAGTAGCAGTAAGCAAAAAACACAATCATCAAAAGTTTAGATTAAGTAGTCTTAAGGAGTAATACTATAGGCCAACCGTAACTAACGTATCGCCATCTGTGGTACAAAGTCATAAAACATTAATTGAATCTCTTAAAGAACTATTTAAACACAGATAAAAGTAATGTAAGACTATTCGTCACTAATATCCGTATCGCTTAAATCATCATCACTGTCTGTGCAGCTTGAGTAGTGAGAATCTTGGCGATAGGCGATACGCGAGTTAAACGGTCTGCCTATAGGTACTTTTTGTTAACTGCGGTGTACATTAATTAGACAGATTTGGAAACCAGATAGCTGGTATATACTTTTCTTTTCTAAACATGTACTTAGGTATATGTTCCATTAGATAATTAAACCTAGACTCGACAGAATTATATATGTTCATCACACAAAGTGTGATGAACATATGAACGGGTGGGAATCGAAGCCACGTTCAGTGGTGTGAAAAGCAAGTATCTTACCGTCCACGCCACCGGCAAATTCAAAGTCAAATTATATGACTACTTTAGGTTAGTAAATAAACTCTAGTCTCAATTACCCGTAATTGTCTTATCGCTGTAGCTTTAATGAATTCCTCGTTTAGCACGCATTATTATTCAGTTGCTTCGCGATTCTCATCACTGATACACACGGGTTTGCAATCAAAATGATAAGTAGGTACTCCAGCTCTGTAATCACAAAGATTCATCTGAAAGTTAATTGCCCACTGTGCAATACCTATCTGCAGCTTACCTAATAGGGCAACCGCGGTTTAATAAAAAAATGTTTTCAGAAAAACAAAACGAGTTTTCTACCACAAATTGATTTCTATACTTACATTATGTAAATTGACAACCATTATGGATGTTTGAGAGAAAAATTGCGCTTCAATTTGAAATCATTTAAGAACAAATTACGTCTCAATAAGGCACTTTAATCTCAAATTCTTTTTGAGCTGTCTCCAAAGATATGAAAGAGATCTCGCTAGATTATATGCAATTGATATTTTATTCTATTCAGATATTATATTATAGGTACCTAATCTACGTAAGCATATCTTATTGCGCATCATACATGTCTCAACAAAATCAGCAATTCTTTTATTTTGACTTTGACTGTCATATCTTCTCAATGGGGCTGGTATCCCAGAGAATTTCGACCACATGGGGTCTTTTGTGCTTATGACTTTGACTTAGCAAAATAAGTTAAACAGGAATAAGTGTTTTATTAAAGAAAATACGTTTAATAACTTAAACTAACTTAGCTCCAATTAAATGAAATAAAAGCTGCTAGAATAAGATGAGTGACTGTTATCAAACTTCGAAACCTATTGGGAACCAGTAGACGTGATGGTCAGACCAGGTGTCAGATTATATTAAGCTTTTAACTACCTGTAACGATAGTCATAGATGTTTTAAATGACACCCGTGACCGATGGCGTAACGTGCTCTCCGATGCACGGAGTGTAGTCCATCAACCACCAGACACCGAAAAAAATCTTTTTACACAAATATTGTCCGATTGGACGCGAATGGGACTATACTGTGACCTTCTGATCACAGTATAGCCTAATTGGAAGGCTTACACCGCTCGACTAAGAGGTCTTATACAGCAGCACAATAAAATTCTTAAACAATAAGAAGGTTAATAAAGAATAAAAACTCGAAGTTACTAAGTATATGCACATTGCACATCCCTAGATGAGTAGGTATGCAATCTAAATGAGGTTGTATTCAGCTCACGAATATGCGGTCGCTATCGTATTGAAAATTTTCCAATTTCAATGCTCTGTTTCGAAGAGACAAGATTAGCACATAATAGCAATATTTAACAGCGATGGTGGAGCAGTTTTAAACCAGTCATTGAAATAGTTCGCGGGTTCAATCGTGGTTCATGCTTACATAACTTAGTGAAAATTTTTCGCCGCTGTCTAATACCGGTAAAGAAAACATTGACAGGAAAATAGCATGTTTCATAATTAAACATTCGACCACATGTAACATCCACAAACCAGCAATTGATTAGTTAGAGTGATTCGATTCAGTTTATGTTACGAACAGTTTATGTTCACAACCCTTTATGTTACGATTACATGGATCCATATATATTCATGTATAAATAATCTGTCAGTTACTTTTTCATAGCTAAACTGCAAACTGATTTTGATTATGGCTTTTTATAAAAGCAACGCAACGATTTGAATGTTTTAACAATAACCAACTAAAATTTTAATGGGAGCAACTGAAAAGTATACCCTTTGAATAAAAAAAAGATCTATAATTGGCGAAATTATTGTGTAGCATACATATCTACAAAAAAAACATACAGTCGAATTGAAAGCCTCTTTTTTAAGCAGTTGAGGCATTTACCCGATTGTATAAAAGGAAAATAACATTCTTGCGCTATAAATGACTCGAGTAAAAAGCACTCCTTATCTCACTCATATAAGGATATCTATACTTTTCCTTAGAATTTTTAATGTTACTTAAGTATCTTTTAAACATAAAAATATAATATAACATTAAATGCTTCTTATAAATCTTACGCGTGGTTACAAAAAGAATGATTGAGTAGGCAATTAAGAATTACTTAGCAACGCCGCAATTCTCATTGTGGTGTGGATAATATCTCAAATTAATTCCCGCCCCTTTCTCAGGTAGGTACTGTGTGACACAATAACCTTCATACCTATAATGCTTTTACCGTGTTTCTGCATGAAAACCGTATGTTTGGTAGTAAAAATGTTCTTAATTTTTAACACTTATTTTAATCCAAACTTTAGTAGAATAACTAAAGTCTAATATATAGACTATACGAAGCCGAAATTCGAGAACCAATGTAACTTATAGTTGTCGAACGTCCCTTTATCTAGTGAAAAGGCGAGGGGATATGCAATAAATAACCGATGGAATCATGTCCAGTGAAGCTGAACATGGGCTTCGAAAACAACGAGATCCTTTCAGTTATTCTCTTTTCATTTCACCGCAGAACTCTGTTCTGGAAAAGTTCATTGTGAATTTATGATAGCTAAATGGCAATTAAATAAAAATATATGTAATTAACTGATTTTGCATAATTAGTAGATTTTTTAAAGTATTAAATTGGCAAACAAGTTTAAGAGTCGATTGCTTCCTTTCTCGTCGTATTCCCGATTGGACATATTCTTGTTTCTGCACATTCCTGTTTGGTATTCCGTTCTTGATTCGACATATATTAATAAATATAACAAAAACAATAAAAAAATCAAAAACGTCTATTGAGCCATCTTGAATATTACAAAATGTTAAACGGGGGATCCTTCCTTCAAGCAAAAAATACCGGAGATGGAAGGACCTTAATTAGAAATAGGTATACGGCAAATACATGTATGTATAACCCAAGTAATTAGGTAGGTTTATAACAAATTAAAAATGATATTTGTGGAAGGATGTACGTATGGAAAACTGGATGTTTCCGAAGGTACATACTTTCACAATTATACCGATAGACGGAATGTAACAATATATGTCACAATGATAGATTATAACCTGGAATAACACATAGGTTACTTTTGATCCAATAACCATCAGAAACTAGTACAAAAACACTCGCTCAATACTAAAATCATCGGACTATAGAAAAAATATTACATGAAGCGACATAAACTGCATTGCGGTTTTCGACACATATTTTGTGGGCCACACGTCAACACGGCCATTAGTGGTCACATCATTCCAGGCAGTGTTTGCTCCTCCATTGAAATACCAAGTACCTGCTATTAAAGATGAAACCTGGACAGGATTCAAATATCACTGATGAACGTTTACTTTATAAGATAGCCTGATATTGAACGTGACAGGTCAACGTAAAAATGTTTATACGCGAATTTTTGAATTTTTTTAATTCTAAAAGGCTTGCGCTTGAATACAACTTGCATGATGTAAGCAATGGAATACGTGTCTACGATTTCATTTAATGTCTACGATGGAACGCTCATGCCCATTACACCACTTTACTCGATCACGAATGATTTCCGATGAAAAGTTGGCACTCCTTAAGCTTAGAAACTAGAAATAAGCTACAATTCCGACTCGCCTTCTTAAATGGCTCACCGTCTCGCCGTCACCAGACATCGCACCGGATTACATAAAAGCCGTCTGGCGATGCGGCTTTGTCTGGTGGGTGGTCACTAACCACGGCCGAAGCCTACCACCAATAAATTGCAACCTGATTTGCACTACTCGGGGACTTGTTTAAGGATTCAGATAAAAGGTCTATTCTCTAGGACGAAGGTGACTCAGCCCCTATATACTAGCTCTCACCCGCGGCATGCTCACGTGGTCCCCATTTCAAGTTAGAATTTTGAAAAATTCTTTCTTAGTGCATCCTTAGGACTCAAACAGAACTTAAGAGACAAATTTGGAGTCTCTTCTTCTTCTCTTTTGTTTAGGCTGCTCGTTGATATATCAGTCAGTCGGTCTTTTTCTTCTAGAAGAATATATCCAAAAGAGTAATAGTACCTAAGTTACAACGTTAAGAAACAAAAAAATACTTGGTTATTTTGCCATGTGGTTGAGAATAGAACCATGAATGACCTGATGCTTGTCCAACATGGATGCGTTATGCGAGGTTCTTATTCTTTTTAAAACAACGTTAATTAGCATCACATCCTGTAATGGGCGGCCACTTATCGTTGCCACTCCATCATCTGAACACGTAGTGATAAAATTAGGTACGTATCTAAGTGTTTTGGGTATAATATCAGATAAATATATTACAGAACCTCTCTGGTTACGGTGTGATGATTCCGAAAGTTGCCTTTTTTCTGATCAACGCAGTATCGTTAATTAATGATTACGTGGAGTGATGGCCTCATCAAGGTGGTTGCCAAGAGCTGGATCAAAATAGCCGTAGTGGTTTAGGAGAGCCTTAGTCTAGCTGTGTATTAATAGGCCTATAGGCTGACGATCATGATGTTTCTAATTTTGACACTAAACAATGAAATTACTGTTTCACTTTTTGCCTAAAATTAAAGACGATTTAGAGACAAAAAATTGGTCACTCATTTAGACGTAGGTAATAAGTAAGGTAGGTTATCTGTGTAATATGGGCACACTAAGCCTAACTAAACGACATACCGCTAAGTAGAAAATGTGTTAGTCGTCGTACAAAATAATTAGTTACAGGATATAAATCATGTTATCTTCGTGTGGGCCACGACAGCCAATAAGCGTTTTACGCGAATTACGCCAAGATAAATTGCTTGCTTCTGACATTAATGCGAACTTTCTTACGAAAATAGATTGCCTACCTGTATCAGTGGTCTATCAGACGTTGTGTTTCATTTGCAATATAACATATTATTATTAACATATTATTCATTATTATTATTAGATGCTAGCTTTTGTCCGCGGCATTGTCCGCGTGATATAAAAATGAAATTGGTGATTTAATTATATTCCACCTTTGTGCAAAACTTCATCCAATCCTTCTTCTCCATCAGTAGTTTTTGCAAAAAAGAGTATCAAACATCCACACCACAGATAATATAATACTATACTAGATCCACACACACAAACTTTCGCAGGAGCACAAAATAATATGATATAATACTAGCATTACTAAGTAATATTAGGAAGAAAGAGGTTGATAAGACTGACCGCCTTAACTTTGCACGGATGCCGTACCTTGTTGTACCGTTTGGGGGCTGAGTCACCGTCGTTCGTGGGTGTACACATTTAATTGAATCCCAAACGTGGTCCCCAGGTGGTGAAAATTAGGTGACAAAAACTTAGGCTAGTGTTAGGCTTCGGTTAGTGACCACACACTAGACAAAGCCGCACTGCCAAGCGGCCTTGCCGTAATCCGATGCGATGTCTGGTGACACCTTGCAGAGAGGTTAAGTCCGAATTGTTGCTTCTTTAAGTTTTCTAACCATATGGACGCTCATGCCACTGCCACCTTCTCATCGAAAATCATTCGTAATCACGAGTGAATCGGTATACGTTGGCGCGTTCCATCGTTGACTACATCATTGATTAACATCAGGCAAGTTGTGGTCAAGCGCCAGCCTATCCCAGAATTTAAAAAAAGGCCCTTATCTATCTAGTTATCTTTGACACAAATTTCCTCTTAAGATTAAATGGCCAAGCAAAAAACATCTAATTTAGTACAGCAGCTGTTCGAGGTAGAAAATTGTCAACCTACAATTCGGATTGATTTTCAACTGACTTTAAAAAGAAGGAGGTTCTCAATTCGACTGTATATATTTTTTGTATGTTACGCGCTACGAATAATAATTACGCGATAATATTTTTTTTTTGTTTCATAGGGTATACTTTCCAGGTGGTCTCCTTATAATTTTACCAAAATCGGCTGAGCAAGTTTTGAGTTATTGCTAAAACTTTGAAGTTAAGTCGGGTTTTTTTTTAAAGCTATTATTTATAAACACATTAGGTAAATATTTAAAGTTAAGGTCATACGTCATTTAACGCGCGTCAACGCACAATAAAATTTTATTTTAAAGATAGTTCAGATGACGAGCGCTAAAGCGCATTGTGAGAGTGTATAGCGAACGAACATTCCAAATTGCTGGCAATAAATGGGAAATAATTTAATCACAGTAACCTCTGCTGCCAATCTGTCTGTCTGTGTGATAAAATTATTTTCTAACTTGTGTTGTATAGTAACATCAAGTTCAAATTTCGACATTTCTAAGAAGACTCACTGTTTCAGAAACCCGTTGTGGACCCTATTTGGAAGGTTTCTTTACCCGAAAGTTACCAGAGGAATCTTGTTACCAAGTCTTCGCTATTAGTCTGTTTGTCAGTGTTAGAAATTTGACTTATACTTACTTACTTGAGTATATAATGCATTTGCATTATATACTCAGTAAACACTAAAGTACTTAACACTTCATATGCGAAAACATACTCTATGGATTTTTCAATATTTAATAAAATTCTTAATATTACAAGCTTACAATAAGTACTTTCATTCCTGTCGTAACCTATTACTTTTAGGATTATTTATTACAATTATGCCACTAGTCTAAGGAGACAGTGTGTACCTATACCTAAGATTATTGCTAATACAGAGGAGTCAACAGGAAACTTAATTTTATAATTAACAGATAGTATGACTAATTAATTATGACTACGATTTCTCAATAAGGCTCAAGGTTCCACACACAGGAAATGTCTTCATAACCCATAAAACAATAATAAAGGAAAGTAACTATAATTAAATTAATTAGCTCCCACAATACTTATAACATACCGTCTAACCAAACTTTCCTTAACGATATTTTACCCCTCGATGCGTTTTCCTGTACTCTTATTATGAGTTCTTTTACACGCTATTTATTCTAATTACTGTAAATGTGAACTCTGCTCTAAACCGCTGAACCGTTTAAGATGGAAATGATAGTTTGAGACCTACGGAAATAGAATAGTCTACGAGTATATCAGATCTTCTAGAAAGAAGTAATGGTTTTGCTCGACAACTGTTCGATAAAAAAATGTTTTCAGTATCTATTACAGTATGTGGATTAAGGCCTAAACTCTTTCAACTCGTAAGATAGTTGAGAAAAGACTCGTGCCCTTAACTGTATTCATACAAAAACTGTTGGATCGGAAGACGCCCGTGTAAATCAAAGTTCACAAACTTACAATATTGACGTATTAAAGATCCCGTGTATTAATTAATAGCTGCCCGCGCGCATTAGTTGGACATTATAAAACCTCATACAAAGATTTTCGATTTGCGTAAGCAAAAAAAAATTAACTAGATAGAGAGATCTTCTAATTCACTATAAACTGCGCAAAACTACTTTGTTTTAAATCTGCTTTACTATATTAATATTCAATAGCGGTACCTATAGTTTGTTTATCATTAAACACAATCTCTTTACGACACTCAATATCGTGTATTGAAAAACCTCATGATGTGGGTATATGGTACCTATGCGATACTGCGAAAGTCGTTTAAATGCGAGAATAGCGTAAGTATATCAAGGCAATAACGTCGTTCCTTCCTCTTATTGGATATAAACAGGAATAATCATCAATACCGTTTGAGACGATACTGAATTACTCTATACGGCTCTACTAGGTATTGCATTTGACTCCGTTTGTGAGTAATATAGGTTTAAGTGCGAAGAATTTTATTTTATAGGCCGACCATTTAACTCGCAAATCGCCATCTGAGGTACAAAGTCATAAAACATTAATTAAATCTCATAGAGAACTATTTATCCACAGATAAAAGTAATGTAAGACTATTCGTCAGTATAATCCATATCGCTTGAATCATCATCTCTGTCTGTGCAGCTTGAGCAGTCAGAATCTTGGCGATAGGCGATATGCGAGTTAAACAGTCGGCCTATACTCATAAAAGACATAAGTCTACTTACAATGACTATTATAATAAATATTTATCATTAAGTTAATATCAAAACTTTTGGAGGTCATTAATCAAATATTGTATCTACTAAATACCTACTTTCTTTTCATACAATGACATATTAAATGTTTCACATAGTTTTATCTCCTCATTTGTAGCTCATTTCGATAAAATTTCATGGAATTTCAACATACCAAGTGAGAATGTACCCTATGTGGATTTTTAATAGCTGCCACTTCATACATAGCCCAGTTCAACGGTTCTAGCTTTACTGTGTTTAGTTCAATTTCACCTTTATTTAACTTGTTTGTTTTGATCATATAATTTCTCATATTCAATGGACGTCTCCAAATATCAGCAATTGGGTTATAATTTACAGACTGCATGTTGTAATTATCTTATGTTAACGCCAGTGAAAACAAAGATGGTACAAGGTGGTGCCGTTAAAAAGTAAAGTTGATCACATATCACACTAGAGAGAATAACAAACATAATTCGACCATCCATTCATCCTCACAAACGTTTACGTTTCCAACAGTAATAACATTAAATATTTTCTAATTTTCTAGAACCGGCTGACATCTGGTGGTTCCCGGGTGATGCAAATCAGGTGACAATCAACTGGTGGTAAGCTTCGGCCTACCACCGTGTTTAGTGACCACCCACCAGACAAAGCCGCACCGCCAAGGGACCTTGCCGTGTTTCGTGACACCATGTAGAGAGGGTGGGTCGGCAGTGTTGCTCCTTTATGGTTTCTAACCATATGGGGGCTCATTCCACTGCCACCTTCTCACCGATAATCATTCGTAATCACGAGTGAATCAGTATACAGGGCTCGCGCGTTCCATCGTACACTACATCATTGCTTAACATCAGGAAAGTTGTAGTCAAGCGCCAGCCTATCGAAGAATAAAAAAAACATCTGAAACATCAACATTAGATGAATAAATGAAATATTGATAAAGCGTCTAATCAAACGGTGAGAGACGATAAACTAGTAACTGCAGTGAAACCAGTAATATAATGGTCATTAGTAAGCTTAAGTAACTCGGTAAAAAGGTCAATCTTTTAAACCAAGTCAATGTCCATTAGTTTAACATATTTATTGTACAGAGTCGCCTATTCCACAAAGACGAAAGTTGATATTTTGGCAGGAAACACTAATACGTTTCATTGGTTATCACTAGTGAAATCGGGTTCTAGGTTTCTTCTAGAGAAGAATGATTGCTGTGGATATGTGCCCATGTACTTTTCCTACTATTGATACATTGCATAGCGAACTGCGCATTTTCTAGCGCAGTTATCTCGCAATCGGACATCTCATAGTACCGCTTCCTCGCTCTAATACATATATCTACACCAGTAGAAACGGTCACATAGGTTCCATATCTTCGTAGCATAGTTGCATAGGAAATTTCTAGTTAAAAGCATCCTAAAAATCTTTAATAAATCTTTAACCAGTACATTCTATTGTACTCGTTATGATGCTTGATGCAAAAACGTAGACTTACACTTATCAATTCAAAGTATTATGAAATAAAATGAAATGAAATGAAAAGAAAATATGCTTTATTTTTTTTGTGACGCGATTCTACATAGAAATAGTCCAATTTCTTTTTCTACCGTCCAGTAAATGACTGGCAACTACAGAGAAACACTGCCAAAAAACTCAGTAGGCTTTTTTCTATTTTAAATGAAGTACTTTAAATATCTATTACATTTTGTTTGTTTAGTGTGTTGAATTAGAGCGACTTAATTCCAAGCGTTTTTATCTGTTAGATAGTTTGAAATTTTACAATACACTTTCTTACATAACGTAGATTTTATAATTATTTTAAATTTGTTATTAGTCATTTCCCTAATATAATTTAAAAGTTTATTGTAGAAACGTATACACTGCCCCATAAAAGAGTTACTGATTTTGTGGGGACGAGTATGATGTGCAACAAGATCGTTCTTATTTCTAGTATTCAAATTATGTGTATCGCTTATTTTTTTAAACAAAATATATATTTTTTAATATTGTAATTTAATTAAACAGTAGGTCATTACGGAAGTATTGAACTTGTAATTTTACTAATATTAAATAAATAGACTTAATAATGTAGAATATACCTTTCGAAGCAGAACAAAATCATATATCTTTATTTTTTCTGCAGTTTTGCACTCAATTCCAAAGAAACACATTTTCTTTTCCTCATGGCTATTGGAGTAGAAAGTAATAAGGTAATTTACTATAGTGACATTATTGATTTGTCTGTTTCAGAAAGATGTGGGTCGACAAAAAGTGTCGTCATATAGCTTTTGCACAAGATTTGCTAAGTGCCTACCGTCAGCAATATTTATACGAACATAATAAAGTATAAAATATGTTTTTCACTTTATTACACCTTTTGTATGGTATATTTTTGATAGCTCATCTCTTATGAAAGGTCACAGACATGAAAACAAGTCTTCAGATTTTATTGCACCGAACGATAAGTGAGAGCAATCTCGTATTGGATAAGGGCCAAGGTCCAGCAGATTGGTTAGCTGAAGTAGCAATAGGCCAGCTACATTGGCCATAGGAAACTGATAACTGTGGTGGCAAATAAGTTCTAAAGAGGAAATCAGGGATTAGAAACGCAGCGTAGGATGCCATGAAACTAGTAAGAGTGAAGATCTCAGCAAGGATACTGGCAAGAGCTGGATGAGATTAGCCGCGTAATAAGTAACCTGATCTAGAAAAGGCTTGATAAGCAGCATATTAAAACTAGTTAATGATCGTGATGATGGTTAACAGAAAGTAAGAAGAGTTAGAAGAAGTTGAGTCATAGAAATAACTTCTCGTCAACTCAAAATCTGTTCACCAAAAACACTGGTTATAATCTTCGTTTTAGTTAATTGTCTGGGGTACAGCTTGTAAATTTTTTAAGGGGAGTTTAAACGCTAACACTCAGTAGGTTCATGAGTAAGCAAAGTGAAAATAGCCTCTTCATATAATAAAATGTAATATATTCCGACATCAAATATGTAATAAGCGATAACCTTCTTTTCAGATGTAAACAACTGACTTTCACTTCTTTTTCAAAAGGTGTGAGTTATGATATTATTTTTGCATCGTTTCGCTCTAAAAGTAACAATATCCATAAAGCTGCCATTTTAAACCCGCACGGCGTAAAAACTGCACACTTGTGTTGCCAAAATAAAGCTGATGAAGTGCCATAACTGTCGATACGAAGAATTAAATAGCACTGATAGCCAACCTAGCAAAAAATGCTTGAATCACAGAACACACTATATTCGAAAATCATGCTCATACGAGTACAAGAGAAACACTGCAAACGCGAGTTAGAACAGTTGAAAACTGCAATAAATCTAATCCAAAATTAGTTTCCAACGACAGAAGATTCATTCGTGGAATATTAATCGCTTTTCGATTACCGATAGCTCTAAAGTTTACTTATTGAGTTATGGTACTTCAGAACTCAACCCATAAAATTGTAAGAACTATAGGCTAACAAAGATTGTTGCATTTAAGTGCTTTGTAAATGTCCGCGGCTTAAGCTTAACACTAATAAGTGGTATTGAAATATTGTTTAAACGGGCAAATGTTTGTTACAAAAGAGACTACAAACTTTGTCTTGTTATTAAAGTTCAGTCGTTTATTCATAAAACTTTTAACTGCGTTTATAAATGTATTTAAATTTAAATGAACTGAGATACTTTTGTAATATTTTGATTTAAAACAGTATTAACGAAGCAAATTGCTACGAATCTGCTACGACGTAGCAGATATTTGTGAGTGTACGCTCGTAGCAGCGACATCAAAGTTTAAAAAACGATTTAACTTTATTTTTTTACGACCTCACCGTTAAAAATTTATAAAAACTTTAAATCCATTTCAAATAACAATGAGTTGATTAGATTTTGGCTAAAGCACACAAAACAATGAATTAATGACTAACAAATGTTCATGTCTTAGCAACGGAATAAAGAGTAACAGGATTTTCCTTGTAAACATATCTTAGCTTGATACGAAATAACAATATTATATGATAACTCAATTACCCATGCTTCATAACCTAATAATCATCACTCACCCCATATTAGCACCTCTGGATTCTATTAAAGTAATATAATTAATGTTCAATTTTGGATCTCACGTGAATCTTACAAGCAGATTTGGGGGAAAGCTGTTATTCACCCATAAGAATGGTTGAGGTTATTTCAAAATTTCTAATTCTGGCTGTTTATGTTTCAGTTATATCTACATTGCTTAAGTAAATTGAGAAAGCCATACTGCTCTGTAATATAGGGGTATAAATATGAGCAAAGTCTTAACTGGTACCTTATCATATTATTACTTCAAATGAATTGCAGTAAAGGTCTTTCAACGTAATAGGACTTGCGCATTATTTTTTTTTTGTAAATCTATTTTTTCCATGCTATTATCGGTGAACATTGGTATCAAATCTCCACCGGTCTAGTGGTTGAAATCTGCCTTGAAGGCTGCCAACTGTGGTCGATGCCTGATAAATAAATATTTTCAGAATCAAATTGATTACTAAAATCAACGTTTGCATAGCGTGGTCTGGTGCTGCCCGACAGTACCTGGGTTCGTTGTCGTTGGTGCGACAATGGACCCTGTTTGGCGTCTTATAAGCCCATTTAGCGTTCCCCCGTCGCACTGCACTCTCAAACACTATTAAAGAGGTTTAGTTATGACAGAAAACAAAAGACAGTCACAATGTTGCCAGTTGTTCCACTAATTAAGATCTCACGCCGACTAGGCAGCTTAGCTGCGGCAGCCAAACTGCAACCACATGAATAGATAACTGCACAGAATAAAAGCTCCATTCAGATGCTGTGCGAGATTTCACTACTACACGCGCAGCCATGTGTGCGTGAGATGTCACTGACAAAGCGCGAGGGACGAGTACTCATACTCGCTTGAGGTTAAACTGGTTTGATCTAGATCAGCTAAAGACTTCTTACTGTGCAACAGTTACAAACATAATATTTATTCTGTGATGCGGTAGCTATTGGCATATATTATGACGGTGGAATCCGTGCACTAAGTAGCCGTACACTGTCGTAATATTTTACTAGATGCTGCAGGCTGTCGCTTTGTTGCGCAGCCAGGCTGCCTAGAGCTCGGGAAGTATAAAATGGGTAGTAAAAGTGTTATGTAAGATTTACACCTGTTGAATTAAGGTGCTTACATACTTACATCTCCATCCCATTAAACATTAGTTGTTCCTCGTCGTTATCTCGCGAAACTTCTAACAAAATCATCAAGAGCTGCAAACTTATTATTAAGTTCTGTTTATTACTCACCTTAATGGTACTGGAATTCTCTTAAGAGGTACACTACAAGTTCTTAACAGGATTATATGAAATCTGGGCGTAAGTTATTATGTGTTGTGTAAACGGTTTATTGATTTAAATAGGTAAGTATTTTTTATGCATTCTATTATTTAGCAAGTGATGAATTCAGTATGCGAAGTACCTATTTGTATTGGCTACTAAAATATTTAATAAACTATCTAATGAAATTAAAGAAAAAGTCAAACCTAACAAGTTCCTAAACATAATAAAACAACTAGCACTTAGTAAATTTTATTACAATTTAAATAAAAATGAATATAACTAATTTTATTAGTATGGCATCCTATAAACGATTTTTAAGTCTTATGTATTGTACTGATACCTAATATTATAAATATATTTCTATTATTATCATTTATTTTATAATTATTGTACCTAATATCTTAACATTGCATTTTGAAACAATTGCTTATTGTTTGTGTGATAACAACAGTCTATCTCGCTCTTAAAATTATTCATGCCTATTTTGCTGTGCCCGACGGGGTCCATAATGATCTAACTGAATGTTGTTTACCA
Source organism: Meganola albula (assembly GCA_936450015.1). Lineage (NCBI taxonomy): Eukaryota > Metazoa > Arthropoda > Insecta > Lepidoptera > Nolidae > Meganola > Meganola albula. Next base: position 6,748,888 of record OW388157.1, read on the forward strand.
TCTATGCAATGAATAATTGAGTATTGAGTACCTATCGGTTCTGTCGTACTTACCTTAATATTTAGAGAAAATGTTTGTACAGTATTTGAAAAAAAAATCTAGTCCTTTTCAAACAAAAACTATTTCCAACGGTCGTTGATTGACCTATCTATAAAACGATAGCAATACAGAACTATTGAAAGTCTTTGGATAGTTTACAATATTTATGGTCAACCCTTCCGATAGCTTCCGCAATTAAGTTAATATATGGCTGTTATAAGATTGGAGGTCTATAGTGCTATGGAATTGATTAGACGCAACATGAGATTACATAATATTTCATTGATACTTACATCATAGCGTCACGCCTTTATTAACATAAGGAGTACGTAGAGGTGAAATCATCCACTTTTATAGGCTATGGTTTGGCCCTATAAGGCATAGGGCTTTAACTTTAATTTTCTGAGTATGACGCGTGCTGAATGATTTCAGGGATTCAGAGTCTCAACATAACTTTTTGCTAGATTTAGGTGTCCGCTGGTATTATAGACACTAAAAAGTGTTTTGCATGTAAACAATGTTTTTGATCAAAGCAGGCAATCATTAGCTAGCGGACGTAAAACATATTATAGTCCATAAATGTAAGCACAAACACAAGTGCATGCTTCACACTTCACACTCAGATTCTGACGCAATATCGACGGCTTGAACTGCTTACAGATGTGTGGAGATTACACTAATTTTATTAACTTCCTGACGACTGATTAGTATTGCGAAATTAGAAGAGTCTCAACACTTTTTTCGATCCGTCGCGGGATTCAAGATTCAAGACTTGCGACTCCAGGAGCTATAGGCAAACCCGCTTTCCCTTATGCTGTCTAAGCACAACTAAAAGGTACAATCAATACAATGTTACTATGCAGTGATTACCAACTGTGTTACGGGGGATTTGGCAAAATTTACGGGATTTGACAAAGTTATTGCAGTTCTGAACTATACAACAAAGTGAACTGTTGTATAATGGTACCATTTGTTTTGAGCGTGTCAAACCCAACTTGTATCGTGGGTTTCCAACTGTGTACACTTAAGATCCAACGTTGTTTGCAACTGGTACTATTTAGCTATGTAAGATTTTGATGATGCTGATATTTTCGGTTTTTGGACTTTATTATTATCTAAGATTAACAACCAACCTATAAGCCTTCGACAATTAAGATTTAACTATAAGCTTCGAACAAACAAACTCTTTTTTAGTATATAAAAGTACCTAGGGTTTTTTGGGTATATTTTACTAGGTATCGAGAAAGTTAAACGTATTTTTATTATTTGCTTGGCCTATTTCCCGTCATTATTATGCTAAGACCATTTACACACATCATTGCTTGATAGACTATACTCTGACATTGTGGCCGCCCTTCGCGGTGCGTCTATGGCAAGTCGAGGAAGCACAAGGACTGGTAGGGGTGGGACGCGCATAATTATTAAATTAAATTAAATTATTAAATTAAATATTCTGGGACATTAACACACACGGTCATCTGGTCCCAAGCTAAGCAGAGCTTGTGTTATGGAAACCAGCTAACTGGTATATACTATACATATAATACTTTTCTTTTGTAAATAAATACTTATACTAGATATTATTTACACCCAGACTCGACACAAACACAAATGTTCATCACTAATGTTTGTCTCGTGTGGGAATCGAACCCACGACCTGCGGCGTGAAAAGCAAGTATCTTACCGACCACGCCACCGGCCCGTCCCGCATAATAGGCTGGGACAAGCATGTACGTGGGGCTCACCGGGATGCCAGGTCCAAGTTTACTGAATGGGTAGCAAGTGGTAGGCCCAAGTCAGGTTTCATGTATAATGAAATGTGTAAAAGCAGAAAGTTGTTTAAATCTCGCCTGAAATGGTGTCAAAACCATCAGGAACAAATGAAGATGGACATCCTTGCTGAAAAACATTCCAAGGGTGATTTTCGAAGTTTTTGGAAAAAAACAAATAAACTAAACATAAAACCTGGTTTACCGGTGAGTATTGATGGTATGAGTGACCACAAGATATTGCTAATATTTTTAAAGATCATTTAAGTGTTCAATCCGTCTTAGGACCGGCGAGTTCGGATGTCAGCGCTGAGATGCCACACGGGGCAGTGAAGGTACATTTTAGTGCCAAAGATGTGGCTAAAGTAATTAAAGCTTTTACCAGGGGCAAATCTCCTGGGCACGATGGTCTCAGCGTTGAACACCTGCAGCATGCTGGTCCTCATATAGCAAGGGTATTAGCTATGTTCTACTCGCTGTGCGTGAGCCATTCTTACCTGCCATCAGATTTTATGCGTATAGTGGTGGTGCCTATAGTGAAAAATAAAACCGGTGACCTTGCCGATAAAAGTAACTATAGGCCTATTTCATTAACCACAATCGTAGCTAAAGTGTTTGACGGTTTGCTTAACACACAGTTAGATAAATACACAAATCTGCACGACAACCAGTTTGGTTTTAGACCCCAACTATCTACTGAGAGTGCAATACTGTGTCTTAAGCATACCGTCAGATACTACACGAGTCGCAAAACACCAGTGTATGCGTGTTTCCTCGATTTGTCTAGGGCTTTTGATCTGGTGTCATATGACATTCTGTGGGAAAAGCTAAAGAGCATTAACTTACCACATGAACTTGTGACCATCTTCAAGTATTGGTATACTCACCAGATCAACAGTGTTAGGTGGGCGGGGGCAATGTCGGAGCCTTATAAACTGAAATGCGGAGTAAGACAGGGTGGGCTGACCTCACCGACGTTGTTCAATATTTATATGAACGCACTGATCGTCGAGCTCAGCGGTCTACATGTTGGCTGCTACGTTGATGGAGTATGCGTCAACAACTTAAGTTACGCAGACGACATGGTTCTGCTGAGCGCGTCGGTCTGTGGTCTGAGGAAATTGGTACGGGTCTGTGAGGAGTACGCAGGTAGTCACGGGCTAAAATATAATGTGACCAAAAGTCAGTGCATGGTCTTTGAGGCAATTGGTGCTAAATGCCCAGAGAGTGTCCCACCTGTCCGTCTTAACGGTGTTCCGCTGGATAGAGTGGACCAATTTAAATACTTAGGGCATTTAGTCACCGCTGGCCTCAGGGATAATGCCGATATTGAACGGGAGAGAAGGGCGCTGTCAGTCCGAGCGAATATGTTGGCACGCAGGTTTGCGCGATGTTCACGTGTGGTGAAGGTTACGCTTTTCAGAGCGTACTGCACATCGCTGTACACGTGCAGCCTGTGGGCCACGTATTCGCAAAGATGTTACAGCGCCCTTCGCGTGCAATACAATAACGCTTTCAGGGCGGTGTTGGGGCTGCCCCGATTCTGCAGCGCATCAGGAATGTTTGCAGCGGCGCGCACCGATTGCTTCCACGCAACTATGCGTAAGAGATGCGCGTCCCTGGTGCGCAGAGTCAGAGCCAGCTCCAATGCCGTCCTGGCGATGATTGCAGATCGTGTGGACTGCCACTATATTCGGCACTGCTGTGACAGACATGTCATATGCAGTGCTGGGTAGAGCGACGGTCATTTATATATCATTTACATTTTATTTATTTTTTCACTAATTATTTCTGATTGTATGGGTTCATTGTTACCTGAATTAAATGAATTTTAATTTAATTTTAATTTAATTTAATTGCTTTTGCTTATTAATTTGATTTATATAATGTCATAATTACACATGTGTAATAAGCATAATTATTTGCATAATTATGCTAATTTATGTCATCATCAATAGGTAGGTATGTGCTTCATATACTAATGTCAATTTCTCGTAAAGTGATGTAAATGTACATATAACATCTTTTCCATTTTAGTTTTTATTAATTTTGTTATAACACCTATAAATACGCCTAAACTGTGGATACTTTTTTTTATTCTGAAATAGGCCTGCGCTTGATTAGAACTTGCCTGATGTTATGCAATAATGTAGTCTACTATGGGACGCGCCTGTCCACTACACCGATTCATTCGTGATAATGATAAAGAATGTTTTTCAGTGAGAAATTGGCTATGGAATGAGGCTCCATATGGTAAGAAACTTTAAATGAGCAACAATTCCAACCCATGGTACCCAAAAACAATTATTCCATACTTTGCTAACGTCTTACGCTACATTTACCATTTTTATTCCAATAAATAAAACCAAAATAACAATACTTATGTAATATTAGTCACACTTCATAATTTTTAATCGTCACTATCACCAGCCCATCTTAGTCCACTGCCTTACAAGGTTTCTTTTAAAACACACTGTGGCGTTAAATAACAAACGTCGCTCAAGATTATTACTTTATTTCACGTTCTATGAATATTAAGGTACTTACATGAAATTAGATAAAGGACTTTAAGGGTATCCAATAAACGTGGTTTGTTTTTTTGACTTAGGTAAACCCTAATAGTGAACGGCCAACCTTTACACTATTTTTTTTTAATTCTAATTGTAATTAAGGATCTACACGCACCCTCTCAGTTTGTGGATGGCTGTCCCTTCCACCCTTTATACTGAATCGCGCAAGGAAAGTTGCAAGAACACTGGGGACCGCGGTCGCTGGGCATCACACTTCACCCGACCGGAAGATCTTCCCATTTTACTGGACTGCACTGGACACTGCCACCTGATCCTCCAGTCTCCACAACACCCTAAAGCATAATTCATATTCTCTTGCAGCTCTTACCAGCCAACCCATTGAGTTCGTCACTCTAGCTAGTCTGATCGTTTCGTCGTCTCCTATTCTTGGTTTCCACTCAAAAACTCGTTTATCCCAACCGTGGTCGGTTTTGCGGCAAATAATAATGATGTTTGCATTTTACTGTATAATCTCTGGAAGTAATGATCCAATGCGAAATTCTTTTTTCATAGGTTTGTATTAGTATCGAATTAAGTAGGTGTCCACCAAGAATATGTGAGAAAATTAAATGTCAATACTTTATCAAGATATAAAGGCGTTTTTTCCATAACATCTATCAAAGTGACGCTGTTATAGGAAACTTGGATTCGTTCCAGATTTGGCAATTTGCGGTCTGTTTGCCACCCACCAGTGATTTCATATTTGAATTGCCTTTCGTAAGACCCCGAACCTATACAATAGAAGCCCGATAGTTGCTGATTGACTCCATTCCTTATAAGCATTTCAGAATATTTTTCAATTTTTTTTTCACTTTAATTAGCAATACGTTGTATTAGTAGCGTGGTCCCTATCAATGCCTAAATTAAATCTACAGTAGTTATTCTTTAATACTTGATTATGGATAGAGATATTGAAATATAACTGCTCTATAATGGATTTTGTCGCAGTTTATTTTAAATTTTATGCAAAAATAAGTAATAACAGTATACACTAAATTTAAGTACCTATAATATCTGTTTAACTCTAAAAAAGCTAGATGTTGATCGACTGCGTTTTAGATACCATTCTAAAATAAGAATAATTTCACGAAACTATTGTAAGGTACCTAATGATGAATCGGTTAGCAAAAATACAAGAAGTTGTTACAATAACGGTATTAAACTCGTCTAGATTCAACCAAAGGTGCTGGGCATCTATCATCTACTCAGTATAAAACTTCGGGTAACTATTGAAGCTATTTTACATCGCGATAAGAATTCAACCAACGCGGATATTGGATTGCAGATAGTAGCTTTTTGCTATGTAATCACATTAAAGTGAAAGAAATCAATAAGAGTAGATAGCAATCCGGTAACCTCAAATTATATAAATGGTGTCTTTGAATGTCTTTTAATGAGCGGTGTATAGTCTGATAACCAGAATTTGCCGTATAAATTGCAAAAAAACTATTGTCATATAAATTGAAAAAGGTCCATTTTGACAAATGTTATCGCGGCGATAATAAGCACGATAATATTATAAGAGCGAAAAGAATGCTCGCAATGTAATTAATATTTTAGGGTTTCATTTAATGTTACATTTTGAGGACTTTCTCAAATGTCTGAGGCCTTTTTTGACAACTTTTAAGGTCTACAACCTGTTCTAAGAAGTCCAAAACCCAACGAAAAATTACAATTATTTTAAAGTTTAATTGCCAGTCACGATAATTATCAATAATGCAACGCGAAATTTATAAAGTTTACATCTAAAGATGACATGATATCACACATTTTTCATTAATCCTCATGCCACGAAATCAGATTCATAAGGCACATAGTTTTTAAGGTCTCTGAATAGGTGTGAAAAGGTTTATCTTGTCAGTTTCCCAAAAAATACTTCAGCTTAGCCGACGGGGTCTGATTAATGGTGTCCACTTATAACAAAAGGTTGACCGACTGACCGTTGGAGGGACAAGTTGACGTGGCCTTAAGCCCATAAAATGCTGCGAGGCTCTTGTCTTTCTTACGTATTATCACAACCATTTATTATTCTTTACGTTTGAAAGGTGTTTTATGTTTCAAGGTGCGAAAATACTTTATGAAAGAAGACAGCAATACGGAGGAATTTTTCAGTACTTAGTTTTTAGATATAGGATTCGTAAACCAACATTATCTATCTATTATTTTTAGATTAGATAATTTTATTATAGATAGTATACAATTTAATAATTTAATTTAATTTAGTAGATAAGAATAGGCGGCAGTAGCTGGATGCGACAAGTCGAGGACGATGTCTAGTGGTGGACTGCTATAGGCAGATGATAATTGCTTACTTTACATACGGACAGACAGTCTGCAATGGTGATTGCATTATTACACTCAGTACAGCATCAAAGGATGTACGTTAAGGATGTTCGATCAAAGCATGTGGATTTTCGATACGATACGATTAAGTTAGGTAAATTTTCTTGTCAATTGGTTTATAATTTGATTGCAATTATATTTATTTCTTCTTGAAATATTTTATAAAAAAAAACATTATCTAAATATTGAAATAAAACTACTTTTTAACTGATTTTATTGCGGTTTATTTTAGATTTTAGATCCCGACGTTTCAAAGTCTTTTCAGATTTCATGTTCATGGGTGGTTTCAATGTGTGATATTCGCGTAAATCTAAAACAATACTATCTAAATATTTTTATAAATATTCGATATTTGTTTTACTGAATTATATTTTGTCTTTGAGATGTTAAATTGTTTTGTTACGTTTAACAAAAACGTTATTTTAAGGTTTCGTCGTCTTTTAAATATCTGTAATAATTATTACTACTTTATGCATGAAGTCATAGAATTTTAATAAACAATTTTTCACATAAATTTAAATTATCGTGATCGTGAATGAAAGCAAAATATTTTTTTTGTTAGATATTGTAATTTTATTTAACATACAATACTTATGATGTTATTTAGAGAGTCCTCTTAAAACTGAAGTTTAGTATAGTACCTAAAATAAATATTGAAACGAATACATTTGAAGAATCGACTCCTATCAGCTACCTATTTCACCGAAATGGCTAGATATTACGATTTGCTAATAATTTATATTTGCGCGTAACTAAAAGCCGTTGCCTGCATGAAGTAGAGAGTATCTGTGTGTCTATGTATCTGTGTACTATTTGATGCCTCATAGCAATTAAATGGAAGGAACCAATTCTGCCATCATAAGGATTAGAGGTGCATCTATTTTTTTTTTGTAAATGAGTTATCAACAACGACCAATGCAATGCAACCTTTCTAAGAAAAAAGTTGCATAGAAATTATGCCATCATAAGAACAATGGCATCACTTCTATGAAGCTTTTTTGTTTTGAAGTGATGAAAATGGTTTTTACCTAGGTTTCAAGAAAATTAAGCGGCGAGGCTATCATTACATTTTTTATTTGGAGTTCAATTATAAATACGCAGTACGTAAATTAAAACTTTCCATTTAGGATACGTAATACATTTCTGTCTTATAATAATATTCTACGCTATTTCATCCGACATTCTTCCACGCACCGGTCGCAACACACACTTGTTCATGGTGTGGATGACCGCGTCGTTCTTGGAATAGTCTACTCAGTCATCAAAAAAGTTGTTCATGGTGTGGACGACCGTGCCGTTCTTGGATTGGTCTACTCAGTCATCAGAAAAGGTGTCTCTTACAGAACGCTGCTTAAATCGTCTATAACAGACGTCAAGGCCTAGTATTTTATCCGTCAAACAAAGAAAAGGGGCATGATAAATACTTCTTCAACCCTTTTTAGTGTCTCATATTATCTTACGAGTTGAGAGAGTTTATGCTTCCATCCATACACACTGGCCAAGTGCGGGTTGGTAGTTCTCGAATAGTTAGTTCCTAGACATTCCGGTTCCAACATTTCTAATCACCGGTATTGAACTGCGGCCGTTAAATAATTTACACAAAGATGTGTAGGCATGACCAGAGAGTGAACCCTCGAATTTAATTTTGTAAAGCGCTGCGCCACCACTGCTTTTCAATTAGTACGAGTTGCTGCAACTATTAGTGATAGGAACAGAACAGACGGTCGAAAATAGAAATCTTGGTTGCTCAATAGGTATACAGAAGTGGACGGGTATAACAAGAGCAGTAGAACTATTCTGTCTCGCTAGAGATAGAAACAAGTTTTCCAAATTGACTGCCAACCTGCGCTAGTCGGAGAGGCACTACAAGAAATAGAAGAATTCTATTTCGTCTACGGCGGCTAGTAATAAACAGTAACTTACTTTATCTTCAGTTATTACTTACACAAGAGTAGCAAAAACTTCACCAACACAAATTAATACCACAATACTTGGAGTACTTATATAAATAGTGACAGATCCACTCTCTGAAGTAGCAATAAGCTTCCGACCCTTTCAATTAACTGTAACAAGTTGTGTGGGGCGATGTATCGATACGGTGTTTCACCTTTCAATTGAAGGTCAAACAAATACGTGGTCAAGTGTTAATAAATGAAGCTTTATCGAGGCCTCTCTAACAGTCGTGTGAGGAAGTAATTTTAAGATTAGGTGGTGCGGATGGTGAAATAAACTTCAAAAATGAAGTTAGTAAGAGTGAAATAATAACACAGATAAGAAAGACTAAAGTCTATCGGCAATATTCATAAATAAGTTTTAAGACTCTTTAGTTAAAATGGACTTTGCCTTTTTCTTACTAGTAGAAATATCGAGATAAAAGAGAAAGGCAAATGAATTATAAACCTATTTTAGCTAAAATGAACTTAAAATACGTTTATGAATACAGGGGTATATATAAAAGAAAGTTATGTTAGTTACACTATTTATAACTCAAGAACGGCTGGACCGATTTGGTGGAAAAATTGGTGAAGAGGTAGCTAAAAAACAGAGCAGGACATAGTATAATTTTTATTCCGTTGCGTTCCCGTGGGACGTGTAGTCACGCATGTCTAGCAGTTATTTGTTAAAAAGATGCGAACTCCTTTCTGTGAGTATTGTTCTAAATAAATAATAAAAAAGATATAATACATATTCAATAGGAATGCTCTTTTTATTGAAATATGTATAATTTATATTCATATTAAAACTATACATAGCAACTACTGTATGAGTTTTTGTGATTAGATCATCGTTACAATGTATACACCCTAGTGTCTCACTGAAAGGCACAGATCTTCTTTAAGACAGTTTAGGCCTTCATTCAGACACGCTGGTCAAGTGCAGTGCATTGATGGTAGTCATAATTTGTCCCAAATGTTTAACTGTAAAAGTTATACTTCCTTATGACACCATAGCGGAACGACCAGTCGCACCATCGCTGCACTATAGTCAATTTCCAAATGGACGTCTATTACTATAGTCTTTGAAGCACAGTGTTGTTTCGAATGGGAAAGATAGTCAACCTTGGTAGCGTAACTGGTGGCACACCAGCGCAGCGGGTGAAACGGTTGTTGCCGGTAAAACCTATGTAGTGCGATTAAATTGACACCCACCCCAAGCTGATACCCGCCAAACAACTGTTTGGACATTTCGTTGGTGGAGCGACCTGGTCGCTCCACCGTGGTGACCTATTGTAATCAATAGACGTAGATGATAGGGGTACAAACCCATGTTATAATAGATATTTAATTAAGTACCGATACCACATTGACTTTAACAAAAGACTTGGTTCTAAGGTTTATCGGTCTAGCTGCTAACAAATTTCTCCAGCCTCCGATTTATCCTCGAAAATGTTCGACTGTGATGAATGGTTTTCTGTTTATCAAAGTTACTCGGGATCAAGAAAAGGAAACATTGTTTTATTATATTATCCGTCTGATTTCGGATACCTTAGGGTCTTATACATTCTCTTTAATATAAACTTTTACTTAGTGAACATCCTTACTTTTTTTTCACTTCATTTCAACCCATTTAGTGTCCCTCTGCTGGGCACGAATCTTTTCTCAACAATCTTAAGTTGAGAGAGTTTAGGCCTTATTCCACACGCGCTGGACAAGTGAACCAGGTGGTCCACATGGTCCTCAAATAATTAGTTCTTAAAATGCCAGTTTCGTCATGAAGTTATCCTTTACCGATAGTAGAGATGTAACAATTCACACAAAGATGTATGTGCTCGACCGGGGATCGCATCCGTGGTCTTATATTTCAAAGACGAGGCCGATACTGTTGCGCCACGCACCGTTGCTCACAGTAGTGAAGAAAATCTTAGCTAATACATGTGATTTAAGGCTATGTTTACCAATTTCGTATAGAATATTAAACTTACAATATTCATGACACAAAATTCCACGTTATGAAATTGCTTATATCCGCACTGTAATGCGGGGAAATTAAGTGAACGTTACAGACGGATTGCTAGGTCAGACCCGACAATAATCTACTTAATAATATATAATAATATATATTTGTAATTATGAGGGGGTCGAAAATGGCCTAAACATTCGAGAAAAGGACAGGTAAGCTGGGCCGCTTTTTTTCTATGTTAAGCGGGAGCACTGCCGTGTCAAAAACAAGTTGAAATTACCACTGAAACTATTACTGAAATTTGATGTCGCTCTCTTTCGATTGTACAAAGTGTAATGAAAAAAAATTCTTCATTCTTTTGAGAAGCGAGTCTACATTAGAATAGTCCAAATTTTTTTCCTAACGTGCAGTGAATGACTGGCAACACTACTGAAAAACACTGCAAAAAAAACTCAGTAGGCTATTTTTCTTTTTAAATGAAGTACATAATTCTATTTTATTTTTTATAAATCTACTAGCTGACCCCACAGACGTCGTCCTGCCCGGTTAAGCAATACCGGGTCCGAAAATAGATTACGACCGATTCTCAGACCTATCGAATATAGATATAAGATACCATAAAAATCGGTCAAGCCGTATCGGAGGATATTGGATTTTTAAAATTTTTCTTTGCATAAGAACCACCCTCGTACTTCAAGGAATATTTTTAAAAAAGAATTAGCGTAATCGGTCCAGCCGTTCACGCGTGATGGCGTTACCAAGGAAAACAGGGATTCATTTATATATATATATATATAGATAACATTTTGTTTGGTGTGTTGCATTAGAGCGACTTAATTCTAAGCGTTTTAATTTTTTTACGTAACGTATATTTTATAATTATTTTAAATTTGTTAAAACTTACATCCTAAATATTATAGGGAATTTTATTGTAGGAACGTATACATTGCCCCATAAAAGAGTTACTGATATTGTGGGGTAAAATTTGCTACAATGTCATTCTCATTTCTACTAAGTATTCAAACTATGCGTGTGACTTATTTTTTAAACCAAACTTGCTTTTGCCATTTTAAAATATTTTTAAGTGGGCATAATTCGTGATAGTACCTATTTTATTATTTTATCTGTGGTGGTATTTAGGGTATCGCAGAAGGTAATTTGTCAGACACTATGACTAAAACCTATCTAAGTATTAAAAAAGAATATTTAATTCGAATTGTTCTTTCCTAAAAACAGAAACGTTTTAAGAAGGAACATTATCTCGCAATCGCTTATGTATGTAAAATCTACAATGTGTAAACTTCGTGTAATTTAAAATAACACACAAAGTTACGGACTAAATGAAAATGGTAATAGGAATGGTAAAAGTTTTGTTTCAGTACCTACTCGAGTAATGAGGCTTGAGCTGAATAATAATAAACATTAGCTAGGAGTGGCCATTTTGTACCCTAAAAAGTTGAACTGTTTAATTTTTATTAAGAGCTTGATATATTTTACTATACTAGCCTTAGAAAATTTTACACTGAACTGGTATTGCGCGTTCTCCTCTGCCGAGATACATGAACCGTTTGTATGCTAATCATGGCTTGTGTTTGTGCGTAGATTTTATTTACGTGTGAATTTGTACAGACGATTCAAATTTTACATGTGTGCTGTACGTGGTTACTTTTTCCAGAAACTGGCAGAAACAATTTATTACTAGAAGTTGTCTGTAACACCTCCCGTGTTAAATGCTCCAAGATACTAGCTAACCCGACTAACTTTGTCATGTCTTACTTTTGACAAATTTGGTGTCGCAGAGAGGAGCTGTCAGTATATCACTAACCTCCTACTGAGATATTTATTATTCATGTTAAGAAATAAACCTGGTACGGTCAGGAACATGTACATAATAGAAAGTTGAAAGTAACAACTACATAATACAAAGAGGAAAATCTTTGTAAACATACCTGGCGAATTCTATCTTTGCCTAAATCTTGTTTGAATATCGTTATAGAAATAAAGCTACTTTTTAAATATTAATTTGTAAGTACACTGTCCTTTGTGGCGTCACATACCTAGCGTCACATACTCGCCCGGCCGGCAGATCTTCGCTTTTCACTGGAGGGACACTGCTGGAGTCTCTAGACCCTACACTATGGTGAATATTTGCTATCCCAAATAATGCATCATGCGCTATATTTAGCAGGTAAAATGATAGAAACAGGAGTTTTACGTGGTCGACACATGATGTACCGCTCTGATGATTAAGCACTGAAGAAGAGAATATAAATAAATATTATGTCTTTGATAGAGAACAAAATAGTCTTTTAACAAAAAAAAGACTCCAATTTTTTATGGGACCCAGTGCAACTAACTAAATTCACAATCTCTTACTTTTATATGAAGAGGACATTATACGAAAATCACGCTATCATGATTATTTAAGTCATCAAAATGAGTCCGGCCAAAGCATTACGCGAATGACCGCCTGAAAACACAACGTTGTGATACAAAATCAGCTTTGTTATTGGTGTATTTAAGTCAACTATTACACTAATTGTCAACTGTTTAGTTTATGTAAATTAACCAGTTCAATCAAGAGCAATCATAACAAAGTCAAAATTTATAACGATAATTACAGCAATAGAGTGTGAATGATGTTTTAAGATCGTTTGTGTCCTACTAGTGCGTCATCATTATCAGTCTATTTTAGGCCACTGCTGGTCACAGACCTCTCCCGTAGCATGCCACTGAGCACGATCCGCAGCTACTCTCATCCAGTTCTTACCAGCCATCTCGCAGAGATCTTCCTACCTTCACCTAAAAGGGCGTCCTACGTTACATATGCCAATCCATTTTTGCACGACTACATGCGGATCTCTTTTCAACTAGCTACCTTCTTTTTTTTTTGTTTTCAGACATAAATTTAGTAGTAGGCGTGTTTTTCATTTAATAGCAAAAGTGATCGAAGTTATGAGCTCTCATAACTTCGATCACTTTTGCTCCAGGGATTTTATTAAATTTGTAATTTAGCAATATATCAGTACGCGTAAATTCAAAACGCGCGAAATGTACACACTTATACATTTTTTAAAATAGTACGGTACGGAATTTATAAACTCTGGCACAATTAAAATCTGCCATCCAAATAGTGCCTAAAACTAACAATTCCTGTTTCTAGAATAAAAAAAACTAAACACAAAACAAAAGCACTTATATTCGTCGAACAAAATAAAAATAAAGAGACATCTGTCCACAGCGAAATTCACAATAGGATTTCAACTTCAGCTAATTTAATTGAGAATAGTTCCACTATTGTCTAACTTTGTACTGATATCTGGCATTGCATTGGTTTGACTTCTCTGTTGACTGTGACATTATTACTGTAGATACTTGGAAATAGCTACAGAGTGGCGCAGAGCGGCGGCAGTGGCACAACGGAAACGAACTGGGCTTTTTAATACCGTCAAAGGTCTTGTCGAGCTCACACAAATTTTAAATTATTTTATTCTGTTTTAATGGAAGAAAACATCTATGAGGCAGTCTTAGAAATAAGCATTTGAGTCTAAACTAATTTAGTTACTTTGCTTTTTCTTATTGAAATCCTGAGTTACGAACACACACGGTCATCTAATCCCAAACTAAGTATAACTTGTACTAAGGAAACCAGATAACTGATAATATACTACTTAATACTACTTTTTTGTTGTAAATACCTACTTAATATAGATAATCACACCCAGATTAAAAACAAACGTATTCATCACATAAATATACGTCTCGGGTGGAAATTGAACCCACGACGTGCGACGTGGAAGTCAAGCATCTTTCCACTACGTCTAACAAGTCAAATAACATAAGGATAAGTCTGTCTAAATAACATAAGACAAAAAAAAACAAAAATTATTAAATTTTTTGGTCTTTAGTTTTTTTTTGTAACAGTGCTGATGTATCTATCATATTTATGTCTACGCTACTACTTATTGATACTTATTATCCTTACTAAAATTATAAATGCGAACGTAACTTGGTCTGTATGTTGCGGTTTGACGTCAAAAAAAAATCAATTTGGATGTAATTTGATACCCGGGAACGACATAGAATAGTTTTTATCCAATTGCACAAAAGAGAATAATTGTTTTTGCGCGACAATTTAATTTTATATCTAAAGTAGAGTTTTTGGTATTCAATTTTTCTTGTTACATTATACATATATCTTTCAACATACGCTGCTATCTATTGATATAATAGTTATCTATAAATAGGTATATACAAGTATTTGAAATGCTGAGATATTGTTTGGCCATTGTCGTGTTTGCGAACAAACAATACCCGGCTCTGCTTGTTTAGACCTAGCGAATCAAAGCTAGCGATACCAATCTAGACAAGGTACTGAATAGAAATGTACTACAAGTAATCAATATCGTCTGCTACTAAGTACTTAGTGTTATGAGGTATATTGTATGCAGTTCTTAAATAAGCAAATAGAAATAGTTTACAAGAACTTTTTAGAAGATTCACACTTAAGTACCTACCTATATCGGATACATTTCGGAGAGTGTGCATCCCATCTCCGTTCTATCATCGGACAAGTAGAAGTATGATTGTGCGCTTTCGATATATAGTGAAAATTCCACGGGTACGCACTAAACGCTTTGCCTCCACTTTTATTGTGCGAACTGCCAAGTTGTGGAATTCGCTACCGGCATCTCTGTTTCCCGATAGCTATAATCTGCCTGTCTTCAAGTCACAAGTGAATCGATATTTACTGGGTGAGCGTCTTTCATCGTAGACAAAATTATTGCTTAACAACAGGCAAGTTGTGTTCAAGTGCAAGGCTATCACAGAATAAAAAAAACTTAGTAAAAGTAAAATAACAAGCTTTTAGTGCCTCACTCTGGCGCTTGGGTCTTCTGTCTTAATTATCTTATAATTTAAGACATTTTCTCACTGGCTGGTGGCTTGGTAGATGTCGCGAGGTATGTCGATTTTTGCACTGATATTGAGCAGCCGTGGTGAAACAATTCACACTGCAATATAATGGTATTTACCACGTAATACCGTACCAACATATTAAAATTACCATTCTAAAAATAGTATTGTAACTTTTACTGATTACGGTAATAGGTTGCTGGACTCATTAATTAGCTAGTCAAATACAATGTTACATTCTAACGAAAGTTTCTTACTACATATTCTTAGTAATTTTCCTCAAAGTCCCGAAATAACTAGGATCTTATTAGGTAACACAATTATGTAGGTACCTAATGATATGACTTCCCAGAAAATTGACCTTTGTTGCTCATAAAGAGGGGCGGATAAAGTAGAGTGTCATACATTATCATACATTTTGCAGTTGATTATTATCTAATTACTAGCTTTCCGCCGCGGTTACGTCCTCGTTAACTGCATATCATGCCCAGCTGTGGGATAAAAAGTAGCCTATAACCTTCCTTAACAAATGAGCGTTAGATAGCCCAAGCCCCATAGCCCCGTGTAAGAATTTTTCAAATCGGACCGGTAGTTTCTTATTTTATTTTATTTTATTTATTTAGGATTGCCAACAGTTATTACATTTATCACAAAGCATATGTATACAAGAAATAACTTAAAAACTAAAATGCATAACCTATTATAGGCAAACACCGCATGCAAAAAACAGACATTAATTTTTATAGACATTTAAACAAAAAGATTAAAAAACCTTAAACAACAATACAACACTATATTTATGTGAAAGGAAATTTTTATTATTAATTATAGTTACAATGTTTACTAGTAACACTGCTTAATTTTTTTTCGAAAACTATGAAGCGAATCATTGTGCATATCTATGAGCTCACTGCATTCATTGTACAACCTAGAGATGCGACAAAGTGGCGAATTTCGACCGAAAACTGTTTTCCTAAAAGGAACGCTTAAGGGTTTAATTTTGTGGCGAGGATATCTACTTGGCACTGCAAATCTTATTTTGTTTAATAAGTCAGGACAATCTATATTGTTTCTTAAGATTTTGTGGAGGTAAACTAAGTCCAACATATCCATACGTTGTTTCAGGGTAATCATGTCAAATTTTTTTAGTGTATTAGTATATGAATAATTACGTTTGGAACATCCAGTAAGAAATGCCAAGTGCCTCATAAACCTTTTTTGGATTCGTTCAATTCGCAAGGAGTGTGTTGAGTAATGCGGTCGCCACACAGTGCTGCAATAATCTAAGTTGCTACGTACTAAACTTTGAAACAGAATAATTTTTGTTTTGATCCTGTTAAAAACTTTGCTGTTCCTGATTACAAAACCCAATAATTTTGAACTTTTTTTTAAGATGTTTTCAATATGAGGTAGGTAAGTAA
Source organism: Meganola albula (assembly GCA_936450015.1). NCBI lineage: Eukaryota > Metazoa > Arthropoda > Insecta > Lepidoptera > Nolidae > Meganola > Meganola albula. The sequence goes on from OW388157.1 coordinate 6,765,844, forward strand.
GTTTCTTGTCCAATAATACTCCCAGATCTCTTATGACATCAACTTCGTTCAACAGCTCACCGCCAATACAGTAAGTGGACTGTATAAGCTTGTTTTTTCTTGTGAATTTAATGTGACTACATTTTTTTGTATTTAAGCGCATATCATTGTCCTCACACCACTTAATGAGTCTGTCAATGTCACTTTGTAGCAACAAGACATCATTTTCAGACTGGATAACTCTGATAAGTTTGAAATCGTCCGCAAACAAAAAAGGGCTAGAGAACTTGAAACACATAGTTATATCATTAATAAAGATGTTGAACAGTATGGGACCCAAATGGGATCCCTGGGGAACGCCAGAGGTTATTTTATGTTCTTAGATTAAGATTAGTTCAAACAAACAAACTCTTCAGCTTTACAATATTAGTTTAGATAATAAAAATCTCCATGTCGTATTTGAGCTATGGAAGCCAGTATGTCGACTAGCCTAGTTTGCTGGAGATATTATAGCGTGGGTGCGTCAACACAGGCGCACTCGATACTTCCACTCTTCGATTTGGAAAGGACTGAAAACTGAACAACACAACCGGTAAAAGATATGGAGTAAGACTCAGGACTATGCATTCTAATGCACGGCGGTGTTACGCCGCTAATTTTCTGAGTAGACTAGGGCTCAGAAATTATACAAGCAAGCAATGTCAAACATTTAAGTTTAATTCAGGCGTGAACTGTTTTCTAAATCTGTGTCTCACTTGAGCACTGGCGTATCTATATAAGGAAATCTCACATTTGCGTACAAAAAAGGACTGAAATTCACCAAATAGAGACGCGTCTTATCACAATTGTCTGCGTTCAAATGATGTGTAATGCCTTTTGATATTGTCGCTTTTAGAAATTGATCTTGGTATTGAATAGTGGCACAATATCATCCATTTTCTTAGTATTTTTTTTAGAATTAGCATTTTGAAGGAAAAAAAAATTACATTAATCTATTTCACTATTTACACCTATGTAGTTAAGATATCCCTTGTGCACTATTAAAACAAATACCTAACACCTGTGCGTGTTCCAACTATGAAGATTCCCCATAAAAAAGCCACAACGAAAGCATAATAAAACGTACCAAGTGTGCGTTCTGCAGTAGTAGTAAATATAGTGTTTTATTAAATTTATATAACCGAATGCGTCGCTTCAGTTATTGTTTCCGCCCGTAACTGTCATCTTGTATAAAATTTCGTTGCTTATGAATTCCTTTATTGGTTTCTCTTTGCGTTAAAATAATGGTAGATACTATTTCAGTTAATTCATTTTATTATTTCCAGTCAGTTATTTATTTATAAATTCCTATATATTGGCAAACGCACGTAGACAAATGGTATCTCTCTAATATTATGTGACTTCATGTTTGATTTTGTCTATGAATAACATACATCGACGTTGATTAATTTCACAAGTTACTCTTAACTTTTTACACTCATTATTTATTAACCCCCGTATTCATATAAGCTTATAATTCGTTTGTCTTTGCCATCTAAATATTTATACTAGTAAGAAAGAGACAAAGTCCATTTTAACAAAAGAGACCGTAAGTATTTCAAAATTATTGATTTTATAAGTATTCACTTCAACCTTTTTTAGGGTCCCACAGCTGGGCACGGTTCTTCTGATAACTATCTTACAAATTGGGAGAGTTTGAGCCTGAATTCACACACGCTGGCCAAGTACGGGTTGGTAGATATCACATGTCCTTAAATGATTAATGGTTGGACATGATGGTTTCCTCACGATGTATTCTTTTACCGATATTGAGTAACTTCGATAAAACAATTACAAAGATTCATAACTATATCTATTTCAAAATATAATTCCGGGACATGTATTAATTAGTTTTTGTAAACTTTTATTGATCTTTAGGTAAATAATGTAAGGTCAATTCACAGTCGCCACCACTAATTTACAGTTTAAGAAGTGGTCACTGTCAATATTGTAGCTTATGTATCTATGTGGAGCAATTTAAAAAACTCTTTTAGTATTTTCATAGTTAGAACTTGATTTTTGGTTTTTGTATCAGATGTCTGGCGTGATCACAATGGACGTGATGTAAATTGCTTGTCACAAGCAACCATTCCTAGCTCGCCAATGATATTGTACAGCTTGGAGCTGAATAAATAAAGGTTCAAGTCTAGATACGAACTATACTTACAATAAAAAACTACGTTCAAAAAACTGACTTTAAAAACAAAAATAATAATAATAAATGATTTAATTTAACACACCTCTTATTATTGCTAAAAATTCTATACTCAAAATTCTCGAAGTTGTTTTGAATATACAACTGTGTCTACGATTAGAATGAATTTAAAATAACGAAGATTTTTGTAAAAAAAATTGCATCCTAACAAAACAAAGGTGAATGCCATTTCCATAAGCCTTTGAGGTTTTACCTTTATACCATTTGGTCTCCAGAATCTCTCCGAATAGAATAGAATTATCAATATCGCTTGTATTCCAAACACTGAAAATTATATTCTATGCCACTTGTAGCAAAAATTTTTGTTTATACAATTGTAAACATTTTATTTGCTAAATGAAGACTAAAACATTTTTTGTCATTCGATTGCACTTTTTTGCGTACTACACAACATTTTTGAAAGCATTCAGCTGTGAAACTCACAGCCAATTACGTAGATGCACTTATTTTAATGAAGGTTGGGTCTGTCAAGAATTTCAAATAGAGAAACTGAGCAAAAGATTTTAAAGCGTTGTAATTTTAGAGTTATTTTTAAAAGCATAATTATAATAACATACTATGCGTTTCAAATAAGAATAGGACTGGAAATCCGCCATCTTGGACCGGAATGCGCAACAACTTCACATTTTTCAGTACGGTGGGCAAAAATGATTGTTTGATAAAATAGTCTCATCTAGATGAAAATAATATTAGAATAAGTATATTTATTGTCGTTCCAGTGAAATTGGAAATTTGAAGTCGAATATTTAGGTACGAACATTTTTTATTAACTTCGGATGAAAAAAAGAGGTGTTATAAGTTTAAACGTGTGTTTATATCCTCGTTTATGTATTTGTGCACAAGTTTGTGGCGTCCTAGAGCATAATTTTAGGAAGGTAGCTGTATATAGTTACATACTTAAGTATTTTTTTACATAAATCACTTTTCCATTAATTTTGAATTAATATTATTGTCTGTGGTTTGACATTTGTGCTAGCGCTACTTTTTCTAGGTTTTTGGTATGAAGTCAGCCGCGAGTCCAGTCCTATTCTTATTTGAAGCGCATAGTACATAGCATTCAAACCTGTGCCAAAATATTTAGGCAGAGTTGAATACCATCTACATTTCATCAGCATTGCGGAGGTCAAATACGAAATAAAATATACACGTAGGAGATACATGAGTCTTCTGCTGACTAAGTTAAAAGTTGAGAGACGTCATGTCTTATCCTCACACGCTGACGGTTTAGTCTATATCACATATACTTAAATGTTAAATAATAACATGCGATTGTTTTTATAACGTCCTCCTTCACCAATATTCATTGATATCTACTGCTACTGCTCCTCTGCTGCGCTACCGCTGCTCGCTGCGCCATCCTTGTTCTACTGCGCCACCGCGCTGCTCCACTGTGTACCAGTTACTCCACTGGGCTACCACTGCTCCACCCCGTCACCGCTTTTCGCTTCACCACCGGCTGGTCTACAGCAATAGGCACCTAAATATTTGTTATTTATGCACTTTAGTAGGTAGACCTTAGGAGGTTTTGCTGTCCAATTAAACTTTAATAGTTTTCTGAATCACTTGTACAACTTAATTTGGGAATAAGAACGGATCGGACACATAAATACTAACGACACATCTTTCTATTGTTAGTTTGGTTCATAATAGTTCTATTTTATGCAGGTTTTACACAAAACAAACACATGTTTACCAACGTGAAAATTATTTGTAGGGGATAGAGTAATCAAATGTAGCTGTCAAGATGCCAGAATGGAATCCCAAGCCGGAGAAAAGTTCGTAGTTCGTAGTCAGGAAGTTGATGTTGTGATGCTCCCATGCCTGGAAGAGGACCCACTTTTAAATAACTGTCCTGTAATACTCTGAAGGTAGAGGAAAATATAGTACTGCCTTTGCGCACTGATAATTTTTCATGTGTTCTTGGCTTATCAATCATCCCATGATTGGCCAAAGTAGGGCTAGGAAAAGTTTATGTAGGCGCCAGCCGCAATAACCTACCAATTACAAATCAACCAACAAGACTTATTTACAAATCTATATAAAGGAAAATGAATCGACGAAATGCATGCATGCATGCATGCAAAACAACTGCAACGAAATGAAAAAATATTTTTTGTTTTATTTATTCGTATCAGAAGGTTTGTGTAAAAAAAAGAAAAAGAAAATGTACGATGAAGTTTTCAAAATTTATATTTCTATCGCCGCGATGGTCAATAAGATCAATAATCAAGGGCGTCTGCTAATTCTCTTAATGAAACCGAAGGACTTGAGTAGCTTCGGATGTTTGGTTGACCTGGTTTTCGAAGTCTAACAAATTGTTTGGTAGATAACAGTTAGATAATATCTAATGTGGATAAATGAATAAACTCTATGTTCCAAATCCTCGTACAGAAGCAAAGTGCTTGGAAGAAACTGTATTTCTTGGAAAATTACAATTTATTTCATTGATAAAAGTGTATACCTTATTTGGTCATCCGTGCTTTTATTTGTTATTAGTTGATGGCAAATATTGCTAAAATATAAACATAGCGATTTTGGTCTTAATTCTGTTGTTCACTAACCAAATCAAAATTAAAGAATTGCTGTCTATTAAACAACGTCTAATGACATTGCTATCAACGTTTGGCAACCTATAATCCAGTAAAGTACAGTTCAGTGCATCTATTTAGACACAAGGAGGCAACAATTTAATAATAATAATAATTGGGGCCACATTACATTTAGAGCAAAATTGTCTAACGGGACTCTACGTGTTGGCTTTGGCCCCACGCACGCCTTCCAAAAGTCCGGAGCTCCATAGCTCCGAGATAAGAAAAGACAAACATAATAATAATAAAAATAAAAAGTTTATTTGCCAAAAATCTGACATAGATATGCGTAGCAACATTTAAGTACAATGTTTCAAGTACCTAACCAAAAATCTATGCCAAAATAGGAATACACTGTGCTCCCCAAACTCGGAGAACCTGTATCTTGGGAAGCAGTGATTCGATCATGGAAATACACAAATTAAAGATTTAGGTGAGAGTAAAGATACACAGGTGCACAGAATATACAGACGTCATAATTATAAAAAAATGAATTAAGCGAAGTTGTGAACTATGAGATAATGCTTATTACCATATGTCTCAGCAATTTTCTTCCTCTCTTCTAGCTAGGTGTACCTATGTTTTTTTTACTTCAGAGGGCGTAAATTGGTTTACTATCTCTAACTCAGTTCTAGCTATCTTTAAGAAAAAGATAGTCGCAGCTACCGTCTTCTTGGGTAAAAAGGTAGCAATTCTGTACTTTTGGTTTGTTTTATACAATGCAATACCGACTTTCCGATCGACCGAGTATATCGGTTATGGCACTAAACCATTAACCTCATTTTGCGCTGCCGGATGAAAACCATGTCCTTCCTCGGATCTCAAACTATCTCCGTGCCAAATTGCATCCAAATCGGTTTCGTTGTTTTGGCGTGAAAGCGCGACAGAGAGACAGAGTTACTTTAGTAAGGATTAACCTCGTTAGGTATAGCTAGAAAGGCTACAAGTCTATTAAATAAATGGTAGCTACCTACTTCTAAATCAAGCGAACATGAAGCACTTATACCCGTACGGACGTTAGGTTCCTAAAACAATATTACGGATCCCAGTAATGTGACGTGGAAAAATATGACCACGAGCGAACCAAAATAACAAGATTGCTATGTTCTCAGTTGAATAGTCAAGAGATTGCTAACAAATTGGGGGATAGACAGAAAATGTTAAGATATTAATGGAAGATATATTTTTGGGATGATTTTTCCATCAACGTTCTATATGTTGCAGTCATCCTATTATTAGATTTCGAAATTGAAGAACTAACACATTTACATAGGCATTAGATTGAAGGCCTACATCAATTTTTGATTATTGGTAAGTAAGTAATATTTTTTAATTCAGGGCTCGTACCGACCTCAAACAACTATTCGGTGAATGAACTTTTGTAGGAGGACATACAATTATGCTTTAGATTGGATTTATTTGCTGAATAAATTATTATTACACCCTTTTCTTAACTTCGACCTTTTTGAAGTCGGATTTATTTTTTAATTTAGGTTTACTGCAATTTAGACAATTAGAAACAGCTGACAAGGTAAAAGATACTTCTGGCGATGTATACAAAATCCAATAAATTTGTAAGTCCGGCAGCACTAATTCAGCATTTTTTTCAGTGACATTCGAAACCTTTGTTACGTAACTGGTAGTATGTTTTTTATTACACCTTGTGTGAAATTTAATACAGACAAAGACAAGTGTTATCAAACGAGCTCTAGTGTCGATGAGCACGAGTCCAACAGCCTTTAGGTATTCCACGTCCAATTCCCCGAATGTCTAGTATGTCCTCTACATCCACTTACCTAAACGTCCATCCTTGAACGTCCACTTCTGAACCTTTTCCATTTATAGCTCCACCAAACATGACGTCAGAATACATCTAAGTCATTTGGCCTAGTTTTACTTTGTAGTGGTTACCTTACTTACCGTGGCTGGAGTTTTCCACTATAGGTAAAGCTAATTTAGCACCTGCTAGGGATCAAATGCAACGATAAAGTGATTATTAATCATCAAATAAAAACATATATAAAAATATGTGGTAATTACCTGTAGGTTTTGGTAATTAAAGAGATTTACGAAAATTGAAAGGTAAGTTAATTTTAAAGTAAGTATCAATAAAGAATGTCTGACTATTACCCATTTTTCATTTCCGAAAAGCAATATCCTGTACCACCGGGATGTTTGGTTTAGCTTTTCCAATTTCCTTCGGAATAGGCATTGAAAGTTTCAAATTCTTTTCGGCACACTGCTTAGCGGGTCTATCCTGAAATTGAACGGCTGGTTTCAATCTGATATCGAACGTGTAGAATAACACTGCCGTAAACATATTATTATTTACATCTAGCTTCCGCCAGCGACTTTGCCTGCGTTATGTACCAAGTGTATATCAAAGAAATTTTTTATCAGGATTAAAACGAATATTTTCATAAACTATATGCTATGCTTGTTGGAACATGATTCACCGCCTTAATTCCGCCACAGCTGCTCCTGTAAGCTAAGATCAACAGCGGCGTCGTGAAGAGACTCGGAAAACTAATGCAAAATTTGTCAGAAGTAGTGGCGCAGCAAAAGGTCAGGGGTTCATTCCTTGGTCGTGTCCACACATCCTTGTGTGAATTGTTTCATTGCCGCTGCTCAAAGAAAACATTGTGAGAAAACCGACATTGTTAAGAACTAATCATTCGGAGACATGTGACATCCAAAATCCAACAAAATCGTACTTGGCCAGCGTGTGTTTTTAAAAGAAACCAAAACTCTCCCAATTCGTAAGATAGTTAAGGAAAGGCAGAATTTCATTCATATCCATTAAGCGTTTATCCTGCGATAGGTAATCATCTTCACAAACTTTTGTATTTATAGTTATGGGTAATAGAATGTGTGGTTATGTCGTCAGTTTTAATTTATTATTTATTATTATACATTTCTGTTTGTCAATCATTAATATAGAAATCATAATGAAGGTTTTTCGTTGCGAGCTATAATTATTAATGCATGCTATGTTTATTTTTTGCATCACATAACTAGCTCAAGAAGCGCATCTACATTGCTTAGGTACCTTCAGAGTGGCATCGTAATACTACATTTTACTCCATATCTTACTATTATTGGAAAAGGTCACATATATTTGTAGCTTGGTGTTTAAGTGTCAAGAACTTTCTGTGTTCTAATTATTAACTTTTAAGATGAGTAGATATGGTTGATGGAATCCAAGAGGACATCAGTCAGGGCACAGGTCCATTTCAAAAATAAATTGGACAGTACCCTTGCCTGCCTATAGTACCACTTATTATCAAGCCCTGATACTTTAATGAACAATCTTTAAATAGATTTTATTTGAACAATAGAGAGTTGCTAGATCAATCTAAGAAAACATTTACGGAATCAACAGTCGACGCAGTAGGCGTATCTATTAGAAGTTTATCCATTAAAATCTCATTTACCAAGTTCCACCAATTTAATCAAGCAGTTAAGTGCCGTTATTAATGTAATTAAGATTTTTAATTAGTAATTATTTATGGATATTTTTAAAGATGATGATTTACATCTCGACTCTAGATCCCAACTTTTGGTTAAGTAATTGAAAGGTTTCTCGATACGATTTAATTTTTATTAGAATTCAGTAGATATAAGTAGATACTATTAATTACTTTTCTATTTGTGCGTATGTCAATTCTGTTGCAGAATAGAGCCTCACGCCTTAGGTCATGTTACTTACTATTATGTTACTCTAATGATAGAAACGGATGAAATCAAAATATTTGCATTAGGAAATGGAATCACAGATTCATATTACACAGTACAAATGTACCCGTCTCATCAAAAACTGTTTGAATAATGTATGTGTCAAACCTGAATCACTCAGTGTAAAATACATTCAAATGTATGCGGTGACAAGGAAGATTATCCGTGTCTAAATCTTAATGAGTTTATTAATTAATAAAAAAATATTTCCGAGTCCTATCGATTACGTATTCCCATATAAGGCAAAGAATTTTTGAAAATAGAATTAATCAAAATAATAATTAGACGATGTGGACAGAGCACCTACCAGATTAAACACGGACACTGCATAGCTAGACCACGCGCTTGCCTCACTTTTGCCGTACTACTACAAATTACCACAAACTAATTTTGATTGGTTCGTTCAAGGACAAGAAATTAAACGAACCAATGAAAATAAGCTATCTTCCCCGATACTAGCCAACTTTTGACGATTATAATTTCATACAATATTTGAATAAAGTAGGTATATAGACGGTGGGACAGAGGCTTAATGGACAAATTGATATGACTATTATAAAATAAAAACATAAGGCCACGGTTTACATATTTTAAAGGTCTTGAACGAAATATCTTCAGAATTGCTGCAGCATTGAAAAACTAAATTGACAAGAGTACTTACTAGGCTACTGGCAAAAGTTTCTTTGCTCACATTTACCCTTAAAATTATAATAATAATATGAATTTGGAGAAGATTAATTTCATTTTCTATTTAAATAGTGAAATAATATTTTTATCATAGAAAAACAAGTAATTTTATTTCAAGTTAGTTCTACCTTGGTTAAAAGTCTAAATGACGGATACTCTCCCGCATCCTTCGTATAAAGCCTAAAAATCGTACTAAATAAATGTACTCATCATCTTTGGCATCACATGAAAAATGTTATTATCAATGAACAGCATGGATTTTTCAAAGGCCGGTCAACTACCACTGACCTAGTCTCTTTTACCAAAGGTTTGATCGAGCATGTCGATAAACGTATGCAGGTGGATGCGATATATACTGACTTCAGCAAGACTTTCGATAAAATGGATCATAATTTGTTAATCAGTAGACTTGCTGGGATCAGTGTGTATGTTGCAATGGTTCAAATCCTACCTAAATGGACGTGAGGCTTTTGTGGTAGTTAATGGGGCTAAATCTGATTGTTTTAAAGTGACGTCTGGAGTACCACAAGGTTCCCATTTGGGTCCTTTACTTTTTAATATGTTTACTAATTCTATTACTCAGAGCTACTAACATGCTAAACCCTTTTTATTTGCCAATGACCTGAAGTTAATGTTACCAATTAAATGCATTGATGATTCTAAACTACTTCACAGTGATTTGGATAGATTATTGGCGTGGTGTAATAGTAATAACATGAACCTAAACTCAAAAAATGTTGTCAACTCAAATTATGTCATTTCAGAACACGGGTATGGAGGTAACATGCATCAGATTTGGGAGTATATTTGGATAGCAAATTAACATTTAACAGCCACATAGAACATATTATATCTAAGGAAAATAATGTTAGGTTAAAAATGTTAGACTTTTCTTACTGAATGCGAAACCATTCAAGATCAAACCAAAATTCTGCTGTATAATAATCTGGTTCGTAGCAGCTCAGAATATTGCTTGCATTTTTGCTTTAATTTGACAATTCTAAATGTGTAACCTGTGGTTGCCTTTTATTTTATGATGCTCAAGCTCAAGTTAACACTGGCGACCTAAACCAGAAAATGAATACTATGGGCATTGTCCTTATTGTTTTGGCTACGATTATAATTGTCGCGGTGCTATATGGCATTCGTTTACAATGTCACCGCCGCATCAAAAACTGGCTACGCCGAGAAATAGACGCAGCGAATGTGAACCCACCTGTGGTTCGGGTGCAGAGTGTACTACAACAGGCCAATGCCGCTGCCGCCACTCCGGCCACTGCGCATGTGAGATATATGTAGTGTGAACTATAGTGTCAAGTGACCCGCTTTACGATAAGCGACGTACTTATAGTGTGTTAGTAGTGCTATTAGGGTACTCATTATAATGTTCGTAATGTGTAACGTTAAATTAGGTTCATAAAATGTGTATGTGAATTATTGTGATTCCATATTTTTTTTAAATTATGTTGTGTTTTGAATTTTTGTTTGGAGGGGGAATGGTGTAGGGACACACATATGTTTATCTATGTAAGTGCACGTACATGGATATGCATATGTTGGCGTCACTCATCGTTCCCGATCCGATACTTATTTGTTAACACCAGTCCGGTTGTGAACACTAAACGTGACGAACGGTACCTATACCTATTGTACTTGTGGACAGAATAAAATAATTACATAGTACCTACTCTATCATTTGGGGACATCCAACCGGGCTCACGCCTAAAATGCGTTTACGATTTAGTTTATTATTTATTTTGTTCATATGTGCTATAACAATAATGTATTTTTGTTGGCGATCTTTAAATTAATAAAAAAAAAATTAAATTAAAAGGGATTTTTTTCAAATACTTATTATTGCAATCTACACACGCCAACACATCAAGCTATAGTTATCCAGTATAAGCTCGCATTGTACAGGATTTGTCTGTAACGAGAGATCAGTTTATGCTGGAAAATTATAGCTTGATATGTAGCCGTGTGTATCTAAACACTAAAGTCTTAAGAAAAGGATTGATGATGAATGGCACACATTTACTTTTACCTACTCGTATAAGGCATTTACTTTTTATCGCTGTAGAAAAATTTATAATAATTATTATAATAATAATAATAATATAATAATAATATTGTGGGACATTAACACACACGGTCATCTGGTCCCAAGCTAAGCAGAGCTTGTGTTATGGAAACCAGATAACGGGTATAATACATATAATACTTTTCTTTTGTAAATAAATACTTATAATATATATTTACACCCAGACTCGACACAAACACAAATGTTCATCACTAATGTTTGTCTCGGGTGGGAATGGAACCCACGACCTGCGCGGCGGCGTGAAAAGCAAGTATCTTACCGACCACACCACCGGCCCGTCGAATTCGTCGAATTATGATTTTGATACTTGACACGGAAGAAATAGACTGAAAATATAGTATTGTATAAATCGCTTTCATAATTGCTTTGTTTACATCCGTGTAGAACTGTGAAATGTTGCCAATATTGTATTTTTAGAATCACCGACCACACATTTTGGGGAAGATTAAAACATTTATCGAATGCGTATTTTTTTATTACGGTTTATGGTTCTTTGACCGATAAAATCTTGGGTAGGTAACCACTGCATCTGTAATAAATATGTTTCAAGAAATTATTCTTAAAAAAGATGCGTTAATTTTGTTTGATTTAGGAAAAACGAATGGTCAGTTCAACTAGTATAGAGGGATAAATGATTTAAAAAAGGTATCAAAATTGGTCCATCCGCTTAGGCACTCTTGGCAACAAACTTGTACACGCCTTAAACTTATTGGTCGTGGTTAGTAAAAAAATTACGAACAAACCTGATTAGAATTAAAAGCGACTGTTAAAAGTTCCTACTACTTACTGTAACCAGTTTATCTTCTTTAATTGAATAACAACAAGAATCAAACTTTTAGCAAAATTAATATACCTAAAGCTCAGAAATAAATTTATAAAACGGCTAATTATAATTACGGATAGTTAATTTTAACTTCCATATTTTATCAATAACTTTGTCTCAAAATAAGTAATTTAAATATTAAATAGTGTAGAACTCTACTCTCGTAATTTAAGTTTTACTATAAAATGTTTTATGAAAGGCTACCTGTTGGTCAAGGAACATCGTTTAGGTATGCTAAAAAACTTGAAATCGAATTCAATCCCAGTTAATTATTCATTATATTAACTATGTTTTATTTCTATTTATGTATTTGGCTCACAAAACAGAATACAGTTAAAATTACATTTATATCGGTGAGTTCATAGGGCGGCAATCACCTGATACACCTTTGCATCTCGATGAGATACAAAACAACACCACATAAATCTAATCAATAGCTCTGCCAATGATTACAGCACCTCTCTAATCACAAATGTTTGGATGGAACTAGATTTCTTTTTAATGTGCACACACCACGTGCTCATCCTCTAATGTCACAATGAAAATCGCAGACCAGCAACCTGAATGAAGATGACGTTTTGTAAATTTGAAAACTGACAGGCCTTAAGCTATCATAACTAATCACAAGTGACTGAAGTGACACCTATCTGTCTGTTTATGCAACAGCTTGCTACGTTTATGGGTTACACGCTACAACATAATAACATACTTACAAAAAAGCGTGTTCAAAGGTTTAGTTCAAAAAGGTAGTCCAAAGCATGTGTAGACAGCATGACAAAGGACAAAGTAGTACATTAAAGACTGTGTGTTAACAAACTGTGTGTTTTGTAGTACTAAAATGAAAGTTAGTAAAACTAAAGTAAACTAAGTTTTAACTGAAATAGAAGGAAATAATAATAAAATAACAACTATAGTTAAACAAAAACAGTAATAAAATTAAGTAGCCAACTAACACGACTCTGCTCCAACATCGCACTACCTAAACTAAGACGACTGCTAGCAGTCCATGCGGTGTCAACGGGCAGTCGCCTAGCTGTCATAAAAATATACTATAGGCCGACCGTTTAACTCGCGTATCGCCTATCGCCAAGATTCTGACTCCTCAAGCTGCACAGATAGTGATGATGATTCAAGCGATATGGATATTAGTGACGAATAGTCTTCACTTCAACCCTTTTTTTGTGTCCCACTGCTGGGAACGGGTTTTCTCTCAACTATCTTATGAATTGAGAGAGTTTAAGCCTTAATCCACACACGCTGGGCAAGTGCGGGCTGATGGATGTCACATGTTCTTGAATGGTTAGTTCTTAGATATGCCGGTTTGCTCACGATGTTTTCCTTTACCGATAGTAAGCAGCGGAGATTAAACAATTCACACAAAGATGTGTGGGTGCGACCAGGATTCCAACCCACCACCTTATTTTTCTAAGGCGGGGCCCGTACCGCTGCGCCACCGCTGCTCGAATTGTCTTACCTTACTTTTATCTGTGGTTAAATAGTTCTTTATGAGATTTAATTAATGTTTTATGACTTTGTACCTCAGATGGCGATACGCGAGTTAAACAGTCGACCTATAGTTACGAATACATACACCAGCTGGTTTCTTCTCACGGTCGCTTTTGCAACCAAATACACTATATCGTACTATTTTGCAACCACAGTTCCATCAATCCGCCGTCGTTTATATATAAAATAATTTTAGGTTTTTAATTGCAAAATAAATTAAATTATAAATTCTATCATCAAACTTGTAGGACGGGTGTTAAACGTCAAACATTTATTTTACAAAAGCTATGCTGACCTTGAAAATTGGCGCACGCACTAAGGGACAAAAACTATATTTCTTGTCTCTCTGTTATTTACAATTTTCGCTTTTCATCATATTCTATTGCAAGTGAAATAGCCAACATCCAGCGGTATATAGTTATCTTTTCCTAAGGAATACTATCACAAGTGACTAAAGTGACATCTAACTGTCTGTTTAGGCAACATCTTTCTACATTTAAAGGTTATGCGCTGCGACATATATAAATATAAAATGGTGGAGCATAATATGTGGTTAGGTATTCCTAGAACATAACATGCAAATTTGCTTAGCGTAAGGAAATTCTGTACAATAATTATGTACGAAATTCCTGTAATATCCTCTAACGTCTTCGAGAATAATAATATTTATAGCGTAATACTATCTACCAACACTATTCGATTTCATAAAGCGCGAGGTACTGTTAAGGTTAGGAAACTATTCAAAAATAATTTGTTAGTATAATATCCCTTTAACTGTTTAAATAACCTACATGCATATTTCGAATCGGTTCAGTGTTACCTACCTTAGTATTTATTTTCTCAATATACCAATAGGTGGGACTTCTTTAAAATAAGTGATTCGGTCATCGGGAGGTAAGCACCCGATTTTGAAGACTTTCCTTACATATTTAAAATCCTCTTTGACATAAATCTTCTCCTGAGAAAACGACAAATGGTGAAAACTGCATGAAAATCCATTCCAGCTATCGTGATTTACTCTTTATAACTATTATCAACTCTTTGGTGTCGGGGCTTAAAAATATATTTAAATAGTGCTATTACAAAGTACTTAAGCAGCGTCATTATTTAATTATGTGGTGCCAATGACTAAAAAGCGTAAAGGTGACATTTTATCATGAAAGCTACATCTACAATATTTGTACCCCATCAGATACTTAGAGTTTGGATAAATTTCAGTGTACAAAATTAGAACCCAAATATTAGTTAAATATTCATACCCACGATAGATGGCGCGGATTGTTAAAATGCACCGCCATCTAGCGGTAGTTGCATAATCCGAGGTTGTTTATATTTTCACAGCCCATTCCTCCACCCTCTTGGGTGAGATGTTTCAACTGTGGGTGTACTTTTTGCAGATTTTCGTAAGATGTCTCTCTTTTCATGTTACAAAATTTTGCCTTAAATAAGTATTAGTACGAGTGTATAATTTTAGTACAAATAACTTTTGGAGGAACTTTAGCCAGCCAGCCAGTGGTTTTATTTAGTTAGGTATTTAGAATGCCTCCTCACAAGCAATATTCTACATATAATATTCACCAGTTTTCTTTTAGTTACAGTATATAAAATAATTAATGTCACTACGAAGTCTCTATCCTTAAATTATCTTTTTATTAGGATTACAGGATCTTTGTTTTTACATGTAAATAAATGAGTTTGTTTTATTTAGATGATTGAGGAAATGTTATGAAAGAGTGATCCAGGAATACATTCGGCATAATCTTTATGCATTTAATGAAAAATAAATATTGGATAGCAAAAATTAAAAATTGGGTACAAATAACCATACAATTAACAGGCATCAAAAGGTGTGATTACAATAAAGATTATTACGGCTTCAATGTTAAAAACATAATAATCAAAACTCTGTAAGGACGGTGAAGGACGGACAAAGTCAAAAAAATCCCTTGCTTACAATGCCTTAGCATGTAAGGCTTAGAAATTAAATGGCCTGTAAGTAAACAAAGATAACATTCAAGTTATTGCTCCTCGAAGCGTACCCATACTTACTGGGTAGACTCAGTGACCCAAATTGTATCATGCCTCTGCAATGAGTTTTTGTCATTTTCCACCTCCGCAAACGCTTGGGTAGACTGCTCCACGATGCGTAGCGCTGCACTTCTCTAGTGCGTAGAGTGCAGGCTAGCTCCAACGCCTCTGCTATGATTGCGGGCAGGCTTGACTGCGTACATACGAGTACGCAGATGCTGACACGTATTTTTTAAATACCTAAATTATGTGAATATTTACGGAATATAGATAATTAAACCCAGACTCAAGACAAACCGACATGTCTATCACACAAATATCTTTTAGGAGGTGAATCGACCAATATATCTTACCTACCGACTACGCTACCGCATTGGCCCGTCAAAATCTCAAAATAAACATCATATATTATTTATTATCTATTTTCTTTTGAAATATGAATCCTATCATGGACACTGATGACGACATTCATTGCTTAAGGGATTACACAATAATCCACTCACTGACGGAAAAGGAATTCCGAAACCTGCCATTCATCTTTATAATTACCAAATTAGTGTACCGAATGAAGGTCCATAGTATTTGCGACAATATTCTTTAGAAAGTAAATAAGTAGATACGTCCGAGTCCATACTAGTGTTTAGAAATAATAAAAAAAACTCTCAAGCTCTATGTAGTTATGCTAGGAATGTAAAATCTCTGTGGTCGGGCCGGTGCGGTGGCATGGTCGGCAAGATACTTGCTATTCACGCCATGGTCGTGGGTTCGATTCCCACCCGAGGAAAAGCATTTGTGTGCATGAACATGTCTGTTTGTCGTGAGTCTGGGTGTAATTATCTATAATAAGTATGTATTTCTAAAAGAAAAGTAGTGAATGTATATTATATTAGTTATCTAGTTTCCATAACACAAGCTCTGCTTAGCTTAAGATCAAATGACCGTGTGTGTTAATGTCCTAGAATGTTATTATTATTATTATTGTAAAGAGGTAGATAGTACTGGATAGATAAGTATCACTTAAAGACAACCTTTAAGTGGCCCATTGCTAGATTAAAAGGCAATCCAAACACGTTGCAGGTTGGTGGAAGTCTTCCTGTCGATGCATGTTGTCGCTGATATTGAGCAGCAGTAAAACAGTTTGTAGCCTTGTGACAGTTATTTGGTACCTAATATGTGCCTTTACGCACCTCTTCTGTAAATCTGTGTATCCTCCACCTGTACACTGATATTTTAAAAATAAAGATTACCCGCCATCCTGATGCATTCAAACAACAATACAAATAAAGATGAGTGTTGTGATAATAACATTGGATTTTGGATTTTATTAAACATTTGAAAGGGCAAATTAATATTCCAGTTTAGTAAATAAATAACTATTGCTTTATTTTTGCAGCTGCTCCTTGTGTTATTTGCTAAGATTAATTGGGTAAATAACTAACCAAGTATAAACTCCCTGAAAATGTGACCAGCACGTTTCAGAAGCACGGGCTGGGTTTATAAAATACAAACAGCTAGTGTAGTAAATTTCTAAATTTACATGTTTTTAAAATAGATCTTAATATAAAGATGATTCTCATTAGTGATGTGGTACAGTGAGACAATTGCCTCAGATGCACTGACGGGCAGGTGGCGTGACTGGTAACAACTTAGATAAATGATTTACCAAAGGGTGACATACTTGCTTTTCACGTCGCAGGTCGTGGGTTAGATTCCCACCTGAGAAAAATCAGTTTGTTTACAGTTTGGGTGTAATTGTCTATTAACCCCTGCCCTGGCGCCTTACAGGGCAGGGGGATCCATAAAGGATTTCCCCCCGGTCAAAAAAAAAAAAAAAGGTATAATATATAGTAAGGATATCTGTTATCTGATTTCCTTAACACAAGCTCTGCTTAGCTTGGGATCAGATGACTGTGTGTGTTAATATCCCATAATATTATTGTTTTTATTTATTATTGTTATTATTATTGTTATTATTTATTGTTTTTTTAGGTTTATTCATTACCAGTTCATTACAAATAAACAAACAACAAACGATTTTTCACCTGTACCCTCGGTCAGTACGAGTTGTAAACACGAAAAAAGTTTTCGAATACTATCACTAACCTCACCTGTTTTTCATTTTATTTTATTTTTAGCACTAACATTTATTTATGAATAAATAAAATTAATTTAATAATGTATTTCGAAAGGTAACGCATACTGACGAACTCGTACTGAGGGTACAGTTGTATCGGTTAGTTTGTCCACCGGACAGTAAATACGGAGTACAATGTTTGTACTCACAATTGTGCATTGTACCGAATATTTCGTGCGTGTACATTGGTTGCTGTATCCGAAACAGGGTAGAGGACAGTACGTAATGTATGTTGATTTAGATGTCCCTAAATTTGGTAAAAACTCAATTCTTATCCTTGACAAGCGTATCAAAGCAAAGTAGGTACCTACCTATTTCGTTATATTATTTTGTACTCATGTAAAAAACTCATATCAACTTGAAACATCAAATAACCTGACTTTAAACAAAAGCTACCTTTATACGCACTTTATAACACTGTCATATGAGTTTCTTTGTTTCCTTAAATTATACTTGCTCTTGTCTTTTGAGGTATTTAAGATGAGATTCATCTATACCTTTGTTGGAACAGAATTTACTCCTTGACTGGTTTTATTTTTGATGGAAACAAAGCCAAGCGAATTTTATTACACATGTTACTTACAAATTACAATAGTCTAGTTTAAAAAAAATGGTTAAGTATTTGGAATCACTCTTTTTTGGAAAAGTGTAGGTACATAATCAAGTTTTTTTGGTCTACTGTGTATAATTTGAAATTATTAAAAAATCCGATGCTTATCCGGTGTGGAACAAATAGGAGTCCGACATAAGTACCCATGTGAGGATACCGTTAGTGGAACGAGCTAGCAAGTCCTTTCAAGTCGCTAGTTCCTACAAAACCGAGTCAAGATTCCCATTAAAATCTCCAGTGTGCTGTTGAACACCGTGATGCAGAGCTGAGGGATTCGCTCATGGAATTCACTTAAATAAATATTTTACAGTAACACACACGGTCATCTAGCCCCAAGCTAATCAAAGCTTGTGATATGGAAACCAGTTATCTGGTATAAACTGTACATATACTACTTTTCTTTTGTAAATTAAAACAATACATAATCACACACAGACTCGATACAAACTGACATGTGTATCACACAATTGTCTATGTCGGGTGGGAATCGAACCCACGGCGTAAAAAGCAAGTACCTTACCTACCACGCCCCCGGTCCGTCATATCCACGTACCGTCTTAAAGAAGGTAAAAGTAGGTATTTACTTCTCGTACCTCCTGACGATGTATTTTTGTCTTTAAATTTTTCTCTTAGTCACTATGTACATCGCTGAAGAAAAGCGGTATCCATTTAATGCTTAGTGAAAAATCTTTTTAAACTGACCTCTTTCATATTTTTGTCGTAGGCATTAATGATTCTGCTTTTATCTAGAAATTGTACTCACGTCATGATTTCGTAGTATCTATTCACATTTTATTTATTTATTTGTACAACCAGCAGTTATTACATTATTTTAAATCTAAATGAACATTATAATTACATGCATAATATTTTTAGGTGTTACAGCATACGCATACTTAAATATATAAAAAAAAAAATAGGTAACACCCGATTAGGTATTATAAAAAATAACAAAACAAAGTTATTTAAACGGAGAAACCAGAAATGGAAACGTATTTAATATAATTCAAATAGAAACGTATATGCATAATGTATATCTAACGTGTATCTGTATCTCTCAACAAAGTCAGTACATTTTTCCGAAGATTTTATTATAGGAAAGAATTAGCCGGAAGGCCAATTTAGACTACGATAGAAATTGTTTAATGAATGTCAGAATTACAGTCAGTCAAGATGACTTGCTTCAGCTGTGACTATACAGTGAACATTTAGTCTTCTTTTACACACATACACTTCCGTGCTCAAGTAAGCAGTCGAAGTTTGAAGCATTTTATCCCGTGTTCGTCGTCCTTAGTGTAATATCCCCAAGTCTGAAATTGATATTGTATCGCAATCAATTACAGAATTGAGACACTTGTGTTTACACAACATACATTCGTTGTGAGCAGCGGTGGCGCAGTGGTACGGGCCTCACCTTAGAAATATAAGGTCGCGGGTTCGAATCCCAGTCGTGCCCACATATCTTAGTGTGAATTGTTTCATCGCCGCTGCTCGATATCGGTGAAGGAAAACATCGTGACGAAACCGACATGTCTAAGAACTATTCATTCGACGACATGTGACCTCCACCAACCTGCACTTGGCCAGCGTGTGTGGATTAAGGCCTAAACTCTCTCAACTAGTAAGATAGCTGAGAGAAGACCCGTGCCCAGCAGTGGGACACTAAAAAGTGTTGAAGTGTGAAGTGACATTCGTTGTATACACTGAGTTTATGTTGTAAAATCTCTAGTCTATTTGCGATACTTTTGAAAGATTAGAACTTACTTCTTTTATAAATTAAACTTGAGACATATTGAGACAATTAGTGGGTCAGTTATTTTTGCACAAATAATGCACCTTTATTTAATATGACCCATTATTAATGTCACTGTTCATTAAAACCTTAATTTGAGCAAAATTTGCAAACAAACGGTCTGAGGATTACATTACAAATGTCGTCACAAAGGCTTTAAAACACCTGTATGCATTAAAAACTTTTCCAAAGACTGTTGGAAATGACTAGGCAATACAAAGGGAATTAAATTAAAAATATATCAATGGAAGGCCTTGGAAAAGAATGCTTGTTAGTGAGAGGAACCGTACTCAAAGGAATCAAAGTTTTTGCAAAACGCTGCATACCTTTACGTCTTTCAAAGAATTCACTTGGTATTTATGGGCTAGACAACATTTTTGCGAGTTGTCCGTTTTATAGGAACCGGGAAAGCTTAATCAATACCTACTGAATGTAGATCAATTAGGCCGAAAACCGAAACAGAATTTATAGGTGTAAATTTTGTTATATTACATTTGTTTCTACTGTTCTCTATATTAGGGGAATATTACGACATTGTAGAGCCCACACATCTTTGTGTGAATTGTTTCATCTCCGCTGCTCAACATCGGCGAAGGAAAACATCGTGAGGAAACAAGCACGTCTAAGAACTAATCACTCGAGGACATGTGACATCCACCAACCAGCGCTTGGCCAGCGTGTGTGGATTAAGGCCTAAACTCTCTCAACTCGTAAGATAGTTGAGAGAAGTCCCGTGCCTAGCAGTGGGACACTAAAAAGTGTTGAAGTGAAGTGTGTGAAGTGATTACTACATTCAACTTAAGATTGGACTTTGATTATCTAAATAGGATTGCTATAAGTGAACGATTTTCTGGTGTGTTATTATATTTTTAAGGTTACCAAAAGCATTCAAAATTGTCAAAATATTTAATAATTCATTATTATTATTTTCTATTGAAACGTTCCTACTAACTACGTCAATTTATTATAGACAGTTGAATACGCATCTAATTACAAAGGCAGATATTAAGTACTACCACATTAATCACCAACCATGTAATTAATAAGATTTCGTTTTCATTTGAAAATCGTCGACCCTCGTCCTTGTCCAAATGTAATCAATTAACTTCAAACAAGAAATAGGCATCTTGTAATTATTAAGGTGGAACTCGAGACGATTATCCGCAAAAATTATTTGTAAAGCTATCTTGTTTCAAATAATTGTTTGAAAGAATACGAAGTTATTAAAAGCCTCGCAATTAATGTAAGGCTCTTCCTACTGCCTACAGCTATTCATTTGTGGCTTTGCTGAATATTACTTCTAATAATTCTATTTAAAGAAGACAAAAAGAGAATATAACAAATTTTTTTGTCAGAACTGGTTGACGAGTATTGTTGAATGTCGTCACAACTCTGCATTCTTCTAACTAATACTATAATATTAAGGTAAAAACTTTTTAAGGATGTATGAATGTCACGGAAAACGGATCAGAATAATATTTTGTACACAAATGCAGTTTATTACCTGAATTAAGCTTCTAGTCGTCTACACAGACTGCGTTGCATTGCAACTGCATTTTAACTGAAATTAGGCAGTTTCAATGGAGTTACAGTTAGACCAGCGGTGGAGCAGCGGCATTGGCCTCGCTTTTGAAATATAAGTTCGCGATTCGATCCCCGTTTGTGCCCGCACATCTTTGTGTGAAAAGTTACATCGCCAGAAACATCGAGACGAAATAGGCATGTTTAAGAACTAATCATTCGAAGACATGTGACTTCCACTAAGCCGTATTTGGCCGGCGTGTGTAAATTATGCCTAAACTGTCTCAACTCATAAGTTAGTTCCAGCCCGTGCAGCAGTAGGAGAATAAAAAGGGTTGAAGTGCAGTAAATGCAGTAATTACGTCTGCTATGGAACTGCCAACCAGCAACGCACCAAAATTGCAAGTAGCTGCAAGTAGCAGTAGGGCTACACAATCAGTTGCTTGTTTCATTGCAGTCTAGTTAAACAACTGGGAGAGCGCTCAAAATAAAATAAATAAAATATAGTCAATAAAAATTAAATTATTGTAATTATTATTGTAGTTAAATATGCAGTTATTTGTATGTTTTTAGAAGTCTTGAGTTTGACAACCGACAGGTGGAATGCATCACACGTGGTATGACATGGTATTACAACTGATATCTAACCGTCAGTTTAAGCAACAGCTTGCTATATTGAGTCTACGGCATAGATTTCTAGTGGTTCGTTCTATAGCCACTTAGAGAAATAGAAACATATTAACGTACTATTTTCTTCTGTAATGACAGATAAAAAATATTCTTTCTTACTAAATAGTGTGTGTGGATTTATATTACTCTATTTACAAAAAACACGAAATGGAATTGAATGAAATTTGGTGCAGACGTAGATTATGATCTGAAATTAGCTCATTTTATATCTAGCCGTTTATATTGTAACGAGCGAGCGAAGCCGCGGGCGGAAGGTGGGACGAATGTAATACTTTTCCTATAAGCACATTTCTATATACTTTTCTTTATGTAGCTACTTACCCATTAAGATCATTAGGGTAGACACCTTCTCTGAAACTTTGGTATGAAATTGGACTGCTCAGTCACACTTTATTTAACTTTCGGATCGACAGTTTGAAAGTGTCTTAATTTCGAGGATGCCGGTTTGTTTATTTCAAAAGGCAACTTTGGAGTGAAAGCCTTTTCAAGAAACCAATTTAGTGTTCTATATTAGCAGTATTCCCAATACCTACTTTTAGCTAGATACACGGGTGTCACTTCTCTTTTTTTTTTTCGGGGGTTAAAAACGATGTAGCAACAGATTGATGATGAATGAACTTGGTGAATTTGCCTCGTGGCCTCTGACTATATGAATATCATCAGACTGACTCCGTGGCGCCATTTTATTACACTATCATATCATTGAAGACAAGAAATTTATTCGGTGTTTAAAAACGATGTAGCTACAGAGTTTTGTCGGTATTTGTTTGTTTTTGTGTTCACTTTTTTGTGCTTTGTAGTTACTATCATATTACTGAAGACTCGCAATACAAATTTAAGTAAATTCAGACATCAGTTTTTCAGCTGCCAAAATTCGACCCACGCAGCCACACGCCATAAGTCAAAATAAAACAATGAAATTTCCAATTTAAAATAAGAAATAGTAAAAAAATTACGCATAGCGTTACGCCTGTATTACTTGAAGTTATAGACAGAGGTGAACGTCATCCAATTTTCACCGGCTATGTATAGGTATCATCGTTAAAAATTCCAAATTTTGAGCTGGAACTAAAATTTTCAAGATAAGTGCTCGACCTGAAAATCGAACCCGGATGGCAATTAAGCGATCACGCTTACCACTAGACCACTGAGGCAATTATAATATTATTATTTATAATTATCTAGTTTGGATTAGTTTTCAAACGTCCGCATCGTATTAAAACAACTAACCATTCAATAATAAGTTTAATTATTACTATATCTTATTTTAACAACATTTAAAGCATTACAATTAATTAAGAAACTAACATTATAAATACTTATAAATACACATAATACGCTACATTATCAATTATTCACATTAAAAATCCGTATAGTTCAAACGGTTTCTCATTCGTTACCTCTCGACGCACACTACACAAGTCATTGGTCTCGAGTCCATTGGAAATGGCTCTTCCGGTAAAGCCCGGTTTCTTTTTTTAAGCACTGGTTATAACAAACTAACGTTTTGACCGTTGGAGTACTTTGCGGAGGACCTCAGTGAGCGGGTGGTGAAACGGATTGAAGATGTGTTGTTCTCACCGCGACGGAAAATCGAAGCGTGCTGTCCCCCAGACTCCCTGTAAAAAGAAATGATTTTAAACATCTAACATTTCTCAGAGAAAAAAATTCTTTATAACTGCCTTCAGGAGGAGTTTCTCAATTCGATCGGTATATTTTTTTTATGTATGTACGCCGATTACGCTGAGATTAATGATCCGAATTAATCTCAGCGTTTCTTCATTTGTTTGATGCGGAACCATTGTCATTTGGTGCCATAAAAATTTAACATAGTTTGACCAAGAAAATTTAATTTTGTATACATTTTTAGAGAAAAGAAATATTGTCAATAAACATGTTTGCGATACTTTGCTATGGTTTGTGCAATTCGATCGAAACATCATGGCAAACAGAAGGTAAGCACGTCATATTAATAAAACCTCATTGATGTTAGCAATAAAATCCTTTAAAACATTTAATTTAACCCAAGCACTGTATTTATCTAATGCGTTTTCATGTTGTTTGTAATTTAAATTGTTATGTAGGGTAAATTATGTTGCCTTAAATTTATCCGTGTTAAGAGTTACCTCGTAATTACACATCAAAGATCGCAATATAATCATTCCTTTTGATCAATTTGCTCAAGTGACAACCACAGAGTTTCAATATTGTTATATATTAAGCATTTATTCCTGTAAAGCCTTGTGTAACAAATATCACCAAAGTTTTGTGACTTTGAGATTGTCAAATAAACCCGAACCTCTTCACGCGTACCATTGTTTAGGTATCCTGGCTTTATGTAAGGCAACATTAAAAAAGTTATAAACACGATATATGTTTACATGTTTTATTTTGTTAGGTTGAAAATCTGCCCTATAATTTATAGCAACATTGCTAGTCAATGCAAATAAAAAAAATCTTTTGTTTCGTTAATACCAAAACTAATGATATGATATATAGATACACACCCGTAATGTCAATTACTGGTTTTCTATTTATCAAATCTCAAAAAGACAAAAATCCTTTTTGTTTTATATTCTTTCTTTATAAATCGGCTAACAATATTTCAATGTACTCATAATATTATTTATTTTGGGTAAGCAACACATTGTTGGAACAACAAAGTTACCAAAAATTTAAATCACGTCGGCATCATAATTTGTAAATATTTGTTCGTTACAATTAGAATTTTTTTTTGAATTTTTTGAGACAAAGTATTTTTGCGAGGCTTACGGTATCAAAAAGGTTGCATATGCGCATTCTCTTTCCCCCTGTCTCTATATAAAACGATAGCGTGTGTACAAGCTTGACCTGACATGGTATTTCAGTGGGCACTGTCCAGGGCAACGTGTTTTCTATCAGTTTTTTTGTTTACTGCAAGTGACTGTACCCCTCTTTCTAAAGTTACGTGCGAAACACGTCTCACCACGGCTTGCAACTGCTAGAGCGGTGGGTGGACCTGTAAGCCGTATATATATATATATATATATATATATATATATATATATATATACGGAAGCTGCTGCTGCTCTAGGTGAAGTATCTGTGCCAATCAAATAGATCCAATCAAGCGCTCTGATATAATTAACAAAAACCATCCGTCGTATGTTTGGTATAAAAAATGAAAACTAGATAAAAAAAACAAACGGTCGAATGGTTAAGAAGAAAATCAGTAACTAAATTAAATTAGTTAGATCAACAGTTGGTTCAGGATTCGACCTAATCACCTGGCAAATTTTAATTGGTCTTTCTATAAACTGAGATGCAAGTTCAATTAAATTTATAGAAACGAGCAATATAATTTCCATTCACGGCTATGTTTACATAAATGTACTTGCACAAAATTATCTCTTTAGACATCAATGATTGCAATAACAATACTATGCAGTTTTATACTCGTATTTAGTAATATTAGTCACAAAGTTGCACGTTTTTGTGTCTGATTCTTTAATAATTTATTTTCATTTCGATTTAGTGGATTTTACCCGTTTAGGACTAAAATTAAGACAAAATTCTTAACTAAATATATAAAAGAAGAAACTGACTCACTGACTGCCTGACATATCAAAGGATTTTTCAAAACTCACGTTTTAGGGGGGTGAAACAAGATTAGTGAGATCAATTTCGCGGGCAAAGCCGTGGGCGGAAACTAGTTAAATATGAAGAAAATTTAGCTGACGGCCACAGTCGTGAAGAAAAGATGGTCACACGTTTTTCTTGTTATTTTGCTCTTAAATTCCCTTAAGGTTTTCTGTCTTATTTCCACCACTGTCCTTAAATTTACTGCAATTTATATGCCTATAAAGCATACGTATATTGCTCTGCAACACGTCTTCTACCGTTTCATAGTGGTTATTGACCTTTATGGCCTATAAGATTTTTATGTTAGGAAACCCAATCGTACTTAGGCAATTAAGATACCAATGATATTCGGCCACCTTTCCCGGAATCGCCCTAATCAAAATTGTTGACAAAAACAACAAAATAGCTATCAGTATTTATACATAAACTTATTAACGATCTTAATGAAAGTATAATATTTTTTATACACTAATTTACAATGTCGATAATTACATTTTGTATTCCACAAGTTCATGTTGATAGGTTGACCGTGGAAATTAACCATTTTATTCATAAACGTCTTAAAAGCTTATAAAAGCTTATAGGTTTATAATTCGTTTGTCTTTGTCTGTCATCTTGACATTTATACTAGTAACAAAATCCTTTTTAAGTAAACAGGCTTATAAGGTTTTCATGAATAAGACCGTTATGGCCTTCTTCATAAAAATCATATGGAACTCTTTAGTTAAAATTGACTTTGTCTCTTTCTTGCAAATGAATTATAAACTTACAAGCTTCCGCCTACGGCTTCGCCCACGAAATTGATCTCACTAATCTTGTTTCTCCATATGAACTTTGGAACCCCGTTTCACCCCCTTAAAGGGTGAGTTTTGAAAAATCCTTTCTTAGTGCACCCCTAGACCCCACAAGGAACCTACGTGCCAAATTTAGAGTCTCCAGACCCAGTGGTTTGGGGTCTGCGTTGATATGTCAGTCAGTCAGTTTCTTCTTTTATATATTTAGATTTCAGCTATAATGACCATATATGACGTTTCTGAATACCGGGGTTAGTATTTAGTCAAGATCGTATTCTATACCTATTTAAAATTGTTAAGTAGCAAAACCCTCCAAATTTAGTAAGGTAATCGTAATAAATTACCACTAGCAAAAGTCCCACATGAAGCAATAAAAGTAATTAAGAATGCTTTTCTCACCATTAATCATCAAGTAATTAAACAAAGTGCCAACTTAATCAAATGCCGCCTACATTAAGTGTAAAGTAATTATATAGTACTGTACCAAATACGAGGTGCGGAAACACACCGTTGCCTTACCGCGGTTTAAGATAATCCGAGTTAAGGCCTGATTAACTGAAGCGAAATAAAACATTTTTTGATATGAGTTTTTCTATTTATTCTTCGATAGGCTGGCGCTTGACTACAACTTGCTGATATTAAGTAATGATGTAGTCTACGTTGGAACGCGCCAGCCTAGTATACCGATTCACTCGTGATTACGAATGTTTATCGGCGAGAAGGTGGCAGTGGAATGAGCCTCCTTAAGGTTAGTAACCTTAAAGGAGCAACAATCCCGACCCATTCTCTGCATGGTGTCACCAGACATCGCACCGGAACACGGCAAGGCCGCTTGGCGGTGCGGCTTTGTCTGGCGGGTGGTCACTAACCACGGCCGAAGCCTACCACCAGTTGATTGTCACCTGATTTGCACCACCCGGGGACCACGTATGGGGATTCAATTAAAGGTACACCCATGGACGAAGGTGGCTCAGCCCCCAAACTTTTTAGTAGAATATCTATTACTATTAGGTAATACTTACTATTAACAAAAAAAAAATACTCACTGAATCATTTCAATTTTAAAATTCAAATTTCAATATTAACCTATATAAAGAATTAAACTGACCACATCTAAACTAATGCGTCAAAACAATCTTTCACATAGTTTGCTTCCAGCAACGTACCCAGAAGTCTTGCAGCTTTGCCGCGTTGGATAGCTATGCTGATCCTTCGCCTATACTTCCATCCTTTTTAATGTCCCACTGCTGGAGACAGGTTTACCCTCAACTGTCTAAAGATTTGAGAGAGTTTAGGTTGTTCTCAGACATGCTGCTATACTCACGATGTTATCTTCCCTTTACCGATATTGAGCAGCGGCGATGAAACAATTCACAAAAATATGTGAGGGCACGACCGGGGATCGACCCCGCGACCTTATATTTGAAAGCCGAGGCCTATACCGCTGCGCCACCACTGCTCCTTTACCTATTTATTTCTATTTAATACAATATACCGCGCAAGTAATGAATGACGTTTTGCGTGACAGAGATCACATATTCATGGATCCATTCACACATTTAGCATATTTTGTCAAAATCGTTTATTGAACTCCAAAACCCTAAACTGAGTTTAGAACTCTAGCTTTTAAATAATGTGCGACTCAACGAAATTCCTACAAATATAGAATAGATGGATTTAAACTGAGCAAATTGTATCAAACTGTAATAATAAAACGGATTTAAAAAAAAAACAAGAAATGTTTCTGCGTATATTTTTTCGTATGTATCAAGATATTGGACTTATTAAATCCGAGAGTTTTCTCCGTTTTCTCCTATACTGTATGTAAATTTATGTAAAGCTTTTAACTTTATGAGGATTTATTTAACAAATTGAAGTTTAATGGAGACCTTCCATGTAGATTATTACTGTATTAGGGATTTTCCTTTAGAAGAAAATTTGAATTATTATTTCAATTTGCAAATGGAAGTGGAAGAGTTAGTTTGAATTCCCTAATATGATGTTATAAAAATATTTTGCCTTAGATTAAATATATGGTGGAAATATCCACTTTTATGGTGCGAACTGCCAAGTTGTGGAATTTGGTACTGGCATCTCTGTTTCCTGACAGCGAATATCTGCCAGTCTTCAAATCACGAGTGAATTGGTATTTACTGGGTAAGTACGTTTCATTGCAGACTGCATCATTGTTTAACACCAAGAAGGTTGTGGTCAAGCGCAAGCCTATTATAGGATACAAAATCTTAAAGTGTAGGTACGTATCCTTATAGACTGTTTAACGATGAGAATAGTAACAACCCTCTAGTGCCCGCAGCTAGGTACCTACGAGTCATCTCTCACTCTACCATTGTGATGAAGGAGTAGGAGGATGCTGCAGTTTAGCGGATGTCACACAGGTATTTCTCCATAAACTTACAAATAATATTAGGGAAATTACTATTAATAAATTTTAAATAGTTATAAAATCTAAGTTATTTAAGAAAGCGAAATCCTTTAAGATGTTAGTCTATCTAACGGTAGATAACGCTTAGAATTAAATCGCTCTAACAAAACACATTAAACAAACAAAATTAATTACATAGTACTATTGAGTTTAGCCTACTGCGATAAGACTACTGATTTTTTTTGACAGTGTTTCTCAGCAGTTGCCAGTTATTCACTGCAAGGTAGGAAAATAAATTTGACAACTTTTATGTAGACTTGCTCTCAAAAAAAATAAAGCATATGAAGCAATATACACAAAGTTGTAAGAATAAAGACCAAATCAAAACAGGCGAAAACATCTGCCACAGTTCAAAATCTAGTGCACTACTGCTCTACCGCAACTCTCTGACTGTTAAACGAAGCTTTGATAGAAATTACATTAGATCCAAAAACTAGTAAAGTAATCATTAATAGATCTAAACAATATATCTAATTCAGTTTACCTATTTAATTTAGTTTTTTTTAATTATGTTTAACATTTAACAGTTACTCGATTAAGAATATTTCTAAGGAAAAGCTTATTTATTGCTTTATTAGGTGAATCGCAAGGACGTCTTTAGATAGCAGAGTTCGCTAAGATTAAAAAGGATTACGATTTCTAAACGACGTATTTTGAGAAGAGTAGTTAAGGACCTCTCTTAAATCTAAGATTAGTTACGAATCGTTACGGACGGTAGACAGGTATAAAGTGGAAACGAAATTGTTAAATAAAACATTTAATGTTTGACTAGTGGAAAAATTTTATTTACAATACTTTATGTAGCTGTAAACGCATATTCTTACATAACGACTTTTAGCCGGTTTATGTCTCATATGACATCCCATAATATGCGGCGAGCTTTTTGCTATTCAATGGACACTGAGACTAAGATTTAAAGTTTTTTTTATTCTGAAATAGGCTTGTCTTCGATGGGACGCAATCGCTCAATATACCATTCACTCGCGATAACGAATGATTTTCAATTAGAAGGTGACAGTGGAATGAGGTGCCATATGGTTAGCAATGATAAAGGAACAACAATCCCGACCCACTTTCTTAAATGGTGTCACCAAATATCGCGCCGGAACACGGCAATGCCGCTTGGCGGTGCGGCTTTGTCTGGTGGGTGGTCACTAACCCCGGCGGAAGGCTACCACCAGATGATTACCAGTGTAAACATAATTATTTACCAGTTGATACAATAGCTGCGAAAGTTTGTAAGACTCATCTCACAAACTTTCGCAGCTATTGGTTTAAAATAGTAGCAATAAACAGCACGAATCATATCGGAAAAAATACGAATGCATGCGGAAATAGTCAATCCGATCCAATGCGTAACGTTTGGTAGAAATTGGAATCTTCGCGGCAAAACCACCACCGATATCTTACATACAATAAACCAAAGTTAACTAATGTTTTGTCTTATTTATAGCTCTCAGTAACAATAAAAGAAATCAGTCTTAAGCGGGTATAAACAAGGATCGGAAAATCGCCAACATGATAATAAATCTTACTTCTTGTATCTACAAGGTTGAAAGTTTCAAGGGGACATGTATAAATCCATGAGATATATTATTTTATTTCTGAAAATACGTCTTTATTTTTATACAGAAGCAAGATGCATTAACAGATTTTTTTATGAAGATTATCAAAAGAATAAACAATTAACACTAATAATGTCTCAAATGTTTCTGAAACGGCTACATCATTGCTGAACATCAGGCAAGTTGTAGTCTAACGCAAGCCTATTGCAGAACAAAAATAACTCCATCCCTTTCAGTATCCCACTGCTGAACACGGGTCTTCTCTCAACTATCTTTCTAGTTGAGAGAGTTACGGTCTTAATTCACAAACGCTGGTCAAGTGCGGTTGATGGATGTCACATGTCTTCGAATGATTACTTCTTAGACTAGTCGGTTTCCTTACGATGATTTCCTTCACCGATATTGTGCAGTGGAGATTTTTTCTTTTATTTTGCTTATGCATTCACTTTTAAACAAAATGCAAAATGAGTATGAGAATGCATATTTTCATAGTGTTGTTTTGAATGTTATCACCGTTCTTCATGCATGCATAAGAATGATTAATGATGGCTACGTTTTGGGATATTTTTGTCAACTTAACCCCTTTAACTCCACATAAAATAAGTGACATGAAAAAAATTTGGCCTCCTTTCAAAAACCTCATATATTATACCTTACGGCGAATAATATTCTCTATTGCCTCGAAATGCGTTTATCTTTATATGAAAGTGAAAATTGAGTTTTGTTACGGTAATATAAAAGACGAAATACAATAAGCTGTTATGCATAAATGCTCAAAAAAGTACTTAAGCATCATATTTTGAAAATATGACATTATTCAACCACTAAGTTAAATAACATAAATTTTGTACTAATAACTTTGAAGTAAGCAATAAAGTTGGATGTATCGTGTAATTATAATTGAGTTAATGAATTTTAAATAATAATTTAGAATTGAATTGTATTGTCTCAATAATGCCAAATTCAATTTAAATTAAATAGATTTCAATCAAATGATACCAAAATGTTTTTCCCACTCACCTACAACGGATTGGCGATACTTCAATACTGATCTATCAAACTGATTAATTCAATGCGTAAGATGTGTTAATCAATAGGGTTGACGAAAAATCGTATTTTAATAAGTCTCATCATCATCATCGGGACCGACGGCTTAACGTGCTCTCCGAGGCACGGAAGGTAGTCCCTCAACCAACCAGACACCGAAACAAATTTTTGCTGTTACACAAATATTGTCCGGGGCTGGAATCGAACCCGCGACCTCCCGGGCACAGTATAACCGAATCGGACGGCTTACACCGCTCGACTAAATGCTATATCATTGAAATGAAACGATATTAAGATATAACTCATTAAAGTTACGAAGTGGTAGTCGATTTCACTTAGATGTATTTCTGCGATATTTAGGTCACGCAGAAAAAGGTAAAAGGTAAACGTGACCAATATTTTTAATTTAACTATCTGCCGGACATAATAAATAGAAATTGTCGTCATTCCTGTTAGACAGATTGCAAACTACGAGAATGTAAATAATGCTCGGTAACAGGTTAGTCGTAAACATAGCGAGACCTACCGAGAGCGTTTAACATAAAATTCGTTCGACGGAATATATTAAAACAAAAAACAAACATGCCATGCGCACAACTGACACACAGCATGTTATTATTGTGATTCCATCCTTCCAATAAGTTGTACACTCAACAGTTGAATAATAAATTCAAAATTAGAAAACGTTAACAATAAAAGATTAAAAAACATGTGAAATAACGAGAGGATATAATCAACTTATTAAAAATAGTAGTTTACTATTAACAGCCACAGACTTGATTTTTAACAAAAAAAAAAAAGATGAAAATATGTTGCAAGCTCTGTCTATCTCTATCGCTTAGGGATGAGTAGAAAGAGATAAGACTATCCATGTAACATGTTTTGTTGTGCAATGCAACGCCTAGTAATATTAGATCTGTTAATCCATTTTCGTATGTGACTTTCGTACCTGACTCATAAAAATGTTTAAAATATCATACCTGTCACTATGTCGGTGGGAACGATTCTTCTTTGGCCATAGATGGAATGCTCCATAAATTACGGGGTTGACAAGACTGTTTGACATTCCGAAGAAGAATATTCCGTTCAGGAGTTCTTCACTTTGCTGGAAAAGGAAATTAGCTTGAGTAAATAGAAAAATTATGTGGTGTATTATAATTCGAAGGCGGGTAGGTGACGGACGATATGACAGTGCAGAATGGCGTACACTGGGGCGGTAATTATTAATTTATTATTAAAAAAAAATAGAATGAAAAAGTGCATGAGCGCGCGTGGTCACTTGTTTTTCTGCACTAATAGTAACTAAACTGGATTTTCAATTTAAAAACGTATTAGTCTTTTTATTTACCGATTCTTGCCCCTTTGTTGCCCCCAAAAAAATTCAAGTATTTAAAAGCTAGGTCTGTGCCTATCTTATTTGACATCATACAAATCGTCATATTTTTTCTGTCCTAACTGGTATCTAAATTTCTTATTTTCTTAGATGTAAGTAAACTTTCGCAAAAAACTTAAAATAACAAACGAGGACATTAGATATGCATTAGATATTTGCTACATTTAACGACAAAGGCCAATATCAGACATCAAATTTAGACACATCTTCAATTTACCGTTTAATTGTTATTCATCGTAGTCTCTAGTTTATATCGTGATGAAGACAATATTAATGTAACCACTAGCACTTTGTCTCAATTATCTTATGTTTGGATTCAAGACGCCAAACGCATCAAATGCTAGATCAAATTGGCAGTCTAGGAATTAGGCTACTTTTTCACCACAGATACTTTGCTACGATGCGCGTTGCTATAGATGCGTCGTTAATATCCACTTCATTTTCGTTTGATATTCAATTTGTTGCATTAGACGGGCCGGTGCGGTGGCGTGATCTGTATGATACTTGCTTTTTGCTTCACAGGTCGTGAATAAAATTTCCGCCTACGACAGATTATTTTTGTTGAGTTCGAGTGTAATTATCAATTACTAGCCGCCTCAGCCAACTTTGTACCGCATATTTCGCACGTTTTAAACCTACCTTTGACGTGTGCCAAAAACAGTCAAATCGGCGTTGCGGTGATGTGTCGCAAATGCGATGGAATTTTTGCGATACGTTGTCTCAACCACACGTCATAGCTTAGTTTAAGTGTAAACAGTGACATATTTCTATACCTTAGCATCTACATCTACGCAGCACATCTGTGGTGGAAAAGCAGTCTTATTATGTTAAAGCTTTGAGCTATTGGAAGACAACGAAGCGCGGTATTGGGCCAGTGTTTGAACCAATACTCAAGTACTATAATACGTAGCAATGTATTCTTGATTAAACCTCAACTAAGGAAATCAATTTCCGGCGATATTTACAGTCGTAGAATAAAATGATAGTGACTTTCATTCGCAAACAAATCGAAAGTTAACTAGCTTCAATAGCGAATTAGAAAAGGAATAGGAAATTAAAGTTGATAGTTCTCTTTGTACAGTTTTATTCGTGATCAAATTAGGGCGGATTATATTTTTATTTTCGAATTTGATAACGAATTGGAATCTAACATCCTAATGACTGTGACGCTGTCTACGATTAATTTAGTAACATTTGTACACATTATTTTTCTTGTTAACAACTTTTTTGTTCCTCGATTATTTTTTATATTAGTAAGGTAGCAAATTACCCCATGTTGGATATTGGTCTTCTTTTAACTATCTTAATTTAAGATAGTTATAGTTGTGCCTAGAAGTTTTATAATATGATGACACATACAAATGAGTAGTGTAAAAATATAACTCATAAAAAAAGTTATGTCATGATGTAAGTAATCTGCTATGTCGCCAAAGTTGTCAAATAAAATAATAATAATATAATATAATATTCGGCTAGTTTTCGAGAAACCAAACATGCATAGGTACCAAGAACGAAACTTAGCGTATGTGTTTAGGAACCTATATAGACTGTCCTATGCGTGTTTGGCGCAATTCCGACAGTATTTGCACGTAGGTACCTACAAGTTGAATTGATTACTTATTCATTTTTAAAAACGACGCTATACTAACATACATAATAAACAATTTCACTTCAATATTCAGTCATAATATATTCCAAAGAAACTTAAAAAGTTTTGTTTGAACAATTTCGAATTTCAGAACTCGTTTATTGAACAATAGACAATTTCGACTGATGTATTTGCAGAGAACGTGTTTAATTCAAGTACCTACTATTTGTACCTCATATTGATTAAATTACTATAAGACGTAGCATACAATGATTTTCTAAGTATTTATCTCGATGGTAGCAAAATAATATATAAAAGTTCACCTACCAACTTATTACATTTTTTACTTTTAGTTTTCCACTACTGTTACGACACCACTATTATTATATTGCCTTAGATTTACGCGAATATCACACATTTAAATAAAACTACTTTTTAACGGATTTTATCGCGGTTTTTTTATATTTTAGATCCAAAATCAACTCAGAATTCAAGACACTGTGAGCTCAGTTTGCTTAAATCGGAACGCAACTTAAATATTAATGTTTGGAGGTAGTCAGTAATAGTTGTGATTAATATTTTTGGACGTCAAATACCTCAGTCCACCCGTGAACATGAAGTCTGAAAAGAGTTTGAAACGTCAGGATCTAAAATCTAAAATAAACCGCGATAAAATCCGTAAAAAAGTAGTTTTATTTCACCACTATTATTACAGTGTACAATTGCATTGTTTATAATTTACTAGCGACCCAGCTTCGTACGGGTGCAATGTGTTATACTTATAAACCTTTCTCTGGAATCACTCTATCTATTAAAAAAAACCGCATCAAAATCCGTTACGTAGTTATAAAGATCTAAGCATACAAAGGGACAGAAAAAGCGACTTTGTTATATACTATGTAGTGATATCCTTGCGGACCGGTACTGTACTCCTTAACACAGGTTATCTATTAACCTAGCTTGGAGTACCTACACCACCTCACCCACCTTTTGTATTTAGTTTTTTGTTCACTAAACGATCTCGTTAATTATTATTATGTATGTACTACATGTTTTTCCTTAATAAAGACTATTATTATTATAAAATAAAACAAGCTTAGTTGTACATCAATGCGTACATGATATACTCACAGATCATCAAAACCCGTCAAAGGGCCGTCAATTGACTGCTCTATAGATGTACTAAGAGCCAGTCACACACGCAAGACATAGCCACAAAGCATGTAAAAGTAATTATTTTACAAGCTACAATTTACATTTGAACTATATGATGGGCCAGTGGCGTGGTCGGTAAGATACTTGCTTTTCACGCCGCAGGTCGTGGGTTCGATTCCCACCCGAGACAAACATTTGTGTGATGAACATGTCTGTTTGTATCGAGTCTGAGTGTAAATATTTATTTTATGTATATATTTACAAAAGAAAAGTATTATATGTATAGTATATATAAACCAGCTATCTGGTTTCCATAACACTAGCTCTGCTTAGCTTGGGATCAGATGACCGTGTGTGTTAATGTCCCAGAATATTTATTATTTATTATAATATTTTATACTCACTAGATCAGGTTGAAAACCAAATATTTATAATTTGTTAGCCTTTATTAATATATACAAATTAGAAATTCAGAAAATTTGAAATATCTGACACTTTTCTATCTTTTGATACGCAACTTTAAAAAAATATTATGTTACCAAGTTACTATGGTATGGTATACTGCAAAAGCCAGTTCTAGATAGGCAGGTATGATGTCTTTTTAGTCATAAATAACAGGGGTATTATGAGTTTTACGTTTGTAATTGTGTTAGTTGCCGCTTAGAGCCTTAACAGAGAGACCTGTTCTCGGTATTTTTTATTTAAAACCAGAAGTGATCAAATTGGTTCTTTTTTTTTTAAAGTTATTTCAAATTTTACTCACATCTTTATTAGGTTCGAGGAACGTGAATATAATCATCATGACGTAATATGGCGTCCACCAAATGAGGAATGCTGCGACAATCACCACTGACATTCTTAATGACTTCATCTTAGCTCTATCTATTAGCCTTCTCCTGTTCATATCTGGAGTGAAGTATTTCTCTTGTTTTCTCACTTCTGGCTTGAATACTTTTTCACTCTCTGAAAAGAAAGAACAATATATAGAAATTGCACTGCTCACATCCGCTGAATGAGCTGGTAGGATTCGGACCACACACTAAGAAAAGTCAAGTCGTAAATCGAACTAGTTGTGTTCCGATGAGACATCTGGTGAAGCCGTAAATGGGAACGTGTTTGTGGGTTGTAACTTCTGTGCCATATATAACTGACAATCGTAATTACAGATAGCACGTAGTGGTGCCATTTTCATTTACCATCAGATGAAATCAAGGACCAAAGTGCATTGTATAACATACAAAACTAGGTATGTCAAAGTTCGACTAAATAGAGTTTGCGTTTATTCAGAAAATTGTTTGTTTATTTCTATCACGTCACGTTAACCTTTTTAGTGTCCCACTGCTAGGCACGGGTTTTCTCTCAACTATCCTACGAGTTGAGAGAGTATAATATAATAATATATAATATTCTGGGACCTTAACACACACGGTCATCTGGTCCCAAGCTAAGCAGAGCTTGTGTTATGGAAACCAGATAACTGGTATATACTATACATATAATACTTTTCTTTTGTAAATATATACTTATAATAGATATTTACACCCAGACTCGACACAAACACAAATGTTCATCACTAGTGTTTGTCTCGGGTGGGAATCGAACCCACGACCTGCGGCGTGAAAAGCAAGTATCTTACCGACCGCGCCACCGCGCACCGGCCCGTCGAGTTTAGGCCCTAATCCACGCACGCTGGCCAAGTGCGGGTTGGTGGATGTCACATGTCCTTGAATGATTAGTTCTTAAATATGTTTTCCTTCATCGATACTGAGCAGCGGCGATGTAACAAATCGCACAAAGATGTGTGGGCACGACTGGGAATCGAACCCGTAACCTTATATTTCTAAGGCAAGGCCCGTACCGCTTGCTCATTTCT
This sequence comes from Meganola albula, assembly GCA_936450015.1. NCBI lineage: Eukaryota > Metazoa > Arthropoda > Insecta > Lepidoptera > Nolidae > Meganola > Meganola albula. The sequence continues at coordinate 6,803,771 of OW388157.1, forward strand.
ATACGGCCGCTAAAAGTGATTGAGATGCATGATTTAAACCCATGTATTACGGTCACGACATATATTATATGTTCATAAGCGTTACCTAAACACATTTCCCAATACGTCTACCTTTATCCCATGCAAAGTAGGGTCTGCATTACATGCATTTTTACCAGCCACCATAACTGTATCGAAAACATAAACTTAACACCATGCATGTATTACCATTCGCCGGTTATGTTTAAGTCTCAAACGTAATAGAAAGCTAGTCAATTGCCGATCATCGATCACTGTTCCAAACTTCAAGCTGGAAATAAGATATTCCAAGTATTAAAAAAAATATTTTTGATCGACTGACCCGGTAATCAAACCCTGGAACAAACGATTACTAACCGAACTATTCTGTTAGAAGCATTTATATCTGTATTTAAGTATCTATGGATGTCTATAATTTATATAGTCAATAAATAACCTTTTTAAAATTTCGGCTACGGAACTGCACGATGTGAAATGAGTTAGCGAATTGATTTCAACGCATTAAGCGCAGCGATACGGGCCTCGCGTTCAAAAAATAAGGTCACGGGTTCAATTCCCAGTCGTGTTCACACATTTTTGTGTGAAATGTTTCATCGCCAGTGTTTATTATCGGTGAAGAAAAACGTCGTGAGAAAACCGGTATTTCTAACAACTAATCATTCGAGGACTTGTGTCATCCACCAACCCGCACTTGGGCATCGTGTGTGGATCAAGGTCTAATTTTTTTCGATTCGTAAGATAGTTGAGAGAAGACCCGTGCTTAGCTGTGGGACACTAAAAGGGTTGACGACCATCACATACACAAATCCTAGTAAACGATCTAATCCCTTACTCCCAGAGTTCGATGATAGACGATCCTTTTGGAATATAGTTCGAAGATAACGTCGAAACGTTATAGTAACTTCTCGATTCCTTTCTTCTCCGATGATGTATGTGGTCACTCGGGACTCACTGCCCTAGGTTTTGTTTGGACATGTGAATAATTAATGTTACATTATATAATCTTGTAACAAATTTTAGTTACTCATAATTATTAGGAGTTAACTTTTTATATTGAACTTCTTACTTGAAGCTACTAACTCTAAATTAAAGTTGCAAAAAATACACTCCAACTTTACATTACTTTCAAATTTCTTTTTAATTCCGTTTCAATTTAAATTTGCAGATGTTTCCTTCTTTATTAAAAAGTAAAAGGCAAGGTTTGGCAGCTAACCGTAAACTGCCAAACCTCGCTTTTCGCCTCGAAAGGCTCTTTATTTAAGTTTTGGTTAGGTTGGGGGTTTATTTTCCTTAAAACGATTTTCATTTTTTACAGGTTGGAGAGAGGCGATGAAATTAATTAATCTTGTCGCAGACTGACGAAGAAAGCGTAATATGGTGTTGGACAATAGGGAACATAACTGACACACACACACACGCACGCACGCATGCACGCACGCACGCACGCACGCACGCACGCAAGCACGCACGCACGCACGCACGCACGCACGCACGCACGCACGCACGCACGCACGCACTCACGCACACACACACACACGCACACACGCACGCACGCACGCACGCACACACACACACACGCACGCACGCACGCATGCATGCACGCACGCACGCACGCACGCACGCACACACACACACACACACACACACACACACACACACACACACACACACACACACACACACACACACACACACACACACACACACACACACACACACACACACACACACACACACACACACACACACACACACACACACACACACAACAGCTTGAAAAAGTACTGAAATAAGCACTAGAGCCTAAGTTATCATCGTCCGTAGGAGTTCTCCTTTTATCTGAATCCCTCACATTGTCTCCGGATGGTGCTAATCAAGCGACAGTAAACTGGTGGTAGGCTTCGGCCGTGGTCAATTACCACCCAACAGGCAAAGTCGCACTAACCACAGCCTTGCCGTGTTCCGGTTCGGTGTCTTGTGACATCATTTAATAGGGTGGGTCGGAATTGTTGCTCATATAGGGTTTCTAACCATATGTAGCCTCATTCCACTGCCACTTTCTCACCGAAAATCACTCGTAATCACGAGTAATAGATATATTGTGCAGGCTCAGGCTCGTTTCATCGCAGACGACAAGTCAAGCACAAAGCCTTCTCGGTACTCGCATATAGCCTATCTAATTAGATATGCTTAAGCCACGAACTTAGTTCAGAAACCAATATTTACTCATTTTATATCAAGTTTCTTGTTTATTAATAGCTTTACGAACTTCGTTATAATGTTACTTGAATAATTTTACCGCAAGAACTTAATTATAAAATTAATATTCAGGACTTTATGATTGTTCCCAAGTTGAATAATCACTAGTTACAAAACTTTGCTATATTTTTCTGGTAACTAAACATAATAAGGTACATGTAGACAAAATATAAGCTGAATAAATGTAATGTAATTTTTAATTGGCCGCACACGTATTTTAAATTAATGCTTAAAATTTTATTGAAATAAAATTCTATCTTAGAAACTAGATAAGGCGTCATAAAATTTCTCCGAATCGAGGCCATGTGGGAATGTGCCCAAAAGGCTGGCAGCATTGCCACGTTGTACCTATGGTAATGCTGATTCTTTGACCATTCTTTTTTTTGCGTATTTTTAATTTATTTTCTCATAGTTTGCGCACTGGCTGCAAAGTTTTCCTATATTTAAAGTTAATTCTCATAAATATTACGATATTTATGTATTGTAAGGTAGGTATTTGTAATACGTGATCGAATCAATCGCCTGTTGTTTTTGTTTGGACAAATTGCGTGTTATCTGTAATTTTCTATGATTTTCGTTTCATGCTGCCGATAGTATAAAACCAATTATGAAACTAATGACGTTTACCGCATTATTTACAATATAATATAGTGTTTTTCATAGGTAACATTTGATGATATTAAGATGTCATTTAAACATTTTTGTTAGACCTATGATATTTAAATTAAGTTGTTGACGTAATCGGTGAAAAAAAATTAAAATGCTCGCAATCATGATTTAACAAGCAGAGCAGCAATAGTGCGGCGGTATCGGCCTCGTCTTTGTAATATAAGGTCGTGGGTTTGGTCCCCGGAAGGAAAACATTGTGGTTTAACCGACATGTCTAAGAACTAATCATTCGAGGACATGTGATATCTACCATTCCGAACTTGGCCAGCGTATGTGGTTAAGGCCTCACTCTCTCCACTCGTAAGATAGTTAAGAGAAAACCCGATCCCAGCTGTGGGACACTAAAAAGAGTTGAAGTTAAATACGCTAAAATTTGCTAAAGTGAACTTGGGCGTCTCTGGTGACAAAGGAACAGCAAGCTTTGTTTGCAATTTACAGGAGCATACCTAACCCGCATTTTGCATGGATCATAGAACAGCATAATTAATGTTGTACTCTTTAGCACTTATGCGTAATTAGTAGCAAATTAATAAATGACATTTTTCGAATTTCTGTTTGAAAAACCAAGGTTCACCTATTTTTGCTCAACCCTCAGATTTAAATTCAGAACGCAGCATGGTGGCCAACAAACGATGTACGTTCAAGAGGCGTATAATTGAAATACTTACGTGCAATAGTCCTCACTGTAGATACGTAAGTTGAAACGAGTATTATCAGAGGTAATATAAACATGAAGACCAAGGATAACGTTGTGTACGCTTGTTCCTGCCAACGCTCAGTATAAAATCCATGAGTTACACATTGATAGAATTCTTCAATGAATGGACCTCTTGCTACACTGAAAACTATAGCCTGGAACAAAAAAATAATAAATTTAACAGTGCCTTTAGAGCTGCATTCCAACTACTGTGGTCAGGCTACCCAGTTACCGTTATAGAAAAGCTACTAAACTAATCTGATACTGCAGTAGGTTACTAAGTTTTATACCTCGCCGCACGTTAGACATACATCACAGTAAAAGAATAATAATAATTGATTGTTAGAAAATAATAATAATATCTTTATTATCTGCCACACTTACTAAAAAGGTGTTTACGTTATAAAAAATAAGTAATAATATAATAATAATTATTATAATAATAATATAATTATAATAATATAATAATAATGTAATGGGACATTAACACACAGAGCCATCTGATCCCAAACTAAGCAGAGCTTGTAATATGGAAATCAGATAACTGATAATAAACTACATATTATAATACTTTTCTTTTGTAAATACATACTTAAATATAGATAATTACACCCAGACTCAAGACAAACAGACGTGTTCATTACACAAATGTCTGACTTGACTGAGAATCGAACCCACAACCTGCGGCGTGAAAATTAAGCATCTTACCGACCACGCCACCGGCCCGTCAATAAGTCAATTGATAAGGTACAAAAATTATTAAGAGGTGGAAGACTGGTGTCCAAACTACAATAAAGTTAATCTGTGTTAAGGATCACCAGGCCTCCACTCCATACAAGTTAACAATATAATTTATCAGTGTGGGTGTGGGTGTCGGAGACATACTGATGTAGCTTTTCTATAAACGCGGTCTGATACGGCATTTAACTTACGACTTCGAAGGCTAAAGGCGAACAAGCTATCGCCTAAGGCACTGGATAAAAAATAATCTTCCACAGCAATAAATATTGCTTACACACTATTTCTGACATAATAAATTTGAGTCAATACCATCAAAATAACATAATGCCATTATTTTCGTAGCGTTATCAGTTATTGATACATTGGATTGATTCGAAGAAAGTTTACCTAAACTTAGATAATCCATCTTTCATGATGGAATAATATTTTAGCTTAACTGTTACTACATGATACTCTTGCTTTATTCCAGAAGGAAAAGTTTTATAGTGAAATGAAAATTATTTTCTTAACAGTATTTTGATCGAAATCGTTTAAATAGTAATAGTTTATTATAATTACATTTTCTTGTGATCAAAGTAACGCCAAGATATTAAACTCAACAGAAAAACCAAAGAAGTGTTTTGGGGTACTTTTAAAAAATAAGTCCACCAACATTTACGTTGTGGTCTGAGTTTTTTTTAAATAAGGCTGTTGCGCATATTTATAGAATATTTATAGATACCAAACTCCTACTAAAGTCAGTTTGCTATGCTATAAAGCTCTCTATCATTATTACGTACAACATAAAACTTTTAATTGCTTAGGAACGAAGCAAAGAGCTTAATAAGACGTAAAGTTTTCCTTCGAGAGTATCTTCTGATATCTCAAAAACTTTTCAAAATAGTGGTCCAGTAAATAGTAAGCTATTAACAGTCATTAATTGGTCTAATTGATTATTTAATCCCGATTTCAATATCATTATTAGTTCATCCTAATAATCCACAGCTGGACATAGGACTGCTTCTATTATACACAATTGAACATGCTTTCCTGATCCAACGCTTGCCTGTCAAGATGCATTAAGTGTTACAGTACTCAACATAATGGCTTTGGAGTAAGATTGTAATAGTTTAATTCCAAAACCATTATGATGAATATTTATATATAATTTTATTTTACCTGTGGCACACTCAAAATAAGGCTTAAAACCCACGCAATCGTAACAAGCCTTCCACTCCTCGTTGCAGTAGCCATGCTTCTCATTGGATACTTCACAGCAAGCCACCGATCCACTCCAATTAATACCAGTATAAAAGTACTCAAATATAACGCAAACATTTGCAGAAATTTAAATACTTTGCATCCGATATTCCCAGCATACCACTGTACGGTGAAAGACCACGCCGCTTCTCCGGCTATACAAAACACAGTCACTAATAAATCTGCTACACTTAATTGAAAAATTAAACTATAAATTGCAGTCCATGAAGGTCTGGCTCGTCCTCGACCTCTTTTATCTCTTTTTATACTTATGATTGTTGCCACATTGCCCAAAAATGATAGAATAGCCATAGCTGACAAAATACTTGCTCTAATTACGGTGCTTTTAGTTAAAATTGGGGCGTGTTCTAAACACATTACTTGAGTTGCATTGTATATGTAAATGTTATTAGTAACTTCATCGCTTATCGTGATATTGAGGAATGTTTCTGTACATTTTTCCATAGGCCAAACGAGGTAGCTGTTTAGAACATTGTTCGATGCTTTGAACTCTTTATGAAGTGACAGCTCACTAGGGTAAAGTGTGTCATTATGTAATGTGGTATTGTTGCCTGCGCTGTCCATGTTTCGTCATGCGTGGTTAGATTGTTCTTCAATAATCTGGAACAAATGAAAAATAAATTAATATTTTATTCATCATTCATACAAACGTACTTTTCGAATACCACGTTTACTGATCTTTGACTTTTCTACTAACTAAAGTCAGTAGATTAACAGTTACTGATAACCGTGTTTTTAGTTTTATTTATTATTTTTTACGTATAAAAATTTGCAAAATTGTATAGTGCAATGTGCGGTACATTGCACTATACAATTTTGCAAATTTTTACTGAGCACGGGTCTGCTTTTATCTATCTTACGAGTTAAGAGAGAATCCAGAACCTTGATATAAATATGAAATAAAAAGGTAACTTAAATTTCCATTTGATCGAAAAAAGAAAGAAATACTGTGGGTATATTAGACTTATTCTAATATTACAGAAAAATTAAGATAAAATATTTATTTGCCTAATTTCTAATGACAAAGTGACATTTGGAAAACGACTTTAAACGCTTCAAACTTATCACAGTAACTTTCAAAGGTAATTTCAAGGAGGTAGCTAGTACATTTGCCAAACCATCACAAACTTTGGGTTAATATATTCATTTATGCGCAACAAACGTAGATACAAGTTACACAATAATGATTAATCACATTTCACGTTTGACTAAATGTAGGTACACTCTAATGTATAGTTTAGTTGTTCCTCCATATTTATTTAAGTCACCTATTGTTTGTTTTAGTGATTCCTAAGACTGTTTCAGTATTTTCAGTTCTTATATGAATTTAACACAGAAAATACAAGGCTTATGTGTCTTAATCTAGATTAAAAAATAGTTCCTTCTGACCCATATTTTTTTAAATATGCTGGGCAAGAGGCTTCCAGAATATATTATTCATAATTGCAATAAGACTATTTTATAACGGATTTATCGCAGATTACTTTAGATTTTGTATTGACGACGTTGCAAAGTCTTTTCTTGCAAAGTCTTTTCAGACTTCATGGATACCTAATGATTTTAAATAAACCGCGATGAATCCGATAAAAAATAATTTTATTTTAACGTGCGATATTCGCATAAATTTAAGGAAATACCACTTTCCTAATCTTAAGACAACCAAATCTAGTTTTCCAAAGATCTATCCTATATCTATCTATCTATCCAATACCTTCAAACGAGCAGCAGGGTTCATTTTTAGAAAACGTCGTTTTATTCGTGTTTTGAGGCAATGAAAAACTGCTACAATATCATTAGAGTAAGAAGGCAAATTTCGCCACTAAAAAAAAGAGGCAAGCTCTGTCATCCAGGTACCTAACTTTTTTTTTTTTTTTTTTTTTTTTTGACCGGGGGGAAATCCTTTATGGATCCCCCTGCCCTGTAAGGCGCCAGGACAGGGGGTATGTGGGACTCCGTGAAGCGTATACCCTAACTAAAACCCCCCGGGTGTTCCTCCTCGCATTTGGCCCAGGGGGTCACGGGATCCAGAAATGACACAACCGCGACCCCCTGGATGCTGGCCCGCGTGCGAGCCTCTACTCGATAGGTGGGAGGGGGAAGATGAAAACGCTCCCCTCCACACAAGTCCGCTGGGGCGCGCGCGGAACACACACGCGCGCCTCCGTCATGTGCCTGCGTGGTTGGACGACGGGCCGCCCTGCCCGCCGCCCCGCAGGCACATGTGAGTGGGCCAGGGGACGGAGCACCATCACTGGCACTCCATCACCCCGACACGTTCTGTCGCCTCGGCGACAGAGATCCTTGGCGCTGAGCGCATAGTGGGCCGTCTGGCCTTAGTGGGAGGAGGGTTGCATTTCCCTCCTCCCATGACGTGGCTGGCCGGCCGGCCGAGCCCGGCGCATAGGCCACAACGTGGCTCTGCGGCGCCGCACGTCGCGCTGACGTGCCCCTCCTTTCCGCAGCGGAAGCAGCATTTGCTGCGGTCTACCGCGGAGGGGCACATCGGACCTGTATGCCCCGTTCCCATACACTTAAAACAGCGCATGGGGCGGGGCTCCAGCACGCGTGCGCGGGCCGCACTCCACCCAATGAGGAGGCGGCGACCGACGAGGCTCCTCGCCGCCGAAACTGGGCAGCGCACCAATACGGAGCAGGTGCCCCCCGGTTCGGACCGAAGGGACCCGGCCCGCACCTGCTCAATGGCGCAGCCGCCCTCGGCGGCGACGAACCTTGCCACCTCCTCTGAGGAGACCGAGTCGTCCAGCCCACTAATGCGGACGTCCGCAAACTTAGTGGGCCGGTTGACTACGGCCTCCTTCGCCAACACCGTCCTCAGCTGGCCGGCCAGCCGGTCAGCCAAGGCGGCCCTCTCCACGCCTGGGATCTCTAGGATCTTAGTGCCGGACGCTGTGGTCCGGCATGAGATCTTCGAGATCCCAGCCTCGCGAAGGTCCACCGCGCGTCTGGCCTTTTCCAACACGGCGGCGTACGTGACCCCCCGACTGACTGCGTCAGGCGTGAGGGCCACGACAATCGCCGCCGTCTTGGCTTCGGCCAGGCGCGGCGGCGCCTGCTTGGGGGCCGCCTTGGCAGCCTGCCGCGTTTCGGCGGTGCGGGCGGACTTGCGGGTCCTGCGCCGCTTCTTGCGGGAGGACCCCGCGGTCCGCCCCTCCCCGTCCGTAGACTGCTGCGCCCGTGCGGCGGGTGCCCGTACAGCGGGTGCCTGCGTAGCAGGAACCCGCACAGCGGGCGCCCCTCTGGGCGCAGCGGGTGTTGCCGGCCTTTGTGCAGGGGGGGCGGCCCCCCTTGCCACAGCCGCGTATGAGGCAGTGGGGGCTGCACGCCTATCGGCGGCTAATGGAGGGCGCCTGTCGGGGATTAGCATCCCCTCCAGTTGCGCCCTGACCATTCCGCCGATGGAACGGTGCAGCTTGGCCGCCCACTCCTCGAACTTAGCGTCCAGGTCGACCTCCTTGCCGACCTGGGCGCTTGACTGTGGGGCAACGCCCACACGCGCGGGAGCCGTTGGTGCAGCTCCAGGCGCAGACGGGGCCCCCCTAACGGAGCCGTCCCGTCTGATGGCCCATCCAGGTACCTAACCTAGCACGACGCATTCTCATTGGGTCACTATAAACACAACTTCAGAAAAGTAATTATCTACTCAATAAAATTAATTTACCCACATCCTAAATTAATTTAAAATCCAGATTTACTTACAAGATAGTGTCAAAGAAAAGATGAACTACATTATTGTTTCAAACAATAATGCGTAATAATAATTTTAGAATTTAAAAATAACTAGTGCATGACCATAATAAACTACTCATCTTAAACTTTATTCAACAGTGAATCAGAAATGAATAGTGTGTGAAAATATCTAAATGTCTTATCTTGCAAGTAAAATACAAAACTCTCACGTTAAAATAAAATATAGGTAACTGTGTTACTGCGCATGTTATCTCCTAATCCCCCAATTTTTCCTAAGAACGCGATTGTCTTATTCAACTGAAAAATTATGTATAAAATAATTGAAAATTATTTTTATTTATCAAACTTATCTTTAACAAGCTTCCTAAAATAATAGAAACAAAAGTTTATTTCTTAAACTTCTACGGCAAATAGTTTAATCGGTTTTAATAAATTTTGGTATGACGTAGTATTTTATTAACGCGAATATCACACATTGAAATAAAACTATTTATAATATCGGATCTTATCGCGGTTTATTTTAGATTTTAAATCCCGATGTTTTAAAGTCCTTTCAGATTTCATGGTCGCAGGTGGCCTAAGGTAACGCAACTTTCATAATAATGTCAGTAATAATTGTGATTTATACTTTTCAACGTCAACGACGAATTAAAATTAAACATAAAATCACCTCTTTATAATTCTTATATAGGGCAAAACTATTTTACACCTAGCAACATAATCTGACGGTAAGACAACAACTAAAATAATTGTAATCTTAGGTAACTACGTAATTGGGTTGTCATACCTTAAGAGGATTAAACCGAATTCTCTAACTAATCCGTCTTACTTATCAATCAACTAAATAATCCGGTACATTTAACTGTGAACTTCGCACACTAGTCAAAGTTGTCCCAGATTTTCGCATCAATGGTTTCGACTGAAACTGTTTGATTGCAAACCTACTTACTTAATCGCATACAGTATACCTACCGTATACATTTTCTCGACAGAAGTTCGCACTTAGCGACTTCTAATGCACAGATTACTATTTCTAAAGCGCTCTTTGATGATAAAGTAGATAGTTTTAATCTTTATCGGCCAGTGTTAATAACTTCGAAATACATTGACAAAGTGCTCTACCGATGCGACATACATAGTGTAGGATGTATTTGTAAACTACCGACCGAACCAGTAGTCCGCAGTAGCTGGATGCAATAAGCCAAAGATAGGGTAAAATGGCGCATATTCGGAGAGGCCAATATGCAGTGGACTGCGATAGTCCAATTTTAATGAAGCGTCGTACATCTGTCGTTACTGAAACACTTGTGCCCTATAATATCTCCGACGTCCGTGGCTAGACAGCCACTTAAAGCGGAAGATGTAACGATTAGCTGACTGTCTAATGGTTGGAAACTGTAGCCGAAATATGGGTAGGACGAGATTATCTGACACCGAAAACGTTTGCTATCAGATAGGTACTAAACTTAAACACTTGGTTTCGACCGGCTAGACCAGGATTTACGATCATTGCGTACAATGGGCACTAACGACTCGTCCGTGGCGTCGGCTTAAAACTTAACCTAGTCTTAGCGATTAGAGATGACGACATTTTTTTTTCCTGTCAGATAGATAAATTAATTAATTTTCTGTTACCTAAAGATTACGGCGATGGCGATACGTCCAAGCGAAATCTCGAAGGACATCATAATAGGTAAGTTTTATACAGAGGTGTAATAAAAATAATAATATAGTGGGACATTAACACACGCTGCCATCATTCCAAACTAAGCCGAGCTTGTTTACACAGCTACATATCACGCTATACATTTCCAATATAAGCTGATCTCGCAATGTATAGGATGTCCGTGCAACGAGAGGTCAGCTTATATTAGCTTAGTATAGCTTGATGTGTAGTCGTGTGTACTATGGAAACCAGAAAACGGGTAATATACTACATATAATACCTACTTTTCTTCTGTAAATACATACATAAATATAGATAATACACCCAGACTTAAGACAAACAGACGTGACGTTTGTGTGATGACACACAAATGTCTGACCTGGGTGGGAACCAACCTACGACCTGCGGCGTGAAACGCAAGTATCTTACCAACCACGCCACCAGCCCGTTATACTAGTGGACTTCAAAACTTTAATGCGTTATATCTTAATATTCTTCAATTTCAATGATAAAACAAAAAATACGTGTCTAAGATTTTTGTAATAATCTTACTGACATGCTAATTAAAATCCGACTTTCCATACCTTGTCGTCATCCTTATTGCAAAATTCCGTATTACAAAATAAAACATTAAATCAAATCCTACCCGCATGAGACATTACTCGTGAGATTTCGGTACTAATATTGCGGAATAAGCCTTTGTTATGTAAATATGCCCTCAATTCCAATACTACGTTCATTTTGTCTATGTTAGATCCACATCTTCGTATTGTGTACAAAATGAGTACTTTCCACTGTATTTTAAATAAAAGACTATCTTTTATGGTAGGAATAAATGTCTTTTGCAAAATATGGTAAAAAAATACTAGCCTGTTGGCGTACCTAGTAGTTAGAGGTTGGTTTGATTCTCAATCATGACAAATAATTGTGTGATGAACTTGATCGATATTGATTCGATTTACTATGTCTGGGTGTAATTTATCTATAACATGTATGTATTTACAAAACAAAAGTATATAAGTAGTCTAACATTTTTTAATACTTAATATAATTGCTTAATTTGAGACTAGATGATAAAAAATGGCGTCTTAGAACGTTGCAGTTCTTTAGTTTTTTACTACTAATCTTTGAAAACTTAACTTATTTAAACTTGACACTGGCAAAATTGCGGAATAATTTTTGCAGAGGCCATAATTAAAAGAAGAAGAAGAAGAGACTAGATGGCGCTGTGTGTATGTGTGAAAAATAATAGAGAAAGTACTGCTATGAGTGTATGTTTGCGATGCTATCGAAAGTACCCAACAGAATTCAGAATTTTCAGAATTTCATGTGGTAGAGAGAATCATGAAGACGCGTGGTGTAATTCACCTTTTCACCCTTACAAAGTTAAAACGGTTTCTAGAAGTTAACGTGGTCGCCGGGTGGTGCAAATTAGGTGACAATTGGTGATAAGCTTCGGCTGTGGTTAGTGAACACCCACCAGACAAAGCCGCACCGCCAAGTGGCCTTGATGTGTTCCGGTGCAATGTCTGGTAACACCATGCAGAGAGCGTGGGTCGGAGTTATTGCTTCTCATGGAGGCTCATTCCATTGCCACCTTCTCACCTAAAATCATTTGTAATCACGAGTGCATTGGTATACCAGGCTGGCGCGTTTTATCGTACTCTATATCATTACTGAACATCAGGCAAGTCGTAGTTACGCGCAAGCCTATTCCAGAATAAAAAGTAAAGAGTTTATTTTCAAAGTTATGTTATTGGGTAGGGAAGAGATTAGGCTGTAGAACAAACAACCAGTACGTCAAATAAATGTAGGTAAGTAAAAATAAATCGCTAAAAAGTCGCGTTATACTCAACAAGTCCCTTTATTTGATTTTTATATTTTAGGAGCATTCGAAAATTGCGGTCACACTGGCGGTCGAAGTAACTAAGTCGCCATGTTGGGTCTTCGGCCACGTTGGATTTAAAATGACGCATGACGTCTCGAAGCTAACTATGCATTGTCATCCAATCTAAACATGTGAATAGGGTTGAAGATATTTATTTCAAAATTGAGTTGTAAAATTCCACCCGAACTAACATTGTAAGATGATTAAAAGCTTGAAAAGAAACGACACGACTTCTGTCATTGCTTTATTTTGATTGGTCGAGATACGTCACGTGTTCAATTCACTCTAATTCTGTCTCGCTAAATTCATTTATTCGACGTTTTCTCACTGCGGTCACACTGGCGGTCGAAAAAAGTCACTTTCAAATAAATTGTACGACAATAGTACTTTTGATACATTATTATTCCACTAATAAAAATTAATTGTACTTAGATAAAAATATAGCTAATCTTAATTAGTTTATCTCTCGAGTGTGTTGTGCGTTAGTTTAATTGCGTTCTATTAATAGATCCGTAGTAATTTTGATTAATTTTAAAGTGTCTTAATATTCAGGTAAGTAAAACAAAATACTAGGTACTTAATTACTTTCAGTTTCAGTTCTAACCCGAAATAATACAACAAATTTACAAGATGTTTCTCAGAATATTATGTAATAACGACCCCGAGGCAGTTCTAAACTTTGTTAGACTAGTGCCGCAGATTAATGTGACTGTCACTTTTGACTAAGTAGGTGTCATTACGACATCTTAACACTCACTTGTTTTGTAAGGGTTTGTATTACAAAACCCTTTAATGTGCCACTACTAGGCTTGAAATACGTCTGAGCTATCTCTATATCTATTATAAATGACACACACATTTATTAAACCACAGCAATTTCATCCGTTCTTTTTTTACCGACTTAAATATAGAGTTATCAATTCGTGCTCTTAGAAAGTAATATTGTCGGTGATGTTAGTGTGTGTATAGTAAGCGCATACCTTTGGTTTAGATATAACGCTGACTTAGTACTTTACTCGACGGCAAGTGCAGGTGGTCTCTTCTTTTGAACTACAGAGATGTGGGAAATTAAATATTTTATCGGAATTGAGCGACTGTCCTCTTCAGGCTTACCTGAAGAGGACAGTCGCTCTATTTGGTATACCCATTAGAAACACATACACGTGCCTATAACACATACAAATACTTGTACACGTATTTTTGGGGTCCCTCGCTTCCAATGAAACTAGTTTTATTGAGCTGGCCTAAGTCGACGTCATTCAGACATACAGCCCCTTGTGGGTAGTAAATATGGCACCTTAATATATAAATATTATTACAGCCTTTTGTTAAACTTTTTAAAGTCGGATAGTTTTTCTAAATTAGTTTAATATAATAATATTATCATAATATCCTTATATAATAACTAGCGGACTCCGCAGACGTCGTCCTGTCCGGTAAAGCAGTGCTACTTACTCCATCCGGTAATAGATTACGACCGTTTCTCAGACCTACTGAATATAAGTAGGTATAGGTTTTCATAATATTCGGTCAAGCGGTTTCGGTGTAGTTTGTTCTTTTTTTTTAATTATTTTATGCGTAAGAACCATCCAGTAGTTTAAAAAAATAATCAGCGAAATTAATTCAGCCAATTCTCGAGATTTGCGCTTACCAACACATGTAGTGATTGTATATACATATAGTATTGTATATATATATATAGAAATCAATAACTATTAATTAATAACTGACTTATCGCGTAAGTCCCAAGGAAAAACCACTTTCTAAAATTTTAATTGCTTTTGCCCGCATGATATTAGGATAAAAAGTAACTTACTTCCTATTTCAGACTTTAATTTATCTTCGTGCCTAATTTCAAACAAATACGCTAGTAGATTTTGTGTGAAAGAGTAACAAACACACATCCATACTAACTTTCGCATTTATAATATTAGTAAATAAGAAGATTCGCAAGATTCGCGTTTAACGAGTCTACAAAACTTTACGACTTTTTTCGAAAGTGCTACGAACTCAAGTAGTCATGCATGATACGAAATATTTGACCTATTACAGTCCATCAAATTTAAGAAGTACCGTTTGACAGTTCTAAACGTAGTACATTTAGAATTTTATTTTTTGTATGAAAATTGTTTATGTTATGTTAAAATAAAAATAGCTTCATAATTAAATTATTTTACTGGAAAGCTAATAAAAATAGTGTGAATTACGCCTCTATAAAGCTAATTTAATACAAAACAGTGAAATGTCAAAAGGTACTTCTTAGATTTGATGGACTGTATTACTGGTCTTAAGTATCGTGGCAGGTTATTTATCGAACACTATTACCACTTGATAGCATTAATAAAGTTACCTGTATACCTAAATATTTGGCTAATCTACGGTGGCAACTTTTAAGCAATTCAGGAAAATAAGATAGATAAAATATAAATATTGAAAACGTATTTTAATTTTTTTTTGTGTGTTTAAAGATTACACGAAGTCTCAAAAGACGTCACGATTAGATAAGTTTTATACCTCTGTATGACGTAGCGCACTCCCACTCCAAAACTTTAATGCGTTATATCTTAAAAATCGTAATATTGTTTGATTTTAATGATAAAGCAAAACATATATGTCTAACATTTTTATTTAATCTTACTGACAGACTAATTAAAATACGATGTTTCACACCTTGTCGCCATCCCTACTGTAGATAGAAATAAAGAAAAATTAACAATATAAAAAGATTCTGAAAAAAATTCCATTGGAAAATGATTCTAATTAAGGAGCTGAATTCATTCTCTTAAATTCGTGTAGTGCTGTGCTGTCACTCTGTTTAGAGATTAAAAGATTATAATAGTTATATGGGAACTTTAGCATTATAATATTAAATATTAAAGACTATTTATATAAAGCTACTTTAGTATATTTTAGTAGCAACTCTTGTTAATTAAAATTGATGACCAATTTCGGGTCCAGAATGACATTACTTATTTAAACCAGACCTTTAACTTTCAATTTAATAGCACCTATTTCAAACTGCCACTCCGTATTGCGGGTAATAACTTTAGTAGGTATTGTAAAATTTTATGCGGGCTACAGTAGATACGTGGGCGGAAAATCTGTATTTGAGTGTCACATTAAAATACTTCAATAAAGTGAAATTTACTGTTAAATAACTGCATTCCATTAAGAGCTGATTGTACAATAAGTAGACAATAGGGACTATAAGGTATGGAAAATCGTATTTTATTGAGTCCGTCAGTGAGATTATAAAAAATGTTAGACCCGTATTTTTTGCTTTATCATTGAAAAGAAACAATAAATAAAGATATTACGCACTGAAATTACGGTGCAGGACTGCAATAAGCCTGAGGCCACTACGTTCGTACTGAGAGGTATGAAACTTGCCTAAGTGTAACGTCATTTCGCTTATCATCGTAATCTTTAATCACACTAAAAAATATTCAACATTCAAATTCTCGTGTCACTGTGTTTGTAAAAAAACTCCTCTGAAACGGTTCGACCAATTAATATGAAATTTTGTGTGTATATTTGATAGGTCAGAGAATAGTTCATATAGTGTATTTAATAGCGCTATTACTAAATGCACTTACACCACTTGGGTGAAACTGAAGAGGAAAGATAAATTAGTAATTATTACTAATATTTAAGTATTACTATTAAATTATTTGTTTTGACTGTCCAACCAACAAAATTATTCCTTAGACTTTATTTATTTGAAAAACTTGCCAGGAAACATTCGAGAACATGTCATTGTGATATTAAGTTAAGAGAAGACTCTGTGTTGGAGCGTTACATCCCTAGCGCCAATAATTCAATATTATACAAAAGGGCACATCCCTACTATCGGTGGGCTTGCTCTCATTGGTTTCTTGCCTCATTGTGAACTGGTGCCTTTTTGTCCAATAATTTAATTAAAATAAAAAAGCACCTCAATTAATAAGAAACTAATTGATATTGCTTAAAAGAGTAATCAAATTAATTAATTAATATTTGCCTAGCCGTATTCCGGTGCGATGTCTGCCATCGTTAATAAAATGTTTGGTATTGGTATTAATGATGTTGTTTTCTCACCGAAAATCATTCTTTATCAGTGAATCGGTATAATGGGTAGGCGCGTCCCATCGTAGACTACCCCATTGCGTAACAACAGTAAAATTGTAGTCAAGCGCCAGCCTAAGAATAAAAAAAAATACATTAACCCTTTAGTATCCCACTACAGGTGTAGACTACACCGATAGTGGAATATTAAGGGTAACTTTACTTTTGTTTACTATGATCTAATAACTAATATGGAACGTGTTAAGAAATGTGTGCGTTTGCAATTTACCAAAGTGAATGGGGTGTGAAGCACGAACGAACAGCAATAAATTAGCCACACCATCTGTTACGTAAACAACGATCAGTGCCATAAGGATAGTCGTGCGTTAACTAATAGGCGCATATCAACAAAATGTAGGGGATAGTGTGTACGAAAGAGCCAGGCTTTGTAAAAGCCGATTTAATTTTTCTCAATATAAATAAAATATGACAGTTCTACGAAAACAAATATTGTTTAGAAGAACTGACATATTTTTGTGAGTAATGCTGGCGTCACAAGGAAAAAGGGCGCATCTGACATTTGTCTACGCAACTAAGTTTTTAACATTGTCGGAATCAGTAAAAAATACTGACTCCGACAATATCAATAACTTAGTTACGAAAAAAAATGTCAGATGTGCTCTTTTTCCTCATGACGGCAGAATAGCTATCCAGTGTTGCTTAGTAAAAAAAAAATTAAACTATGGTAGTAATTTAGAAAAATTATGTCAGTTCTCTCAAAACCGGGCTCTTTCATACCCACTCTCCACTACAGTCAACGTAAACTAAATCATCATCCATCTTAAAGATAACGACATAGCACGTTTGTATTACCTGAAGGTTTAGGCAGAGGTGAATATGATATTGTAAATATGAGGCCGCGGGTTCAATCCAATGGCGTTGAAGGAGTGAGCAAACCGGAAAATCTAAGAACTAATCATTCGAGGACATACGACATCCACCAACACGCACTTGGCCAGCGTGTTTGGATTAAGGCCTACACTGACTTACTAGACACTAAAACGGGTCAAAGTTGAAATCACAACACTTTAGAACGAGTATCCCACAGCTAGTCATGGCTCTTCTCCCAAATATCTAAAGAACTTCTGTGACTAAAGTAACGTAACGTAAATACGTAATTCTAGACGAATTTCATGAAATTTTTATGAAGTGACTCAGTCCCAATTGTACAAGTAAGACGCAATAAAGACGACAATGAAATAAATGGGTTGATGACATTGTAAAAACGGCTAGAAAAAACTAGATGAGCATCGCTCAAAATAAGCAACTACCTCTGAAAAAATATGGAGTACGCCTTCTACCCTACAGGAGCTATAATATGAATTTTAACATAAATTCAACTTAGGTCACTTCACTTCAACCCTGTTTGGTGTCTCACTGCTGAGCATGGATCTTCTCTCAACTATCTTACAAGTTGAGAGAGTTTAGGCCTTAACCGCACTCGCTGGCCATGTGCGGGTCGGTGGGTGTCACATGTCCTCAAATGATTAGTTCTTAGACATGCCAGTTTCCTCACGATGTTTTCTTTCACCAATATTGAGTGGCGGCGATGAAACAATTCACACAGAGATATGTGGGCACGACTGGAAATCGAACTCGTGACTTTATATTTCTAAGGCGAGGCCCGTACCGCTGCGCCACCGCAGCTCAACTAAAGTGTTGAAATGTAAATATTACAATACGACAATATGTCATCCCGACGACATGTTTTTTTTCGTTTTGTCCGTCACATAGATAAATTTAAAACATTGGATACGTTTTTTCCTGTTTTAGTGTGATCAAATATTACGGCGATACGTGCAAGCGAAATCTTGAATAACGTCACGCTTATGTAAGTTTTATAACTCTGTATGACGTCGCGCACTCCCACTTCATAACTTAAGGCGTTACATCTTAATATAGTTTCATTTGAATGATAAAGCAAAAATACGAGTGTAATATTTTTTTATAATCTAACTAAATAAGATTTTTGATACCTTGTTGTCATCCCTATTGCACAGGTAAAATAAAACTGTAATAGTAATTGGTATCACTGGAAATATAACTTTATGATGGGTCAAGTTTCAATCCCGTAGAGTACCTATAAATATATATCTCCTAAGGCTGAAACGTATCGAGTCGAATAAATTCGTAGAATGTCGCATCGCGCCCAACGTTATTAAAGTGATTTAGGTCAAAGAAAATAATACGATTTGGGGTTGACTATTCCCGCGTTGCGTTTCATTTGGTTTCGTATCCTGTCAATAGTATGTTTCCACTATCTAAATCTGTTTTAACACCCGATAAAAAAGAGGAAGTGTTACGATGCCACAAACTACAATACACAAGTCATACTTATAAAAAAATCAATATCACTTTTTCAAACAACATCTGTGATTATAACGGGTGGAAGAGACTACCCTTCACAAAGTGATTGGGTGAAATCTACATAATACGTTGATAGGTAGGTACGCGAAATTTGTTCAGAAACTTTAATAATCGTGCTTTGTATTATTAATGTGCGGGATGTATTCTTTACCTTAGGGAAATCCTTTTATTATTGTTTTCTTAGAAAATCGAACGGCTAATCTTTTACTATGGGTATAGTTTTTGCTACAAAGCACACACGCGCCGCGTCATTCATTTTATCTTGTAGATTACAGCCCTTGACCTTTAACAGGAGCTATTAGTGTTATAACTTTAGTTACCGGTATAATTAAATGATTCCATAATTTATTTCATGCGTCGTCCTTTAAACTAATGTATTGATGGATGTTTTATTTTAGCTATCATTCAATAACGAGTTCTGCGTACAAAGTAGTAATTTTTAATTGAAATTAAAGAAAAATTTATACATTTTTTAATCTATTGAAAAAATCCGGTAGAATATTATTCTAATTAAGGAGCTGAATGCACCCTCTCAGTTTGTGGATGGCTGTCTCTTCTGCCTTGTATAGGTACTGTACGTATATTCCTCCGTTTGAATAGCCCTAATCTTTCTCTATGATATTTTAGTTCATTGAAATAAAACCATCTACTTTTTAACGGATTTTATCGCGGTTTATTTTAGATTCTGACGTTTCAAAGTCTTTTCAGACTTCATATTCACGGACAATACTATATTTTAGTTCATTCGATCACTAGCATTTGATTATAGCATTTGACTATTAGCGTTATAAAAGTGCTTTTAATGGCTAATGTTACTTTACTCTGCGAAACGTTTTCTGATTTTTATTTCTGATCAGAGGATCAGCAGACTTAATCCTGAAGCACTTAGCGCTTTGAGTCTCTTTTCGTTTTATTTAAATTGTTTCATTCACTTTTTGTAGATAACCCCGTATTGTCTGAAGCTGTAGGCAAAAGTGGATATCACCGACATTTTGCCAACTACGTTTATGTAACATTTATATTTGGGTCTGTTATCGTCCAATCCTACTAATATTATAAACCCAAGGTTTATAACAATGTATGTATGTATGAAATTGAGCACAGAGATAGATTATGGTCAGAATTAATTGATAAGCTACTTTTTATCCGAATAGTACGACAAGGGCGAAGTCGTGGGCGGAAGCTAGTATACAATATTGAGAAAAGTTTTTTTACTTGCCAATATAAAATTTTACCAATGCCTGAAATCTCAAATAGCGACATCTTTTTTTTAAATAGCTTTAAATTCTGCATTGTTATTTAATTATGTCAGAGCTATTACGAATTAGATCTTGCAGTGGTGTAGGCCTCAACTTAGGAATATAAGGTCGTGGGTTTGATTTTCAGTAGTGCTTACATTGTTCTAATTTTTCGAGAACTTGTGACGTCCAGCAACCCGCAATTGGCCAGCGTACTCTCTTAACTCGTAAGGTAGTTGAGAAAAGACCCGTGCTCGCAGTGACATACTAGAAAGGGTTGAAGTGAATTATATAAAAGGTAACTAACTCGAAACAACAAGAAAAAAACATTTGTTATAAGTAGTTATGACGTACGTTTCTGTATGACTGTTGGGGTTAGTGTGTATAGGTATATTTTTTTTTAACTTACCTTTATACTACCATAGTTGGCTTAATTTATTTTTTTACTAAGCAACACCGAATAACTACTAGGTACTTACAAAAAAATAACAATTCACAACTGTCATATTTTTGTGAGTAAAATCATATCGGTTCTTTCAAAGCATACACACTCTCCTTTATGTGGGATTGCAGCTGCACCTAAACAAATAAACCGATTTTTATGTGATTTGCTTTGTTTGAAAGCTGAAGCAATAAAATTTGTCAAAAATGTCTTTCGTTTTATTAATATATTAATTCTTAGGTATATACCTATATCAAGCAGCATGTACAATATCTAGTGTAGCTTTCTCAGTCACCAAAGTACTTTCAACTTAAATGTGGGTATTTAAAAGCAAAAGGAATTGCAAAAAGGGTTGGAAAGGATTTTGTGTGATTCTAAAGGTCAAAGGTTCATTCAACATCCTGTAAACCCAACACAAAGTAATAAAGAACTTACTTAATCAAATGAATCGTAGGATTATAGGCCTGCGGACAAATCTGTTACCAACCTAAAGAAATACCTTGTTGATTAATACCCATTGAATAGTTTATTTTGAAACAAACAAAGGATCAAACTCAGATTAGGTGGAGTAACAAATTTCATTAGGATGACGGGCAAAAATTGGCAGAGAAAAGCCGTGAATCGTACCCGTCGGCATGCTTTGGCAGAAGTCTATGTTTAGTAGTAAACTAGAATAGGCTAATAATGATGAAACGAATAAAGCATTTCAGTAAAATAATTTTAATTTGATGATTTTCTGACAAAAAAAATCCTAATCAAAATCGGTTCATTCGTTTAGACGCACGGTACTCACTTACACGCGTCAAACTTATAACACTCCTATTTTTGTTGGGGGTTACAAATGGATCAGTCTTTACGAAATAACGAAATTTGACTTTAGTAGACCAACCGCGGGACACACGCTCTGAAGTATTTATTACTATGATGACACACTGTTTTTACGGGCTCTTAAGCTGCTGATTTACAAGCAAATGCCCGCATAATAGCGAGTAAGTTATTGATAGTATCGTTTTTGCTATCAAGTAACTAGCACAAAAAATGAAAGCGGAATGATAATGGTCGAAAATATGCGATTTAATTTAGAGATTTGCATTTTAGTCTACATAATATAGATGAACAATTTTGAACATAATATTTTTCGCAGTAACACAGCCTACACAACGTGTAACTGAATAACGATTTGCAAATTAGATTCAGATGTCGCGTGGCGATTAAATTCAAGCCAGTTATAGTAATCTGACATAATTTCCATAAATTGATACGCCTCACGCTATGACTGCCTTGACATTAAATGTATGAATGAACAAGTTAATAGACGTTGATTTAATTTTGTTTCTGGACGTATAAAACTTAGTTACTATACATCTAGTAGGAGTACGTCAATACGAAAAAAGTTTTCGAATAAGCACTATCTCGAACCTCACATAATGCTATTTTTTTTTCATTGAAAACATTTATGGAATAGAAAGTAACTAATAGGAGCAGAATAAAATAAATTGAAAATAAACAAATTAAAATATAATAAATTGTAGATAGATTTGCATTTCAATTCATCATTTTGATACTGATAGTATTCGAAATTTTTCTCATTTCATACTAAGGGGTATTTAATTTTATCTAAGGGGTATTTATGTCAAAAACGGACAATTGCGACTGGCTGAAAATGGTTTCTTTACTACAGCTGTAAATATTTTGTTGAATGGCCTGTTCGTCGTGGATTATATCAGACTTCTGACTACTTTTAACGATTGTTAAAAATGTTTTAAATGACAACCGAAACCGACGGCCTAACGAGCTCTCCGAAGCTCAGATAAGCGGCATGAGGCATGATCTGGTGAACTAACCATACCTAACCGGCAAAATGTGGGTAATATACATATCTGCCAATACATTTGGGTAAGCAGGCGTGAACGCTAAGTTACGTTATGAATTATTGTAATAGCAGTGTAATTGGATAGAAAGACTTATTAGAGACAGAACCTAGGTATCAAAATCCAGTTAGCGACCTTTAGTTATAGAAGCCTAAGGAAAAGTTTATTCCTCCGTGGCCGCCCCCACATGGTGTGCAGGTTCGAAGAACGCGTACGCTTATTTTTTTCGGATTGGTAATGTCTTTAAATCCCATTGTCGGAAATACTTTTTCAAAATGGAAATTTTGTCAATTTTCCTATTAATGCAAACATACCAATTTATTCGCTTATTTGGTCTGGGTCATGATTCATGGTTCTATCATTACCGCCGCATTTACCTCAAAGCGTAATTAAAATTCATAATTCAAACTTCAGCCCTTACCTCGAAAAGTGAAGCACACTCAAAGACTACTATCCAATTACTGCAGACACTTAAGAGCTTTCCTTACCCTTTCAAACAATGCTCTTGTTTAAAAATTACAGAACGGTTTTACCCGACCCGCATACAACGGTAGGTAATGTTCCCAACAGCCTATCTACATAATGTATGTTTCTTTAAGGAACTCTACAAATTATAAATTCTAATACGGAACATAGCTATTTATACAGACGAGATTCATTTTGGGATTAATTTGTGACAGTGTTTAGGTTTTCTTTTATACTACCAAATCGATGATCCCAAACAGTATGTATAGTAATTAGGTCGAATGTCAAAGTTTGCATATAAACACCTAGAAAAAACATAGCAAAATAGAAGGATTGGCCGTAATATCAAGATAATCTCATACAGACCTTCATCTTCTAAATTTTTCTATATGACTCTCAAACCTGAACACTAAAAGATCGAGTTTGCTCTAGGATTGACGTGCTCGAAATGTGGTCCTGGGCAATAATGTTAAATGCCAGACAAGCAGGCAAATTTCAAATAAAATCACGACTTTCCACAATACACAGTCATAGAGTCTCAGGACGTAGACTACGCAGGAAGCAACAAAGATCTCCCTGCAAATATCGATCCAAATGGTATAGGTTAGAGAAAGCTGGAAAAGTGTAGTGACACAGATTGCGCACCAGAATCACGTCCTTCATACCTGACGATCCGAATAAGAAGAACCAAATCAGAAATAGGAACGCAGTCCACCTGATCAGTCACCGTAACCAAATGCTGTGCATTTTAAATGTCCGTGGGTACTAAACTTCCGTGGGTATAACTTTTAGTTAGTACAGAATACAGAATGCACGTACGAGTAGCGTATTAATGCTACGTGAATTCAGTATTTTGTTCTAGACTTTTGTTCGGAAGTGAATTGAGTGTGGTAGAATAAGCATGAGAGTAGAATAAATACTGCGGAAATGCGTTCTCTACAAAGTATGAGTGGTGTAACTCTGAATTAGAGATTGAAGAATAAAGTAAATAGTAGCGATTTGGTATGCTTTGGTGGTATGGTCATGTGAAGAGGATGGAAGAGAGACGTTTGTCAAAAGGTTAGACACGGCAGAGGTGGTGGTGTATTTCCTTTAAAAGGGTTAGTGGTATAAACAACCGCGCCGTGCATGTATGAATAAATGTATGACAATTAATGTGGCTAAGAAAACGTAAAGGAGTCATTGTATGTATGTATGTGTGTTCCGTAAAGTGGTAACACCCGTAACGGGATACTCATAAAGCGCAAAAATTGCTGAGCTATCCATTGCTACTTCAGTTTATGGGCTATATCGATTACCTACTATAGTTATCTGTACCTACTTAACCTTTGTAACGTTCATGATTATGTTACAATTTAAAATCGTCCGGCTATATTATTATCTACAAGGCCTAAACTTTGCACAACATTCAGTTCACGTTCCACTACGTGAGAACTAGTAACAAAACAGTAATTTCATTAAAAATTCGTACGCATAAATTATGAAACTTTATTTATGCGATGAAATTAAAATTTGAAGAAAATTATGTTCTAGGTAGTTAGTAATAAACTAATTGTTAGTTTTAAACGAATTGGGTATATTTAATTATCCTTCACTAAAAATAAAACGATTATCTATCAATAAAACGATCTTGATCAAGTTTTTAAACTATAAAGTTTTTTTTTAAAGCTTAAGTTAAAGTTATTTGGTTTCCTCTGTTTGGTAATGTTACTTCTTCTAAACCGCGATTTTAAACTGTTTTATACGGTTTTCACTACCTTATGTGAATGATTTGTTCAGCAAAGTCGGGGCAGGTTGTTCATTTAAATAATTTATGAGCCTATATTATTCCAATCATATGATAAAAAAAAAATATGATAGTGAAAACGACTTAATATCAGTAAAAACCCTTTCTAATATAAAAATCTTGTAGCCATATTGTAGCGCAGGAAAGGTATAATTGTAGTCAATAAGTTTGTATATAAACACTCACAATAAACTCACGGATAAGCTAACATGACCAGTGAGAGATCAAGCAGCAGATCAACGGCTCTCAGAGGCATGGAGTTGTCTAACTACTGCTAAGAGATTACTAAAGTCCCAATACTTGTATTGGTATGGCGTGAGATTCGTCCTCGTCGGAAAGAGTCTAACACAATATTTCCTTCCCCAACTTTTTCTGGATGAACGGATTTCGAAAGATGAAATCTCAATAAAGTCAACGAGTATTTCTCAACTAGTGACGTTATATTAGTGTGAGTTTCCTATTACTGAATTTATTTTTCTATTACTGAATATATTCATTACGTCATATTTTAGTACCATACTTATAAGTGGGTTTTAGTTAAATAAAACAAAGTCCAAAACTGTTATGACTACCTAAGTCATAATAGAGAATGCTAATAGAGAACGATTTGTCATTACGAATTACGAATCGGAGCCCTGAAGGAGCGCCTGAACGAATAAGATGAAAGACAGCGCCCAGTAGGTATTGCATGGAGAGGACACGAAACTGGCGTCTTATAACGTCGCAGCTTTTTACTTTTTTTTACTACTAATCTTATAAAAATTTGTATACTTATATAAATAAATAAAATAAATATTTTATTTATTTAAATAAGTATACAAATATGATAAATTCGTGTGTATGAATACATGTTCCTCGTATGATAATACATGTACCTAATGAGAATATTCCGTTACATGTCAATTCTCAAGTATCTTAGAAGTTGGGAGAGTTTATAGGTAAGTAACTTATCCACACTTGAAGTCACAGTCTTTAATGAAATGGCCTCCTTTATCTGCATTAAGCGCAAAGGTAAGTAAATAAATTTCACTAATAGCCCATACTACCCAACTAAAGACTTCTTTTCGTAAACATTAGTTTCGAAATAAGTGGCGTTAAGGTGGATGAACAATAATAAATACGAATGTTAAGGCGAAATAATATCTGTAATGTTTTAATAAATAGTCAAAGATGAGCAATTTTTTAATGTCTTAGCTCAGGATTTTGAAACGAATTTATACTATTTTTAGGTTTCTGTACTTTAAAAGGTAAAAACCAATTAAGTAAATAAATGATCATCTGATCCCTTATTAAACGTAGTTTATGTTATTGAAACCTGATAACTGGTAAACTGTTGTAAATACATTGATATGTATAAATAATTACATCCAGAATCAAGACAAATAGACAAATTCATGTACACAAATGTATCTTCACGATCTGTGGTGTGAAAAGTAATTATTTTACCAACCAAACACTAATAGGAGCACTGCATTGTCTAGCTGTACGTACGTCTGTCATAATCACAACCGGTTTTTTGAGAAACTACTAGACTATTTGAGTTAAAATTGCTTTGGTGCTTAGCGTTGGTGGATAGCGTGTTCGCCTCTAAGCTCTGGGGTCTCGGTTTCTAATCTTTGCTGAACCAAAAAGTGTTCAGACTTTTTCTAATTTCTTAATGCTAGTTCTGAGTCAAGAAGATGGTGGTGTTATACTTCCGTGTCTCAGAGAGCACTTAAAGCCGTTGGTCTTGCACCCACACTTTCACCAGTAGTGTTGCGCACACAATTATGCAATATAATATCAACTGCATACCTGACTAGTCAGCTTAGACTGGCCGCGGTTATTATACGTCATGCCTTACAAAAGATAAGTCATAGATTCTTTCACGGCCGTCGACGTGGTCGGTAAGGTACTTGCTTGTCACACCGCAGTCGTGAGTTCGATTCCCACCCATGTCTGTTTGTCTTGAGTCTGGGTGCAATTACTTAAATATGTATTTACAAAAAGTGTTATACGTAGTATATTACCAGTTTCCATAGTACAAGCTCTGCTTAGTTTGGGATCAGATGGCAGTGTGTGTTAATGTCCTACGATATTATTATTGTTATGTTATGGAATATAATAAAATTGTTTGTTTTTTCTATAGGTTTTTAGATTATTGTAATAATACATTTTGATCCCGATTACTATCAGAATAAGTAAACAAAATCTTGAACGATGAATTGCGACAGTAACATTTCTTTCTTAAATAACTGAAGATGAATAAAGAAGTATTGTTTTAGCTTTTTAAGAAAGAGATTGTAATCATAAGACAAGTAAAAATATGAGAAAATAAATACGTATTAAGATTTTGTTTGAGAATTCTCATTCAAAATCATAATATGTGATATTTATTTTAAAAGAGATGTCTAATAGAATATATAATGTTAAAACATATTTTCTCTCAGCATTATATTTTTAGAGCAGAGATTGACCGAATCGTAATTTAGCGAATTGAAATGGTAATAGATACAAAAATAAAGATTTACATGTTAAAACATATCTGTATGTAGTTTTTATAAAATAATAATATTTATTAGTGGAGAAAGTGGACGTGGGCTACAAGTCTGCAAAGTTAAAATGGGATTGGGCTGGTCATATTTGTCGTATGCATCGAGTAGATGTGCCCTGACGCAGTGGATTCCTGGAGATGGTCGTCGTCTCCGAGGAAGACCACGGAAACGATGGTGCGATGATACGAGTATAAGCTCGTTTGTCGTGACTTGGATGGAAGAAGCTAGCTAATTTATTATTTATTATTATTTTTTTTTAAATTTTTCTACATTATCATTACTTATACCACTTTTCTCAATAAAAACAATTATATTAATATAAATAGATTTTATTTATTTTATTTTATTTTATTTATATTCTATTTCTTTCATATGAAAAAAAAGGAATATAAATATACCTACTTAGAAAAAAAAATATTATTTTAGGGATTATCACAACTCGTTTTCGAAGGATATACTCGAGTCTTTCATACGAAACCATAGAGTAATCTACTAGTCCTAGAACATCCGGGTAAAAAGCACGTGTCACCAAACCATCTTAATGACTGATGACTGACTTAGGATATTTACGCTACTCTCGATTAACCCATATATGCTAATGACTGTACTGTGTCTCGAAAAACATCCTTTTTCATGTTACAACCTATATAACTTTGAGAAAATAGGCCTATACGAACCGCCGTATGATAACGGCAATCAGTCTTCGTTTCCATTGACACCACAAGGCGAAATCGAGAATAAACGTCAGTCACAAATAAGAATACATTGTAGAATAGATGTTTGGTGACACCATTTGAGAAAGTGGGAAAATTAGCATGCGCGTTCCATTGTAGGTCACACCATTGCTGAATATCAGGCAAGTTGTGGTTAAGCGTAAGTCAATTTTGGAATAAAAAAGAGGTAAAAAAAACCATAAGTTATTACCAGAGGTCGAAGTAGGTAGATTGATTTCTCGTCGTTGACGTCAAACATAGAGAATAATATGGATATGACTCCAAAATACCACAATTTAGACACAATTCAAAAAACGTCACAAGGAAAATTAGAAAATATTGAAAAAATTGGTTGCCTGTAAAGTCGGTATACGGGCGAAAGTTTTACGTGACAACGACTTTGAGTGGTAAAATAATTTTAATGTGAATATTCATTCGTATAGTAGGAAGAAGGATGAAATAATAGTAACAATTTAAAACATTTATTTATACAAAGAATTATATTTAAAACATTAATTTATACAAAGAATCTCGCTCTTAGGCGGGCTAACTGTGCTCGAGTGGAAGGGACGCGTGCCTTTCACTTTTTATGTCTGTCTCTCTCGCTCTTAGGCGGGCTAACCATGCCCGAGTGGAAGGGACGCGTGCCTCTCACTCGCTCTCATTGTGAGCGCATAACGTGAGCGGAGCGTAACGCAGTTTCTTGAAGTGTCACCCGGCAAACCAATTTATAAGACGTTGTCACGTCAAAATTATGATTATGGATTTTAATTGTATTAACGTTGAAAGCCAAAATATGGAAATTGTATCCGATGAGGATTAAAAATAATTTATTTATCTTTTTGTTTAATTAAAAATAATTGTTCATTGAATTCAATCAATCATTTACATAATAAACGATTTTGTTAGCCGATTTTGTTGTATGCTTTTTATTTTATTTTATTCCATAATTCCAATCCCGAAACTTTTTCCGGTACTTTCCGCACATTATGGATAAACTGACATGTCCTTATAATAATATCTTGACGCGAGTATATAAAATCAATCTACCTACTCCGACCTCTGGTTATTACGCTTAATGTAACGTTATGAACATTTGAAATTGGCTTGCGCTTGACCATAACTTGCCTGGTTTTCAGTAATGGTGAGGCCTACAATGGAACGCGCATGCCAATATTCTGACACTCTCAAATGGTAAGAGTATATCATGAGTAATTAAATATTCATATCATTATATTAATTTAATGCTTCAGTACCTACTCACGATTTTAATAGACATGAAAGTTACATACTTATTTCTTCACTAACGATGTATCTTCAGAAAAAAATACACTCTCAGATTGTACTGTTATTTTTTGTTAAAAAAGTTCCATGTTTAAGGAAGTTGTATGAGTAACACAATTTCATTTAAACTCAAGGAGGGTGGGCCCGATTTTTGTGATCATTGTTGCTTTGGATTTGTCTAACCCTTTAACCTTATGTTGGTTTACCGGGAGTAAAATCCTTTATGGATCTTCCTAACCTGCGCCCATAGTTACAGGGTACGTGGGACTCCAACTGGTTACCTGAACTAAAATTCCCCGGGTGTTCTTTCACAAATTTTGGCTAGGGTGGCACGGGAACCACAACAACTGTCACAACCGCGACAATATTTGTCTAATCCTGCGGAATCAATTCAAAAACTTTAAAAAATAAAAAAGCAGTACGTTTTCCGAGTCAGCGAGTACATATTTGGGTAAAATAGTTCATTATAATTGCTTTAAATAAGTTAATTCAAAATGAATTACATGGTTGCTACTAATAATTATTATTATTAATTTCAAAGTAAAATAAGTAAACAATAAACATATTACATAGTATATATTTGATTATGTTTAATCATGCGCTTCAGTGACTTGAAAACAAAATACAAAGAATAATATATTGTTTGAGGAGCACAGCTGATATTATCTTATTTGTAGTAAAAATCTAATTCTGATTCACTTATTAATTCAGGAACTTAGCTAATAAAATCAATATACATATAACTATTATCTTCTTCATAGTATTTCATAGTATTTTAGATGTCCTACCCCATTATTAGAACCACAGATAATAATAATATTAATATAATAATAATATAATAGATAATAGTAATATTCCAAGAGACATCTTTGTTTTCCGATAGCTATAACCTGTCAGTCTTTTAAAGGTTGTCTCTACTGTCTTTATCGTAGTGCCATGTATTTCATTCTCTACAATCTCTGAAGGGCAATTGATCGCGATTCTTTCGCCCATCAGAGAGTGTATAGAAATACGTGGCACGACGATAATATCGCCGTGATGCCCTTCCTCGTTAAGATTAGCCCCTAACCGAGTGAGTTTGTATTTACTGGGTAAACGTATAAAATACAAAATACAAAATGTATTTATTTCATATCAAAGTTCAATAGAATGTTAGTGACACTGGGTCCCGCACTAGGATACCCTGTGTTGCCCAGTCCAGTCTCTTTCGACATAGTAATAGTACATAAAAATAATAACATAACATAAAAATTAAACCATAACCGTATTCCATTAACGTTGTCGCTTCACCGACATCAGGCAAAGGAGGCATTTGGAAGCTGAGTTACTTCCGTCCGCGGGAGTGCACCTTTTATTTGAATTCAAACACGTAGTCCGCGCAACCAGGTGACAATCAATCAACTGGTAATTATGTTTACTGGTAATTAGCTGGTGGTAGGCTTCGGTCGTGGTTAGTGACTACCCACTAGACAAAGTCGCACCGCCAAGCGATCTTGCCGTGTTCCGGTGCGATGTCTAGTGACATCATTTAAGAGGGTGTGTCGGAATTTTTGCTCCGTTATAGTTTCTAACAATATGGAGCCTCATCAGGCAAGT
The DNA here is from genome assembly GCA_936450015.1 of Meganola albula. Classification (NCBI taxonomy): domain Eukaryota; kingdom Metazoa; phylum Arthropoda; class Insecta; order Lepidoptera; family Nolidae; genus Meganola; species Meganola albula. The sequence goes on from OW388157.1 coordinate 6,835,077, forward strand.
TGTAGACAAGAGCAAGTTCATTGCACAATAAAAAGGCAAGGTTTAGTCAAGCATGTAACCATATTAAAATTTTAAAAAGTTAGTCTTCGTAACAATTTGATGTTTTTTTTTAATTCATTCAATTTATTCGAAAATAAAAGAGGTTGATTGTAGCTTAACGTTCCAAAAAAACTTGGGCCTTAGACTAAACTGATTTATTATTGAATTTTGTTTAGATTTATTTACATAGATACCACTTTACTTTGACCGTTCTGATTTCTAATGTCGAGTCAATAGTAATCATTGATAATGTATGCAGATAAAGAGCAAGAAAAAGGTAGGTGAGGACGAAGGTGTATAAATAGGAAAAATGCTACTTAGAATTTTAGAATTTCGTGTATCGAACTGAAACAAATTTATTTTAAAAATACTGTTCATTGTTTAAAGTAAAGAAGTTGAATAGGTTTATACATTTATTTTTAATTATATTTATTTAAAAGTGAATTGATCAAGTATTCTATATGAGCCATGTCAATATCAGTCACTAGTGGACCAAGAAGATGAAGACCGTGGACTAGGAGTGCTGCAAAACCTAATCTTAGAGAGGACATATTTCTGAAAACTTAACAAAAATATATTATTTCCATTACAAGTAGGTACTATACTAGGACAGTTTAGGCCTTAATCGACACACGCTTGCTAAGTACGGATCGGTGGATGTCACATGTGCTCAATTGATTAGTTCTTAGACATGCCATTTCCTCACGATGTTTTCCTTAACCGGTATTGAACAGCGGCGATGAAACAATACACACAAATATGTGTCGGCGCGACAGGGACGCGAATCCGAAAGTATCTAAGGCAAAGCCTACACTCTTTCAACTCGAAAGATAGTTGAGAGAAGTTCCGTGCCCAGGAGTGGGACACCAAAAAAAAGGATTTAAGTCATATAAACCATCAATTCTGGGGCCGAGTATGTAACTATATAAGTAGTAGGTACCTATAAGAACGAATATTCGTTTAACCTTACGGTCCATTTCACGTCACACTGAAATTTATTTTTGAAGTCACGTACTGTTTTTATTTGTATTTCAATCTGTAATTAATTTTGTGCATGACTTCGTTAACCTTACTTTATTTTCCGACTGCATTCCTTTGGGAAAGAAGGAAAACCGAAACAGATTTGCTTTGAAGGCAATTGATGTATTTTATTTTGTTTTTCTCAGTTTTATTTGTCACAGTGACTTGCACGTTTATCACTTAAACTCTAGCCTTATGCACAAAAAATATAATTCAACGAGAACTGCTGCCGACACACTGTTATACAGTTTGGCAGACTAGTAATTTAGATACATGTATGCAGATTTTGAGTAAATAAAAAAAAATAACTAGAAGTCCGTCCTAGCGATACAATAACAGTTTTATGCATAAAAATCAAAGACTTTGATTAACATGGACTTTGTCTCTTTCTTACTAGTATAAATGTCAAGATGACAGATAAAGACAACCGAATTATCAACCTATTTATGCTATTATGAGCTTTTATGACGTTTATGAATACGGGAATTATTGTTTTTAATTGGTCATTCAAATATGTCCTATGATTTTTTTATGAATGATTAGGAAGAAAACAAAAAACGATTCAACTCAACTACGTTTAATGTACTTATATTTTTATATATTATTATTACTAGCCCAGATCATCCCACCAACTGAGCAAAGGCCTCCCCTAACACCTTCCAGGCGTTGCGATCTTGTGCCCCATCCATCCAATTATTATCAAAGAATTTATCAATTTTGTCCCACTACATCTCGGTCTACCGCGATTTATCCTCCTCGGGTCTGGATGCCAGTCTGTGGCTATCTTTGCCCAAAGCGATTTGTGTTTTTGAGCGCAACTCATTTTTATTTAACAAACTATTATTTTATTTAACCTTCGAAGCATCCACTTAATATTTAGCTTAAATTTAGGCGTACATATCTTAAACATTTTTTGGGCTATTTTTACTGGACAGGTGAGTAATAAATGTGCTGCCAAAACATTATTAATACCTGACTAACGTCTGTAGTTTCTATCGTAAACCAAATTGTACCGACATCAGCTGCTAGTTCTGTTCAACGCGTGGAATAGATTAATCTTTTAGGTCCGAATTTCGATAAACATAGTCATATTGTCAATCTATCTATTCTTACTATGATCTGGGTATATTTTGTGCTCAACACCGAGTATTAGACACTACTTTTTTCAAATAATATAAGCAGAAGAGTTCTTCGTTTGCTTAAACGTCCTAATCTCAGAAACTATGAGTCCGAATCCAACGGTGGTCCAACGGGCATTGGAACGGGCCTCGCCTTTGAAATATAAGTTTGCGGATTCAATTCACGGTCGTGCCCCCACATCTTTGTGTGAATTGTTTCATCGCCACTGCTCAATATCGGTGAAGGAAAACATCGTGAAGAAACCGGAACATCTAAGAACTCATCATTCGAGGACATGTGTCATCCGGCAACCCGCTACTGCTACTGCCGGTCAAGACATAAAATGTTGATATGCTGATGTTCATGCGGGCGGAGCGCTAGTTTTGTAATAAACAATATTTGTTCAAGTGCAAGTCGTTGAATGAGCCAAGCAAAACTAGCTTGTGGTCGAACAATATGTAGTGGTAAGATCTAAGCAGTTGAGCGCAAATACCCAGCTTTATGGTATCTACGTGAACATGTAGGAATTTGGTCGGTGGTACCATTTAAAACAACATAGCATTTTGCTTGCATTACCCGAAGGTGTAAACATGAGCAAATATTCACAGCATACTCATAGCACATGTCGCCTGCTGTTTGTAATAGAGCCGCGCCTATTTCTATTTATCGGTTACTTTGTTCAATTTCAAGCTGGTTAATAGTTTTTATTTATATTTACTAGAAACGTCTTTTTGTTCGAATTTGCGAATACCAAAGACGCAGTTAATACACACAAAATAACAATTGCTCAAAATCCACGTTACCTACGGCTAGGTAAAATTCAGAAATGCAGAAAATTAAATCCAAACATTTAATTTCAAATGAAAAGTGAAATCGTTATAAAAAAAAAATTAATCGACGTTAAATTGCACTTACATTTAAATCAAAACCCTTAGAAAATAATTCACGAAAACCCATAAAATAACATAGGTACTACTTACATTAATACATACAAAACATTAGGTGTACCTAATAAGACCCATCCCGAGAGAAATCAGACTTTGTAACTCAAAAGAGATTTAATCAAAAGCATAATAACATAAAATAAACCCTTCAGGATATTTTAACCTTACCCACAGAATATTATGGCTGTATCATATTTGTCATTACAGTAAAAATCTAATGATTAATCATAAAAGGAGCTAATGTAAAACAATAATTTAAATGTTTTTCCGTAAATCATTACACACTTTCACCTTCTTGGTAAGACTTATAAAACTAATGAAAAATCGTCATTAGATAGCCTCATTGGTACAGTTGTGTTCTCTTTTATTCTCAAGATTATGGGTTCTACTAAAAAAACATGTGAGGTGGGTCACCCAGAACTAAATGAATAAAAGCTTGGCTTCAACAGTAGCACTATTTAAAAAAAAGTATTTTTGTCGCGGTAATACATTTATCTTCTAGCTCTCATTTGGGTGTGAAACTATCTCTCTATCTTAGTAGCAACTCGAAGTTGGGAACTACACCAAGCAATCAAAGAACTGATTCCCAGCACACAGCCCACGTCAGTTTGGGAACCAGGCCATAAATATACATTAGTAAATAGCTTTTTGGTACAATATAGATATATTTATTTATATCGAAGGGTAAAATTCTTCAATCTATTATTTATTATGTATGGGACATGAATGTAAATTACTAAACTTGGTTGCCATTCAATTCTGCTTTTACGTTTAAATCAAGTTCGGGTTCAAGTCACGTCAAGTTCCGTTCGGGTATAAAATCGGGTATATGTTGTATTTTGCTGATGTGCCTGAAATAAATTCAGTAGTACACCTATAACATTTTATCGCTATTATTGCGATAGCCAAAGATAAAAGTATATAACAATATAAAATTGGTAGCGATAAAAAAGTTCAAGTACACAAACTGATGAAACTTAGTCAACTTAACTGAAATCACTTCATGAAACAGCCGAATTAGTTGTAGTGAGGTTACTAAAACACCAAAACACTGATACAACTTTATTGGCTATAAAGAAAAAGATAAAAATACAAAGAAAAAATAAGGAAGCTAAGCTTACACCGATTCTCTCAGTTCGGAAGAGATTGCCGTGAAATTGGAAATCACTTACGTTGGTAGATTTCATCATAACCAACAACGAGAGAGTCTGGAAACGTCTAAGGGAAAAATGATACCACCTACTTTCTGATGAGACGGAAATTAAAGAAAGGGTTCTAAATAGAGTTATTTTAGGTAATGATGTCCATAAAGCATGCAAGTTTGAATATAATGAAACAACCTATACTTAATAACATTAAGAAGCAATATCTCGTGCCTGTAGTACCAGCTATCAATAAGTGTAAGTTAATCAAACATGATTGGATGTTAAGATACAAAGCACCCAATTTTCTTACATAGACCAAATCAGTCTATACGATTTTAATAAATCATAATAAACTTTGGCTTAAATAGATTATGTGTTTTCGGGTAAAAGAAAAAATACCGTTAAAACCTCAACTCAAGTTTCGTTAATGATCTTTGCTTTTTTTCTGTGTCTAGAATCAACTTCCAAACAACGTAGCGGTGTAAAAAAACAATATGAGGAAAATAATGACTTAATGGAGATAAATGTTAATTTTTATAAGTTGAATAAAAAATATCATCAAATACAGATTACCGCACATTGTTTGTCGATGTTAATTAAACTGACTCAAGTAAATGCCAGCATGTAATTACGCTTCTAAATCACATTAATAAGTATAATTCATAGACTGAACAAAATTAAAGGCTTTGCATAATTCTCTTCATTAGATTACGGATTGTTAAGGTCCTAAAATTGTTTGCAATGTCAGGGTTTTGTTCCTTTAAATCACTTTATGGTTTTGTATTGTATTCATTTTCTGTTACTTAAGGTATTTAATCATTTTGATCTAAATATGTTATTACATTATGCATATTTAGAACATAGATATTTAGAATATTCAGACAATTTGTCTAAAGCCTCCTCGACTCATAGTTTAATCAAAAAAAGGAAATTGCTATCATCATTCTATTCCAACAAAGGTATAATATGATGCGCTCACAAGATGTTTTTACCTCGGGCCACAATTTTGCCATGCCACATTTACCAAGTAGCTTTTTAAGTCATAAATACATTTATTTTGTTTGCAAGTTTTTCTATTTATATACGTCTACCTTAGGTATATCTAAAAATATCAGTAAGTACCCTAATTCTTTCAAACTTCGATCATTTTGTTTACCAAAGTCAGACATAATTTGTTTTCTTTTTTTAACTTTCGTTCAGCTAATAGTTAATTGGGTAATCTTCAATTTTATAATCGTGCGTCTATTTACTCAAGTTTTATTAATTTCTACTAAAGCCTATTTATTAACTTATATCAAATGAGTTAAATTTGGGTACTGGCTGTCCGTCCCCGCTTCACATATTCGCTACACATTGTGATAGCTGATTTTGAAAACATTTATTTTTTCAATCTCCATTTTTATTGCTAGATTTGTAACTCTGATTGCTATATGACACTTGCTATCTTTTTCTTGTCCAATGAATTCCAATCTAACCATTATAGCTGCACGTACCACAAGCAAACAAAACGTGAATAAAAATAATAAGAAAGAAAATGAAGAAAAAGCAATGACCAGACACATTACTGATACGCCGTCTTTATTAATAGGTACCTACAATGGATAATTTTTCTTTACCTATTCACATTGTAGACCGAGACCTTTTTCTTGAAAACCCGAATCAGTTTCAATATGAGTAACCCCGGTATGATAATAGAAATCCTGAATTTACGCCTTAGTAAAAATGAATATAAATCAAACTTAATGTAGGCCAATATAAATAATGAATGTAAAATTGATCGACGATGAAATTTTCTCAATATGATGGGTCGAAAAAATCTTGTAATTAATAGTGGGTATTGAAATGAATACCTAAGTGCCTATCATGGAGTTAAAATTGATTCAATCAGGTCGGTAGCTATCTACCTACTATACTTATGTAGTTCAAGTTACTTAAAGATGTTTTTGACATTGAAATAAAATGCAATTAGTGCCAGCAATTTTTACATCATTGAGACTAACGACATTTAAGAGTGCGTCAAATTAAGATTAGATCAATTCTGCTCAATATCTTTTCACAGTTGCTTCTATTAAATCTAATAGCTTCTACCCTACCAATATCTAACTGTTGATTGATCAAGGTAAACTACATATATCCTCGGTATTCATAAACGTCTTATAAGTTCGTTATAGTTAAAATAGGTTTATAATTCTTTTGACTTTATCAGCCATCTTGACATTTATACTAGTAGGTCCATTTTAACTAAGGAGTCTTATAAGATTTCTATGATAATGATCGTTCATACAAAAGTGTATTATAGGCCATTTTTATGGTGCAGTGTCTAAAATATATTCAATGACAGAAAGAAAACATTGTTAGATGACTTATTTGTTTTAGAACTGAAAACTCATTAACATAATATGACATTCATCATCCTGCTACTTTTTTACTCTTAAGAGTTGCCGTATAATGAGTGTTTATAGTTGTTATAATTTCGTTAAAAGAAAGGGATTCGGTAATACAATTCGTATATATTACAATCGATTTATATACTCATAATACGGCACCTGTTCGATGACAAGGCGTATTTTAGATATGACGGCTAATCATTAGTTGACTAGCCATAAATTTCAAGTTATTATAGAGCACAAGTTTATATGCAGTTTTGACCGGCTCGGGACTCAAATTGGCTAGTAGGCGTAGGTTATAGACTACCTAAAGAGGAAGGGTATGTTACACAACTTTACAAACAAACACTCAGTTTGGTATGAGCTCAAAAGGTTTCGGTGTCTAAACAAACAAAATTCCATTAGTGTTCCATTATGATCAATTTTTGTTTTCAGGTTGAGTTTGCTTGATTTCGTTAAAAGCGTTGTAATATTTTCCTTCTATGATAAATATTAAGTAAAATAAATTCGTAATAAAAATTTGTAAAATATAAAAGGTACCTTTACAAGTTGTTTTTCGTATAATTTGTTTTCTATTGAAGTTTCTTAAGAATCAGTTCAGCTATCAATCAGAATGAATCACGGGAGACGAAACACGATAGCCAAACATTTTTACATTGGAAAGTTGCCACAATGAAAAATTGCTGTCGACTACTAAACAGATTTTTTTAACTGTTATAATGTAATAACAATACTTTAACACATTTTGCAGCAAATTATTTTATCGACATCTATAGTCGAGCGGTGTAAGCCGTCCGATTGGGCTAAACTGAATCAGGAGTTCGATTCCTGCCCCAGACAATTTTTGTGTAGCAACAAAAAAATGTTTCGGGGATTGATTATTTGAGAGACTACCCTCCATGCCTCGAAGAGCACGTTAATACTTTCGTTGAAGGTAGTCAGAAACCTAATATAACCTGACACCTGGGCTAACTATCTCGGCTACTGGTTCCATGAGTTTCGAGGTCTGATGGCAGTCGCTCGTTTAATTGTAGTAGCTAGCCGCATCAGGCTAGACTAGGAGCTGACCCCAATAGAAATAGGAAGGAGACAAGGCAATTGATGATGAGTATTGTTTAAGATAGTTTTTGGACGCCAATTACCTCAGTCCACCCGTGAACATGAAGTCTGAAAAGACTTTGAGGTCAGGATCTAAAATAAACCGCGATAAAATCCGTTATAAAGTAGTTTTATTTTAATTAATGATGTAATTATATATTATTAAAAAATAATATTTGACGATCGAAAATAGTTTGATTTAAATGGAATTAGAATTAGATCGAAGTTTATGACGTAAAGAACCCCCTGAGTATTTTGGAGAGGTGATAACTACACCTCTTCAAATTTTAGCCGACAAATGATAATTAGTAAGTAAAGAAGACGGGTAGTTACCTAGACAAAATAAATTCTAAACGCGTAGGTTGCTTTGAATGAAATATTCTGTACACTTGAAACTTTTAATAATGTTACAACAAAATAAAGACCCCAAAAGCCCTTGTTTCCCGTTAAAAGCTACTTCGTGAATAAAAAATAGCTCCAATTTCTGAAATGCTATTACTTAAAAGATGAAAATGCTTTGTGAAAATTCTGTAAAAACAAATTAATTACCTGATATTAAGACAGGTTTTATTTTATTAATTTATGAGACCTATTAGCGTTGTTACGATAGCGATATTCTATCGATAGTATCGTGTATCGTGATACTATCGTGGCATTGAAAATTAATTACTCTGTCGATAGTCCCATTGAAACTATCGACCCACGACGATAATATCTGTAGTATCAATTCTATAGAATGAACTCGTGATGATAGTATCAATATTATCGATAGTATTGATAGCTACTATATAAAAACTATCGATACTATGGAAACGCGTCGATAGGTCATCGTAAGTTTCAATAGTATCGACTATTTTGATGCGATAGCTTTCAAAAGTAACTATTGCCTAATTTTCACTATCGATACAATAGTATTGCAACATTTCGATAATTTCGATAGGACTATTGGCGCTATCGACTATTTTTCAAGGTCACCCATCCTAGCTAAACTATTGCTATTGCAACAATGCTTAAAGCTGTAACGGGAAGCGTAGTGCCTTTTAGTTAGATTGCGAAAAGTTTCTTTGTATAAAAATTAAATATAGAGACGAGACGAAAATAGGTGAAATAACATAACATTACCCACCGCCTGTATAATCCAAATTTGTATGTGAATATCACCATCCACCATGGTCCTTTACTTAGTAGGAGCGAACCTATTGCTATTTATTAAGCAAAATTCCAAACTTCGAGCTGCAGCTGAGATTCTCTAAGCATATTTTAAAAGACTTCGTTCAGCCTGGAATTCGGACCCGTGAACACGCTTGCCACTGAACCACTGAAGCAGGTGAAATAAGAAATTACTTAAGGCATACAAACCTTTGTCCAGTAATCTGATTTTGATGATGACGATGATGTCATCTAGTAAAACTCAAAACTAGTAAAAGGTGTAATTTCTATTTCACACGTGACCGGAAAACTGGTTTCTGGCAAAAGATATTGCAATCTAACGCGGCATTGCTGCCAGCCATCGCGGAAGTTTACTCGGTAATTTTTTGACGCATTAGTTAGGTTAGGCATTAGTTAGTTTAGATCTCCATTTAGGTTAGAGTTTCAGTTAGATTCAGTTAGTTTCTTTTTCATGTGCCTTAATGTTGTAAATAAATTTATACTTCATATCTATCTGTATTTATGTCCCGAAATTTTTTCTAAACTTACATCAAATCTTTAGGTTACAATTACGATTTTAATTTTTCAATGCAGTTTTATAGCTCTGACTAAAATTAAATTCAAGGAAACTCATGTCAGCAACAAAATGAAGAAGTTACTTATTAGGTCAGAAAGAGGATCATTAATTATAAGGTGGTTAATCAATCATTCTTGATAAAATTCAAATTTGTTTAGAAGGACACGTTATTAATGATTGCCGCTGAAAGAGACACAAAAAGTTTCACGAAAATTTTATTACTTATTACTATAGTTAAAAGGGATAAGTGCAAATGATACGCATCGTTTGAATTATGAAACGGTTTTATTTAGCTTTCCCTGTTTATTTTTTTTCGGTAAAATCGATTAATTGCGATTTAACCCCCTTTCTACTGACTGATTGATTTGAAATTTGGTACGGACCTTAAGTTCTAATGGTTCTAATGACAATATAATTTATTAAATTTGATAATAATATATTTGATATTATTACAGGGGGCTACCTACTTATTTTATCATTGCTTCCCGAATATGGGTATCATATGAAATAGCTTGATTATTAAAATAGAGTTCTATAAAAGAAAAATTTAGAAAATCTAATAGGGCCACTAACAAAACGGCAGGCGAGTTTTTTCATACCCATATATTGAAGGGTCAGTATGGGTTTCAGATGAAAGATAATAATAATGATAATAATGTTTTAATATGGTGCGAACAGGGATAATCGTTTGTTGGTCCAACATTACATTTAGAGCAAAATTGTCTAACGGGCCTCTACTAGTCAAGAGAATATGACAGTTTTCCAGCTATAAGTATTTAGGTCCCTTGCTAGGCTGTGGTTATGTTATTCATAATGTTAGTGATCATAAGTAAGTACCTTGTAGTAGAAGAGCGTGAGTAGAATTTCCATCTGCAACCCTAACATAATATTGTGTGGAGAGGAATTGCCAAAAAGGCTACTTGACAAAACACGTGTTCAGAAGGCTGGTTTAGGAAGAACGTACGCAGGAGGCGGAAGATGCGTAAGAATTTATTGACGCATTATTTAAGGTTCAGCATTAGCTAGTTAGGTTCTTTATTTAGATGTGTTGAGATTGTTATCCAGTTAGGTCCTTTTTTGTCTAATTGTATCTTTATGCAATCGAACTCGCGGTTACTAAGCGAATATGCTTACCACAGGACCACCAAGGTCCAATCTCATCTTACCTTTGTGCACACAACAACGCTGCAATAAGGAGCGACCTACGGCCCCACCTCCACCGGCAGGGTGACGGGCAACGCGGCGACGACGCACGGCTGCCGCACTCCTTTCGTGTGTCCAGCGCAGGCGGACGAATTCATCTTTATCTTTGATATACATTAAGTTTAATGGTCAAAATCATATACCAGTTTCCTTTAAAAATACAGTCCACTTATTTCCGTCCATTTAGGACCCTAACACCTACAATCTTTTACTTGCAAGTAGTTTTTTTTTCATTATAACCGTCTTTTTGCTCGACCTTGGTATACGAACCTTGTTCAGAAAGGCAATTTTATGATAAAACAAATTGTTTTTATCTACAAAACATGTAATATTGAAACTGTTGAGGTACTTAATCTTGATATCGTTAGTCACACGTCGTTACTGTTTGTCATCCATCATCGATCATTATTAAATCAAGTCAAGTCTATACCTTCCCGACATCCGAAACGTATGACACAGCATCTTTCAATTTAGATTTAGGTACATTTACAATCTAACCCCCATATTCATAAACGTCTTATATGCTTATTAAAGCTAATATACTTTTATAATTCGTTTGTCTATATCTGTCATCTTGATATTTATTCTAGTAAGAAAGAGAGGACAGGATAAAAAAATGTATTTTAGCAAACCCGGAATTTGTTTATCCTTTAATAAGCTTGCGCTTGACCACAACTTGCCTGACGTGAAGCAATGATGCAATCTACAACGAAACGCGCTTACCCATTAAATACCGATTCACTCGTGACTTGAAGAATGGCAGATTATAGCTATTGGAAAACATAGATGCCGGCAGCGAATTCCACAAATTGGCAGTTCGCACAGTAAAAGTGAAAGCAAAGCGTTTTGTGCGTACCCGTGGAATTTCCACCATATATTTTGAAGTCAATATCGGTTACTTAGTGAACACATTCCACTGGACCAACGAGGTCTTATCAAGTTCACCCGTATTTACTTAATGAAAACAAATGAGTGACATTACTCATTATGTTTGTAAAGCACACGGAATTGGAGTGACAAAATGTAAACGTTACCGCACGTCTGTCAAAGTGACCCATTTCTGTAGGAAACAAAAAATGTGTACATTTTATTACGGTTAAGTAAGCTGTTAATAAATTAGGTACTTAAAGTATCTAAATGAAGGTTTAAGCCCGTAACAACGTTACAGAGTACAGCAAAATGAAAAATTACACGAACATACTAAAATTATATAGTATTAAGTTTTAAACGACAATTTAATCTAAAATAACTGTTAGGGTAACTATTTTGTTCATGTCTTGTAAGTTTCTTGGGCTTTTTATTGTTAAACTTTGAAGAAGTTTTAGTTTGGGTTAGCAGTTTTTCATATTAAAATATTATTACGGTATAGAATTTTATAAAAAGCTATTAGAATTAACAATAGATATTTTATTTACAATGTAAGCTGACTATAAGGCCGCAGTCATACTGCTTAAATAGCAGTACAGTTCAAGTAAATTTACCACTGGTTAAACAGCAACGTTTTGTCACTTTCTGACTGGTATTTTTTTTAATTTGAAGTTATTATGTTATCGTTACTGGTGTAACCACTAGTCAAGTTTCTTCACCCTTATTAGCATGTCTTACTTAATAAACAAAACATTTTAATCCCTTCTAGGTTTATAACAAAACTGCATTATACAGCTAGTCGACACTCATGTACACACGTCAAACTTATAACAACCATATTTTTCGTCAAGGGTTAATAAAAGCGGTCATTGATATTTAATGTACATATTTTTTAATTACTTTATTTTTACTGAGATGACTATGAACACAGATAATATAATACTATACTAGTATAATGCTATGATGCACATAGTCGCCTTAAAAGTGTGAATGCGGCCTAAATACGCCGATTATTGAGTTTTTACTGGCTGTATTAAAATAATAATATTATGATCTTATCTTTGAGAGCAAAGTAAACAAGCTAAATTGTATCCATTTATATCAGCAAACCGCACAAAACAGTTTTAGTCCCTAACAAATTTATCGAATGTAATCTAAAGCCCACCATTTCGCGTTAATAAAGACAAATATAGGTGCCGATTCCCTTGTTCAATAATAAACTGAAATTAGAAAATAGCTATATTTTCGCAAGAGATGAGGATATCCATAGTTTCAACTAAATAAGAGATGTTATGCTACTTTACACTTAGCGCTTTACCACGAAACATTTGAATCAAAGTGAAATATGTACAAGACGATCAGTTTGAAATCTATTACTTAGTGTGTTTGCTAAATTTTTATTTAAATATTATATTATTTAAAATTTTATTAAAATTTAGTAAACGAACTAATAGATTTTGAACTAATATTACGTCTTGTACTTAATAATAATTAATAAAATGTACTAATTGTAATATAAATTTAAATATTTTGAATTTCTTTTTAAATAATAATAAAGAACATAACCAATCCTCTAAATTTGTTATGTTATTAAAAAGAAAATCGGCACCCGTGTAACAAAATATAAATTATCTGACTAAATATCTGCTTGACTATGAATAATTTTAAACGTGAACCCCGCGCTTCATTAACTGTAATGATGTAAACGAATTTTAGTCTTTGCCCTTACAAATTGCCCTTTCGCTTTATTTATAGTTGCTCTATTTTCTGTGCTGTTTTATGTAATTTTTATATCACTTTTACTAAAAGGGTAAATGGTAAAATGTTTTATGTAAACAGGAATTTTTATAGAATCATTTATTTCGATTAGTACGAACTACGTGCCTCTAACTTTTAGAACATATTTCAAAGAAAAGTTTTACTCAATTTTATCGAGTAAGTAAGTGACAATGAAGAATAAGATAGTCAGTTTCACCTATGTTTTGGAATGTATTGAGCAAGACAGAGTACACTTATATTACGCATCCCTTAATTTTTTTACTCTACTTAAGGTTTGCTGGTAAAAAACTCATATTCAAGTTAAGCTCACCTATATACAATCATGTTTATTTACATGCAATAACACGTAAGCGATCATATTCGCTTGCATTGTACTGCGCGTCTACGTAAGTGTGCAAAATGTTTGCTATAGAAAAAGGTCATAAGGGCAACTGTTTTGATACGATTGTTTTGTAAAATTACTTCTAAACTTATTATAGAGACCGTACATTGGTTGTTTCCTATTTAAAAATGGTTTGTGTAAATAATTTCGTGTACAATAAATTTAATTAAATGAATTTATTATAATAAAATTAAATATAAATAAAGGTATTAGGTATAATATATAAAGAACAGTCAAACTCTGAACTTAAGAAGATGGAAGAATGTTTCGTACAGTTTCATAATAAGGTATTATTTTCTTTAGAAACATAGGCGACATATTTTTCCCGTATCATATTCCTTTGGCATTACAGAAACAGAACAGATTTCAGAAAGGTGAAGTCATAGACAAATGTTGTCTAACCTAATTTAGGAAATCGGTAGTTGTTTATCAACAAAAATAGTTTTATTCTATTTCAACCTTACTTTGTCTTTGTTAACGACTATAGGAAACGTAAAAATGATTTAATGAATGGTCGATTTGATTCAGTCGTCAGTTCTTTGACGGAGTTCAGTCACAGTTAATTTTAGAATAACAAATACACAAAATATCATCAATACGCATTTACAAGGCATAACTGACGCATTTACCGTAATGAAGTAAGTGTTTTACGGAAAGGAGTATATTTAAATAACTTTTAACCGCCCCATCAAAAATCAAATGCCGTGCTTGGGCGTGGGGCATCTGACAATAAAATTTTGTAATCAATAAAGTATACCTAGAATTAATAGTTTAAAAAGGAAAGGATGAAAAATTTATAAAAAAATCATGCATGCATGCTATATTGCATAAAAATGTGACCCATGCACTGCGGGGCGAACAAATTTGTCGCATGCCTTTATTTAACACAAACGGTTAATAGGTTAAATAAGAAAGTATTTTTTTATATATGCAATACGTAGGTATGTTCTCAATTTGTGGTAAGTTACAATGAAGATCTTTAGAGATTTATTTGGGCTATGACAGAAAAATGTACCCAGGCCAGTTCCCAATTACGGTTTTACCAGGCGTCCCGTCTATAATGAAAACATCGGAAAATTCAATATTTCTGGAAGTTATTTCAGATATTAATAATATAACCTAAACAACCGACCACTGAGTTCCGCTATAGCAAAAATATTCATCGAAGTGTGTAAACATCGTTAAAGATATGTGGTGAACCCTACAACTAACAAGTATCAACTGAATATCTAAAATTAATCTTTAAAATTATGATCAATTTTACTATCTAGACGTACCTACGTCTCTTCTAAAACTCACCACTGCGTAACATGTAAAGATTGTTTAGCATTAATGTTTTTTTTATAAATTGATATACTTATATTCTTTTATAAATAAACTCAAATAAATTTTCATTAATTAATTTAATTTTTTGAAATATGTTTACTCTTGGTACTGATATTTCTATTACCCGTCCGCCACGCTGCGCGCCATATCAGCTGTGCGCTCGCTAAGATCACTGACCGCTAATTTCCGCGCTTTCTTTGATATTATTACGAATAGATTGTCCATAATTTGCTCAATTTATCTCTAATAAAGAAATTAAAGTATTAAAAAATTAATAGAAATTCTATTACTAATCGAAAATAAAAAAAACTTGCGCTGTGGTTAAAAAAAAATCTGCATTAACATTTTAGAACTTAATTTACGCCAGGCCTTAGTCTACAGCATGTATAGTAAAGATAAAGACTATCTGGAATAAGTTATATCCCATTCCTTACCCTTAAATATTTCACTTAGAAAGTACTTGGTCCATTTTGAACAGGCATTAGCAAAAGGAGTAACCATTTAGTGTCGCATTATTGGGCACGGGTCTTCTCTCAACTATCTTAAGAGTTAAAATAGTTCAGGCGTTAATCCACATACGCTGCCCAAATGCCGGTTGGTTGGTGTTTCATGTCCTTTTAATGATTAGTTCTTAGACAAGCCAGTTTCTATGTGGCATATTATTTATTCAGTATTCTATGCTATCTGGAACGAAGGACATTCTATATCTATGAATGGTTAGGTACAATTATTATGAATTTATGATTATGTTCGTGCGGAATATAAAACAGGTTAGGTGTTCCAGGACTTAGGCGAGTTTCAAAAGCCATTATACGTGATTCTGTCGATCTTGGCGTACAGGACTATTGAGAAAATGACTATGGACGTAGAAGGAGACTATATTTCGCACTCACAGAGTCCACAGAGTCCAAAATCACAGAACTAGTACTGTACACCACTTCGCTCAGAGACCCAAATCGTGACACTAGCAATATACAATACTGTATTTTCACTTCACTTTCCACTAACTTTTCACTTCACTTTTTCACTCGTTTCTTCTTTTCTGCTTCATTGCCAGAATTAATTAAACTGCCGCTAGGCGCGGATCACAACTCCTTTTATATCCCCGGAGTCGATCTTCTTTTCGTTAACATTTGTTTTAGAACTTTGTAGAATCTAGTTTTGTCCTACTTTAATTATCTGTCCTTGTTTTACCTTTCCATTTCTACTAGAAGATACTAGAATTTTTTTAAATTATAACAAAAACGAAGAATATATAGATGGAGATGGTGGAGCTTGAACCGGCGAGCCTCACACCACTCGGCTACGAAACTTGTTGCATAAATTTTGAATTTCTTGAATTGTCCTTTCTCGTCGTCATGGTACGTCACTTTGTTTACATTTGGACTTATCTGTTTTCACGCAGAGCTGTCATCCGTTACAATATTTTAATTAAACAAATTAAAACCGTTCGTAAGAAAATTAATCAAATAAGCATTGTCACATCATCAATCTCTGCTGAAGTCTGAAGTCTCTGGTGAATTAATTATTTTTAAAGATTTCAATTTGGAATTACAATATAAAAGAACACATTTTAAAGTCTATATTTTGATTTTATTTTACGAGTAAAATGTAGTCAATTCGAAGTAATGCAAACGTAATGAAATTGCTCTGCATTTTTACACTTCAAATTATATTTACAAAGGCAGTGATTATTGCTTTTACAATAATAATAATATTAAATAATAACATTACTCGTAGCTACAATAACACACAAAGTAAATATCTAATTGCTATAAATTTGGCCATTTTGTTTTGACAAAAACATAATTGTTTTCATAATTCATAATTCATTTATTGCTCATAAACATGGGATTTAACAAGATGGTGACATATAAAATGGATTAGTACGCCATGCTTTACCATATGGCGTATGAACATTGTAATTAAAATAAAGATCTTATAACAATTAATTCCGTCATGCATTAAAATTAAATAAATCAAAATAACAATTAAAATAAATAATTCAATGTCAAAATATGATATAAGTAGTCAAAATTTTAATTATTACACATTATTATTACTGTCAATAAATTCATTGATGTCATAGTACGATTTTTCTGCAAGAAAACCATTGAGCGCAGATCTAAATTGTATTTTATTATTAATATTTCTTATAGACCGCGGAATTTTATTAAAGATTAAAGGTGCCATGCAATACACACTTATTCTCATGAGGCGCGTTTTGCATCTATCTAATTTATTTATTTATCAAAACTTGTCTACACCACAGAGAATTCTAAATGAATATGTAAATTTAATAAAATTTTAGCTGATATCGTAAAATTGACAACATTGTTGTAATTTTATTATCCTTTTATTTAATACCTATATGTGCTGTTTTCAGATTGGTCTGCTCAATCGCCAGAAAATATAGAAACGCCAGAAAAAACGTACAAAACTGGGGTTTTGTATGCAATATGAAAGATAAATTGAACTTAGTTAGTGTAGTTAAGCCCTTAAGAGAAGCAATGGCAGAAGTAGCTAGTGGTACGTTAACTTCTTTAAAAACAAACCAATGACACAAAGTAATATTAACCTAGTTTAAACACATAATTGCAATGTCATGCCAATATATTTGACTTAGCTTAAACTTTGAAGGATTTAATGCCAAAAAGCCAAGCAACATTTTGACTTACAAAACTTGAGCGAGGGCGCTCTTTACAATGACAACGATGGTTAAACGTTAATTATCAGCTATTGTACTACAAATTGAACTGTCTAATGCCCTTCAGCATTATTTATAAACATGAATATTCACAAAATTCTATAAATAAGCAAATTGTAGTAACATAATACTTACTTAACGCATCTGTTTAAAGATTAATTAATAGGTAAGACTGTTTATAGTATTTGGGTAAAGTAATGGAACAACAAGTATTTAAAAAAGTCTAACTTCCAACTTATAAAGATAGACCGTTTAACTCGCGTATCGCCATCTGAAGTACAAAGTCATAAAACATTAATTAAATCTCATAAAGAGCTATTTAGTCACAGATAAAAGTAATGTAAGACTATTCGTCACTAATATCCATACCCCTTGAATAATCATCACTGTCTGTGCAGCTTGAGAAGTCAGAATCTTGGCGATAGCCGATACGCGAGTTAAATAGTCTATCTATAGGTATGAGTCTTCTCATAACTACGTATCTGATAAAATAAGAAGTCGGATAAAAATAAATAGGTTGCTCCTTTATGGTTTCCAACCATATGAAGCTTAATACTACTGCCACCTTCTCACCGAAAATCATTCTGAATCTCGAGTAAATACATATTAGTCAAGCACTTTCCATCCTATACCAATTCATTGCCTAACATCAGGCAAGTGATGTCAAGTACAATTTAGGAAATAACCTATTTTAGGATTTAGGTAAAAAACCTAAACAGGTTGCACGAGTTAAGATTTTTTATTTCAACACAATTGTGGATTTGTTGATGTCACATGTCCCCCAAAGTTTTAATGCTGAAACTTGCCAGTTTTCATAAGATGATTTTATTCACTGTCATTGACAAGAGACTATGAAACTATTCATACAAAGTTGACGATCGAACCTTTATCTTTATTCATTCCATTTTTATTTTATTTCATAAATCTGAGAGTTTCAAGCGCTATTTTAACGATCTTGCCTCCAATTTAAAATTACGAGACTTTTATTATTATATAAAAAGGTTTGAAATCATTAGGTTACAAATTAATTATTTAAAAACTGTAATTAAAAAAATATTACCAGACTGAAATTGAATAATAGCGAATAATTTGCGTATTACGAGTACATCACACCTATAACACTAGAAGATGTAAGCAGGGGAGAATGCACGCACATTGCTGGACTAGTTTTTTGGCGTAGTGGCTAGTCACCCTGACTGCTAAGCCGGATGTCGTGGGTTCAATTCGCACCAAGGACAAATTTAATCTTTGTATGATGAACATGATTGTTTGTTATGATAGGTGTAAAACTAAAACAAAATAAAATAATAACAAACAATAATATTAACAAATCAATATTTAAAAAAAAATCTATTTATAAAAAATGTATATATTTATTAAATCCTAGTACCCATAACACAAGCAAATATAACAGCTTAGCTTGGGTTAGGGCACGCGCAGCGGCGCATTTTAGTAGCATGGGTAAAATTGTTGGGCAATATAAAACGTTTTTTGCACACAATACACGAACTAGTAAAGTGCAATAATGTACACACGGCTACACATCGAGCTATGAGTTTCCAGTATAAGCTGATCTCACACTGCATATGATTTCCGTACATTTGTAGCGTAGCACAATTTTTAATAACATCGTCCTACAATAATTTGATAGTCAAGTTCAACATTAATTTAATATTGAACTTGTTCTTTTATCGCAATCAACTTATTAAAACAAAATCCTCATCTAAATAAAAATCAAAAAATAAATAAAAACATCCCACTTTTTTATTAAAATAATTTACCGATTGAACGTAATATGATATTAACGTATTATTATATTTTTATAGTTGTTTCATAAAAAACATGATGGAATGTGAAATAGAGTTTGACAGTGACTGAGTAAGTACAGTTCGTTTCGTTGCAAGTCAATTGGATGTCAGGAAACTTATTGAGTCGAATATTCACAGTGACTGCATGGCAAATGGAGTAAATTACGTACATTTTTGTAACTCAATATAATTTTGTATTCAACATACATGAATGTAAAACTATCATACGTTTTATTGGGAAGTAAATTCATTTGAGTTGCTGTGTTAACGTAGAAAGTTTCTGATGTGATGAAACGTGACGATTTTATTAAATAGTTAAAACTCGTGACTCCATGCAAAATGAAATGTATGAAATACTAGGTTCTGCTCGCGACTTCACCCGCTAGGTATTAGGATAAAATGTAGTCAATATGTTATACCAAACTAAATTATCTTTGTGCCAAATTACATCAAACTCGGTAAAGTAGTTTTTACATGATGAAGTAATACATCCATACAAACTTACGAATTTATAATACCTATTAGTTTGTTACATTAGATTAGATTTATACTGTATGAAAGGAGGAAAATTCAACTCAGTATGTTATATGATATTCTAAATTCAAGTAAAATCTGACGTGAATCTTTGACGATGACAAATGACTGTAGGCGGCAGTTAGATCGCAATTATTGTGGGAAAA
Source organism: Meganola albula (assembly GCA_936450015.1). Lineage (NCBI taxonomy): Eukaryota > Metazoa > Arthropoda > Insecta > Lepidoptera > Nolidae > Meganola > Meganola albula. Next base: position 6,855,307 of record OW388157.1, read on the forward strand.
TGTCGATGTAAGTTTATACGAGTATCATTAAAAACATATTTGGTGGCCAATATTGCACATTTTTGTTCAAATTACCTGTTTTGTTTCAAACATTTTAATATTTTTTTATTAGTTTCGTACTTTGGACAGTATAAATACACCTGTTAGTGCAGGTAGAGGTGGAATATCATTCATATTTTGCAGGTTATATTTAAGTCCTAAACATAGGTGGAGGCTATTTTCCGTTAATCCGACACAAATTCTAACTATAAGCTTCTTAAAAATGTTTCCTATAATACACTTTTTACTTTATTTATGGTTTTCGCATACTTTCTACTAGACCGAAAATATTTGTAATCGACAAATTCTTATGTAGTATTTTTAAAAGACACTAAGAATATTTAGTAGGTACCTACATTTTGAATACTTCTGGGTAATGTAACCACACCGACAAGATAATTAAAGACACCGGATATCTTTGCTGTACCACTATATATCATCCAACCACAAGCTAATTTCGATTGGTACCTTCAAGGACAAGAACTGGAACGAACCAATCACGATTAGTTTTCTTCCCGAATAGGTACCCCGCCAACTTTTGACGATTACAATTTTGTACAATCACTACATAGTATAAAACAAAGCGCTTTTTCTGTTCCTATGTATGCTTAGATCTTTAAAATTACGCAACGGATTTTGATGCGGTTTTTTTAAATAGAGAGAGTGATTCCAGAGGAAGGTTTATAAGTGTAACAAATTGCACCCGTGTGAAGCAGGGGTCGCTAGTGTATGAATAAAGTGAGGTCTTGTGGTGTATAAATTACAAAATCTATATTTAAATTAGTTTTTAGATACTTCGATATTTTTTTATTTTATTTTGTTATTCTATAATGTACAGAATACACTTAAATATACATTTTTTGTAAATAGGAAACAACAATGTAGGTACACAGGCGAGTCTAATTCAAATATGAATTTTCTACCAGCAAACCTTAAGTAGAGAAAACTTGTGGAATGGGTAGAAGTGCACAACAAATAACTTAGTTATTTAGTTTTATATTTTTTAAGATTAATTTAGTTAAATACGTATTTTTTAAGTAAGATTTTAGTTTAATTTTTCAATGTTTCGTTTCTAAAAAGTATTACTGAGACATTCTTTGTCTCGAAATCCTGATAAAATTTTATGTTGTTATTGTAAGCCATTCGCCCGGCACCGCATGTCATCTGCATTGGCGCCTCGCGTCAGTATAATACATAAACATATATCTACATAATAAAAATGGATCACTAAATGTGTTGTTCATTGCAAATCTCGAGAAAGGCTGAACCAACTTCTTTTTTAAGAATACTCCTTGAAGTACGAGGATGGTTCTCACGCAGAGAAAATTTTAAAAAAAGAACAATCTTTACCGAAACGGCTTGACCGATTATTATGAAAACTTATAATTACCTATATTCTTATTTTATATTTTTTCGGACCCGGTATGTAGCGCTGCTTTACCGGGCAGGACGACGTCTGCGGGGTCCGCTAGTAATACAATAATGATGTTTTCTTTTAATTTACCTAATTTCAATACAGCCAACTGACAAGGTCGAATATTGTTTGTATTGCATTTTAATTAGCTTCGAGTTTGTACAGCTGCAATATGACATATAATTAAAAGAAATACCGTTATATCTAATAAATATATATCTACCTGTATAATAAATAATCATCAGTTTTAAATCTATTTATTTTTGAGAAGATTTTTATTACAACGGGTAACTTGAAATATAAGAATATAGATAAAGCGATGCTTACCTACTTAAAATTAGATATGGCGTCATAGAATTACTCCAAATCGACGGCCTTGGGGTAATGTGCCCAAAAGGCATTGCCATATTGTATGGCAAATCTAATTCTGTGAACGAGAAGAAAGCCAGCCTTCCGGTCACATGAAGAGTCTTTTAAACGCTAAGAAATTTCGTTGAAAAATACTAGACTACTTCAACCCCTTTTTAGTGTCTTACTGCTGGGAACGGGTTTTGCAACTCGTAAGACAGTTGAGAAAGTTTAGGCGTTAATCCACACACACTGGCCAAGTGCGGGTTAGTGGATATCACATGTTCTCGAACGATTAGTTTTTAGAAATGCTGGCTTCGTCACGATGTTTCCCTTCCCGATATTTAGCGATGATGAAACGATTTACACAAATATGTGTCGGCACGATCGGGGATCGAATCAGCGACGTTATATTTTAAAAGCGAGGCCGGTACCGTTGCGTCGCCGCTCCTAATAGTCTGTAATAGCACATAGGCTACTTTGTATCCTAAAACTAGTGATACTCATCCCTGCCTACACCTTTGGGCGATAAAGGCGTGTAGCTTTTTTTTCTTTAAGACATCACTTTTGTCGTATATTTGTCAACGTACCCATACGTTAGGTATGTTTACGAAGAAAATAAATATTGTTTTTTTAAGACCCTGGGCAGTTACTTTAGTGGTTTATATTAGTTCAAGTTCTGGGCAAATACGAGTAGGTGTGTGGGATCGAAGAGGGTTATATTTTCTTAACCCAAAAAAAATAGGAATTATTCTGATAAAGATTGCTTCTTAATTTTTGACGTTACACTCTTGACAGAGTGGTCGTGATCGTCATGTTGTTTTAGAAGGGAAAGATTTAATATGCCGCTCGACGACTCGCCACTTCTGCCTACATGAGGCATTCCTACTGCACTTTTATGAGACCTCCCACAGCAGACTTTATTTGGCTAGTCCACTAGATGAGCAACCTCCCGCGCGGTTGAAATGAAAATGAATGAAATGAAAATTCCTTGCATGGCGGCGACGACGCGCTCTATGTAATGGCTATCTCATGGAGAAAAGTAAACGAAAAAGTCATGTTATAAATGCAAAAGTTTGTACGGATGTGTGTACGTGTGCGTGAATGTATGTTTGTTTCGCTTTCAAGAAAAACCTACAGGACGGATTTGGGTGACATTTGGCACAGCGGTAGATTATAGTCTAGAATAGCACATAAACTAATTATCATAATAATATACGGACCAATTAAAAGAGGCCAGTTAGGAGATTTTAAGTAGTAATAAAACTTCATTGAAGTTAGTCTTTGACTTATATGACAAAGATTCATGTTTTCCACTTCACACGTCATGAGTTCGATTCCCACCCAAGATTTGTGTAAACTGGTCTGTTTGGTTTGAGTCTGGGTGTAATCGGGTATAAGTATATATTTACAAAACAAAAATAGTAATGTAGAATGTCGTTATCAGTTGTCTGGTTACAAGCGCTGCTTAGTTTGTACCTATTTATTTCTGACACTAAATTTTTTAGGACTTTTTAATTTTTGGATTTACAATTATTTTATTTTATAACGGTAAGGAAGGAAATAAAAAACAAAACAAAACAGAAATTGTAAAGTAAATAAAAACTAAAGTTTCCTAACTAAACCTCACACCAAACTTTTGCATCCATCCGTCCCATATCACAATACTTACATAGGAAGTTGAGCGGAGCCCTTCGTAGCGTGACCGACATTTCATCAGTTTATATAACAACTTGCCTAAGCGTCGTTTGGCTATCAGATTTTCCAACAGTCGGTAGACGTGGCTTTGCACTTTGAATAGATATGAAGTAATACGTTAATGTATTATCACTTACCTTTTACGACCTAGGTTTAGGTACAATTATGGGGATCGAGTCTATTTCACTTTACTGGAGACAATATGCAACAACAGAATTCACCTACTGAAAGTTTTTTAAATATTACAAAACAAGATATATAAACAGAGACTCGAAATTTCAGTTAGGTAAGTAAATTTACCTAAGTCAAATTTTGAGTCTCTGTCATAGTTACATTGATACGCACAACACTGGACCAACGAGTATTTTGCTTAAGCCTATACAAATTGCTTGACATAAATACTTGATCCTATTAACCAAGATAGAATTAATCCTGATTGATTAGATTTTATAATCCGAATCTGTTATATATTTGAATATGAGGGTGGTTGCACCACCTGACCGGCCTGTCATTCCGACGAATAAACCAGTGTGATTCTAACTAACGGCCGTTTCACTTGTCTCCGTCCCGCATATCTAACAGAATCCTTAATTGAATGGTGTCATCGATTCCCAGGAATAAAGTCCAGTCCAATGATACTGCAGACGTTTCCTTTGTTTTAAAGTACTCGAACTTCTACTACACAACTTGGAATGGAATTTCTTTATATTACTTTTGTCTCTCGTTACAGTTTAGTCCGTGTCGCATTTTATTTTGTTTCATTTTACACCCTTTGTGATCGTGCAGAATAGAGCATCGTATAGAATAGCTTCAGTTGTCCCGTTTCAAACCCATTGCAACTAAAACCCCTTTTAATACCAGTTTTTTCTTAATGGTGACCAGCTTTCTAACCGCCGCGGTCACACTACGCCCTCATTGTGATTTTCGGGATGGAACAGCTCACGTCTATTGGATTTATTCTCGTGACATATAGATGATCTTTCGCAGGTGCTGAATGAAATATTATAAAGTATTCACGGATATTTACCATCCAGGAAAGGCACAGAGCGTAGTGACCGTAAACGACCTCTATGACCTCTCAAGCCGAAACACTCGGCAGGTCCGGATGGAATTCCACCTTATGTTATTAAAGATTGTCGAATGATTTTGGAAGGTCCTCTGCTTCACATATACAACTTATGTCTTATGGAAGGTCAGTATCCCGACGTATGGAAAACCACCAGAGTGATTCCTATACCTAAAGGTGGGGTTGGTTTGGAGGTAACCGGTTATCGTCCAGTAGCGGTGCTGTCTGCGATCGCTAAAGTTTTTGAGTCTATATTGTATAAATACATATATGCGCAAATAAGTATTCAGTTAACAAATGCTCAACATGGTTTCCGACCAGATCGAAGCACTGGAAGTAACTTAATGTCTTTTATGATATATGTAACGCCGTTTATTGACGCTGGAATACAGGTAGACTCTGCATATCTCGATTTTCAAAAAGCATTTGACGTTGTCGATAATGACGTGCTTTTGACCAAATTCGCAGCGATAGGCTTTACTCCACAGCTTTTAACCTTTTTTGCGAGTTACTTGCGCGATCGCAAGCAGTATGTGGACTATGCAGGGTACGAGTCTGACTCATATGTTACATATTCTGGAGTAAATCAGGGTAGCACTCTCGGGCCCTTGGCATTCAACATAATGATTAATGACCTTCCTACTGTTGTGGAGAACTCAAATTGTTTTTTATTCGCAGACAACCTCAAGTTGTATCGATCAGTATCAGATATAACAGACTGTCAAGGGTTGCAGCGGGATATTGCCAGGGTTGCACAGTGGAGTCGGGACAACAGAATGCAGTTCAACTTAGCGAAATGTAACATCTTATCGTACTCACGCGCGCATACACACCTGACCTATTCATACGAAATGTATGGCGAGGTAATGTTGCGAGTTTCCCATATACGTGACCTAGGGGTAGAAATGGTTTCGGAGTTGACATTCAAAAAGCATATAAAACATATCTGTGCAAAATCCTATAAAAAACTTGGGTTTATTTTAAGAAGTTGTAGGGGTTTTAATGATCCTATGATCATAAGACTTCTATATAATGCACTCGTGCGCAGCCATTTGGAGACGAACTCTATGATTTGGAATCCCCATGAGGCTAAATATAATCTCATGGTGGAAAAAATCCTAAACAAATTCACTCGATCATTGTACCACCATTTATACGGCGTGTATCCATATTATCCGTTAATGTACCCCAGTTTGGTCGTCATAGGCATGGTTGGGTACACCAGACTGGAGGTTCGCAGGCTGGTCGCTCTAGTGATGTACGTGCTGCTCGTGCTGCGTGGGGACCTGCACCACCCGGAGGTGCTCGCGGAGCTGCGGTTGTACGCGCCGGACGGGTGCGTGGTCGCTCGCCGCCGCCCTCCCACACTAGCCTGTCCAGTTTCTAGGACAAACCTTGTGAAATTTTCTCCTCTCGCACGTGTTATTACATTGATTAATACAATGTCTAAAAATATTGATATTTTTCACAGTAGCCTGACGGAGTGCACAGAAAGCGTGGCAAATTACATAGAAGTTTTAGGATCTAAAAATAATTAGTACTTAGGTACTTACGTACCATCATTATTATTATTATTATTTATAGAAAAAAAAAGAAAATTGTAACATCGAATTGGTTAGCTGTAAGGATGTTATAATACTGTAATAATAAATAAAAATAAAAAATAAAATAAAAAATGATCTTATGTGCTTCTGCTTGATACTAAAATGCCTCAAGTAGTCTTCGTATGCTCAGCTTCTCCATTACTCCATTTCCGGAGACATATTCATCAGGGGCAGAGCGGTTCACTTCTGATGCTAATTCCATATCTTTTTTACATCAATAAGTAATTTTCACACAATGACTTTGTTTCTAAGAAGTGCTTACTTTCAGAAAAGATTAAAAGAAGATACCTACACCTTTTATACTGAGATCTCCGTAAGAAAAAAAATATTATATCTAGAAAATTGGGACAGGGAAAACACCATCTATCAATGTATGATGGTTTTTATAGTCATTCATAATAGAAACACATTTTTTGAACCCCATTTCTGTAAGGACCGAAATATCATTCGAGAACCATTTAACTGATAGACTCTTTGATCGATGGTTCATTTTGCCAAATAGCAATATTTATTTCATTGGAGGCAGCAAGATAATTTATTTTAGTGAGAGGCTATAAGTGTCAACCTGCTTAAGTTGTTAAAAAGAAATAAAAAAATGGGATCTTTTACTAGCTTTCATCCGCAGCGTCGCCTGCTTACGATTAGTTATAAAGTAGCATTATTATGTATTATTCCAGGCTAAAATATATCTTTAAATTTCATCCATCCAGCCACTAGAAATCAAAAACAAAATAAATGAGAAACGACGTATCAGACGAATTTGGCAATTGTCGCATAACCACTCGGATAAATAACTGCTGAATAAAGCTATAAAGAACTTAAAGGTATGCATTGAGGAACACAAAAATAACAACATTAGGAAAAATACTCGTTGTGGAAAGCCACCAAACGCTTAAATAGGCCCCAGCAACACTTTTATCCCGTCAGATGGCAGTCTTCTTGGGCGCGCACTGACCAAGAAAAAGCAGAGGCTTTTGCGGCCCATCTAAGCAAAGTTTTTAAACCAAATGAAGGAAATGACGATGACCACCTTGACGCTATACTCCTTCAAGATACTCAAATGTCCCTACCTATAAAACCTACGTCTCCAAGTGAAGTTGCGAGAGTAATAAAACAACTAAATCCAAATAAGGCACCTGGATTTGACCTAATTACTCCAAAAATACTAAAAGAACTTCCAAAGAAAACAGTCGTTTTCCTGACATGCCTGTTCAACGCAAGTCTCAGGCTCTCGTAACTTCCGGACCTATGGAAGATATCCGAAGTGGTTATGATTTACAAAGACGGAAAACCGCCTCACGAGTGCTCTTCATATCGGCCGATAAGTCTAACCCCGGTCCTCTCAAAACACCCATGTAATAGTACCTACGCACCAATTCGGTTTCAGAAAGGCGCACTCTACAGTCGAACAAGTGCATCGTGTATACCACTGTGTCAGACAATGTTTTGAAAACAAAAAATACTGCTCTGCTGCGTTTTTGGATGTCCAACAGGCCTTTGATCGAAGTATGGCACAAGGGTCTCCTCTGCAAAATCAAGGAAAAGTTACCACACTCTTACTTCCATATCTTGGAATCATATCTTTCCAATAGATTATTTCGAGTCAAGCAAGGTGAGGCGAGATCAAGCATGCTGCCTATCGAAGCTGGTGTGCCCCAAGGGTCAGTGCTTGGCCCGGTTCTATATAACATCTTTACCTCAGACCTGCCGACCTCTGATGATGTCACAGTTGCCACCTACGCAGATGACATTGCATTGCTGGCTGTGGATAGCAACGCTGACCAAGCTAGCAATAAACTTCAAAGCTTACTCGATCGCACATCCGACTGGTTGAAAAAATGGCGTATCCGAGCTAGTGCCCAAAAATCAAACCACATAACTTTCACTCTAAGAAAAAGAGACTGCCCTCCTGTTTACTTAGGACACAACACACTACCACAAACACATTGTGTAAAGTATCTGGGCTTCCTTTTAGACAGACGCTTAACATGGCAAACCCACATTAAAGCAAAGAGAGACCAAGCTAACCGCAAATTTAGAAGTCTGTATTGGATGATGGGCAGAAACTCAGTGCTCAGAGTAGATAACAAACTTTTGCTATAGAACTCAATAATTAAGCCTATATGGGCATATGGCATCCAAATCTGGGGTGTAGCCAGCAAAAAAAATGTTACCTGCCTACAAAGAATGCAGAATAATATCCTGCGAAATATTGTGAACGCACCATGGTTTTCCAGAAATGACGAAATACATGAGTACTTGAATGCGACGACAGTGGCCTCTGAAATAGAGCGATACAAAAAAAAACACATTAAACGTCTCTCAACTCATCCCAATCCATTAGTATCTGGATTACTTGATAATGCCAATGTGGTTAAAAGATTAAAAAGAAACCACATAATCTAAGTTGAGGGCTGGGCATTGGCCTGCTACTCAATAAATGACTGACAACACTCATCAAAACTGATAAAAGTCTGGCGACTGATTGCAGTTACTAAGCATAACAAAAAAAAAAAAAATCATCCATATCCATGCAACAGTTCTCGTGTGATAGAGAAATCTCCATACATCTCATATCCATACAAACTTTTGCCTATTAAATATTATAATAAATTGTACCTAATGTGTATTCGCTTTGGTACATATTAACTTTTTAAAGTTATCCGCTTTTTTAGAATAAAATCTCATTACTATAACCTTACAGGGTATTGAAACGTGGCCATTCCTAGGACACGTGATTCGACTCAGTCATGTTCAGGTATTGGTAAGAGAGCTAGGGTAAATACTACAAGGCTTTAGGATCATTCTAAAACAGTCTCAGCCAGTAGCCACCTACGTCTGAATAAAGCAACAATATGCACTATTAAATTTATTAAAAGGAATGACGGTCCAATGTACCAATTATTTCAAATGTTCCTGTGTACCAGTCCAATTAAAATTTGCTTTGAATTTATTTCACACCGGATGTACTGGTTAAGAAAATCAAATTAAAAAGCTATTCAATAGTTATATTCATTCAAATAACTAAGTAAAAACAGTACAAAAAACATGTAACCTTAGGTACTTGTTTAATAATGCCGCCGACATAAGGAAGAAGAGCGCATTTGACGTTTTGTTTCGTAAATGAATTCTGTACATTGTCGAAATTAGTATCTCTTACTGATTCCGACAGTATATAAAACTCGGATACGAAAAAAAAAATTCAGATGCGCCCTTTTTCTTAAAGATGGCGGAATGGTAGACTAGAAACTTTTTCTTCATAATATCATCAAGCGATTAGCGATAATGTAGTTATTTTTTGTAGGTATATGCTATAATGAGGTAGAGGTATAATGGCTATTTTGTCATTATAATTATTCTGGTAACTACTTTTTTACGCGCTATTTATAACGGTTATACTTGCTGTCATATTCAAACAAATATCATATTTATAAAATTCTGTGGAAGATCAATATTTTCCAATAGCGGCTGTTAAAAATGATAGTTCTCCCTTTATACAACTATTCTATTTAAACAAATATGAATTTAAGATCATTTTGTATACGTAATTGGGTATTATAGTGGCACAATTAACAATGCTACTGACTGTTTCGAGAATCACGCAAAATTGCTGAGTGCTCGCGTTATTTTACAATCGAATTGACTTTTCTCGCACTGAAGTTTAACAGAAACGGTTAGCTATTAAAGTTAGATTTTATGCGGATAGCATGATCACAATGTAGGAAGATAAAAATAAATAACATATAACATATTCAGTAATGTGTTATATTTATGTTCTTTTTTTAAATAAGCTTTCGCTTGACTACAACTTCCTGCTGTTAAGCAAAGATGTAGTCTAAGATGGGACGCGCCCGACCAATATACCGATTCAGTCGTGATTACAAATGTTTTTCAGCGGGAAGGTGGCAGTGGAATGAGACTCCATATAGTTAGAAATCATAACGGAGTAACAATTCCGACCCACCCTCTTATATGGTGTCACCAGATATCGCACCGGAACACGGCAAGGCCGCTTGGCAGTACGGCTTTGCCTGATGGGTGGTCACTAACTACGGCCGAAGCCTACCATTAGTTAATTACCAGTAAACATAACTACCAGTTGGTTGATTGTCACCTGATTTACGCCACCGTAGGACAAGGTGTGGGGATTTAGACAAAAGGTGCACTCCCACAGACGAAGATGACTTAGCCCCTTAAAAGAGAGTCCACTCATTATTCATTACCATAAATGCAATTATATTATATGTCTACCTACTGATACTCATCTTATCAGTTTTTAAAATTTCCGCATTTCACCCTTTTAAGAAGTGAGTTTTGAAAAATCCTTACCTAGACCTCATACGGTACCTACCTGTGCCTAATTTGGAGTCTAGATCCAGTGATTTGTACTGTGTGGTGATATGTCAGTCAGTTTCTTATTGTTAATATTTAGAAATAATATTGATCTTTTTCTAAATTTAAAGATAATAAAAATAAAGAAATAAAATAAAAAAGAAGTATTTAAATCAAAAATATTTTTAAAAGAAATGTGAAAACGCTCTTTGTTCCGATTCTCACTATGGTTCGTAAACAGACTTTTAGATTGGTCATTTGCAATTCAACAGTAACTAAATCACTTCAGATCGTAAATGCTTTCCGGAAGACAAATTGAATTCTTTCTTTTACGTGTCCTTTTGAATGGAAGCTTTTCTTATCCTCTTGTTACCAACTTATTGTTATGATCGCGTAAAATTTTATTATCTCCCATACTTTATGGGGCTTGTTTGTACTATTTACTTGTTCCCAGCTGTATTTTACCGTTCAACCCTACATTTAATTAAATAACATTATTTGTTTGTTTTTGGCTTTGTTATTTTATTAGACAAGTAAAAAAAGGAAAGAAGAACATTTATTTGACATTTATATGGATCTGACTAATTGCTCTTGCAATAATAATAGTGTTTGAGGTCACTCGCCTCAGAGGGAACCAGTGTGGCTACTCTGGACTAAATTAACCGTCAGTCAGATGTACCGTTTTCGGTAATTATTATTATCAAGTTGAGTTGAGGAATATTCTGTGATATAAACTTCTTCAATCCTTTTTAGTGTCCTACTGCTGGACAAGGGTCTTCTTTCAACTATCTTACGAGTTGAGAGAGTTTAGGCCTTAATCCGCGCACGCTGGCCAAGTGCGACCTTATAAATCTAAGGCGAGCCCCGTACCGCTGCACCACCGCTGCTCCTTAAGGGCATAAACACACACGGTCATCTGATCCTATACTAAGCAGAGCTTGCCATAGAAACCAGATATCTGTTATAGTATACATATACTACTTTTCTTTTGTAAATACATACTTATATAATTACACATAGACTCCGGAGAAACAGATGACATGTTCATGCATACAAATGTCATTTTCGTGTGGGATCAAATTCACGACCTGCAGCCTGAAAAGCAAGTATCTTACCAACCACGCCACCACCGGCCCGTCAAAACTCTAAATTTTATGTTATAACTCGGAATTAATAATATGAAATGTAAATAAGTTCTAAAGTCATTAAAACATTTAGATTGAATTAGTTTTTGTTGGTCTTCAGAAAATTGTTCATAATAATTAAAGTCATTAAAAATAAGTATAACTATAATATTGTTAGAAAGACTTGGTGATTAGATTAATTTTGTTTTATAAAAATAAAAACAAAATAAAAAATAAAATAAAATACTATTTATTTCGGACAAGCTACATTTATATAGTGTTAGTATAAAGAAAAAGAAAAACAGATCTTATAACTATGTTTGTAAAATAAATTAAATTAAAACCGTTATAAAAACATTTATTTTGATACTAGGATATTGTTCGAGATACATCTACGAACAATTCCCAGTAACAATGGAGAGTCGAATCTCCATGCTATGGCATTATATTTATTATATTTATTTATTTTATTTATTTTTGCTTCCGTTTCTGATGAGTGGCAACGGAACTCTTACTAATCTGTTGTTTGGATTCATCTGCCGCTTTTGACTGCAAATTAATTAATGACCACTCCCTTGCTGATTGTTTGGACGAACGAGGAGAACTTGAACTTTAACACTCCTACTTTTTTGTAATTCGGTAAAATTTTGATTGCGAAACGCCAAAAGACTTTTTAAAAGAATTATTTCTTATTTATATATTTTCTTATATAAATAAATAAATATACTGGGACATTAACACACACGGTCATCTGGTCCCAAGATAAGCAGAGCTTGAGTTATGGAAACCAGATAAGTGGTATATACTATACTTAAAATACTTTTCTTTTATAAATATATACTTAAAATAGATATTTACACCCAGACTCGACACAAACACAAATGTTCATCACAATTGTTTGTCTCGGATGGGAATCGAACCCACGACCTGCGGCGTGAAAAGCAAGCATCTTACCGACCACGCCACCGGCCCGTCATTCGTCTACGCTTAAAGGTGCAACTTGATGTTGATTATTATGTTTGATATGTTACAGTCCATTATAATAAAGACATCAGCCAAATTCAAGCATACACATTAGCACTTAATATGAAACAACTCAAGACCAGGTTATCTATATATATAAAAATGAAACCCGTTTTCTGTTGTCAGGACATCACGCGTGAACGGCTGGACCGATTTCGCTAATTCTTTTTTTTTAATATTCCTTTAAGTACGAGGATGGTTCTTACGCAAAAAAAAAATAAAAAAAAGAAAATTTAGAAAGCGAAGAAGTGCCGAAAACCGGGTTAGTTACCTATTATTTATTATTGGTTATATTCGGTAGGTCTGAGACCCGGTAGATGGCACTGCTTTACCGGGCAGAACGACGTCTGCCGGGTCCGCTAGTTAAGTAATAATCGTTAATAATAAAATTAAAATACTAAAGTAAAACAGTCTTTCTTCAGAATTTTTTCTGAGCTTAAGTCATAGTGGTAGTGATTAATCACCTACTGTTGTAAGAAAGAAACACTTAAAATGCAAATAAATAACCTTATAAACGACATTTAAAAATTAATTATACGACAGTAGAAAACTATATACCTAAGTATATTAACGTCATAAGTTCAGAGAGTTCAAAGAACTATACAAGACTTCATTCTTTAAAGAAAATGTGTTATTTACGCTACAACACAGAGTACAAGGCAGTCTACGTGTCTACTTATTATACCAATATTTTACTATTCGATCGCCTGTTATATACCGTATGTATGCAGGTGGTGTTTACCGATATCCGATGTTAAACACTTTTTCATACATTTTTTTATGAATTGAGGTAGGTACTCTTACATAAACCTTGTTTTGACAATAATAAAATGCGCACAAATAAGTGCACGATAAGGTTACTGTCCGGTGTCCTGAGCCCTTTGCAAAATGTTAGTTAAAGCGTTCTCTTCAACTTACGAAAACACCTCTTCAACTAATTGCTACACGGGTGCCGTGAATGAATGGGATGATTAAGTAGCTTCAACGCTGTCGACACTGTACCTATGTAGATACTAGAAGAAAAGTGTTTCGTGTCCCACGAGGCGTGGGATCGAAACCGTTAAGGTACAAGTCCGAGATGGGCTGCAAACTGCATCGCAGACGACACTGCGGCCGGCGGCTGTAGTTGACCAGTTGGCTGCAGGCCGTAGTATCGCAACGCCCGGAATCAAATTCATAGAGATTCATCAAAACCAGTGCAGTGGTATCGCTTGCAGTTTTCAGTCTGCAGCCCATTTCGGACTACTACTTTTACAGTCGTATGGTTAATATTCGTATAGCTTGTCTGTAGTCGAAACGCACACTAACGTTGAAATACAAACGAACCACCAAGCTAAACGCAGCATGGCCGTTCACAGCGTACGCCGCAGTGGGACAGCACCTTACGCTCACCTGTTATTGTTATAGTATTACAATCAAAATATTAGATAGAATAGATGACAGGCTGAGTGACACAATGTGAAACAACTGTGTTAATAAACAAGTAGGTATTTACAGTAACACTAGCAAAACAGTGTGTACCTGTCGACGAACTTCAGCAACAATCGTAGGTAGTTGTATATTTGCGACGAGTGCGATTGATTGTTAGCACCAATGTTTGTTAATAGCTAGTTTGTCTGTACGCAGCAGATTATTGGTACCAGAAGCTGTAATTTGACATGGGTAAATAAATTCATAAGAAAAATACAAATTCTGGTTACGGGCCTTCTCTCTAAGTTATGATAGTTTGGGAGATGATTGGATCCAACAAAGATTATTTACCCATTCATTATATTTATTAAAAAAAACAAAGAAGCATTTTGCAAATCCATATATGTATAAACGAACAAAACATTATAAAAAAAATAAAAATTGGTAAACTCCTTCTTTTTGAATCTAAATATTAATTGGCTTTTTAGTGAGTTATTATCTTCTGTAATATTTCCTTAATTTTATGATAATACTTAATTATTTATTTTGATAACCTCTGAGATTGTATTAACAATAGGTAGGTATGTTATAAAAAAACTGTTTAAATACTCCGTAATGTCTTGAAGATTTATCAGTCAAGTATTTTTTAATACATTCTCATATACTTTTTGATATAATACAATAAGGAATTACGTAAGGTGTTAATTTTTTTTTTTGTTTATTTTTTTATACTTGAGAATAAGTGTTAAAGTGTCTTAGTAAAGTGATAATTTTTTCACAAGTTGATTGATAACCTGACTGTTGACAAAGAGTCACTTTTTTTTGTAAAATATTCGCAGTATCTGTGTATATTGCCCGAAGGTCTAGGGAAAGGCGAATATTACTCACATTATGCCGGCTATATGTATTTAGTCCCATATGTAATAGGGGGTGGGCGAGCCTATTGCCGTTCATAGGGCACAATTTTCCAAACATAAAGCTGCAACTATTATTATCTAAGTGTATGAGAAAAGTGTTTTTGCTCGGAATCGAACCTCGTACCTCGCGGTTATTAAACGAACACGGCTATTACACCACCAAGCCTGTATTTAGTTAGTATTAAAAGGTTTATTTTCATGTACATGAATAGAATTAAATTTTTTATAATAAATATTAAATTAACTTTTAATTTAATTTTGGTAGGTACTGTTACGAAATTTTGGTCCAATCATTTTTAACTTATAAATAGTGTACCCCAGTGTACTTAGAGCTCAACTTTACCTATATTATAGGTATAGATTTTTGTGAATTTCAAAGCAGACGATACTTCATTTGTTTTAATTCACTAGGGATTGATTTCAAATTGACTTTCTCTTATGAGTTAATCAAAATACTGTAACAACATTGGAACATAATCTGGTTATTTTTCAGTAGAAGTAATTAAACACCTACGTATAAAGTATCTATATTAAGTAATTCAGGATTCTTTAATAATTAAATTAAACGTATTTATATCTACTTATATTTTATTTAAAAGTTGAGATCTTTATAAAATCACTGATTAAATTAAGAAATAATAAATTAATTTATCTAATAAAGAAGATAAGAATGACAGAACTACATCTAAAAACTACGAAATTAACCTACCCCTAATTAAACCTGGCGCAAAGTTGCCCAAGACTGCATTAGCGCGTTGTATCATTTCACATCTGAGAGTTACCCATCAGTGGGACACTAAAATAGAGTATTTTCTCAACTCGTAAGATACTTGACAGAAGACCTCATCAGCCGGTACGATGGACGCGGTTCCACAGCGTTCTTTTGATACTTCAACTTAGCGGCCTTAAAGGAAAATTAATAAACCATTTCGTTAAACATTATGTTGGTACAGTACGCATACATACTGCTTTGATACATACACTGACTACACTGCTTATGTTTAGCACATGGTAACCTTGAGAAAATTTGACATAGTTTTCATTAATATATTGATAGAAGATACTAACAGAAATTCATAACTTGAGACGTAATTAAAATTTGCTTTCAAGCAAAATGTGTGAGTAACAAATGGGTATATAATGTGTGTTACATTTTGTTAATAAATATACTAGTACGTTACGTTGGTAGGTATGTATCTGAAGTGTTTATTAATTTTAAGTTTGTATGAAATAACTACTATTACAAACATTTTTTACCTACATATTTATAATGGGGTTTATTGAGATCTACTTATATATGTAAATTACCCGCGCCAATAAAGAAACAAATCTAGAATGTCATTACACTACACACGGCTACTCATCATGGTATAGATTTCCATTATAAGCCGATCTCACATTTCCGTACAGCGAGAGGTTAGCTTATACTGGAAATTATAGCTTGATATTAAAACATTACCATTACATATCATTATCTAAATTTTAAAAAGAAGAAACTGACTGACATACCAACGCACAACCGAAATCGCTAGGTCTAGAGACTCCAAATACCCAGCAGTCTTCTCTTGACTATCTTACGAGTTGAGAGAGTTAAGGCCTTAATCCACACACGCTGACCAAGTGCGGGTTGTTGGATGTCACATGTCTCGAATGTTAGTTCTTAGACATGCCGGTTTCAGACATTCTATATCTTTTGTTTTGTGTGCTATTTAATTTATTAATTTATAAAACTTAATTTGAAGTTTCTAGAATTATATTTATTATAATTAATTTTATGATATGAAAAGGGTAAATAATACCTAATTTAGACCGTTAATTAATTTGAAATATCACTTTTCAATAAAATTAACTTCTTGGTTTTTCTAAATTTGGCTGGCCTGATGGCGTAGTGGTTAGTGACACTGACTGCTATGCTGAAGATCGTGGGTTCGATTCTCATCCCCAGAAAAACCTTTATGTGATGCGCATGATTGTTTGTTCTATGTCTGGGTGTAATTTATCTACTTGTATTTAATAAAAAAAGTAGGTATTTAAGTAGTAATATCCGATCCTGGTACCCAAAGCACAAGCAAACATAATTGCTTAATTTGGGACGCATGGCGCTGCATGTGTGTGTGTGTGTGAAAATATTGTTCTTGTTTTATTTGTAATCTTTATTTGTCTTATACATAACTATTTTGTCAATTTACCTGAAATGAACATAAATAGAGTTGAATAACTCTTCGAAATACATAACAGTTGACTTAATTTACATTAATGACATAGTTAATGAATAATATGTACCTATGTACATTGTACTCAAATGTTTATTCAATCAAATGATTAATAACTATTCAAAATTGTTTAAATAGTTCCAAATTTTGTGCATAGTGTTGTAAAAAACTTTTTTGCTTTGGATTGGGTAATTAATCTTTCCATACCAATTTCGGGAACGGCAACATTCTTGTTTGATTAGGCTTAACATAAAGTAAGTATATTAATATAGTCCTCTTTGACGTAACCATCAACGGCGAACCTGGCAAAGGCAGCTAAAAACTAAAACTATGCTAGCTACATTATCGGTCGTGAGCCTGAACCTAGCTTGCGAAACCAAGCTTGACTTTGAATGTACACAGGATGCACAATACGGCTGACCTTTGTCATTGTATGTTTAGGTATAGGAGTCTTTTTACTAACACGTTAGGCATCTAGGTCTTGTAAACGCTGTTCCTCAAAATATGTATTCTGTATTACACAGAGTGGAAGGGACAGCCCTCCACAGACTGAGACTGGAAAATTATTTCGCTTTCTACTAAAATTATTTTCGCCAGAATTGTTTACGGAACTAATTAAAAAATATTTTTTTATTTTGATTTATTTCAATTTAAAATTACTAATATGAAAACAGAACTTGATTTGAATGAATAAAAGAATTACAGCTAAAATAAAACAGCCATCAATGCATTAGTTTAAGGAACGGTGACGTAGCGTGAGTGCGCTTGGTGGTAGAACTAACCCCGTAGTGGAAATGTTAGCCGTTTATTTTCCTGTGGTAACGATGCATTCCGTATAAGTTAACAAAATATAGCACAGATACCCTTATAGTTCATGAACTAATTTCATATACCGATCATCTCAGTATGATGTACGGATTTTACCCTGTCAGTTTGAAGAGAGCGGTCCCTGCCACCCTGTACACAGAATTGCCCTATTGTTGCCTACATGTGCAAGCTCTCCCCAACTCTTGTCTTTAATGTTACTCGCGGTTAGATTTCGCATAAATAATTTTACAAAAAATATGTATAAAACACACAATATTGATGTAATTACCATTCACTTCTTCACTTCTATCCTTTTTAGTGTCCCACTGCTGGACCCAAGTCTTCCCTTAACTATCTTACGAGTTGAGAGAGTTTGGGCCTTAATTCACACTCGCTGGCCAAGTACCTACGGGTTGCTGGATGTTACATATTATTATCCTAAATGATTAGTTCTTAGACATGTCAGTTTCCTCATGATGTTTTCCTTCACTGATATTGAGCAGCGGCGATAAAACAATTCACACAAAGATGTGTGGGCACGACTGGGAATCGAACCCGCGGCCTTATATTTCAAAGGCGAGGCTGAGACCGTTGCGCCACCGCTGCTCACATACCTTTGCATTGCATTTAACTCTACCTATCTGCAAAATAATAACTGCTAGAAATGCGTATTATAAAGATACCGACATATTATAATATTGTCAATAAAATAGTTAATTTAATATAAAATAGTTTTTTACTGTAATTTGAGGAATATATACTCTTGCCTTCAAAACTTTTAATGAATTTTACTTTGTTTGACCAAATTTGACCGCCAAAATTTTTACCATCTACACAATAATAATAATAATATAATATTTTTGGGACATTAACACACACGGTCATCTGGTCCCAAGTTAAGCAGAGCTTGTGTTATGGAAACCAGATAACTAGTATATACTATACATATAATACTTTTCTTTTGTAAATATATACTTATAATAGATATTTACACCCAGACTCGACACAAACACAAATGTTCATCATTAATGTTTGTCTCGGGTGGGAATCGAACCCACGACCTGCGGCGTGAAAAGCAAGTATCTTACCGACCACGCCACCGGCCCGTCAGTATGTACACAATGACAATATAACAATGAACATACCGATACATCACTAATTTATGATTAACCTACAATACTTAAAGAAAATATATTTTTAAAACTTCTAAAAACAAATTTGAAACTTACCTTCTCCTTTCCAAACCTCGCCGGAAATTTCGCAAAGTAATACAAAGAAATGTCAGTTATTATGTTCTTCAATATTAAACAAATTCACTTAGAACTAAACAAAATGTAACACAGAATAAAACCTATTTTCGTAACGGTAAGACGCATAAAGCTGTACGCACGACAACTCGCGGCAGTTTCTCGTATTACACTGACTGAAATAAAGCATCGGACGAACAAACCTGAAAATTTTTACTTGTGTATTTTCCACTAATGTAGCATTAAAATGTTTTTTCAGTTGTTATAATTCAGCTGTTTCTATATTATATAGGTATTTGTGTACAAATTTTTGTCCGTTGTCAGAATTTTTTGGCCCCGTTACATGAGTAATGATGTTATTACTCATATTAATTTATGTTTAGAATTTATTACTCATCTTACTAACATCGATCAATTAAATATTATTGTTATTTTAAATAAATAAATATTTTGGGACATTAACACACACGGTCATCTGGTCCCAAGCTAAGCAGAGGTTGTGTTATATAAACCAGATAACTGGTATATACATATAATACTTTTCTTTTGTAAATATAAACATATAATATATATTAATATTATATTTGTATAATTTTGAATAGCCTTTAAATTACTATGTTATAATAACAACCATCTAGTTTTAAGACAATTAAAAAAATATTAAATCAAAGATGTTTATAAAAATGAGATAAAAGTCGATTTTTATCGTCCCTAGAGATAATGCCTAATCTGTCTCTACTCTTAGGACAGTTGAAATAGTTTAGGGCCTGATTCCTACATGCTATCTAAGTGCGGGTTAGTAAAACGATAGTGGATTTAGATTTTAGGAATATCTAACTGGAATAATATTAAAATACCTAATTAAAATACAAAGTAGATTATTTATCTTTAGCTATAGGTTAACTTTATCTATAAGTTTCTTTAGGATATTTTCCGTACGTGACGAGGTCGCGTGTAGAAAATTGTATTAATATCCCTCCTACCCGTTTTTCCGGCCACGGCGGTTAGTCTAAGATCACCAGCTAATAAAGCAGGAGTTATTAAAGTGTACAAATATGTTCGCAAACACAAATGCACTCTCTATTTCCTTCACTCTCATTTTCTGGTGGGGTGGATTGATCGACACATTCGGGGAAAGTGCGGGCGCAGGACCGATGACTTTACGTGCTTTCCGAGGCACGAGGTTATCACGCCACCAAGTTTAGACTCCGGACTGAGGAATTAGAAAACTATCATTAAGAATAAGAATAATTTATTATCATAACAAGTTTACAAATAAAATTTACATGCGGTTCCTAAACTACATAGAACACTGAGTTATACATGCAAGAGGATACATTTAGATAACGAAAAATAGAAATGATGAGATAAAAGAAATAAAACAAAAAACAATACATTCATAACAAAAGGAGAAACAGATTAAAACATCAGACCGAGTGTGAATGTGTGTAGTGTAATGTGTTTGGAGTAAGTGTATGCAGGGATGTGTGTATGTGTGTATACTTACATAGTACATAGTAGATTAATTAGCCAGTAAGGCTTCCGTGTCTTCGTAAGACTGAGTGAGCAATAATTAAACGTCGGATTTTAAAATCTAAAATAAACTGCGATAAAATTCGTTATTAAATATTTTTATTTCAATGACAACCTCTTTTTGTCCGGCGCGGCGCGGGATTTGAACACGCTCTTTCTTAAGTCACTTCACCTCTGCTTACACCTTCGGGTAATACAGGCGTGATGCTACTAAGACAGAAACTAGTGTACCTTAAAAGATATAGAGGGAAAATTATGGTTTTCCTATGGGAATCGTAAACTAATTTGTGATGTAATTTTCATTGGAAGTCTTCGATGTGTTTCTGTGATTCTGCGCAGTTACATAAAATAGGTACCTACCTATTTTGTTATCAACGCAGTAAACTGACATGCCATCTGGGTGTGTATTATTTATGTAGATATCATGTAGTGCGACCTTAATCAAGGCTGATTGTCGGATGTCTGTTACATGAAAAATTAGGGCAAAAGGTTTGCACACTCAAAAAAGTTTAGGTATAAAAATTTATGTCTCGGTGGCATGGAGTTAGTATTTTCGCTTTTTTTTTGGGAAAAATAAAAATCGATTAGCTTAAAATCAAATATTTATAAAAAAATATGTTTATGTAGTTTATCAGTACGTAGTAGGTACCCATATTATAAGCAAATATGATTACTTACTTTGGGACTAGATGGTGCTGTGTGTGTTTAAAAAAATGCTTGTATTAATTTTGTCAGTGATTTCCTCCTGGGTTTTAAGAAAAATCTCTTTGAAGTCAGTCGATTTTTCTTTTTAAGAAAAATAAATCGATTGAACAATAATCAATATTTCGAAAAATATAGATTATTGCTTATTACACTAGAATTTGGTTTGAAAATTCCATTATTTTTTAATAGATAATTTTTTCACATACATCCCTAGTCACACCCCGTGCCTCTTGGTCGTGGTAGTACCTAATAACTCTAAGTAAATTTATAGACCGCGATGAATTTTTTAGTTAAAATCCATTACTCACTCCAGCTTTCGAATAAAAAATCCTGATAAAAATCAGTCCATGCGTTTAGTAACGTGACAACCAACTTGCACACAGATACACAGACAAACATACACGAGTCAAATGCTTTAACGAAACCAAACTTATTGATTATTTGATAATTTGAAATAAAATCAGTGATAAAAAATCGCTTGACGAGTCGAAACAATTTTCAGACTTGACCAATTATTTCCTAAATCCTTATGGGGGGGTATAAGGACTTTTTGTCGCGGTTTAAAAGTATAGAGTGAGTCTTCTGTATCTATTGTGTAGTGTAGGAAGGTAAGTACCTACTCTCGTATTCGTATTGTCAAAAAGTAGATAGGGGCGTTAATTAAAGATGAACGTGTGATAAAACAATGTAAAACATGAATTTTGTCATTTTTAACAAATTTCTGAAAAAATGGAGGATGTTCTATGTCAGATTATACGTATGTATATTTTTTATTAATGTTCGCCGATTACTCCGTCAAGTATGGACCAATATTGAAAATTGAAAATGGGGTATCATCATGACTGCAATTTTATACGAGTTTACAAAAGTTGGCGAAAGTATCAGCTGTACCACAATAAAGCGAGAAAAATTTACTTCTAAGAAACAATAACAACCGCTTTCAAAAAAGTGAAAAAATATTTTTTCAATCTGCTAAATCGGTAGATTAGACAGTATTTAGGATGAAATCAAAGATTTGTGATATTATAGCACCGACATCGATTAAAATGATCAAATGTAGATGAATAGTATTTTTTAGTTTTTAGAAGGCGATTCTATTCCTCAGAATGATGGTAACAGATTAGCTGTGAATAAAAATATTACTAGTGGAGATAGATTTGATTATACCTACAGTATTTTGCCGCGAGTATTGCTAAAATTGACTTCATAAATATTTTTTCTCGTAAAACTAAAAATAACGAACACCAATAAATATATTTTATATCTTGGTTTTAAAATAAAATATGATAGGTGTTATGAAAAATGTGAATAACACATCATTTACTCCTTTAATACCTAAAAGTACAGGTACAGTTAAAAATCACAATCATCACAAATGTAATATCGCGGGTTCAATCCCCGGTCGTACCCACATTTTTGTGTGATTTGTTTTATCGCCGCTGCTCAATATCTATAAAGGAAAACATTGTGAGGCAACCGACATGTCTAACAACTAATATAATTATTCCAGGATATGTGACATCCACCAACCCGCAGTTGAACAGCGTGTACTCTCTCAACCAGTAACATAGTTGAAATTAGACTCGTGCCCAGCAGAGAGTTACTAAAAAGGGTTAATATGATAATCGAGATAAGAAGTAAGATATGAGTTAGGAGATAGATATACAAAAATAAATAAATATTCTGGGACATTAACACACACGGTCATCTGGTCCCAAGCTAAGCAGAGCTTGTGTTATGGAAACCAGATAACTGGTATATAATAAACATATAATAATTTTCTTTTGTAAATTTATACTTATAATAGATATTAATATTATGTTGAAATTTATGGAAGTAGGTATCTCACCACGGCAAGTTACTGTGACATTTATTATGTCTCTAGTAGCGTTCTCGTGAAACTAATAATTCTATCACCATCCAGGAATTGCGTTTCTATGTAATTTAATTTAGTACCAATTCATGTCTATCCTTTGATGACTGTTCGTAACAATTATATAATGTTGATTAGCCTATAAGTAGAGGAAGCGTGTAATAATACATTAGCTATAGATTGTCCATTGGGAATTAGGATGTGACTTGAATTTCAGATCATTGAGTAGTACCTAAACAAGCACTATCTACCTAATGTAGAACGTTTCATTAAGCGTAGGCACCGATATCTGCATGGCCTGTTCGCCTAGTGGTTAGTGACCGTGACTGCTAATCCGGTGATCGTGGGTTCGATTCCTACCCAGAACCAATATTAGTGTGACCTTGTATCCTATGTTTGTCCTGTGTCCGGGTGTAATTTTTTAATAATAAATATTAAATAAAAAACAAAGTAAAATACCAATATATAAATAAAATATTTAAAAAATTACAATATTCAAGTATCACTTCTTAGTAGCTATAACACAAGCAAATATTAAATAAATAATATTATTATAAATATATAATTAAATGTTATTAGATGAAATATTAATTTAAGAATATTTGCGCAGCGAAATAATGTAATGCTATCCTAGCACAAAATTTGAGACATTATTGTTTTTCGGGTCAACATTAGCATTTGATATTAGCGTACCTACATTTTTATGAGGGGAAATCCTTTACGCATCTTGGGAAGATATTTTGGAGACGTCGTAAAGGAAGGAAGGAAGGTCGTATGTGGAAATACTGATTCGTTTACTATATAAGGTTCTCCTGCTCTAACGCTGAGCTCTCCAGTGTTCCATCGGACACCCATAGCGCTGCGCCGAAAGGTTCGCACACAACATTCACCAAACAGCCCGGTTGGTCGGCCTCCTCTGTCCTGATAAGACAATTAGGCGACATTAGTATCCGTCCGTAACAAATAGGAAGCATACTTCGTGCTCGCCCATACTTTGGGAAATTTTTGCTACGTATGCTAAGAAAATGTGTAGCAAGTTGATTCTTTCTTACAAAGTATACGCGCGATCTCATGAGCAATAATCTTTTAAAACTATATATATAAAACTATTGAAGCTTAATATCGGGATGTCTGTGGATGAGGTGAAGGTTTGTCAATTTAGTACAAATCAAGCTATACAAATCTAGTATAAGCTGGTCTCGCAATATAAAGGACTCCCGTACAACGAGAGGTCAGCTTATACTGGAAATAGAAAGCTTGATGAGTAGCCATGTGTAGAATAAAGAAAAAAAGATTTGTCATAGACTAATAGCATATTACCTCAATAAAATGATGTATCTGTTCAACCAAATGTAGCAAACAGCCATCCATTTTCACTTAGAAATATAACCCAAGAAACTTGGCCACGTCCGAATATCGAATGTATACCTATAGTATATCATGTATGGTATTTTACTCACGCCCATTGAACACCATTACTTATAGCAAAACCCTCTCTGCGAAACCGAGATTACCCCAGAAACTGACAAAAACATATTTCGACCAAAAATAATTTTCGCCTTTTGAATTACAACTTTTGCATTGGTCTACATGCCTAGTATTTTATTTATTTTTTATTCTGGAATAGGCTTGCGATTGACCACAATTGCCTAATGTTAAGCAATTATTGGGTATATTGTGGGTATATGTACTCCTTATATCTTTAACTTATAATTAGAAGTAGGGCGCAGCGTCTCTATCGGTGCAGGAGTTTCGAACCTAGAGATGAAGAGCTGAAAATTTTGAGATACAGACTACTTAAAAATAATTGAATAATTACTTAGGTACAGCATTAAGGTTATTAAAACTAACATTACTACAGATAAATCGTGCTACTTAGTCGAGTGGTAACTTATTTTCTCATCACCTAACATTGAACAAGTTTCTAGATTAGAAGGCATTTACAAAGTCCCAATAAATTAAGACTAATCCAATAAGAGGAATGGCTTAACTATCGAAATTCTGCTTTATTAGACACAATTTGTTCAGATTAATAAGACCGGCATTACTTGAAAGCCAAGGCTATAGAAATTTTCTTTCAGTATCTAGAAATAATACATTAGGTTTAACGCTCTATGTTCAACATAGTCACCGATTCGCAATTTTCGTACAAGACATGCGTACATTGTGGGACAGTAAAATTATTTTTATACTAACTAAGATTGCCCTCAGTTTCACCTTGTAGGGAGTGACAATGAAGATAATGGTAGTCCAGGTGTAGTCAGTAAGTACCTAACCAAGCCTTTTGACGGTCTTGGTAGCGTTATCGTTACTGACTGATTGCTAAGCCGAAGGTCGTGGGTTTGATTCCCACCCAGGACAAATCTTTGTGTGATGACCATGATTGTTTGTATGTATTTACAAAAAAACTATGCTGTGTGTATGTGAAAATATTATTATTACTATAAGCCTAGAAAGATATTGAACTTTTCATTGGAAGACTATTCCACGCCTTTGACGTCGACATAGTTAAGCTACAACCGAAGCGATTCGTAGTTAGGATACCTAGAAGAAATATTTAACAACATGATGTTAAAAGCCTGGGGTTTGCCTCTTGTTGGCTATGGCCAAGTATTCCTAGTTTATGAACTAGGAATACTTTTAGTGTCGTCATGTCCGTCTGCTCGTTAGTGGGTTAGCTTAGAGACGCATAGTAATACCAGGCTGTAATTAGGCTTAATTGAACGCCGAAAAGGTGTAAAATAAAATCTATTTATTTTTTTCGCTTCCACACGTAAAACGGTGATATATTTTTTTTTGCTTGTTGTTGTGTGCCATATCGTTAGATATTTATTAAACAGAGTAGAGGTAAGCAGGCTTTCCACACGGATTCCATTTACGAAATATTAAGCTTCAAAGCCATGCTATTAGTAACAGTCATGACCCTCTTTCTACAAGCTAAAATGCTGTTTGCAGATTTTTTAAAAAAATTACGCTGTTAGTTCAAAATGGTGAATTTAAAAGGAAAACTATTACGACTAATTTGGCTTCAGAGGTGAAGTCGGTAAAGTCATCGAATATATAACATTCTCGGGTCACAGTGTTAGTTACCATACTCCTCCGAAACGGCTTGACCGATTCTTATCAATTTTTTTATGCATAGTCAGTAAGTCTGAGAATCGGCTACTATCTATTTTTCAAACCTCTAAGTGATAAGGGGTGTTCAACTCATTTTTTTTTTGATAATTTTTTTGTTTTTTTATTATGTGACATTAAAAAATACCTAAATTTTCAAACTTCTATCAACAAACCGTATAAGGTGAGAAAACCCGGTACGAAGTTCGCTGGGGCAGCTAGGAAGATACATAAATGCCGCTTAAAAATGGTACGGAACCCTTATAGTGGGGTCCGACTCGCACTTGACAAGTTTTTCTATTACATGTAAGCTGTGTGTAATGTTGTGTTCCAAAAGGGTCAAATAACATTTCTCCAGTGGATCTGTATTACAATTGTTTAATACACTTCATCGCCCAATTTTGATGGAGGAGAAACTTACACAATTTCTGTTTCCAAGGCTGAAAGGTCAAGTCCCTTATGAGTTAACGTGTCGTTTATCCAATCCACATAAATGCGCTTCTTAGAGACGAAACGGTGCGATTTTATTTACATAAATTTTAGTAGGTGAGCAAGAGTAATTTTACATGACATTTGAAGTTTTGTAACATGCAATTGCAATGTGCATGTTACTTGAATTAACAAGTACGATTTATCTAACATGGTATCATAATCACACTCTTTTATTTTTCGGAATATGTTTATATTAAATTGTGGTAGATAATATACTTATTAGTATATTATTATGTGTATTGCATATTGGTATTGTTTATATTTATTCAATTTAGCGGCGGTTTACATATTTCTAATAGGCGAAATCAAGAATACCCTTATTTATTACCTAATATTAACCCAATAAATCTTCAAATCAAATCAAATCAAAATATGCTTTATTTTTTTTGAGACGCGAGTCTACATAAAAATAGTCCAATTCTTACTTTGACTTTTTATTTGAAATTATATCCAATATTTTAATATTTATATTGTTTTCTATTTTGCATGATTTTTCGTTAGTTTTAGTATTATAATTATGCTTTTTCTTAAAGTTGTTATCATTTAAAAATTTAAATTTTATGTTGCATGCATGTTTTTAGTCGTCATAAGTCCTACTGTGTTAGTACTGTGTATTGACTATACGAACATAAAAAAAAATTAAATCTAAGACAATACTATGTGAAGTTCTTAAGGTTTCCCCTCGAAAAAAAAGGTTGATAGTGTAAGAAATGACATGTTCTTGTGCATATAATGAATTAGACGACCTTTTTTTGCAGTAGTTCCTTTTAGCAAGGTGCCTTTTGGAGCACGATGATTTGCAATTTCAGACTGTATAACAACATCATTCCCTTCAGAAACGCACTGTCACCACAAAGGTGGTATTGATGAAGGTAGTGTTACTTTTATTTGAGTACTCTTACTTTAACAAACTTGTGATGTTATTGATTTAGTAATTATTACAAAGAACTTAAGTATACACAAACATATTTAGATTACCCCCGTATTCACAAACGTCTTATAAGTAATTATAGCTAAAAAAAGGTTTATAATGTATCTGTCTTTGTCTGTCATATTGACATTTATATTAGCAAGAAAGAGACAAAATCCATTATAACTAAAGAGTCTTAAGATTTTCCGCACTTCACTACACTTCAAACCGTTTTACTGTCCCATTGCTTAGCACTGGTCTTTTATGAACTATCTTACGGGTTGAAAGGCCTTGGTAGGGTTGGTATATGTCACATGTTTTTGAATGATTAGTTGATTCTTATTCCTTCTCCGATGTTGAAAAGCGGCGATGAAACAATCACACACATAGATCTGTGGGTACGACCAAGGATCGAACCCGTGACCTTATGTTTCGATAGGGATTATAGCGGCACCAAAATCAAAACAAATTTGGTCGATAGGTCCTTTAGTACCTACTTTACCAACTCATTTGGTTTTCGTACCTACCTAATGGGTGGGGATGTTATATTAAAGCCGTTTATGCCGTTAATATTTAAAATGAGCAGACAAAAAGAAAATATTAGATTTATATAAGGGTAAAAATTAGTTCCCTGCTTCAGATTTACAAGGGAGGTACCTATATAGATGTAAATCACCGAGCAGTCATCGTCAGCAGTCGTTTTGATGATCTATCGTGTGAATACATATTTTGAAAAGGTATCTATTTTGAAACATGTTTATGTATTTTACTTGCCCTGAGAAAAAGGAAAAAAAAAACAAAACATTATTATGCAATTAATAAGTAATGTATTTAATTATCCATTTTCAACTTTTGTGCTCATTTTATTTTCGATTGTTTGTTATTAAGACACTGTATCCAGTGTATTCTTGCGAGTTAAAGGGAGTTATTATTAGTTCGCTCCGCTGCAGGGGGATGTTCAATATTGTGTTTATTGGAAAACAAGCAAAAGCGTATTTAATTTTGTATGATAATTTACAGTACATATTAATAACGTCTTTGTAAGTTTACCTACTTTAATTAATCGCTACAAGTTATAATGAAAATCAAGTAATTGTATTAAACTAAATCGAACACGTAGGTATTGCCAGCGACTCCAGCGAGTCACATTCGCACAGAATGTGCTACATGCTTTCCTCCACGTGGCATGTGGGGCAAGGTAAGTGGAATTTTCACTGTAACAAGTTTGTTTCCATAACTCCTGATGTTTGTTGTAAGCTTTCTGTTGGCGACATCGCTGACAATGACTAATTAGGTTAATAACATAACTTAGATTTGTTAATATGTTTTATAGTTAGCTGATAAGAGATAACATATTTGTTTGTATATTATTATTGTTAGTAAGTTACTGTGTATGTGACTAGGAAGAAATAGTCTCTTAAATGATGTATTATGATAACAAGTAATCTTGTGATAAGGGTAATTAGTAGGGTTTTTTGGAAATAAATGAGGAAACTATAGTGTTTTAATGTGGGGAAACATAATAGGATAAATAAGCAGTAGGTCTGGGAAAAGAAACAAGAAGTAGGTAGATTTTATTAAACTTAGGCGCTACAAGGCGAGAAGCCGTTTCCTAGAAAGCGATAAGCCGTTTCTTGGAAACGGCGAAAAACGTGACCATATAAGGTAATGAGTTATAAAAACCTATTCTTGTAAGGGGGACTGACCAATCACATTGTAGATTAAAATTAGGGGAAATTTAGCTCCGCCCCAAAACGGACGAGATTGGTCAGTCCTCCACACGGGCTCGTCATCCGAGCCTGTCGTTGTGACATCAATATTTTGTACTTAAGCCGTATAAAGTACTGCGTTGCATCGCAGTCGGCAACCAGATCGTACTATGGTGAATAAATGAACGAGTGAACAGTGAACCATCGGTGTTTTAATCCGGGCACGACCAGCACCGTCGATAAGGAGGTCCTGGAGCCACCAGTCCTCCGTCGGTTCCTAACTGGAATTCATTACAATTGTTGGTCCTTCGAGCCGGATAGGAGCCGAACAGAAGACCTGGAAAAATGCCGATCGTACGATCTGGATCACCGCCGACGCGATCACGATCCGAGAGGGAGGAGTCTGCGGAGGTGTCGGACTGGTCCATGAATACGCCAGCTACGGAGACTAGTTCGACCGCCGCATCCGGCGATACATCGACGGGAATCAGAACCCGTGCCGCCGCCGCCGCCGCCGCTGCCGCCGCAGCGCCGCCGCCGCCACCGCTGATCGCCGCACACCAGGCCACGCCGCTCCTCGCCGCCGCGGCCGCCGCCGCCACCTCCGCCAGACGCCCTCTCACAGCAGCGCCGCGAACAGCCGCGCAGACTGCCACGCCGACTGCCACGGCGACCGTCACGGCGCCGCACGGTGCTCCGCACGTCTCCGCACCTCTGATTGCCCGAGACGTGGCTGCGCCGCGCGCCACGGCAACCGTCACGGCGCCGCACGGCGCTCCGCACGTCTCCGCGCCGCAAGGCGCCCGGGACGTGGCTGCGCCACCCACCGCTCCGCGAGATGCCGAGCAAGCCGCGGTATTCACCGCGCCGCCCACCAGCTCTACAGTGCGCACACGCTCAGCGCGCCCCGATCCAGTAAGTACAAAGGCACAGAACGTGCCGCCGAATGGGAATGCGACTTCGTCGCGGACCACAAGGTCGCAGAACAATGGAGGGAAGGCCACGGCAGTCCCACTGTACGCGTCTGCAGAGACCGTGGTACCGCAAAGAAAATTGACCGCGAGATCGACGAAGTCGACGAGAAGAATGGAACTCGAGGCCCGGCTGGAACTACAGAGAAAACAATTGGAAGTCGCACAGAATGCAGTAGCCGTCGCGGAGACGGAACTAGAGCTGGTGCAGTGTGAATCAGAAGAGGGGCTGGATGAAGAATTCGAAATTGAGAGGTCTGCCCACGTCGAGAACTGGGTGGATCACACAGCCGCCTACATCGAGGAGAAAGAACACAACGAACACGCGTACGTACAACCTGAAAAAAGAAGTGATTTGAAGGAGCTTGCAGAGGCCATCGTCAGCGCAACGAAGAGCAGCCAGGTAAACCAGAACTCGCCGAAGCTATGGGATCTTCCCGAGTTTCTCGGTTCCCACGAAGACTGGCTGCCGTTCAAGAGGGCG